>OY977962.1:2897781-4339172 GCA_963854355.1 Epinotia brunnichana | reverse complement strand
TATATTTCCCGACAAATGGAAGGAGGCCAATGTCATACCTGTACATAAACAAAAATCAAAAACAGCTATTGAAAACTACCGTCCAATTTCAATTTTAAACATATTTAGTAAAATCTTTGAGAAAATTATATATGACCAAATTTATCCAACTGTATTGCAAGGCATCAGCACTAACCAACATGGATTTCTTAAGCGCCGATCTACTATAACGAACCTTTCTGAATTTACCAACTATGTCCTAAGTAACATGGAAGGTGGTGGACAGATTGATGTAGTATACACTGATTTCGAAAAAGCCTTCGACCGGGTAGACCACGTCATCTTGTTGGCGAAATTGGAGACATTAGGCATACACGGCTGTCTATTGAGGTGGATAAAATCATATCTCTCCAATAGATCACAGATTGTCACAATTGGTGGTTTCAGGTCGAATCGTATATTTGTGCCATCAGGCGTTCCACAGGGATCACACTTAGGGCCTTTATTTTATAATGCATATATATTCGATATTTACACATGTATTGAATCGCCTGTGGAACACCTGTTATATGCAGATGACAAAAAAGTTTTTATCAAAATTAAAAGCCCGTCTGACTGTCAAGTTTTGCAAAACACTCTTGATTCTCTAGTAGAATATTACCACAGGAACAAAATAACGGTAAACGTATCTAAATGCCAGATAATAACTTTTTCTAGAAAACCATCTCCTATTAGTGCTTCCTACACTATGAACAATATTATTTTACAAAGAGTCCAGTTAATTCGAGACTTAGGAGTTTTATTAGATAGTAAAATGTTAATGTCTGATCATATTGATAATATTATAAACAAAGCTTATAAAAACTTAGGTTTTGTAATGAGAGTCTGTAAAGCATTTAATGACCCTGTTTGCATCAAAATTATTTATTTTACTTACGTACGTAGTGTCTTGGAGTATGCGTCTAATATATGGTCCCCTCATTACATTACCTACAAATCTCGACTTGAAAGACTACAGCAGAGGTTTCTAAGATACCTTAATTACCGAACCAAACGTACATCTATTAGTTATAGTGATAGTTGTAAGCGGCATAATATGATGAGTCTGGAGGATAGGAGAGACATGCTCGATATGGGTTTGCTTTATGACATTATCAGAGGTTGTGTAGATTGCCCTAACCTTATAGCAGCCATCAATTACTTCACACCGAAAACAAACACCAGGTACCCACGCCTTCTTAGTTTACCTAATCATCAAACAAATTACGGTAGGAATTCTGTAATATATAGAATATCAAGGACATACAACAATCAGTTTAGTGACATCGACCCATTTGTGTATAACAACAAAAAATCGTTTAAAAGTGCAATTGCGAAACAAATACATAATAATATTGAGGAGGGCTGAACACACACACACACACACACACACACAAACACACACACACACACACACACACACACACACACACACACACACACACACCCACACACACACACACACACACACACACACACACACACACACACACACACACACACACACACACACACACACACACACGCACGCATAAAGAAGATAAAAGATTGTAATATTTACTCATTAACCTAACATATTTTAAGCAAATCCGTTTCTTCCTGTATCTGTTAGGGAGACCTGTCATTGGCTCGACAATTGTATCTTAAATGTAAGCCTATATTGAATGTTAAAAGCTGTTGGTCTTCTAATAAATAAAAAAAAAAAAAAAAAAAAAAAAAAAATGACGTAAAATGCAGTTGTCACGTGGTACCACAAATTCAGACGGACACAGGAACCTGCCAACACTGGATTTGGCCGACCACTTTTTTTTTACTGTACTCAATGGCAGCTATCCTACCATACAAGTTTCATTCTAATTTTCGATGACGTTTTTTTCGATGAATTTTTGTACTACTTTGTATGGTATTTTTTTCTACATTTTCCTTAATAAATCAAAAGTTAACCAAAGTACAAAAAAAAATACCCCACTTGATCTATTTACTAGACTTTGATTTTTTAACCCCCCTAATATTCGTCATTTACACAGAAAATAATAATGTATATTAAAAATTTTCATTTTCCATACACGTGTCTTAACCCTCTTAATAGTTGTTACAAATTTCGAATTGATAGCTTAAGTAGTTCCTGAGATATTTAACGTTGTGATACACGGACGGACGGACAGACGGACAGAGTCGCACCATAAGGGTTCCTTTTTTACCTTATTGGTACGGAACCCTAAAAAGCATCTAATTTGGACATCAGTGATACCATCAAGTTACTAGCTAGTGTAACTCGGTATTTTTTTGCAGATAAACTTACAAGCAAATTATCCAACCATTTTCGACAAGTTACATTCACGAAATCAAAATATTTATTTTTCAAATAGGCAACAACAAAACTTTTACAAGTCAAAATGTATATCTATTGATTCCAAATTATACATCATTCAAAAGAAAAGTAACTAAATTATCAACCTTTTACTTATAAAAAAAATCTTGTTAAATCCACAATTCTCAGAGTTGATGACTGATGAGGCTTACGTATAACCAAATTCTTACTTTTCAGAACTTCAATCTTCGACACCAACATACACAAGTATGGCGAGCTTTTGATAGAGAAGAAAGATGGGCACTGCCGAAAGCTCTCAAGCTATCTCAGAAAGTCAAAATGGGCTCTGTATGATGAAGCTGCATTCCATCAACAACTAAGCTTAGGCCTAGTTCAAACAAAACTGACAAAGATTGAAACAGATGAAGTGATGAAAGTCATCACAAGTAAACTTAAAGATGATAAATCAGCAGTATCATTAAATAGACAAACCGCTGTGTACCAAGCAGCTAAAAAGCTAGAATCGCTAACCACAGAAAATCTGAACAAACATAACAGAGATCGGAATAAAACTGTCACTAATAAAGATATTATGAATGTGTTAGATAGGAAGTTTAAAGATTTAGAATTATGCAAAGATATTGATGATGAAGCGCAAGGGAGAGCTATAAAAAGGAAAAAAACGAAGTCTGAAGATGGTAGTGGGGTGCTTCAGAACCTAAAAGCAATAAGTGCTAAAAATAATATACCTAATGATGAATCATTGGATTCAAAGATTGAAGATAGAAACTCATACAATGGTAACAAAGAACCTGAACAGACTGATACTCATGACAGTTTCAGTAACGAAATGAATGCGGAAGCAATAATGCCACCGTTGACATATTATCAAAGCTCTGTGACTAAACATGAAGAGACAAGTGTCAGTTTCCAGCCTAAAAGGAACAATAAGAAGAAACATAGTAAGTATTCTGCATTCAATTGGTTTATAAGTTCTTGCACAATCATAGGCCTATGGCTTCAACCATTTGCCAGGTCTTGTAAATTGGGATTCCCTAACATTGCAGCAATGTTTTCAAACTAAATCAAATTGCACACTTTCTTCACATTCGTGTTTGTCAATAATGTGCGAAATTTCAAATACCTTTTAATTTTCAGAATCCCCAAAAACTGAACTCCCACAGTTTGATGTGAGAACTCATATGCGAATAGCATTCAGCCCACCTGGCGTTGACAAGTCCAAACTTGTAATGAAAATAGTCCCAATCCCAATGAGACAAGAAGAAAGCATGGAAACATTCAAAGGTAACAAAGATGATGACAATGATTTAATAGATTCAAAAGATGACATGTTTGGTAAAGTAGATTCAGGGGTAAACATAGCTATCACCAATAGAGATGCCTTGAAAAACCACAATGACAGCAGATCTGAAGATATACGACAAGAAGCAAAGTCAATCAAGCAAGAAAGAGACATTATTACAGAACCTCAGACTGAAGCAAGATGCATGTCTGATGTGTCCTCGAGTGACGGAAGTGCACTGAAATCCAGATTACTGCAAAGGAAATTGCAACTTCTTAAAAAAGATAATAGTAGCTCGTCTTCTGATACCACTAGCATTACTGAAAAGGTAAAAGATAAATGTGGTTCGTCTAATACCGCAAGCAAACTGGACTCTGAGGATGAAGAAGTAAATGAGCTTATTAAACAATATTCTACTAGCCTTAAACCAAATGCTGAGACCATCGAAGAGAAACACGAATTTATTGATTTGCCTGCAAGAAAGAACAATGTCAATCCATTTCAGAACATAGATCCGAATTTGTCTGTGTTTGTAGATAAGTTAGTAAGGCCTGTGCTCATGGTGCACACAAAAAACAATTTGCGGATAGAGCCTACGCGCGCTTTAAGTGAAATACCATTCAACGCCCACGTTCATAGTGTCCTTAAGAACATGAATGTTGAAAGAGCCATGACGATGCAGTCAGTTTCTTGGCTCAGTATTCTTAGAGGTTTCAGTACATTCCTCATAGGGCCACACGCCTGCGGTAAAACCATGGGCTATTTGCCATCCATATGCCGACTAATATCTGATTTCGACAACGATATTGTAACCAGTGTCGGACCAACTTGTATTATAGTGGCAGCCACCGCGCAATCTGTGTCTGAAATTGAATATAAGTGTAGGATGCTTTTAGGTACTAAAGAAACGATTTTCAATTGCTACGCAGGGATGGACTTGAAGAAAATCGCCACATCTTTGCTGAATGGCTGCAACTTGTTCATTTGCACGCCCTGCGTCTTGGTCAAGTTGTTGGTTCAGTCAGATTTTGGCCTAGATCTGCGTCGATTGACCACGTTTGTGCTCGACGATTGCGAAAGACTCGATGAGGTATACAAAAACGAGGTTAAAATAGCCTTGGTCCAAATTAAACAAATGTTGAAAAGGAGGGTGAATAAAGAAGTAAAAGTGCAGTACATTTTGGCGTCGAGAGTGTGGTGCGATTTCATGGAGCCACTGGCGAAAAAAGCTTCCAACAGCGTCATTTGCATAGGCGCATTTCAAGAATGCGTGCTCTATTCGAAAGCGAGCACTACTGTAGACTTACTGAAGCCTGAAAACAAGGTAGCAAAGGTGCATGAATTTTTAGAGAAGGTAGACAAAAAAAGAAAAACTGTTATTGTCTGCAGAACAGACGAAGAAGTCATTCAATTAAAAGATATTTTGAAGAGAAAACATGAGGTTGTCTATGCCTGCAACAACGACATGACTGTGGAAGACCTAAGGAGCTTCAACCAAGCTTGGAACGAGTATGAGGACCCGATCGTTGGCCCTATCCTTGTGTGCTGCGATGGCAATTTGAGTCATATGAACATCACGGACGCTCACTACCTCGTTCATTATTCCATGCCGGAACTATTCTCAAGATTCTGCAAGCGCTTCTCCGTGCTAAACGATCACTTTCCTTCCATATTTAAAACCGAAAATGAGAGTGTGGCTATAAAGATCATTCTGGAAGACAGCAACGCGGAACAACTGCCGAAAATTTGTCATTTCATCAAACGATGCACTAAAGAATTCCCTACAGATTTGGATGCAATTTGCAAGGAAATTTTGACGAGAAAAGATATGGTGAAAGCCGAGAATCTCGTTCCGATATGTGGTAATCTTCTGGCTTTAGGAGAATGCCCTGATTTCTGGTACTGCAGAGAAAGACATTCACGTTCCCAAATTCATGACGAGCCCAAAGACTGGATGCCCACTGATGGAACCATCACTTTTAGGATTCTGCACTACCAAACTGCGGTTACGTATTCCGCTCGTTTACTCTCCCATGTAAAGGAAGGAGTCACTAAAAAGTATCCTCAAACTTACAGTACTCTATCCGTTAAAATGGGGATACACTTCAGCCAAGATAGTAACAAAAAACTTCTCGGCGTCCCGAAAATTGGCGATGTCTGTGCTGTGTCCACCAACCAGGACTTCTACGTCAGATGCCAGGTTGTTGACATCAACAGTAAATACAGAAACGGTCTACCTAACCACGTATTAATAAAACTGATTGATGAAGAGAAACTCGAGACTTCCCGGGATATATATCTCTATCATTTACCAAAAGAATTTAGAGACGTCGAAGCTTACGTGGCTCAAGTAAATTTAGCAGGCGTCCTGCCTAAAGACAAAGATATAACATTCTCAGAACTGGCCAAACATCAAGTGAAGAAAGACGTGGAAAATAACGACAGCTTGTACATGAGAGGCAATGTTGTGCTTACTGTGGGGAACCGAATATTCGTCGACAACATCGCCGTTTGTCAAGATTTAACCTCCATGAATGAAGTAGTCGTGAAAAACCACTTCAAAGAAATACTGGCACCGCATTCTGAACCATTCCATGATCATATAAAGAAATTGAAGAGCTGTCTTTTTCCTGAAGAAGAACTGACTTCGGATAGCACAGATTTTGAACAGGTAGAAGAGGTGAAACCAGCGAAAGAAAAAGAACCGCCAAAAGTACAGTGGGCGCATTTAAATCGTGAAGACCTGACATTGATCTATTTTACGTCAGCCCTCGATCCGAGCACATTTTTTGTCCGTTTGACTAAGTTTGCGGACACCATGGCATCTCTCTGTAAAGATATCGATAAATATATGGAAGGCAATCCTGAGCCATTGAGTGGTGTGAAAGAAACGGATGTAGTTTTGGCTAAGTTTCCTGACAATAAATGCTACGAACGAGCTCGTATAGACGTCGTTAGCAACAAAAGAGCGAAGTGCTTTTTCGTAGACTATGGAGACTGGAGGGAAGTGCCTTTTGAACATCTGATGGAAATCCCAGATAAGTTTGTCCATCGGCTACCCTTCCAGGCTATTGAATGTAGACTTCTAGGTATCAAACCTGTGGGTGATACTTGGACAGACTTCAGCACAAACTGGCTCTGCGATCGATGTGATGTTGAAGATGGTGACAACTTAAAAGGACTTTATGTCCAATACTATTCGACTGACAAAGCAAAGTACACCGGGGGTAACAAATATGCAGTGGCCTTGATAGACACCAATGATGTGACTAACGATGTTGTGTACAACACACAGATGATTGAATTAAACCTAGCTGCACCAGATGAAAATGAAATTGAGATGCTTAACAACTTAAATTTTAAAAGACCTGCTCGCGAAGAGAAAGTGTCTGGTGATGAAGACTGGAGTATACCGGAGACGAATGATAAACCAATTAGGCTAAATAATCAGCCTATTAGATCAGTACCGTTAATAGCTGAGGATGAAGATTCAGACAGTGACAGGTGGAGTTTCAACTTACCCGATGATTTCGTAGGTGGAATCAAGTCTGATAAAGCTTCTTTAGAAATGCCTAAAGTAAAATCAGACAACTCTTCAATTGTCAGTTTAAAAATGGACAACGATTCAGCTACGAGTGAATATGAAGTAATCCAAAAGCCAAAAATAAAAGAACTTGATTCTGACGATCTCTCTTCTGCGGAAACTACGAGTATGACTGACAAATCAGACGTGATAAAAGAAGTGAATGAAGGCAGGAAACCGAATTTACTATGGCGACAAAATAAGACCAGCGTCACGATAAAGATAATGCTAGTAGGTGCTGAAGAGTACAAACTGGTCATACAAGAAAGAGAGGTACAGTTCTCTGCTGATATTTATGATACCTTTTACAAATTCAAAATAAATCTGTACGGAATAGTAGACAAAAAGAAATCTACCCACGCTTATAAAGGACAGTATATACTCGTCAAGCTTTTTAAAGTCATGCATAAGAACTGGATAACGCTGACCAAAGACTGTATTGCCAAATGGATTGTCTATGACCATGATTCCATAGACACGTCGTCAGATGAAGAGGATGCAGTAGACGATACTATAGCCAAAGTTATAAAGAATTATCATAAAGAGGAATCGGAGAGTGACGACGATTTCTGTGATGATGTTAATTATAATTATCCAAGTTAGTCTACTGCTCTGCAGTACGCGAGAGGTTGGAATGGTGATTCAGGGGCTGCAAGCCAGATAAACATAAGACGTATATGTGCTGCCTTAAGGTCCAAGCCATTTTTAGGTAATTTTTACGAAGAATTACATTCCAACGTCTTGCTTTCTGCAAAATTGAATTACATCTTACTTGTAAGTTAATATAAGGATGCCCTTGCCAGACAAAGAATGAACTACTTTGGTAACGGTTACCCGCAACCAAAGGAATTCAAGGTGCTCCCGGCGAACTGCATCATCCGCTTTGTGGAAATGATGGAGCAAGCCTGGGAGCAGGTATAAAGGAGAGGGCAAATGCACAAAAGATCCCACTGGGTCGAAGTGCATCCGAAAGGGCCCTCACCTAGACAAGATAAGATAATATAAGGGTGACTTTTTGAACAATGTAAAATCAGCATCCGCAGTTTCGGATGCGAATACTCGTCACTTATTACTTTAGCGTTATCGCTGCAGCTCGGCTATTTAATTCCGAGAATAGGGAAGATTACGCAAAACTCTTCGTAGGTGGCGACACTAGCAGCGTTGACATTGTATCTCGTTCCCACTTGCGGTATTGTCTATGCAAGCATCCTTGTCACTCATTTGACAATCAATTGTGCATGTGTGTGAATCCCTATATTCCTATACTGTTTTACTATTAGTTGTAGTGCTGCCTCTGGCGGCAGAACATTGCAGTAATGTTCCCTATTGGAGTACTTAAGCATAGTTTTTACGTTAACGACTCTCACGTGAACTTCCGACCCCGAAATTAATCTTTTCAACGCTCTGTCAAAGAGAAAAGTTGTCAAGCACACGCCAAATCAATAAGACATTTAGTGCGGAGTTAAACCTTATGTCAATGCAAGAAGGTTGCTATCGCGCCTGGCTGCTTGACGAATATATCAGTCGTTGGCGTTGAACCTGCAGTGCGGATATATGCGTCATTGGCGTCGAAACGGCTTATAGTCAAAATTTTCGGGACTTATCTAGGATTAAACAATATTCTTGTTTGGTCGAATTAACACTTAAATGTACGTTTTCAACCCCCGACGCAAAAAGAGGGCTATTATAAGTCTGTGGCATCGTAGCTCCTAAACGAATGGACCGATTTGAATGCGGTTTTTTTTTGTCCGAACCGGACGTGATCGAGATGGTTCTTAGTTACGTTACGTTTCAACGTTTTTGAGATATTGGACTTGAAGTGAATGAAAATGGGGGGGTTTTTCAACTTTTCTAAGTTGTTGTTTTATTTTCAACCGACGAAAAAAACGGAGGAGGTTCTCAAGTCGACGCGTATATATATATATATATATATATTTTATATGTATGACCACGCATAACTTTTTACAGAGTAGTTCGATTTGGATCATTCTTTTTTAGTTAGAAAGAGTATACCCCGAAGTTGGTCCCATATAAATTTGGAAAAAAAAATTAACCGTAAGGGTAGGAAATAGGGGATGATTGATTTTTCGTCGGTTAAAACATTGTTTTTAAAGTAAATTATTATTTTATTTATTGAAGAAACAACAAAAGCAAATGTACAACAATACACTAATAGTAATGAGTAAGTATATCTAAAAGAAGACGCAGCGTGGGACCGCCCGCAAGGTGGACTGATGGTAAAGGTAGCTGGAGTCAGCTGGATGCGGGTGGCGCAGGACCGATCACTTAGGCACTCTTTGGGGGAGGCATATGTCCAGCAGTGGACATCTTTCGTTTGATATGATGATATCTAAAAATCCCCGTGTGGTGTTAGTTTCGAATTGCACTACCCCCTGCTTCCAGTGGGTGTCGTAAAAAGCTACGGTTGGGTACCCAACCCTACAGGGTTGAACTGTTGTGGGCGATAGGTTATTAGTCACTGTCATATCACATTTTCTTCGTCCCACCGCAATTGCTAGAACAGGTATAAATAAGTTTCTGTCAAAAATTTCATTTTTGGTACAAGCTTTTACTGCCAACTGTACTTTTCTGCATACCATCATCAAGTACTCATTGAGACGATTCTAACGAGCCCAAACTCGATGGGGTTGTGTCGTTTTATTGCGGAGTTCCGTTGGCCACCTTCCAGCTCCAGCATCAGATCAGCTCCAAGTCATCATAATATTGCATTGTCATGCGATATACATATGCTTGCAAAATTTCAGCTCAATTGGATTACGGGAATTGACTGAAAAATGGATTGCAAATTTTGACGGAAACTTACATATTTACATACATACGAACAGTGCAAGTTAATATACCTAAAGCTTGTAAAAATTAAAAGGCAAAGCCTAGTGTACTTATAATACTATGTGTAAACGATTTTGCTAAATAAATGTCTTTATCTATCCAAATATCATAAACCCTCCATGATGCGTTCAAGAACCGTACATTATGGCCACTATAAAAATTATTATTGCTAAATGTTATTATTGCTAAATAATAACATCGATTTCGATAATATTATTTCATTCAAATTTCTAACATCTCTGAAATCAAAAAAAAATGATTTGACCTCTATTCTAATATCAGTCGAGATGACGTTTAGTTCGAAATGTATTGTCAATTTGCATACAAATTTGACAAATGTCGCACGCAAGTAAGATATCGAACGATATGACAGTTAGATCCGACTCTAGTTTGTCTCTGAACTAAGAAAAAACTATGACAGCTGCCAGAAAACAACGCCGCGATCCCGGTCATAATATGCGGCTCCTGAATGCATCGTGGAGGCTTATGATATGTGGATAGATAAAGTAGTGTATGTAACTGTACATAATTAGGCATTAAGACACTCGTGTTTAATGCCCTTCATTATGTACAGTCACAAACTACTATACATGCTCTGTCCACCTCGCACCCCTGTCCGCTCGGTCAACGTCAAAGAGGTTGTGTTCAAAAACCATCGATTTAAAATACCCTAGATACACAGTCACCTACAAATTCACGCCGAAAAAGTGTCCGACTCGCTTAGTTATAAGTATGCGCGTATAGTAGACACATCAAAATCGTGTAATATACTAAGACCATATTTATAAAAATTAAATACAACTTTATTCCCTACACCTAAGGTATTATTTGTAATGCACGCGCTAGGTGGTTGTGACTTTACAAAATGCAATAATCGCGCAAGTCGTAAAATTTAACGACCGTCGGCCGTAGGTGTATGAATGTACACCTTAAGTCAAACAAAATTAAGTGTAATTCTGTTTACGCTGCGTGGGTATCGTAGCTTCGCGTCTTGTAGGAACAGAGTAAGTGGAGTCGTAAACAATTTTATTTTTCATGTACATATTGTACAGTTGATAAAATTGGTGTGACGCTAGTTTCACTATTTTTAGGGTTCCGTACCTTAAAACCAAAAAACGGAATCTTTATAGGATTACGCCTTTGTCTGTCTGTCCGTCTGTCACAGACAATTTGCTCCGAAACTACCGGACCGATTGAATTGAGATTTGGTAAACATATGTGAGTTATCCAAAGACGGGTGTTTACCATATATAAATTCTAAATATTGCGGTCACTTTTGGGCGGTAAAGTTAAAAATAAAATAAAAATCTTGCAAACTATATCGTGTGACATATTAAATGATAGGGCAATCTCAAATATATTTTTTCTATAAATATAAAATAAATAGTTTTGTAGTAATTTAAGAAAATAAACGAACATTGACAATTTTAGGCCAGTCGTTTTGGAGTAAGAGGGGAGAGTGGAGAGAAAAATAAAACAATAAACTTATTATTCAAACATAGATTTTATGTACCCTGAAACAAGTTTAATTTATTGTATACTTGTCGTTTTGAAGTAATTTTTTTTTGATAATTTTCTTTTTTACATATATAATGCAGACGCACATCAACATATGTATTTCTGAACTGCTGCTTTTGTCAGTTCATAAATATGGTGAAATTGATCACTTGTATGGGCATCTGTATTTTTAAATAGCGTCACCCGAACAAACATACATTCATAGATACAATGATACTTACGTACATAACATACCTACTTACATTGCAACTTAATACAAGCCGTGTAAAAAACAATGTTTGAGAAATATCAGTAGACGTATAGGTCCACAGAGCATAGAATACTAGAGAGAGGACAAGCCGCCGGCGGCCGTGTCGCAGCTGTATGCTCAATGGGCATACACTGCCATACTGTGCACGCGTGCTGATCGCAGAGAATATTACGTTTTTTCCCAAAATGCCTGATATGATGCGCGTTTATTGTCAAATAAGCGTGTAGGTATACAAGTGTGTGTGTTTTAGATGTGTGCGTGCTTTGTCTTGTCAATTACTTGGGCGTTGTGTGGGTTAATGTACTTGCGACAGGCTCACTCTATACAAATCGGCCGCCATGTCCGATCTCCTTATATTCATACATCTGTGTATAGGTCATATTTTAATTATATTTTTCGCTTTGGTCTGGGTAGTTAAAAAACATTTTATTAATTTTAATTCTTTAGAAACATACCAACATACCGCCAAAGATGTAGGCAACAAAACTACCTTAAAAAAACTAAACAGGCGGCCCTATATATTCACTATTTAACTCTGTTCTACTTTATGAATCTTTCGACTCTTTTAACACGTGAATTGCCACACGCGCGGGAAAGGGACAACCGAGTAAGCGATTTATTCAAAGTATTTTAGAAAAAGAATGTTTTTACTTAGTTAAAAGCTAAATTTAGCCGCAAATCCATTACATTATGAAACCTTGAATTAATACTTACCGAAAATACGAAACCCCATCCTTTTTTAAGCTATTTGAAGTATTATTTTTGCACTTTTTCACGAGCACACGACTGCGAGCGCAATTGTGCTAAAACGCGATTTTTGCACAATTGATTCAAGCCGCGCTTGAGAGGGTATTTTAAATCGATGTCAAAAACTGACCCATTGTTTAGGCAAATAAAAAAATACTGCCGTTCCTTCGAATTTATTTATTTTATAGATCTGCTATCCAATGATTGTCTGGAGGAGATGGCTCTGTAGCGATAAGATTTCCTTTTGTTATTTTTTAAGAATTCTATGTTTTGTTTTTTAGGGTTCCGTACCCAAAGGGTAAAACCTATTACTAAGACTCCGCTGTCCGTCCGTCTGTCACCAGGCTGTTTCATGAACCGTGATAATTAGACGGTTGAAATTTTCACAGATGTGTTTCTGTTGCCAACAAATACTAAATAACAGAATAAAATAAATATTTAAGGGGGCTCTCATACAACATACGTGATATTTTTGCCGTTTTTATAGATAATGGTAAGGAATCCTTCGTACGTGAGTCCGACTCGCACTTGGCCGGTTATTTTATCATTTATGTTTGTCAAGATTTTGTGAACTGAAATGTTTTGTGTAAGGGCACATAACTACTTTTTATATCTGATGCCAGACGTATAATGTTTTGTTTTATTATTTTATCATTTATGTTCGTCAAAGAGGCCGGATGTTTCGTGTAAAGGCACGAAACTACTTTTTACAGTTGATTAGATGATTAGCGATACATGCATGTATTATACATATAAACCTTCATCTTTAATCACTACATTAAAAAAAAACCGCATCAAAATCCTTTGCGTAGTTTTAAAGATCTAAGCATACAGAGGGACAGACAGACAGCGGGAAGCGACTTTATTTTATACTATGTAGTGATGATGCCAGACGTCCGAGAGCGGCGGATGGCACGAGCGATACGAATCTATAAGATAGAGCGAGATAGAGATAGAATTTTGCAGGACGCCGTGCTTCCGTCCGGCATCTATCCACACGGGCCGAAATCACGCGGCGGACTGCATGCAGGTCCGTACGTGTGGCGGCACCTTATATTAAGTTACTCGGTGTGCTGACCGTGACTCATAGATTTAATGGATCTCTAAAAGATCCAGTTTTAGAATAAGAGTTCAATCTGATATTAAACGTCAAAATTGTATGGACTAATCTTGGAATAAACTCTTCTTGTTTTATCAAATTGATACATCGTTTTATTACACGACTGCCCAAAAAAGTGTTTTCAAGAGTTTATCACAGGACGGCCCGCGACTATCCGTCTCTTTCTAATTATACCGCTTAGAAAGAGATGGGTAGTCCAATTTCGCCGCGACACAGCTCGCGGGCCGTCCTGTGATAGCCGTGCAGAGCTAGCATGATCGTTTTTAATAATAAATAAATAAAATTGATTTATTTCAGGCAAATACCCATATTTTAACATTAATAATTGACAAATTCATAATTTAGAAATAATTATAATTAAGTTTTTAGTGACGTTTTGGTAGGAACATTTGGCCGTGAAACGTGACCATAAAAACGATCATGTTAGTTAGGCAGAACTACTCCCTCTCTAGTCAGATTATTTTAGATGTGAGGTATCATCCTTACGTCATCCCGAGTCCTGAGAAAAGCCTCTCAGACTGGCGCGGCCTGCGGTGGCGGTCCTCTATTGTGACAGATGTCATGTTTACTATAGACCGCCACCGCAGGCCGCGCCAGTCTGTGAGAGGCTTATTAGCTGTGTGACGTCACAGTAAAAAAATATAAAGTAGGAAAAGTCTGTGAGAATCAAACGTCGGACTCCAGCGGGCATTTTCGTGGCATGTCAGAATGATAGGTATTAAGGTTCGCAAATCAATCAATTCACTTTCGAGTATTTGTACTTAGTATTTGGTACCTAGTATTTATAATGTGAAATTCCAATAATGTGACCTTTCTGTGACTTAAGTTTGGAGTGCTGTCGTAGTATCGTATCCATTATAATACATAGATATGCAAATTAACAAATAAAGCAAATCTTTCTGTTGATTAGACGGCACTCTACCAACAAATATAAGTATGAACAACAGTCATAATGAGGCATGTCAGCTACTTATTTGTTTTTTAAGTGGCCACTTCAGTGAGCTATCAGTCATCACTTCAAAGAGTATCTACACATTAAATCTGAATAAATGATAACGGGTAACTAATTTAATTAACTATGTTACAAATAATACATTATAATACTCGTAAGTTAAGATTTTTTTGTAAACCTTACCTTGCCCTCAAACTGCCCCCTATAGTCCGACGTATGGTGAGAATGTAAGCTTGTATTTTGGGTGTAATCTCCAACACCACTTATATCCCATTTCAAAAAATCGTTCACCTGTGTATAGAATGGCTAAGGCTATTTTTAACCGCCGACACAAAAAGAGGGAACACCCTCTTTTTGCGTCGGCGGTTAAAAAAAAATGACGTGTCTGCCTGTGACATCGTAACTCCTAAACGAATGGACCGATTTGAATGCGGTTATTTATCCGAAAGCTGACGTTATCGAGATGGTTCTTAGCTCCGTTTCATCAAAATCGGTTCAGCCGTTTTTGAGATATTGAACTTTGAAACGGAAAAGTCGGGGGTTTTATCCCACGGGCTTGCCAGCGTTCGTTGCAATATGCGGGTAGCAAGTCAGGAAATAAGTAAAACAAGTTTGCCAACATATTCAATTTAATATTATGCATAATCATACCACGCCAACAGATAGACAAACACGCAACAGAAAACTTAATATTTATAATACTAACGTACATTAAATGCTTTAAAGAAAGAAAGAAATTCACAAATAATTATTCGTATAAATAGTATCCATACAAATCAAAGGTAAAACAAGGTCTGGCAAGTTGACAATTGTCACTATTTTTCCGTATTGTGGCTTTTTGCTGCTTTGGCACTTTGCCAACAATTGTCACTTCACCCAAACTTGACAACTGTCATTTGACACCAACATTCACCGTATGTTTCTTGGTAGACTAACAACAATGGCACATAAAGACTATTTTTACATGTCTGAAATTATCTGGATTTGTCAGTGTGACAATTCCCAATACAGTTTAGTAGTATCGGTCGAGAAATCGCTATCTTTACCTACTTGTCGACCTGTAAGTACTTAAATGCACGGCGAATCGTTTGTCCGATGACAATTGTCAATTTGCAAGAATCAGGCTACTAGTCTGTTGACATCCATAAGTTAATTCCTCAAAAAGTTACAGCCGGCTACCTCGGCTAGAAGGAAAGCCTTCAGCTCGTGCAACAGGGTCAATCAACTTTTTCTTGTTGTTATTCTGTCCCGGTAAGCCAAGAGACAACAGTAACAGACTTTCTTATAAAAAATACTATAAACTGGACTCCTATCATGCTAAGGAGATGCCCCACCATGGAATGGGTTTACCAATATGACAAAAACACGTGTTTAGTGGATTTAAACCCCATAAAATAATAGTTTTAAAGGGTGACCCAGGAGACGTAACCATGGCAACGAGCAACAAGAAATAGTTGATTGACCCAACAAACACTAGTGGTCTGAGGCAGATAACAAGTACTATTAAAACCCTACCGTTAACCACATATAAGTACTAATTAATGGACTAGGTATTAAATTTGTGCTCTTATTTTCAATAAAATTATCTCACAGCACAAATATAGACTATGGACATGATTAGTTGATTACTTACAGTTATTCTAAAATAGCTATAAGACCTGTTAGTAAAAATCAAGTTAACTTGACAACAATTCAGTTAACCCTTTGAACGTCCACAACAGCAAAGCTTATCACTGGAAATCGGAAAACTGTTATACATTCATTTGATGCATTCTAAGGGTTAAATTAAAATAAAATAGCTATAACCTACACAATAGAGTATTTGACAACAGTGAAAAAAATTTTTTTTTCATTAGCAACAGATTACGAAAATACTCGGAAAGTATCAATATTTCATTTATGTTTGATATTTTAAGAGGATTGTGAACCTGTAAATATTCATACGAAAAGCGATAACGTTTTTCACACCGTAAACATTGTTCGATTTTTATAATTTTGGATACCTATGTTGTAGATATAATCAAAAACTAGGTCTGTACGTTTTGAATTTTAAGATATATTGCTTACGTTAAAAGTTATCAGCATCTAGAAATCTATCAACTTAAGCCGTGTGTACTGCAAACACGGTGACACTCTTTAGCAGGGACTGCATTACCGAAAAATACCGGTATTCTATTTTAACGGTATGACGTCATATCGGTTGTCCAGTCGCCATCACATACATCGGAGCAAACAAGCACGTCACAAACATCGGAACACACCTCTATTTTCAAGGCATTTAGGGTGCATGTGCCGATATTTTTGAACACCTATAGTGTACCTATATATGTATGTGATGGCGACTGTCCAATAGCGGTTTTTTTCCGCTACCGTAACCGCTATATAAAGGTACCGATATATTTGACTTTGTCCTGGAGTTGTTGCCAAACCGCCGGCAAAGGCTCTGCTGCTTTCTCTTTTAGCTTTAAATATTTAGTAGCCAATGCTTCCTATGTAGAGTACCAGCTCGCTTACTTTTCTCGATAACCTTTATAATACCGGTATTATAAAGGTTACGGTATCGTTTAAAACTGATACCGCTAACCGTTATTTCAAAACGGTTACGGTACCGTTATGTTCGCGCGGCGCGCATAACCTTTACGACATAACGGTACCGTAATGAAATACCGGTATAACCGTAACCGAAATCAGTCCCTGAGCGGAACCTTTATATTTCGATAGCGAAATATAAAGGTTCCGCTCAGGGACTGGTTACAGTTACTTTTTCTTTCTTTTCTTTCTTCTTTCAATATTTATGACTTAAACACTTTGTCTTTAACTTTTTTTCAATTATCTAAACTGATTTACTAAAAAAAGGAAAACGTACAGACAAAGATTAAAGTGTACTTAATCCAATAATACCAAAATTGTTTAATTTCATAATGGCTTAGGGGGGTAAAAACGTTATCACCCGAAACAATGTTTCAACAAGGAAATGTAGGCAATTACCTCCAGGACTTGCAACTCTCTCTATCGCACGATACGGGTCGGGAGGCAGAGCGGTGTGAAACAGATAGAATTTTGTTAACCCTTTACCGGGCGAAGGGATATATGCCTCCCACATCTTATATCGGTTACCGTAGTCAGGTTTTAACTCCAAACCTCCTACAAAATATTTTGTCAATCCCTGAAAATAGTAATTTATGATCTTCATTCACAACACGTTTCTTAATCTTGTAATATATCTTTGGCAGCCGTTTAAATTCACTTGAACTTTAATTTCAGTAAACTACGGAGAAATTTGAACACATTACTTAATTTCTATAAAACCAAAGTACATTGGTCGAACAATTTTTTGGTATTTTGTAGATTTTGAGTGTTGAAAGGTAATGTAATCGTAAACATTACTAAATATTCATGGATTATTGTGTTTGACCAGAATTAGGATGTGGGTTGACATTATCCCATGGCCTTATTAGAGTTTAACTGTGCGGAAGCTATTCTTCCCATGGCCCGGTAAATTGTCTTGTCATGTCATATAAACTCACGTAAGTAAGTAAACTGTTTTTGTGTTCAACCTAGAGCGAATTCATGTTTCGTAGTAGATTTGAAGTTAAACCTTGACTATGATAACCGATATAAGATGTGGGAGGAATATATCCCTTCGCCTGATCAAGAATATAATAAGACAAAATCGAGTATTACAGTTAATTACTTAGTCAGGTGATGGGATAACCGTAACCCACATTTTTATTTCTGGTTTAAAGGAACATCACCGACTTTCGTAGGTAATTACATTTTTTACAAGGCGTTCAATACGGTTGTAACAGTATATAAAGTACGTATGAAGACACGCTAGTTCTTAGGGGCCTGGTAAAGGGTTAAATACCTATTCGCACCATGTATCGGCACTTCTCAATCCTCTTAAGATTTTTAAATTCATAAAATCAACTGTAAGGACGTTAATCGATATTATACAGAAAACGAATATAATGGAATAAGATTCAATCAAAAAAAAATTTTTTGGTACAAGCTTTTATTGCTGACTGTACTTTTCTGTATACCATCAACTAAAGTCGCCGTCAATAGAACTTGCAAACTATGTAAACAAACAATGTATTGGAATTGACATTTCAAATGTCAATTCCAATACATTGT
The DNA here is from genome assembly GCA_963854355.1 of Epinotia brunnichana. Taxonomy (NCBI): domain Eukaryota; kingdom Metazoa; phylum Arthropoda; class Insecta; order Lepidoptera; family Tortricidae; genus Epinotia; species Epinotia brunnichana. The sequence goes on along the minus strand of OY977962.1, from coordinate 4,320,383 downwards.
TTGTTTACATAGTTTGCAAGTTCTATTGAATGACACTTTACTTATTGAGACGATTCTAACGAGCCCCAACTCAAGGGGGTTTCGTCGGTCAAATACTGACTTCCCATGGCCACCTTCTTGCTCCATCATCAGATCAGCTCGATGGTACCATAATATTGAATTGTCACCCAAACTAATATACTAATACCCAAAAATTCAGCTCAATCGGATAACGGCAAGTGACTGAAAAATGGATTGTAAATTTTGACGGACAACTTACATACGAACATGTCAAGTTAATATAAAGCTTGTAAAAATAGACCCTCATCGTCTGAAGCCCTGACAGGACTCTAACCTGTGACCTGTGTGTGTATTGTGTTAAAGAAGTGTGTAGTAAGAACGTTGCTTGCTTGTGACGTCCAAGCAAGTAATCCCTACAAATTCCACATTCCTAACGGAGCATTTTAGACGTTTCATAAAAAGAAGCTGATTTGACTGTTGTCAAATACCGTATTTATGATTGGTAAAGTAAAGATAAACCCATGGGTTTGGAACACTTAAGGAGATTTATTTATTAATATTATTAATCCTGTCATGAAGTCATGACGCGTCTGTCATGTCAATGGACACATTTAAGCCTCTCACAGACTGGCGCTGGCTGCAGTAATTTCAAGTTTACTATTGATCACCAATTCACCACCGCAGACCGCACCAGAGTGATTCAGGCCTTGATGTGACAGCTACATAATGACACGGTTGTATCACTATTAATCTCCTATAGTGTTCCAAACCCACGACAGATCAGAAATTGTACAAGATATAATAATATTTGCCTTCCAGTAAATTGTTATTAACATTTTTATACTTAATACATATATAGTACATAGTTTTAAATAATAAATATTTTACATAAATATGTATGTATAAACCTTAGAATAATAACGCATAGAAACGCAGTTCACGTGCAACGGTGAGGCCACTAAAACTCGGCCATAAATGGCCCAGTACGCCGATCGGTGGGACAAAATTGGTGCGTTTGTGTGCGTATTGGCGCGTGTGAATACGAGTTGATCACAACTACATGAATCCATTTTATGCCTCACGCTTGGCGCGTCGGCCGTATGAAACTATCCTTCTATGCGTTATTATTCTAAGGTAAATATTCTAAACATACTCAAATACGAGTTCACGGTTCATTTTTGTGACACAATCGCCGCCACAGAAAAAAATAAGGTAGGTATGGCGTAAGTTTATATGCAGTCTAAATCGACGGGTGACAAGCAAAAGTCACTACCAAAACTGTCACTGCTCTTCAAAACCTCGTATCTCGATACGTAGTCCATATCGAGATACGACCTTTGATTTGAGTAGGTATTTGTTACTTAGTGAGTTTTGCTTGTCACCCTACGAAATATTGTTTTTGACTTTGGTGGCAGAGGAGGGTTGGAACAGTGAGGAACTTGAGTTCAAATCAGCGGCGGCGAATGACGTAATGCCCGTTCGATTTTCTAGATTACATTGTATCATGTGTAATATGTGTATTTAATGATATGTACTAAGTAAAAACTGTTCTGGAAGATAAAGTATTACATGAAAAAAAATGCAAACTTCAATTTAAAAACAAAAAGAGCACTTACACAAAAACGAGACGTGGTCTCAAACCGATATTTCATTTACATCGCCTGTGGGCCCGTATTACGCAGCCACAAGTTCAAATATTACAAGTCGTAAGCCGGGTCCGCTGCGCCGTGTTCTCGGTGTTTGCAAACATCTAACATGTTTTCCATCAGTTTCGGCAAACAAATAGGGTATTGTTTTGATTGGCAAAACATTTTTGACGTTTAAAAACCAGGAAAACATGGCGCAGCGGACGCGGCTTAACTGTTATGAATATGTTTGCTGAGCGCCTGGACTGCCCGATGACAAAACACTGGGTAAAGATCATCACTGGCCAAATAAGGTAATGATCTTTGCCCAGTGTTGCAAATATGTAATATTAAGTGAGTGTTTGTGTCGATTGTTTTATTATTATTATTGCTTTTGTTTCCTTGTGTTAAAATATGGGTATTTGCCTGAAATAAATCAATTTTATTATTATTTATTTATTTAACATTTCATTTCATAACAGTGGCGTAGCTTGGGGTCTCGCCGCCCGGGGCCGATCGGAAATTCACCGCCCCCATGCAATGAAATATTATCGTTATATTTAAATAGTAGTTTAAGTGACTGTACATAATGAAGGGCATTAAAGACGGGTTTGGGTTTCACACGAGTGATTTAATGCCTAATTATGTACAGTTACATACACTACTTTATCTATCCACATATCATAAGCCTCCATGATGCATTCAGGAGCCGCTTATTATGACCGGCATCGCGGCGTTGTTTTCTGGCAGCTGTCATAGTTTTTTTTAATTCAGAGACAAACTAGAGTCGGATCCAACTATCATATCGTTCGATATCTTACTTACGTGCGACATTTGTCAAATTTGTATGCAAATTGACAATTCATTTCGAACTAAACGTCATCTCGACTGATATTAGAATACAGTTTAAATCAAATTTCTTTGTTTTTCAGAGACGTTCGAAATTTGAATGAAATAATATTATCGAAATCGATGTTATTATTTATCAATAATAACATTTTTACAGATAAGAAATTTGTTCTAACAAAACTGTCTATTTTTATGGTGGTCATAATGTGCGGTTCTTGGACGCATCATGGAGGGTTTATAATATTTGGATCGATATATACTGTTTTACAAGGGTCTAACGCGATATTTATTTATCTTTATTTCTGACGTTTCGACACGAGTTGCACCGGTCATGGTCGCAGATAACTGTCGTCCCAGCAAGTTGTCAACAGAGATATGGGTTTACAATATTTCACTACCCTCGAAAAGTCGATAAAAACATGGAGGGTACACCCGAAAATATCGCGTTAGACCCGTGTAAAACAGTATTTTAAATGTGTACAAAGCGCGAGAGTTTAAAGTGTTATATATTATCGTTATGTTCCTTATTCGCCGCCCCCTTTCGTATGCCGCCCGGGGTCATGCCCCCCCCCCCCCCCCCCCCCCAAACACAGCTACGCCACTGATAATAGGTGTTGGCTGTTAGCCTTGTAAAATTGGAACTTGTAGGTTCGGCTTTACTGGAGGCTCATTACATAAAAACTTGTGTAACAACCGGAAGTCGAAATGATGCTTCCATTAGTAGTACAAGATGTTAAAAAGCAGTTTTTCATGGCGCGACCCCCTACGAAAAATATTTCGTGCCCTGCGTCGTTCTTACATTATATTTTTAATTTTACAAATATTTATGAAATCCCTACATTTTTAGGTTACACAATTCAAGAAGCTTAGCGACCCCCTGGGGGTGGTGACTAGCAAAATACCGCTTTCACCACGCGAGAAAGACTATACGTCTCTTTCTAAATATAACACTTAGAAAAAGACGGGTAGCTTCTATCTCGCGCAAGAGATAGTTCGTGCATGGTCTCATGCTGGGACCCATTGAACAAACGCTTTTAACACAAGCGGTAGCTTTTTTTCTACTCCTTTTATTAGAAACTAGCTTCCGCCCGCGACTCTCGAACTCGTTTATATCGTAGCTCCATACACACTTTCACCCCCCATTTCATCTCCTTGGGGGAGGATTTTCGGGATAAAAACTATTCTATCTCATACCAAATTTCATCTCAAATGGTTCAGCGGTTTAAGCGTGAAGAGGTAACAGACAGACAGATAGACAGACGCACTATACAGGGTGACTGGTAATTCGACCTATTCCTTGAAAGGGGTTATACTAGAGCTAATTTGCAACAATTTATGTCCAGTCAACCAGGGGTCAAAACACGATTTTTTTTAATTCTTTGAGTTTTTAGTTTGTTTGAAAAAAAATCGCCTTGAAGCCTTAAAGTGCTGATTGTGACAAAAATGTTTTTTACCATCCAAATGGAAGTACTTTTGTCACAATCACCAGCTTAAGGCTGCAAGGAGAATTTTTTTCATACAAACTAAAAACTCGAATATCTCGAAAACCAGCGAGTTTCGACCCCTGGTTGACTGGACATAAATTGTTGCAAATTAGCTCTAGTAACTATAACCCCTTTCAAGGAATAAGTCGAATTACCAGTCACCCTGTATAGTATGATAGAAAGAGACTTCTGCTTGTATTAAGCCTCCTACACTCAATTGGCCATCATAGCGCAAGACAGGAACGCAGTTTTACGTTGGAATGCGATGGAAGTATATATTTCTCCGTCGAACGCATTGTTGCGTCCTGTGTGATGGGGCATAATGGCCTGTTGTGTGGAACAAGCTTTACAAGTTATTATGCAGGCACCACGATCTTATATACATTATGACATCTACAACAAACCCATCTCCACTAGATATGCCCTTAGTGCAAAGTTTACGTAACTGAAATTCCTAGTGAAATCTCACAATAAACTTTGACCCAAAAATCATTGTACCGCGCTTTGTTCTTATAAAAAATACTATAAACTGGACTCCTATCATGCTAAGGAGATGCGCCGCCATGGAATGGGTTTACCAATATAACAAAAACACGTTTTTAGTGGATTTAAACCCCATAAAATATTAGTTTTAAAGAGTGACCCTGGAGACGTAACCATGGCAACGAGCAACAAGAAATAGTTAATTCACCCAAATACGATAGTATAGTCTAGTTTGGAGTATGATAAAATCGAATACTGCGTTATATTTAATGTGACGCGCTGTGTGCCACATACGGAACATCTTTATTCATTACCCTAAGGGCTCGCGAACTTGGTGGAGATGTCCCTTACCCTCGGGCGCTATGGGCGCTTGAAATAGGTCTCGTCGACGCGACGCGCGAGCGCTAGCAGCGGCGCGTGCTTGCGGAGCGTCTCGGCGAGCCGCCGGCGCGGGAGACGCGTGGTCAGCACTGTGAACACGTGCCCGAACACTAACGCGTCTAACTCCGTGGGCCTGTAATATTGGATTCAAATATGTATTCAAATACAAACCTTTTTCGTACTCAGAATCGTTGATACTATCGATCCTCATGCAAGGAAAAAAGTGTCCTAAATATTCCATTCCAGATAGTCACATTTTTGTATGCAGTCTTTTTTTTATTTATATGGTCGTGACGCACTGGAAGAAAAAACTTACATAGTAAAATCTGGGACACTTTTTTACTTGTATGAGGATCGATAGTATCAACGATTCTGAGTAGGTACGAAACCCCAAAAAAAAAGATTCTGAAAAAAAAAAGGTTTGTACACTTTTTTTGAAAAACGCCCGGTTACGATTATTAAAAAAAACAGACTACAGTCCATAAATGGTTAGTAAACTATAACCTACCTATTATTATGAATTAATTAATTGTTCGGGCTGCCGCGGTATTGCAGTGCGTCGACAATGTTCGCGGGGGCGCACATGGATTGCTTTTTTACTATCATGAGGAAACGATTTATTCAATATAGTCTATGGAAACGATGTGCGTCTCTCCTCAATCGCAGTCGTGGCAGGCCAAATAGTATCCTGAGCATGCTAGCCCACCGCTGGGTCTCGCCACTGCTGCAGCGTTATGTGCAACTGCACGCGCCTGTAATACCGGTGCCCAGGCGTCTTTTATTTTAGTTTAGCATAATTATAAAACACTAACCATAGCTCTAAGTTTGTAACCACTAACACTATGGATTTTATAGTCCGAAATAAATGATTTGTATTTGCATTAGGAAAACACAACCACAACATTAAATACAAATGCTTAAATCTAGGAAAAAATAAAAAGGAGTAGGTACAATGTTGAGGGTGGTCACAAAAAGGAGTCCACTCAGCATGTGTTGGAGCATGGAATGCCCCGACGCTGATTTTCAGTGAATCCATTTTACAAAAATAAGATGACAAATAAAAGCAGATTACTAGTGTTAGTATGACATAAAAAGAGCTCCATAACTAAACAATGACTGCATGCAGTCTCTGCCAGCGGTTGTGCATGGGGCCATTTTCGCGCTCCGTAAACACGCTCAGAATGCTGTTGGGGTTGACTATGTGCCGATACGTCATATCAAAATCCGTGCAGAAATGTCACCGAATTCGAGTCTCCAATTTCAGACCCAGTAATGGTCTGTAGGCGGTCACACATTTAGCTAATGTTTTAAGAATATCAATCATTGTGGTATGAATCACTCCCCACTCACTTGACAAAGGGGGGACAACTGTCACTCGCGTCCGCAGGAGCTACCTACCACAACCCTGCACGTGTCCCCTGGGTGGTACTAAAGAGTGAGAAACTCAAAAAGGCCAAAAATAATATATGCCATACGATTAAATAATTGTGGTATGTACCGACACACTTAAAATACAATCTATTTTATTGCTAACACTGTCCCCCTGATAAATATTAAGGATGAATCGTAAGCATCTGTTGAAAATCAAATATGACGATACCAGCATGGGAGATTCAAAATTGGAAACTAAATAACTACATTTGAACAGAATTAACTCACGTGAACATGACTGCCGTTTTGACCAGAACAATAATTAAAAATTTCAAACTTTTCACATATATTTTGAAACAAAACGATACATATGTTGCCAAAACATTAAAAGATCAATCGACATCGGCGACCAGCGGCCCGATGTTCAGTTCAGCGTTCTTCAGCTTCATATACTCTACTAGCGTCGTTACGCTAATTTCTTTGCACGTAATCTTCGGAGTCGAATGGGAATCTAGAAATATCAAACATTTAAGCCCCCGATACGGGTTGAAAGTAAACGCCAGATACGCCAGCAAAGTTCAATTTCCAGGCCAGACGCAGATTCTAGACCGTGTACCAAATTATCAGGCTGGTTTTCCAGCAGAGCGAAATTTCCTTATAAATCAGTCAAGCTAAGCTACAAATATGTATCATACTCTAGCTGCTAGAGAGTCTAGCACCTTCGCTTTCGAGTCTTTAGACAAATATCGCCAGATTCAAGCTGTCTTCCTGTGTCCCTTTACCAGATGGCGGGATGGCTTTAACGCATTATTTGCGTCAATAGATATGTAAGAGCTTTGCATAGCATCGGGATGAGACAGTTAAAAGTTAAAAGGGAAGAACGAGAAACAATTTACAAGAAAAAAAAAGCAAAATAAACGACCTTCAGTCTCTTTGGTCTCAGTGACGGAAGTGGCTTCAGAACCGAGGCGCGAGGCTATGGCAGGGAGGCCAATACCATTGCTGGAGGGATCACACTCTTGAGTACTACAAAAAGAGTCTCCATTGATCACTTTATATAAGTATTATCCTGCCCATTAAGTTTGGTAGACTCTGAAAGTACCAACTAGTGTGCGTCAGCTGCTGGCTGATTAAGTTTATCTCTGAAATGCGTTAGCTACTTATAGCTGCACTGGCTGATCACATTTATCTATAATAAATATAAAGCATCTCTCCCACTCGCACTTACATATCTGCTAGTAAACGACGAATGCTCTATATCCAATATATATTTGGTCTATCATTACTATTTACTACGTAACTTCATTTCATTAAAATCTTCGGTTTTTGTAGAGGGAAAAATAGTGCAAATTCTAGTTCAAATAACTACGAGTTACCTTAAATCTGTCACAGAATCACAACGCTTCTCCGAAACGTCAGTGGCCTCATCGTCAGCCTCCGAATGAAGCATGAAGTCTTCATTGATCGTACCCAAATAGGTGTTCGGGTTCACATCTCCAAATTCAGAGCTACTGAACTCGACAAAATCGAATTCTTTATCTTCGAACTTTTCACATTCAATTATGTTACCAACGTTTTCAAGGACTTGATCTAGTACTTCTTTTATGCACTCACATGCATCGAGGTTAAACTTAACTCTTGGAAGGGGTCCTTTTTGTTCGCAAGTCAGGCCATCCTTAGTTGCCAGTATAGTTATTTGCTTGGATGCAAATGGCTTGAAGCCTGTGTGATTTAAGAATATTTGCGTTATTCCCACCTGTTACCAACTATTTGTTACCAGTGGTAACAGCTGAGATTTTTTTTCACATATTTTACCAGTGGGAACTAATGAGAATGGTAATTGCTGGAAACTACTGGGGTTTTTTTCCCAGTAGTTACCACCGAGTACTTTAGTGGTAAAAGATGGGGAAAAAATCTCAGCTGTTACCACTGGTAACAAATTGGTGGGAACAGGTGGGCATGGGCATAACCCGAATATTTTGAGCATTTGTGTTGCTATTTCTACGTTGGATGCTAAGGCAGAAATATTTTTGAACAACGTTCCAAATCTGGGACTCAGAAAAATCCAAATGGTTCAAACGAATGTGAATGAAATAGATATTTTTCTCTTTCTATTTTAGAACAAATAGAATAATAAAAATACGGAACCGATTGGTTCCAATTGTACATAGGTTGTATATTTTTTTGTACGCGGTCTCAGAAGGTTAATAATCGTGAATCACAAACAAATTAAACTATTGGGACTAACTGCACGTAGAACCGATGGCCGTTGGGGCGGAAAGGTTCTCGAGTGGCGACCACGTACCGGAAGGCGCAGCGTGGGTAGGCCCCCCACAAGGTGGACTGATGACCTGGTAAAGGTCGCGGGAGTCCGCTGGATGCGGGTGGTGCAGGACCGGCCATTGTGGCACTCTTTGGGGGAGGCCTAAGTCCAGCAGTGGACGTCTTTCGGCTGATATGATGATGATGGGACTAAAATTACGAAAACGAATGAACACAGAAGTTCATAGACAATTCAACAATTGTTCCATATCTGGAACACAGTAATTACTAGGCTACACTAACCCATGGTACCGAGCATATTGTCTCCATGCAGCTCGTCCCAATTCTTGATGATAGGGCGCAGGCGCGAGTTAATGTTGCGGCGTGGCAAGCCCCGCACACGCTCCGGGAGGCGCTGCGGGCGCGACAGCGCTGACACTTGAGACACTAAACTACACTAACCCATGGTACCGAGCATATTGTCTCCATGCAGCTCGTCCCAATTCTTGATGATAGGGCGCAGGCGCGAGTTAATGTTGCGGCGTGGCAAGCCCCGCACACGCTCCGGGAGGCGCTGTGGGCGCGACAGCGCTGACACTTGAGACACTAAACTACACTAACCCATGGTACCGAGCATATTGTCTCCATGCAGCCCGTCCCAATTCTTGATGATAGGGCGCGGGCGCGAGAGCGCTGACACTTGAGACACTAGGCTACACTAACCCATGGTACCGAGCATATTGTCTCCATGCAGCCCGTCCCAATTCTTGATGATAGGGCGCAGGCGCGAGTTAATGTTGCGGCGTGGCAAGCCCCGCACACGCTCCGGGAGGCGCTGCGGGCGCGACAGCGCTGACACTTGAGACACTAGGCTACACTAACCCATGGTACCGAGCATATTGCAGCCCGTCCCAATTCTTGATGATAGGGCGCAGGCGCGAGTTAATATTGCGGCGTGGCAAGCCCCGCACACGCTCCGGGAGGCGCTGCGGGCGCGACAGCGCTGACACTTGAGACACTAAACTACACTAACCCATGGTACCGAGCATATTGTCTCCATGCAGCCCGTCCCAATTCTTGATGATAGGGCGAAGGCGCGAGTTAATATTGCGGCGTGGCAAGCCCCGCACACGCTCCGGGAGGCGCTGCGGGCGCGACAGCGCTGACACTTGAGACACTAAACTACACTAACCCATGGTACCGAGCATATTGTCTCCATGCAGCCCGTCCCAATTCTTGATGATAGGGCGAAGGCGCGAGTTAATATTGCGGCGTGGCAAGCCCCGCACACGCTCCGGGAGGCGCTGCGGGCGCGACAGCGCTGACACTTGAGACACTAAACTACACTAACCCATGGTACCGAGCATATTGTCTCCATGCAGCCCGTCCCAATTCTTGATGATAGGGCGCAGGCGCGAGTTAATATTGCGGCGTGGCAAGCCCCGCACACGCTCCGGGAGGCGCTGCGGGCGCGACAGCGCTGACACTTGCGACACTAGGTACTCCTCTTGCGGCTTGACGAATAGTGAAGACAAATTACGTTTCTCTATATACCATAATACGCTTACGATTACGACTAATTACATACGAGTAATACGCTATGGTTCCATATTGATACAGAAGGGCGCTAACTGGCGCCTATTGCACCAATTTGACAATGAGTAGACCGTAAGCCCACTCCCAGTACGCCTACGTCTCATCACAACACGATAAAATGCATGGCAGCAGGTCGAGAAAGTTGTGCTGAACAAAAATAAAATTGGCCGCAAGTTTGAAAAATCCCTTACTATACCCTATATGTCAAAATTGTAAGGGTAAGTATATTTACGTCATGTGACAACAGTACGAGACATATGGCGTCATATAGCCCTTTAATCGTAGAGAGCCTTAGTCTGTCAGTCCGGAAATGGCCAGAAGTACTTGGCAGACGGTGCCAAAGTTGGCAACCTTTGACACCGTCTGTCAAGCACTTTACTTTCTCTACGATTGAAGCGCTAAATTGTGCCACATGTCTCATTACGTGTCTTGTCACATTACGTGCTACCCTTACAGTTTTGACCGGAAGTGAAGGATTTTTTATACTTTCGGCCAATTTTAGGTGCGATAATTTTCTGATTCTTGCTCAGAACAACTTCCTCGACCTGCTGACATGCATTTATAGTGTTGTCATGAGAAGTAGGCATCCTAGCAGTGGGCTTACGGATTATATTTATGACTTTCGGTCAATGTAGAGCGAATTAGAAATAATAAATGACAACCGTCCGTTAGAGGCTCATCATCCTTACAATTGAACATTTCGTAAGCCTTGTTCCGGATTCGTTCAGAACAGTTAGAAACTTACGTCTAAAACTTAAGTAACAACATTTTCAAAAACATCCCAAGGACGTAATTTTCCTAAAACGCTACACTACAAATACCGAACTGTCCACACACCGTCAAACCCATCCGCGTCAAACTCGTGACGCGCAGCATATGGAACAGCAACGCCGTGGTGACCGGTCTGATCATGAGCGCTGCGCGGGGCCCCGAGGCGCCGAGCAGCGCGCGGACGTGGGCGGAGACCAGGGCGTCCAGGGCAGTCGGGCTGGGAGGGGGGTGGATGGGGGAGGTTAGGGTCATATATGGAACAGTAGTGACCGCTCAGACCATGAGCCCCGTGGCGCTGACCAGCGCGGACATGGGCGGGCGTCTAGAGGAGTCGGGTTGGGAGGGTGAATGGATGAGCAAGGTTAGGTGGGTCACATATGGAACAGTAGTGACCGCTCAGATCATTAGCCCCGTGGCGCTGACCAGCGCGGACATTGGCGGGCGTCTAGAGGATTCGGGTTGGGAGGGTGAATGGATGAGCAAGGTTAGGTGGGTCACATATGGAACAGTAGTGACCGCTGAGATCATTAGCCCCGTGGCGCTGACTAGCGCGGACATGGGCGGGCGTCTAGAGGAGTCGGGTTGGGAGGGTGAATGGATGAGCAAGGTTAGGTGGGTCACATATGGAACAGTAGTGACCGCTGAGATCATTAGCCCCGTGGCGCTGACTAGCGCGGACATGGGCGGGCGTCTAGAGGAGTCGGGTTGGGAGGGTGAATGGATGAGCAAGGTAAGGTGGGTCACATATGGAACAGTAGTGACCGCTGAGATCATTAGCCCCGTGGCGCTGACTAGCGCGGACATGGGCGGGCGTCTAGAGGATTCGGGTTGGGAGGGTGAATGGATGAGCAAGGTTAGGTGGGTCACATATGGAACAGTAGTGACCGCTGAGATCATTAGCCCCGTGGCGCTGACTAGCGCGGACATGGGCGGGCGTCTAGAGGAGTCGGGTTGGGAGGGTGAATGGATGAGCAAGGTTAGGTGGGTCACATATGGAACAGTAGTGACCGCTGAGATCATTAGCCCCGTGGCGCTGACCAGCGCGGACATGGGCGGGCGTCTAGAGGATTCGGGTTGGGAGGGTGAATGGATGAGCAAGGTTAGGTGGGTCACATATGGAACAGTAGTGACCGCTGAGATCATTAGCCCCGTGGCGCTGACTAGCGCGGACATGGGCGGGCGTCTAGAGGAGTCGGGTTGGGAGGGTGAATGGATGAGCAAGGTTAGGTGGGTCACATATGGAACAGTAGTGACCGCTCAGATCATTAGCCCCGTGGCGCTGACCAGCGCGGACATGGGCGGGCGTCTAGAGGATTCGGGTTGGGAGGGTGAATGGATGAGCAAGGTTAGGTGGGTCACATATGGAACAGTAGTGGCCGGTCAGACCATGGGCCCCGTGGCGATGACCAGCGCGGAAATGGGCGGGCATCTACAGGAGTCGGGCTGGGAGGGTGAATAGATGAGCAAGGTTAGATGGGTCACATATGGAACAGTAGTGGCCGGTCAGACCATGGGCCCCGTGGCGATGACCAGCGCGGAAATGGGCGGGCATCTAGAGGAGTCGGGCTGGGAGGGTGAATGGATAAATGGGTGAGAGTTAGATGATGAATAGGTTTTCACATGGAGGAATGATTCAGATAAGTAAAGTCACCAGCATTAATATCTGCTACAACAAAGCGCGCATAAAGACCTGACACGCGACTCTTTCTAGGGCCGTTAGAACGTGTCAGACATTTTTATTCGCTTTATTATGGCAGATATTAATGCTGGTGACTGTACATAACTTGTTCGTTCGTAAGCTTTCTTGACTAGCCCAAACGAATACACAGTGTATTAAAACTAAAGATTACACATGGTCATTTAAGAATGACTTCATTATTACCTTATAGTTTTAATGACTATTCCCTACAACTACAATCTTTGGCAATCTACAATCTTTAGATTTAGGTCACTAAGCCTTTTATATATGCGTACAAAATTATAGAATGGCAGTCATGTTCTTATGGTTATACTATGATCATACGTTATTTCTATAACTATATGTAAATGTATTACACTTACGTTCCGAAGAAATAGTCTTTGTCTCCTAAACGCTGACTCAGCGAATTGCAACACTGATCCACCTGCATAAGAAATATACTGTTTTAAACAAGAGGATGAAATATAAGACGTGAATCAAAATTAAAGAATATTACTATATCCAAGATTCTCTTTTTTACCTTCATTCGTTTTAATTTGGTGAAAATAGTATATATTTGATTTGCGATAAAAGGTTTACTAAGACATTATACGACATTGCACGTAGAAGTGATGGCCGTTGGGGCGGAAAGGTTCTCGAGTGGCGACCACGTACCGGATGGCGCGGCGTTGGTAAGGCTCCCACAAGGTGGACTGATGACCTGGTAAAGGTCGCGGGAGTCCGCTGGAGGCGGGTGGCGCAGGACAGGTCACTTTGGAACTCTTTGGGGGAGGCCTATGTCCAGCAGTGAACGTCTTTCGGTTGATATGATGATGATGATACGAGTATACTCACGTCGGCCATAACCTGGTCCAAGGTCTTATCGTGCCAATGCAAAGCCTTCAGCCGCTTGGCGACCATATTCCGCTTGGTGCGCGTCTGGATCCAGCCCAGCGGCCAAGGGTACACCGACGAGTTGCGCACTTTAGTCACAGCATTGTATGTCTCGTCGTCTATCCAGGATATGTACAGCTGAAATAATTGTTTATTTATCAAAGGAGAACCTTATTTGGTGATGAACGCTACCGCTAACTTTTTCGCACGTTTTCCGACCTTGAGCAACCATTCCATCTATCTTTAATTATAGTAACCATAACCTAGCTTTACGCAGCGGGCATACAATACTCTGCGTGTGCAGTACAACAACGCGTTTAGAGTGCTATTTGGACGTGCGCGTTATTGCAGCGCATCGACAATGTTTGCCGAGGCGCACACCGATGGCTTCGCTGCCATAATAAGAAAGCGGTGCGCGTCGCTTCAGAACCGTCTTTGCCACAGCTCAAACAGCATTCTAATTATTCTAAACGTGCTGGCTCAGCGCTGGGACTCGCCGCTGCTCGCGCGCTGGGTCCAGCTGCACGCGCCTGTAGTCACCGCACCACGCCGTTTTTAATTTAATTTTATTTTATTTTATTAATTATTTCAATTGTTACTAACATAGCCTTATAAATCACATTGTTACTAACATTTTATATGGATTAATATTTTCCGAAATAAAAACTTTGAATTGAATTGAATAACCAGGGTTATGTTAGGTTTTCATGATTATTGTTTTGTTTACAAATTTTCGTTAAGTAACTCATAAAACTTTTGAGCACCACCTTATAGGTGTTGTGTGCCAAATAAGGAACAAACAAAATATCAATATAGAGCGGTTACCGGAGCGCAACCCCACCGAGTGGTGTGCCGTGCCACAAACGGAACAACTGAAGAAAAAATGTAATGACGGTGAACTTACCTCAGCATTGACCAGCACGTTAGTAATAAGGCTCATGTAAGCCCGCATCTCAGCCTTCTCCTCCGTACTGAGTCGACTGCACAACGACACGCCCTTATTCGCGGCGAACTGCGCTATAGGCTCCAGCTCTGACACCACGAACGCTCCGCACTTGATGAACGGGACGCGGCCCGAGGGAGACATGAACTCGGCGTTCCAGCGCATTTCCACTTCGAAGGTGAGGTTACACATCTGTGGAAATAAAAGACGCGTTAAAGAAAAAAAAAGAAATGCACTTATTTTTTTAAAACCGGAAGACATCTTCTGGCTGAGCGTGATACCTCTTAGGCCTTGTATTAATTTGCCATCAGGTTTTAGACGAAGATCAAACGCAATCACATTTTTATTTTTAATAAAAAAGAAGACTCCTCACTCACTGTGTTTGTGTAATTATGCCTGTTTATTGATTTAATTTTTACTGAAAAGAACTCATAGCACAAATAGGGGACTTATTTATGTCATAAAACTGATAGTTAGCCTTATCAAACTGGTCAAAAGCAGATAAATTGTGGAAGTAATCTCAATGAGACCTTTTCTGGAGACCTACTTAACTTCAATTAAAAGTTTATGACTTTATTCTGATTATGAAGTGGTCCATGTCCATACTCCATATTTTTTATGGACCAATGTAAACACACACAACAACAAAATTGTGGAACATAAGTAAATCTAAGTATTCATTTCTTTTTTTAAGCATACAGGCATTTAATTATGCCTAGAGCCAGTGACAAAGAGAGATTAAATATATCATCACTCATTTGTTAAAGTAGAAACACTCATTATTTTTCCCGCTATAATATTAATTACCTGGATTAATTTCACAACAATTGGCTTGAGATTGCTGAGAGTTGGGACATGTGGAAATCGAGAAAGGAGGCCTTTTCCCAGCCGTGCAGCAGTGTCCACTCTATATGCTTGGGACTAAAAAAACTTACCTTTAAGAACGCCTGAACGGCGAGGCAGCTAGCGTTATCCGGGAGCAAAATCTGTTCTACTTCGTATGGCTGGAACAGTTTCACATTGTCCGGCCATGGCTCTTGCGCTGAAATGTAAAATATCATCATCAACATCTAAATATATCACTGTTAGGTTCCAGGAGGCTACAATATTAACCCCTTGTATGTATGTACATTTTTTCCAATCATGACTTTGAGATGTAAAAGAATAGGTTCAAATCTTTGGTATGGATCCATACCTAAGCATCATCATCCTCCTAGCATTATTCCCGGTTGTCCCCTAAAGGAGCCCGGGGTCTGATTAGGCACGGGCACTAGTTTTACGAAAGCGACTGCCATCTGAACTTTCAACCCAGAGGAAAAACTAACCTTATTGGGATTAGACAGGTTTCCTCACCGGTTTTCATCGTATCTAAGCATACGAGGGGTTGAATGTTACAGGCCTGAACTGGCAACCTTGAAGCGTAAGTTGACGAATGAGGCCTTTTCACCCAGTGTTGGAGTTTGGACTTACAAAATTTAAACTCTTAGTTTTGTAAAATGGGTCCCCGCAAGCATTATGCACAATGTGTGGGATATTAATATCAATTACATTCACAAGACTTATGGCTAAAAAATTTTTTTTTAATTTTTATAATTTAGGCACAAAAAATGCTTTTTTTTTCAAAGTTTAATAGAGTACCTATGTACAAGGGGCAGCTGGAAAGTTCGCGGCCTTAGAAAAAAAATTATAGCTACCCTTTGTATATTCCAGAGTTGGTCCACTTTGAATAACAGATTAACCTATTTATTCATGAAAGTTAAGAACTCCCTGTCAACTAAAATGAGTCCAGTCCCTTTCTCACCAACTCAAAAAAAAAACAAAGACATTGATTTTTTCCAAGAAATCACTATTAAGTACAAACACCAACACAGTTAACTTGACCACCCTGTATTTATATAGAACCTTATTACAATATGCACATATAGTGCATGGATGGTCAGTTAGGTGTGTTGTCCATAGTACAAAGTAGGTATAAAATTTCGTGTTTTGTAAATCCAGTCTTTTATGGATTGTCGGGGTTTTAAAGGACGTCATTAGAATGTAAATCAAGTGGAATGTTATGGTTAGACACTTTAAACTTATAGGTTATGATTATGATTAATTAAATAAACTGTTAGCACTTAGCAGTATACAGAGTTCAAAGAACATAAATTAAAATGTATAAAATCCACCAGAATTAAGTTAATCAAACGCAATCCGACACACACACATAATCTTAATATTTGTACCAAATATAAACGGGTCCCCGTTATTCATATTTACGAACTATCGAAGGCAAAATCAGACGGAACTCGTAACAGCACAGAATTACATCAAAATAGGGCGCTCGGCATCTATAAATAAACAATTGTGTCATACAAACAACACTATAGGTATTCCAAGAAACAAAAATTATATAATACAACGTGAAACTTGTAACAATATAATATTACTCACCATTAAATGATGTTAAGATGGAATCTTTAAGGTCGAATTCCGGCATTTTTTAAGAACAATTCAAAACCGTAATGAATAAATCTAAGCTTGGATTTTCACAACGAATACTACAGAATACTACTGAATGCATAAATTCCCACTAAATGCATGCACATTGGTTTTCTTTTCTATTAATGACAGATTACTGACAGACAGATGCTTTTTGACAGCAGCGGAGGACTACCAACCCAACGATACAATTTCTACGGTTCCGTAGCCAAATGGAAAAAACGGAACCCTTATGGATTTGTCATGTCTGTCTGTCTGTCCGTCCGTACCGTCACAGCCACTTTTTTATGAAACTATAAGAACTATACTGTTGAAACTTGGTAAGTATTCTGTGAACCGCATTAAGATTTTCAAACAAAAATAGAAAAAAAATTTTTTTTTGGGGGTTCCCCATACTTAGAAATGCACTCAAATATATATTTTTTTATCAAATCCATACGTGTATATATAATATATATATGGATAGGTCTTCGAAAATGATATCTACTATCATTTTTTTCTGAACTTAATAGTTTGCGCGTGTCTCTCGCGTGGTAAAACGGTTTTCCTATGTCCATGGGTAAAACGTGTGTGTGTGTGTGTCCCCCCAGCACGCAAGGAACCAAGATGGCGGTATTCTCTCCCGCCTGTCAACCGTCCAGCACTCCGTCTCCTTGCTGGAGCCATCGCCAGTCATGCTTTACTGAATAAGCACCTCTTCAATATTGGAGTCACAGTTAGAGGACGACCGAATAATAAGATTACCACAAACCATAAGTGCGATAGAGACGGAGATATACGAAGTTCAAGATTCGAAGTTCGTGGTAGCGCCGCAGGGTGTTTGGTCCATCGTTTGCCAAATTAAAACGGCAGGAAGTTTGGGTGATATGCTAACATTTTCGGCATTCAAAAAATCTTTGTGCCCACGGATTTTCTTTAATTTTTTTTAAAGTAAAATTTGAAGGCCCTACGCGTTTCATTCGTGAATTTAATTCTTGGAGTGTAGCAAAGGGGGTCCCGACACTTACAAAAATTTCAACGGGTGTGGTGTCATTATGACACCTATTTTTTATGATTGTATCGTATAGAATACGCTGAAACAAGCGTTTTTTGTATGGAAATACTTGTCGTGGCAAAACCGACTCGGATGGCGGAGAGGTTTTTTTTTTTTTTCCGTATTGTGGCTTTTTGCTGCTTAGGCACTTTAGAAGATAGCGGCGGGAACTCTGCTCCCGCCGCTGTCTTTGTGGTTATTTTTTTTATAAAAGAGCGGAAAGAGACTTCTTTACAGAAAAGATTTTAGTCGTAATTTATCAATAAATAATAAATGATTGAATTGAATGACGAAGAAACAGCCGCCCACATCATCCTGGTATGCACTGGGGTGGCAGCATACCGGGGAAAACACTTCGGATCGCTTAGGTCACTATCAGAAGTCTATATAGGCATTCTGGTAAAATTGGGTTGGCACGAGTAGTCCCAATAACCAATCACGCAAAATAGGATGCGGATACCCAGCTCGCGTAAAACGATTGTCATTTACTATGACGCTCGTGGATCGTGAGTATCTAGTATAGTATAGTAATATTAAAACTGCCCTAGCTTCGTAATATTTTGAGATATCTGAATGGGATTTTCTTCACTAAGCATATATTTTTGCTTTCTTTCTTTTGGAGTAATAATAACTTTTGAGTCTACAACCCTATTATGAAGAGTTAAAGTAGGGTCGTTTCGCCGGTTAGCGACCACTTAGCCGAGTTGCTCACTTTAGATTAGTAATTGTATACCTATTCAATGTACACACATAATAGACGGTATTCGTATAGGTTCTGAGTATAGTCAAGTTTTGAAACCTACAATAAAATATAGCACTTTCATCCATAGATTAGGAAAAAATATGGAAAAGGTTTCAAAATAGCGAATTCGCTGGATAGCGACCGCTTTAGTCGGTTTGCGACCACCTGTTAGCTAGTTGGCGACCACTCATGCAAATAGTGTTTAAGTAGTTAATAAAACGATGCATCATCATCATCATCATATCAGTCGAAAGACGTCCATTGCTGGACAAAGGCCTCCCCCAAAGAGTGCCATAATGACCGGTTCTGCGCCACCCGCATCCATCGGATTCCTGCGATCGTTACCAGGCCATCAGTCAACTTGTGGGGGGCCTACCCACGCCGCGCCTTCCGGTACGTGGTCGCCACTCGAGAACCTTTCCGCCTCAACGGCCATCGGTTCTACGTGCAATGTGCCCCGCCCACTGCCACTTAACTTTAGCGGCTTAGGGCTATATCGATTACCTTGGTTATGCTGCGGATAGCCTCATTTCTGATGCGATCACGCAGAGAAACTCCGAGCATAGCCCTCTCTCCATTGCCCTTTGGGTGACTTTGAGCCTTCTTATGATGCTTCTTATGATTTCTGAAGCGACCACGTTTCGGTGCCACACGTGATCACTGGCAACACGCACTGGTCAAAGACTCTCGTCTTCAGACACTGCGGAATATTAGACGAAAAGATGTGCCATAGCGTAGCTTCCCGAACGCTGCCCAGCCGAGTCGGATTCGACGATTGACCTCTTTCTCAAAGTTGGACCTA
Organism: Epinotia brunnichana; assembly: GCA_963854355.1. Lineage (NCBI taxonomy): Eukaryota > Metazoa > Arthropoda > Insecta > Lepidoptera > Tortricidae > Epinotia > Epinotia brunnichana. Next base: position 4,300,985 of record OY977962.1, on the reverse strand, counting down.
CCTGACCTGACTGCCCTTATACTACTACAAATTGTTACTCTTCTAAATCTACTTTACATTTCTTGTCAATGCAAAATAGAATCGAAAACGGCGCGACATCTCGCTAACACCATAGTGCTATTATATATATTGCTATTACAGTCACACATGTCGTTCATAGTAGGTATCTAAATGCCACCATTTTACAAGCTTTTATGTAACTTTTAGATTCAATTCTACTTACCTACACTAGCTTCTGCCCACGACTCCGTCCGTGTGTCTCGTTTATATCGTAGCTCCATACAAAATTTCAACCCCTATTTCAGCCTTTTAGGGGATTATTTCGGGGATAAAAACTATCCTACGTCTTTTCCCGGGACTCAAACTATCTCCATACCAAATTTCATCAAAATCGGTCCATCGGTTTAAGCGTGAAGAGGTAACAGACAAGACACACTTTCGCATTTGTAATATAACCATATCATATAATCATATGAATTATTCATTTTATAATTATATATTATTATTATATTACATATACCTACTATAGACATAGCATGGATTGGCGCGGCTTAAATACCTACCGACACAATTGGCTTGCCAAGCTAAATATCGCGGGTGCCGCAAGAATCCATAAGGAAAGAAAAAGAAAAACGATGTGGTCGCTATCCGACTTCTTTGGTAATAATTTTTTTGGGTACGCGACCACCCCATTTTATTTAAATCTATTTTTATAATATGCCGAATTTCAACGAAATTATTACAATAGCTAAATCATTTAAGCAATCAACTAACTAATTTCAGCATAATAATAAAATTAAGTGACGTAACTAAAGTTTTCGCGCCAACTGTCGCGTTATTTTTTTTACAGATTCACTGCATGTCAACACTTTTCGGAAGCAATGTGTGAAATGTGTGAATTGAGGTTATTTTTTCTTGCTTTGGATTAAGCTTTGGGTTTTAAAGTGTATTTATTCTTATTCTGACACTATTCAAGAATAGTTAATAACTAATTAGTTTTCTGTTGGGTTTGTAGAAATGTTAATATCTTTAATTGAAGCAGCCTAGTCCGTCAAGTGGTCGCCAACCGAAGGTGGTCGCGTTACCGGCGAAACGACCCTACTACCCACATTTTTCTCCTAATAATACTTTATCACTCAATACAAACTATAAGACTTACCCATTTGAATAAGTTTTTTTATGTTATCGCTGGTGCATGCCACTTTATTGCTGTTTAAATTTACTCCAAATGCAAATTCTTCATCGTCAAAGTAGTCAAATGGTCTGTCTAGATTTTCAGTTAATTTTCCATCGGTGGAGATATTTGATCTTGAATCTATTACGTCAATATATTTGTGTAGAATTTGTTCGCTAGTTCTCCCCGGTGGTGAATTGGATCGTGATCCTTTTGCAGAATTTAATACCCAAATCGAAGTACGAGATTTTTTTATTTTTGCTTCTTTTGAACTCATTTTATGTACACAGTGTGTCACAACAGGGGATTTTGGTTTACTTTACCACATAAATTCTACAATGATTTCAGGTTCCACATACGTTTTCTATCATGACATTGTCATCATATCAGATATTTATTCAGCACCATTTACTTTACTCTTTGGCACACAGATTAAATTTAAAAAAAATAAAAAAAATTCGAACTATTTTATTTAATCTTGAACGCGACTTTACGAAATCATGGCGGCGTGCATTGTTTAATTGTCAAATGTTGTCACGCAAAACGAAAATCGAAGCTAAGCTTTTCAATTTATTGCAATAGTTAAGCATAATATCGTAATTTGGTTAAGCTTTAAAGAGTAAGCAAATAAGTTAAACTATGGCTGACGTTTTGGATATCGAAAATTCTGAGGAATTTGAAGTCGACGAAGATGGTGAACGTAAGGCATCTAATTCATTTGAATATTGCTTCTTTCCCATTTCAATATTTTATGATCAAACGAAAACATTATCTGTATTGATAGCTTAACCTAAGAAACTTTAATGTTTGTTATTTCACAACGAATTTGTCGAAATTTGGTAAGAATATATGGTATTGTAGGTTATGAGTGATAGTTTTTACGATATTTCGTGTCGTCTACAAATTGATGCGAAAATAACTGTTTATTTTCATTACCGATGTCATTATTGAGAACACAACGAGCTGTACCAAACATATAATTAATACAGCCTTGTTTGAAGTATTTCGCGCCTTTTGTTTTAGTTTCTGCCATTTAAAAAACAATATTATACCGACTTTTACATTCATTACTTGGTAAAAAGTTGAAATTCGTCTACATTTTTGTGTAATACTGGTGAATCAATTCTAAGATCAGCAATAGTTGCAAATCAATTTTAAATCTAACTATAACTTTTTTCTATTTCAGAGGGAATCGCTAGATTGAAGGAAAAGGCTAGGAAACGCAAGGGCCGTGGCTTCGGCAATGAGGGGGCCTCTGGAGGAGCAGCCGAGCGTGGCAACCGAGGAAGGTTGGTATTTCACCTATTTTATTTTTGGCATTAGACATATTTTTTTGAAGGCTATTGAGTGTCCCACTGCTAGGCAGACTTCTATTCGTCCCGCCTTGACCAATTGCTGGCCAATTGTTACAAAATCCAGGTCAGTCCAGGTCATCCCGCCATCTCCGTCTCAGCCTGCCACGTTGTCGCAGGCCATTGTGTGGCACCCACTCCATGGCTATTCTGGCCCACCTATGTGGATGTGTGTGGCAGACGTGGCCGTTCCATTCCCATTTCAGCTATTAATTACATTTATTTATTGCTCTAATTTTCCCAGGAATTTGTGTGTGTAAACTTCTCTACCAACTTCCATCCCCTTGGTGGATGAATTTTGGGATAAAAAATTAGGAAAAAAGATGGCATGGGCTGTGTTACAAAATGATCCATGTTCAGCATGATGCTAGCTTTACAGCCAGCTGGTATTTCATCGCTTTCCTTCTGCTTCATTAGCTTACAACTTGTGCATGACACAGCAGGGTTGATAAAAATCATGATTTTAATTTTTAAATAAAAAAAAAACTGATTAATTTGATTTAAATCAGATTTTTTTTTTTCTTGCTGATCTTTTTTAATGTGAAAGTCATTTATTCATTTAACAAAAAGACGACATATATTTTTTAATGACATCACATGTAAACAAATAATTTTTTTAAAAACATACTGTCATTTAATTTAAGAACTAGTTCGGGAAATCCCCGAATGGTGTAGGTAAACAGCATTGAATACGTGTGTGTGCGCCGTAGTTTATGTCAGGGATGTCCCTGGACATATTTCGGCTGATTTGGTTGAAGCAAAAAAAGTATTGATTTAAATCATAAATTTTTATAAAAAAAACAATTGATTTTAATCGCGATTTAAATCACTGATTTAAATCAACTGATTTTAATCATATCAACCCTGTGATACAGCAAAAGTTTCGAATCTTGATGATGCTGAATCCCTATGAGATGATGACCTGGTTAAATGTACCTTTCTATTCTTTCTATTAGTAAATAATTAAGACTCAACCCAACAACATAATTTACTAATATTTTAATGCTTATTTCAGACATTCGTAAGTATACACTTTCGTAATAAGATACTTCTTCTTTTAATCATCAATCCTGGCACAGTGGTCAGTATTCACATTAATTTATACTCAACTGTGTACATTCACCTCCAATAAAATCCAGGCCTATCAACATTTTTTTAACCTCCAATACAAACCTAAAGTAGTGCCATTTCATTTGAACAATCTTCAAATACCAATCTCTTTCCATTACAAACTGACCACTTATTTCAACATAACCAGATGTCAGATTTATAGTTTGTTGTTTATTATATGATTCTCCTTAATCATGTTAGTATGTTCCGAAATATTTCTACGCTGATGCTGGCAGAATATGCTGAACTAGCTATCACTTGTACCATATTCTCAGAAATAAATGATTATACATTAATTTTTTTCTTGATAAAATATTGTATTTTAAATAATGTAGCTTTCAATAAATTATAATCATGCTATATTTAATTAAATTGTGTTGTAACATACTTATTCTAGTTAGGTAGTGCAGTTTTTTTGTCAGCAACCCTATCCGACAAACTTATCGAATTATGCTCGGTCAATGAATAGCCCTTAAAATATGGGCTCATAATCATAATGATTGGATAATTCATTATGATTATGAGCCCATATTCTATGGGCTATCTAAGAAACTATCACTGTTATCTCCTTACTGACAGGAATAACAGTTAAGAATTTGATTGACCTATACACATCTCTGTCTACAGGTATGACAGCCTTGCGCCAGAGGGAGACGGCAACACACCGGGACCGCAGCGCTCCGTCGAAGGCTGGATCCTGTTTGTCAGCAATGTTCATGAGGAGGCACAGGAGGAAGATATCCAGGTTAATTTTATAATTTACCATTAGCACCGTACACCCTGCATAACTGTAATGTTCGAAGGCCCAATGTTGTTAAGGTGATTTGAGGTGGTAGTCACATAGAAAATCTGACTGTATTCATTTGTTCAAATCGTCTGATGACAAGCAAAACTCACTAAGTAACAAATATCTACTTAAATCAAAGGTCGCATCTCGATATCGACTACGTGCCGAGATACGAGGTTTTGAAGAGCAGTGACAGTTTTGCTTATCACCCGACGAAATAATAAATGAACCAAACCAAATGCTACTTTATTTATTTTATAATCCTAACGTATGTGTGTGATGTATTTACGGAATCCCGCATCGATATTACAAATCGAAATTCCGAAACGGTATTCCGCCTGCATGTGGCCGCCCTAAGGCGCATGCATGGGCCTACTGAAAGGACTTCTTTGCTAGGAATTTAATTATTTATTCGAATAGAGAGAGGATTTGCTTGGTCGTTTTTTGAAACAAAAGAAATTCAACTCTATTATTCATATTACAACGTTGTTTGTATAGTATGGTGGGCCTTAGTTTAAGAAAGGTTCTAATCCCATTGAAATGGAGTGTATGTACTATCGCCCAAGGGTACGGGTTCACACTTTCTCAACAAAATGTTCTGTACACACATACAATTCATTCTAAAAATGAACCAAGTGGGGTGTATAGTGATAGTACATTGTAATGCACAGGCCTTACGAGATGTCATACGTTCTGAAGGCACTAGCAAAATCAAAACTTCAAATGAAGAAATGGTTCCATTGATAGAAAGGTCAAAGTAGAAAGAAAAGTTTTGACGCGCATACTAGGACAGGGACTTCAAATTACACTAGATAAACCTGTTCGTTTTTGTGCTCAATTTATTTGATGACTACAATGAATGATTGAATGAATGTTTCTTTATTCAGGCAATAAACCCATTACAATAGATATAATAAAAGAAATATAATAAAATCCTTAACTAATACAATTACTTGCGACTCGGGTGCCGATGCGCAGATAAACAATGCAGGAAAATTGCATTTCGGTACATTGTTGTTGTTATTGACCGTCTCAATTAGCACATTATCAGAAATGCATATTCTGTGCCAGAACGACGCTATTCTATTTCTAATAATGGTACCCACTTTGGCGTTAGCAAATATTGCCGGTGCACTACAGAATCTTGAAGAAGAAGATTGGTGATAAATTGATAATAGAAGGAAAGGAAGAAAACATTTATTCGCGACAAAAAATACATAAAAAAAACTGTAGACACATACACATTTGCCACTAAATGGTCACAACTCAGCGTAAAACGTGAGGCATCATTGTATTGTACTCTAAGGGTGTTGTAAGCTTTGTTAAAAAGTACAGTCGGCAATAAAACACTTTTGACCCAAACTTGTTCACTGTTATTACAGAACCAATTCTCCGAGTTTGGTGAGATCAAGAACATCCATTTGAACCTTGACCGGCGTACTGGCTTCCTCAAGGGCTATGCCCTAGTCGAGTATGAGACATACAAACAAGCAGCGGTGAGTATTTCTTTTTAACACTTATACTAGAGATTATTAAGTTTCATTCATAAGTAGGGTAAATCACCAGTAACTGGCCACCTCTTACTAAAAATGAACTGGGCCACCCTTCAATAACTGGCCACCTCTTACTAAAAATGAACTGGGCCACCCTTCAATAACTGGCCACCTCTTACTAAAAATGAACTGGGCCACCCTTCAATAACTAAATAAATAAAATAAAATAAAAAAGCCTTTATTTCCAAATTACCTATTTTTTACATAACTTATCTTCTGTGTTTGTTAGTAAGTTTCTTATAGCTATGTTGTGTTAGTATTATATTGCTTACTAATTTTTATTTTATTTAATTTGGACCCCTCTTTGGGTGTAGGCCTCCTCCAACTCACTCCATTTTTGCCGGTCTTCCGCTTTGTTTAGCCAGTCTTTCCCTGTGATTTCTTTGATATCGTCTAGCCATCGTTTATATGGCTTTCCCACCTTCCTTTTGCCAATAGGGCCTCTCCATTTCGTTGCCAATATTGTCCATCTATTGTCTTTGTACCGTGCGATATGTCCTGCCCATCGCCATTTCAATTTGAGTGCTTGAGTTAGTGCGTCTTGTAACTTTGTTTTTTCTCTTATAGACATACTCTTTATTTTTTGAATCTTTTTTATGTTGAGCATGCTCCGTTCCATGGCTCTTTGGGTGGTTCTTATCTTTCTCTTTATTTTGTCTGTAAAGGTCCATGTTTGACATCCATATAGCAGGCTCGGTAGAAGGCATGTATCTGCCACTATCTTTTTTAGGTTTAAGCTGTATTTGCCTTTCATGATTTCTTGTAGTGACCAGAATTTCCTCCAGGTTATGTTGGCTCTCCTTTCTACCTCTTCTTCGTTGTTTGTTTTTATGAAGGACAGTTGCTTTCCCAGATATATATATTGGTCTACGTAGTCTATGTTGGTGCCGTTGATATTTATTTGTATCTGTTTGCTGTTTGTCATTATTTTGGTTTTATTTGTGTTCATTTGTAAGCCTGCTTTGTTGCTTTCTTCGTCTAGTTGTTTTATAAGCTCTCTTAGTTCTGTTGCAGTTTCGGCTACTATGACTATGTCGTCTGCAAATCTCAAGTGGTTTATGTGTTGACCCTCCAGGTAAATGCCTTTTGATTCCCATTTGAGATTTCGAAATATGATTTCCAGGACAGCAATAAAGATCTTGGGTGATAGTGGATCTCCTTGTCGGACCCCTCTCTCTATCCTTATTTGTTTCCCTCTTGCTTCCAGCTTGACTCGGCTAGTGCTTTTCGCGTATATATTCTTTATAATATTTATGTATTTTTGATCCACCCTGAGTTTTTTCAATGCATTCCAGATTGCGCTGTGACTGATGCTATCAAATGCCTTGCTATAATCTATAAAGGCAACATATAAGTTTCTATTGAACTCTTTATACTTCTCTATTATCTGTTCTAGTGCTTGTATGTGGTCAGTGGTGCTGAAACCTGTCCTGAAGCCAGCCTGCTCTCTTGGTTGTGAGTCGTCAATTGTTTTGGATATTCGTCTTAACATTATTGAGGAGAACAGTTTGTAGATGCTCGCCAGTAAGCTGATTGGCCTATAGTTAGCGATATCTAAGGAATTGCCTTTCTTGTACAGCAATATTATATCGGATGTACACCATTGCTCTGGTATGGTTTCGGAATTAAGTACCATATTGAATAGATGTGTTAGATGTTGAAGCAGAATTGGTGCACCTAGTTTTAGAGCTTCATTTGTTATTCCATCTGGACCTGGGCTTTTTTCAGTTTTCAGCTGTTTTATGTGCTCATACACTTCTTTTTCTTCGATCTGCTTTACTGGCAAATTTACATTATTCGTAATGGGTGTTTCCTCTTGTATGTGGTTGTAGTCTTTCCTTCTGTAGAGTTCTTCATAAAAGTTTGTGGCATGGTTTATTACATCTTTCCTTGTTCTTGTTTCTTCTTTGCCTTGTCCAAGTTTTTGTATCCAAGATTTGTTTAGATTAAGTTCTTTTAAAGCTCTTTTTGTACTTCTGTGTTTCTTTAGGTTCCTTGTTATTACTTCCGTCCTGTGATTCCTGTAGTCTATTCTTGTAGATTTCTTTGTTTCCTTGAACAGCAGGGTAAGTTCTTTCTTCATGTCTTGATCTTTGTCTTTCTTAAACATTAGTTCTGTGCGTTGTTTTATTAGTTGTTTTGTATTGTGGCTAAAGATATTATTTATTTTTGTGCCGTCAGTCTGAGTCTTCTGTGTTGCGCTGTCTATTATTGACTTTTCTATTTTGTTGTAGTAATCTTGAATACTTGTATCTTCTATTTTGTTTCCTAGTTTTGTCTCTAAGCATCTGATATATCTATGTATTTCCTCTTCTGTCTTAAGGCTTTTAAGCGAGGGATGGAAGTTCTTTCGACTCTTTTTTGGATGTTTCAGGTTAAATGTTGCTCTCAGAAGTCGGTGGTCTGATGGAAATGGTACATTATTCAGGACTTCGAAATTAGTGATATGTGCTGGTTGGTTTGTCATTATGAAATCAATTTCATTCCTAGTGTTTTGATCAGGTGATATCCAGGTCCATCTTCTGTTCAATCTTTTGTTATAAAAAGTATTCATTATGGAGAGTTTATTTGCTAGTGCATAGTCTATGAGTCTTCCTCCTCGTTTGTTTCGGTCCCCGTAGCCATACTTGCCCATAATTAGATTTTCTTCCTTCTTGGGGTAGCCTATTTTTGCGTTAAAATCTCCCATGATGATTATTTTGTCGCCAGCTAGAGAGTGAGCTTTGTCTATGTGGTTGTAGAATTTTCGGATTTCATCGTCGCTTGATTTTTCTGTGGGTGCGTATACCTGAATTATCGAAAGTTCTGCCCCTTCTATGTTGAGTTGAAGTAGTGCTACTCTTTCTGAGAGTCCTATGAAATTAGTAATTTGGTTTTTCAGATTCTTTTTAATTAGAAACCCCACCCCGTTCAATCCTTTGGTTTCTCTATAGTAGCAGAAGATATAGTTTTCGTACTCTTCTATACTGCTGCCCGTTCTTCTGACTTCACTCAATCCTACTATGTCATGGTTTATTTTCTCAAGTGCGTTGTTTAACTCTATATATCTTTCTATTGATGCTAGAGATCGTACATTATAGGTGCAGATTCTCAAATTCGTTGGAGGGTTGCGGTCATTTTTCCCCACGGCGACCGCTATCCGGCTTGGGGTATTTTCTTTTTGATTTTTCTTATTATACTGAGTGGTCCGGTTGGCATTTAATTGCTAGTATTTTCTTGCCTTCTGTGTTTCTTCGGTCTTTGAGAGTGAGTTAGATTGATTCCTCATCATGTCGAATGCATTAGCCCTGTTTGTTTTGCCATCTATGGTGGCTTGTTGTTTCTTTGGTTGGCTTTCCTTCAATAACTGGCCACCTCTTACTAAAAATGAACTGGGCCACCATTCAATAACTGGCCACCTCTTACAAAAAATGAACTGGGCCACCATTCAATAACTGGCCACCTCTTACAAAAAATGAACTGGGCCACCATTCAATAACTGGCCACCTCTTACTAAAAATGAACTGGGCCACCCTTCAATAACTGGCCACGTTATACTTAATTGAATTCTGTTTGTAGGGGATCAGAGATAATTTTTAGGGTTCCGTACTCAAAAAGTAAAACGGGACCCTATTACTAAGACTAGGCTGTACCTCAACAACCGTGATAGTTAGACAGTTGAAATTTTCACAGGTGATGTACTCGTATTTCTGTTGCCGCTCTAACAACAAATACTAAAAAACAGAATAAATAAATCATTTTTCTTTTACAATCTTACACAAATCGGCTTAGTCCCAAACTAAGCAAAGCTTGTACTATGGGTACTAGACGACGATAAACATACTTATATAGCTAAATGAATACAAAGAAAACATCCATGACTCAGGAACAAATATTTGTGCTCATCACACAAATAAATGCCCTTACCAGGATTCGAACCCGGGACCTCCGTAGCAGCTTCGTAGGCAGGGTCACTACCAACTAGGCCACACGAGGCGCCCATACAACAAACGTGATTTTTATGCCGTACTTATAGATAATGGTACGAAACCCTTCGTGCGCGAGTCCGACTCGCACTTGGCCGGTTTTAGTATAAGAAGGCCAGTTATTGAAGGATGGCCAAGTTACTGGTGATTTACCGTATAACAACTTAGAAAGATTGAAAAATCTCCAACATTTTCATTTCACTATTTATAAACGGGCGAAACCGATTTTGTTGAAAAGTGGCTAAGAACCATCTCGATCACGTCAGCTTTTGGACAAAAAAAAACCGCATTAAATCGGTCCATTCGTTTAGGAGCTACGATGCCACAGACTTATACACAGACACATCAAACTTATAACCCCCCTCTTTTTGCGTCGGGTGGAGGATTCCCATTCCATCGGTCCATTCGTTTAGGAGCTACGATGCCACATACTTATACACAGACACATCAAACTTATAATCCCCCTCTTTTTGCGTCAGGTGGAAGATTCCCATTCCATCGGTCCATTCGTTTAGGAGCTACGATGCCACATACTTATACACAGACACATCAAACTTATAATCCCCCTCTTTTTGCGTCGGGTGGAAGATTCCCATTCCATCGGTCCATTCGTTTAGGAGCTACGATGCCACATACTTATACACAGACACATCAAACTTATAATCCCCCTCTTTTTGCGTCGGGTGGAAGATTCCCATTCCATCGGTCCATTCGTTTAGGAGCTACGATGCCACATACTTATACACAGACACATCAAACTTATAATCCCCCTCTTTTTGCGTCAGGTGGAAGATTCCCATTCCATCGGTCCATTCGTTTAGGAGCTACGATGCCACATACTTATACACAGACACATCAAACTTATAATCCCCCTCTTTTTGCGTCAGGTGGAAGATTCCCATTCCATCGGTCCATTCGTTTAGGAGCTACGATGCCACATACTTATACACAGACACATCAAACTTATAATCCCCCTCTTTTTGCGTCAGGTGGAAGATTCCCATTCCATCGGTCCATTCGTTTAGGAGCTACGATGCCACATACTTATACACAGACACATCAAACTTATAATCCCCCTCTTTTTGCGTCAGTTGGAAGATTCCCATTCCATCGGTCCATTCGTTTAGGAGCTACGATGCCACATACTTATACACAGACACATCAAACTTATAATCCCCCTCTTTTTGCGTCAGTTGGAAGATTCCCATTCCATCGGTCCATTCGTTTAGGAGCTACGATGCCACATACTTATACACAGACACATCAAACTTATAATCCCCCTCTTTTTGCGTCAGTTGGAAGATTCCCATTCCATCGGTCCATTCGTTTAGGAGCTACGATGCCACATACTTATACACAGACACATCAAACTTATAACCCCCCTCTTTTTGCGTCGGGTGAAGGATTCCCATTCCATCGGTCCATTCGTTTAGGAGCTACGATGCCACATACTTATACACAGACACATCAAACTTATAACCCCCCTCTTTTTGCGTCGGGTGAAGGATTCCCATTCCATCGGTCCATTCGTTTAGGAGCTACGATGCCACATACTTATACACAGACACATCAAACTTATAACCCCCCTCTTTTTGCGTCGGGTGAAGGATTCCCATTCCATCGGTCCATTCGTTTAGGAGCTACGATGCCACAGACTTATACATACACATACACATCAAACTTATACCCCCCTCTTTTTGCGTCGGGTGAAGGATTCCCATTCCTATGACAATTTCATTAAAAAAATTCTAAGGGCCAATAGAATTACTACCGTCATCCAATGGTCAGACCCCCCTTCCCTATTTTGAAATGACGTAATATATGGATGCCCCTAGGAGAATGATGATAGAAATCATCCATGACTCGCACAAATAAATACCCTTGCCGAGATTCGAACCCATGACCTTCGAGTGTGGGTTAAATGGGTCACATCATTATTAAATATGGTTTTAATGTTTTCAGAGCGCCCGCGAAGCCCTAGACGGAGCGGACATACTCGGGCAGGCGATCTCGGTAGACTGGTGCTTCGTCAAAGGCCCCACTAAAGTGCACAAGAAGAGGCGATAGTGCCCGCGGCATACTAGGGCTATGTTCGGTATCTCCAAGTCTGTATTGTTTAAGTTATGTTTATCTCACGAAAGTACAAATTCAAAATGTGTTTTGTGGGTCAATCAACTTTTTCTTGTAGTTATCCTGTACGTCTAGCACAACTTGCTGCTAAGTCGTGTCGCGCGCGACTCAGCGACTCCTGTCTCACTCGTATTGTGCAAATTAGAAAGGTGGGTAGATTCTCTCGACTCGCGTCGCGCTTGTTGTGTCAGTTGTGCTAGCCCCCCTGGTAAGCCAAGAGACAAGAGTGACAGAGTTTCGTAGAAAATATACTATACATGGACTCTTACTATATATACTGGACTCTTAGCAGATGCCCCACCATGAAAAGTTTTACCAATATAACAAAAACACGTGTTTATTGGATTTAAATCCCATAAAATCCTAGATTTTAAAGAGTGACCCATACCCTGAGAACTTTACGGTTTCGCTCTACGAAAACAACAATATATCGATATCAGCCATATTTTTACACCAAAAAATAGGTGGGGTAATTTGACTAAATATTCATTAATAATACACTTATTTTTTTTAATGAATAAACCTTTCTATAGGCCAGATGAAGTTCAATATTATCTCAAGGTCGTAAATATTTAATTAAAACGCCGTTATTTCCTGATGCATATATTTTTGGATTCAGGTAGTCTCCAAATTTGTGTACTCAATTTTTTGATTGATTTCAATAATTCTATGGACGTTGTTTAAAATAACATATAAAAGCCTTTTACAAATAATTAGCCTGATACTGAATTATTTCCAAAAAAACAGTAATTTTCTCAGGGTACCAGGAGACGTAACCGGCAACTAGCAACAAAGAATAGTTGATTGACCCCTTGTACTAAATGGTAAAGGGTAGTCAAATTTCTCCGTCGCCATCGCACTTGGATCATTGGATCTGCAGAGGTGGAGACGTACAGTCAACCGCAAAAATGTGGGTGCATACAGTCAGCATCAAAAGTAGCTACGCAAACGAAGACGTGAAAAGACTTTATTAAAAGGGAATAAGAACTTTTGACGTCTTCTATTGCGTAGCTACTTTTGATGCTGACTGTACAACTTACTCATAAATATGTACAGTCACAAGCTTTAATTTAGGATCAATTTCCTTCAAATGTTGTTAGAACATTCACAATGCAATAAGGTCGAAAATTTCAGTTCAATAATAGCAGTGAAGTGTCAAGATAAGCAATGAAATGTCTTATCTTATTGAATGGGCCCTTGAATTGATAACCTCTTTGCAAAAAGCTATCATTACGGTTTTCTAATTACGAACATGTGTCAGTGTCAGACAAGATAATTGAGAAAACTGCTATTTTCACGAAATATAATTTGCAAATAACAAATATGGCCGGAGAGTACTGGGCCAAAAAGACGAGTGACAATAAATTAGTCGGAAACGATCGTATGACTCGTTGCGCCCGGTCGACTGACCTAAGTGACTAGAGGGCCTACCGCGAACGACATTCGAAGTTTTCCCTCTCTGTCGCACTTAAGTACGAACTCATAAGTATGACAGAGAGGGGAAACTTCGAATACCTTTCGCGGTAGGCCCTCTGAGCGTTTGCCCCTAGACAGGTCTAAACGTAAGTTGTCTATGGCAAACTTTATGACTAGACATTAAAAGATTAGCTATAAGTGTCTTCAGTTTGCATACGATATTCCACCCTATGTGGGTCCCAAATTAAAACTGTACCATGACTGTTATGCTAGCGGATTAAGGTTTCGGTACATATTTATGAGATTCATTGGATACAAATTTTTGCACTTGACTATACGAACTACGGGACGGGACTTCAATAAAATTATACTGCCTCTAGAAGATCCCTTATTCAGTTTGTTTAGGGATTTATCTTCATAATCATATCAGCCGAAAGACGTCCACTGCAGGACATGGGTGGGGGGGGGGGGGGGGGGGGGGGGGCTTCCGGTGCGTGGTCGCACTCGAGAACCTTTCCGCCCCAACGTTTGTTTAGGGGTTCATGGGGAAGAAACTGACCACTTTCGTGAGAAACTAGCACAGCTGCAGAGATACCGTCTATTCCTTATGGCATTGGCAACATTCTAACTAGCAAAATGTTATATAACTTAAATTGTAGCAGTTAATGCTGATATATTTCAAGGTTCGGTTTTGTAAATACACTACCGGTCAAAAGTTTAAGTTCACTCTTAGTTTTAGGTACAAATGAGTACTTTTGGGCAATAATTTTTTGCAGTTCGGAAGCCGAAATTTGTTTCCAAATGATCCGTTATTGTTTACAGAGACGTGTTTGATTAGTCGGACACAATTTACGTAGATTTCTAAACAACTCATTCCCTAAAAACCAACATTGTATCTGAGCATTGTACGTTTTAAGTGGCAAGGCCATATGGCCCAGCCTTTGCCGTTATTCCGATAAGATTTAAGGGAATGCGTTGTTTAGAAATGTACGTGAATTGTGTCTGACTAATTAGACAAATCTCTGGAAACAATAACGGATCATTTGGAAACAAATGTCGGCTTCCGAACTGCAAAAAATTATTGCCCAAAAGTACTCATTTGTAGCTAAAACAAAGAGTGAACTTAAACTTTTGTACGGTACTATAGCACTATTTGACGTTTAAACTGAGTTACATATATAAGTATAACAAGATCAAATTAAATCAAAACGTCACCTGAATCAGCTCGGTGAGGCCTTTATGTGTACAGTTTGTATGTAGGTAGGTGGTAATCTTAGAAGCCACTGACTTCTTAATAAGGAATTAATATTTAAAAAAAAAACATTTATTTCAGGCATCTAAAGCCCATAGTTAACAAATACCTTAGAGACTAACATACATACAATATAATTATTTAGAGATTTTAAATATGACTGTTATATAACGTTTATTAGCTAGTTAGCCAGCGCTATGTGACGCACTTTGTTATGTATATTGTATCTATCTGTAAGCTTGGTTTGTCGGTGTGTCAAAGTGCTTTGCGTAACGATTCCCTTAGATTTTAACATAAATATAAGAAATATTTCTAATAATATATTTGTTTTATTTCCCTCCTACATTCGCTCAACATTTGCAAAACATTTGGAAGTGGGAAGGGAAAAATGATCTCTGACTATGCTACACTTCAGCGATCACCGGTTAACCTTTTAACCGCCGAACGTTTTTGACTGTCATAATAAATCATGAGTCGTTTACACCTGTCACCTTGTCAGATGTATCAGACGATGGCGGTTAAAGGGTTAGCCCTCCCCCCCCCTCCCTATAATCATCCTGTTAATTCCTTGAATGGACCTCCTAATAAGTCAGAATCCAAAGGTCAGACCTCCCCCTATTTTGAAATGACTATACAGGATGTTCGGTACATGAACCGTCAATTTTTTTTGGCGAACTGGTAGGGTCATTTCCTACCTTTCCACCCTTGGACCCTGGGTCCTAAGAGTTACGGCCAAGGAGGTACGATTTTTTTATTATTTTTACCTAAATTACCCAAAATCTGACCTTCGAAGCCCCATAACTTTTTTTGTGTATGTTTTACATGCATAACTTGCTTAATTATCTTACGTGTACATAGTGTGTGATTAAAAATATTTTTTTTTGTGACAAATAACACCACAAAATGAACACGTGAGGCTTTTTGTTAAAAAACTAAACGAATTTACGAAAACATCTACACTTCCAAATTCAATTTTTTTTTTTTTAATAATTTGGGTCCAAGGGTGAAAAGGTAGGACATGACCCTAGCAGCACGCCAAAAGAAATTGACGGTTTATGTGATGAACACCCTGTATATGGACATCCCCTTAGGTTATTGCCGGCACGCGTATTTTAGTTTGCGTGTTCAGTAGGAGGCAGTGCTGCCTCGAAACGCGCACGGGTTTGTCAACCCATTCAGGGCCCATGACGACACATATGCGTCAGAGCGCTTTTCGCTACATACGAGGTTTAACCTGCTACGGACTACGGCGTAGCGCTACGAGATTAGCGTGGCCGTGTATGTGTTAAACTAATACGCCTTCCAAACCCGTAGCGAATTCGAGGAACTCGTCCTTCAATCGCGCACGGGTCTGGGAAGAGCATGAAACGCCGTGTTGGCGTATTTATTTCCGTGACGAGTACTTGTCTTGACAAACACGTAAGCAGTCTAAGGCAAGTCCGTGTAGGTACGACGACGAGCGAAGCTAGGAAGAGTGTTAGGTAGAACTGCGTGTCGCGACATCTGGCAGTTGATATCGCGAAGACTTTAACTCGTGGTCGGAACGTGTAGTGACGCCTTAAGATTATTTGCACTGGCAAGGTTATGATATAGTTGTGACTGTGGGTAGACTAAAGTGGGAGTTTTGGAGCATTTAATCGTTTGTTCCGTGGAAAAAGCCTCATTTTATCATGGAGCGGCGGCGAGTGACGAGGTGGTCTTCGGGGTTCTCGCCAAGGAGCCGGGGGCTACGCAGCTGGTCTCTGAAAGCTAAGTGTCTTAGTTTCTTAGTACTTTATTTGTTCTATGAAGATTTATTTGCTCTGATATAATTGTGTGCTATAATCTACATATTCTAAAGGTTTTATACTAGAACTATTTCCTGAATCCTGTGTTACTTAATGACAATTAACCATCGCGATAACATGCTACAGTAGCCTGAGAACATAGTTACTTCTGATAGATAATATGCCCTAGTCATGATGACAGTATATAGGGGAGGTACCTCCATAGTTTCTCGGTCGAAGGGCGAGAACTAGATACAGTAATATAGTGTACACACCTTATGTGGCTAACCCTAGTGAAGGAACGACTATTCGTATATTTAGGAGAAGACGTGGTACAACTCCAGTTGTTCAGTAGGTAGAACTTATATGTGCTAAGTTTCTAAGGCCTACGTGACAGGTGTGTCATGGTTATCTTATAACCACAGATGGTAGACGCGAGCGTCACCGTGCGAGTGCCGCGAGCGTCATCGTCTAGAAAAGCGAAGCAGATATCCGTGGACTGCAGAGATGATTCAAGGTAGGATTCAGATTATCCTTCCTATGTCCACTTATAAACCCTTTCGCGGCGCCCTCTAATATTGCGCAGTCTGTACTTGTACCGGTTACATTCCTATATAAAGAGAGGGCGTTCGCGACACTGCGACCCTACAGCGCGCGAGCCGAGCGAGCGTGACGCGGCAGGCGAAGCGCCAGAACCGACTATCCCTTTCAGACCGGAGAAACAAGACCCTGCTAACGTAAAATGAAGTATATTGACATATGTTTTTGATTTGACAATTAAATGTAATCAACCCGCACAATTGTATTGGCCGGGTCTGAAAGGGTTAAAAAAAAACCGTATAGTCGGTTCTGGCGCTTAGCCGGCCGCTGCCGCGGCATGCTCGCGCGCTGAGGGTCGCAGATCTACCAAACACTCCTCCGCGCTTCGCTCGTCGTCGTACAGTAGACGGCAAACTTCGTGCGCAAATGAGGGGAAGTGGGGGGGCAGCTTGCACGTACAATTCGCCTTTGCGCAGGCAAGGTCATTTGCGCACGAAGTTTGCCGTCTACTGTACCTACACGGAGTTGCCTCGAATTCGATACGGGTTTGGAAGGCAACAAACCCGTGCGCGTTTCGAGGCAATACTGCCTTCTCCTTCTACTGAACACGGAAACGGAAATACGCGGCCAGCACGGGGTGTATGGTCTTGAGCTTTAAAATATTCAAGCCTTGTATTTTTTCATTTTATGTTAGATGAATATGAACCTTATTAGAAAGCACGAAGGTGACTGTTAGCGAACGCCACAATATCAGTAATAGCAATTCAGTCTTTCATTTAAGGATTGAATTTGATCTCTTGTAAATAAAAACCAGTCAAGTGAGAGTCCGTCTCGCGCACCGAGGGTTCCGTGGTTTTTCAGAGATAATTATTTTTCAAGTAAACCAACTTTGATTTCTTTTTTTATTTGCTAGAATGTACTTTCAGAATACTTCTACACAAATTAGAAGGAAAAATTCAACACAAAAATATTAAATTACAAACTAAAATGATTTTTAAAGAATAAAAAAAAATACGCTAGATAGAGGTAGGTGTCGTTATACATTTCCGGTAAGATTTACGTTCATATTAATAATATATATTTTCAAGTTTTTCGCTTGGCAAACTTCGGAGATAAGAGGGAATGGTATTTTTTTCTACATTTTCCTGTAAATAAAAATCTTACCACTATAGAAAAAAAGGAAAAATGGTTTTAGAATGTGCAATTCAAGTGCTTACATATGATACCTCATTTGACCTAGGCTACTAACAAGACTTTAAATTTTTGCCCCCCTCTTATCCATCCTTTTTTATAAAAATTAAAAATATATCTTTAAATTTTTCATTTTCCATACACGTGGATATTAGCTTTGTTTACAACTATTCCAAGTTGATAGCATTAGTAGTTCCTGAGATATTTAACTTTGTGACAGACAGACAGACGGCCATAAGAGTTCCGTTTTTACCTTATTGGTCCGGAACCCTAAAAATTATGTAGGTATGCAATGTCTTTTACTCCCGGTTTCATAGATATCCGTTAGACCTCGTGTTATTTTTTTACAGAGTTACTAAATTCCGATCTGTTAATGGTCTAACGCAGTAACGCATTTTTATAAAACCGAGCCTTAGACCAATAAAAAAAGATTACGAACAACCAACTTAAAACTACAGTAACCACAATGTTTATATTATATTTCTATTTGCCTACTGGCAAAGGCCCCCAGTTCCCCAGACTTTCAAATAAAACAAGCTAGTTTTCTTAACCATATATTCAACTTCAAGCTATAGAGCTCGCGTTGGACGCGATACGGGGCCACAGATCCGCGCACTCCTTGGCGACGGGGCCGGTGATGGCGGAGCCCTTCATCTCCCCCTTGTTGTTCACTATAACGCCGGCGTTGTCCTCGAAGTATATAAACACCCCGTCACGCCTTCTAAACGGTTTCCGCTGCCGGATGACCACTGCCGGCATTACCTGGAAGAGATTGGGTATTTTTTAGTGTAGTGCATAATGGATGTACGATTCTCACCAACCGGGCCGCGCCTGAGCGTTCACAAGTTGCCAAAGGAATTTGAAGCTACAATATAGATATTACATTTGATATTTCAATGGATTTCCTACTACACTCTATTAAAACGCGGTTGGCTACCGCCGCGTACTCGCGCATCCGCCACACGACCCGGCCCGTTTGGTGGGAATCGTACATTAGAAGGCGCCAGCACACAGCCTATAGTGCCCAGGAAACGCACTGACAGCGGTTGTAATGTTCGAGCTAATATGAAAAGTATTCTGTGCGGACCCTTTAATACCAGCTCGAACATTACAACCAGCCTCCGCCACCGCCATCTGAGTGTTTCGGCCTTAAACACCCGGTGTGCGCCGATGTCATACAAAATGCATGAAAGAACTCGTCCACAACTTGTAGCGGCCACTAGTGGCTCAATGCGCGGCCGCTTCAAGGACGTGTCGCATTTTTGTGAGAAATATTAATGATGTTCACTGTACAGAGCCCTTCAGCAAACCAGAAAACAGCAGCTTCTTTTAGAAATAAATTTATAAAATCTTTCAAAACTCTAATAGAATTATTGTGTTGCTCAGTCAGCCAAGGCATATCGTCAACCTGTTCAAAACAGTTCAGAATGTATATTAGCGAAACCTTTGGTGTATCATCACTGCAAACACATTCCACAATATAAATATACATAGCAGGTAGTGTAGTTATTGCTTTCTCTGCTATTTATTAAAATTCAATTAAATTTATTGCCAAAAAGAACACAAAATACAACGTTTTACATTTTAAGTACATTTAAAAAACTTAAACAATATCTTAGAATTAAAACTTAAAGTACTAAATTGTGTTGGATTGGGCAATGGGTGCTCGTCTCAGCATGTGCAAGGCTTGGAGCCTTGCGCTGGTTTTCAGACGAGTCCCTTCGACAGGGTTGGTCGTAACACTACGTCTATCTACTTGTACAATACAATGGATCCCAATAATATTAATCATACATCTTGTGTTGAGTGTTTAGATGTATAAGGAATAGGTATAGAATAAACTACAAATGACTAATTACAACTAAATACCAGTATTAATATTAATAATTTTAATATATGACTTGTCTATCTATATTTTACCTATGTTTATAATAAGATTGTAGGTATGTGGGTGATGCGTGTTTGTTGTTATGTGGTATGCTGATGTTTTTTAATACTACTAGTTGCACAAGCCATTTATTAGTATTACTAGAACTACAGATCCACCCAGAAAGATGATTCACAGGAGAAAGAATTTTTGAAATTGGATCTAGATATTACCCCTACATACAAACTTACAAAGGTACAGTCACACAGACTTTTCCTCTTTTTAGCCTCCAACGCGAAAAGAGGAAAGTTATAAGTTTGACATATTGTAGCACCTAAACAAATTGACCGGCTTGAAAGTGGTTTATTTTAACCGAAAGCTGACATGATTGAGATGGTTTTTAGCTATGTTTTAACTAAATCGGTTCAGCCATTTTTGAGATATTGTTTTTCAACTTTTCTAGGTTGTTAATTATTATAAGTATAAATTACTGCAAGTACAATGTACATTGCCACTAAAGCAGAAAATATTGTTTACCAGAATTATTTACTTCTCAACAAACATTGCAGTCACTTTAAAGTTATGTAAGTATTTGATATTTGTAAATAAGTAGTATGACATGCAAATCGAAACATGTGGTTTACAGATGGAAATGATAATTTAAAATTGTGTACCTTTTTCCTGAGTTCAGGTTTGCCCTTCTTGACGGTAGCAACGATCATGTCCCCGGAACCAGCCGCCGGCAGCCTGTTCAGGCGACCTTTGATGCCCTGCACGGCGATCACATAAAGGTTCTTGGCGCCTGAAAATTAAAAAGTTTGCATGTTTGTCTAAATGTTGTATTCAGGGTTTTTCTTATTAATACATTATATTCTTTTCGCTACAAGGATGATCAGCAAGGTTTTAAATACTGAAACTATAAGAATACTTAAATTAGGACAGCAAAATTGATGTATTTTAAGCAGCATTTGGTTTGTATTCGAGGACTGAATAACTTCAGACACAGCCAAGGAAGAAATCATCATAAATCAATACACTTTGTGTACTCTAGTGAAGGATCATCATTAGTTATCAGCCTCGAACGAGTCGAACGTGCTAAGTTTTGAGGTTATAATTGTTATATCCAAATAAATCCAAGTTTTACCTGTGTTGTCGGCGCAATTGATGACGGCACCTACTGGGAGACCAAGAGAGATGCGGAACTTCGCTCCCGCGGAACCACCACGTCCTTAAAACAAGAGAATTCATAACTTAGTGCGTATTTCTGTTTCACCAAAACACTAGCGCAAAGGCGGGATTACAAAAATATACATGGTATCACAACGGCTACTACACTAGACACGATCTTCACATATTTGTTAATTAGTTTGTGCACTTTAGAAAGGGATTTAAATGGATATTTTATAATTTCACGAACCTCTTTTAGACATTTTGTTGTGTCAATTTTAGAAGAGGAATCTGAAAGAACGTGAAGTTAGCTAGACATTCGCATTTAGGTTTCGTTCAGAAACAGCCAGAAGCACGAAGTTAGTTGCAAGTGTTCAAAGGTAACAATAAACGTAAATTCAACCACATAAAATTTGTATCGTTGCTTAATGTGATGTTTTTATCACAAATAATTCATTTTGCAGCATTATTATTTTATAAAACAGGAAATAAAAATGAGTATAGCCATTTCACCGAACACACCTGGAACACACTACAAACGCTTTGATTTCTAAACGAACAAAAACGTTTCGTTTTTCAACTAGTGTTGTCATTTTCGTATTTAAACAACCATTATATACCTGAAGCAAGTGAATTGAGAGAAATATAGTAAATATTTGAGATAAAGTTCAATATGATGAATATAAGCATGTTTTTTTGCTAACATTTGCGGGTTTCCATAAAATTATACTTGTTCTAAAAATAAGTTTCTTTTGTAACGGAACGTCTTCAAAATTTGTTTGTCATTTCGTATTTCGTTCGAAGCCGCTTGTCATAGTTGTCATTGCATTGCCCAGCAATTTTTGCAAGTTCCCTTGTTATAATTTGAAAATAATATAATTTAGTGTATTTCTACAATGGCACTCTGGGGTGACATTAATACGGCCTTTTGGCAAAATGGGCCCGCTCCGGGCGCTTTTTACAACTTCCCGGGGAACTCTTCTTCTTTCGGCCCAATTAACCACCCTGTACAAGAATTTAAGGCACAGTAAGTTACTTTTAATATTGGTAAGCTATTTCGAGGTTAGTCATTATTGCTAACTTCGTTTAACACGTTCACAGTCCTGTGCCTTATTCATGGGTCACGACGAACTATCTCCACAAGTCCGTGCCCCGTACATGTGTCACTATAGCCGACCAGGTACGCACTCAAATCACTATAATTATTCCTACTGCATTCGATAAAAGGCTTATAAAGACAATTCTGATTATAAATTCATATTTTAGTTAGCAACCTGGTTGTTTCATAGTGACCCAAACGTGGAGCATGGATGTGTGATGGAAGTAATTTGCTTGGACGTCCAAGAAAATTTAAACATTTTGTATGGAGACTGTGAATGTGTTAAAGCCCTGCTTAAACCTAGGCGACATAGGAAACCTTACACACACTTAAAATTGTGGTAGACTTAGAACCAAAATACTTTTACTTTTCACATATTACTTACCTCTAAGATTCTAACAGCAAGACTAATGCAAGACATGTTAAATGTTTAATTCTATTGTGTCTGGAGTAGTAGTAGTCCGTCAACGTGTTACATGCATTACCAATTAAAATAGCAATATTATCAATATTGCCACTTATTTATATTGCTTATTCCAGCTCCGCCCAGCCAATTACAACAACAACCACAGTAATGGGTGTGCGCTTCAATGGAGGCTGCGTGGTGGCCGCCGACATGCTGGGGTCCTACGGCTCGCTGGCCCGCTTCCGCGACTGTCCTAGAGTCGCCAAAGTCAATGATCTGATACTGCTGGGGAATGGAGGGGACTATGCGGATTATCAGTACTTGAAGGCCATTATTGACCAGAAAATGTAAGTATATGAACTTAGCCTAACCATAGCCAATGTCTAGCTCTTAACACAGGTATCTTGAATAATTAAAAAGAGGTATCATCCTTGATACTGTTAAACAAGTTGTATTTAATGAATAAATATTTTTGATTGTTTTTTTTTATGGCTATTTTTATCAAGAGCCTACACTCCTTTCTGTAGACTCTTGAAACATGCGATTTACAAAGTAAGGTTTAGGCCAACTTAGACACTGTTCAACTTAAAATTATTAGGAGTCTAGTTTTTGCCATGTTTGAATCAAGTTTGCACTCTATATATTTTAGATGCCATTAGAGTCAAGTCCAGAATCTATTTGTGGGCTCTGTGCTCTTTGAGCCAAGTTGGTACACCATAATAATAATTAAACTGGACTAAAACACTAACAGACAAGGAAAAGTGGAAAAAGATGGAGGAGGCTTTTACCCTTGGGGACCACTAATGTGGAAATAAATCTATAATAATAATAAATAACTAATTTTGTTATACCTTAATTGAGATTTTAGACAAAAATTTAAAAGTAAATACTATTTAAGGGCCAGAATTAACTTTATAACGCTCCTTTTTATTTTAGTATTGACGAGGAGTGCATCGGAGACGGCCTCCGTCTGAAGCCAAAGTCGCTGCACTGCTGGCTGACCCGTGTGTTGTACAATAAGCGCAGCAAGATGGATCCCCTCTGGAGCAACTACATTGTTGCTGGCATGCAGGTAAGAAAACAAAAATCAAAAAATCAAAATCAAAAAATCTTTATTGTGACTACAGGTGCATGAAAAGGTGTTACATTGTTATAGTGACCATGACCATAGTCTACCATATTTATGGTATACAATATTTTTACATAAAAAGTCAAAAATACCCAGTGAATTATAAATTAAAATGTCAATATTTATTACATTATTATTAATAACAGTGATCATATAAATAGTGAGTTCATATAAACAATTACACTTGAACATTAACATATATTATACCTTGCCTTTATTATTTAAAAAATCATTAGTTGTATAGAACATTTTATGCAATAACCATTCATTAATCTTTTTTTTAAATTTAGTGTTGTCTAGGGATTTAAACGTATCTGGAATACAATTGAATATTTTAATAGACATGAAATAAATACTGTTTTTATATAATGCTGTATGTGGGCAGTGAATACTGATCAATTTATTATTGTTCCTAAAATTCCTATTAAAGCTACGAAGTGTTTCAAATAATTGTTGGTACTTTTTAACAATTATAGTTGACATAATGAAAAAATACAGTATTTATCAATACAATTGATACACACATTTTCGATTTTTTACACAGAATCCTGAGTTCTGTGAGTGTTCTCTGACCCCTATTTTATATCAATTTTCAGATTTTTGTTGTGACCAGCAATGTAAAATGTCTGAATAAAAGTCTCCATAGGTTACAATGACCAATTACCATACCCTAGCATACATGGCCATAGCAACTCCTTAACAACACAAGATAAATCTGTCCTGTTTTGGCTCATTGGAACCCTCCCAAAGAGTATTTGATGATTGTGGAAAAAGAAGTATAGTCGGCAATAAAAGCTTGTACCAACAATTTAATATTTTTCACAGAATATTAAATTTGCGTAATCATAATTCTGCAGGACGGCACGCCATTCCTGGGCACCGTGGACAAGCTGGGCACGGCGTACGAGGATGCCGTGGTGGCGACCGGGCTCGGCGCACACTTGGCCGCGCCGCTGCTGCGGGAGGCCGTCGACAAGGGGTCGCTCGACCAGGAGGCCGCCAAGTGAGTTACTGGTACATTCCTGGGTATAGACAAGCTGGGCACGGCGTACGAGGATGCCGTGGTGGCGACCGGGCTCGGCGCACACTTGGCCGCGCCGCTGCTGCGGGAGGCCGTCGACAAGGGGTCGCTCGACCAGGAGGCCGCCAAGTGAGTTACTGGTACATTCCTGGGTATAGACAAGCTGGGCACGGCGTACGAGGATGCCGTGGTGGCGACCGGGCTCGGCGCACACTTGGCCGCGCCGCTGCTGCGGGAGGCCGTCGACAAGGGGTCGCTCGACCAGGAGGCCGCCAAGTGAGTTACTGGTACATTCCTGGGTATAGACAAGCTGGGCACGGCGTACGAGGATGCCGTGGTGGCGACCGGGCTCGGCGCACACTTGGCCGCGCCGCTGCTGCGGGAGGCCGTCGACAAGGGGTCGCTCGACCAGGAGGCCGCCAAGTGAGTTACTGGTACATTCCTGGGTATAGACAAGCTGGGCACGGCGTACGAGGATGCCGTGGTGGCGACCGGGCTCGGCGCACACTTGGCCGCGCCGCTGCTGCGGGAGGCCGTCGACAAGGGGTCGCTCGACCAGGAGGCCGCCAAGTGAGTTACTGGTACATTCCTGGGTATAGACAAGCTGGGCACGGCGTACGAGGATGCCGTGGTGGCGACCGGGCTCGGCGCACACTTGGCCGCGCCGCTGCTGCGGGAGGCCGTCGACAAGGGGTCGCTCGACCAGGAGGCCGCCAAGTGAGTTACTGGTACATTCCTGGGTATAGACAAGCTGGGCACGGCGTACGAGGATGCCGTGGTGGCGACCGGGCTCGGCGCACACTTGGCCGCGCCGCTGCTGCGGGAGGCCGTCGACAAGGGGTCGCTCGACCAGGAGGCCGCCAAGTGAGTTACTGGTACATTCCTGGGTATAGACAAGCTGGGCACGGCGTACGAGGATGCCGTGGTGGCGACCGGGCTCGGCGCACACTTGGCCGCGCCGCTGCTGCGGGAGGCCGTCGACAAGGGGTCGCTCGACCAGGAGGCCGCCAAGTGAGTTACTGGTACATTCCTGGGTATAGACAAGCTGGGCACGGCGTACGAGGATGCCGTGGTGGCGACCGGGCTCGGCGCACACTTGGCCGCGCCGCTGCTGCGGGAGGCCGTCGACAAGGGGTCGCTCGACCAGGAGGCCGCCAAGTGAGTTACTGGTACATTCCTGGGTATAGACAAGCTGGGCACGGCGTACGAGGATGCCGTGGTGGCGACCGGGCTCGGCGCACACTTGGCCGCGCCGCTGCTGCGGGAGGCCGTCGACAAGGGGTCGCTCGACCAGGAGGCCGCCAAGTGAGTTACTGGTACATTCCTGGGTATAGACAAGCTGGGCACGGCGTACGAGGATGCCGTGGTGGCGACCGGGCTCGGCGCACACTTGGCCGCGCCGCTGCTGCGGGAGGCCGTCGACAAGGGGTCGCTCGACCAGGAGGCCGCCAAGTGAGTTACTGGTACATTCCTGGGTATAGACAAGCTGGGCACGGCGTACGAGGACGCCGCTGCTATTATAAATATTTTTTCATATTTTCAAATTGAAAATGTACCTACCTATTTTATCGCAATTTTGTCTTATGTGAGTACATAATGTTAAGATAATTCTTATGTTGTGTATACAATAAATAAATAATTGATAATTGTCACCTGATAATGACAATTCCGCTCGTTCCCTAAATATCAGAACTGCTAAATACTATGTTGCAGATTTACCCGATTTCTGAAATATGGAATTCCCAAAATACCACACTTTGTTTTTACCGTGTTTCTTTCTAAATCGGATTGCCAAAACAACTATTTCTCATAACACCATGTTCCCTTTAAAACCGAATTAACCCAACCTCTTATCGTAAGTGACAATACAATGACGTGCTATATAAAGCCAGGGATACACTAGGGCAGTGTTTTTCAACCTGTGGGTCGCGACCCCCCGGGGGGTCGCGGCTGCTTAGATTCTTACTCTAGGGGGGTCGCGCCATGAAAATGGTTGAAAAACACTGCACTATTTGTCCCCAAATGTTCTGTGACACGTGTCGTCAGCTCGCCAGCGACGTCGGGTGAAGTGTCGCGACGTTGCCAGACTTCGCTCGACGATGTCGCCATATACGTCAAGCGAAATCGCCCGGCTTCACTTGTAAATAAGTGTTCCGTTGGACCGATTTTGGTAAACGCCAACACAGTTAACTGACCATCCTGTATTTAAATATAACCTTTTCACTTCTCATGCTCTAAAAGTTCGTCTTTATGTCGTGCGTAGGCGACATAAAGTCGCTTTTTATGCTCTAGAGCATAAAGTAAAATCTTCGTCGAAGACCAAGGCAATCGCTGCAACAGCCACACGAACATCTTTAACTTCATACAACAACCTCTTTATTTTATTTCGTTTCGTTCGTATTCTAAGACCAAGGCAAAGATACCAACAGCCAAAGTACACAATAAAACTTCATGAAATAAACTTATAATTTGTATTTCGTCTCATTTACTATATTTACGTGTTGCTGTTTCATTTCCTCGCAATCGAAGTGAAAAGTAGTGTGTACAACTCGTCCATAAAACCCATTTTACACTCGACTTTATATCTATCCTCGCTCGCAAGCTCGCTCGGATGGATAAACGTCTCGAGTAAAATGGTGCGTTTTATGCACTTGTTGTACAATCTACTATATTACAATGCACACAAAGTGCACGGATGGTCAGTTAACTGTGTTGACAATGGTATGGATATGGAACACCAATAAAAATCAGTCTGGCTTCTTGGAAAATCTTTTAATTTCGCTTGTTTTATGGGCCATCTTCTAGAAGTCCATGTCCATGTTTTTTTCTAAGTAGTTCTGTCATATTCTCTGACTGACGGGACAAAATAACAAGTTTAGTTAGTTTGTTAAATGTATTAACTGATGATGTTTCTTTCCAGAGCCGTGGTCCGCAAATGTATGGAAGTGTTGTTCTACCGCGACGCGCGCGCGTTCTGGCGCTACCAGCTGGGCGTGGTGACCTCCGCGGGGGTCACCATCGAGGAGCCGGCGGAGGTCAAGCAGGACTGGTCGCTCGCGAGCATGATCGAGATGATTTAAATTATAAAGTATTCTTATAGATTGTTGTTTCATTTATTCATCTATGCATATGACGGTCGAGGTTAAGGGTGAATATCCACTAGACCCTTGCTGTCAAATAAATGAAAACACCTTCGCACATCTCTAAAAAACAATAGTGGTCGTTCACCTTAAGGCCCATCACAGACTGGCGCGGCCTGGCCGCGGCCAAAGAGTATACAATCACGCGGCGGACAATAGAAAACTTGTCATTAGCTGCTATAAGCCTGCAACACACTGGCGCGGCCTGCGGTGGCGGACCATAGTAAATTTGACAGCTAATGACAAGTTTTCTATTGTCCGCCGCGGCCAGGCCGCGCCAGTCTGTGAGAGGCCTTAAGCGGACTAGACATGAATAAGCCTTAGAATAATAAGGCATAGAAACGCAGTTCACGCGCAACGGTGAGGCCACTAAAACTCTGCCATAACTGGCCCAGTACGCCGATCGGTGGAACAAAATTGGTGCGTAAAGCGCGTGTGAATACGAGTTGATCACACAACTACATGAATCCATTTTATGCCTCACGCTTGGCGCGTCGGCCGTATGAAACTATCCTTCTATGCGTTATTATTCTAAGGAATAAGCACACTAAATTCTGCAAGGTTAGCACAAGACGGCGCGCGAGCTCTATCGATTTTTCTCGCACTATACGCCTCTTTCAAGTTTTATAATGAGAGACCGATAGGGCAAGAAAAATCGAGAGAACTCGCGCGCCGTCTTGTGATAACCGTGCTGGCTAATGAACCAAGTTAAGGAACTGTCATCACTTGAACTCTCACGGCCGTATTTATAAACGTTCTACATTATTTTAACCATAGGTAAGTCATTTTAACTAAAAGGGCGTTAAAATTCGTTTGTAATTATGTCACTGACGTTTGTGTTCGTAAAGTGCGCGCCCCTCCGACCGAGCGACATTGGTCCGCACCGACCGTGTAGACAGTTTGCAGCAACATTTCATACGACAGCGGTCGGTGCCGACAAAGGTCGCTACGCTCGGTCGGAGGGGCGTGTTGGCGATCACGTCGCAAATCTAATTATTTCTCTGCGATAACGCCTTTTCAGTTGTGTATTCTTTGTTAAAATAAAACAAACAAAATCGCTGTCTATGTTTATTTGGTATTCATCACAATCAAGAGGTACCTTCCATAATTCACACAACATATTTGACTACGTCCAACCAACACTACTCTTACACTAAGATTGGAATTGTATTCAGCGACGCGGCCGCGCGGTCTGACTGTACTAAGCCTAAAACACACTGGCGCGGCCGGCGGTGGCGGTCAATAGTAAACTTGTCCATTATAGACAAGTTTAGCATTGACCTCCACCACAGTCCGTGTCTGTGAGAGGCTTTATAGAACGCTCGCTGCGCGCGGGGCCATAAAGTGTGGGAACGAGACAGCTCTGTTGCACCAAGCATGGCAGGTAAGTGCAACAGAGGGGTGTCGTGTCACGTTCCGGCACATTATGGCCTCGCCCTCAACAAGCGTTGGATAATTTGTTTTTTTGGATCACCATCATAATAATAGAGGTCCATTTTACAAGTAAAATTTTCCAGGAGTTTTATGTTATTTCCACTCAGAATCAGAATCTCTTTCTATCGTAGCAGGACAAAAAATGTCCCCAGAGATATTTTCCCTATTGTGTTAGCATTTATACTTTGTATGGCGGTAACACATTAGGAAAGTTCAAAAATGTATAGAAATTTTGGGACACTTTTTTTTCGAAAGAGATCGAGATGATTCTTAGTAGAAATAACATAAAAGTTACAGAAAATCTCAGAAAAAATGTCGTGGCACTTTTTTTGAGAAACTCTTATAACATCTAAACAGACAACACAGCCGGTTGGCCAATAACGACCGGCCATTTAATTTTGACCTGTGTTGCCCGCTTACACTTGTACAATTTTAGCATTGCGAATTGGGCCACTGGTAACACTGAGGCGGTTTGACCTATGACGAGTCCGTTAGACCAGTGTCATTGGTTTAACTTGCAAAATTGGACTTCTAGCTTTATAAAATGAGCCTCTGCAAGGTAATTGCGTAATTTACAAGCAGAACCCGTTCCATATTGTAATTTTTGAACTGAATCCTGTTTAGTTCGTTCGGTCAGTTTATTATGAGAGCTGAGGATACGAACGTCTGCGAAGTTTCACAATTAAAGTGATGGTCACATGCGGTGCAGATTCACAAACTAAAAGTGAAACTCCTATCACTGTTCTTAAAAACCGTGTCTCAGTACTGAATCGATACTGAGGCACGATCTTTAAGTAGGGCACGTGGCTTAGTCGCTATTTTAGGCCGTCTACAGAAGTGATAGTACGCGGCCGCCCTTTACGACTTTCTTGGTTATCGTTCGACGACATACGATATTCGCTCCCGCTCTCATCTGAACTGACGAATGCTCAAGGCTAAAGAGACGAATATTTTATGCCGCCGATAAATACATAGTAGCAGACCATATGTCATACGATATTGCTCTTTACAGAAAGGATATGGACAATAAAACAGTATCATACGATATATGGCATGACATCTGCATCGCATGTGATCAACCTTTGAATGCAATAACTTCACAATATGCTGGGTGTTTAGAATACTTTGGGAGATTTACCAGTGAGAACCTTGTACAGATGTAGTGAATAATCATTTTCCATCGTATTTTCTAGGAAATGTTCGTATTTGTCATGCTACATCAGTCAACCTCAGTACTTTTTGTACAGTGACCGACTGAAATAGCAAGACACGTTCGTACGTTTCCGTGAAAAAACGATGGGAAACCATTATGCACTACATCTGTATTAATTTGGCTGTTACATCAACTGGTTATTGCAAGATATGGAGCAGATGAGCATGTTTGATTGTTGAAAGTAAAAATTGGCAACACTTGTGGGAAAACATATGTTTAGGCGTTGCCATTTTTTTACGCGTAAAAATTATCTGTGTTGAAACGTTTTGGCTTGCAAACGATGCCAATTTCAAACAAAAATGAAAGAGTTAGCCGAAGAGAAAAGTCAAACCCCTGTTTGGTAACTGCTATCATACAATGGTTTCACAACTTGCTATAGTTCGAATGAAAGGTGCTGTGCCATTTATACAACAAGTTGTTGTGACAAATTTCTAGGTGTACAATGGCGTTTTTTCTGCAGCTGACTACGCCTATGACCATATCCCAAGACCACAGCTTAAATATCGACGCTATGTCAAATATTTTCTCAGTAGAGCCAGAATAAAAGGCCTACTTTACCTTAAACTGCTTTATGTTACGGTGCCCTAATAACTATCTAAGTGTTCTTAGGTATTAGCAAATCGGTGGGAATCGGCTACATGGACGCTTCGCCACTGCACCACATAAAGATCATTTCAAGGTCCATCAAAAATGATTACCATTCATAATTTACAGCTTTTCCTTTCTCAAAACGACCTCTAAAATACTCATTAAGTTAGGAGTCATTTTGAGACTTGGTTGTTTCGGGATGTGGTCAGTAAGGGTTGGATCATCATGCTACAAACGGTGCAATTTGTCACACCAACTTGCTATAGTTAAAATGTAATGTATTGGTCTCATTCCAACTATAACAAATTGCTAGGTGTGTAATGGCCTTATCAATTAATACTCGGGCTGCAATGCGGTTTGGGGTTAAGTAAGATTTTAATATTGGTAAACCTTTTAGCAAAACCTCAAAGATGGTATAATATTATCTAAATAAAGTTTAAAAAGTCAGACCGCGCGGCCGCGCCGCCAATACCAATTCCATCCTAACTTTAATTTAAATTCATCTAACGGCTGAGACATTCCATTCGTTACACAAAATTAAAAATATAAATTACAATTTTTTCATTATCATCCATTTACATTTTTTTTTCAACAAACATTCAACTTAACTTAAAAAGGTTAACTTGAACGCATCCTCAAGCAGCCAATTCTAAAAATTAATACTATTCAAGCGTTTAGTTCACGCTCAAGTTGACGTTTCAGTGTTGCCATGGCAAAAAAATATTCTTGTTAACCTTTTTGGTTTGCATTGCATTGATGAATCTCCGGGTCTAGAATCGCCGGGTTTGGTTCAGGACCATCTGTCGCACGCTGAATGTGGACAGGCCTAGGCCAATGGCTGCTAGCGCGAGAGCGGATCTAGACATCATCTTCTCACGATTCGCAGGCTGTAAAAGAAGAGAAATTGAATTTAATAATAAATTAAAAACACCCACTTTTATAAACTAATTAAAAACAAAGTTGAAAAACCCCCGAAATTTTCATTTCAATGTTCAATATCTCAAAAACGGCTGAATGGATTTTGTTCAAACGTAGCTGGGAACCATCTTGATCACGTCAGCTTTCGGGTAAAAAAAAACCGCATTCAAATAGGTCCATTCGTTGAGGAGATACGATGCCACAGACAGACACACATACACGTCAAACTTATAACACCCCTCTTTTTGCGTCGGGGGTTAATAAGAAATAGGGACAATTCATACATACATACATACATACATATAATCACGCCTCTTTCCCAGAGGGGTAGGCAGAGATCACGGATATCCATTTGCTATGATCCTGACAAACCACTTTCGCTTCACTCACTTTCATAACATTTCTCATACATGCTCGTCGGTTTAGGGTACTTTTGACCTGGCCTTTCTGTAAGATTTCTCCAATTTGATCGGAGAAAGTTCGCCTAGGTCTTCCCCTTCCAACTTGCCCTTCCACTCTTTTTATATACACTCTCTTCGTTAATCTTCTTTCATCCATCCTCTCTACATGCCCAAACCACCTTAACATACCCTTCTCAATGTTCGTGACTATATCTCCATCCATTCCACACTTATCTCTTATCACACTGTTTCTGACTCTATCACTCAATTTCACTCCACACATACTTCTCAACGCTCTTATTTCTACTGCATTCACTCTACTTTGATGTCTTTTTTGCCACACCCAACTTTCGCTACCATACATAAGTGTGGGCACCAACACTCCCCTATGCAATAAGGGGACAATTCACGTGATCAAAATATTTCATCTCCCAATAAGGATCGTCAAGTAAGGCAGTTCGAATAAAAAATGACAATAAATGAATTTTGAAATTGGTAATAGTAGAATGTCAGGAAAGAAAAAACAATATAATATAATAATTAATTAGTTAAGAAAACGTCAAATCCATAAAGTCCTTAACTGAGTACATTGGGTTTTTCAGTAAAAGGGTTCTGAGTTTAACACCTCTCGTCGGCCATTTTAACATTTTAGCGGCTTGTTTTGAAAGCCTAGCACTTAAACATGTGATGATGAAAAACGAAACACTAACTGATCTAGACGAAGTATTTAAAACAAGGCCGCCTTGACACCCATTCATCATCAGTATCATCACAGTATCATATTTTTAGGCGTCTGCCAGGAGTTATATAACTAATTTGGCAAAGACGAGCATATTTCTAAGACATACCGATGTATGACTGAGACCTGATAACAACAAGTATAAATATACTACGCAATTTATAAATTTGTGTATCTTTTCAGAGGCCCATTTAACAGTGTTGCCAGTTTAGATGGGTCAGGCTCGTAATGCACACTTTCCCGCTATGTACACTTTCTCTATAGGTGCACTTCTTTAGAAGGAACACTTTCCCGGAAGGTACACTTTTTCTAAAAGTGCATTTCCCACTAAGTACACTTTCTCACATAGAACACTTTCTCAGAAAACACATTTTCTCACAAGGTGCACTTTCTTTATGTATGGCTTATTTCTGGTAGTGCTAATCTTGTCCACGCCAACGACACATAATTACATCAGCACCGCAGGTTTAACGCCAAGGACTGACCGGGACCAAAATCTACCTTCATTTATTTGTTTAAGGTTTAATGTTTGGGTGTACATATCGGGAATGCACATTGCGGGAAAGTGCACCTATAGAGAAAGTGTACATTTTGGGAAAGTGTATGTTTCGGAAAAGTACACTTTGTAAGACAGTGCACAAACTGGGAAAGTGTACATATCGGGAATGCACATTGCGGGAAAGTGCACCTATAGAGAAAGTGTACATAGCGGGAAAGTGTGCATTATGAGCCTGACCCGTTTACATTAGGGTCAATCAACTTTTTTTTTGTTCCTTGGTTTATTCTTCATTATCAGTTACCACAATTATAAGTTCTTATAGCCAGATAAACCGTCTATTTGAACATATATGTTTCATCTCGCAAGAAAACGTAACGTTTTATAATAAATTGCCGGATATAATCAAGGATGAAATTGATATATTTAAATTCAAATCAAAATTGACTATGCTGCTCCTGAAAACATGTTATTACTCTACGAATGAATACCTGTCTGATACCTTTACGTGAAAATTAAACTTTTGACATTATACTTCATAGCTTTAACATTTAGTCATTAATTATATCCATTTATAATAAGCGTAGTCAGAGACATTCATAAGTAGCATTAAGTTTTTGACATAAAATTATATTGATCCAGTTTGTATCTTATAATAATTTATAATAATACCGCTGTATTAAGTGTTATATATTTTTTTTAGTTATAAGTTATTGCTGTGCCCTACCAGGGTCATGTATTAGCACATACTTGTAATTTAAGACCTATGAAACTACATGGAAAAGCAATAAATGAATTATAGAATTATTCTAGCATTTCACATGATGTCCTCTGGACAAACCACTATTTTCATACAAAACGGGGGACATTTTACATCCGCTGGGCAACCGGTGAAATTGAGGGCAAATATACAGGTGGTAATAGAAACAAATATTCAAAAGGACGCTTCCTTAGAGCATTTGCAGTAGCCCCTTGTGTCCAATTCATTTTTTTTTTGGATTCGGAGATATTTAGATCTAAAGTTGTGACCTCCAAGTAATGTATCTTGGCACCACGACATCGTAGCACAGCAGTCAATGCGGATTTTGTCATCATGTAACGAGTCACAATAGTTTTTGCATTTTTGTTTTCAACAGATATTTTTGTGATTTTTTAAATTATTATTTCATTTTTTTAATCTTTAAAATAAAAAAGTTACTTATAGCACTTTATTACTTAAAAAAGTTACTTATACACAATTTTTTTTTTCAAATATATCCATGTAGAAATAATTGTTCACAGGCTTAATAATCTACCGTTTAATTTTTTGCTCCTATTACAGGCCACACCCTGTATATTTTATAATACAGTTTTATGTAGTTTTAAGCTATAATTAATTGAGTAAGGAGTGCAACAACACTTAACAACAGCAGACATCGTATTTTATTGAAATCTCCTTTTAAACAGCAAATAGTGGAAACGGGGAGGACACTAAAAAGTTGATTCACCCATTAGTAAAATTGTAACTTGCAGCTATTTAAAATTTAACTATTGCGGTTACCGGGATTCGAACCCAGGACCTCTAGCTTCGTAGGCAGGTTCACTACCAAGTAGGCTAAACCGGTCCAACACATTCAAGCGGAATACATGGGCAACGGAAAAAAGATTCGACGCTTGTCTGTGGTAGAGCCATAGATTATTGTTTTGTATTGTAGAGCCATCGACTTTTTATTTATTTACTATTCGGAAAACCAACAAATTAAAAATAAGATTTGAACATGTGATACAAGAAAAAAGATTCGACGCTTGTCTGTGATAGTCATAGATTATTGTTTTGTATTGTAGAGCCATCGACTTTTTATTTATTTATTATTCGGAAAACCAACAAATTTAAAATAAGATTTGAACATGTGATACAAGAAAAAAACTCGAAAACGCTGCCCCTGTTGACTGTCGAGCCTTAAGTAATGCAGTGCAGAGATGCAGTGTATAGTGCTAGCCACCAGTTTTTTTTTATATCACTATGTTATTACTGGTGAGAACCTGTAATTCAGGTTCTCACCAGTAATAATTTCCTTATTTATATCAACGACAGTAACAAAACAGTATTTAAATATGTGGACATAAATTGTTGCAAATTAGCTCTAGTATAACCCCTTTCAAGGAATAGGTCGAATTACCAGTCACCCTGTATAGAC
This sequence comes from Epinotia brunnichana, assembly GCA_963854355.1. NCBI lineage: Eukaryota > Metazoa > Arthropoda > Insecta > Lepidoptera > Tortricidae > Epinotia > Epinotia brunnichana. Next base: position 4,264,954 of record OY977962.1, on the reverse strand, counting down.
CATGTACAGTCGAGGAAATTGAATATCACTTTTGGACTCTATGTAATTAATGGCATTAAGGTCCAAAAGTGATAAGCATTCAATTTCCTCGAATGTACATTATCCATCGGGGCTATCCATATAGAGTCAACAATCGTCAAAAAACGATGACGTAATATATGGACAAGCCCATCCCGGATTTTTGAAATCGGTTGAGGATCGGAAGTAACCCAAAAAAATCATCATCATCAACATTTAAGAGCTTGGCTCTTGTCGGTGGAGTATGCGCCAGTTCTCTCGGTCCTCGGCTAATTTCTTCAGGTCCCGGTAAGACGAGACATTTGCTTTTACTTTTAGTTGTTGTACAATGCTTACCCTTGGTCGACCTCTACCCCTTGATCCTTCGATCTTACCTTCTATAATATTTCTAAAGAAAATGTCGTGTCTTATCAAGTCACCTATCATTTTGCCTCATATTTTCAATTGTGTCCCAAAAAATGAAAATACAAAATTTTTCCTTTATAATATTAGTAGATATGCAGCCCTACTCTTAAGATTGTCTGTAAAAGATCACTCTTTAGCTATAAGACCACCTGTTGTCTGTATCTATGATGTCTCATTCTTGGTGAGCAACTGAATATTAGTATTGTATTGTATGTTTCAGTCGGCAACAAGACATGTTGCTATAATGACAAAACATTCAATATATGACGTAAGTCTGACGTTTGTTTGTACATGGAGTTACATATTTAGTACAATACATTATGTATGACGTATCATATGTAAAGGTGCAGTGCGTTTACCCAAAAACATATGCAAATAACCGTTACGATGAGTTTCGGCATTGATTTTGAATAGGTACTCGAGCACATAAGGGCTTGTGCACAAATCACGCGAGGTTTTTGTCGGCTACTTTCTGAAAATCTGAACTATATTACTGAAGCAAGATACTCCCCTAGGTGGGCTACTTGGGCTTCTCTAAATATGAGCGAGGAGATATAGTATATTAGGACTACTAACAACAAATACTTACTAACAATAATTTAAATTAAAATGTCAATGATATGATATATAACTAACTAAACTTAGCTAATAATCTTTAAAATTTAAGATTGGGTTAAGTTGTACCTGAATAATATTTTTTTTGTTGTCTATCAATTGAAATAAACAGTTCAAATTTTAATTTTAAAATTTTAATTTTTTTAAGGAGAGGTAGAAGATCATAGCGGAATACACTCTCAAATAAATATTAAGTTAAACAAATCAGCCACGGCTTTTAATGATTTTGTTTCACACCACACAACTATAGGGGCCGGGTCATTGTTTTTTCGTCATTGTCGTCTCAATAAATTGAAAGTTTTTTTGTTTGTTAAGAACCTAAAGTTTTTCTTATCGCAGTTTGTACCTTTTCGGAGATAATCAGGACCCAATGACTTTAAAACAGAGCGTTTTCTAAACGCTCGGAGTTTCATCCATGTGTTGATTTATACGAAAAATAAGACAGTAGATATAATGCGTAATGCCGTGCGAATTTTTATAGGGCGCCGGTGATATCAGTGAGACTGAGACAGATATCTTATCAATAAGTATACTTATAAATAACAATATAAATATAACAAAAATAATGTAACAGACAATACATAATAACAAATCTGTTGTTTATACACATTATACAATAAATTGTGCCTGATGAAATTCCACTAGGCAAGTGTATTGACTTATTGTGAAACCTGCATATACTAGTTGGCTCTGTGAGCAGCAGATTTCACGAGCCCGTTTTTTCTTAAAAAATATTTTTTGTCATTTTCAAAATCTGAATGGTCATAAAAATTATATGTAATTATTTAATCTGCTCACAAATTTTCACGAGAATCGGTCGATAATGGCGACCTGTAGACGAGAACAGCCGGATAGACGCCGGACATACGAAATAATTTTTGCCCAAGCTGAGACGAAGAACTTCGTTCGCTTCGCTCGCTCGCTCAATTAACTCACGCCTGTACATGTACAAAGTTTGTTGGCGTTTGTACTACAAACGCCAACTCAGTTAACTGACCGTCCTGTATTTTATATTAAACCTTATTACAATGCACATTGTTATATATGAACTACGTAGGTAGGCATATAATTTGTCTAACAGTTCAGTCGGAATAAATCTGTCATCCTAGCAAGGTGTTTCACTTAGCCGCCGATCCCGAATTTAACATTGGCGACGAGGATGGGATGGGAAAGCGCACGGATGGTCAGTTAACTGTGTTGCCGATGGTATCTACTTATCTCTGACTGAAGGTTCAGAAAAAACGCAGATTGAAAATATCAATCAGCTATAGTCATGTTCATGTGTGTGTGACTTGTGTATACGACTTCAATATGAACGACCTCTAAGTATGCTGTAGAATTCTGTTCTGACGTAGGAAGTCTGTATGATTCTCACGCTAGAACTATGTGGAGAAAGGTCAGTATACGATAGCCTGTAAATTATGGCTTCAGTGATAGTAATGTTGCTAGGTTCTCATATATTCAGGTGTGTGCGCCCTTGCCAAGTCTCCTGTAGATACCGTTGATAATTACCACAGATAATAATAAATATCTGGCCGGCCCAGATATTGTTGATTATGAAATGATTATTGACCCAGACACTTGTTCTGTGACCCAGACTAACTAGACTCTGTCAAGATTAGGTCTACGGTCCCCAGTCAGTCGTAAAAGACTAATGGGGTCATCGGGGTCACCAGTGTTCTGTGACTAAGTACATACGCTACGACTGTGGAAGCTGCGCCTGCCGCGGTGTTCCCGAGGGACTACAGTAGGTATGGGGTTCTTCAAGAAAGCAGTGTACCTACAGGTTTTTAAGGTCGGGAAAACCATACTAGGCTACGGTAACCGCTTACCATTAGGCGGCCCGTATGCCCATTTGCCACCGACGTGGTATATAAAAAAACCAAGACGGCCAAGTGCGAGTCGGCCTCGCGCACGAAGGGTTCCGTACCATTATCAATAAAAATATGTATTTTATTTTGTTTTTAGTATTTGTTGTTATAGCGGCAACAGAAATACATCCTCTGTGAAAATTTCAACTGGAACTATCACGGTATCAGTGAGCCTGGTGACGGACAGACGGACGGACGGACGGACAGCGGAATCTTAGTAATAGGGTCCCGTTTTACTCTTTGAGTACGGAACCCTAAAAACGGCAAAAAAATCACGTTTGTTGTATGGGGAGCCCCTTTAAATATTTATTTTATTCTGTTTTTAGTATCCCTTTCAGACCCGAAAAACAAGACCCTGCCAATGTAAATAGTATTTTTCACAATCGTGTTATAATAGAGAGATTTTTAGTCGAGTACCGTGTTTAGGCCACGAAGCTTGCTGAGTGGCCTAAGTAAGGTACGAGATTTAAAAGCTTGATTATAACACTATTGTGAACAATACTTTTTGTACGAGTTCATTAAAATTAATTTTCTACGAGTCAACTGAACTAATTAAACAAACTCGATACTGTTGAAACGCAGCCTATCGCTTGTACGCTCGTTGATATCTTAAAAGACATCACAACGAGCGTACGACATCAACGAGTGAACTCAATAATCAAAGCGATTCTATTGGTCCAATTCATAACGTGATTGGTCGAATTTATTTTAGTTTTATTTTCAAATTTTTTTCGGTTGTCTGGAGCGTATCGAAACAGTTATTTCGATTGTTTCGACAGTAACATGGACTACAACTATGAAAAGAGTGACGTTGCAGTATTCTCTATGAAATCTTAATACACAAATTTTAATCGACGAGTACAAAAATGAAGTATATTGACATATGTTTTTGATTTGACAATTAAAAGTAATCAAGCCGGGTCCGAAAGGGGTATTTGTTGTTATAGCGGCAACAGAAATACATCATCTGTGAAAATTTCAACTCTCTAACTATCACGGTTTATGAGAGAGAGAGAGAGCCTGGTGACACACGGTCAGTCAGACAGACAGACAGACATACGGACAGCGGAGTCTTAGTAATAGGGTCCCGTTTTACTCTTTGAGTACGGAACCCTAAGGGGACATAAGGGGGATTTTGTTTTATGACCCTGTTTGGTCTGGCTCTGGAATCGGGCAGCTACAGATTTGTTTAGGGCTAACCTCTCTGGGTGGCCTATAAGGCTACGGGGCCACACAGAGGGAAGGTTAGGCGGTGATGACGTCCAAGAATGGGCCCCCAGGGGCAATCTGAGATCCTAGAGTCCTCCGAATGACAAAGTGCAGATGGTGACCACCTACGTGGAGTTTTTAGTGGCTAGAACCGTCCCTAGATAATAATATCATGATCGTACATAAAGCTGACGTCAATCTCGCGGTAACCCACGCTATATACACTCAAGAGCAAAAGTTTCAGGTCACCCTAAATTAAATAACCGCAATAGGATTTAATAAATAAAAAATTTAATAAATAATAAAAAATAAAAAAGCTTTATTTAAATTCCATTACAGCATTAATTATTAAAACATTCAAATAAATTAAAAAAATTGCTGAATGGACCCCTCGCGGGTAAAAGGCTTTTTTTTTTTTTTTTTTCCTCCAAGGCTTGCCAAGTCGGTATGTCTCGTGCGGTTTTTAACCAATTTTTTCCTGCGACTGAGGCTATTTCGTCTTGCCATCTATTATTAGGTCTTCCTCGCTTCCTTGAACCACACGGCCCCTTCCATTTCGTGGTGTTCAAGGTCCACCTGTCATCGGTATATCTCGATACATGGCCCGCCCATTTCCATTTAATCATTGCTTTGTGTGTACAAAAAGGTCTTATCACTATTAACGTTCTCCGCTCCGTTAACGTTGTTTTTTTCATGGGTTTTTACGAGTCCTATTTAAACCTGGTAACGTGTTTTTTTTACTGTTATTTCTGCAGATTAGATGTAAAATTTAATAAAGATCATGACAGGAATTAAAAAACAATACAACCTTGCATTATTTTAGGAAATATGACGGTATTCCATCGACCCGAAACTTTTGCTCTTGAGTGTAGTACGGGACGAAAGCTATATGTTCATGCGTTCTTGCTAGCTAGTCGCGTAGCGTAGACTCAAAATTTATTATTACTCCGAAAGAAAGAAGGCAAAAAAATATGCCTACTAACGAAAATACCATTCAGATATCTCAAAAAATTACGAAGCTACAACCGTTTTAGTATTGCTTTTTATAAAAGGAGAAAACGCTCGGGCATGGAGACCTCACGGCACTCGAGCGTCGTAGTAAATGACGATCGTTTCATATGAAGGTGCGTTTTGCGGAAAGTATAACTAATAACTTTGTGATTATTTAATCCCCAGTCCCCAGGTTTACATTTTTATCAATTTGACATTATTTTAATCCTTTTTCGAGAAAATTCAACATTATTGGTTATTTAATTTGGTGTCTACACCCCTATTCGTAATAACTACACGCAATTGGGGCCAAGACTCCCACTGGTTTATCAGAGATGGGTCAAGAGTATATATTATTACTAGCTTTTGTCCGCGACTTCGTCCGCGTGAGCTTTAGTATTAACTTCCATTTGTTATTTCATCCACTACCGTTAGGTAATAATTCTTAAGATAGCATTCAATGTCTGCAAAATATAGATAATTTACCTGCAGGGCAAGAGTCACCTATAACTGTTCTGCCGTTTTAAGGTGTCTGAGTAGGTAACAATCATCCAAAATTACAGACGTTTTCAATTATATTATGATTATGAGTGCAAACAGTTTACTTTTAAGTTAATTTACGGTTATTTTTTAGTAATTTATAAGGTGACAAATGACTGATATTAATATACAGTAGAGTTAAACTTGTATGCGCAAAAACGCTAGCTGATTAAAAACAGTTCCTAAATGATACGTAATTTCATAAAAATAATATTATGATATTTAGTCACTGTTTCGACCGACCGCCCCTGGGATGGGGACAGTTGAAACAAATAGTTTTTTTTTTTCAGTTTGATCTACTACTAAAACTGACACACCTGGGTTCAAAATTCTATTGCCGTTTAGTAGCTAAAACACGCTCTTTCATTTGATATATTTTCTTCTTCTCTCAGATGATAAAAAGCAAAGTTACAGACGAAATAAAAAAAAATGTTTCAATCGTATAGTAAATTATCTTGTATGTTATTTGGCATGTGAGCTAATCAGCTACATTCTAGTCTAGCATACATTGTTAGTTAATTTTCAATTTCAAACAGTTGCGTTGCCTCTTGCTTCAGAAAGAAACTGACTCTTATTTATTCGCTCGCTACCAAACCAATGTTTTCACAGACAACTGAACCTTTCTATCATGAAGTTTCAAAGCGCGTTATATTTTTTAAATTTATGTCCCACATATAATACAACTAATGCTTAAAATACCAATTTTCAAAGAAGTGCCAACTTACCAAGTAGTTACATTATGTAAATTTCGATAACGCCTCTTAGCAACTTGGCAGACTTGAGAGTGTCTTATATCTGATTTGTTTATCATGATAAACTAAGAATTTTGTGTTTTATCGGTTATACGTTTTATCATACTGACTTGACATGGTAAGAGCGTTAGTAATGCGACATCGACTTTCGTTTTTAATTGGGCTTGGGCATATTTAAATATATTATTATATGCCCAAGTCCAATTAAAAACGAAAGTCGATGTCGCATTACTAACGCTCTTACCATGTCAAGTCAGTATGATAAAACGTATAACCGATAAAACACAAAATTCCTAGTTTATCATGATTAACAAATCAGATATAAGACACTCTCAAGTCTGCCAAGTTGCTAAGAGGCGTTATCGAAATTTACATAATGTAACTACTTGGTAAGTTGGCACTTCTTAAATATTTGGCAGCGGGTCAGGTCAGGAGGGCTTGCATTGTAGTTAAAAGAATCTTATATATTGATATAGTAAAATAAAATCCTTACTATATACGTGTGGTGCCGGGTTTGAAATAGGTAATTTGGATAGCACATACATAAGTAGCAGAAAATTAAAATTGTTGCGTTTTGAATTTTTGACGCTGAGTGATTTCGCATGAGATAATATAAAATGGGTGCGTGACTATTTATAATTTTGCTGAATTCCCGAAGCCGTACCAGCAGGCGCAGCGTGGGTAGACTGATGCCCACACGAGGTGGACTGATGACCTGGTAAAGGTCGCGGGAGTCCGCTGGGTGCGGGCGCAGGACCGTTAATTGTGGCACTATTTGGGGAGGCCTATGTCCAACAATGGACGTCTTTCGACTGATATGATGATGAAATTCCGGAAAACGAATCCCAGCGCATTCCGTTTCTTTATCCGAAGCCAACATTAAACTCTAAAATAATTTATACTATTTAAAAATACTTTCTCTTCTAAATCACGTGGTTTTTATTCTGTTTACTTGGCGTCTCGCCATTTTTAACGTCCTTGTCTCTAAAATAGAATTAGGGCTTGACAATCTATTTAAGACAAGCAATTTTGGTAATAAATACAGTGACGTAGCAAAGCGGAATGTCATTAGAGAGTGGAATTATATTATATGTGTATGTCTTTTTCGTCACTTTTGCGGGCGGGATGGAGAAGGTAGAAAGAGACGAGGCGTGACAGTAGAGCGAAACGCCATGAGTGTCTTACATAATTATCTGTAATTCACGGAGGCGCGCCCCTTTCCTTGTCATGTGCTAATCTCATCCAATGTTTGGGCTGGTGGTCTGCTCGCTGACCGTTTCGATGACCTTGGCCACCATTCACTAACCCGTTTTGTCCATCTCCCATCGTTTCTCCTCGCCAAGTGTCCCGCCGACCTTCACTTTTAAGTGTGTGATTTCTACTAAGTATACTGAAATCTAAAAACAACACCGGTGTACGATGCGTCCTCGCCGTGTCCAAGCAAAACATACTCGCTTCTAAGGTTTGCGACCCCGATTAAAAATGAGATTTTAACAAAACGATTTACATATTAGTGGAAGAAGGACGCTATCGACTGGAACCCACCAGAGTCCAGCCCAGGGGCAGACTCAGACGGAGATGGCGGGATGACCTCTCTTTTTAGGAGGACTGGTCTAGTTTAGTAATCGATAGACAAGTGGATAAAAGAGAGGGAGGCTTTTGCCCAGAAGAGGGACTGTATAGCCGCTATAAAGCCTACAAATCGAACTCACAAGGGGCTGAACGCCTTTTTTAACGTCATGTTTAAACTGCCATACGAACTTACTATACTGCTAAACGAGTGAAAGCGACCAATGCACCAAGTTGTTCAGCTGCCGAGTTCGAATGTAGTAGCTCTTGCTGCTCAGGTTATCAACCCCGATGATTATAATAATGATTTTTTAATTTCAATGTCCTTGACTTTGAAGCTTAATTTTGGCTCATGCGGGCGCCATTGAGGCGCGTGTCAGTAAACACGCTAAATTTAGCATTTATGCGTCTCCAGTGACGCGTGACACTGCGCAGTTAATTAGACATATTTGTTGTCTACGAACAATAGCACGTGAGAACGGCGTACTCAAACTCATTTACAGACATATTTGAGCAGTATATTATAAGGTAAACGATTACATCATGGATAGGGATGTTTGGCACTTTTGGCAATGAGTGACGCCCTCAACGAGTAATATGTCTATAGCAGAAATATGTTTTCTACTGTAGCATGGTAATTTTATAATACTGTGATGTTATTTCATTTATAATATAAAATATAAGGTCCGAGTGCTCGACGCTGTACTAGTATATGGCATGGGCACTTTATGTCAAACATGTTTAACACGTTCCCTGTCCGGGTGCCCCCAATGTGGGGCCACGAACCTTTTTTTCAGGAGTCCGTGTCCCCACTATGGGTCCACGGGTTGTTCACGGCTCCGAACTACAACTGTCACTTGGACTTGTGACATTGACGGACAATTTTGTATGGGGACAGGGAACGTGTTAAATTCGAACTAAGAAGATTTTTCTTCATTTGAATTTAAGCTATGTCACTTTGACATAGAGTGCCCATGCCATATAATGTACAGCGTCCACTCGCAAATTAACCTTCCTGTTTTTAAAAAAAAAAATCTTTGCCGATTGTCTTACGCCGATTCTTTTCGTGGCGCGGAGGTTGACTTTGCCATTATTCAATTTCGGAGAGTTTTTGGTCGGATAATGTAGCTCTAGCTATCTCTGATTAGTATGATTGATTACTTTACTAATCATGGTTTTGACTTTAGGGATCATAAACTATATTATATATTATCGTCGGTCACTCCTGGAAAAGATTAGCGTAGGACTGGGATGGGATCGCCCTCGCGGACCTGTATCTGTGGCGCGAGGAGGCGCGAGACCGGGGGGACCTGCTAGCTCCACAGGAAATAAGGAAGCGGCGAACCGAGCTGCTGCAGGAGGCGATGGACGTATGGGAGCAGCGGCTGGAACAGCCGAGCGCCGGCTCCCGCACCATAGACGCGGTTCACCCAGTCCTCCATGACTGGGTTGAAAGGCATTTCGGGGTTCTCACCTTCCGGCTGACGCAGGTGCTGTCGGGACACGGTTGTTTCGGCACCTTCCTGCACAAAATCGCACAGAGAGAGCCGACCCCGGAATGCCACCAGTGCGGAGCCGGCATAGACTCGGTGCAACACACGTTGGCCGAGTGTCTGGTTTGGAGTGCAGAAAGACAGGAGTTGGTCGCCCGAATAGGGCAAGATCTGTCGCTGCCAGCCGTAGTGCGGGCTATGGTGTCCAGCAAAGCAGCCTGGAAGGCGATGCTGGACTTTAGCGAGCACGTTATGGCCGAGAAGGAGGCGGCAGAGCGCGAGCGGGAAGCCCGGGCTGAGGCTGACCCAATGCGCCGCCGCAGGATCGGACGCAGGCGCGCCGCGCACAACCAGCGATTGCCGCCTTAACGAAGACCTCCGGGTGGCAGTCATGGGGGCGACTGCCACCCATAGAGAAGAGGTCCTCGAGCTGAAGGGCGTGTCGGGTGTTCGGGCACGCCCCTTAAAATTTTATTCTGGGGACATGTATTTATCTCCTCCCCTCTCGCGACGGGTCTCACATGGGGACAGCTGCTGGCGGAGTCGCGGAAGTGTGCGTGAGCGTTCCCGTGGCTCCACCATAAAGCAGTGCGCAGAGCACCGTGGGGTTTTAGACGGTAGTCCGGGCGGTTCCCGGGAGTCCGTCATACCCGTCCTGGTTCCCCAGCCAGGCGGGATGTGTAAATGCATTTTCCCCACGAAAAAAAAAAAAAAAAAAAAAAAAAAAAAAAAAAAAAAAAAAAAAAGGACTGGGATGGGATGAACTAAGTGAAATACTAAAAGAAGCCCATACCGAGTAGGGGGCATCTAATAAATCTCACAAGGGGCTGAACACCTTTCTTTGTGCCGTGTCCCTTAACCCATTCAGTGCCTGACGACACATGCGTCAGAGCGCTACGAGCGCTTTTCGCTACATACCAGTTTTAACCTGCTACGGACTACGGCGTAGCGCTACGAGATTAGCGTGGCCGTGAATGTGTTAAGAGCCCAGTAACGTGCTCACTAGCGCCACTGGGAAATAATTGTGTGTTTTGTATTTTGTATTTAAGTATCTTTTGAATACAGTAGACGGCAAACTTCGTGCGCAAATGACCTTGCCTGCGCAAAGGCGAATTGTACGTGCGAGCTGCCCCCCCACTACCCCTCATTTGCGCACGAAGTTTGCCGCCTACTGTACATTATAATAGTTTTTATGTTGCTGGATTCGTCAATATATGCGTCTAAAGTTAAAACGGCCGTTTTTCTTTTCAGTTCATAGATCGACGAATCTAGCAACGTAAAACTCGCTCTATGGATAATTTGCTAAATATAATTTAACATACGGTAACCGGATGTTGTTTCGAATGCAATACGCGACTTGCACAAGGTTCTTCGCGATAGCTTGTCGCTATAGCAGATGCAATGCTTCCTAATGTACCTACTATATATTTATAGCTACATATGAATCAGTTTTCTGATATGTATAGTTACAGGAAGTATACTCGAGCTTGTAATTAACCTTTTGGACGCCGAGCGCCAAACATGTCCGACATGTCAGGCATGCGCGAAATGGATATAATGCGATTTTATGTTTTTTTTTACCATGACGGTGGCAAACAAGCACATGCACTGCCTGATGGACTTTTAACTCTACGGTACAGCAAAATATCGACTAAAATGTTTGCATACTATAAATAAAGTATGAAGTTTTCACGTCAGTTTTTATGGCATTGAAATAAGGATTAATTTCGTCTGGCATTTTGTAGGTTTCAGTTTACCTGTATACAGTATGGTAATGGACTGTGGACAGAGCAATTGATAACGTTGATGGAGATGGATATGATTACATTTGCAATTCTCAATTGTTCATGAGCGAGTCAATTTAACTGTTTGTCTGTCAATTAGTTTATTAATAGACTGCACTTTGTATCTGTCATGTAATTTACTAGTCAAATACATTAAACATTCAAAACTCTCCTGACACGACAAACATAGTTAACACAATACAATATCGACAACAAGATTTTGGATTTAAAAATAACCGTACTGAAATCGATTCATCATTTTAGGAGCTACGATGCCAGAGTGTAGGGTTGCCAACCGTACTCTATTTTGACTCTTTGTACTATTATACTGTTGAAGAAATATATGGTACGCACAAAATAATATATTTTGGGGGACCTTACGAAGTGCTTCAAAATGCCGAAGTTTTACTAAATAGCAGCGGCGGCGGCGGCGCGCCCATACAAGCCGACTGCCTAAAATTTATTATTAAGCAAGTCTATTATATATTCTTAACATGTCCTAACTTTTTTGTTTCGGGTTGCCCATAGAAAAAATTCACGCGCCGCGCCGCCATCGCTAAAGAGCAACATTGGCCAGCCAAGTACCTAGTACCTACTATATTTTATTACAGTGTATATTTTGTAGTTTTTTTCTGGAAAATACTATATCTCCCCCAAAATTAGTTGGCAACCCTATGCCAGAGACAGACACGCAGATATACAGATGCACATGTTAAACTTATAACACCCGTCTTTTGTCGAGGTTTTAAAATCAGAAGGTTCAATCATCAGAATCACCACACCCTCATCCCCATGTTTATGACTGTTTTGTGTACAATAAAGTGCTAACATATACAGTGAGTCCCTGGATAAAGTGCACAAACGAATAGGGTTGAAACTAGATACATACATTTTTATCGACAAAAATATATGATTAAAAAAATTTACCACCAATATTTATTTTTTTAGATTTAGATTTATTTATTTCGAGATAAAAATTACAATATAGGTTTGCATACAATGTCAAAATTATAAGAATCCTTATCACGATCGTCAATAATCAGAAATAAAATTTAAAAATATTCAAAGTGGAAATTGTAGCTCCAATTACGGATTGTCATTTAACAACTAATAGACACATACTATTAAACAAATAAACAATGTCAATTTATGCATTAGGTACGATTAAAAAGTTGAATATAGAATATAAATGTTACACTAGAAATCATATCAAATTATAGCTGATGATTATGATTTTTTTAATAATATCATTGTATGCAGATTTGCGATTATTATTCCGTTTATTTTGAATCAATAGAGCCCGTAGGAGGCAAGATATCTTGATTTTTCGTGTGAGGTCTTCTGCATACAATAATATTTTTTAATAAATCATAAAAAAAAAAAATATTGGTGGTAATTTTTTTTTAATTTTTTTTTGTCGATAAAAATGTATCTAGTTTCAACGTTTGTGCACTTTATCCAGGGACACACTGTATAGTACAGTCGCCATCACATAAATCGGAGCAAACAAGCAGCTCACAAACATCGGAACACCTCTATTTTCAAGGCATTAGGGTGCATGTGCCGATATTTATGAACATCTATAGTGTGTGAGTGTGTGTGTGATGTCGACTGTACGGTCAACCAATTTGATTTCTGGGCCATTTCGTACCTTGTCACAGTGAAAGTCAATATGTAAGCCACTAGAGATCTCATATCATTGTCATTGTGACAAGGTACGAAGTGGCCCAGAAATCAAATTGGTTGACCGTACATGTACAACTCGTCGGAAATATGTGCGAACCTGGCTTGAGCATACTATCAAGCCATACACGACTGATTTCTCCTGATAGAATTGATCTCCGGGAAGGAGACATGGTGGGGGTGAGATTTTGATGGGGTCTTATAGAGGCCGCCAAGGTGACCACCAGAAAAATCTGACAGCTTGGGATTTGGCGAAGCGAGGTTCGCAGATATTTCTGACGAGTTGTACATACATTCGTCCCACTGATGGGTACAAGGCTCCTCTCATAGAAGAGGGAATGGGCAGTAAAAACGTCCATAGGTTACGGTTACCGCGTATCAGGTAGGCTTGTGTCATCACAATTTCACATTGCCTTAAATGTGCATTTATTCGACCAAGCCAACTGTAAGGTGCCTACGCTAGGTGGCTAACTCCGAAAATCGGGTTATTCCGATGTGGTTATTACTCATAGGTAGTGACCGACCGAAACATGTTATTTTGCCGAAACCGAAACCGAAGGTTCGGTTTCATTGTAGTTTCGGCCGAAACCGAAACCGAACCTTTTATATAAAAAAAAAGTCCTTAAAAAGTCGACAAAATGTTAGTAAGCCCGTTTTTTTCTAAAATTAATATTTCGCCGACCTATAATTACATTACAGGTTTCTACTTTCAAAGATTTATCACAATGAAATTTCAGCACAGTTACAGAGGTTCTGTTTGAAAATTTAACTACCCTATAAAGTGAAAAAAATACATTATTTGTAACACAAAGTTAGCGATTTTTTAAGTTTCGGCGCGGCCGAAGGGTTCGGCCGTTTTTGGCCGAAACCGAAACTCGGGCCGAAACTTGATTTTTTGGCCGAAACTGGCCGAAACCGAAACCGAAATTTCGGTCGGACACTACTCATAGGGAAATATCCAATATTATATTTTAGGAGGGTAACTACCAACGAAAAAGGAGTATGTACATTGTGTCAGAACTAAATAAAGCTTTCTTTTGTATATCAATCGGTATTACCCGAAATACTCCGGATTTGCCCTTTTACAAAGAAAAAATGGTTTGCAGTTAAAGCACGTATTATTTACAAATGCCGAGGATACTCGAAAAAGTCTTTGAAACAGATCTTTCGGCTTTATATTCAAATAGAAAAAGTAACCAATGTTGTAAGCACAAACTTCACCAATTCTGACTGGTGAATGAAAATACAGATATCCTGTCAACTCTTCCAAAATCCTTTCGTACTTATAGGTTTTCATGCGCACCAGCTGTCTACTTCCCTTGGTCGGGTTATATGATTCGTAACTGGAAAAGTTAATGTTTTACGACGAATATTACCGAGACTCATTCATTAACGCGGTACGAGATTGGAATGACGTACAATGACGTCACAGATACGTGGAATTGTCGATTAGCGTGCGGCAAAATTTACGATTTTCCGTCAGGTCACTCGTCGTAATAAGTGACGTTAAATGCAGCGAGTTTCGCTAGTTTAATGGGGTAAAATATTTTCTAGAAATGTTAAAAGTAACTTTACTTTAGATAGCATTTATAGTAAGTGGCTTATTTCCTTATTTGGCTTACTTATAGAGGTCCTTAGTAAATAATTTAATGTTTGCGTACTTGTAAATAATTATATATGTGTCATTAATCATCCTCCTAGTGTTATTCCCGGTTGTGCCCTAAAGGAGCCCGGCGTCCGCTTTGACACCTACTAGCCCCGATGCAGAAGAATTCGTCCAGTAATTAACAACTTTCACATTTATTTTGATATTTATTACATGCTTAGATCAAACGACTAAGTAATAGGAACAATATTAATAATGTTTAATGTAGTTTATTTTCATTGTTAAATAGAAACCCTAAAAGGTTTTTATTGTAGAAAAAAAGGGCACTTAAAAACTATTGTCCAATTCAAATTGTGGTCTCCAACTGCACTTCTCGACTCATGGGCTCGAAGCAAAACCGTCATTATATAGCTTTGCCGTGTCGCTTTCCCTAGTAATGCCCCTTTTTTCGCCTGTTGAATTCGTTACCGAAATAGATTGAAAAAAAAATACGCAAAATTTCTTCTGTTCAAAAAAAGTGTTATCCTTATATTTTAATTGTGTTAATGTGGGATATTTTCATAAATAATGAAACTATTATACCACTAGTATCAAACAGTATTGAATTTTTATCGAAAACATTATTTCCTTACAAATGGGAGAACCTACAAAACTGCTCTGACTAGACGAAAACATGTGCATCGGGGCTAGTAATCCCAAGATTTGGCATAGGCACTAGTTTTTACGAAAACGACTGCCATCTGACCTTCCAAGAGGGAAAATTAGAACTTATTGCGATTAGACCGGTTTCCTTACGATGTTTTCCTTTACCGACAAGCTAACGGTAAATAATATTTACCGAGTTTTTCGGAACTTAAGGCCGTAACGCACAGACAGCGGGGGCGGCGCGGTGCGGTGCGGCGCACAGAATACCGCGCCGCTCTATGCGGACCCTTTCATATTTAGTTCGAACATTACAACCGGTACCGCTTCCGCGCCGCACCGCACCGCCACAGCTGTCTGTGCGTTTGCAGCTTTATGTACGGAATATTTACTAAATATTCCGTACATGTATAAGTCCGAAAAACTCATTGGTACGAGCCGGGATTCGAATTCACGACCGCCGCTTGACAGCCGCATGGTGTAATGTCGAATAATAATGCATGCATGAAATAAAATATAATGTAACTGTGAATTATTTTTATCAAGGAATAAAGAGGCTATATTAATATCGTATAGTAAGTGGAATCAGATATTGTAGAATTGGCAGTTGTATGTCGGTCATTCACTACAATAGTAGATCAATGACCTCTAATCGAGTCTAGACAAATCACGAGAAGTCAACAACAGTTGTCTGTATACTAAAGCCGAAACAGTCTGTCTGTAAACCTTATTAATTTTGACATTAATAGTTCAGTTCCGGAAACGACAAAGTATGTAGTTCTAGGAAGAGGGTGAAAGAAATGACGTGAAAGTTTGACCGGGAGTATGATTAGCAGGCATCGGAGTTCTATCGCACGGTAAGACGTTAGCGAGCTATGGAGTCAATATTAGCAATAAAATTTAACTCGTGTTCATACTCATATTCATTCATTTATTTAATTAGTGATTTTAATTTTATAATCATGGACAACAACGTTGACGAGTGCTGCGAATGCGACTTTTTCCATATTTTCTGATGATCAAATATCCACTTGTGAATAATTGACACGTCTGGAGTCGTCAGTGAATGACACATGTGCAGACACATGGTACATACTATATGCCAAAAATTATGAGTAGGTAATATGTATGACTCTTAGTTGTAGCTTTAATTTTAAAGGAATACTTGCTGTGCCCTAACAGGGTTCATGTGCGAACCAACCCTAATGTAACACCTATTTTATAACACATGATAAATATGCAATAAATGAATTATGAATTATTCAACTTGATAATCGGTCAGTACATGACATTAGGTATATCGCAGCGATGTAGTTTGTATATCAGAGTCTGTATAGTTGTAAGTATGTTAAAATAGTTAAAGCTGTCTAAAATAGTTAAAATTGTTGTAAACTAAAAGAAAAATAATTTTGTTGTTAATTTGAATCCGATTTTTAATCAAGATCGCTATAAAGGGATTTTAGAATTAAAGAAATGAGTATGAGTTTGAGTATGAATACGAGTTGAATTTTATTGCTAATGTCGACTCCATAGCTCGCTAACGTCTTATCGTGCGATAAAAACTCCGATGCCTGATGATTAGCGATCTCTACGCGGATGAAGTCACAGGCAAAAACTAGGTATATAATATACTAGCTGCCCCACGCGGCTTCGCCCGCGTATTGCAAATAACGCAGGCAAAACCCGATGGATAAAATATAGC
This sequence comes from Epinotia brunnichana, assembly GCA_963854355.1. Lineage (NCBI taxonomy): Eukaryota > Metazoa > Arthropoda > Insecta > Lepidoptera > Tortricidae > Epinotia > Epinotia brunnichana. The sequence continues at coordinate 4,248,075 of OY977962.1, read as the reverse complement.
GTAAGTATAAACATTCAGAAAAACCATTCAACACGCAGATGAAATAATTTTTGAAATTGGATATGCAGTTCCGGAGACTACCCTTTACTTCATCATATCAGCCGAAAGACGTCCACTGCTGGACATATGCCTCCATCAAAGAGTGCCAAACTGACCGATCCTGCGCCACCCGCATCCAGCGGACTACCGCGACCTTTACCAGGTCATCAGTCCACCTTGTGGGGGGCCTACCCACGCCGCGCCTTCCGGTACGTGGTCGCCACTCGAGAACCTTTCCGCCCCAACGGCCATCGGTTCTACGTGCAAATTAAATATTAGTATAGATAAGATCATAATATTATACAGATCACGAGAATTGATTAGTTATACATAAGTGAGTGTTCGCGAATCTGTAGGCCTCAAGGTGAGCGAGTTTCTGCCGTTTCTGGTTATAATTACTAAGTAGACTGGTATGGTATGTACAAAAAGGGAAGTGTATTCACGTTCCACCTTAGAACCCTATCGCAATAAGGTGACATATCACTCGAGTTTGAGTGACGGCGGCCTGTCAATTGCGACAGGGTTCTACGGTGGTACGTGAATCAAATTCCTTGACTGTACAAGCTATATAAAAGTAGTTCGTTGTTCAAAATGATACCGTTATCTTGTAGTGTATGGGGTATGGGGTTTAATGATTACGTAAACACGTGTGGAGATGGGTAAAAGATGACTTAGACAAAATGGCGCATTTTTAATGGGCGATAGAGTCCGCAGGCGGGGCGCGGGAGATTTACAAAACGCATGCCATAGACTTTCAGACAACCGTTTTCACTGGTCGATGGCGCCCGCATTCGATCCGATTTCCAAAATGAATGCCCTTTTGTTTAGTGGATAAAACCAGCGAACCAGCTACCGAATCATCGGGGAGTGACCGGGTTATAATTATGTGGTATTTCTATCCATTAAAAACTCCTCGGCGGCCGGCATCTGCGCTCTCATGCGGAGGACTTCAGGATCTCATACTGAACGCACTGGATCCCGCGCTCTCACACAACACTTAATAGGTACTATAGAATGGCGATGTGGCGTTGCACGCGCGCCACTACAGTTTGAGCATGCGCTCAAGCTTTCGTACCAACGTCACCTGATCGCCGTGTTGTTGTAGGCGGCGTGGAGGAGACGAAGTGGCGACAACGGTCCCGATGGACAGGGTGACTGGTAATTCGACCTATTCCTTGAAAGGGGTTATACTAGAGCTAATTTGCAACAATTTATGTCCAGTCAACCAGGGGTCGAAACTCGCTGGTTTCCGAGATATTCGAGTTTTTAGTTTGTATGAAAAAAAATCTCCTTGCAGTCTTAAGCTGGTGATTGTGACAAAAGTACTTCCATTTGGATGGTAAAAAAACATTTTTGTCACAATCAGCACTTTAAGGCTGAAAGGCGATTTTTTTTCAAACAAACTAAAAACTCTAAAAATTAAAAAAAAAATCGTGTTTTGACCCTTGATTGACTGGACATAAATTGTTGCAAATTAGCTCTAGTATAACCCCTTTCAAGGAATAGGTCAAATTACCAGTCACCCTGTATACAGGTAGTATAGTTTGTAAATAGGTAGTTTTAGTATTTGGCTGCATTCATTTGCTTTTGTATATGTGTTGCCACCTTTTGTTATTGGCAATTAGTTGATTGTAGTATTTAGTGTTCTGTGCAAGATATCATCGGGAGGTTTTAATTTACCTATAGATTTATAATAAAACGACTGCTATCTACTGAACTCTTTCTTTGACAGATGTATGAATATAAGGATATCGGACAAGCCGGCCGATTTGTATTGAGTACGCCTGTCGCAAGTACATTAACCCACATAACGCCCAAGTAATTGACAAGACAAAGCACGCACACATCTTAAACACACACACTTGTATACGTACGTGCTTATTGGACAATACACGCGCATCATATCAGGCATTTTGGGAAAAAACGTAATATTCTCTGCGATCAGCACGCGTGCACAGTATGGCAGAGTATGCCCATTGAGCATACAGCTGCGACACGGCCGCCGGCGGCTTGTCCTCTCTCTAGTATTCTATGCTCTGAGCTTTCTTTAGTTGCTATCCCGTCTACCCAGACGAGGAACTGTTAAAGTATTTCAGGGCTCCCCCAAGATTGTGCGCTGGGACAAGGTACGTGAAGTCCCCAATCCGCACTGGGCCAGCTTGGGGACTACTGATAAATAGATTGATGATGATGATGATGAAGGGGTGCTGAATACGAACATGTGGGTATAGCCACAATACGTTTGCATCGATACAGAGTAGCATTCGACAGGTATCGCTCGCTGCATTATCGCATTATATGCGATTAATGCGATGCCTTGTATCGAACACGGACTTTACTGATAACACAATCAGCTAAGTTCGTGTGAATGACGCGTGCGCGGCGTTCGACCTCTGCTATTAATATATATATGAACTTATGACGTCCAAGATTGATATGTCTAGGTGTTCCATTTTATCTATGAACTTTGGTGTAGCTAGAAATTATGTCATTATTTCGGTTGACCGCGTATCAACTCGAATAAGTTAAAGTTGGTCGAATAGGACGCTAGATGGCGCTGTACCGCCTGCGACCATTCCTGAATCGCGATATTAAGAGTCCCCGGCAAGCTCGGCCGAATTTCACCTTCCCATACAAACGGAGTTTCATTCTCATTTTAAAACTACGTGTTTGATTGTAGGTAACGAAACTTTGCATATATACAATAACATGAGGTATATCTAAGTCTGTAATTACTTTTTCACTTCTCATGCTCTAAAAGTTCGTCTTTATGTCGTGCGTAGGCGACATAAAGTCGCTTTTTATGCTCTAGAGCATAAAGTAAAATCTTCGTCGAAGACCAAGGCAATCGCTGCAACAGCCACACGAACATCTTTAACTTCATACAACAACCTCTTTATTTTATTTCGTTTCGTTCGTATTCTAAGACCAAGGCAAAGATACCAACAGCCAAAGTACACAATAAAACTTCATGAAATAAACTTATAATTTGTATTTCGTCTCATTTATTATGTTACGTGTTGCTGTTTCATTTCCTCGCAATCGAAGTGAAAAGTAGAGTGTACAACTCGTCCATAAAACCCATTTTACACTCGACTTTATATCTATCCTCGCTCGCAAGCTCGCTCGGATGGATAAACGTCTCGAGTAAAATGGTGCGTTTTATGCACTTGTTGTACAATCTACTATATATGGCTCCAGTTTATAAAACAAACGAAAAACAGAAAAAGCAAGTTTTGTATTTGCTGTATTTTTTTACTATAATATCTGAAGCAACAAACTAATTACATACCTGGATATACCTTGACTTATTCTAAATACAAAGTTTCAGAGCAAACCAGCTAGTCGTTTTACAATGAGAGCGTAACTACGTTTGTATGGAGAACCGAGCTTGCCGGGGACTCTTCAACCAACCAACAATGGTATCATTTTAGAACCCATTTGAATGATGTGTGTGCAAGATATATTTTTAAAGTATTACGAGTTTACGATGACGTTCTTATATAACAAATAACACAATCTCTTCAACTGACTTGTCCTAGTTCAAATGGACAGTAGGGTAAATAGCCAGCAGCTGGCCCCCTCATATTAATAATTAACTCTGTTACCCTACAAACAGAATTCAATCTAGTATGACGTGGCCAGTTATTGAAGGGTGGCCAGTAATTTAAACCTTATACTAAAAGGAGTTCATTTTTAGTATGAGGTGGCCACTGGCCAGTTATTAAACGGTGGCCAGGTACTAACGATTTACCCTAATTTATTATTTTTTAAATGCAATAAAAAAAAAAAATTAGAATGTAATGCCATCAGTCTTGATCAACATTTATTTTGCTTTTCTTTTTTTAGAAAACTACTATGGCTACTTCAACGAGGTACCTATGCAGTTAAGTTAACGCGTGCTCATGTGGGGTATCACGTTTCTGCCCGGCTCGTGTGCAACGTGATTTAATGGGCTTACTGCAAGGCTTTCCCGCCCGGAAGGAGTAATAGTGCAATGTGGATGCTATTTATATGTCAGCTTACATTGAAATGTTGATGAGTATCACAAAGAATTGTTTGCGATAGCCAGCTGTCTTGGTGCAAATGGCTACTTTCCTAAATCTATTCAGTCCGTCAGGTATTTTTTGTCCAACTATCATGGTTCATGAGACAACCTGGTGACAGATGGACAGACAGACAGACGGACGGACAGCAGAGTCTTAGTAATTGTTTTACCCTTTGGGTAAATGACCCTAAAAAAAAGAAAGATGATTACATTAAATGATCAACACAATTTACTAATGTTGGTTTTGACAGCAAATCTATAGTCATAACACAAGAATAATAACCAACTTCCTTAACTATTGAACAGCATAGTCTAATTGATATTGGCTAATTAATACTACCCAAAAATGTTTAAACCTGCAAGGATGCACCCAACTACTCTTTCCATACCACCAGAATTAGCTTCTCGGGGTGATGCGGGAGTCACAGTCAATGTATTGGTGGGGCACCCCCTAGCTATGGAATGGGCTTGTGACCTTAAATTTGTTTACGATGCCATTCGAACCAGTTTTTGTAGATGAACTAATGTTTGTATGGAAGCAACTACATACATTTAAAGGACATTAATACCCAAAAAATCGAGTTAAAGACGGACCTCGCTGACAGCAGCCGAAACGCTTCATACTGATTGGCTTTAAAATATGACGTCACACCGTGCAATTTGTACTTAACCGTTGTATGGAAAATGAAGTAAATTGCTGTTTTGGTCGCGAAATACTGCGTTTAGGTCCATAGTTGCCATACAAATTTGTTTCTATAAAAGCGTAAGGATTCTATTGGTACCTTTAAATTTACTTTTGGACAATAAATAAATAAACTTTTTTTCTAAACTTTCAAGGTTCATGGTTCATATCTTTTTATGATTTGAATTATATTTTGTATTTTATACTTTATTACAATCACTTGATGGTTAACTATCCATTTAGCAACACGACAATATCAATTTTAACACCACGCAACAAGCCTATTGTGGTGGATGACACCCACACAATCCCCCCAATCAAAAGGTGGCACCCAGGTAGCATGGGACCACTGCATAGGGCTGAGTTAAGTGTTTTTGGTGAATTGAACAATATCAAGAGAACCCATGGGAAAAGATTTTACACTGAACCAAGACCATTTTTCACCTCTGTATTCTAATTTAATCAAAATCGTTAGAGCCACTTTCGAGTACCAATTGACTAACAATTAAATATAGAAATGTGGCTTGTTCAATAGTATAGGACTTGTTTTTTAAACAACAATTTTTTTTTGAACAATATTTTTATTTCTGAGATACTCATGCGTCATACTCGTGATCGGGTGCTGTTTGTGGAGTCCGGTCTGTTCATGCTTACAAGGGCGTAATAACTATCTAGTGTTATTTATTATCATTATTTTGATGAGAGACATCATTCTGTTCTTGACACGTTTTACTGTTATTGACCCTGTACATCTCTGACAATATTACATTAATGTCTTCCCTGTACATATACGAGATAGCTGTATTTGTTCGTGAAAACCAACAATACTTTAAAAAAAATAGCGAGGTCCTAATATATAATAACCACATCTCAAGGCAAAGAAATCTACTTTACGTACCAAAGTTTCGTCTAAAACAAACCAGCCGTACCCCGTATTATATGTGTATCAAAATATTCAACAAGCTTCCTAGAGACATAAAAGACCTACCCCTGAAAGAATTCAAGAAGAAACTGTTTATATGGCTATGCGAACTATGTGTCTACTCTGTTAATGAATTTCTAAGTATAAAAACTAGTAATAAGTAATCCCTCTATTTTGCCTGTTCTTAACCGACAGCAAAATAAAGGCTATTATTTTGCATGCTTATTTAAGTAGAGTACGGCGGACTGTACCGTGTATTTGTACCAACATAATGTGACCCGTATTCCGCAAATAAATATTTCATTTCATATTTCAATGATCCTTTTTTTCTGTTTTAATGCTTAGAGACAGTATACATAATTATTAATTGTATTTGGACGCTCAGATACCTTACACATCTCTGGGGTACTAAATTAATATCATAAACTTATTGTTAATTCTGATACAGACCTTATATCGAATGTAATTGATTATATTATGCAGTTTGTTAACCATTTAGGTACTAATTGGTTAAACTCTGCATTTTTTAAATTATTATTAATATTATATTCTAGAATACCATTTGACATGTAAAAGTGCCCTTGTGTCCTATTTGCAGAATAAATAATTGATTTTGATTTTGAATACTGGTACTCTATATAATTTATGGTAACTACCCACAATACCAAAACAACAACAATAATATGTTTCAAGTTCCTTGAATTGTCAGAAACATTTAAGTAAATAGCATTAGGTGTTAGTTTGAGAAAATCCATGATAAGTTCCTAAAAATGTCTATAATTGGGAATAAATTTCTAACTAGAAAATTCAGCATTTAGGGATCCCTCAGTAGGTACAGAAATGTTCAAAATTAACTTTGAATTCTGACTTTTGTAGGCAGATATGGTAAGTTATAAATGTAGTAAAGTAAGAGTTATACTGCTATAATGCAGAAATTTAGAAACTACCGATTAGCTATCCCTAGAATTAAAAAAAATCTCTTACCTGCGAATATGTGAGTCGAAGGGCGTACTGGGCAATTTGAGTCGTTTTCATTGTCTAAATCAGTGTGTATGCTGAAAAACAAACAAACACCATCATAAAACACCAATAAAAGAATCACTGTCACAAGAATCACCTCAAAATGCACCCTTACATAACCTAAATGCAATATTTTTTTCAGACTTAAAACGTCGAATTTAAACAGATAACTAATACGAGGATGGAGCCCTGAGTCTTCCGATATTGCAAAATATTTCTTTCACACTATATTTAACTACAAATGCATTAATTACAGTTTACGTACTTGCACCCGCTAGCTTCTGCGAATGAAAGAAAATTGTAGGTAGAACTTAGAACCAACCAGCGAGATCGTTTGCAAATTTTGACAGTTCAATGACATATCTGAGCAGTGTTGCCAGTGCTGAGTTACGTTTTCTCCTCATTAGTTTGTTGTATTGATTTTATGGAGGTCGTTGTTGTTTTACGTCCGTAGAAATAACCCTAGAATCTCGCAGCGCCCACTGCACTGGAACCCTATCAGCGAAATCGATACGAATGAATACATAGAATATGTACCAGTGTGTAACCGCCATACGATAAATAGGTGAATAAATTGATTTTATTGAATAAAATGAATTAATAGTACAGTATTGCCGTGGCCGGGAAGGAGGCAATTGCAGGCTGAGTATTTTGTTTAAACGGCCGAGCTTGCGAGTCCGTTTAATTATAATACGAAGCCTGCAATTGCCATTCCGGCTGAGGCTAATATAGTTGTTTAAAGTACAATGTTTTAGTTGTTTACATTTTATAGTGCACCAATTGCATGGTAGATGGCGCTTACTCCCGTGAAACACGCTATCGTTGTTTTCCCGTAGCTTGTATAAGGCTCCCTTCAAAATCCGAATTATATGAGTTTTAAGTTGTCAAGAAAGTGTTTCATTCAATAAGGTAATAAGTGCAGTGACGTATTAATTGAATTATATTAAATTTGATTGAATTAATTGTATTAAAACGAGACAGAAAATATTTGGCTAGCAATTGCCGTTCACTACAATCACTACCTAGTAAATAAGTGCATGAGAGACGAATGGTTTATGTCGGATGCAAACGCGTTAATGCAACCAGAGGCAGCACACTAGGTTTTATGTCGCCGAAAATGTACAGCACGGCTATCACAAGACGGCCGCGACATACTCTCGAGCTTTCTCGCGCTATCCGTCTCTTTCTTATTAGACCATTTAGAAAGAGACGGATAGCGCGAGAGAGCTCGAGAGTATGTCGCGGCCGTCTTGTGATAGCCGTGCTGAAATGTCACGTAAAACGCGACATAAAACCTAGTGTGCTAGGGCCTCAGACCTACCAGTGAAGCGGCGCTACCACGAACTTCGAATCTCGAACTTCATATATCTCCGTCTCTATCGCACTTATGGTTTATGGTATTCGAGCGACAGAGACGGAGATATACGAAGTTCGAGATTCGAAGTTCGTGGTAGCGCCGCAGGTACTTATTTGCCTATTAATTACTATATTCATAGCATTTCACATACAATATTTACTGCATGTAAGGGGTAATCCCATAAGAGGGCAACATTATTTTACAATGCTGCCAACACAACAAAGCTAAACGCTATTCCATGTACATTTGAAACCGCTATGATAAAACAAAAATCTGAGAAAAATATAGAAAATCAGAACCCATAATTCTATGTGTTAGTTAAGCCTTGCTTGTTTTAAATATAAGTAGGATTGTTTAATAAAAAACATTTATGCGCGGGGCAATTTGAAATACAGCCTCGTATTCTTCTCATCCAATGTTACGCTGGCGGAACTGAAGTTATGAAGCACTGAAAAACAAAGGTTACCTAGGGTCGTTTCGCCGGTAACGCGACCACCTTCGGTTGGCGACCACTTGACGGACTAGGCTGCTTCAATTAAAGATATTAACATTTCTACAAACCCAACAGAAAACCAATTAGTTATTAACTATTCTTGAATAGTGTCAGAATAAGAATAAATACACTTTAAAACCCAAAGCTTAATCCAAAGCAAGAAAAAATAACCTCAATTCACACATTTCACACATTGCTTCCGAAAAGTGTTGACGTGCAGTGAATCTGTAAAAAAAATAACGCGACAGTTGGCGCGAAAACTTTAGTTACGTCACTTAATTTTATTATTATGCTGAAATTAGTTACTTGATTGCTTAAATGATTTAGCTATTGTAATAATTTCGTTGAAATTCGGCATATTATAAAAATAGATTTAAATAAAATGGGGTGGTCGCGTACCCAAAAAAATTATTACCAAAGAAGTCGGATAGCGACCACATCGTTTTTCTTTTTCTTTCCTTATGGATTCTTGCGGCACCCGCGATATTTAGCTTGGCAAGCCAATTGTGTCGGTAGTTATTTAAGCCGCGCCAATCCATGCTATGTCTATAGTAGGTATATGTAATATAATAATAATATATAATTATAAAATGAATAATTCATATGATTATATGATATGGTTATATTACAAATGCGAAAGTGTGTCTGTCTGTCTGTTACCTCTTCACGCTTAAACCGATGGACCGATTTTGATGAAATTTGGTATGGAGATAGTTTGAGTCCCGGGAAAAGACGTAGGATAGTTTTTATCCCCGAAATAATCCCCTAAGAGGCTGAAATAGGGGTTGAAATGTTGTATGGAGCTACGATATAAACGAGACACACGGACGGAGTCGTGGGCAGAAGCTAGTGTAGGTAAGTAGAATTTAATCTAAAAGTTACATAAAAGCTTGTAAAATGACGGCATTTAGACTCGGCTGGGCAGCGTTCGGGAAGCTACGCTATGGGCACATCTTTTCGTCTAATATTCCGCAGTGTCTGAAGACGAGAGTCTTTGACCAGTGCGTGTTGCCAGTGATCACGTGTGGCACCGAAACGTGGTCGCTTCAGAAATCATAAGAAGCATCATAAGAAGGCTCAAAGTCACCCAAAGGGCAATGGAGAGAGGGCTATGCTCGAAGTTTCTCTGCGTGATCGCATCAGAAATGAGGCTATCCGCAGCATAACCAATAAGTAATCGATATACCCCTAAGCCGCTAAAGTTAAGTGGCAGTGGGCGGGGCACATTGCACGTAGAACCGATGGCCGTTGAGGCGGAAAGGTTCTCGAGTGGCGACCACGTACCGGAAGGCGCGGCGTGGGTAGGCCCCCCACAAGTTGACTGATGGCCTGGTAACGATCGCAGGAATCCGATGGATGCGGGTGGCGCAGAACCGGTCATTATGGCACTCTTTGGGGGAGGCCTATGTCCAGCAATGGACGTCTTTCGACTGATATGATGATGATGATGATGCATCGTTTTATTAACTACTTAAACACTATTTGCAAGAGTGGTCGCCAACTAGCTAACAGGTGGTCGCAAACCGACTAAAGCGGTCGCTATCCAGCGAATTCGCTATTTTGAAACCTTTTCCATATTTTTTCCTAATCTATGGATGAAAGTGTTATATTTTATTGTAGGTTTCAAAACTTGACTATACTCAGAACCTATACGAATACCATCTATTATGTGTGTACATTGAATAGGTATACATTTACTAATCTAAAGTGAGCAACTCGGCTAAGTGGTCGCTAACCGGCGAAACGACCCTACTCATAGTTTTATAAGGTTTTTCACATGTTCGTGTAAACATGAGGACATAACGTCCCACTCGCAGTATGTCCGTTTGCCCCTTTCGCGAAATGTCCCTTACGCAAAACGACCCTTCTGCAAAAGGTCCTGTTTGCAAAACGTCCCTTAACATAAATAAAGTCCCGTTCGCAAAACGTCCCTTTCAAGAAATTACCCGTTATTGGCCATCTCTTGTCCCATGAGAAGACTCCTAGTCTCTACTTAAACAAGCTGTTTCCAGACGGGACATTTTGCGAATGGGTCTTTTCGCAGACGAGACGTTTTGCGAAAGGGGCATTATGCAGCAGGGACTTTCAGCGAAAGGGGCTTTCTCAGACGGGACGATTTTTTTTTTCAATTTAATTTATTTAGAACACAAACAGTCACATAAACAAAAATATAAAGGGCACACAAAGAGTACCAATAGACATAAATCAAAAGACCTGGAGGTTCATTAATACATAAAAACTATGTTAACATAACAAAATAGGTAATCATAAAGAAAAAAAGCTGAAAAGATTTAAAACATTTGAACTTAATAAATTCTTTATAATAATAAAATACCGGTCGTCGACGCAGTATGCATGCACAAGTTAAAGGTATATGAGATTAATGAAGACATTTTGGATTTAGACTTTCAGGTGATGTGAATAGTAAAATTTATCTTAGGTAAGTAAATATTGTTTTGCGAAAGGGGTGGGACCTTTTGATAAGTCATTTTGCGAAAGGGACGTGTTGCGAACGGGTCATTTTGCTAAAGGGACGTATTTATGGGAAGGGACGTTTTGCGAACGGGACCTTTGGCAGAAGGGTCGTTTTGCGTAATAGTCAAATCTGCTAATTTTTATGAAACGACATTTTAAACCCTCTGCCCAGCTAGCACACTAATCGGACATATATTTACGTTCGGACGTATAATTTTACGATTGTGTCCATTTTTACGTTAGGTACTTAGCTAACATGGTAATCATGCAGCATATATTTATGCCATAGCGTAAAATATACGTAGCAAAATTATTACATTCATTTCATTCGTTCAATAGTAGTCTATGGTCAGAAGCCTATTATAATACTACCTAATTAAAGAGTAATGATAAGCACTGCACAGTTTACTAAACAGTTGTTCTCCTGTATTTAGTTGTGTTATAATAGTTTTTTGCTTTTATTTACGTTACTCCCACCCCACAAAAAGTTTTACGTAGTGGTTTTAAGTAATTTAGCGAGTACAAAAACACATGTTAGTTTATAATTGAATCAATAATATTTGTAAATTTGTGTAATATACTTTATTACAACACAAGCAAAAAATCATAATCATTGCGTTATTTATACTAATTTATAGTTAGTAATCATGATCTAGCTAAAATTAAAAATGCTAGATCATTGTTTCAGGAGACGATAGGAGTTTTGAAACTGAAACCGTATGTGTTGTGACAAAAATCGGAGAAATCCTTCGAAAATTATATTGTTTTCATAGTGTTAAAATTTATCCGGGGTCTCGAGTGACCTACATAAAATTTCGTCCGTCAACGGCTCATATCGTCAAGTTTTATGTGCCAAAATCAAGAGCATGTTAGCATTTGACGGAAAACAAATAGTTTTATGTGCAAGACATATAAATGGTCACATTTTACGTAAATTATGGTGTAGCATGTTAGCTCATGACGGTAAAATTTTATACGTCGGTTGTGGACATAAAACATGTGCATAAAAGTCGTCATTTTGCTAGTGTGCTAGCCGGGCTGGTAGCATGATGTTTGTAGGGAAATGCCGCGTGACTTATTAGGAAATGATGTTAAGGAAAAAAGAGATGTCACGATTTCCTATAGGTAGTTAAATGACGTGAAGCGTCTCACAGACTGGCGCGGTCTGCGGTGGCGGTTCATAGTAAATTTGACAGTTATTGTCAAGCACCGCAGTCTGTCAGAGGCTTAATCAGCGCCCATTTACTTATCAATAGCAACCAGCTAGGTGCGCGGTAATGACAGCAAAATAAGTTTACTAGAGGCCAACTAGAGGCTGTCAAGGTATTTCGAAATTCGCCGTATTGTCATAAGACATCAGTAGCCTAGGGGTACAGACGTCGGTATTTGGAGTCGGTGAGCCGGGGTTCAAACCCTGCCACCGACGCACTTTTTGTATGTTTTAACATTCAAGTGGAGTATTTCAACTAACGATACTAGATGGCGCATCAAATACAGGGTTACCGTTTTTAGGCCCAGAGATTGTTCTCTATTTCAGTATATAACAAAGTACTTTGTTATAGCAACCTACGTTGAAGCGTGGTTTTTTCCGAGTATTTTCGTGGGTTTTGTTTATTATCATCATCATCATATCAGCCGAAAGACGTCTACTGATGGACATAGGCCTCCCCAAAGAGTGCCTAAATGACCGTACGTATAAACATCCAGAAAGTCCATTCTACGCGCAGGTGAAATAATTTTTGAAATCGGATTAGCGGTACCGGAGACTACTCATTACTTCATCATATCAGCCAAAAGACGTCCACTGCTGGACATATGCCTCCCTCAAGGAGTGCCAAATAGACCGGTCCTGCGCCACCCGCATCCAGCGGACTCCCGCGACCTTGGTAAAGTTGTGGGGGGCCTACCCACGCCGCACCTTCCGGTACGTGTTCGCCACTCCAGAACCTTTCCGCCCCAACGACCATCGGTTCTTCATCTAAATCTGTTCAACGGCTTAAGGATACTTCTTTCCTTCCTCTTTGTTTAATTTTTGCATACCTAGAAGTGTATACGCAGGCAGGGGGGTCACATTTCCTTATGCCTTGACAGCTCACATCGGCGCACGCGTCGCCTTTCCGTAAATTGTGGGGGGCATACCCACGCCGCGCCTTCCGGTACGTGGTCGCCACTCGAGAACCTTTCCGCCCCAACGGCCATCGGTTCTACGTGCAATGTGCCCACTGCCACTTAAGTTTAGCGATTTGGAGGGCTAATATCATAGTAGAAACCCTCCTTATGCTATGGCTATATCGGTTACCTTGGTTACCAAGGTAAGTTATTAGTAAGTTGTACCTATAGTTATTTATTTATCGTATAGATAATTATGTTTCTCTCTAGTCAAATATGTTAAGAATCAATTAAACAACATGATTTAGCATGCAGATGAAATCTGAATTATTTATAGCAGGTTAAGAGTTTGTTTTTTTATTTTAATTATGTTTATTAAAAAAAACCATTACCAAGACAACGGGTAAACAAGCTTTGATTTGCTGTTACCCTTTTTATTTTCGGAAATAATTTCATTAAGGTTTATATTTTTCTAAACACACATCGCAGTCAGCGTAATTATGCAATAGACAACAAAAAGCAGTGAGCGTCATCTCTGCGGAGACCGCAGCCCGGGCCCAGGAGGAGCAGCTATATGCGACGGCCGTTCTTGACAGATGTCATCGCTTTGAAAACCCGAGAAAAACATCAACAATGCAATATTTTTCCTAAAAGCTTTCCAATTTTTTCAGTAAATATAACACAAGTTTAATATCTATAACGTTAACCGAGTGCGCCATCCAGAAGTGAACGTTTCGTGTCTTTTGTGCAGTGGTGTCCTGGTGTCTCCTATTTTGTATTATTTTACTTTATATCTATGTTATTGTAGTCTTTAGTTTTGTTTTATAATTGCAGTGTTCTTTCTATGTCCATTGTGCAGACAGTGAATGCTCCCTAGCCCATGTCACAGACCTCATCTGCCGCCACCCCTGCAAGTCAGGCCAGCGGCAACGTCACCGGAGGTTTTATACAGTGTCCCCAGTGCTCTCAACCCCGTTTTTTTAGAGGAAGTAGGGGTTTGAACATCCATAATGCCCGCGTTCATAAAATCCAGACCCAACCACTCGAACACGTAAGTGTAGTTCCAACTACTAACCGGACTGACTTAAACGCAGTAGATAATCTAGTAGCTTGGCTGGGCTCACAAAAACAGGGAACTGCCATTATTAAAAGGATTCCCAGAGGAGCTCGCTTTTCTGTGGCCAATGTTCTAAACCAAATAATCACAAAAATTGTTAGTGAAAACTCACTTGAAAGTTGGACTCAGCTATTTTCCTTTGCGTATAGAATCCTTCACACCAGCAATGACAACTGTACGTCTCTTACTAAAAAAATTAAGTCCAACTGTCTTCACCCAACAAACCCATCCCCCTGTCAGCCACATCCCGGTCCAAGAGAAGACACAAAACTATTCAGGAAAGTTGAGCAAAAAGTCATAGACGGCGATATTAAGGGGGCCGCCCAACTGCTCTTCTCCAGTGACGTAGTTGCACCCGACAGCCCAAACACCGTCTCTGCTTTACTGTCCAAGCATCCACTTCCAGCAGCATCTCTCCACCTTCCCCTTCCACCCGATCCTGATGCACCACACTTAACTGCATCTAAAAAAGACGTGCTAGCTGCAGTGATGTCGTTCAAGAACGGCTCCGCTGGTGGTCTTGATGGCCTCTCCCCTCAGCATTTTAAAGATCTGCTTGGAGGTGCTACTGGAGATACTGGTTCACATCTCTTGGACGGCATCACTCAGCTCGTAAACCTTATGCTGTCTGGCAAAGTTTGTAGTGAGGTGTTGGAAATCTTATACGGAGCGAACCTCTGCGCCTTAAAAAAAAAAGATGGAGGAATTAGACCAATCGCCGTGGGCTTTACTCTTAGACGGATCTGTTCAAAAATTTGCTGCAAACATGTTTTTCCATCTCTGACCAAAAAGTTCCAGCCGTCACAACTTGGTTTCGGCAGCAAAGGTGGTTGCGAAGCTGCTGTACACGCAGCACGCGCGTTTGTTCACGACGACTCCTGCGAGGTGCTGCTGAAGGTGGACGTTAAAAATGCCTTCAACTCTGTGGATAGAGGCGCCTTGCTGACACAAGTTCAAAATGCCACACCTTTAATATATAAATACTTATGGCAGTGCTACCAGCAACCTACGCACCTCCTGTTCAAAGATCATCGCTTATCATCAGCAGTTGGTTGTCAGCAGGGTGATCCGCTTGGACCCGCTATCTTCAGCCTCGCCATTCATCCAGTAATCTCAAGTCTAAATTCGAAATTTAATTCATGGTATCTCGATGACGGCACTTTAGGGGGCGACTGGAAAACAGTTTTTGACGACCTAAGAAGTCTGAGCGACGGATTTAACGAAATAGGTTTAGAATTAAATTTCGCCAAGTGTGAATTGTTTATAAATAAATCCCTTCCTCCGACTGACTTACATACTATTACCTCTATTTTCAATTCTTTAGCTCCCAACATCAAAATTATAGATAAATCTTCCCTCAGACTATTAGGGGCTCCCATTTTTCCGGAATCCATACCTTCGCTCATCAACGAACATCTCAACATTCACAAAGTTTATTCGGATCGCCTTCTAAAAATCAGTACACACATGGCATTAGTCATCATAAAATTTTGTCTCTTCGTCCCCAAATTTACATACATTTTAAGATGTAGCCCCATTTGGAAATACCCTCATATTATTGAACCCCTCGATACCGTCCTTAAGACCACCCTCACATCCATCCTGAACGTCCATCTAGACAGCCGCGCCTGGACCCAGGCTTCTCTGCCAATCCGGCATGGCGGCCTCGGAATCCGGCAGGTTGTCAGTGTTGCCCTCCCAGCGTTCTTGGCCTCGTTCTACAGCACGCAGGATCTCGCCAGCAAAATATTTAGCCCAGCTGGTAACAATGCCGCGATTGCCTGTTCGAACGAGGCTAAGAGCGCGTGGGAGGAGGCCTGCCCACATGACTCGCTTCCGGTTTCCCCAAAATCTCAAAAGCAGTGGGACGAGCCGCTCTGTCAATCTACTCTTAAAGACCTTATCACCTCCACCCAAAGCACAGCAGAGTGTGCTCGTCTCCTTGCAGTGGCGGAGCCGGAAGCGGGGCTCTGGCTTCACACTTTGCCGTCTCCAAACCTTGGCACTCTCCTCGACAAGCCGACTTTAACTTTGGCGACCTGTCTGCGACTTGGCTGTAAAACTAATGAGCCGCACCGCTGCCGCTGTGGCGCTAACGTCGACTCCCTAGGTCACCATGGCCTGTCATGCCAGAAGAGTGCTGGCCGCATCTCCCGCCATGCCTCCTTGAATGACGTCATCCGTAGGGCGCTTGCCTCCGTTAGCGTGCCGGCCATTTTAGAGCCGAACGGTATCGCACGTGACGATGGCAAGCGTCCCGACGGCATGACGCTCATTCCATGGAGGCTGGGGAGGACTCTTGTGTGGGACGCTACGTGCGTGGATACGCTAGCCCCGTCCCATCTCCAGGCGACTTCCTCTAAAGCCGGAGCTGCGGCCACCACGGCAGAGCAACACAAGCGGCGCAAATATGCTGTCCTCGGCGAGGGCTACATGTTTGCGCCGTTTGGAGTGGAAACCCTGGGGCCGTGGGGACCGGGCGCGAAGGCCCTGTATAAGGAACTCTCGGAGCGGCTCATCCAAACATCCGGAGACCAGAGGGCTGGCAGCTATTTTGGCCAAAGGATTAGCCTAGCAATCCAAAGAGGTAACGCTGCCAGCCTTCTGGGCACTATAGCCAACGACGTCGACCTGGGGGGCATTTACTTTTTATAGTTTTAGTTTATAATATAGGTTTAGTTTAGTTTTATTTCTTTATACATATTATTTTATACCATTTCGTAATTAAATTGTTTTTGAGAAGCTTGTAAATAAATGAAATTATGTTTCTCTACTTCATAGATTTACAGTTTTCAAGTAGGTACGCTACCGCGTCTTTGGTTAAATTTTTAAAATCCTCCACTTGACCAAATACCGCGGATTTGGTTAGAACTTAGAAGACAGTCAAAGTCAAATACCGTGTTGGTACAGTCTGTTGGGTGACTCGCACCAGTAATTAGTAAGAATACGTAGGTAAGTACTTATTTAAGTAAGTAAGTAAGTAATTATTTTTACAATAAAATTGTCAACTACATTATTATTTACATTGATATAACTTCGCACCAGTCGCTCTAGTTAAACGTGGAGCAACTCCCGAGATGCCGTATCTTGTGTGCTCAGGGCGTTTGCTCTCGCTATCTGATAACGATTGGGAGCGAGATCTAGAAGTTCTCAAACCTCGTGCCGATGATTATTAATTTAAAATGTATTCACCTCGTCAGGCTTATAATTAGGACGATTGTAATTACGGCCCAGTGTCCTAGAAATAGGTCACAAGTAAGGAAAAATCCGAGCGAATAGGGCATGCGGCTTTTAATCTTAAGGTTGTGGGTTCGAGTTCGAACTCCGGTTTTTACCTACCACTGGGTTTTTAAACAAAACTTATTAAAATATAATGACGGCTTTAAAACTATATTGCGAAAACGTGTTACCTCCGTACAATGCACAGATGTATGAATATAAGGAGATCGGACATGGCGGCCGATTTGTATAGAGTGAGCCTGTCGCAAGTACCTACATTAACCCACACAACGCCCAAGTAATTGACAAGACAAAGCACGCACACATCTAAAACACACACACTTGTATACCTACACGCTTATTTGACAATAAACGCGCATCATATCAAGCATTTTGGGAAAAAACGTAATATTCTCTGCTCGCAGCACGCGTGCACAGTATGGCAGTGTATGCCCATTGAGCATACAGCTGCGACACGGCCGCCGGCGGCTTGTCCTCTCTCTAGTATTCTATGCTCTGAGGTACAATGACTCTCGCTAAAACGGGCCGTGTCTGGCCCGGGCCGTTTTCTAAGAAAAACGACGGCGTTTTTGCGCGGCCGAGCCATACCCAAACCAGGCCGAGCCAAGGCCGAGGCTCGGAAGCGGCTAGGTGCTGGCACGACCCGGCCATGGCACGGCCCGTTCTAGCGAGAGTCATCCTTATTGCGTAGAGTCCGAGACAGTACCAAGTGTACCAACAGCCTGCTACTACTTTTTATGATCTGGGGCCTCCTGAGTGTTGTGCTGAACAAGTACGACTGCCCTGTGTGGTGAACTGGTGAGGCACTGGAACCACATGCAGATGCGTGACAGGCCTGAAATTTATAATGTTAAATAATATTTAACCTAAGACCCCGCGTACAAAATTTTGTACAAATTCCAAAATTAATTATGAACTTAAACTTAATGTCAAAAAGTTCATAATTCAAAAACATAAAAGCGTAGCCTGGGCCTCAGGAGGATAAGTAGTTAATTTTTAAAATATAAAACAAATATTCAAATAGTTAACTTATTTGTATTGCTTTTTTTATGACATTCTGTATTGTAATTTAATTTAATGTTGATGTCTTTAATTTATTTGTAATGATATTTCGATTGTTTTAAGGGTTCCGTACTACGAGTAAAACGGTACCCTATTACTAAGACTCCGCTGTCCGTCCGTCTGTCTGTCACCAGGCTGTATCTCACTGATACCGTGATAGTTACAGTTGAAATTTTCACTGATGATGTATTTCTGTTGCCGCTATAACAACAAATACTAAAAACAGAATAAAATAAATATTTTTATTGATAATGGTACGGAACCCTTCGTGCGCGAGTCCGACTCGCACTTGGCCGGTTTTTTAATATTAATGTAATTATGGTTTATTATCTGAAATAAATGTTAATTATTAATGACAACCACTCGGCTGGGCAGCGTTCGGGAATAGAAGCTATTACGGCACATCTTTTCGTCCAATATTCCGCAGTGTCTCAAGACGAGAGTCTTTGACCAGTGTGTGTTGCCAGTGATGACATATGGCACTGAAACGTGGTCGCTTACAATGGGCCTCATAAGAAGGCTCAAAGTCACCCAAAGGGCAATGGAGAGGGCTATGTTGGGAGTTTCTCTGCGTGATCGCATCAGAAATGCGGCTATCCGCAGCAGAACCAAGGTAACCGATATAGCCCTCCGAATCGCTAAACTTAAGTGGCAGTAGGCGGGGCACATTGCACGTAGAACCGATGGCCGTTGGGGCGGAAAGATTCTCGAGTGACAACCACGTACCGGAGGGCACGGCGTGGGTTAGGCACAGGCCCACAAGGTGGACTGATGACCTGATAAAGGTCGCGGGAGTCCGCTGGATGCGGGTGGCGTTGGACCGGTCATTTTGGCACTCTTTGGGGGAGGCCGATTTCCAGCAGTGGACGTCTTTTGGGCTGATATGATAATGATGATGATTAATGACAACGGGTCACTCACATTTTCATTATGTAACTATTATTCTAACGAGTTTCTACATAAAAAAAAATATAGGTATGTACAAAATATAATTTGATATTCAATTTAACAGTGCTGGCTTTTCGGTGAAGGAATACATCTTGAGGAAACCGGTCTTATCCCAATAAGGTCTAGTTTTCCCTCTGGGTTGAAGGTCAGGCGGTAGTCACTTACGTAAAACTAGTGCCTACGCCAATTCTTTGGATTAGGTGCCAAAGTGGACCCCGGGCGCATTTAGGTTACAATCGGGAAAACGATAGGAAGTTCGAAATAGGGTTCTTATTATATCACAAGAAGTTAAGGGTTCGTTGGGCAGTTAGTTAAATCTGACTGAACCGATACTTAAATCCGCAACTTTTTAATGAAACGTCAAAAACGCAATAAAATATAAATAGGTATTTAGGGGTTAATGACGTCACGGTTATCTATGGTCAAACAGCGTCATTTTTTTAGGGTTCCGGGACCTTATTGCTAAGACTCCGCTGTCCGTTCGTCCGTCTGTCTGTCTGTCTGTCACCAGGTGTATCTCATGAACCGTGATAATTAGACAGTTGAAATTTTCACAGATGATATTTCTGTTGCCACTATTACAACAAATACTAAAAAACGGAATAAAATAAATATTTAAGGGGGCTCCCGTACAACAAAACGTAATTTTTTTGCCTTTTTTATTTATAGATAATGTCGACTACCTCTGTAGCCTAGTTGGTAGTGACCCTGCCTACGAAGCCGGAGATCCCGGGTTCGAATTCCGGTAAGGGCATTTATTTGTGTGAAGAGCAAGAATATTTGTTCCTGAGATCCTGAGTCATGGATGTTTTTTATGTAGGTATTTAGTATTTATTTAACTATATAAGTATGTATAACATCGTCTAGTACCCATAGTACAAGCTTTGCTTAGTTTGGGACTAGGTCGATTTGTGTAAGATTGTCCCCAAATATATGCCAAATATTTATTTATTTATGTATTTTTATTTATCTCGCACTTGGCGGGTTTTTTTATCATAATGTACCTACCTACTTAAAAATCTTTAAGATAGCAATGTTAAGTTGATGTTTTCCGGGTATTTTCGTGAGGTTTGTGTAAACAATTAAAAATGGTACCTAATTTAAGAATACCTAATAATTCATGTTTACCGGTGTCAACAGTTACCGATTTTACCTAAGCGTGGCGATGTTAACATGTCAGAGTGGCGAAAATCATACTTAAATATCGATTCGATTCACTATTCAGGAATCAGTTTAATTCTGGCCTCCGATTATATACCTATACTTCAAGCTGTTATGAATCTAGGGATGGAAAAGAGTCACCGTAATACGTGATTAATGGAGGCCCTCCTAGTAACGTACTCCCAGTTAAGTTAATGCTTTGAAAAAAAAAATAGGTAGTAACGTGCCGTCTTTCCGAGTCTTAAGATGCAACGGATTTTCATCTTTGGCATACGCCTAATGAACTGGACTCTGAGCGACGTAGGTACGGTACTAATATTTTCCAAAAACGAACCACTGTTTTGAAGTGGATACTTCTTAGCTCGCGTTCTTGTATAGGGGTACAGTTCAAAATGTATCACGTGACTTCCGGAATAACTTTTTGTAGAGAAGCCTAATCTGATTTCAAATAATTGTTTGTTACATGTTTTAATCCTTCTTTATTTGCCATTAGTTGTTAATCACAAAATGTTATTTAGTATATGTGGCGGACATGAAAATAATGCTGAAATGAACGCCATTTCAATGTATCGCGAGTCAAATGAGCTACATCAGACAATGTTGCCATATATACCGATTTATCTGTACTTACTTATACAGATTTTGGTGAATGAATTCAGATATATATTTTACGAGTACAGCCAACAAAGAAGTATCCACTAAAACTTAATTAACGGTTGTATCTCCGATACAACCCGATTATTTTTTAAATGCACCAAAGTATTTAGCAAAATTACTGGTTCTTTGTAACAAAACGGCAGAATCCTTATAAAGACGCTATCAAAAGAAACCCTAAATTGTTACTCCTAAAGTACTGTTATTCCAAATTCCATGGCTACAGTAGCTGTACCTACACAAAACGTTGTTAAAACGAGTCCACGAATTCGTAACAGCTACTACCTATCCTGCTCTTGCCCACGGAACTGTAAAAAGCTCTAACTAAACAGTGTAAATAGTCCTACCGTTGCAAGCTCAACTTGCTAGAATCCGAAACGTTCAAATTTAAATCTAAACTCTGAACGCAAACGGCGGTATCGAGCGTTTCCTCAGATGGCACTTATGTTGCTCAGTGTTAAATCTTAAGGCTGTTTTTCCCGTAAACGTTCGAAAACCGATAAGAAAATATGAATAATGCTACAGGTGTGACGTAACAGGTGTGAACGTATATAACAACGGAGAAGTAACCATGTCCCGCCATTTTAACTTAGGCGCCAACACGTGCGTAACATTTTGTAACTTTTAAAAAGTAATTATCTCCTCATTAGTGCGAATTGATGTTTTAATTGAATTGAATAATTAATTGTTATTTTAGAGACAGTTTAGATACTTTTTCGGCGTTATTACGTAAGTATGGATCGTTAAAAGTGTTTCAATTGCTCGTCATGGCTTTTCGATTTGACGCGGCAGTTTAGAATATGTATAGATTTAACTGATAAAGTCGCGTTTATTATATTATTTTATCTTTAATTGTTTGATATTTTACTTTTCTTGTGATCTGTGATTGGTCACATGATGGGAACAGAATAGAACTACAGACTTGACTATGAGATAAACATGTGATTCAAGATGGCGGACGCTTTCAGATTTGAACGCTGAAAATAACTTGTGTGGTAAGATCTTATTTTTTCAATACGAGTTTTAACATCTTTTTATTGAATTTTACTTTACTTGTACTTACCTCTATTAATTAGCAACAATTCTTGTAAGTAATAAAACTTTCTTAAAGAATTTACCGATGTTTAATGACATCGAATTTTTGAGTAATTTCACGAGATAGACTCTAAGATAGGTATACCTATAATAAACTGGCAGAATATAACTCATCGTGGTTAATTTCTCTCATCTAAACGGTAAAAAATCCTTGTATACGAGAGATCTTTCTTTTCCGTTTTTAGGAGTTTGTTCTGTCTAAACCTCAGTAAACTTAACACAAATATGTCGGAAAAGTTAAATACCTTTCGGGGTCACATTGCTAAGTATAAATAAAAACCTAATCTTAGATTACACAGCAGTAAACTACATTTGATACCGCTTATCAGTGCGTTCTATTTACTTAGTTAAGTGCCTCAACTCTTAAGGTAAGTATGGTTATTTTCTTTCTAGTTGCGATCAAAAACATTTTCATTTTAGTGAAAGATTATATAAACTTATTATAAGTATACACATACTCTAACATTGCCCGGGGCATCGTTCCCAGTAGCCCCAGGACGCTCGCCACGTTTTCTAGTTTTTTTTTTGACAATATTACACAAATCAACCCAGTCCCAAACTAAGCAAAGCTTGTACTATGGGTACTAGACGACGATATACATACTTATATAGATAAATAAATACTTAAATACATAGAAAACATCCATGACTCAGGAACATATATTTGTACTCATGATGAGGGGCATACTCATCACACAAATAAATGCCCTTACCGGGATTCGAACCCAGGACTTCTACCGCCACTCTAGGCTAGGTACTACGGCGAAGTAAAAGCCCGGCCCGCCCTATGGTCGCCTGAGATCCCGATCAGTTTTTTTTGTAATTTCATTTGCGATCTTAGCATGTTATATATTGTTGAATGTTCTATTCCTAAAATATCTACTTGGCGTACCTAGGGTCATTTCGCCGGTTACGCGACCACCTTCGGTAAGCGACCACTTGAAGAACATGGTTTTTTCAATTTAAGATAACATCAATTCTACAGAGCCTATTGAAACAGTCAGCCGTATGCCTTATTGTTTGTAGTAATGGAATAGGAATTTACAAAAAAAACGAGAAAATATGCTTTTAGTTCACCAAGTCAGCTAAGTGGTCGCTATCCGGCACATGAAATTAGGTGGTCGCCAACCGGCGAAATGACCCTATTCAATAGCTTCTACATTACACCTTAAATGGTCCATTTTCACAAGCATATACCTATCTACTGACCTCAATTTTCCTAATAATTTCACGAGTGTGACTCTAATACGAAATTTTTATATAACGTCGTACGACAACCAAAACTCACTAACTAACAAATACCTACTTATATCAAAGGTCGTATCTCGATATCGACTACGTACCGAGATACGAGGTTTTGAAGAAGTGACAGTTTTGGTAGTGACTTTTGGTTGTCACCCGACGAACTAAGTATGTAGTTGAATCGAACATGTTGTCATTCAAATGGAATTTTAGTAGATTTTGACAGTTTGTCCTTTATGTAGGTCAGTGGGCAGAACGATCATTAAACACATTTATTATTATTATTCATTTATTTATTTTAAAGCAAAATTTTTATATGAATATTAAGATAGGGTAAATTGCTCCACAAAACTAAATTGTTCAGTTTGACCATGTTTGACGGTGGAGTCAAAAATTACATTCTCTTTTCTCTTTAAATATCTACTTACGATGTATTAGGTATTCTACATCATCTTAATATTACCTACTTAAACATGCATGTAGCATGAGTGCCCTATGAAAACGTTTAATTAAAATAAAGAAGCATACGTATTTTATTGGTACAGCTTGATCGATTTTCGTTAACTACTTACGTAAATCCATTAATTTGGAGCAGTATAATTCCTTTACTGATTTTAAAGCCCTATCTAATAAATCTTGTAAAGTTGCCGTTCTTGCAGCAAACTGGTTTTTCAGGCTGTGAAGCCATTAGCAGCTCAGTTACGGCACAGTCAGGAAAAGAAGATAAATAGTAAATTCGTGTTTCGGGCAATATTTCCCACCGTTCAAAAACCTGTGCCTAGCAAGAAGGCTCATAACGCGCGGCGCATACAAAATACAGTTTCAATTCTGATCCTTGGACGCATAGACCATATACCTAGTCCACAGGTATTTGCCGATAAATATGCCATCTGAAACTTTCTTTAGTACCTCTCCGATGTGTACAAAATGTTATGTCTTCCTTTGGCTGGCTTAGTTAGCACGATCGCGTTTTTGTCATAAAGTACTCGTAGTAGCTTTAACGAGTTTGTTTCCGACGTAAAGTATTCTTCCGTCTCACACTTACATATACTTGCTAGTATATAAGGGTGTTTTACGTCTGACATATAGGTGATCATGCTAGCTTGTCAGGAACTCAGGAAGCAAGATTTTCTCCGGGCGTAGCGTGCGGTATCTGCCACTTTATGTGTAAAGTTAGACTGAATATTTACCCCCCGCTTCGAAATAACACGCAAAATGTCACGCAGCATTTACTCGTATGTAAGTCACTAGCGATCTCCTACTTTAACAATAAGTATTTTGCAATAATATGCGGTTGCATGGTTATAGTAATTGATTTTGCACACACGTCGAGGGTCTGAGCGTATTTTGGCATTCACTTGTAGGTGAACTCGTTTGTCGTAAATACCTACTCCAGTGTAAAATGGTAGTTGACTGAGCGTTTTTCAAAAAAAGTGTACAAAAATAACATTTTTTTCAAAATTTTTATTTTTTTGTTTTTCTTACTCAGAATCTTTGATACTATCGAACCTCATACAAGAAAAAAAGTGTCCTAAATATTTCATTCCAGATCGTCACATTTTTGTATGCAGTCTTTTTTTATTTATATGGTCGTGACGGAAGAAAAAATTTACATAGTAAAATCTGGGACACTTTTTTTCTTGTATGAGGATCGATAGTATCAACGATTCTGAGTAAGAAAAACCAAAAAATTTCGAATTCTGACAAAAAAGAAGTTTTGTACACTTTTTTTGAAAAACGCCCGACTACAGTAAATATAAATGATTCAGCCAATCGTTTATTTATACAAAACTCGGGAAAATAGGTACTTACTCGAACGAAACATATATGCTTCAACTTTTTTTTTTATCCTTAGGTATAACATTAATAAATGGTTCCTGTTTGACCATAGAATGTGAAGGAACCTACCTATTTGAATAAAAAAGTTTTGATTTGACAATCGGCTATTTCACCACCTTTGGGTATTAATTCCGAAACAAAAAGTATTCTATATCCCGACCAAGCTAAGAATGCACCTCGCTCTGAGTAACTTATTAGACGCGAGGTGCATTCCTAGCTTGGTCGAGTTGTACGTACTTATTCCTAGATAGACGTTTTGAACATTGACATTGGCGCCAGAGTCTACTAACCATCAGATGAGATGCTTGTTAATTTGAAATCAATTAACAGCAATGAGTCAAAATCAAAGCGAGTACGGGTGCGTAAATTACAGGAGGATAGAATATTGTTTACGACATCACGTGATATCGCCGAATTTTGACATAAACATAAGTAGGTACTTAACGAAATCGCCTATATGTCCTCTTAATTTGAATATACTTGTGTACCCTTGTATCATTCGTAGGCAAGCACAATGTGTCATACATATTGAAATGAGCCCCAGTTTAAGTTTAAGTAATTTAAATGCCCCAGAAACATCACAAAAACCTTACAAAACTGTATTAAGTTTCAAACAAACACACGTCACTAAAAATTCGTTAACAAATTAGGTGTTCCGTCTGTTCTGCTGTTTGCACAGCTGATTTAGCTTTTGCTTTGCTATAATACTCTTTATAACAATGTGATAGAGCTTATTATACGTGTCGATGGTATGATCCAATTGTGTTAAGAAACGTGTGTGTCTAAGATCGGATATGATTCAAGAATGTGCAGTTTAAAGTGATGTTTTAAATGAAGTACCTATATATATAACGATGAATCGGTGTAGTTGGATTAATCCTGTCTACTTGTAATTTAATTGTCATGATAAGATTAAGTGTAAATAACTGTCAATCTCACGAATTACTTAAGTAAATGCTTTTTTCTAAACTGTAACATAAATGGGTGCGTGCAAGAGGGCTTACCTTAAGAGCTTGATTTTTTTCGGAACGCCTTTCTGACTAAATTAAGTTGGGATTTGGGTCTTTATATCCTTTTTTACCTCAGCCTAGCCTACTCATACATGATTGATTACCTAAACGACACAATCAAGTTAAAATTATGGTACCTATTTTACCACTTTTAAAGTCTTATAAGACGCAGCGCTGCCAGCGCTACTTCGCAGAGTTATATGTATATTTTACTAAATTTATCCAAAAAAGCCATTTTCGAAGAGTGATGCTAGTTATCTTGTGCGCGGAAGACATAAACGTATCTCTTACACGGGGGCATGGTTTACACGAATCGAGGCATCTCTTGAAGTTTTTTTAGCTATGGCCTCTAGCCGCCCACGATACTAGAAAAATGAACAATTACACAATTTAAATCTATTACGAGTATAATTTGAAATATTATTATTAGTATTTGTTGTTTGTATTGTTTAAAAACTCGAATGAAACAAAACAAATGCAACTTTGGAGGGAAATTGAGGGGATGCCTTTTAATAGGCCTTTGGCCTAGACTAGAGCATTAACCAGGATCAGAGAGCTTCTTCGTTGATTAAAACGACCTACTAGGTTCTATGGAACTATGTATTATGTAGTTTACTTACGTACGGACTCTCACTAGGACCATTTAGACTGTTAAACGAACATTAGAAACTCCTTTGACACGCAAATGGCTCGCAAGCTGCCGACACACCTGATTTGTCCGGTCTTGGCCATTAACATATCAATAACTATCCTATTGTCTCCGCTAAGAGCTAGGAATAGTAATAAGTTATGCAACTGACCCATTTTAAAGTCACAAAGTATCGTGGCACGTTTTAAAATGACTGAGAAAAAATACTTGAATCAAGAAATTCATTCGGAAGACCGTCATTGTCTTGAACAGAAATCATTTTGAATTAAGATACTTCATTCTCTAGAACCAAGATAAAATAACCCTAGATGATGATTTCGTTTGATGCGAGATGATTTAATCATTTCGTAGGTTTAAGAATACTTATTTACCTCAGGTTTTTTACATCAAGTTTTTCTTGAGTAGATATGTTGATATGTTTCCAAACTTAAAAAGATTCCATTGAATTTGTTGGCAATCCTTTTGACAGTAAAGTCATTGAAATGACACTTGAAATAGAAGCCAATTTAGGAGCCAATTGTCAAATAAAGCCGTCTCAAATTGTTCAAGTTCAGCTGCATAGCTAACATGATTGCTTTAATGTCGGGTGTAAAGCATGCGTGATCATCATTAACGGAGGCTCTACCTACAGCCCTGCAATAATTGAAATCATGTCTGAATCGTCTTGGTTCATGCGTTTGCTTTCACGTAACCGCGTAGCCAAATGTGTCCGCGTCGCGCTGATATTGAGATGAGATAGTTAATTAGTAGACCTCGTTATCTTGTCACACTGTCATTGCTTTTCCGTAGAGCGTGAATGTTTTTTTTATCGACTATCTAAATATCGATAGTGTACTTAGAGTTAATTGTCACTGATAATTAGTGAACTGATAAGGAGTCACTAGGTACTATCGGGTATAAATATATATGATAAAAAAATAAGAAATAAAAATCTCGGGTGTAGGTACCTTAGTTAAGACTGTTTATCATTGTTTTTCCACAATAATTACAATATACTGTATAGAACTCTACATCGTCAATGTAACTTTACTAAGGGTCATATTATTATAGGGGTTTTGGTGATCACAAGTTTCACATTGGGTGGCAACTGTAAATCCTGCTGCATATACATGCGAGGGGCGCACTGACCAGCCCCACACAGTTTCAAAAAACAAATGCTTTTTAAAGGATGCTGGTACTGGTAATTCATAAAATGGCTGCTAGTATACATTCCATCTAGAAATAATAAATAGGTACCTACTTAAAATCAGCGTTCAACAAAGGAATCTTCAAAACATTTGCAAATAAATACCACTTGCGATATTGAAGTTCCCGATGTAGGTACCTACTGGAAATGATGAGTTACTTTTCGTCGTTGCAGTTGCTAATAGGTAAATCATTTATATCTCTTCACCAATGAGGTTATCTACTTATTTTTCATCAAGAAGTTTTCATTAAGATTGAGCAAAGATTTAAAAGGCGAAAATTCAATCGCATTGTTGCATTATATAAACATCGATATCAAGACGGTCGATAAAAAAATCATTCACGCTCTACGGAAAAGCAATGACAGTGCGACAAGATAAAGAGGTCTATTAATTAGTGTGATGTATTTTTAATGGTAAGGGGATTGAGCGTGAAATTTGACGGCTTAAGTACTTCTGAAAGAACTTTCGATGAAGCTTTGTGGACATCTGACCTAGGATTACGTATTTACCTTTTGTAGAAATGCTGTGCGTGCCCTCTACATATATATTTAATTTTAATACATATAAACAGTACACACATAATACTCATGTAAATCATAAAAGACGCCCTTCAGTTTTGCTGGGTTTAGTTAATACCATTGTGGAACTATATTTATTGTTTAAAAGTCACGATTTGCGATTAAAAACTAGGACTGTGGTTATTTTGTCAATGCTGAAGACAAGACAAGTGCATGTGCAGGCGCATCGCGAGGGCTGTTTTATCCACATTAAATAAGTCATCATTCGATGAAATTTGGAATATAGGGCTTACGGGGGCGAGAAATCGCTAGCTAAGTCTCTGTCTGGGAAAATTCGTTTTCTCCGTATATTCACCCGAGCTGAGCTCGGCCGCCCAGGGACTTATGAAACTAAATGCTATTTATTATTATTATTATTTATTTATTTAAGGCAGCTGGGGTCCACAATGGTGTTAATATATACTTATCCTAGGTTAGTTATTATAAATTACATTATTTTAAATTAAAATACAATGGTAGTGAGAGCAAGTTCATTGTATCAACCAAGTTGGCACAATAAACCTGCTCATAGTTAGGGTTTATTAGTGCCGACACCCAGTACCCTTGCAAAGGACTGTCACATCTGTCGCCCAACATTTTTAGTATGGTGTTGGGACTGCCCTGGATCGGATTGACACGATTTTTTTGCGCACAATATGTCTAATCTAATCTACTTAACACATTCGCCGCTACTGACTTGAACTCAAGTTTGTCACCGTTTCCTCCCACCTGCCACCGACTTCGTTGGGCCACCTCGCAGTTTTTTCTATGGCGACGAATGGACTAATGAAATGAAAGATGAAACTCGTAGCAAGTGAGAAGGACAAGTGGAAATTAGCAATGTGTGTAAACACAGCGAGTCACGGGCTTATTAAGAGGATTGTGAACCTGTAAATTTTCATACAAAAAGCGATAACGTTTTTCAGCCCGTAAACCTCGTTCGATTTTTATAATTTTTGGACATTTTGTAGATATAATGAAATACTAGGTCTGTACGTTTTGATTTTTCAGAAATGTTGCTTACGTTAAAAGTTATTAACATCTAAAAATCTATATTTTTGACTTAAAAACTTTGTCTATCTTTTTATTTTTTTTAAATTAATCTAAACTGATTTACTAAAAAAGGAAAACGTACAGACATAGATTAAAGTGTACTTAATTCAATTATACCAAAATTATTTAATTTCATTAAGGTTTAGGGGGGTAAAAACGTTATCACCCGAAACCATATTTCAACAAGAAAATGTAGGCAATTACCTCCAGGACTTGCAATTCTCTCTATCGCACGATACGGGCCGGGAGGCAGAGCGGTGTGAGACAGGTAGATTTTTTTAAATACCTACTCGCGCCGCGTATCGACACTTCACAATCCTCTTAAGCATGTGTGATGCAAAAAAATACTCTAGTGGCCCATGGCAATGGTATGCGAAATACATCAGTGATATATTGTACTTGAGGATGTTATCGGGAAAACGGGATTATACAATTTTTGTATGTCTTAGCGTCTCTCTACATTACCCCAGAGAAGCGCGCCCTACTGGTTAGGAATTGCATCATAAGCAAAATAGTTATTCTATCTCAGTATATTGTGCGCTATATACATGAAAGATCACTCCACAGTCCACATTGTACCCGTAACCTCACTGTCTATTATCGAGCAGAGTCTAATAGTGCAAACTATGGCAACACGAATGTAAGTCTTAAGGCTGTAGCACATCAAATGCGGTTGCCGCGATAATTTCGCTGATGTCATTCTAGGTTAGGTTAGGTATAGGTATTACGATTACGACATAATTATCACAATGTCTGTGTGTCATCCGTCTCTAACAGCAGCAATATTAAATTAAATTACATCACATATAAACAATTCTAAGGTGCGTTCAGATGTAGATTTGTTAGGTTCCTCTAATTACAAACCTAGTATGTCTATGTCGTTTCCAGTTTTCATAGTTATTTCATAAAATTAACCGGCCAAGCGCGAGTGGGAATCGGGTACGAGGGTTCTGTACCGTATGCGCATGATTTGTAGATAAATATACTTTATTTTGGGCCTTTGGGTCATGTCTAGTGTAACGTGAACTCCCGCCACGAAGTGTTTGCCGGAATCAGTTTTCGCAAAGTTTTGAAGAAAATTTGCGCGGGGAATGCGCGGGGGAAAGCACCATATCGATTATATCGAGCTAACATTTGCGTGCGAGCGAGACCTGTTAAGGTGGTTTGATTGCCATACAAAATGTTATTTGACATTCGCAGGCTAACGGCGTGATATTTTAAGAAACTTATGTAACGAACTTTCATAAATTGGCTTTGCATTTGCGCCAAATTCCCCCTTTCCTAGAATAAACTTGTATAAACTAGATTAATTTGAGAAAAATAATTTTCCCAAAATATCACGTGACAAACCAATTTCTCAAATTAATCTAGTTTATACAAGTTTATTCTAGGAAAGGGGGAATTTGGCGCAAATGGGAAGCCAATTTATGAAAGTTTGTTACATAAGTTTCTTAAAATATCACGCCGTTAGCCTGCGAATGTCAAATAACGCTTTGTATGGCAATCGAACCACCTTAAAGGTCGCGGGAGTCCGCTGGAAGCGGGTGGCGCTGGACTGGTCATTGTGGTTCTCTTTAGAGGATGCCTATGTCCAGCAGTGGAGGTCTTGATATGATGATGATGATGAGTTGCCTTAAGAGCGTAGTCGGTCTGCGACAAAATTGAGAAATAGGTATTTGTACAAACTATTGCCGTCGCGTTGCGCCCAAGCGACCGCGTGCGATGCGCGATAGCCGATGTTCACTACAAAATCTTGACAAGATCGATGCTTTGTATTCCCCTGTTTTCTCTGCCAAACCTGCGCCGATTCAATTATGTGTTGGTGTTGAAATTTAGAGGAAGAGTAGATCTATGCTTCTAATATTTTGTTTTAACGTAAAAACTTTTCATATTTGTCTGGTAGTCATCTGAATATGACAGTAAAAATGGGGCATTCTTTTAGGTTTTCGAAAATTCGTATCTGTTTCGATAATTCTTTTTTGGGAAAAAGTAAATGACAGGGGCATGCATACATACAGTACACCTAGATTTTATAAAAAAAAACGAGTCCTCTAGAGGGATAAACCAGGAAGGAAATAGGGGAATACGTTTGTATGGAAAAATGCTGCTGGGATACCCTCTTAACTGCGGTGATCCCGTAGCATTCAGTGTGCTGAAGGCTTTACCAGCTAATGCCAGTGGCTGTTCTTAATACCAACAGACTCGTTCGTGGGCGTATCAGGGTATGGATGCAAAAAAAAATAAGACTTGTTGTGTATGTATTATTATTATTTTGTTTTTAACCCCCGACGCAAAAAGAGGGGCGTTATAAGTTTGACGTGTCTGTGCGTCTGTGTATCTGTCTGTCTGTCTGTGGCATCGTAGCTCCTAAACGAATGGACCGATTTTAATGCGGTTTTTTTTTGTCCGAAAGCTGATGTGATCGTGATGGTTCTTAACTACGTTTCATCAATATCGGTTCAGCCGTTTTTCAGATATTGAACTTTGAAATGAATTTCGTCATGTCTGTCTGTCTGTCTGTCTGTCCGTCCGTATGTCACAGCCACTTTTTTCCGAAACTATAAGAGCTATACTGTTGCAACTTGGTAAGTAGATGTATTCTGTAAACCGCATTAAGATTTTCACACAAAAATAGAAAAAAAAACAATAAATTTTTGGGGTTCCCCATTCCTACTTAGAACTGAAACTCAATTTTCTTTTCATCAAACCCATACGTGTGGGGTATCTATGGATAGGTCTTCAAAAATGACATTGAGGTTTCTAAAATATTTTTTTTCTAAACTGAACAGTTTGCGCGAGAGACACTTCCAAAGTGGTAAAATGTGCCCCCCCCTGTTACTTCTAAAATAAGAGAATGATAAAACTAAAAAAAAAATATGATGTACATTACCATGCAAACTTCCACCGAAAATTGGTTTGAACAAGATCTAGTCTGTAGTTTTTTTTTTAATATACGTCATAAATCGTAAACCGCAATTTATTTAACGGAACCCTTCATGTGCGAGTCCGACTCGCACTTGGCCGCTTTTTTTCAACTTTACTAAGTTGTAGTTAGGTATGTAAAGAACGGTTAGGTTGTAGGTACCATAGCTTCTAGCTTAGACTTCTACTTGAATATCCTAGCAAACCTAGCCCATAAGTTACTCATTACTACAAAACAATCAGAAATACTTAAAATTTATATCCAATTGTTTTAGCGAACAACTTCTTGAAGAATCAGACATTGCATTATCAACTGTATTGCTAGCTAGATAAGGTTCCAGGGTAACTCCAGTTTTGTAACTACAGTCTAGCAAAGTCGTAAGTAATATAGTTTGATATTGAACAATCAACATTGGGACTTATGCAATAAAGTTGATACTTGAATTGGGTTTTCGTTGAGGGTCAAATGGTGTTTAGGTGATGAATTTAGCTATGCTAGCGGTATTTGTCGTGTAAAGTTCGTAGTATATTGCTTTACTATAGTATAGTAGTTATACCTACTTCATGTAGGTATACCGACATGCTAGCGAACCCATGATGCCCTCCTTAACGGCAGTGAGGGTCGACGCCGCAGAGTGGTTTAGTGGGTATTACCATATAAGGTCGAGTCCCACATACCCCCTGGGCTTTCCCCGGGTCCGGGGAGATGCGAAAAGGCATTCCCTCTCCGTCAAAAAAAAAAAAAAAAAGGTATACCAACAGCAAAACTACTCGAAAGTTTTTTTTTTAATTTTGCTTATTCGGTGTCCATCAACTGCTGGGCAAAGGCCTCACTCACCTTTTTTCGCTACTCGTCTTGGTACTCTCCAAGTTCGCGTTAATCCGTACAAAACACGTCTTTATATTTTTACCCATCTGCCGCAGAAGGAGGGTTATATTTTCGAGCGTATAAATGTATGTAGGACAATACAATTATATTTCACGGGCGACAGTACAAACGGCTTGACGGATTCTGACATTGCATCCAAACATTTCCGTATACGTGTGAATCCGTAAATGCGAAAGTGTGTGTGTGTGTGTGTAAGGTCGCGGGAGTCCGCTGGATGCTGGTGGCGCAGGACCGGTCACTTTGGAACTCTTTGGGGGAGGCCTATGTCCAGTAGTGGACGTCTTTCGGCTGACATGATGATGATGATGAAAGTGTGTCTGTCTGTCTTTCTGTCTGTTACCTCTGTGATGAAATTTGGTATGGAGATAGTTTGAATCCCGGTGAAGGACATAGGGTAGTTTTAATCCCGGAAATCATCCCCTAAGGGATGAAATGGGTGGTGAGATTGTACGGAACTACGATATATAAACGAGTCCGTCGCGGACGTAGTCGCGGGCAGAAGCTAGTACCTAGGCATTTGAAATAAGTTTCTGTCAAAAATTTCATTTTTGGTACAAGCCTTTATTGCCGAATGCCGATGCATGAATTGTCAAAACCTATTGCTCAACGCCAAGCGTCAAGTGATCGTGTCCTGCAAATCAAAGAATGTTCGTCAAGTACACTTGTCAAATGTCCCAACGTAGCGCGGTCTTTCAAGTCCAATTAACACTCGACGGTACTCTTACAACGTGCTGCACCAATTTACACTACTTGTTCCGGGTTAGGACACTGTCAACAGAACGGTTTCTCACGGGAAATCAGGGGTTTTAAGGCGCTATAGGTTCAGCGAAGTGAAGCGAACATAGTTTTTGAAACAATATAATGCGTATGTTTATAATAATATGGTTTCAAAAAAATACGAATAGTAATCTTGAGGCTTTTCTGCAGGGAAATCAGTGATTCGAAACACGATTAAGCAATTTTCGCTCTATAGAAAAAAATCACGAACATAGGTCTAAAACATATTAAAACATTAAAATAAAATAACAAACTTAAAACATTCGTAGCAAATTATGCACAATAGCTAAACATATTAACATTGGTTCTAAAATCGGCAATATCAGGTTTGAGGGAACTTAGTGATTACTTTTTTATTTATTTAAACGCACAAAAAATTAAAATTAAAAAACATGATATCCGCGCTTGCAAACACGCACTTCCATCTCGCTCACGCTTATGCTCAGCGAGAGGGAGAGAAGACCATGATACTATAGCGCCTTAAGAGTCGACCTGAGCACCGTTGACTCAAGTCGACTCTCCATACAAACGTAGTTTGGTTCACATTTTAAAACGGCATACTAGAATAACATGAACCTTTTTATACACAATGGGATCGGGTAGGTTATTACTATTACTTTTTGCTATAAATTATGATTCCAGCGAGAGTCGAGCGAGCGTCAATGGCCACCCTTAGGGCTCACTCACATGTCAGCGGTGCGGCGCGGCGCCGCGCCGCACCGCACTGTAATAAAACGTTTTGTACACTTTTTTTGAAAAACGCTCTGCTGTTGATGTCTCTATCTGCCAACACAGCCAATCCTCAAGTGAATAAAGGGTCGGCAACGCGCTTGTGATTCTTCTGGAGTCACAAGTGTCCATAGGCGACGGTACCAGCTTAACATCAGACAGGCCGTAAGCTAGTTTGCCACCGTCGTTGTATAAATAAAATGTGACGATGATTACGAGTATTATATCCTAGGCTAGGACCTGAAGAAAGAAGACCAGCGCATATTCTGTTAATGAAGAGAGCTATCCGTCGACAGTATTGCCAGTAAACACTGTCATGGAGTTGCTCTCTTTATGAACGGATGCTTATTCTACGGGAGAGAAGAGAAGAGAACAGAAGATACCTAGAAATTATTTTTTGGTTGTTATTCTGTGTATTCCAATGTCACAAAACAATAGGGTTGAAGATTCAACATGTATTATAACTCCAAAACTAAGAAGGCAAAAAAATATGCCTAGTGAAAAAGAACTCATTATTCAATATCTCAAAAAATTACTAAGTTGCTTGTTAGAGAGAGAAAACGCTCGGGTCGGGGATCGTGACGTCATGGCACTCGAGTGTTATACAGGGTGTCTCAATAGAAAGTTCACATTAAAAAAAAAAAAAAGTTAGAAGTTTACTGAAAAAATGTTTATTATACATATTAAAATACAGTGTTTGGGAATTTATTTTTAAAAAATGACATCGTTCAAATGTAAACCGTTGCGTTCATGGCATTCATTTAATCGAGCACTAAAATTGCCTATGACGGCTCGGCAGGTATTCTCCCTGATGGCTGCCATTTCGTGACGGATATTAAAATGGGTCAAGAAGTTTGAAGAGACCGGCTCAACACTGGAAAAACCAAAATCCGGGCGTCCAAGATCTTCAAGAACCGTCGAAAACGTAGACAGTGTCACCTAGTCTATTCGGGACGATCCGAACCTTTCAATTCGGAAGCGTGCTGTGGCCTTAAACGTGCACAGATCGTCATTATGCCGCATTTTGCATAAAGATTTAAAGCTTCACCCCAACAAAATTCAGTTGGTGCACGAATTAAAGCCTCAGGATGCTGGTCAGAGAAATTTTTCCTGGCAAATTGATCTCTAGGAGAGGTGACATAAGTTGGCCTCCACGTAGTCCCGATTTGACACCTATGGACTTTTTCCTGTGGGGTTATGTCAAATCCAAAGTTTACGTCAACAAACCGACTTCCCTGGCACAATTAAAAGAAAATATCCGTCACGAAATGGCAGCCATCACGGAAAATACCTGCCGAGCCGTCATAGGCAATTTTAGTGCTCGATTAAATAAATGACATGAACGCATTTACATTTGGACGATGTCATTTTAAAAAAATAAATTCCCAAACACTGTATTTTAATATATACTTATTAAACATTTTTTCAGTAAACTCTAACTTTTTTTTAATTTTTTTTTTAAATGTGATCATTCTTTTTAGACACCCTGTGACGTGAAAATGACAATCGTTTCATATGACGGTGCGTTTTGCGGAAAAGGGAAAGATTAAAATTATGGACACTTTTATAAGTAAGGAGTTTATAACTCTGTGTTTATTTCATCCCCTGCTTTTCTTTTTTCTCCATTTGACAATATTTTTAATCTTTTTTTGAGAAATTTCATCATTATTGGTTATTTTATTTGATACACCCCTATTGTGTATTCTTAGGATGCGTATTCACCACAACTGTGCGAGGTTGCGTTGCGAAGCGGTGAGCCAGAATTTTTTTTTATGTGCGAGCGCGCCCAGCAATATGGCAGCAATGCTATTGGTGAATTTTTCCCTCGCTCAACGCCCCGCATACTCGCACAGCACGGCTATCACAAGACGGCCGCGACATACTCTCGAGCTCTCTCGCACTATCCGTCTCTTTCTAAGTGGTCTAATAAAAGAGAGACGCATAGTGCGAGAGAGCTCGAGAGTATGTCGCGGCCGTCTTGTGATAGCCGTGCAGTTGTGGTAGATACTCGCGCTTATTACTCGCACACTGCGCTCTGCACAGTTAGCACAGGACGGCCCGCGATCTTTGTCGCGGCGAGATAGACTATCCGTCTTTTTCTAATTAGAACGCTTAGAAAGAGACGGTTCGTCTACGTTGCAGCTCGCGGGCCGACCTGAGGGCCTACCGCGAAAGGCATTCGAAGTTTCCCCTCTCTGTCATACTAACGAGTTCGTACATAAGTGCGACGGAGAGGGAAAACTTCGAATGCCGTTCGCGGTAGGCCCTCTGTGATAGCCGTGCTGGTTATGGATAACCATAAAGTGCCTGCTAGACGGTTGCCAACACGCCGCTCCGACCGTGTAGTTGTTTGCAGCAAAATTTCATACTACAGCGGTGCCGACCTAGGTCGCTCGGTCGGCGGGGCGTGATTAAGGCCGAAACGCACTGAAAGCGGTGGCGGTGCGGCGCTGTGCGTGGCGGAGGCGGTATCATCATCATCATCATTGTAAGCCCGTAATCGCCCACTGCTGAGCATAGGCCTCTCTTCGAGTACGCCACCCGTCCCTATCTATCTATCTATCTATATAAGCCCTTGATCCTGAACTCCATATTGAATGTATACATAATGTTTTAATGTATCCTTTTTTTTTTTTTTGTTATACAATACATACAATATACAATATATATATATTTTTTTTATTTATTTTTTTTGTTATTTTTCCACCCGTCCCTATCCTGGGCTAATCTTATCCAGAAGTGACCCGCGATCTTCCTAATATCGTCCACCCATCGAGCTGGTGGACGGCCGACGCTCCTTTTACCTAGAAGTGGCCAGCAATCTGACACCTTTTTGAGGCGGTATACCCTGAGAAAATTACGGTTTTTTAGGAAATAATTCAATATTTGGCAAATTATTTGTATACACAACTTTTACTATTGAAATCAATAATTCTATGGACCGGAAGTTAGGAAAAAAAATGAACCCGCAAGCAAAAATGCTATCAGTATTTTTATAATGAAAACATGTTTGAGGACACAAATTTGGAGACTTACTACCTGAATCCAAAAATATATGCATCAGGAAATAACGGCATTTTAATTAAATATTTACGACCTTGAGATAATAATGAATTTCATCTGGCCTAATAGAAAGGTTTATTCATTAACAAAAATAAGTGGATTATGCGCGTATCCCAAAGAACGTATATAGACGTAGTCAATAGGGAACATTACTGCAATGTTCTGCCGCCAGAGGCAGCACTATCACTAATAGTAATCCAGTATAGGAATATAGGGATTCACACACACATGCACAATTGTTTGTCAAATGAGTGACAAGGATGCTTGCATAGACAATACCGCAAGTGGGAACGAGAGCTTTGCGTAATGTTCCCTATTATAAAATAAAGAAAGTTTATACCATTTTCGCCTAATTTTTACGGAATTTATGAAGATTACTTTTCATTATTTTTTACCGTATCAGTATTCAATTTAGGTGGATTATTTATGAATATTTAGTAAAATTACCCAACCTATTTTTTGGTGTAAAAATATGGCTGATATCGATATATTGTTGTGTTTTCATAGAGCGAAACCGTAAAGTTCTCAAGGTAGTACCGGTTGTAATGTTCGAACTAATGCGAAAGGGTCCGCACAGCATACCGCGCCGCACCGCCACCGGTACTATTACTTATTCTGTTCCACCGCTTTCAGTGCGGTTCGGCCTTTTAGGACGCGATCTAGATGCCAGCGGGCAGAGGGACAAAGAGTGGACCAAAATTGAACTCGATCTAATGTATGAAGTGAACACTATGAACTGCCACTCGTCGCCTCGCTGCCCGCTGGCGTCCGACCGCGGCCTTACTAACACATTATTTTACAGAATTTATGGACTTAGGTATAGGTACGAACAATTTTCTAGTGTGTTAAGCTGCCTTATTCTATGAGATGAGGTAGTTTAATTTGCTTGATTTCGACGAGGAAGACATGAAACAAACGAATATCACAACTTTAGACATTTAAGAAAATGTATACACCGTGGGCGTTAATAACCCGAAATATTTTAACCACGCATTCCTTAGGTCATTAGGCGCAAAAAATGTTATTTGAACCCCAGTCAAATCCTGCTTAGTTTTGAAGATATTATCATTTACATACATCAAAGTGACAGCTACCACTCACTAAATTCATTCTTTTTTGGAAAAATAATTGTTACCATTTTATTAAAAGGGATGATTTCCATCCAGGAAGCGATACTTATCCAAATTTTATTTACAAAAACCGAAAAAATTACAGAAAAATATTTTTTTTTTGCTGAATTTGGATTGGATTCATATAACATTTTTTACTCTCTTAAAATCTTTCGGGTTATTAACGCCCACGGTGTATAAAAAAAAATGTATG
This sequence comes from Epinotia brunnichana, assembly GCA_963854355.1. NCBI lineage: Eukaryota > Metazoa > Arthropoda > Insecta > Lepidoptera > Tortricidae > Epinotia > Epinotia brunnichana. The sequence goes on along the minus strand of OY977962.1, from coordinate 4,208,413 downwards.
TTAATAAGGGTGCAGTTCCAGCAGTACTTTTGCCACTTGTATAGAAACGTAGCTTTTTGGCTGAGCTCTGGAAGAGAGCAGTGCCCTAGCTAGTTTTTAACCGACGTCAAAAATAGAGGAGGGTATTTATGTTCCACTGTATTTTTTTATTTATTTAAGTAGGTATGTTCACCGATTTTTCCGTCAATTGTGGACCGAATTCCAATTTTTTTTTTAATCGGAAGCTTTGAGGCGGCTCCTGGGGTGGTCCCATTGTCACCAAGTCAGGATCTGATCATGGGGTCCTAGAGAAATTGAGGGCAACCCTCAAAGTTTATAGGCACTGCAGGAATTTCGGTATTTTCTATTATAACACTTGTATTTTCCGCTGGATGAGCGTTTTTCAAAAAAAGTGTACAAAACAACTTTTTTTTCAAAATACATTTTTTTTTTGTTTTTCTTACTCAAAATCTTTGATACTATCGATCCTCATACAAGAAAAAAAAGTTCGAATTCTGAAAAAAAAAGAAGTTTTGTACACTTTTTTTGAAAAACGCCCGGATACGGGTGGCGCAGGACCGGTCATTGTGGCACTCTTGTGGGGGAGGCCTATATCCAGCAGTGGACGTCTTTCGGCTGATATGATGATGATGATGATTTTCCCTCGGAAATCGCAATTTTGGTGAAGTGGAACTGATGATGAAGAACAAGCGTACAGTCTGATGGTAAGCTCACCGAAGCCTATCGCCCAGCAACACCACGCAAATTTCTAGGTTATCATATCAGCCGGAAGATGTCGACTAATGTACAAACTGTCCAAAGGATCTCCACAACGACCCGTCTTGTGCTACCCTCATCCAACGGCTTTCCGATAATCCCGACATCCTCTGTGGGGTAATTCCATAACTTGTCGAACAAGCGTTAGGATGATCTTTTTCCACTACAAAATATTACATTTAGATATACCAGGGCCCTATTTCACCATCTAGACAAGTGTCACCTGACATTGTCAATTCCACGTACATTGCTGGGTCGATAAGCTGTCCAGCAACCTTAACCATTGTCATTGTCTGACGACATTTGTCGATTTGGTGCATGTAATAGGGGCCTGACGTATGTACGTACGAGACGTTACGCAATCGACCAGCAGCCGTTATGATCGTCTCTTCTCTTCTTAGTCGTTTCCACACTTACTTCGTGAGTACCACAAACGTCTTACACAACTTTCCTTCAAGTAAGTAAGGAGTTTATAACTCTGTGATTATTTCATCCCCTGCTTTTCTTTTTTCTCCAATTGACAATATTTTGAATCTTTTTTTAAGAAATTTCATCATTATTGGTTAGTTTATTTGTTACACCCCTATTGTATCCATATTCTTAGGATGCGTATTCACCACAACTATGCGAGGTTGCGTTGCGAGGTGGTGAGCCAGATTTTTTTTATGTGCGAGCGCGCCCAGCAATTTGGTGCATGTAATAGGGGCCTGACGTACGTACGAGACGTTACGCAATCGACCAGCAGCTGTTATGATCGTCTCTTCTCTTCTTAGTCGTTTCCACACTTACTTCATGAGTACCACAAACGTCTTACACAACTTTCCTTCAAGCCCTTCTATTCTGCGTCATACGCAGGCAAGCCTGACCGCTGGTTCCAGCTGAAGTTTTCACATTATCTATCTACCGGATAGGTACGTGCTCTTCCTCTATCTCTCTTCCCTTCCCGTGACCGATCAGTATCAATTTCTCTAGACTGTCCTCCTGTCTAGCCACGTGTCTGATAAATCGAAGTACGCGTTGAGTACCTACATATAATGGTGGAGTGGAGAGTCGAGTTCGAATCGTCATCTGGTTCTGGATTGATTCGTTTGTACGTACAAACGAATCAAGGATGACTCACGCTAGAACGAGCGGTGTCCGGCTCAGGCCATTTTCTAAAAAAAAAACAATGTCGTTTTTGCGCCGGCCGAGCCATACCTACGGCCGAGGCTCGGAAGCGGGTCAGTGTCGGCACGGCCCGGCCGTGGCTCGGCCGGGCTTGGGTGTGCCTCGGCCACGTAAAAATGACGTCATTTTTCTTAGAAAATGACCTGGGCCGGACACGGCTCGTTCTAGCGTGAGTCATCCTTCAATCTTGAACCATGAGATTGGACTGACTTGATACCAAGCATTTTCCGCTAGCACCACGTCTCGAACGCATCTACTTTGTCCTGGCCTTAAAATCCACGTTTCAGCCGCGTATAAAAAGGCCGATATGAACGTATTTCACATAAAATTCGATGTAATTTACATTAAATCTTAAACAGTTTCAAGGTCCATGCCGGGGGAATTAAACAGTATTTGATTAATTTCACAACCATGTGTTATATCTCGATTATTTAAATAGCATTTATTTGACTAAGCTGAGATAATGGCATCACAGTATCTTTACTGGGTACGTAATGTTGACATCACTTATCTTTAATTCAAACAAGATACAGGGAGACTAGGAATTTTGTTAACAAACATACAAAAATGTGGCTTTAATGAGCGTTTTTCAGAAAGATTCAGTTGCATTCGGCTAACTCCGAAAATCGGGTTATTAGGATACTTTCTTATTTCTACCAAACATAGCCATATTTTTTTGAAGGGTAACTAACTCCGAACACCACAAGAATATGTAGGTACATTGTTTCAGAACTAAATTAAACTCAATTTTGTATATCATTAGGAGTTACCCGACATACTCCGGATTTGCCCTTGTAAAATACTTATATTTTCAAATTCCGAGGATATTGTAAAAGTATGTTAGTATGGTAAGCAAGCACAAACCCAACTGACCGGTGAATGAAAATATAGATATCCTCTCAACTCTTCCAAAATCCTTTCGTAATTGAATGCACCTTACGAGTATATCACCAGCTGTTGTGGCGAGAAGGTACCTAGGCGTCAAAATCCACCAATCATGTTTAATCATCATCAATCGTAGATGGAGGATTCCGGAGACCTAGGACTCCTAGGGCGTCACCGAAAGGGATGTAGGTAAATTAACTTACTAAATTGAGAGGAATCTGAAGTCTACCATTATATCCTTGACAACTAAAATGTCATGTTGAAAAAAAAACCGGCAAATTAGAAAAACGGCAAAAAAAATCACGTTTGTTGTATGGGAGCCCCCTTAAAAAAATATTTTATTTTGTTTTTAGTATTTATTGTTATAGCAGCAGTAGAAATACATAATCTGTAAAAATTTCAACTCTCTAGCTATCACGGTTCTTGAGATACAGCCCGGTGACAGACAGATGGACGGACGGACGGACAGCGAAGTCTTAGTAATAGGGTCCCGTTTTACTCTTTGAGTACGGAACCCTAAAAATTACTATAGATATATTCTTTCCGTGGACCCTTCAAGTAGTTATTTGTGCAACAAGAGAACAAAGCAATTTTTAGCTGCGAGTGCTGATTTTTGCATTTTTGAACCTAAAATTGAATAACGAGCGTAGCGAGTCGTTCAAAGTTAGAATCTCACTCTTTTTAAGAAGCGAAATGTGCTTGTTCGAGCTGCTGAGGTCAAAAATATATCCATCCTAATTTTATAAACGCGAAAGTGGGTCTCTCTGTTTGTATGTATGTCTGTCGGTAACAAACTCTTCACGCTTAAACCGCTGAACCGATTGAGATGATATTTAGTACGGAGATAGTTTGGATCCCGGGGAAGCCATAGGATAGTTTTTATCCCGGAAATCATCCCCTAAGGAGGTGAAAGTTTGTATGGAGCTACGATACAAACGAGTTCCACGCGGACGGAGTCACTGGCAGAAAAGTTAGTATTTTATATACCTGAGCTGACAAAGTTGCTCTCAATACTCAAGTGCGCTATAGACGTAAGCCTGATCAAACCCATCTTACCTAACTACTCAAACAACCTTATCAACTGATAGCCGAGTTCACTGATAAGAGATAGGGGACAAAGTTGAACAAACAGCGAGACTGAATCTCGGCGTTGCCTAATTGTAACGATGGAATCACGGATGGGATGGTTTTGAGCTGATTGCTTACCAAAAGTAGAGTATGAACAACTTACCTATACAAATACGAAGTACAAATATACAAATACGAAATTCAGGCCGCATTAAAGCGACAAAAGTACGCTCCCCTTATATCAGGCTATATTTTGTACCCCTGGCAGTAGAAACAGCGGGTTACTGGGGGTCGGACACAAAGAAATTTGTCCGGGACATAGGCCGTCGGCTCAGGCAAAAGGGTGAGGATGCCCGCTTCGAGTCGTTTCTGGTGCAAAGGTTGTCTTTGGCCATTCAACAGGGTAATGTGGCAAGCATAATGGGCACCTTTGCACCAGAGGCGACCAGGGGTGGTTTATTTGACTAGGGTTTTTTTTTATATAGGTACCTATTTGAAGAAGTTCACTTTATATGAATTAACATGTATTATTTTATAAGAAATTTTTTTTTAAATATATTTTGAATAAATAAATAAATAATATTCTTACATAAATAAATACGAAATACAAATATACAAATGTTTAATATTACCTCAAATTTTAACCATACGTAGCTTTCAGTACTATGAACCGATATTGTAAGAAAATTGTATGTTAATGTTAACTACCAAAGCGTAATTAATTTTTGAAAATTTACCGAGCAGCAATGTAATGCTTACACTCATTTGACACATGGAAGAAGCGGGTTACCTACTTGTGACAGTTGTGACGTCTCACTCATCAGTAAGACAATGTAGCCGAAATCAGGGTGCGGGATAACTCTCTGTGTGAATGTGGTCTCGATGAAGGTTCGTTGGATCACATTTTCTTCAATTGTCCCAGGTTCAGTTACTCTCTGTACGACGTATTGCCAAAAAACATCCCACGTCCTATAAAAGTATAAATTTCTATTCGCTTCTCTGTTCTATGGACTCTCCCATAACTGCCATTATTTTGAAATACATCCAAATTCACAACATAAGACTTTAAAACATCCTTCTATTCACTGTGCATGTATTTTCTACTTCTATTATATTCTTTTCGACAGTATCATATATATATATCTAACTATACTTTTTTCCCTCTATATCCGTCATGTTGGCATGAATAACACTCTGTCATCCACTTTCCCGCCTTTTTTTCATAACGTTTGTAAATGTCATGTGATTGTCTGTGATCAGGCAAAAGGGTGAGGATGCCCGCTCCGAGTCGTTTCTGGTGCAAAGGTTGTCTTTGGCCATTCAACAGGGTAATGTGGCAAGCATAATGGGCACCTTTGCACCAGAGGCGACCAGGGGTGGTTTATTTGACTAGGGTTTTTTTTTTATATAGGTACCTATTTGAAGAAGTTCACTTTATATGAATTAACATGTATTATTTTATAAGAAAATATTTTTTTAAATATATTTTGAATAAATAAATAAATAATATTCTTACATAAATAAATACGAAATACAAATATACAAATGTTTAATATTACCTAAAATTTTAACCATACGTAGCTTTCAGTACTATGAACCGATATTGTAAGAAAATTGTATGTTAATGTTAACTACCAAAGCGTAATTATTTTTTGAAAATTTACCGAGCAGCAATGTAATGCTTACACTCATTTGACACATGGAAGAAGCGGGTTACCTACTTGTGACAGTTGTGACGTCTCACTCATCAGTAAGACAATGTAGCCGAAATCAGGGTGCGGGATAACTCTCTGTGTGAATGTGGTCTCGATGAAGGTTCGTTGGATCACATTTTCTTCAATTGTCCCAGGTTCAGTTACTCTCTGTACGACGTATTGCCAAAAAACATCCCACGTCCTATAAAAGTATAAATTTCTATTCGCTTCTCTGTTCTATGGACTCTCCCATAACTGCCATTATTTTGAAATACATCCAAATTCACAACATAAGACTTTAAAACATCCTTCTATTCACTGTGCATGTATTTTCTACTTCTATTATATTCTTTTCGACAGTATCATATATATATATCTAACTATACTTTTTTCCCTCTATATCCGTCATGTTGGCATGAATAACACTCTGTCATCCACTTTCCCGCCTTTTTTTCATAACGTTTGTAAATGTCATGTGATTGTCTGTGATCAGGCAAAAGGGTGAGGATGCCCGCTCCGAGTCGTTTCTGGTGCAAAGGTTGTCTTTGGCCATTCAACAGGGTAATGTGGCAAGCATAATGGGCACCTTTGCACCAGAGGCGACCAGGGGTGGTTTATTTGACTAGGGTTTTTTTTTTATATAGGTACCTATTTGAAGAAGTTCACTTTATATGAATTAACATGTATTATTTTATAAGAAAATATTTTTTTAAATATATTTTGAATAAATAAATAAATAATATTCTTACATAAATAAATACGAAATACAAATATACAAATGTTTAATATTACCTCAAATTTTAACCATACGTAGCTTTCAGTACTATGAACCGATATTGTAAGAAAATTGTATGTTAATGTTAACTACCAAAGCGTAATTATTTTTTGAAAATTTACCGAGCAGCAATGTAATGCTTACACTCATTTGACACATGGAAGAAGCGGGTTACCTACTTGTGACAGTTGTGACGTCTCACTCATCAGTAAGACAATGTAGCCGAAATCAGGGTGCGGGATAACTCTCTGTGTGAATGTGGTCTCGATGAAGGTTCGTTGGATCACATTTTCTTCAATTGTCCCAGGTTCAGTTACTCTCTGTACGACGTATTGCCAAAAAACATCCCACGTCCTATAAAAGTATAAATTTCTATTCGCTTCTCTGTTCTATGGACTCTCCCATAACTGCCATTATTTTGAAATACATCCAAATTCACAACATAAGACTTTAAAACATCCTTCTATTCACTGTGCATGTATTTTCTACTTCTATTATATTCTTTTCGACAGTATCATATATATATATCTAACTATACTTTTTTCCCTCTATATCCGTCATGTTGGCATGAATAACACTCTGTCATCCACTTTCCCGCCTTTTTTTCATAACGTTTGTAAATGTCATGTGATTGTCTGTGATCAGGCAAAAGGGTGAGGATGCCCGCTCCGAGTCGTTTCTGGTGCAAAGGTTGTCTTTGGCCATTCAACAGGGTAATGTGGCAAGCATAATGGGCACCTTTGCACCAGAGGCGACCAGGGGTGGTTTATTTGACTAGGGTTTTTTTTTTATATAGGTACCTATTTGAAGAAGTTCACTTTATATGAATTAACATGTATTATTTTATAAGAAAATATTTTTTTAAATATATTTTGAATAAATAAATAAATAATATTCTTACATAAATAAATACGAAATACAAATATACAAATGTTTAATATTACCTCAAATTTTAACCATACGTAGCTTTCAGTACTATGAACCGATATTGTAAGAAAATTGTATGTTAATGTTAACTACCAAAGCGTAATTATTTTTTGAAAATTTACCGAGCAGCAATGTAATGCTTACACTCATTTGACACATGGAAGAAGCGGGTTACCTACTTGTGACAGTTGTGACGTCTCACTCATCAGTAAGACAATGTAGCCGAAATCAGGGTGCGGGATAACTCTCTGTGTGAATGTGGTCTCGATGAAGGTTCGTTGGATCACATTTTCTTCAATTGTCCCAGGTTCAGTTACTCTCTGTACGACGTATTGCCAAAAACATCCCACGTCCTATAAAAGTATAAATTTCTATTCGCTTCTCTGTTCTATGGACTCTCCCATAACTGCCATTATTTTGAAATACATCCAAATTCACAACATAAGACTTTAAAACATCCTTCTATTCACTGTGCATGTATTTTCTACTTCTATTATATTCTTGTCGACAGTATCATATATATATATCTAACTATACTTTTTTCCCTCTATATCCGTCATGTTGGCATGAATAACACTCTGTAATCCACTTTCCCGCCTTTTTTTCATAACGTTTGTAAATGTCATGTGATTGTCTGTGATGTCCATAATTTTTATTTGTTTTAGGTTTCCGGATCCTTCCCCCAAAGACCGTCAAAATTTTACCGAAGATTCTCCTCGTGTGTATAAATATGTCAACAACAGTCAACACCGCTATAAACTGATATTTGCAAATCCACCTTGCTAAATAAGCTTTAAAAAAAAAGAAGACAATGTAGGTAGCACATTGCGTGCTGAATTATTTTGAAAGGAAAAAAAAGTTAGTAGTTAAGAAAAAAAATCTTGCAGTATCGGGTTCATAGCCTTAACACCTACCTCTGGTTAAAACTTGAGGTAATATCAAAAATACACGCTGTATATAATGTATTTATGTTCTAACTTGCACTGATTGTATGAATTCGGTATTTGAAAGTCAATTCAGCTTCTTTTTATGAAACGTCAAAAACGCTCCGTTAGTTAGTATGGAATTTGTAGGGATTAACTACCTACTACAGTCCCCCGCGGCTATGAAGTCAATCCTGACACATTGCGCAACTATGAAGATACTGAATAATGACTGCAATACTACTGACTAATATATGTTGCAACGTCACAATCAAACAACGTCCTTTTTGTTAGTTTTTATGAATTTAAAAATCTTAAAATAGCAAACATAAATGAAAGCTTGATACTTTCCGAGTATTTTCGTAATGTTTATCTGTTGCTAATGAAAAACAATTTAAGTGTTTTCACTTTTGCCAAATACCGAATTGTAGGTATGTAAGTGGGTAGGTATTCGGGAAGCTAACGGCACATCTTTTCGTCCAATATTCCGCAGTGTCTCAAGACGAGAGTCTTTTACCAGTGTGTGTTGCCAGTGATGACATATGGCACTGAAACGTGGTCGCTTACAATGGGCCTCATAAGAAGGCTCAAAGTCACCCAAAGGGCAATGGAGAGGGCTATGTTGGGAGTTTCTCTGCGTGATCGCATCAGAAATTGAGGCTATCTGCAGCAGAACCAAAAGTAACTGATATACAGTAGACGGCAAACTTCGTGCGCAAATGACCTTGCCTGCGCTTGCCTGCGCAAAGGCGAATTGTACGTGCGAGCTGCCCCCCCACTTCGTCCCGCATGTTCAAGTTGTTTGCCGGGAACTGTACCTCTTCGAATCGCTAAACTTTACGTGGCAGTGGGCGGACATTGAAAGAAAGAAAGAAAAATACGTTTATTCACTAACACACAGGACAGGACACACATCATCATTTCATCATTTTCTTGCCCTTATCCCATTTATTTGGGGTCGGCGCAGCATGGCACACATATTAAACAAAAAAAAAAACAGTAAAAAACATGTAACAAGTGTGTCTCTGCGGCAGTGAACCGGACACAGCATTATGCTGAGCTGAGGTGTCAGTTAGACACCTAAAACGTCATACAATTATTCCGATGGTCGTTGGGGCGGAAAGGTTCTCGAATGGCAACCACGTACCAGAAGGCGCGGCGTGGGTAGGCCCCCCACAAGGTGGACTGATGACCTGGTAAAGGTCGCGGGAGTCTGCTGGATGCGGGTGGCGCAGGACCGGTCACTTTGGCACTCATTGGGAAGTCTATGTCAAGCAGTGGACGTCTTTCGGCTGATATGACGATATGACTAAAGGCTTACCTAAAAATAAATTTTAGGCAAGCCGGACGTGGGAGGTACAAGCCGTACGGGTGCTCCCCACGCTGTTACCTAGGCTCTCTCTTCACGCTTAAACCGCTGAAGCGATTTAGATGAAATTTGGTATAGAGCTAATTTGAGTCTCAAGGACGGATATAGGATAGTTTTTATTTCGGAAATCATAGTCTAAGGGGGTGAAATGCGGAATATTGTGTGCATGTCTTGCGATTGGATCCATTTTGGTACGGTACACTGAAAAAAATGTTAGGTTGGATTTACCAGATTCCGTGTAAATGTTACCAAAGTTAGCGGTTGATTTCGGTCCTATCACGAATTTTGGTTGATTTTATCAAACTAAATAAGTTGGTGTTGTACCAAATTTATTTGGTAGATTACACCTATATTTTGTAGTAAATAGTAAAATTGTTTACCAAAGTACTTAAGTAACATTTCTCATCAAAGTACTTTAGTATATTTTTTACCAAAGTACTTTAGTAACGTTTCTCACCAAAGAACTTTAGTACATTTTCAAACAAAGTACTTTAGTAACCTTTTTATCAAAGTAGTTAAGTATAATTTTTTTCAATGTAGTTTGGTGTAATCTACCAAACGGATATTTTTAATTTTACCAAACATACTCGTCTTTTTTTACCAAATACCTTTGGCATGTTCTACTGTTACTATTTTTTGGTACAAATTACCGAAGTTAGTCAGTAGAAAATGCAAAAGTAATTTGGTAAAATCTACAACACAATTTGGTAGATATAGCATTTTCTATTGGTACAATGTATTAAATCTGTTTGATTGAAAGAGCTGAACTTAACTTGTAAGTATAATGTATTTTATTTGGTGAACTCTAACAAACAAAGTTAAGTAGTATTTACTAATCACGTTCGGTGTATTTTGTCAGCTTTAGTTTGGTAATATTTACCAGATTTATATTTTAGTTACTACTAAAGGTGTTTGATATATCTACCAGATATGTAACGCAGTTTTCATCAAAGTTAGTCTAGTATCATCTATCAGATTGGATCGTGCTTTATATCAAAGATAATATTGTATTATCTACTATAAGTGGATCGCAGATTTTATCAAATATAATTAAGTATTATCGATCATGTGTTTCGTATTTTTTCCTAAAATTGGTTTGGTAATATCTAACAGATTTGTACTGTGGTTTTTACCAAATGTTTACTACTAATATCTACCAAGATTTTATCAGTGCTTGTTCTGCTAATTGTACCAGTCTTAGTTTAGTAAAACGTACCAAATTAGTAGTGTACAGTTTAATGGTGTTAGTTTGGTTAATTTATCAAACTAACACTAGTAAAATGTACACATCTTTTTAGGTAGATATCACCAAACACATTTTTGATTTCCAGAGTATAAATAGGGTGTGGTATCATTGAAAATTAGAAACTTGCAATATTGCTGACATGGTATGAGAGTAAAATTATATTGCAGTTTAAATCTTCAAACTACGTAGTTTTCTATGTAGATTGAAGATTATTCGTAGCCATACCCTAAAAATATTGTAGATGAAAAAAAGCTTAAGACAAACACTTCAAAAATATGCAGGCTTATTGGTAACCAACGTATTTCTTTTTAGGGAGATATAGTAAAGCTCATTTGCAATTAAAAAGGTCATGAAGGCTATCCGAAAATCAGCAGTTCCTAGAGAGTGAACATTTACAAATTGCCTTTTTTAAATAGATAACACTGTTAAAAGGAATAACGTCGATTTACCAGTAACCTTATTTAATATTATAAGGGCTATATAAATACGGTGGTTTAAAGAAAAATAGTCCGAATTTTGGTACATGTAATAAAATTTATTTTACGAATCGATACAATAAACTGTAGATTTTAAAATTATATCAGTGACTCAGTAGGGTACAAAACCTTTCTTATAATAAAAGTCAAAAGGCTGCCAGGTTGCGGCCCACATTCTTTCTCTGCGGCTGACCGTACGTGAATCAAATTCCTTGGCTGTACATATCTTAACTTTAAGTTTACGAGATAGATACCCTGTTCACGGTATACGTAGTAAGTGTGAATCTTATAGGCTGAGTTACAAGTCATGATAAAATTTGCGGAGTAGTCTTATAGACTGGGCTCTCAGTGGAGTATCGTTTGCAAAAATAGCGCACCGTATTCTGACGTCTTTGTGTAGATTCCAGACATACAATCAACAGAATTCGCTGCCCCAATATTATAAGGTTCCATGTTGCAATTTTATCAACTTGAAATTTGAAGTTTATAATATCGGGGCAGCGAGATGTTGCCAACCATATTCTGCGTCCAGGCAGTGAAAAGTTTTGAAGCATACGTCCAGCGCTTTCAGGAATGAGTCGATATTATAAAGGATGTCATCATAAGCAACATTAAACTCCTTTAGGGCATCGATGGTCGGTCCGACAGCAATTATGATGGGTTGGCACCGCAGTCCCTTAGCCATTTGGGCTTTTATCCAATAGTCCAGCTGGGTGAGGACTTCGCTTTCGTTCTGGAAATTAAAATATATTGTTTACTTTTAACCGTATCCATACTAATCCTACTAATATTATAAATGCGAAAGTTTGGATGTATGGATGAATGTACGTTTCAATTAATCTCAAAAACTACTGCACGAATTTTTGAGAAACTTTCCAGTTATGTACCTTACGAGTATATATCAGAATATGACAGGCTATAATTTATTTCAAATTTCGTACATTTTAGTAATAAAAATGCGAAAGTGTGTCTGTCTGTATATCTGTATGTCTGTTACCTCTTCACGCTTAACCCGCTGAGCTGAAGGAGATGAAATTTAGTAGGTATCGAGATAATTGGAGTCCCGAGGAAGGAGATAGAAAGAAAGAAAGAAACATTTATTCGAATAAAACAACACACAGCGTTTGTCACGAAACGGTTCTATCTCAGCATAATGCTGGCATTGCTGCCAGCGCTGGTCTTCCGATAGAACTGATTAGGATAGTTTTATCCTGAAAATCATCCTCTAAGGAAGTAAAATGGGTAGTGAAAATTTGTATTGGAGTTTATATTAAATCCTTATGGCCGTTTGTATGGAAAGTCGTCATCACACAATAGTGTTATAAATGAAATTATACCTTTGCATGAAGAATGAAACTGTTCATAGCTTCTTGAATGCTTGGCTTTACGGTTTTTTTTTACCATCTGTATCTTTGTAGTGTAATCTCACAGGTGGAACTATTTTATATCCAATTATTATTATATTTTATATCTGGAAAATAAAAATAAATATTTAGTTATGTATGATGCATATTTGTTGACTTAATTAGATCAAACATTATGTTTATACAATATTGGTTATTTTATTTGGTGCCATCACCCTATTCAACACTAATTAAACATCAGAATAATGATAACCAATCACGTAAAAGTACATTATTGCAGAGTGCGGAAAAAAGCAATTCGTGGATGGGTAGAGTTTGACGGACGAAGCATAGCTTAATCCGTCAGTAAATACGAATCCACGAATTGCCATTTCCTCTATGTTTCAATTTTGGGGTGATATTCGTGATTTTTTAATAAATATTATGATAACCAACCTTCGCTTGGATTTTCTTCGATCAATTTAATGTAGACAGAAGCAGCTTTAATCGTTTTCAAATGATTAAACGCATTCTCTAAGAAGTTGGGCCATTTCTTGAATAGTAGGAGCTCTGATCCTTTAAACTTGGTTTCAAAATCCAATTCAATCTGAAAAAAAAAAACGATTTTATGTATTTGACTTAATGTGCGAAATGCCTAGGTATCTTGTTCTTCATCCATCACGTTTTGTCGAGATGCAGGCTTTGGTCAGCCAAAAACAAATATTGAATAATAAGAAATTCAAGTATGTAAATTATTTATCAGGGGGTGTTACCATACATTAAAAAGCGGTCAAGAGTCAGACTCGCGGACTGATTTCTGGGATGAAAGTATCCTACGTCCTTTGCCGGGACTCAAGCTAAATATCTACATCCCAAATTTCATTTAAAAAGAGCCCGTTCACGTACTGACTAGCGCCACTGGTAAATATTTGAGATTATTTAAATTTATGAATAAGTTTGATGTACTAGTTTTTACGTTGCTGGATTCGTCAATCTATGCGTCCAAAATTATGATGGCCGTTTTTCTTTTGATTTTATCAGCGGCCTACTTTTTTAAATATTTATCGTTAAATTTAAATAATCTCAATAATTTACCAGTGGCTAGTGAGCGCGTGAACGGGCTCTTATTATTTTCTCTTATTAATTTCGGATTTTTTTATGTTTTTGCTTCTGCCCGCGACTCCGTCCGCGTGGAACTCGTTTATATCGTAGCTCCATACAAATTTTTACCACCTACTTCACCGACTTAAACTATTCGATGTCCTTCCCCGGGACTCAAAACTATCTTGATACCAAATTTCATCTAAATCGGTTCAGCGGTTTAAGCGTTAAGAGGCAACAGACAGACTGACACACTTTCGCATTTAAATGTAGTATGGATAATAAATGTAAAACAGACAGGAATACTTACATGAATAATGTTTTGGAGTTTGTTCAACCCCCGCTTGAATAATATTATTTCCTTTAAACTGGGAATCAGCTCCTTCAGTTCATTTCTTGAATGGAGTCGAGCAAATTTAACGAAATCTGATTTTCTAAAAAATAAGACATATATGTAATTCATCAGTCTTTAAACTCATTATTTAATGTTCAGTTAGTTACATTCAGACAAAATACAAACGAAACGATGGCCAACCAAACCGATTTGGTAAATTTTACTGAAATTCGTTTTGTAAATTAATCAAAGTAATTAGGTAGGTAATACGTAACCAATATTTCTAGGTCAATATCTAAGCCTGAGTTAAGCTTCCTGTTCATATTAAACTATAATCACAAAATTATTATATTTAATCATTAATAATAAGGAGGTATGGGTGGGGAATCCATATACGGTGTCAACTATAGGTTACCCTGTGTTTCAGACAAAAAAGAACTAACAATGGAATAAGTACGTTATTCACATACAATATCATTCTTATTCACAATTAATTAGTAAGGTATCAGTGTTGCCAATTTAGCACTTTTAGTGTAATATCGTTCTTATGCTTACCTTCAAAACTTGTTATGGTAGATTGAGATAATCCCCATTCCTTCAAATATTCAGTCACCCCCACACTTAAGTCATCGTCTAGATCACTATCCATAATTGGTTACACTTTGCAAACTAAATCCACCACGCACCAAGAAAATTTCATTAAAACGCAAACAAAACAAAGTGACTATATACAATGAACTACCTCAACGCAATGAAGCCTGCCGCGCCGCGCGCGCATCGCAAGATGCTGTAGCCGGGGGAAGGGGCGCACCTCTGCAGGGCAGTCGGGGAAGGGAATAGTCACATCTCACTCTTATGTTTATAAATTGAGTAGGATGGAACTATGCATGCAGCGGTATTGTTTTGTAAAATGTACCAGACTTTTACCTAGTTAAAATTACCAAACTCTTTGGTAATTTTAACAAGGTATAGGTCTGGTAGTGACTGCAGCGCTTTCTCAAAAGGTACGAGTAGATAGTTACCTATGTACCTACTAAACGCCAAATGTTTCGTGTTAATTTTGTTGGAAAAAATAGACTAGGTAAGTACTTAATACTATTTTGTGTGGCGTGAAAGGTTGCAAAATAACAAAGCAATAGAATCTCATTCCGTCGACCAACAAGTAAAGACAAAACGATTTATTACTTGATTATATACTTATAACTAGCGACCCGCCCCGGCTTTGCACGGATTTATACGTATAATACATGATTGAATTATACATATAAACCTTCCTCTTGAATCACTCTATCTAGCGACGACCGCTTTAGCCCAGTTGGTAGTGACCCTGCCTACGAAGCAAGAGGTCCTGGGTTCGAATCCCGGTAAGGGCATTTATTTGTGTGATGAGCACGAATATTTGTTCCTGAGTCATGGATGTTTTCTATGTATTTAAGTATTTATTTATCTAAATATAAGTATGTTTATCTTCGTCTAGTACCCCATAGTACAAGCTTTGCTTAGTTTGGGACTAGGTCGATTTGTGTAAGATTGTCTGCAAAAAAAAAAAAAAATATCTATTGAAAAAAACGTAAGCGACTTTGTTGTATACTATGTAATGATTAAGTAATTTACCAATTGTATATTTTAAGACGTCAATTCATCAATGATAAAGTTAAAGGTACATCCAGCAGCAAAAGTAGTTACGGGGGTCAAAGTGCTCAAAATGACCTACACATGGCTTTAATGTCAAGAGGATACGGACTTTCTAGATAATTTCGAGCGTGTTATTTTGTGTTGCTACTTTTCCTGCTGACTGTACCTACATGGGTACACCATGTAGTATCTTATTACTAGTTTTGTCAGCGGCTTGGCCCGCGTGACAAACGTAAGTATTTTGCTTATTTATGAAGACGTCCAAACAAACACCAAGGAAGGACCAACCAATTAACACACTTTCACATTCATACCATTAGTAAGGATAAGGAAGGATATTACTTACTCGTATTAAGGAAAAGCCACGAACACTTTAATGTCGTTAAAGCCTAATTACTACATAGATAATCATTAAGTAAGTACCTACTCAACTTTACTTTTTTTGTCTGGGAATAGGTATGGCAATCTGTGGTATGGCTCTGCAAATTATTAATTTGGGTATAGTCTAGCTAGGTAGGTACCTACATACAACGTGAAAGGCGGCCTAGATTATTATTTAATTTTATTTAATACACAGAGTATATAAACATAATAACTAACATGGTCTCGCAAAACTGTCGGAACAGTTTGTCTGTGTGATTATAAACATCATAATAAGTACAGAGTTAATAATTAATTAATTACTAACTTGTTAATAGGTTTAGGTTAAATACATGTTACATACAATTGCATACAGTTCCTATGCCTTATGGGTTATGATACTTAAGTAATGTCGTTTTAATAATGATTGAAGCAAAACTAAGTCGTACGTAATTCTAATAATTGTGCTAACTACATTAACTATTATACCTATATACTAATAAAACCAAGAGTATCTTTTATATACATGTATATAATTTAAATCGAAAGAAAACTCGATTTACTTCATATTTACGTATTTAGACAATATACCTAATAGGTACCTACTTATTCCATTTAGCGTAGTGTAGTCTGAGGAGCTACCGCGAAACGAAAACAAACTAAGTTCGTTTATCTCTCTCTTTGTTGCTCTAACTAGCAAGTGCATTAGTAATTATTATTATTTATTCAGAAAACTAACAGCGATACAAAGTACGTAACTTATACTATGATACACAGTAGTATGGCCAATTACGGGTTTACCTAAATAACTTGATATGTAAACAATTGAACGGACTATCACAACATTTGTGAAAGAGATGTTTTTTTTTAAATTAAGTTTGAGTAAATGTTTTTTTTTGTTTTGAAGATGAAAGCATAACCAAGCATGTTAATATATATAGGTTACCGCAAATGAGAATATATTGTTATAGTTTATCCTAATGACAATATTATTGTATAAATCCCATATTTAGAGTGAATCAAATAGATTTAGTAACTTAAGTATAATACTACAACATTTTTAAACATGATAAGAGGTGAGTTACCTATTTCTTATACTATTTATGCTGCTTATTCTTAACACTATTAATAACTTGCATTTTAAAAGATGCCTTTGAATATCTAAAGATATCAACGCTACTGAAATCCGCATTATATTTGTGTTAAGTATATTATTCCGTGATATTTATTTTGTAAAACCTTGTTAAACTGGAATAATAAACCTTGTAACAATGTCACTAGAACTTAAACTGAAACATATACCTACAACCATGGGATTTGCCTTCTTCGTACTCATCGCGGTAATTAAAAATGATCCGACTTTTCTTAATAGGTAACTATGTCGCCTGAAAGTACGGGGTAGTTGGCGGGGTTGGTAGTTCTGATTTTTGCAGACTTGTTTATGAAGTTGGCGCAATGAATAATACAAGTTTGTGATCTCGAGCGTCGAACGTCACTTTACCAAAAATCGAAAATACCGCGTAATCCCTAAATGACTCGTTTTTAGGGTTCCGTACTCAAAGCTTCCGTACTCCGTTTGTCTTTAATATTAATATTATTACTAATAATTGTTTTCGCTATAACAACAAATACTAAAAACAGAATAAAATAAATATGTTTATAGATAATGGTGCGGAATCCTTCGTGCGCGAGTCCGACTTGCACTTGGCCAGATTTTTGATAGAACCTAACCAAATTGTTGAGACGTGTTTGGTAAAATGTTCATTTTTTTTCGTTAATTTACAGCAGGAACTCTGGGTAGGGACTATATTTTGACCTCAACCTTTTCAGTTTTGTAAGTTCAACCACAGGGCTATGTTATATTAATCATATGTTTATCATAAAATCAACCGAACCAAATTCTTGACATTTGTTTGGTAAAAATGTACAATATCCTTTGTTAATTTACACCATGAACTCTGGTAGGGACTATATTTTGACCTTAACCATTTTAGTTTTGTAATTTCAACCGCCAGGTCTTGTTATAGTTATCATATTTTAATTATAAAAAAAACCAAATCAAATTGTAGAGATTTGTTTGGTAAAATGTACAATATTCTTTGTTAATTAACAGCATGAACTCTGGTAGGAACTATATTTCGAGGTCAACCATTTTAGTTTTGTAAGTTCAACTGCGAAATCTTGTTATATTTATCATATTTACAATATAAAATTAACCAAACCGAATTGTAGAGGTTTGTTTGGTAAAATGTACAATATTCTTGTTAATTAACAGCATGAACTCTGGTAGGGACTATATTTTGAGGTCAACCTTTTTAGTTTTGTAAGTTTAACCGCGAGGTCTTGTTATAGTTAACATACTTTTATGATAAAATCAACCAAACTAAAGTGTAGAGATTTGTTTGGTAAAACTTACAATATTCTTCATTAATATACACCATGAACTCTGGTAGGGACTATATTTTGGCCTCAACCTTTTTTAGTTTTGTAAGTTGAACCGCGATGTCTTGTTATATTTATTATATTTTATTTATAAAATCTACCAAACCGACTTGTAGAAATTTGTTTGGTAAAACTTACAATATTCTTTATTAATATACACCATGAACTCTGGTACGGACTATATTTTGGCCTCTACCTTTTTTAGTTTTGTAGGTTCAACCGCGATGTCTTGTTACATTTATCATATTTTTATTTATAAAATCTACCAAACCGATTTGTAGGGATTTGTTTGGTAAAATGTACAATATTCTTTGTTAATTAACACAATGAACTCTGGTAGTGACTATATTTTGACCTCAACCTTTTTTAGTTTTGTAAGTTCAACCGCGACGTCTTGTTATATTTATCATATTTTATTTATAAAATCTACCAAACCGATTTGTAGGGATTTGTTTGGTAAAATGTACAATATTCTTTGTTAATTAACACAATGAACTCTGGTAGTGACTATATTTTGGCCTCAACCTTTTTTAGTTTTGTAAGTTCAACCGCGACGTCTTGTTATATTTATAATATTTTACTTATAAAATCTACCAAACCGACTTGTAGAGATTTGTTTGGTAAAACTTACAATATTCTTTATTAATATACACCATGAACTTTGGTAGGGACTATATTTTGGCCTCAACCTTTTTTAGTTTTGTAAGTTCAACCGCGATGTCTTGTTATATTTATCATATTTTTATAATAAAATCTACCAAACCCAATTGTAGAGATTTGTTTGGTAAAATGTACAAGATTCTTTGTTAATATACACCATTAACTTTGGTAAGGACTATATTTTGACGTCAACCTTTTTAGTTTTGTAAGTTCAACCGCGAGGCCTTGTTATATTTATTATATTTTTATGATATAATCAACCAAACCAAATTGTTGAGATTTGTTTTGTAAAATGTAAAATACTCTTTGTTGATTTACACCAGAAGTCTGGTAGCGACTTCAACCTTTTTAGTTTTGTAAGTCCAATAGCGAGGTTTTGTTATATTTATCTTAGTTTCTATGTAATTCAGCCAACCTTAGCTAATTTGGTAAATCCAACAAACCATTTTTTTCAGTGTAGAGCGGTAGAACCAACAAAGCCAAAATGTATCAAGGTGTTCGACTGTACAACCATGACACTAACGAGAACAGAATGATCTTCCACAAATGTAACAAATTACCCTTTAGAATGCAATTTACGTAGACTATCTTCAAGATCTTCCAGCTGATTAAAATGCTTTACGTATAACTCAATTATCAGTCGATAATAATTATTTTCCGTCGATAAGACAGCGAATAGTAAGTAGAAGACGTACAGCAATGCTAACCTAATGGCATTATACGCGTTGATTCCTTTGTTTGTGTGTTTTAGTGTGGTGCACAGTCAGATATTGTGTGAGGATGGATATTGCAGGGTGAGTACTTGATCTTGAGATGTATATAGATAATTCAATTCACGAAGAAGCGATATAGAATACGAGTAGAATAGAATAGATAGAGAGATTTATATGTTTTTGTACATCCATATATTGTTAGTATAATCTTAACCTAGGTAGGTATTCTTTGACATCGTGCCACACAATCACAACTTAAGGCAAAGATCGACACTTCGAGCACCGGCTAAACTCGACGACTATGTGTGTAATGTTAACAGCTCCGCAAACCCCGAGAATTACAGAGAGGCAATTGAGAGCCCTCAGAAAGAAAAGTGGAAGGAAGAAATGGAAAAAGAGCTGGCATCACTCAAAGACAATGACGTGTGGATGCTGAGTGCCCTACCACCTAAGAGAAAGGCGCTTTCCTCAAAGTGGGTTTTCCGGATTAAACGAAATCCCGATGGCTCTATAGATAAATACAAAGCACGCCTGGTGGTAAAAGGGTTCAAGCAAAGAAAAGGTGTTGACTATGACCAAACGTTCAGTCCGGTTGCCAGAATGGGCACAATAAGAGCGCTTATTAGTGTTGCAGCTAAGGAAAGATTGGTCTTAACACAGTTTGACGTCTCAACGGCATTCTTGTACGGAAAACTACAAGAAGAGATCTACATGCAACAACCAGATGGCTTTGATGACGGTTCAAACAGAGTTTGGAAACTGAAACGTAGTTTATACGGACTTAAGCAAGCCCCACGTTGCTGGAACTCTTGCTTCGCTGAGATCCTTTTGGATCTAGACTTCAAACAATGTGACGCCGACAGTTGTTTGTTTGTCAAAAACGTTAATGGAAAGAAATTGCTCATAACGTTGTACGTGGATGATGGGCTGGTAGCTGCTACGGATGCAGAAGTAACAGACGCATTTCTAGCAGACTTGAGGAAAAAGCTGAAAATAACTACGAAGCCTGCATCTTATTACCTAGGTTTAGAAATTGAGCAAGATAGCGATGGATCTATAACCATTAAACAGGAAAGTTATACAAAGAAAATTCTGGAACGATTCCACATGGCGGACTGCAATCCACTTTCAACTCCTATTCAGAAGGAATCAGTGACATCGAACACTGAGTCAGAGAAAGTGGTAGAACAAAGGAAAGATTTTCCATATCGTGAAGCAGTTGGTGCTTTGTCATACCTTATGGTCGGAACTCGTCCGGACATAGCATATGCAGTGGGCGTGGCTTCCAGAAAACTTGAGAATCCTGACGAATCAGATTGGTTAATGGTGAAGAAGATTTTAAGATACTTGAAAGGCACAAGTAACCTTGGTATCAAGTTTCATAGGACAGACCAATCGACCAAAGACTTCATTGTTGGTTACAGTGACGCTGACCACGGAGGAGATCAGCAAACCGGGCGGTCAACCACGGGTGTGATATGTTTGTATGCTGGAGGAGCAGTATCATAGCTAAGCCAAAGACAAGCATCTGTGGCAATTTCAACAACAGAGGCCGAGATCGTTGCAGCCAGCGAAGCAACGAAAGAACTTGTTTGGCTACAACGAATATTCACCGATCTCACCGAGCTAAAAGAAGTTCCAATACTTCTAGTTGACAATGAAGCAGCAATTCGTCTGGCACACAATCCCGAGTTCCACAAGAGAACTAAACATATAAGAATCAGACATTTCTTCGTAAGAGAAAAAGTTCTTGAAGGAAATATAATTGTGGAGCGTACTAGCACAACCAGCCAGTTAGCAGATATGCTAACAAAACCTATGCCAAGACCAAGGCTGATTCAGTTAAGAAGTCTTATCGGACTAACTGAAACCTTATAATCTAATCAATGAAGATGGCAATGAAAACCTTGATTGAGGGAAAGTATTAATGTAGAAACCTCCTTCGAAGAAGTCTATATGGATTCTAAGCAATCAATGTTTTGATGAACAACCACTACGTCAACTTACAACCCTGGTATGGTTGGTGTCAGCGGAACGTCAATCGCGGCAAAAAATTAATTTTATTTTAGCAGTTGAAAGCAGAGCAATCTTTGCAAATTTTACCTGGATTCGAGTAGCATATCCTTATTTGTTTTCCTACTTATTCCGTTTCCGTAAGGACGACCTTTAACTAACTTTTAATGGGGGACGAGTCCCCTGGGGACCCGGGGGGGTCGGTTCGGTCTCCTACTTCCCCAGGAGCATTCGTAACCATCTTTGATGGTGACCTACGTGACCTTACTGCACGCAAGCGTAGACAAAACCTAATGCAGAAGCCCCGATCTGGTATTCCTGTTAATGTCAAAATCTCAGCAAAGAAGACACGATCTCGCTCAAATTCCCGCTCTCACTCCCGCTCTCAATCCGGCGCAGGGGAAAGGTCAGTGGTAGATAGCCTGAGTACTGAAATACTATTACAAAATTCATTTTCTGGCTTACCACTCGCTCAGCCCGTTCGGCAAGACTCTCAAGACTCGGAGCTGGCCCTTGGTCAGCGCTCTGGGTTTCAGGATACTCCGTCCCAGGCGACCCCTCCAGCCCATCTCCAGACTTCTCCGGCGACGACAACTGCATCAACTCCACAAATGACTCCGTCCGTGGCGTCCTCGGAAAGGTCTCGTTATGAAAAAAGCGACCCCGGACCATACACGGTCCATGTTCAATATGATAGCGAATCCCTTGGGGCCACTCTACACCCCGTATCTTTTGGTCAATTTTTGCAAAGCCACCACCGGGAATTCCCCAATGTTATTGACGGGTCTGTGAAAGCGCTAGGGCGCAATAGGGTTACAGTGAGCTTTCACTCCTTTCAAGATGCGAACGATTTTCTTGATTCTCAATCTCTCACGAACAAGAAACTGAAGTCTTTTATCCCATCTTTTAATGTGACCAGAGTGGGCATTGTTAAAGGTCTTCCCACTGAATGGTCCCCTGAGGATATCATTAACAACGTAAAAGTCCCTGTGGGCTGTGGACGCGTTACCAAGTCGCGTAGTCTCAATTTAAAAAAAACCAACAGACAGGACGGCTCTTTCAAATGGCTCCCTTCAGAGACTGTTGTCCTTTCCTTCGACGGTCAGCTTCTTCCGTCAAGAGTGTACGCTTGCTACAACTCATTCAAAGTAGATCTTTATACATTCCCGACGATCCAATGCTTCCGCTGTTGCAGGTTTGGCCACATTAAGGAGAAATGTAGATCGTCCCCTCGCTGTTTCCGTTGTGGTGGAGAGCACTTCGGAGACTCTTGTGAGGCGGAGTCTCTTAACTGCGTAAATTGTAAAGGGGAAGGAACCCATCTAGCTACCAGCAAGTCTTGTCCTGAGTTCCTCCGCCTGTCCCGCTCCTTAACATACGGCTGCGTACAAAAGTGATAATGTCTTCATGAGTGTATTCAAAGAAGAATAACCTCACAAGGACATTCTAGCTCCAGGTCCTATGGAATGTAACTCTTGGATTAACTTTCCTCTGGATATGATATATCTGCTTCGCAATTAGAGTATGTAATATTATGTATAATAAATTGATATTAAGACCATTAACTTGTAGTTTATAAATTTAAGTGAGAATCCTTTAATAGGAACGTTGAGTCAATTTTTCTGGTCAGATTGTTGGGTCAGCTGTCTTACCTTATAAGTGTTCCTTGACCTGGCACCGTCCACTGATCCCATGTAGTTGGGTTGAATGTCCCATCTGTTTAAAGGTGAAAACATGAATCTCTGCTAGATCCTCTAAGTACTTGACTATGCCTTCAACGCATAGGTAAAAACGTTAACTGACTTATCCTTAGCATGTCATTGAATGTTATGAACTTGGTAGCCCACAGGCTCAGACAGAGTCGCAAGGACCCTCTTACTTATGTTTCGTCCTGAGCTCACACGAACCCAGACGGAGTCGCGCGGACTCTTTACTCATTCCTGCCTATAGAATTGGCCAAGTCTACGTGCACTGGTGAACCCTTCGGTTCTCAAAGTTGCCGAATATTAAAACGGCGGCTCGCAAGCCTTCTTCAGATTCTTAGTAGCGACAGACAATAACATTAATGATATATTACGGATAAGCGTATCGGATGGAAATAGGTTGCTTGATCAGCTCTATGAGTTTCGCCAAGTCACCTAACTTCCACTCCATTAATAAAGACTTAAATAAAGGAATATTCTACATGTTTTCAAGATACTTAGCTTTGGGTAACAGGTCAGGAAACGGGCACAAAAACTATTTTCACCATCACAATTTATATCATTTTAAATGTCAGAAAACAAAAGAATTTTAGCGACAAAATTCAAAGCTTACCAAAGATAAAATAGAGTTTGAGTCCATCCGGTGTTCAGTCAATGTTGCTATATACAAATATTATTTAAGGGTTATTTCTCGCGAACCCTCTTCGCGACACCGCCAGACAAATATCAAGCAAACCATGGCCGAGGAAAACATTTCCTATTCTGAGGCTGATAAACTATATCCGACTGTTAATAAGTCTTTTGCGAATGCAGTATCCACCCCACCTCCCCCCAATAAGCTCAATTCATACAAAAAAACTATTTTTAGCAGTCCACGACCCCCTCCTCCGCCCCGATACGGCTACGACAGGAAAGCTCACATGGCCCTCTCTAGCGACAATCCCCTCTCATCAGTAACTGGTACGGCGCTCAATAATCCTCTTGCTTCGGAAAATACCCTTTCCATCGTTCTCAAACTCCTCTCTGCCGTGTCAAAATTATTTTCCTCGTTTCACGCTGAGGTAAACCTGTTGTCCCACGTTGCCCCTCTCCTTTCAACTCTCATTTCTTCGCTGAATCATGGCCCAAACAACCCTCCAATGGAACAGTAGGAGCATTAGTAATAAAAAATCTGATCTAATTTATTTAATAAACAAGTACAAACTTTCAATTTTGTCAATATCAGAGCTATGGCTCAAACCGAGTCATAACTTTAGAATCCCTGGCTTTGCGCTCATTTGCGATGCCAGACCCAACGGCTTTGGTGGTTGTGCTCTATTTATTAAAAATTCCCTTCTATTCTCCTCAATAACTATTCCTCCTCCCAGTGACTTCAATATTGTAGCAGCCCGTGTTGATAACTGCACTTTTGTTTCAGTATATATCCCTCACCCTTCTAAATTAATCCTATCTCAATTGTCTTCTATTTTACAGTCCCTCCCTTCTCCTCTTCTAATCCTTGGAGATCTTAACTGTCATAGCCGCGTGTGGGGGTGTGGAAAGTCAGACTCTCGTGGAAACGACCTCCTCGAAATACTTGACTCCCTCAATCTATGTATCCTCAACTCCGGCTCTCCTACTAGACGTTCTCGCCCTAGTGAGTCGCCTAGCGCAGTGGATATTTCGTTGTGTTCCCCTAACCTAGCTCCTCTTCTCTCGTGGGAAACTCTCAACTCCTCTTTTGGGAGTGATCATTTCCCTATCTTACTTACTTCTCTTCGGTCACCTAATTCCTTTTACTCCCGGTCTCCTAACCTCCCCCTCCTTAAATTTTCCTTACTAAATGCTGACTGGGATGAGTATAAATCCGAACTGATTAATATTAGCTCATCGTTACCTCCGATTTCAGCCGATCACATCGATGAATGCGCCGAGTCTTTTTCCAGGGGTATTATCCAATGTGCCGAACTGGTATTTCCGTTTAAAAAAACCGCGTCGGACAGAATCCCTTCCCCTCCTTGGTGGGATCCTGAATGTACGGCTGCAATTAAGCACAGGAAACTGTGCGAAATTGAATATCGCCATAATATTTGTCAGGACAATTATATCCAGCTCAGTAAATGCATCGCTGAAACCAAGCTGCTATTACAGTCAAAGAAGAGAGAAGGCTGGGTGTCCTTCTGTTCATCCATTTCCCCTTCCACCCCGGCCCGTTTCCTCTGGGGCAACATCAGGAAATATAGAGGATGTAAACAGTCTTCTTCCCGTGCTCACCCTCCTTCCCGGGAGTGGGCGGATTCTTTTATGGACTCCCTTGCGCCTCAGTATACCCCAACCTCTGCAGAGTCCAACCCGGGCTATTGCTTAAGTTCCCTTGATCCCCTTGATGAACCTTTCTCCCTGGTAGAGCTTAAAATTGTCCTTAGCAAAGTCAAGGACTCTACCCCAGGCCATGATGGTATCCCTTATTCTTTTCTTTGTAACTCGTGCGACTCTTTCCTTTCGTATTATCTGGAACTTGCCAATGTTATATTCGTCTCCGGTATCATTCCACGGCTATGGAAGTCCCAACTAATAATTCCCATTCTGAAACCAAACAAAGGTCCCGCCGATCCATCTTCATATCGCCCTATAGCTCTTTCGTCCGTCTTGTTGAAAACAATGGAACACCTAATAAAGAACCGATTGGAGTGGTTTGTGGAGAGTAATAATCTTCTCCCCTCTCACCAATTTGGCTTCAGAAAAGGTAGAAGCACTATAGACAGTTTGGGTATTTTCACGACTGACATACGTATTGCCTTCTCCAGCGGGAAATCGGTCGTGGCTGCCTTTTTAGATGTTAAGGCTGCTTATGACAATGTACAATTACCCATCCTCTCGGACAAACTCCGTCAGATTAACTCTCCACCGAGACTGAGTAACCTCATAATTAGAATACTTTCGGATCGATCAATCACTCTCCGAGGTAATGATAGGGACACTGCTCCAACCCGATCGATTTGGAAGGGCTTACCACAAGGGTCTGTCCTTAGCCCGTTACTATTTAATATCTACACTGCTGACTTGTGCTCCGCCCGTGAGCAGTCTAGCATTTTGCAATACGCAGATGATGTTCTAATATATTCCTCAAACTATTCCATTTCCAAGGCAGCTGAGCGCATTAAACTGTCTCTAAAGTCTATAAATAATTGGCTTTCCCATCATGGATTCGATTTATCTCCCTCCAAAAGTAATATTGTCATTTTCTCCAGGAAAAAAACTCTCCCTCCTGTCAATATTTCGCTTAGTGGTCACTATATTCCTGTTAAACCTCACTTTAAGTTTTTAGGTCTGGTTCTTGATAGTAAATTATCGGGGCTAGCTCACTGCGAATACATCGAGGCCAAGTGCGAACGAAATCTCAATATACTCAGAAGTTTAGCGGGTGTGTGGTGGGGTGCCCACCCCTTTGCTCTAAAGTTACTATATAACGCTATAGTTAGAAGTGTCCTAGATTATGGAACATTCTTACTGGAACCTGCTAACCAGGCTGCTTTACGGAACCTCGTACGAATCCAGTCCAAGGCACTCCGCGTTGTTTCTGGCGCCATGAGATCTAGTCCATTAAACGCTCTTCGGGTTGAATGCTTAGAACCTCCCCTTGATTTACGTCGGCAGTTCCTCTCAGATCGCTATCTATTCCGTACCTTCCAATTTTCGGTTCATCCTATTTTTCCCAAAATTACGGATCTCAATCTTCTCTTTCGCAGTTCCCCGTACTGGGTTAACAAATCCCCTCCATGTTTGATTACCAGCTTCCGAAGGTTTCAGCTAATCAAGGACTCAACCTATCACTCCCCAAATCTTCCAATGTTTGAATTTCCCTATCACGTGACAATTCTCCAACCTCGAATTATTTTGGATTTTAACATTTTAAAAGGTGATGTCTGCGCTAGAGAAAGGATACAAGGTATTCTTGGAAATGACTGGTCTAATTGGCATACCCTGTACTCTGACGCCTCCAAACTTTCCCCAGTTGGCTGTGTTGGAGTTGGCACGTTTCATTCCCAATACGGCATAGTGCAGAAAGTGAAATGTCCTCCTGAGTCTTCCGTCTTTTCTGGTGAGTGCGTAGGTATCTTGAAATGCCTGGAATACGTCTTGATGGCTCGCCTTAAACGCTCCATTGTTTTCTCAGACTCGCGAAGCGCTCTAGAATCGCTCATTTCTAACCCCTTTTCGACTAAAATTCACAACCCTCTTGTATTTATGATTAAGAATAAAATTAATGACTGTTACCTCAATGGCTATGAAGTTATTCTGGCTTGGATCCCTAGCCACTCTGGTATCCCTGGTAATGAGGCAGCGGATCGCCTTGTCCCGCTCCTTAACATACGGCTGCGTACAAAAGTGATAATGTCTTCATGAGTGTATTCAAAGAAGAATAACCTCACAAGGACATTCTAGCTCCAGGTCCTATGGAATGTAACTCTTGGATTAACTTTCCTCTGGATATGATATATCTGCTTCGCAATTAGAGTATGTAATATTATGTATAATAAATTGATATTAAGACCATTAACTTGTAGTTTATAAATTTAAGTGAGAATCCTTTAATAGGAACGTTGAGTCAATTTTTCTGGTCAGATTGTTGGGTCAGCTGTCTTACCTTATAAGTGTTCCTTGACCTGGCACCGTCCGCTGATCCCATGTAGTTGGGTTGAATGTCCCATCTGTTTAAAGGTGAAAACATGAATCTCTGCTTGATCCTCTAAGTACTTGACTATGCCTTCAACGCATAGGTAAAAACGTTAACTGACTTATCCTTAGCATGTTATTGAATGTTATGAACTTGGTAGCCCACAGGCTCAGACAGAGTCGCAAGGACCCTCTTACTTATGTTTCGTCCTGAGCTCACACGAACCCAGACGGAGTCGCGCGGACTCTTTACTCATTCCCTGCCTATAGAATTGGCCAAGTCTACGTGCACTGGTGAACCCTTCGGTTCTCAAAGTTGCCGAATATTAAAACGGCGGCTCGCAAGCCTTCTTCAGATTCTTAGTAGCGACAGACAATAACATTAATGATATATTACGGATAAGCGTATCGGATGGAAATAGGTTGCTTGATCAGCTCTATGAGTTTCGCCAAGTCACCTAACTTCCACTCCATTAATAAAGACTTAAATAAAGGAATATTCTACATGTTTTCAAGATACTTAGCTTTGGGTAACAGGTCAGGAAACGGGCACAAAAACTATTTTCACCATCACAATTTATATCATTTTAAATGTCAGAAAACAAAAGAATTTTAGCGACAAAATTCAAAGCTTACCAAAGATAAAATAGAGTTTGAGTCCATCCGGTGTTCAGTCAATGTTGCTATATACAAATATTATTTAAGGGTTATTTCTCGCGAACCCTCTTCGCGACACACCCGCCACGCGAGGTTAGTTTATATTGGTCATCAAGTCGCGAGTCCATTCATGGATTTTCTCCAGAGCGTGGACTGCGGCAGCTCGATGTTGTTTCTCTTCATTTGGTTGATTGCACAAACCTTCACTATTCTGTACATCATTTTCTGTATCAGACAAATCGTTTGTCATACTTGTTTTATCTAGCTTCTCTCTCGTGTCTTGTGTTAAATCGTATCTCTCTTCTGTATTAATTTCATTGTCATCGATTTGACTGTAATCTGTTTCTATAGGATTATTTGTTTCCACTTCCTTGATTTCTATAGACGGCATCTGAAGCAAATCACCATCAACGACGTGTGCTTCATTAGCTTCTTCTTGACAAAACATTTCGTCAACTGAATTCTCAGTCTCTACTTCCAATGGATAGAGGTGTGAAATGGAACGTGTAAATACACTATCACCAACTTTTATTTTTGCTACTCTACATAAATTGTCACTCCCCTTTATTATTTCCACTATTACTCCTACTTTCCAACCTTCACGGTTTCTAGATTCTCCCTTTATCTGTACTACATCGCCAATTTTTGGAATATCATGAGATCTTATTCTAACTTGCTTAGGCGAGTTTCTATACCTTTCTCTCAAGCTGAGTAAGTATCGATTGATGAACATTTCCTTATATTCATCCATAATGTAGTTACCTCTCTTCCAACCTTTAATAAGTTGTTGTTTAATGATCGAACCCGAGATCGGTAAATGTTCCATAAGCACTTGAATGTTCAAACATCTTCCAGGTGTTAAGAAATCGGCTGGTTTCAGAATGTGATCTATTTCGGCTCCCACATATGTAAGTGGTCGAGTGTTGACTACAGCCTCGACTTCTTTGATGATTGTCAAGAGCTGATTCTCACCTAGCATATGTTTTTCGAGTGTTCGTTTTAGACAGTGTTTCACAACAGCCACAAGACGTTCATACACGCCCCCATGCCAGGGTGCTAATTGAGGTATAAATTTCCACTTTATTTTCTCTTTCAATGCTCCTTCTGATATTACCTCAGCTAATAATCTAAACTGAGATGCATTGTCAGAAAGTATAGACGATGGAATTCCTCTAGTAGCGATGAAACGTCTGAACGCCATGAGACATTCGTCTGTGGTTAGATCTTTAACTACTTCCAAATGTATTGCTCGTACTACAAGACATGTGAAAAGGCAAATCCATCTTTTCTTTAAGCCACTTTCTGTCTTAATGGTCATTGGACCGAAATAATCTACGCCCACATACGTAAAAGCTGCAGTATATGTTACTCTCTCTACCGGCAGAGCCGGAGTCTTAGGTAGTTCATATGGACCTCCTCCATGTTTCACGCACTTTGCACATTTGCTTAGAATCTTTTGGACTTGTGCTCTTCCTTGAGGAATCCAAAATTTCTGTCGTACGAGACTTAAAGTATGAGGTACTCCAACATGAAGATTTTCCTCATGGATTTTCTTGATAATTTTCTGTGTCAATTCACTGTTCTTGGGTAAAAGTATAGGATGTTTGGCGTCGTATGATAAACCAGAATTTTTAAGTCTTCCTTCACATCTTAATAATCCATTTGTGTCAAAGAATAAATCTAAATTCTTGGATAAATGTGTTATCTTTCCTTTGTATTCTTCCGGAAATGATATTTTTTGTAATTCTTTTATCTCTTGTGATTGTGAGTCTAAAACCTTATCTTTGATTAATCCTTCATCTAACAATGTTGTTTCTAGTTGTTTTTCTGTGTTTGGCACACCCTCCCCCATCAGAAGAGAAGTGTCTCTTTGCGGACCTCTAGGCCAATACTTCGGATCTTCCTTCAAAAAGTCAGGTCCAACCAACCACCTATTTCTTTCTTCATCTGAGGTAATTGGACGTGTGGCTACATCTGCAGGATTAAGACCAGACGGTACGTATCTCACAACCAGATTTTTGTTTTGTTTTATTTCTTCCAGTCTTCTGGATACAAATGGTTCAAGCAACTTCTCAGAGTTATACCAATCGATAACTATCTGACTGTCTGTCCACAATGTCATTGACGTCACATCCAATTGTAAAAATCTGAGTACGTATTTAATAAGACGACTTCCTATCAAAACTCCCATCAATTCTAAACGCGGTATTTTCAGGTTTTCCTGGTCCTTAATAGGAACCAGACGCGATTTACCTATTATAAAGCTAACTGTATCTCTTTGAACCAAGTAAATCACAGCTGAATATGCGACTGTTGACGAATCAGTGAAGCAATGTACCTGTGCTTCCTTTTCATTGGGTACAGTAATATTCCTTGGTAGACATATAGTCTCTACTAGTTTCAGTTCTCTTAGAATAATCTTCCACTTTTGAAGTAAATTCTCAGGTAACACAGTGTCCCATTTGATTCGTTCCTTCCATAACTGTTGTAACAGCAATTTTGCTGGCAGCAATATAGGTGCACTGAATCCACAAGGATCATAAATCGCTGCTATGGTTTTTAGAACTCCTCTCTTAGTATTGGCGTTGTTTTCATTAACTTTGCCTCTGAGTTGTAAAACATCGCTTTGCAGATTCCAGTTAAGGCCAAGTGTTTTAATAGTTGGTCCCTTAACTATGTCAGGTACTTGTTCTGCAAATTCTTCAGAATTAGAACTCCACTCTCTTAGGTTCATTGAAATTTCAGCGAAAACGCTTTTTCCTTCTTTATAGAGATTCAATGCCTCTTCAACAGATTCCACTCCTGTGAGAACGTTGTCTACATATATATCATTAGCCAGTTGTTTAGTGTAATTTCCATTTGCCTTTTGTAAGTGATGTCTGACCGTAGCATTCAAAAGAAACGGACTGCATATTATTCCAAAAGGTACGCGCGAGAACCTATATTGTAACAAGTTGTCTTCAGTAATGGGTTTATTTATATCTTTTAGCCAAAAAAATCTTGTAACATCTCTGTCATTTTCATTTAAAGCGATTTGTAGAAAGGCTTTTTCCACATCTGCCGTTATTCCTATGGCATGACATCTGAATTTCATAAGTAGCCCTGTCAAATCTTCCAACATCATAGGACCACAGTATAAACATTCGTTTAAGCTTTTAGTATCCTTCGTACGCGCGCTGGCATCATAAACAATCCTGAGAGATTTGCCAGGTGTTATGACTGGGTGATGAGCAAGAAAATGGATTGGATGATCCTCTTTAATACCTTCAGGTACCACCTCTATGACACCATTTCGTAGTTGATCCTTGAGTGTTTGATTATAAGTCGATAAGGTGTCGGAATCTAATCTTTTCAGCAGCCCGACCAAACGACCATACGCTAATCCATAGTTGGTAGGTAATTCAGGTGGATATTCTTTCCAAGGCCAACTAACATGATAGCGCCCCTCTTTGAACGTGGTGTTCTTATTGAAATGTTCAATGGCTTCCTCCTCTCTAGTAGAGTTTGGTGAATCGATGATTCCTATGGACTCTAGGTCCCACAAAACCTTCATAGATACCTTATCTAACGGCAAATCAGGTTCATTTAATTTAGTTTCATATGACGCTTGAAAGTATGTGAGTACTGACAACTCGTCCCCATGTTCGTCTCTAGTCCTGCCAGAAAGTATCCAACCTAAGTTAGAATTCACCAAATATAGATTCTCTCGTATCTTTACTTTTTCTTCAGCCATAATTGAATGGTAATAATCGTTACCAATCAGTATATCCACCCTATCTGACAGTGAACCATCATCAGCCAGTAGGTAATCTTCTCGATGTTCCCACTCATCCAGTTCCTTACTATGAGATGAAATGCCACGCGTGATAGAAGGTACAATGTTCGCATATATCACCTTTTGCTTATTAACCCTTGATCGAATATGAAGTTTCACTATCGAACTATCTATCTCTTGAGGTTTGTCTGAACCAAACGTAAATACCATCAGATGGCAGTTTTCTTCTTTCTCCAATTCAAGGTGTTTAGCGACATCTTGAGTGACATAACTTCTCATACTACCAGAGTCCAATAACACACGGCACTTCATTGATGTATTGTTAAGTCCCTTGACGTTGACAACAGCTGTTTGCAATATTGTGGATTCATTCCCATGTACATGTAGTGCACTAGTAGATTCTTTCTTAGTTGTCACTCCTTTAGGGCAAAGCGCTCTGTTATGTAGACCCTTCACACCACAATGATAACAAGCTCTGTATCTTAATCTGCAGGAGTTTAAGGTATGACCCATACGCAGACAATTATAACAACGGTTTCCTAATTTCGCTTTCCTTTGTTCTACAGTTCTACTGTTTGTGCACTCATCATTGAAATGATCACCCTTGCAAAAGATACAGCTGATTTTCCTTCTTTTCTGTGTCATTATTCTTGTCTTGTCTATTATTCTCATCCTTGAAGTTATGAAATCTCTTAGTGGTTTGAGTTTTGCTAAAAGCGGCTAGATTTGGTTTAAATCGTTTATTCGATTTCTTCACAGTTTCACCATTCTTTCGTTTTTGTATCTTAGGTCTCTTCTGGATTCTCTCTTCTTTTATATGAAGCGTCTCTGTAGTATAACTAGAGTCTTCTTTATCCAGTTTCTCAAAGGTTCTCTTAGCATCTTCTGTAGCTGATAGTACAACATGAAGTTGTTTCCTAATTTCTTCTACAGTCTCGTTACTCAGTTTCAATTTTAGTTCATATATAATTTCTTCTGGAAACTTCTCCATTATTACGAATCGAAGGTGATTATGTTCAATATTTTCTCCTAGTGAGTTCAATACACGAAGATGTCTCTCTATTTCATCCAATGTTTTTCTACACTCTTCTTGTTTTTCTGCTCTTTTAAGTTTGTAGAGAGTTGAATAATGCGCGTCAATAATTTGAATCCTTTTCCCATAGCGATTTGTGAGAGTGGTGATGGCAATCTTATAGTTGTCATTAGTGGTCTCAAGACCTTCCAAGATTGTCATTGCTTCACCCTTCAAAGAAGCTTTTAAGTACTGTAGCTTATCGACATCTCTCATCTCTCTCTGATCAATGATAGAACAGAATTGATCCCAAAATTGCGTCCATTGAAGTACATCTCCCGAAAAAATTGGTAAAACCAATTCCGGTAATTTTCCTCTATTCATTAACTGACCCGAGCTTGAAGAAGAAGAAACAGCCTTGTCTTTCTTGACTTGTATTCGAGCATTCAATTCAGCCAACATCTCGTCTCCTTCCAATTGTTCAGTTGTCATATTAGATATCTCATCCGCATTAGGATCTTGAGAACTGTTAAAATATTGATACAATTCGTTGCTGAATCGATCAAGTACAGCTTGTAGCTTTGATGCCAAAATTCTTGCTTGTTCCTCATCTTCAGAAGACCACGACTTTAGAACACAAAGAACACGAGAGCTGCTTGACAAGCTTTTGATGTTTTCCACAAATTTGGTTAATCTACCCAAATATATTTCATCCATGGTTTTGCATGTACAAGTATAAATCTGAAATTATTTTAAACACCCTGTAGTACAATAGTTCATATCATCCATATTTATCACAGTAGCGTTGACTCTAATAATTTGTCTTGGTAAATATTAATTAAGTTTATTCTGTATGAAGCATATTCACTTCCAGTATACACTCAATTAGTTACCCTACTGCCTTGCAATAAATGTTGTGACATATCTCAAACAGTACTTGACATAAAGTATTAATATCATATTACCAAGTGATTTCTTGTTCCAATAAATTGCATAATAAACAATTAAAGCATGACTTAGTATAGTCAATAACCATGACACTTAGTTGGACGAGTCTGTTTCCTTCGAAACATTTCCACTTTTTATCCATCTGACTTGACCATTGCACTACCGTGCACCTTCATCTCGTTATATGGAACCACAAGAAAATCACTCAGGTCTTTATTATTAATGACACACAACTAAATATGTATGTTGATAGCGCCTATTTGGTTTGATTGAATCAATCAAAACAAATACGTCACTACCTGTCACTAAATATCGCAGTAAGCACTACTTTACCCTAGTAACTGTATGCTTTGGTCTTATCACAATATACAATCATTGAACACCTTTAATAACACACACACACTGCAATATATGTATGCAGAATATATGTGAAATTTTGCTCATCCGAGTAAACAATGTTTGTTCCAAAGTGTTACTGTGCTTTCTTAATACATATCCATAAACAAACAAAAACCTTCTTTACTTATCCAGTTTTATGTTGCAAATAAGATATATGCACTGCATAGGTAACACTAAGTAACCACTCGCTTTACAGTATACACGATTACATTGTTACATACCTCTCGATCTTGTAACACTTCGTTTTACATTTATCGTATATCTCCTTGAAGATAGGTTCTTCTATTCATTTATTATCACTGATCCTATTGATAGAGGATAACACAATAAGTTTTAATAGAAAATAATATTACCTGATCAAATTATGTTTGCGACTTTATAATCACGGGTTTTTTAAGAGAAAATTAGTTGCAGTACTGTCAAATTTAACAAATGTATCGTTCCATATGTGCAATTGCCATAATATAACTCATTCAGCACTATACTAATACTTTATTTCGCTAGAAATGCGAATTTCAAATTGTAAATTGCTTACCGGCAAAATACTTTGACCGATGAATAATTACACTTGAAAAACGTAAATAATCACTCTTACCTGATGATCACGATTATCCCTGTTTTATTTTTAGTTGTTTCCTTTAAATAACTTCAATCAATATTGTAGAAGGCCTCAAACAATATTTTCTTGTTGACAAATAATAAGTCTCCTTTTTGCGAGAACGTTCTTCTTGTTCCACCTAAAGAATTTATTACAATAAGTAAGTAATTGTATTTACTTCACGTTTATTGAATTACGAAACTAATTAGTAATATAATTATTAAATTTCCTTTGATTTGATCTGACAGATAAAAGAAAAATTGAATATCAATTTGACGTTTCGACCTTGCCAGATGTCAATTTCTTTCCAATTATTTATATTGACCTTTTTAAATAAGAAATATTATTTGATATCTACTAAAATTCTCTAAAACGTATAAATATTTATTTGATATAAAAGTAATACGTTTTCCTAAAATAAAATACTATTTCCGAATAACTCGTAACTCGCCATCTATGATTGAATAGTAGAACTTCTTCGTTACAACTGGTGCCGCGTAGCTAAACCAATTTGCTCTTGATAATTTTAGCCCTCAAATTGATAAAATTGTGTTTTATACACAACAACGTTTGTAAAATGAGTTCTAATCATTTTACCAACGTCCCTGTTATTTCTTATATCTAAGGGTTACACAAATAAATAACAATGTCTGTTTTTATTAGTTTCCCTACTCAACCAAAGATGTCCTCAATATCAAAATCATAAGACAGCTGACCACTAAAATGAAAATTTTAATTTTAGTTATATATATTCTTGATCTTAAAGGTTTATTAATATGTTTTATTTATCAGACTTGGTTTAATCTGCACTAGACTTTATTTCAACTGAATCTTTAAATACTGAGCTACATATTTATCAAATTCAAATCCCAGCATCTACCACCAAATTTTGTCCCGCTCCTTAACATACGGCTGCGTACAAAAGTGATAATGTCTTCATGAGTGTATTCAAAGAAGAATAACCTCACAAGGACATTCTAGCTCCAGGTCCTATGGAATGTAACTCTTGGATTAACTTTCCTCTGGATATGATATATCTGCTTCGCAATTAGAGTATGTAATATTATGTATAATAAATTGATATTAAGACCATTAACTTGTAGTTTATAAATTTAAGTGAGAATCCTTTAATAGGAACGTTGAGTCAATTTTTCTGGTCAGATTGTTGGGTCAGCTGTCTTACCTTATAAGTGTTCCTTGACCTGGCACCGTCCACTGATCCCATGTAGTTGGGTTGAATGTCCCATCTGTTTAAAGGTGAAAACATGAATCTCTGCTAGATCCTCTAAGTACTTGACTATGCCTTCAACGCATAGGTAAAAACGTTAACTGACTTATCCTTAGCATGTCATTGAATGTTATGAACTTGGTAGCCCACAGGCTCAGACAGAGTCGCAAGGACCCTCTTACTTATGTTTCGTCCTGAGCTCACACGAACCCAGACGGAGTCGCGCGGACTCTTTACTCATTCCTGCCTATAGAATTGGCCAAGTCTACGTGCACTGGTGAACCCTTCGGTTCTCAAAGTTGCCGAATATTAAAACGGCGGCTCGCAAGCCTTCTTCAGATTCTTAGTAGCGACAGACAATAACATTAATGATATATTACGGATAAGCGTATCGGATGGAAATAGGTTGCTTGATCAGCTCTATGAGTTTCGCCAAGTCACCTAACTTCCACTCCATTAATAAAGACTTAAATAAAGGAATATTCTACATGTTTTCAAGATACTTAGCTTTGGGTAACAGGTCAGGAAACGGGCACAAAAACTATTTTCACCATCACAATTTATATCATTTTAAATGTCAGAAAACAAAAGAATTTTAGCGACAAAATTCAAAGCTTACCAAAGATAAAATAGAGTTTGAGTCCATCCGGTGTTCAGTCAATGTTGCTATATACAAATATTATTTAAGGGTTATTTCTCGCGAACCCTCTTCGCGACACCGCCAGACAAATATCAAGCAAACCATGGCCGAGGAAAACATTTCCTATTCTGAGGCTGATAAACTATATCCGACTGTTAATAAGTCTTTTGCGAATGCAGTATCCACCCCACCTCCCCCCAATAAGCTCAATTCATACAAAAAAACTATTTTTAGCAGTCCACGACCCCCTCCTCCGCCCCGATACGGCTACGACAGGAAAGCTCACATGGCCCTCTCTAGCGACAATCCCCTCTCATCAGTAACTGGTACGGCGCTCAATAATCCTCTTGCTTCGGAAAATACCCTTTCCATCGTTCTCAAACTCCTCTCTGCCGTGTCAAAATTATTTTCCTCGTTTCACGCTGAGGTAAACCTGTTGTCCCACGTTGCCCCTCTCCTTTCAACTCTCATTTCTTCGCTGAATCATGGCCCAAACAACCCTCCAATGGAACAGTAGGAGCATTAGTAATAAAAAATCTGATCTAATTTATTTAATAAACAAGTACAAACTTTCAATTTTGTCAATATCAGAGCTATGGCTCAAACCGAGTCATAACTTTAGAATCCCTGGCTTTGCGCTCATTTGCGATGCCAGACCCAACGGCTTTGGTGGTTGTGCTCTATTTATTAAAAATTCCCTTCTATTCTCCTCAATAACTATTCCTCCTCCCAGTGACTTCAATATTGTAGCAGCCCGTGTTGATAACTGCACTTTTGTTTCAGTATATATCCCTCACCCTTCTAAATTAATCCTATCTCAATTGTCTTCTATTTTACAGTCCCTCCCTTCTCCTCTTCTAATCCTTGGAGATCTTAACTGTCATAGCCGCGTGTGGGGGTGTGGAAAGTCAGACTCTCGTGGAAACGACCTCCTCGAAATACTTGACTCCCTCAATCTATGTATCCTCAACTCCGGCTCTCCTACTAGACGTTCTCGCCCTAGTGAGTCGCCTAGCGCAGTGGATATTTCGTTGTGTTCCCCTAACCTAGCTCCTCTTCTCTCGTGGGAAACTCTCAACTCCTCTTTTGGGAGTGATCATTTCCCTATCTTACTTACTTCTCTTCGGTCACCTAATTCCTTTTACTCCCGGTCTCCTAACCTCCCCCTCCTTAAATTTTCCTTACTAAATGCTGACTGGGATGAGTATAAATCCGAACTGATTAATATTAGCTCATCGTTACCTCCGATTTCAGCCGATCACATCGATGAATGCGCCGAGTCTTTTTCCAGGGGTATTATCCAATGTGCCGAACTGGTATTTCCGTTTAAAAAAACCGTGTCGGACAGAATCCCTTCCCCTCCTTGGTGGGATCCTGAATGTACGGCTGCAATTAAGCACAGGAAACTGTGCGAAATTGAATATCGCCATAATATTTGTCAGGACAATTATATCCAGCTCAGTAAATGCATCGCTGAAACCAAGCTGCTATTACAGTCAAAGAAGAGAGAAGGCTGGGTGTCCTTCTGTTCATCCATTTCCCCTTCCACCCCGGCCCGTTTCCTCTGGGGCAACATCAGGAAATATAGAGGATGTAAACCGTCTTCTTCCCGTGCTCACCCTCCTTCCCGGGAGTGGGCGGATTCTTTTATGGACTCCCTTGCGCCTCAGTATACCCCAACCTCTGCAGAGTCCAACCCGGGCTATTGCTTAAGTTCCCTTGATCCCCTTGATGAACCTTTCTCCCTGGTAGAGCTTAAAATTGTCCTTAGCAAAGTCAAGGACTCTACCCCAGGCCATGATGGTATCCCTTATTCTTTTCTTTGTAACTCGTGCGACTCTTTCCTTTCGTATTATCTGGAACTTGCCAATGTTATATTCGTCTCCGGTATCATTCCACGGCTATGGAAGTCCCAACTAATAATTCCCATTCTGAAACCAAACAAAGATCCCGCCGATCCATCTTCATATCGCCCTATAGCTCTTTCGTCCGTCTTGTTGAAAACAATGGAACACCTAATAAAGAACCGATTGGAGTGGTTTGTGGAGAGTAATAATCTTCTCCCCTCTCACCAATTTGGCTTCAGAAAAGGTAGAAGCACTATAGACAGTTTGGGTATTTTCACGACTGACATACGTATTGCCTTCTCCAGCGGGAAATCGGTCGTGGCTGCCTTTTTAGATGTTAAGGCTGCTTATGACAATGTACAATTACCCATCCTCTCGGACAAACTCCGTCAGATTAACTCTCCACCGAGACTGAGTAACCTCATAATTAGAATACTTTCGGATCGATCAATCACTCTCCGAGGTAATGATAGGGACACTGCTCCAACCCGATCGATTTGGAAGGGCTTACCACAAGGGTCTGTCCTTAGCCCGTTACTATTTAATATCTACACTGCTGACTTGTGCTCCGCCCGTGAGCAGT
The DNA here is from genome assembly GCA_963854355.1 of Epinotia brunnichana. Classification (NCBI taxonomy): domain Eukaryota; kingdom Metazoa; phylum Arthropoda; class Insecta; order Lepidoptera; family Tortricidae; genus Epinotia; species Epinotia brunnichana. The sequence continues at coordinate 4,168,480 of OY977962.1, read as the reverse complement.
CTAGCATTTTGCAATACGCAGATGATGTTCTAATATATTCCTCAAACTATTCCATTTCCAAGGCAGCTGAGCGCATTAAACTGTCTCTAAAGTCTATAAATAATTGGCTTTCCCATCATGGATTCGATTTATCTCCCTCCAAAAGTAATATTGTCATTTTCTCCAGGAAAAAAACTCTCCCTCCTGTCAATATTTCGCTTAGTGGTCACTATATTCCTGTTAAACCTCACTTTAAGTTTTTAGGTCTGGTTCTTGATAGTAAATTATCGGGGCTAGCTCACTGCGAATACATCGAGGCCAAGTGCGAACGAAATCTCAATATACTCAGAAGTTTAGCGGGTGTGTGGTGGGGTGCCCACCCCTTTGCTCTAAAGTTACTATATAACGCTATAGTTAGAAGTGTCCTAGATTATGGAACATTCTTACTGGAACCTGCTAACCAGGCTGCTTTACGGAACCTCGTACGAATCCAGTCCAAGGCACTCCGCGTTGTTTCTGGCGCCATGAGATCTAGTCCATTAAACGCTCTTCGGGTTGAATGCTTAGAACCTCCCCTTGATTTACGTCGGCAGTTCCTCTCAGATCGCTATCTATTCCGTACCTTCCAATTTTCGGTTCATCCTATTTTCCCCAAAATTACGGATCTCAATCTTCTCTTTCGCAGTTCCCCGTACTGGGTTAACAAATCCCCTCCATGTTTGATTACCAGCTTCCGAAGGTTTCAGCTAATCAAGGACTCAACCTATCACTCCCCAAATCTTCCAATGTTTGAATTTCCCTATCACGTGACAATTCTCCAACCTCGAATTATTTTGGATTTTAACATTTTAAAAGGTGATGTCTGCGCTAGAGAAAGGATACAAGGTATTCTTGGAAATGACTGGTCTAATTGGCATACCCTGTACTCTGACGCCTCCAAACTTTCCCCAGTTGGCTGTGTTGGAGTTGGCACGTTTCATTCCCAATACGGCATAGTGCAGAAAGTGAAATGTCCTCCTGAGTCTTCCGTCTTTTCTGGTGAGTGCGTAGGTATCTTGAAATGCCTGGAATACGTCTTGATGGCTCGCCTTAAACGCTCCATTGTTTTCTCAGACTCGCGAAGCGCTCTAGAATCGCTCATTTCTAACCCCTTTTCGACTAAAATTCACAACCCTCTTGTATTTATGATTAAGAATAAAATTAATGACTGTTACCTCAATGGCTATGAAGTTATTCTGGCTTGGATCCCTAGCCACTCTGGTATCCCTGGTAATGAGGCAGCGGATCGCCTTGTCCCGCTCCTTAACATACGGCTGCGTACAAAAGTGATAATGTCTTCATGAGTGTATTCAAAGAAGAATAACCTCACAAGGACATTCTAGCTCCAGGTCCTATGGAATGTAACTCTTGGATTAACTTTCCTCTGGATATGATATATCTGCTTCGCAATTAGAGTATGTAATATTATGTATAATAAATTGATAATAAGACCATTAACTTGTAGTTTATAAATTTAAGTGAGAATCCTTTAATAGGAACGTTGAGTCAATTTTTCTGGTCAGATTGTTGGGTCAGCTGTCTTACCTTATAAGTGTTCCTTGACCTGGCACCGTCCGCTGATCCCATGTAGTTGGGTTGAATGTCCCATCTGTTTAAAGGTGAAAACATGAATCTCTGCTTGATCCTCTAAGTACTTGACTATGCCTTCAACGCATAGGTAAAAACGTTAACTGACTTATCCTTAGCATGTTATTGAATGTTATGAACTTGGTAGCCCACAGGCTCAGACAGAGTCGCAAGGACCCTCTTACTTATGTTTCGTCCTGAGCTCACACGAACCCAGACGGAGTCGCGCGGACTCTTTACTCATTCCCTGCCTATAGAATTGGCCAAGTCTACGTGCACTGGTGAACCCTTCGGTTCTCAAAGTTGCCGAATATTAAAACGGCGGCTCGCAAGCCTTCTTCAGATTCTTAGTAGCGACAGACAATAACATTAATGATATATTACGGATAAGCGTATCGGATGGAAATAGGTTGCTTGATCAGCTCTATGAGTTTCGCCAAGTCACCTAACTTCCACTCCATTAATAAAGACTTAAATAAAGGAATATTCTACATGTTTTCAAGATACTTAGCTTTGGGTAACAGGTCAGGAAACGGGCACAAAAACTATTTTCACCATCACAATTTATATCATTTTAAATGTCAGAAAACAAAAGAATTTTAGCGACAAAATTCAAAGCTTACCAAAGATAAAATAGAGTTTGAGTCCATCCGGTGTTCAGTCAATGTTGCTATATACAAATATTATTTAAGGGTTATTTCTCGCGAACCCTCTTCGCGACACACCCGCCACGCGAGGTTAGTTTATATTGGTCATCAAGTCGCGAGTCCATTCATGGATTTTCTCCAGAGCGTAGACTGCGGCAGCTCGATGTTGTTTCTCTTCATTTGGTTGATTGCACAAACCTTCACTATTCTGTACATCATTTTCTGTATCAGACAAATCGTTTGTCATACTTGTTTTATCTAGCTTCTCTCTCGTGTCTTGTGTTAAATCGTATCTCTCTTCTGTATTAATTTCATTGTCATCGATTTGACTGTAATCTGTTTCTATAGGATTATTTGTTTCCACTTCCTTGATTTCTATAGACGGCATCTGAAGCAAATCACCATCAACGACGTGTGCTTCATTAGCTTCTTCTTGACAAAACATTTCGTCAACTGAATTCTCAGTCTCTACTTCCAATGGATAGAGGTGTGAAATGGAACGTGTAAATACACTATCACCAACTTTTATTTTTGCTACTCTACATAAATTGTCACTCCCCTTTATTATTTCCACTATTACTCCTACTTTCCAACCTTCACGGTTTCTAGATTCTCCCTTTATCTGTACTACATCGCCAATTTTTGGAATATCATGAGATCTTATTCTAACTTGCTTAGGCGAGTTTCTATACCTTTCTCTCAAGCTGAGTAAGTATCGATTGATGAACATTTCCTTATATTCATCCATAATGTAGTTACCTCTCTTCCAACCTTTAATAAGTTGTTGTTTAATGATCGAACCCGAGATCGGTAAATGTTCCATAAGCACTTGAATGTTCAAACATCTTCCAGGTGTTAAGAAATCGGCTGGTTTCAGAATGTGATCTATTTCGGCTCCCACATATGTAAGTGGTCGAGTGTTGACTACAGCCTCGACTTCTTTGATGATTGTCAAGAGCTGATTCTCACCTAGCATATGTTTTTCGAGTGTTCGTTTTAGACAGTGTTTCACAACAGCCACAAGACGTTCATACACGCCCCCATGCCAGGGTGCTAATTGAGGTATAAATTTCCACTTTATTTTCTCTTTCAATGCTCCTTCTGATATTACCTCAGCTAATAATCTAAACTGAGATGCATTGTCAGAAAGTATAGACGATGGAATTCCTCTAGTAGCGATGAAACGTCTGAACGCCATGAGACATTCGTCTGTGGTTAGATCTTTAACTACTTCCAAATGTATTGCTCGTACTACAAGACATGTGAAAAGGCAAATCCATCTTTTCTTTAAGCCACTTTCTGTCTTAATGGTCATTGGACCGAAATAATCTACGCCCACATACGTAAAAGCTGCAGTATATGTTACTCTCTCTACCGGCAGAGCCGGAGTCTTAGGTAGTTCATATGGACCTCCTCCATGTTTCACGCACTTTGCACATTTGCTTAGAATCTTTTGGACTTGTGCTCTTCCTTGAGGAATCCAAAATTTCTGTCGTACGAGACTTAAAGTATGAGGTACTCCAACATGAAGATTTTCCTCATGGATTTTCTTGATAATTTTCTGTGTCAATTCACTGTTCTTGGGTAAAAGTATAGGATGTTTGGCGTCGTATGATAAACCAGAATTTTTAAGTCTTCCTTCACATCTTAATAATCCATTTGTGTCAAAGAATAAATCTAAATTCTTGGATAAATGTGTTATCTTTCCTTTGTATTCTTCCGGAAATGATATTTTTTGTAATTCTTTTATCTCTTGTGATTGTGAGTCTAAAACCTTATCTTTGATTAATCCTTCATCTAACAATGTTGTTTCTAGTTGTTTTTCTGTGTTTGGCACACCCTCCCCCATCAGAAGAGAAGTGTCTCTTTGCGGACCTCTAGGCCAATACTTCGGATCTTCCTTCAAAAAGTCAGGTCCAACCAACCACCTATTTCTTTCTTCATCTGAGGTAATTGGACGTGTGGCTACATCTGCAGGATTAAGACCAGACGGTACGTATCTCACAACCAGATTTTTGTTTTGTTTTATTTCTTCCAGTCTTCTGGATACAAATGGTTCAAGCAACTTCTCAGAGTTATACCAATCGATAACTATCTGACTGTCTGTCCACAATGTCATTGACGTCACATCCAATTGTAAAAATCTGAGTACGTATTTAATAAGACGACTTCCTATCAAAACTCCCATCAATTCTAAACGCGGTATTTTCAGGTTTTCCTGGTCCTTAATAGGAACCAGACGCGATTTACCTATTATAAAGCTAACTGTATCTCTTTGAACCAAGTAAATCACAGCTGAATATGCGACTGTTGACGAATCAGTGAAGCAATGTACCTGTGCTTCCTTTTCATTGGGTACAGTAATATTCCTTGGTAGACATATAGTCTCTACTAGTTTCAGTTCTCTTAGAATAATCTTCCACTTTTGAAGTAAATTCTCAGGTAACACAGTGTCCCATTTGATTCGTTCCTTCCATAACTGTTGTAACAGCAATTTTGCTGGCAGCAATATAGGTGCACTGAATCCACAAGGATCATAAATCGCTGCTATGGTTTTTAGAACTCCTCTCTTAGTATTGGCGTTGTTTTCATTAACTTTGCCTCTGAGTTGTAAAACATCGCTTTGCAGATTCCAGTTAAGGCCAAGTGTTTTAATAGTTGGTCCCTTAACTATGTCAGGTACTTGTTCTGCAAATTCTTCAGAATTAGAACTCCACTCTCTTAGGTTCATTGAAATTTCAGCGAAAACGCTTTTTCCTTCTTTATAGAGATTCAATGCCTCTTCAACAGATTCCACTCCTGTGAGAACGTTGTCTACATATATATCATTAGCCAGTTGTTTAGTGTAATTTCCATTTGCCTTTTGTAAGTGATGTCTGACCGTAGCATTCAAAAGAAACGGACTGCATATTATTCCAAAAGGTACGCGCGAGAACCTATATTGTAACAAGTTGTCTTCAGTAATGGGTTTATTTATATCTTTTAGCCAAAAAAATCTTGTAACATCTCTGTCATTTTCATTTAAAGCGATTTGTAGAAAGGCTTTTTCCACATCTGCCGTTATTCCTATGGCATGACATCTGAATTTCATAAGTAGCCCTGTCAAATCTTCCAACATCATAGGACCACAGTATAAACATTCGTTTAAGCTTTTAGTATCCTTCGTACGCGCGCTGGCATCATAAACAATCCTGAGAGATTTGCCAGGTGTTATGACTGGGTGATGAGCAAGAAAATGGATTGGATGATCCTCTTTAATACCTTCAGGTACCACCTCTATGACACCATTTCGTAGTTGATCCTTGAGTGTTTGATTATAAGTCGATAAGGTGTCGGAATCTAATCTTTTCAGCAGCCCGACCAAACGACCATACGCTAATCCATAGTTGGTAGGTAATTCAGGTGGATATTCTTTCCAAGGCCAACTAACATGATAGCGCCCCTCTTTGAACGTGGTGTTCTTATTGAAATGTTCAATGGCTTCCTCCTCTCTAGTAGAGTTTGGTGAATCGATGATTCCTATGGACTCTAGGTCCCACAAAACCTTCATAGATACCTTATCTAACGGCAAATCAGGTTCATTTAATTTAGTTTCATATGACGCTTGAAAGTATGTGAGTACTGACAACTCGTCCCCATGTTCGTCTCTAGTCCTGCCAGAAAGTATCCAACCTAAGTTAGAATTCACCAAATATAGATTCTCTCGTATCTTTACTTTTTCTTCAGCCATAATTGAATGGTAATAATCGTTACCAATCAGTATATCCACCCTATCTGACAGTGAACCATCATCAGCCAGTAGGTAATCTTCTCGATGTTCCCACTCATCCAGTTCCTTACTATGAGATGAAATGCCACGCGTGATAGAAGGTACAATGTTCGCATATATCACCTTTTGCTTATTAACCCTTGATCGAATATGAAGTTTCACTATCGAACTATCTATCTCTTGAGGTTTGTCTGAACCAAACGTAAATACCATCAGATGGCAGTTTTCTTCTTTCTCCAATTCAAGGTGTTTAGCGACATCTTGAGTGACATAACTTCTCATACTACCAGAGTCCAATAACACACGGCACTTCATTGATGTATTGTTAAGTCCCTTGACGTTGACAACAGCTGTTTGCAATATTGTGGATTCATTCCCATGTACATGTAGTGCACTAGTAGATTCTTTCTTAGTTGTCACTCCTTTAGGGCAAAGCGCTCTGTTATGTAGACCCTTCACACCACAATGATAACAAGCTCTGTATCTTAATCTGCAGGAGTTTAAGGTATGACCCATACGCAGACAATTATAACAACGGTTTCCTAATTTCGCTTTCCTTTGTTCTACAGTTCTACTGTTTGTGCACTCATCATTGAAATGATCACCCTTGCAAAAGATACAGCTGATTTTCCTTCTTTTCTGTGTCATTATTCTTGTCTTGTCTATTATTCTCATCCTTGAAGTTATGAAATCTCTTAGTGGTTTGAGTTTTGCTAAAAGCGGCTAGATTTGGTTTAAATCGTTTATTCGATTTCTTCACAGTTTCACCATTCTTTCGTTTTTGTATCTTAGGTCTCTTCTGGATTCTCTCTTCTTTTATATGAAGCGTCTCTGTAGTATAACTAGAGTCTTCTTTATCCAGTTTCTCAAAGGTTCTCTTAGCATCTTCTGTAGCTGATAGTACAACATGAAGTTGTTTCCTAATTTCTTCTACAGTCTCGTTACTCAGTTTCAATTTTAGTTCATATATAATTTCTTCTGGAAACTTCTCCATTATTACGAATCGAAGGTGATTATGTTAAAATATTTTCCCATAGCGATTTGTGAGAGTGGTGATGGCAATCTTATAGTTGTCATTAGTGGTCTCAAGACCTTCCAAGATTGTCATTGCTTCACCCTTCAAAGAAGCTTTTAAGTACTGTAGCTTATCGACATCTCTCATCTCTCTCTGATCAATGATAGAACAGAATTGATCCCAAAATTGCGTCCATTGAAGTACATCTCCCGAAAAAATTGGTAAAACCAATTCCGGTAATTTTCCTCTATTCATTAACTGACCCGAGCTTGAAGAAGAAGAAACAGCCTTGTCTTTCTTGACTTGTATTCGAGCATTCAATTCAGCCAACATCTCGTCTCCTTCCAATTGTTCAGTTGTCATATTAGATATCTCATCCGCATTAGGATCTTGAGAACTGTTAAAATATTGATACAATTCGTTGCTGAATCGATCAAGTACAGCTTGTAGCTTTGATGCCAAAATTCTTGCTTGTTCCTCATCTTCAGAAGACCACGACTTTAGAACACAAAGAACACGAGAGCTGCTTGACAAGCTTTTGATGTTTTCAACAAATTTGGTTAATCTACCCAAATATATTTCATCCATGGTTTTGCATGTACAAGTATAAATCTGAAATTATTTTAAACACCCTGTAGTACAATAGTTCATATCATCCATATTTATCACAGTAGCGTTGACTCTAATAATTTGTCTTGGTAAATATTAATTAAGTTTATTCTGTATGAAGCATATTCACTTCCAGTATACACTCAATTAGTTACCCTACTGCCTTGCAATAAATGTTGTGACATATCTCAAACAGTACTTGACATAAAGTATTAATATCATATTACCAAGTGATTTCTTGTTCCAATAAATTGCATAATAAACAATTAAAGCATGACTTAGTATAGTCAATAACCATGACACTTAGTTGGACGAGTCTGTTTCCTTCGAAACATTTCCACTTTTTATCCATCTGACTTGACCATTGCACTACCGTGCACCTTCATCTCGTTATATGGAACCACAAGAAAATCACTCAGGTCTTTATTATTAATGACACACAACTAAATATGTATGTTGATAGCGCCTATTTGGTTTGATTGAATCAATCAAAACAAATACGTCACTACCTGTCACTAAATATCGCAGTAAGCACTACTTTACCCTAGTAACTGTATGCTTTGGTCTTATCACAATATACAATCATTGAACACCTTTAATAACACACACACACTGCAATATATGTATGCAGAATATATGTGAAATTTTGCTCATCCGAGTAAACAATGTTTGTTCCAAAGTGTTACTGTGCTTTCTTAATACATATCCATAAACAAACAAAAACCTTCTTTACTTATCCAGTTTTATGTTGCAAATAAGATATATGCACTGCATAGGTAACACTAAGTAACCACTCGCTTTACAGTATACACGATTACATTGTTACATACCTCTCGATCTTGTAACACTTCGTTTTACATTTATCGTATATCTCCTTGAAGATAGGTTCTTCTATTCATTTATTATCACTGATCCTATTGATAGAGGATAACACAATAAGTTTTAATAGAAAATAATATTACCTGATCAAATTATGTTTGCGACTTTATAATCACGGGTTTTTTAAGAGAAAATTAGTTGCAGTACTGTCAAATTTAACAAATGTATCGTTCCATATGTGCAATTGCCATAATATAACTCATTCAGTACTATACTAATACTTTATTTCGCTAGAAATGCGAATTTCAAATTGTAAATTGCTTACCGGCAAAATACTTTGACCGATGAATAATTACACTTGAAAAACGTAAATAATCACTCTTACCTGATGATCACGATTATCCCTGTTTTATTTTTAGTTGTTTCCTTTAAATAACTTCAATCAATATTGTAGAAGGCCTCAAACAATATTTTCTTGTTGACAAATAATAAGTCTCCTTTTTGCGAGAACGTTCTTCTTGTTCCACCTAAAGAATTTATTACAATAAGTAAGTAATTGTATTTACTTCACGTTTATTGAATTACGAAACTAATTAGTAATATAATTATTAAATTTCCTTTGTTTTGATCTGACAGATAAAAGAAAAATTGAATATCAATTTGACGTTTCGACCTTGCCAGATGTCAATTTCTTTCCAATTATTTATATTGACTTTTTTAAATAAGAAATATTATTTGATATCTACTAAAATTCTCTAAAACGTATAAATATTTATTTGATATAAAAGTAATACGTTTTCCTAAAATAAAATACTATTTCCGAATAACTCGTAACTCGCCATCTATGATTGAATAGTAGAACTTCTTCGTTACAACTGGTGCCGCGTAGCTAAACCAATTTGCTCTTGATAATTTTAGCCCTCAAATTGATAAAATTGTGTTTTATACACAACAACGTTTGTAAAATGAGTTCTAATCATTTTACCAACGTCCCTGTTATTTCTTATATCTAAGGGTTACACAAATAAATAACAATGTCTGTTTTTATTAGTTTCCCTACTCAACCAAAGATGTCCTCAATATCAAAATCATAAGACAGCTGACCACTAAAATGAAAATTTTAATTTTAGTTATATATATTCTTGATCTTAAAGGTTTATTAATATGTTTTATTTATCAGACTTGGTTTAATCTGCACTAGACTTTATTTCAACTGAATCTTTAAATACTGAGCTACATATTTATCAAATTCAAATCCCAGCATCTACCACCAAATTTTGTCCCGCTCCTTAACATACGGCTGCGTACAAAAGTGATAATGTCTTCATGAGTGTATTCAAAGAAGAATAACCTCACAAGGACATTCTAGCTCCAGGTCCTATGGAATGTAACTCTTGGATTAACTTTCCTCTGGATATGATATATCTGCTTCGCAATTAGAGTATGTAATATTATGTATAATAAATTGATATTAAGACCATTAACTTGTAGTTTATAAATTTAAGTGAGAATCCTTTAATAGGAACGTTGAGTCAATTTTTCTGGTCAGATTGTTGGGTCAGCTGTCTTACCTTATAAGTGTTCCTTGACCTGGCACCGTCCGCTGATCCCATGTAGTTGGGTTGAATGTCCCATCTGTTTAAAGGTGAAAACATGAATCTCTGCTTGATCCTCTAAGTACTTGACTATGCCTTCAACGCATAGGTAAAAACGTTAACTGACTTATCCTTAGCATGTTATTGAATGTTATGAACTTGGTAGCCCACAGGCTCAGACAGAGTCGCAAGGACCCTCTTACTTATGTTTCGTCCTGAGCTCACACGAACCCAGACGGAGTCGCGCGGACTCTTTACTCATTCCCTGCCTATAGAATTGGCCAAGTCTACGTGCACTGGTGAACCCTTCGGTTCTCAAAGTTGCCGAATATTAAAACGGCGGCTCGCAAGCCTTCTTCAGATTCTTAGTAGCGACAGACAATAACATTAATGATATATTACGGATAAGCGTATCGGATGGAAATAGGTTGCTTGATCAGCTCTATGAGTTTCGCCAAGTCACCTAACTTCCACTCCATTAATAAAGACTTAAATAAAGGAATATTCTACATGTTTTCAAGATACTTAGCTTTGGGTAACAGGTCAGGAAACGGGCACAAAAACTATTTTCACCATCACAATTTATATCATTTTAAATGTCAGAAAACAAAAGAATTTTAGCGACAAAATTCAAAGCTTACCAAAGATAAAATAGAGTTTGAGTCCATCCGGTGTTCAGTCAATGTTGCTATATACAAATATTATTTAAGGGTTATTTCTCGCGAACCCTCTTCGCGACACGCCTAGCTAAGGATGCCGTTTGCAGTGGCGACAAGTTCCCTTTTTTTAAAAATTGCTGTTTCGATCTCTTATCACTCCCGAAGAATTACTTATTTAAATGCTGGAATTCCCGGTGGCACGTCTCAAGTAGGAACAAAGGCGCAAAATTAGCTGCGTTGCAGCCGGATGTCGGTCGAAAAGTCTGGTTTTCGAAAATTGTCCTGAGCAAAAAAGCCACCTCCTCTATCATTCGCATGAGGCTAGGTCACTGCCACTCTCCTGTCCACCTTGCCCGGCTGAGGATTCGGGACTCCTCCCTTTGTGAATGTGGTCTTGACGAGGGCAGCCTGAACCACTTGTTCCTGAGCTGCCCTCTCCTGAATCATACTAATTTATACTCTGGTCTGATCTTCCAAAAAGTCCCTTTCCCCACCCATATGCCCTCTCTTTTGGACCCTAACCCCGCTATTTTTCGTTTACTTGCAAACTTTTTAACAACTAATAAGCTAAAATTGTAACTCGATTATCCTCCCTTTCCTTTTTTTACTTTCAACTTTTGGCTTTATTACCGTTTTCCATATCGTTCGATTTTTGACGTGAAGCTGGCAGGAATGTCTAATGACGATTGCCATAAAAAAAAAAAAAAAAAAAAAAAAAAAATGTTTTGATATATGTCATTGTCACTCGCAAATTTTCTCTTACATCAAAAGTCATAATATATTTAACAAATCTCGTTTATATCCTCTATTATTATTTATACAATACTTCAGTATCCTAAAAGCTTCCTTAGCAACCTCTGCTACCATATCAGGAGCAACTTACAACCGTTTATCTCACTCGCACCATTGCCGGGCTTTGTATTCGTTCGTTTCGTTCACGTTCAGTACGCGACGGCGACGGTGCGCGCCTACGCGATGTTACCCGGTCTGCCCGGTCACCCGCATCTCGTTCCGTTCCACTCTCGCTCTGCTACTGAACTAAAGACCAAAGACCGATTTAGATCGCGATTGAGGAACTAGTTCGTTTCGTTCTGAGATGGGAATTCATTCCTAATCGTTCCTGACCGACACAAGCCTAATGGATGGCGCAAACGCGTTGTGGACGGCAGAGCGTTGTGCGATGGAACCTGGTACGAGACAAGCCAATAGAAGGTTGCATAGACAACAAACTGACACTAGAGCCCCTGGGACGAATTTCGTCTGCCAGAAATGTGGAAGATCATGCCGGTCTCGTACTGGTCTCTACAGTCACCAAAAACGATGTCTCCATGGCAATGTTTAAATCGTCGTCGTCATGACGTATTTATGAGCGGATTAAATCGATACATATACATGACTGTAACATTCACTAGAATACTCATTCTGAGTGAATGCTAAAGTGACCTTTAACGTCATGTTTAAACTGCCAAACGAACTAATACGAAGTGAACAACGGCTGAAAGCGACAAGGTATCAAGGTGCTCTAAGTATAAGTTCGACTGTAGCTATTCTGTTTTGTCCCTAATGTTTGGTACCTAGATAAGAAAGCAATCCTTGGTATGGTTTCAGTGAAACTTTCAATCCCTTTTTCACCCCTTTCAAGGATGATTTTCGGGATAAAAACATCCTATGACCTTCCTGGCGTCTCACACTATCTACCAAATTTTGTCTAAATCGGTTAAGGCCGAAAAGGTAATATCCAGCCAGATAGACTGAGTTACTTTTGCATTTATAAGATTAATATGGCTGTGTGTATCTGTTTATTACATTACTTTCCAGTCCTACGGTTTCGACGTAGGCTGCACAGCGGCCTCTCAACACTGCAGCATCAACAATGCGACACACACTGGCATTTGGCTGCTGTCGCCGACGACTTGCAATTGCTGCGACTACTGCCTACCCTTTATCGGTAAACAACCCAGTCTTACATAATTGAATCATTAAGAATCTTACCATTGGCTGGCTAGTTATAAATTACAATTTTAGAAGTCAAAAGTCTAATCTAAACTAACGAAGCAAGACTGGTCGAATGGCCAATAGTTATTAGTAGCTTCAACGGGCCACATGAGGTGCATTCAGTGCCTAAGGATGGACTGCAGGCCTTGATCCTCATCGCAGAGATCAACATGAATCGAGCTATTAAGAGGCAAGATCGACCTCCATTTTTCCCTTGGGATGCCTTTTGGGCCCTTTTGGTCTGCCACAGCCTATGTGATCCTTTGCGAGTTTTTACCCTGGACGTGGTGCATTTATTCTGCTTCATGGGCGAAATAAATGCTCATTACACGAGATGTTTAACTGCCTAGTTTAACAGGAGACAAAGGTTGCACAAACTCCTTCAAACACTGTAGCTCAACAATGCGATACTACTCTCATCTTTTCTAAAACTTTTGTTGCACCTTCTACGGCCCCTTTTTCACAATAACGTATATAAGTCGTTGGTATAAGTTACTCTGTTTGGTTGAAGTCCTTTCTGTTCAACTCCTTCAAGGAACTGCGAAAAAGGGTGCTCATTTTCAATGTAGACCCTCAGCAGAGCATTAGTTATTTTTTGTGAAATGCCCATGGGGATCCCTCTTTCTGTAAGTACACTCCATACGATCGGCCGTAGGTTAAACCGGAATATGTTCACAAGACTAGAGGAATTCTCATATGATTCCAGTGGAAGGTGATCACTGCAGCATGGGCGGACCAGGGACTGGCACGACCGTGGGCCGATGTGGAGACGGGCTGACCTGCGTACAAGAGAACGATGGCAACTTTTGTAGAAGAAGTTAGTATTGACGCAGCGTTACACTTACGTAGGTCGGAAGGTTACTTCATAAGTTTGAGACGAGTGCTTTAAAAAAGACTGGTGGCGTGTAGCCTGGTGAGAGTGACACGCCCGAGCAACCCTCAAATCTCCTCTTTATAGGCCACTGCCACTGTCGAGGAGTCACGAGTCATGACTTTTGGAACAGCTCAGTCTATGAATTGATATTCCGATCAGTCCTATAGAAACATCAGGGACATTTGATCACTATCTATTAGTTAGGTTATAAATTTTTAGCCACAATTTTTCGAGCGTATATTTAGGTATATCCGTATTATGGTGTGTTGTTTGAGGTAATAAGGTACCGATAGCATTGTTGGCCTCGCTCAATCATATTGATGGTCTTTCCTCGCACAGCACTCTGCTACCTTGCACCTTGCACAGCTCTGGTGGATCACGCTTATAAAAAAAATCGTTTAATTCAGACAACCACGGGTACTAAATGTTAAAATTATTATCTAGGTTTAGGTACCTACTTAATTACTAGTGTTAGTTATTTCAAAGTAAAAAAAAGCGGCCAAGTGCGAGTCGGACTCCCACATGAAGGGTTCCGTGAAATAAATTGCGGTTTACGATTTATGACGTATTAAAAAAAAACTACTTACTAGATCTCGTTCAAACCAATTTTCGGTGGAAGTTTACATGGTAATGTACATCATATATTTTTTTTAGTTTTATCATTCTCTTATTTTAGAAGTTACAGGGGGGGACACACATTTTACCACTTTGGAAGTGTCTCTCGCGCAAACTATTCAGTTTAGAAAAAAATTATGTTAGAAACCTCAATATTATTTTTGAAGACCTATCCATAGATACCACACACGTATGGGTTTGATGAAAAAAAAATTTTTGAGTTTCAGTTCTGAGTATGGGGACCCCTAAAACTTAATGTTTTTTTTCTATTTTTGTGTGAAAATCTTAATGCGGTTCACAGAATACATCTACTTACTAAATTTCAACAGTATAGCTCTTATAGTTTCGGAAAAAAGTGGCTGTGACATACGGACGGACAGACAGACAGACGGACATGACGAATCTATAAGGGTTCCGTTTTTTGCCATTTGGCTACGGAACCCTAAAAACCAGGACACTCACGTGTACGAGGTGACTATAGAGTGTACTCTGGTCCAATGTATGAGAAGCTGACTGTCCATCCTGTCAGCTATAACGGCCAGGAGGCTGTTGCGGCTGTCTCGCAGGCGCCGGAGCGCGGCTGCGCATCGCGCACGCATGATGGCCGGGAAACCATCCACGCGCGCGTGCGCGAACATACCGGACGCGCTACACCAGCGTGGCAGCCGCAACTGCGCCCTGAACGCGTTATTATACTGGACGCGGAGAGGCTCAGCGCCCTTTGCGAACAGCTGCTCCATATATAGGGCACATGTACTCGTATAAATGTCGTTATACCCCCCTATTTGTACCATTTACTTAATCTAAGTATGTTCGTGTGGTTTTCAGTGGAATCCGAATGCCACACAGCACAGGACGAGTATGATACAAGGCACGAGCTTGGACAGATCGGTTCGTTGGAGCAGAGACCAAGCTGCGATGGAAAAGGCCGGTATCAGCATTACCACTGTGTGCCTACGCAGAGGTAAGTATATGTCAAGTTATGGGAGGATTACTGGGAAGCCATCCTTTGGACAAGAGGAAGTGTAAAGGAAGTGAAATGATTTCAATACTAGCCCAAAAAGGGGAAGAAACTTGGGTATTCTGAATGATTGCTTTGCGTAGGTACAAAAGCGACAGTCGACAGTATCCAGTGTGAGAGAGAGAGAGAGTGATAGAACAATTTTTGAACGCACGTTAGGACTTTGATGTGTCCTAACACAAGAGTGTTAGGACATATACGGTCAAAACTGTTAGACTAATATAAACAACAGTATGCAACGTTCCCTTTGTTATAGCTAACAGTGCGGTGCGAGAGCGATTGGTGATATTAATTAGATTGGCCAGTAATGTAAGAGTAACAATTGCTTTTTTCAGTTGTTTCTGCCAATCAGACGAAGGAGAGCGGCTGTTTGGAGAGGTCCTTCATCAGGGTGCAGTAACTGAACGGAATATGCACTGTGGTTTGTGTTATATTTTTCACGATTCTAATTAATACATTAAATATTTTTTGATTCATGCAATTTAACGCGGCAGTTACCTCGATAAAATTTTGATCATTTGACCTACAAAAGGAAAATTAACCGTGATCGCAAGAAGCCCAGGACAGGAATTGAACCTGTGCCTCTGTTTGGGGTAAGGGCGCTGTTCTGCTCTTACTCCTAGGCAAATCAGACTACTACATCATCAGTATCATCACAGGGTTTCTTTGCCTTACATTCCTCAGGCTGTTCCCGCCTTCACCACAAAATCAAGACTACCATATCCCCGGGAGTCTCCCAGCCTGTGGTCGGTCTCCGTTGCACGTCGGACGGCAATTTCAACCCTATGCAGTGCTTGAATAACGTCTGCTATTGCGTGGATGAGATCACTGGGGTGATTAAAGGCGATGAGAAGATTAACTTGGATATTGACCCGCTTTCAGCGTTGTCGTGTTGTAAGTGTTCGTAGTTTAAGTTTAGTAAATGATCACAGTATACTTCCGTGATCGCTGCAGTTGTGGAATGAATTCCCTGTCATGGTTTTCCCGAGGCACAGGCACTACAGTATGGGGGTATTTAAGAAAGGAGTATACAGGTTTTTAAAGTGTCGGCAATCTTGCAATGCGTGTTCCTTAAGGGGGTGATCCATTAGCGAGCCGGCGAGCCAACGGTATAAATCGTTAGCTCCAAAGAACACTAAATACTATAGAAGGGGTATCAAGCGCGATTTCCATCGGGACCGTTGTCGCCACTTCGTCTCCTCCACGCCGCCTACAACACCACGGCGATCGGGTGACGTTGATATGAAAGCTTGAGCGCATGATCAAACTCTAGTGGCGGGCGTGCCACGCCCACATCGAAATTCTATAGTATTAAGTGGTCTGTGGTTAGCTCGTTGGCTTGAGTGATCCATTGGAAAGCAAAACAATCGACTCTAAGTCATTTCAAGCATGCACAAAGAGTCAGCAAGCCAACCGCCGGTTTTTAGACCGCGGACTTTCAGGTACTCCATTAGCGGTTTAGACTTGTGACTCGCGGGCTGGTTGGCGTACCGGTGGTTTTGCTCGCCAATGGATCACCCCCTTTACAGCTGCAAGCGTGTTTACGCCTCGGTAACTGCGTCCCATCAGGCAGGCCGTATGCTTATTGCCCCTTAAAACTCCTCTAATTCCAGATGACGAAAATCTTGACCTCTTCCCATCCATCGGTGCTCCGCCCTACAACTACACGTCGCCCTGCCTCGAAGACATGAGAGAGAGGATAGCGTTCCTAGAGGAGAGCAAGCAGGACGGCTTCAATGTCGACTTCTTCAGTACTATACCGGAATGTATGCCGGACGCAACGTATGGTAGGGTGGTCAAGACTAGCAATGGCTCGTAAGTAAATCTTAGCTACAGGCGTTATAAGATAAGATAATAATATTGGTCTCGAGTGCTACCTTGGTGTACACTAAAAGGAAACGCTACACGGGCCGATATCGGCCGGACTGCATGCTGGCCGACGCGTGATCCAGCCCGTGTCGATACGTGTCGGAAGCACGGCGGCCGGCCAAATCAAGGTCACTCAATACTAGATTTTCTGTGACCTTGCTTGACCGTCCGACAAAATCGGTCCGTGGAGCGTCTCCTTAAGGTAGTTAAAAATATTTTGTTGTTGGTAATCTTGATTTGCGTTTCGTTGTTGCAGTAAAATCTGCGTGGACGAGCGCGGGCAGCCTATAGATGCATACGAAACGATGCCTGGCACTCCAGAGTACGAACAAATGAACTGCAGTAAGTTGTCTCACCATATAACTAACCAATTTTAGGTGTGATAATCTTCTGATGACGGGCGACGCAGACGGGGCCGACCTAGACGCAGATGGCGGGACGACCTGGATGTATTCGTCAGCATTTGGGCGGAAGAGGCATCTAGTAGGGACGCATCGGAGATCACGGGGAGAGGCCTTTGCCCACCAGTGGGCCACACAATAGGTTCATAAAAAAATCTTATGATTCTTGCTCAGCACAACTTTCTCGACCGGCTGCCATGCATTTTACCGTGTTGTCATGAGACGTAGGTATATTGGGATTGGGCTTACGGACTATATCGAGTAGCAGTATGCTGTAGAATCTACAGTGTAGATTTACATTACATCCTCTCCAGTCTCTCCACTATTGACATCTAGTAGAAGAAATAGGAAGAAGTATGTCATGGGACAAAACACGGGCACAAGGGCTATTTAGTTATCATAACTTGCCTCTTTTCCAACGTACTTGAGTATTGCAAACGCTCGTAGGTATTTACATTTCGTACTTGAGTGTTTTTTGCATTTACAAGTAGTATGTACAGTCGCCATCACATACATCGGAGCAAACAAGCACGTCACAAACATCGGAACACATCTCTATTTTCAAGGCATTAGGGTGCATGTGCCAAATTTTTTGAACACCTACGAGGGGCGTCTGATAAGTTCTAAGCCTAAGACATAAATTGAAAGAAAGGTCTAAACCAAATATTTTGATTGAAATCAATATCTATCCTCGAGTAAAATGCACTTAATACATCAAGCATATTTTACTTCATCTCCCAAAAAAAATATTTTTTAGTTTTGCCCTTAAAATAGCCCTAAAAACGACTATATCAGCTTTTTTTTCGTCTTATCTTTGGAAGCGTAACTCGTTTGTTTAAATACATAGGACACCAGAGTCAACTCCCTCCTAACCTCTAACCGATTGTACCCTACCATGCCCAACACGAACAACGTAGGGTACATTAATGGGTAAAATGGGTACACGCCATAACATTTTAGATATAAAAACCTTACGAATTTATTTTGTATCCGTTCCAGCATAAATTGGTACTTAGCTTCGTGCGGGCTCCAAACACTCGAGTTGACCTCCAAGTGGCTTTTTACGAGAGCTTCATACGTGCTCGGATAGTACTTATGTTGGAAAAACCCTGTGCCTGACGCAATACAAACCCTGAGTTTCTGTATGCTTTTTTACAAGTCATAACAATGTGATCCCTGAACGAAAGGTCAGCTGTGAAATGCACGCCCAGATCGCGCACCTCCGTGACGCGCTCAATCGGTACCCCTTCTACCACGTATCGATGATGTATCGGGTTGCGAGATCGGCTAAATGATAGTATGGAGCATTTGGACACATTAAAGTGAAGCTTATTGTCTATACTCCACTGTACGACCCGATCAATATCACTCTGCAATGCAAGGCAGTCCGATACATCGTTGATTACCCGTACAAGCTTTAGGTCGTCGGCAAACAACAAGCATTTCGAGTCTCTTATCACACCAGGGAGATCATTAATCATCAGCACAAACTTCAAAGGTCCCAAATTACTGCCTTGACTGACCCCAGATCGCGTATAGTAGGGCTTCGACTTGTAACTAGCGCAATCCACGTACTGCCGCCTATCTCGCATATAGCTAGCAAAAAATGCTAGCGTATGCGGTGTACACCCCACGTCCGCCAGCTTCTTCAGTAAGATGTCATTATCTACCAAGTCAAAAGCTTTTTTAAAATCGAAGTAAGTGACATCCACCTGGCCGCCAGCGTCCACTGCAGGTGTCACCTGGGACATTAGGCATAGCAGGTTCCCCGTTGTACTACGTCCTGCCCGGAAACCGTGCTGGGCGTCAGATAACTGGCAATCGACCTGCTCCTTCAGTGATCGGTGTATGGCGGATTCGAACACTTTCGCCGGTGCACACAAGACTGCCACTGGCCTATAATGACAGGTTTTCGGTCCGCCACTACCCTTTGGTACAGGCACTACACGCGTCAATTTCCATTGGTCCGGAAAAGTTGCACATCTTAAGGACACATTAAATAAATGAC
This sequence comes from Epinotia brunnichana, assembly GCA_963854355.1. Taxonomy (NCBI): domain Eukaryota; kingdom Metazoa; phylum Arthropoda; class Insecta; order Lepidoptera; family Tortricidae; genus Epinotia; species Epinotia brunnichana. The sequence continues at coordinate 4,148,979 of OY977962.1, read as the reverse complement.
TGAGGGGCCCAGCTAGTACAGAACGGCAATCCTTCAAGATAAAGGGAGGGATGCCGTCCGGCCCCGCGGAACGCTTGGGAGGAAGCCTCTGCAGCGCGCGGAGCACTTCAGCGACCTCTAATTCGTGAATGCGGACATACGCGCTACTGGCGGTCGCCGTTGTGCTTGCGGTATCAGAGTCTAGTACAGCGGGCTCCGAGCTGTAAACAGAGTAGAAAAAATTGGCAAACTCTTCCGCTGATTCCTGCGGTGATAAAACTCGTCCATCCTCTATTAATTTACAGCAGTTGCTACTTTTCCTTTTATTTTTTATAAATCTCCAAAATGATTTTGGGTCTGTTGCCATATTATATTGCATTTGAGCTTGATACTGATCATGAGCAATAGAAATAACCGATTTTAATTCCATTCGACAATGAGAGAATTTAAAATAATCATGTTCAGATCCACTCCTTTTGTATAACTTATGTAATGAATGCTTAAGTTTAATTTTGTGTATAATTTCAGCCGTGTACCATTCCGGATACGAGTTCTTAGACATGACCGGCTTCTTTTTTATAGGAACACAGGTGTCTAATACGGCGTTAAATTTATTGTAAAAATAAGTTGTAACTTCGGAAATATCGTTAATTAGATAAAAATCGGTCCAGTCTATGTTTGCCAAAGCCTTGTACAAAAGATCGAAGTTTGCTTTAGCGAAATTCCACTCTTTGTATTGCGGTAAACTCGTTTGCTCAAAACAATTTAAATCATTAGTTAATGAGGCGGGCGCGTGGGTCACTGGGCCGGGCCCGGGCGCCGCGCCGACGCACACGGCGAGCGGCGGATGGTACGGGTCCACGGGCTGCACCCCCTCGTCCGCCGCGCGCGCCGCCACCGCTGTGTCTACTCCGGCGCCGCTCAATATTAAATCGAGTTGCCTTCCGTTACAATTAGGTACTCCATTGTTCTGAATGAATCCACAATAAGTTACAAAATACTCGTAGTATAATCGTACATTATCAGTACTAGAGAATAGATTAAAGTCACCGAATACAATCATTTTACCATGATATTTAACAGAGAATCCTTCTATTAAATTAAACATAGTCATATATTCATCCTCCTTTGCCTGTGGCGGAATATACAAAACAAAACAAGCAAATAGAAACTTATTATTTAAATGTACCGTTGCACCGACAAGTTCAAACTGATGGTCATTCAAATTGACGTCACCGCATTGCACTTGACGTAGCTCGAACCGCGGTGTGGCCACTAAAAGCGCGCCTCCTTGCTTGCGGCCATCCATTCTATCGCAACGTAAAACTGTGAAACCGGGCGGTACTAGTTCGGAATCCTGGATTGAAGCGTTGCAACCAGTTTCTGTTATTGCAAATAAATCGGATGATGAAGACAGTAGTAACGCCATAAATTTCGTAGTTTTGGTCCTGAGACCCCTCACATTCTGATATAAAATGTCTGTAGGTCTACCCTTTTTCAGGTTTACTGTTGGAAGATCTCCGAAACCAAATCCAATCACTGAATTCTGCGTCGCGCGGCCATACGCTCGCTTGACTAATAGTATCATAAGAGGACTCTGGAACTCCGACTATGAAAGATGCGTAGCCTCTTTCTGTTTTATGTTTAATCTTCTCGACAACAACACTCACGCTAGAACCGCAAATAGATCGTACGTGGGACTCCACTTGCTCTGCCGTGGTGTCCGACATCAAACGCCAAACATGTAGATGCCTCTTTTTCTCCATAGCCTGTAATCCTAAGCCTGTACTCTCACCTTTCATAACATTCTTAACCTTCTGCTTTCGCTTTCTATTTGTTGGTTCTTCCCAGTTATTATCCAATCGCTCAGTTTGCAATGGAGTATCCAATACTGTGTCAACCTTATTTCCGGCTAAGCCATTTACGAGCGTAATCGGCGTGATCGAGGTTTTCGTGGCCCCAATCTTATCGGGTATTAGCGAAGCATTTTTTGTTTGTTTTGGTTGTTTTGCTTCGCTGTTATTGATTTGAGTGATACTGGAATAAGTATTACCATTTGATGACAAGGAAGACTTCGAGTTTACCTGTTGCATGTCAATATTCTGCTCAACAACAGATGTTTTAGGAGACGGTTTATGTACAACTTTTTTTTTTTTCAAGTACCCTCATTTTTTGATCAATTTTTTGTATCTCGCATCTAGTTTCACCATATAAATGTAGTATTTGCTGGAGCAGCACGGCCTGTGCGTCCAGTCGGTCCATGACAACAGATCGCAGCTGTTTCATTTCGTCAAGCAGCTGATTATCGTTGTCTTGATCGTAGTTGTGTTCGGTGACAGTAGGGGCGGACTTTGACCGGGGATGAGTTCCCGCCGTGTATTTACAAAGTGAGTGGATGTGAAGGTGTTATTCAAGTTACCTCGGATTGGCGTATGACTGTTGTCGCCTTTAGGTTTCATGCACATACACTCGGGGCAAATCCAGTTATCCTTTTCGTCTTGGGAAAGATCTTCAAAATCCGCCGGTTGTAATGCGATGCACTTCAAATCGTAAGTTTTTTTACAATTCACGTTTGAACATTCCATGTATTGGAGACTAAAAATATTCATCTCACAGCCACTACACTTCGATGCCATTATATCTTAAGTATATTATTATTATTGATACACAATGATAGCATTGATAACAAACACGTCCGTCTCGCACGAAAGCGCGGGGTAAGACTATAGGGCACAGATGCACTAATGTTTGGCCTGACTATTTTGACAAGTATATATTTACAAAAATACCTTCATCCAACGAAGACACGATTATAGAACTCTTTAAGACGACTTTGATTATTGGAATTCTTCGGTAGACACTTATATTTTCTAAATCGCAGCATGTAGAATTTTCTTATAATCGGGTCATACTGGCATGCGTAAATTACATCTACGGAGACGATATAATAGAAAACTTTATTAGAATTGCTATTGCCTAATTCTAATGAATGTCCCAACTTTATAGTCACTATTCTTTATTGAGCGCCCTGGCCATTTATGTCGTAGCACACAGTTCAAGGATGTTTATTACGTTTTATATCCGTGTAAAGTTTATTTTGTCCATTTCTTACGAATATTTAGCATTTATGCTACCTGCTACATTCTTAGATTTTTATAAGATAGAACATATTATTTTATTGTTTTTACATTTTCCCAGACACCACCACCAGAGATCGCCCTGAGCGGGGATTGACATTATGGCGCTAATGTCCTTTTTAAATAAAGCGGACTTATACTTTTAAAATAGTGTACAAAAAGATGGTAGACTGTAGAATATGAATCAACTATTCAAATTTTACTGTAGGGGATATTATCTTTCTAACAAGAGGTTACCTTTATGAACGAAATTGAAAAATGCCGAAATACCCGAATCTGGCAGACATGGTGACCTTTTCATGCCTGTTTATAAAAATATAATGGTATTATATTAATGTGGCGGTAATCGTTAAATTTCCCAGAATGTTACTGAATGTATTCTATACTTTGAACTTCAACGTTTCTTTCATTTTATGCTTTTTTTTTTATTTATTTTTTTTTTTTTTTTTATTGATAACACCATAGTTACAAGTCAAATTTGAAAATAATAAGTAATTAAGTATGTAATTTGTTATGTACACGGTAGTTTAAGAAACTCCTCGACACTGTACAGAGTTAAATCTAGTAGCCACTTGCGTAGCTTTTTCTTAAATGCGACGGTGGGAGTTGCATTTCTGACCGTTACGGGCAGTCTATTATAGATGCTTTAGGCTTAGAACTTATCAGCCGCCCCTCGTATAGTGTACCGATGTATGTGATGGCGACTGTATAGTCAGCTGCAGAGAAATGTAACCCCCTGCATGCATACAACTTTTTATATCACGTTTCTCTGTATACATCATCATTGATCAACAGTAGGCTCTCGTCTACGATTTAAAGCGATAATTGGCAACATTTGATAGGTTTTATCGTCATGTTTTGCGGCGAAAACGTCACGTAAAACACGATAAAACGTATCATGCTAATAGGCTGCAGGCGATACAACTTTTTTATTGAGAAATTAATATACCTAAATCATAGATTTATACCTGTTTTCTTTTCCAGACTGTGCCCTTACTGAGCTGCTAATGGCATCACAGCCTGAAAAGCCAGTTTGCTGCAAGAACGGTAACTTCAGGAGGATCCAGTGTCGCCGAGGAGCCTGTAGGTGCGTGGACAGCGACGGGCGGCAGGTCGGCGTGGAATCTAGCAATTTGGCCGAACTGGCTTGCTACAGTGGGAACGAGGAGTGGAAAACATGTTAATACACTCGCGTACTATTTATGAAATATATATTTTTTATACTACAATATTACATTGTTTTTTTTTTTACTTTCAGATCAATAGTCAGGCCAAACATTAGTGCATCTGTGCCCTATAGCTGCAGCTTGCCTGCAGCTATTAAGCCGGGTCCGCTGCACCAATGTTTAACATGTTTTCCGTCAGTTTCGGCAAACAAAAAGAGTATTGTTTTGATTGGCAAAACATGTTTGACGTTTAAAAACCACGAAAACTTGGCGCAGCGGACGCGGCTTTACTATTACCTACCCACAAACTACTCAGAAGATTTCCACAAAAGAAAAGATGATTAAGTATCTGTTACCACGTACACACACATACCCTTCAGCACATCGGGGTGCTTTTTTTCCATTAAAAATAAATAAAAACCTAAATGATTGAATTCATTATGTATGCAGACGGTTTTAAGTTTCCGGTATGGTAATTATAGCACTAACAGAACAATTGACACTTACTATGTGCTTATGTTTGACTGAAATGAACGAATGCATTTAAATGCCAATCAATGACTATAATTAATTTTACATAACTATTACAAAATATGCGAAATATCTTGGGATTAGGTGTCAAAGCGGACCCCGAGCTCCTTTAGGGGTACAAACGGGAATAATAACGCTCGAAGGATGATTACAAAATATGCGAAACTGTAATATCTAATAATAAAAATTAAGTAGGTATTCTTGAAAATCCCGCGCTACTATTATCTTGATATTGTATAGTGGTAGCCCTGTGCTATTACATATTTACTCTGTGCATATTTGCGTTTCGTAACTGCTTTATTTAGATAACATACTCAGGAAGGCTGAAATATCAAGAATTCGAGGCACTGCGCGGACTTAACATAAAAAACAAATCTGACAACCATCTGTCAAGTCTCTAGAAAAGTGAATGTTTTTTCGCGATTTCGCGTCTTTTTGTTTCGTTTAGCCGTTTAATATGTACGAAGGCAAAACTAGAAACAACTTCTCTGACATGTAGCCTGTTCTAAAAACTGTAAAAACGCATAAACCTGCAATATTTGTCGGCATTGTAGGTTATAAAGTGTACCTATTCGTTGTTTAGTATCGTCATCATTTCATTGGTTCAGCCGAACCTATTTTTAGATAGTTATAACTCTTTAACGAAGCCTATGTTTCGAGTGTTAATTAAAATTAACAGCCGTTAACGCGCCGCAGTGATTCGCCGGTGAAAATGGGCTTAATTATATCCAGATTTCGAGTAAGTACTTTGGTCTTAGTTTTATTAATATTTTTTAGTTTGTAAGTGTGCCAGAACTATTTCGATAGTTGAACATATGTCTAATAATCCCCTGGCAGCAGTTCAAGCTCTCGACCATGACCTATGAATTATTTTTATTCAATTGATTTAGTTTTTATGTATATTAGTTGTTCACAACTTTTTGCGTGGGCCATAGAGCCCCCACCACTACTCTTACTTTCATTATGAATTACACTCACTTTCAAATTATGAAGCTGTGTGAATCTAACTTGCATTTTGAATTCGGAATATTCATGTAACATTTTCATTCTGCTGCCATAACTGATTTTACATAAGGATATAATTAGCATAGTAGGTATTTTTATTTTATCAGGTAATTACTTATTAAGACATTGTAAATGTAATCAATAAATAATAATCATTCAGTATGCATAATGGAAATATCAAATATTTGTTTATAATAATTACTTTTCTTTTGATTACTTACTTAATGCTGTGGCACTCTAAGCTCTTCATAGAAGGAGTGGACTCGGGCTGGACCAGAAAACTCTGGAAATCCAGTAGGATGCAACTCAGAATTATATCTGGGGTGTTCACAGGTCACTTCGGTTTCAAGGATCTCTTGGTAGTGTTGTGGATAACCACTCATTTTGAGGCTTAAAGACTCGAACCCTAAAGACTCCCGAGGCTTAAAGACTCAAGTGACGAAAAGTCAATATTTTGCATTCATATGCGTAAAATAAACCAACACGGTTCTTAAACAGCATCGAGTCTTTAAGCCTCGGGAGTCTTTAAGGCTCGAGTCTATAAGCCTCGAAATGAGCGTTATCCACAACACTATCTCTTGGCCAAGATGGGACTAGCGGATAGTTTAGACTGTAGTGTGTTGCGAGGAGGATGAGACTATGGAACACTTATTGTGTGAATGTCATGCCCTTGCCAGATAGAGAATGAATTACTTTGGTAACGGCTATCTGCAACCAAAGGAATTGAAGGTGCTCCCGGTGAACTGCATCATCTGTTTTGTGGAAATGATGGAGCAAGCCTGGGGGCAGGCATAAAGGAGAGGGCAAATGCACAAAAGATCCCACTGGGTCGAAGTGCATCTGAAAGGGCCCTCACCTAGATAAGATAAGATAAGATACTGCTGTGTCACAATGACCCAAAGTGGATCTTGGCCTCCGACACTACAGACCGCCAGCTTGCCTGTCCAATGCTTTTGTGCATGTTTCTTTTGATTAAACAATTTAAATGAAACTTTGCTTGGATATCAAATAAATAATAACAGAGAGTTTACTGGCACAACAGATATATGACAAATGTAAATTTTCTTTGTACATAGTAAATATTAACTAAATAGTTTCAAGGCCACTACTTGAAGAAAAATAATAACTTATTTGTATTTTAACACAGGTGTTTAGAATACAATATGACCCTAAATTATTTTACAACCAGCTTCTGCCTGCGAAACTTTGACCAAATGGATGGAACTCGTTTATACTACCTCCATACAAATTTCTCCCCCATTTCTTTACGATGGATTTATGTCCGAAATATTTTTTTTTTATTTATTTAACTTAGGGGATAATTTCAAGGATGAAAACTATCCTATGTCCTTCTCTGAGATTCAAACTATCTCCATACCAAATTTCGTCTCAATAGAAAAGAAAAGGTATCCGACAGGCAGGCAGAGTTACTTTCGCATTTATAATATTAGTATGGAATTATGTATAGTACGGATATCAATCACTTTCGTCAACTGGAAGATATAGTATAATGAAATAGGAATGTACTAACTATTGACTATATTGAATGTGAAGTGCAATAATGAATTCAGTTTGTATGAATGTTTTACCCATTGTAATGTATTTTGATGTATGCTATTGTCCTTCAAAACAATGGATTATTGCTGAATAGCTATCAATCATGAACAAGAACAAAATGCAAAGATGTGTTTGTATAACAGAAATCCATAGCCAAATATTACTCCTTAAGGTACTAGTTGGAACCTGACCGCATACAGCAGCAGTAGACGTGTTGCAGCTACCATACCGGTTTCTATGTATTGAACTAGATACTAACTATGACCGAAAAAAACGATTGCCCGCCTGTTTTGGTTCTTAGCTAAATTTCAAAAAACGGTTCAGCCGGTTTTGTGATATTGAGCTTTGAAATTAAAATGTCAGGGCTTTTTCAACTTATCCAAGTTGTCCACTATCATATCATATCATATCTTTATTCAAAAAACAATATACATTGCGTTTGAAATAGGTAGGTGTAGGTACATATGCTCGAAAGTTTACATCAAAGTATTTTAAAGCGATTTCCAAATTAGTAATAAATTCACAATCACAATATTATATAATTCATGAAATAAATTTCAATTCACAATAAAAAATAATAAAAATAGCACACTACTGACAAATTAAATAATTTAGTTTTAATTAGTGAAACATAATGAAAATTATCTAAAAAAAAAAAACTTGAAAAATTAAAATACATCCATTATACACAATAAATAACTTAATTATTTTAGTTTGTTACAATTTTGACAAAGTGTGTATATTGATTCTATTGACAACTTAAAAGTTAAGGGATGGTTGTGATAATATTCCAGTGGAATGAGATATATAGTAGCTGCCTTTACTGGCTCATTTAAGGGACTCCGCTTGTATACTTGAACCTTGTATAACTGAACAAAAGTATGCACATGTGTATGTCAAAATCATCATCATCATATCAGTCGAAAGACGTCCACTGCTGGACATAGGATAGTTGTTATCCCGGAAATCACCCCCTAAGGGGGTGAAATTTTATATGGAGCTACGATATTAAACGAGTTCCAGGCGGACGGAGTCTAGGGCAGAAGCTAGTAATATATATTTATCTTCACCCTTACCTCGCCTATAACCTGCTATACGGCCACAACTCAAAATAAAAACACATTTGAGATGTGGCTCTATTGCAGTGCAATAGAGCCACATCTCAAATGTGTTTTTATTTTGAGTTGTGGCCATATAGCAGGCAATAGGCGACCTGTCAATCAAATGTCAAAGGGTAAAGGCCAAGCTATTATAATACTCTACTAAATAAAAAAGTATTTTATTACCATACATTACATACACATTACATAGTATTCATTTAACTTCCTTGTCAAATCAACTATTTATGTATGTAGTAGGCACTTTATTGTACCCAATAACAGGTTAAAACATATATGTGTCAAATAAGGGAAATAAGATTAAAGTACTGATGTGAACTTATCCTTATAAGGGATCTCTTCCAGCTCATTTTCAAGCAATTGAGAAGAATTTAAGTGTGTTAGGCAAAGTTACAGCCCTTTATTATGTAGAGAAAAGGTTGGTACAAAGACAGACAGACAGACGGAACAATGTTTATGAACACAAAACTTGTTGAAACAATAACATATTTAAATTCTAAATGTTTATCAAAAAACGATGTTTAACAAGGATATGATTTCCTATAGGTATGTACCTACATGTATACAATACACTTATAGACTTTAACACAAACCAGTAAAGTCCAAAATCGTATGACACTTCTTTAGCTAGTCACGCTCTAAATAATACGTACTTACTTTCAAATTCAACAAAAAGTTTAGGCTATTCAAATAGCTGTCTCGATTTTGGAGCTCTTATTGTGTTGGACCTAAGGTTTAGTTTGGACTGACACTGAATTTAATAGGTCTCTATAATGATCCATAAATCTTCGTCTGTATAGGTAATAATAAAGTGTCATTTTTCGTCTTTGTCGATCTCACAAGATTAGTTTGGTTCAGAAAGTTGCGAGGGAGGGAGAAGAGAATAGATAATGGTTTATTTTATTAGAAAACGGAAGTGTTTGTTGCAAGTTTTTTGCTTGAATCACTGGTCACTATGTGAGACTGATGAGCGCTATCGCACTTACACACACACTTATAATTATTGCAAGCTTCTACTTATCTTGCACTGTAAATATGAACAGTGCAAGATAAATAGTAGCTTGCAATAATTATAATTATTACAAGCTTCTATTCATCTTGCACTGTAAATATGAACAGTGCAAGATAAATAGAAGCTTGCAATAATTATAATTATTACAAGCTTCTATTTATATTGCACTGTAATTATGAACAGTGCAAGATAAATAGAAGCTTGTAATAATTATAATTGTGTGTGTAAGAGAGTGCCAAACTATCAACCTTTATGAAGGAGGAGTTCTGGCTGAAGGGTACAGCGAATCCTCAAATCAATAAAGAGTCGGCAACGCGCTTGTGATTCTTCTGGAATAGCAAGCGTCTATAGGTTACAGAGTCTTCTTACCATCAGGCAGACCGTGTGCTTGTTTGCCACCGTTTAAGTATAAAAAAGGGTGTACTTTTTGGCGGTTTCGAGGCAAGTTATTTGAATTAGAAACTTACCCTGAGAACTTTATGGTTTCGCTCTATGTAAAAACACAACAATGTATCGATATCAGCCATATTTTTACACCAATAGGTTGGGTAATTTGACTAAATATGCATTCATAATCCACCTAAATTTAATACCGGAACAGTAAAAAATAATATTTTTATTTATTTATTTAGTGCTAGTTCCAGTGTGCGCTGCGAGGTTGAGAAGGAACAGTGCAGCTGCCGAGTTTGTTGTTCTTTTAGCACCACCCGGAGGTCACGTGTAGGGTTTCTAGGGTTATTCCTACGGACGTAGAACAATAACGACCTCCAAAAATAATAAAAAGTAATCTATTATTATTATTCTGGTAGTGGCTTTCGGGCTGTCAAAGCCCTTATATCACTGCGACCATCGCTGATCTATTGTGATCGCCACTTACTACAATTCTTGGTCAAGTCCTGCAAACTCGAAGAATTGCAGGATTTTGTTGAACTCAAGAAATTTGATCTCCTCCGGGCACATGATGTGTTTGCCCAGGAAGGAGTTACGACTGCGCATGAGGCAAGGGCAATCGGTTAGGATGTGTGTAGGCGTCTCCTCTGCTTCAAAGCAGAATCTGCACTGCCTTGTGTCACACAGTCCTATCGTTTGCATGTGCTTATTTAGGCGGCACTGCCCAGTAAGCACCCTGACCAGCATGCGTAGGCGGTTCCTACTTAGCAAAAAGGCGTCAGAAGACGCCTTTTTGCTAAAGGCTCTAATAAGTGCCTTGGAATGTTTCAGTCCTGGGTTAGCTCTCCAGGCTTGAATGGTCTTGTAGAAACAATAGGCTTTTAGAGTGAAGTAATCTATAGACATTCCGTAAAAATCAGACGAAAATGGTATAAACTTTCTTTACTTTATAATTGACCACTTTTATAAACGTTTTTTGGGATACGCACATAAACCACTTATTTTTGTGAATGAAAAAACCTTTCTATAGACCAAATGATCTCAAGGTCAAATTCAATATTATCTCAAGGTCGTAAATATTTCATTAAAAAGTTGTTATTTCCTGATGAATATATTTTTGGATTGAGGTCTGCAAATTTGTGTACTCAAACATGTTTTCGTTATAAAAATACTGATAGCATTTTTGCTTGCAGGTTCATTTTTTTCCTAACTTCCGGTCCATAGACTTAGTGATTTCAATAGTTAAAGCTTTTAAAATAACATATAAAAGCCGTATACAAATAATTTGTCTGATATTGAATTATTTCCTAAAAACCGTATCTTGCTCAGGCTAACTGCGCTGTGCGTCGCCGCGTCGCGCGCCGTCTTAACGAGATATTGTTTTATTTATGTTTTAAATAAATAAATAAATATTTGGGGACAATCTTACACAAATCGACCTAGTCCCAAACTAAGCAAAGCTTGTACAGTCACCGGCATAAATATATGATGGCACAAAGGCAGCAAAAATATCTGATGACAACTCTATTCCTAGAGCCGTAAGAGCGTGTCAGATATTTTTGCGGCCTTTGATTCATCATATATTGATGCCGGTGACTGTACTATGGGTACTAGACCGTTAGACGACATACAGTCATGGCCAGATAATTAAGAACATGATTTTTCCCCATACAGTTGCATACAAATATGACTATTCAAATTTAATGATGATTTAAAATATGTTTGGCCAATTTTATTTCTGAGTATATCTGTGTATAAATAAGATTTAATTTTGTTTATATAAAAGTTCTGTAAACTTTGTGCTTAAAAAAATACGGATGGTCAAATGGACAGTTTTTACGAGTTCATACTGTAATTAGGAACAATGAATGAATGTAATTAATTAGGAACAATATTTGATCGTCTGTATTTTTAGGGTTCCGTAGCCAAATGGCAAAAAACGGAACCCTTATAGATTCGTCATGTCCGTCCGTCTGTCTGTCTGTCCGTCCGTATGTCACAGCCACTTTTTCCGAAACTATAAGAGCTATACTGTTGAAACTTGGTAAGTAGATGTATTCTGTGAACCGCATTAAGATTTTCACACAAAAATCGAAAAAAAAACATTAAGTTTTAGGGGTCCCCACGCTCAGAACTGAAACTCAAAAAATTTTTTTTATCAAACCCATACCCCCCCCCCCCCCCACACGTACACCTTACCTATTTCTCTTTTACAATTGCTTAAAGCTTAGCCTAGTGGTGTACCAAATGGTGCAATGCATATTTAACATTTCTTTGCTCGTGTATATAATTGCGCAGTGGCTATTCTGATCTAGTTTTGATTTTGAGCCCTTACGATTAATAAGACTTTGGCCTTTGGGCTTTTATGTTGTTTTCATTTAATTTAATGAGTACATTTAATATTGAATCTAATAATTTAACTGTGTGTGGGTATCTATGGATAGGTCTTCAAAAATGATATGGAGGTTTCTAACATCATTTTTTTCTAAACTGAATAGTTTGCGCGAGAGACACTTCCAAAGTGGTAAAATGTGTCCCCCCCCCCCCCCCCTGTAACTTCTAAAATAAGAGAATGATAAAACTGAAAAAAATATATGATGTACATTACCATGCAAACTACTAACGAAAATTGGTTTGAACGAGATCTATGAAGTAGTTTTTTTTTAATACGTCATATATCGTAAAAAGCAATATAAATGTAACGGAACCCTTCATGTGCGAGTCCGACTCGCACTTGGCCGCATTTTTTTAAAGTCTAAATTTTACAGAAGCTGTATTTGCACTATATTAAATACTGTTTAAACACGGTTACATCCGTATAATCAGAATCAAATTTAATCAAACAAATTTTAAATTATCATCAAATGACAAAAAAAACATATTTGTATACAAATGTATGGGAAAAAAAATCGTGATCTTAATTATCTGGCCACGACTGTAGATAAATTAATACTTAAATATATAGAAAATATCCATGACTCAGGAACAAATATTCGCGCTCATCACACAAATAAATGCCCTTACCGGGATTCTAACCCGGGACCGGGAAACTTATTTAAAAATGTTATGTAAAATTTTTTTAGAGCCTAATGATAGAATAACGGGCAATCAAATGTTAAGTGTCATCCTGCGAGACAGGCATAGCCTATAGTCTGGACGTTTAGGTATTTAAAAAAATGTAAACAAAAAACACCACGTGACTTGGTCTTTCAGCCAATAAGATAATACCATAGATACAAAAAGTTGCTATGATTGGTTGAATGACCAAGTCACGTGGTGTTTTTTGTTTACATTTTTTTAAATACCTAAACGTCCAGACTATAGTGCAGGTGACACGGGCAATCTCATTAATCTTAAACCATAATATTAGGTCCTTACCTATGAAATTGGCGGTGTGTATGGAGAATTTTATGAAAACTGTGATTTTCATACATTGAATTTTGCTGATTATTCAGCAATGTCAAATTCAAAGCAAACTAAATTTTGGTAGGAATATAGAAAACTTTTAAGCTACTTTACACATATCTTCATTCCTTAAAAATAGTTCACATCATAAAACTATACGTAATTGAAACACTTTAACCGGCAGCACATGAAAAGGGCGGTTTTCAAGCTTTAATTTGAAACACTAAATAAAAAATTCAAACCTATTTTTTGTATTTAAAACCTTTGTTACATAGTCTTATAATGAAATTAAAAAATAACTTGGCGCATGCACAAGGATGGAGCCCGTGCCCCCCGTACGATTTCGTCAAACTCGGACCCTGTGCAACCGATTTCACAGCCAGCGCAGACGGTCGAACGGTCTGGTGTTTTAGGTTTTGACGACCTTGCTGCTCTTAAGCAGTCTGTTCGGGTGCTACGTCACATTCCTAAGGGAGCACGGAATCTGGCGGCCGGCAAGATGTGCGATCTTGTGAATAGATGTTTAGACACCAACGGGGTGGCCGAGTGGTTCTCTTTGTTGTCTTTTGCTTATGCCGCGTTTAGGGCGCCAGAAGCATCTGCTCCTGGTAATCTTACGACCAAGGTCAAAAGGAATATCGACGCGGTGGCCACTACTGAGGTTGCGGGTGGCTTTGGGGCGGAGGCGACGACCTTGAGACCGGCCTCAGTTCTCAGAGCGATTGAGTCCAAGGTCTTTGAGGGTGATCTCAGGGGTGCTGTGCGGTTGCTTATGTCTGATGATGGTGTGGCACCGTCGAGTCCAGAGACTCTTTCTACTTTGCAGTCAAAGCACCCAGCGCCTTCGCGCCCACAAGTATACCCGCCGGAACCTGATAGGTCTTTTTCAGCTTATTCGGCGAAGCTGGAGGACGTAGCGCAGGCACTTAGCACCTTTAATAACAGTTCTGCTGCTGGCTTGGACGGTATCCGCCCGGTACATTTAAAGGAGCTCACTTCGGGTTCCGCAGGTGATAATGGGCGTCGGTTGTTGGAGTCTCTGACAAGGTTGTGCAACTTCTTGCTAAGTGGCCAGTTAAATCCTTTAGTTTGTCCCTACATTTACGGAGCGTCCTTGTGTGCGTTGTCGAAGAAGGACGGAGGTTTAAGACCCATTGCTATCGGCAGCACATTTCGTCGTTTGACGGCTAAACTCGGATGCCGCGCGGTCAGAGAGGAAATGGCCGCCTACTTGCAGCCACATCAACTAGGGTTTGGCACGAGGTTGGGTTGCGAAGCAGCTATTCACGCAACGCGAGCGTTCTCAAGAGACCCGGGAAATGCGGGTTGTGTTATTGTAAAGCTGGACATTAAAAACGCATTTAATTGTGTTGAGCGTGATGTGTTGTTGTGCGAGGTTCGAGAGAGGTTGCCTTCCCTCTTCCCTTTCCTCTTTCAAGTTTACTCGTCTCCTTCTAATTTGTTTTACAACGGGTCCCTTATTCTTTCCCAAGTCGGCGCACAGCAGGGGGATCCGCTTGGTCCTCTTGTTTTCAGTCTGGCTATACAAAAGGTGATCTCTGAGCTCAAGTCCCCGCTGAACATCTGGTATCTAGATGATGGTACCCTCGGGGGTACCCCAGAGGAAGTGGAGCAGGATCTGCTCACGCTCCTTCCACGCTTCCGGGAACTTGGCTTAGAGGTCAACTCTAGTAAATGCGAGATTTTCTCCTGCGGTGTTAATGCCGCTTCCTCATTTCCATCGTTCAGTGCCGTGCTTCCCGGTCTCAGAGAGCTATCTACCCACACTTTTAACCTCTTGGGTTCTCCCATTTTTTCTGAGGCCGTCCCTGAGGCTTTCGAGGTGAGGAGACAGCTTCTTCTGGCCGCTAGGGAGAGGTTGAAGCTGCTGTCAGCACACGTGGCTCTTATTTTGTTGCGGGTCTGTTTCGCTGTTCCCAAGCTCACCTATTTTTTACGCACGGTACCTACTTGGCTTCACCCGGTGCACACTGACTCTTTTGACTGTGTGTTGAAGGAGTCAGTGGAGTTGCTGTTGAATGTCTCCCTCAATTCGGGCCAATGGGACCTGGCATCTTTACCCATTCGGTACGGTGGGTTGGGCGTAAGACGCGCGCGGGATGTGAGTCTGCCAGCTTTTTTGGCATCGGCGGAGGGGGTTTTGGACCTTGTCACTCAGATACTTTCCATAGATGGTGGCAAGGCAACCATACCTTATGCGGCCGATGCTTTAATGGCCTGGACGACTCTCAACTCGGGTGCGCCTGTGCCTGAGGAACAGGACCGCCAACGGTTGTGGGATGACGTGGGGGGAAAGCGGACGCTAGACAGTCTGGTGGAGGGGGCTGTGGGTGTGGATAAGGCAAGACTCATGGCGGTATCAAGGCCAGAGTCTGGGGCGTGGCTACACGCTCTCCCTTCTCCACATTTGGGTACCCTTCTGGATGATGACTCGTTGCGGGTGGCCGTGGCTCTTCGCCTGGGCTGTGATGTTTGTGAACCACATGTATGCATCTGCGGCGCTATGGTGGAGAGTAGCGGTCATCATGCACTGAGTTGTTGTCGGTGCGCAGGAAGGTTCCCACGTCACCATGCCCTAAATGACATTGTTCGGCGAATGTGCCGTGTGTGCTGGAGCCTCCAGGTCTTAACCGATCTGATGGTAAAAGGCCAGACGGTTTGACTTTGGTGCCCTGGCAAAAAGGCAAGTGTCTGCTCTGGGACGCCACATGTGTTAGTACTTTTGCTGCTTCGCACATAAGTCGCACCATGCGGGCGCCTGGAGCCGCTGCTGAGCTGGCGGCAGTGCGGAAGAGGGACAAGTACGCGTGTCTTTCCAATTATTTATTTGTTCCGCTTGCGGTGGAGACGACTGGGTGTTGGTGCGCTGAGGCCAAAATCTTTTTTAGGGAAGTAGGGCGTCGCTTACATGAAAGAGGACTTGATCCCCGCTCTGGGTCATTTCTGGTGCAAAGGTTAGCCATAGCTGTTCAGCGCGGCAATGCGGCCAGTGTGATGGGAACCTTTGCACCTGGAGTGGCTCGGGGAGGGTTGTTTGATGTTTAGTTTTAGGATTAGTAATACGTTTAAGTTTGTTATTGTACTCTGTCTTATGTGAATAAAGATATATAAAGTATTTGGAAGTTGCAATAGAAATGAATAAATTACGTACAAAATTATATCTGTGAAAAAAAAGCCATTTTCATAGGTAAGGACCCAATAACAGTGTTCCGTAACTACTATGTCACAGAAACCATGTTTTGTTTAAACTTGTGTCACTGCATAAATAAACTATTTTGATTTTTTTTTTGATTTTGACCTCCGGCTTCGTAGGCAGGGTCACTACCAACTAGGCTATAGAGGTCGTCGTTTTGTATCAATATTTATGTTAGTCTGTAAGGTATTTGTAAACACGGGCCTTGTTGCCTGGTGCAAATAAATACAAATGTATATTGAACCTCTCAGCGCACACTGGAATTCTATCAGCGACATCGATACGAATACATGTAGGTATGTATTAGCAAGTACTAGTGTGTAAGCGCCATACGATAAATAAATAAATAATTGTATATTGTGCCACGAGGTTGGTACATAAGCGATTTTGTATGAACGAGAGTCTATTAGAAGCCCGCCGCGAAAGGCGGAGGGCTTTACCTAATGCCTTTAATGGCTTGAGTTTGTAAATAGTATTTTATGCAACTGTTGTATAAGAAGGGTCTTAAAAGGCGAGTGGCGTGAGATAAAAGACGCCACGAGCGTTTTTAGACCAGTTATACACCGTTGCATACAATACTTTTTCTACGACAAATTTTAAATAAACAGCAGACTACAGAATAGTTAAACTTTTCAGGCAGCAAGTTTTCTATTCGTACTTTTGCTACTCACGCAATTTCTTCAGGAGTGCAGTTATTAATTTCTTCGACCATTTTAAAAGGAACCTACACTTTTGTCTTCACAAACACGAATAAAATCTTAATAGTTTAGGACTAATACATAGTTTATCATCTTTCGTCTTATCATTTTGAACTGTATTTTGGTGGGAAATCGGAAATGTGACAGCTCTTGCTTATGGTTTGTTTTTTTTTTTAATTTGTTTGCACTTGCCATCCGAACCAAACCGAATCCGGAGTCGGACTGAATTCGAACTGTTTATTTTTATAAATAATACCAAGAATTTATAGAACATGTAATTTAACACACAATAGATGATGATTTATTATTATTGTAGTAAATAATTTATAATATACAAATGTTAAATCGTAAATAAATACTTTTATTTCGAAATATTTGTTTATGAAGTTGGCACCACTGCAATATAGCGGCCGATTTAAAAAAAGTTAAACAGTGCTTTTATGAAAAATGTATGAACCAAAAAAGTACGCTAAACAGTGCGTTTTTGGGCCATAGAGCATAGAGTTTTGCGACGACTTATTAGTGGTGTCATTGTATTTGAGCTACAGCCTATATAAATGACAGATAACGGTACAGGAGTAGAAAAAATATTTTAAACAGACACTAAATTAATTTATTGTTTACATTTCAATTTTTAAATCTTAAAATAATTAGGTTATAACATGTTTTTTTTATAATATGTTTTAAAACGTCGTATTTGCGTTAAAACCTCCTTGCTTTATAATTATAACTGACGCATGACTGACAGATACGATTTCAGAAAAAGCCATTACGCCCATGGGCGTAATAAAGGCAATTGTAGCTCTGTATGCCTGCAAGTCTGATGAAAATATGAATGATTGCAGCGCAAAAAAACGACAACAGAAGTCCTAGAAAAACTCGAAACCAACATCAAACTGATCGAACAAGATGGCCAGAGCAAAGAGCAGAAACACAAACGGGTCATCGGGTACGTCATGGCGTACTCTGTGGGCATCTACGTATTGTTCGCGATACTGTACTACTTCATGTATGTCGGGAAGAGTCAGCATTGGCTGAGTTCGGTGTTGCACGCGTCTCCGTTGCTGGTTTTACCAGTGATGTAAGTATTTTACCTTTTTTTAAACTTGTTGGAATGACACTAATTGAATTTCTTGAGTCGCTCGATTTCAATACTCAATACTCAGTAATTTATTGCAATATCACAAAAGTAGGTACAGATGTTAACTTAAAGCTACTTACAGATCATTGTGAACCCTGTTGGGCACTGAAATGTTAGGGAGAGGAGGACTTACTGATCTTCTAAGTATTCATTTAGCGTGTAATAGGATTCGTACCCTGTGAGCCTCCACGCATTTCCGATATTGTGATACTTTAAGTATGTGGGAAGAGACAGCACTGTGCACTGGTTAAACTCCGTGCTGCACGCTTGGTGTTTCTGTGGTGTGAGTAATTGAACCTTTTTAGGGTTCCGTACTCAAAGAGTAAAACGGGACCCTATTACTAAGACTCTGCTGTCCGTTCGTCCGTCCGTCTGTCTGTCTGTCACCAGGCTGTATCTCACTGATACCGTGATAGTTCCAGCTGAAATTTTTACAGATGATGTATTTCTGTTGCCGCTATAAAAACAAATAACACAGAATAATATAGTTTTTTATAGATAATGGTACGGAACCCTTCGTGCGCGAGTCCGACTCGCACTTGGCCGGTTTTATTTTCGTCTGTAAAACAGACATATAATTATCAATTGCATTTTGTATCAAGAATAACCATCTGATAACGAATTTTATAACCAAGCCGTAATTCTCGATGATCTCAGATAGGTCTTCCCCTTTAGTATCAAGAAAAAAAACATCACTTGTACTTACAAGGAGTATTTGACATATTTCAGTGTGATCTTCCTGCGCACCGCAATCTCGTGGTACTACAATTGGACGATCAGCAAGAACAGGGTAAAACTCAACAAAATGAAAGAAGAGAAAAAGAAAATACTCGAAGAGGTTATGAACACTGAAACATACAAGGTAAGTCACCAAGCCAGACAGTGTACTATATAGGACCCCATGATTTTTAGGGTTCCGTACTCAAAGAGTAAAACGGGACCCTATTACTAAGACTCCGCTGTCCGTCCGTCCGTCTGTCTGTCACCAGGCTGTATCTCACTGATACCGTGATAGTTCCAGCTGAAATTTTCACAGATGATGTATTTCTGTTGCCGCTATAACAACAAATACTAAAACACAGAATAAAATAGTTTTTTTTAATAGATAATGGTACGGAACCCTTCGTGCGCGAGTCCGACTCGCACTTGGCCGGTTATTAATTTTAACTCCCAATGTTAAGTTTCAAACCAATGAAAAACTTAGTTACCCCGGCCCTCGCTAATGGTGAATCTAAAATCCCGCGAGTAAGAATGTAATTTACAGTGACAATTTAAAAGATCTGGTCGATGAGATAATACTTCTCAAGAATAGAATCTACTGTTTGTACCTAATATGATTCGGCCAAACAAGAGTAGTAGCCCAGATAAATTTGACATGGAATTTCAAGTTTATTCCTGATTCCAATTTGTCATATTTTAGTCAACGTTTGTAAGATTGTAGTGGAAACAGTGAGATTCAGTGAATGCGAGACGTCCCAAACCCGTGATCAAGCATAAGTTGACAAAAGTGTAAGCTAGGTTACGTACAAGTATGCATCTAATATGTAATCTAGTAATTTAGGGAGAGGTTAAATTTTATTTCACAGTAGGTAACTGTGTTTAACAAAAGGTTAAAATCGTATTACAGATAGCGAAAGAGATCCTAGACAAGTACGGCAGCCCCGAAGACAACTCGAAGGCCCTGAAGCCATTCACGCCGACGATGAACGTGCCTGGTAATCCTAGCACGCCCCCAGGTAGTCACTTAATATAGACTCTGTTCCATGCTAATTGCTTGCGCCCTTCCTATAGTGGAAATGGAAAGCTTTCAATCACTGGAAAGTTATCAGCTGTTTGCTATCATAAATAGCAAATAAGAATGATGTGAATATGGTTGGAACCTTTTCATTCGCATATTTAGCTTTATATTGGTTTATACTTGTATTTATTTTTTAGATTCAGTTACCTTTATTATATAGAGCCTGATGTATCCCATTGCTGGGCAAAGGCCTCCCCTCTCTTCTTCCACTGCTCGCTGTTTTGAGCTTGGTCTTGCCACTCATTTAAAAAGAAGTTCAACTCATCTCGCCATCGCCAACGAGGTCCGCCGCGTCTCCTTTTCGTGTTCTGAGGTTTCCACTGCGTGTTGCTCTTTGCCCATAACTCACTGGGCATACGGCAGACGGGACCAGCCCAGTCCCAATTTAACTTTTACCTAGATTTGCTTAAAGAAATTAGTATAATTTATTTGCCAAAATAACGAACTGTATAGTCCTCGACATTCTATTTATTCAATAGCGTAAAATCCGTAGTGAAGGTTAAAATATCTTAATTTTTTTTATGAAAATTTACTTAAGCACTGTTTTCTTTATTTCTATGTTTTTACGCAGCGCATCTAAAAGCGAAGGGTATTTATTAAAATTTATAATAAGTTACTGTTTAGTAATTCTACGCTCCTCCATACGAGGGTGGATCAAATAGTACCCATGTTTGATGGCAGGTGGCGTTACTTAGGAAAGTTGGTAATGTTGGTATTACCGTCGTGTAGTTATTGACCTTATCAAAAAAAAAATGAACACTGGCAATTGTCTATGGTTCAGTTTTTTTCTGGCGGCAAATTTTGTAAGACTTGTTTTGTTTTTCGTACAAAATGGAGATAGAGCAATATCGTTCCGTAATTCGCTTCTTATTTTTGGATGGAAAAACATGTGAACAAATAAAAGTTAAGTTAGATGCTGTCTACGGAGGTCTTTCGCCGTCTATGACATCCGTGAGATATTGGTTTAATGAATTTAAACGAGGTCGTACATCTGTTTTCGACGAGGACCGCCCAGGGCGCCTGGCGGACGTGGTTACTGAAGAAGTCGTGCAAAAGGTAAAAAACATAATGGTCACCGTCCACGTACCAAAGTGCGTGAATTAGCAGAGGCTGTAGGGATGTCTAATTGAACAGCAATTAATATAATACACGATAAATTAAATATGAAAAAAGTGTTCGCCCGATGGGTGCTGCGATTGCTCACGGATGAAAATAAGCGGTTACGGCTGCCAATGTCAAAGGAGTTTTTGGGCTTGTTTGAGCGAAATCCGCAGGAGTTTTTCCGTCGTGTCGTACTGTTGATGAAACCTGGATCTATTACTATACACCTGAGACCAAGCGGCAGTCTAAACAATAGATTTTTTCTAACGAATCTGCCCCAAAGAAGGCAAAAACGGTCCCAGCAGCCGGAAAAGTCATGGCCACAATTTTTTGGGATAGTAAGGGAATAATCCTTATAGATTTCTTACAAAAAGGGAAAACTATCACAGGGCCGTACTATAGTGAGTTATTGGACCGGTTTGATGAAAAAAAAAAAGAGACACGGCCCCATTTGGCAAAGAAGAAAGTGTTGTTCCATCATGACAACGCACCAGCACATTCATCCAAAATTGTCACTGCCAAATTAACCCAAACTACGTTACGAATTGCTGCCACACTCGCCTTACTCACCGGATCTGGCTCCCTGCGACTTTTTTCTGTTCCCCAATATGAAAATATGGCTCGGGGGAAAGAAATTCAGGTCAAACGAGGAGGTTATAGCTGAGACAGAAGCGTATTTTGAAGGGTTTGACAAATCCTATTTTTGGAGGGGTTAAAGAAGTGGCCGAAACGCTGGGAAAAGTGTAAGGACCTAGAAGGAGATTATGTTGAAAAATAAAATAAAACTTTTTAAAAATATATGCGTCTTCATTTCTAACACAGGTACTTTTTGATCCACCCTCGTATTATCATTAACAGTAGACGTATAACCTTTTGAACTATATCTATAGTGTAGATTGAAATAGAGTAGATTCTAAGTAGCAACTACTTGATTTGCTTTTACTATGCTTACCGCTCAAACAAATGTATCTTATATCGAGCTAGGAGGCAATATGCTCGTTACAGCAACCCCTGGCCAGCTGCGGCAGCGACAACTGGCGCTCACGTCGACTCCGATCAACTCGAACAGGGCACTGATGCCGATGAATAGCGTCGGATTCAAGGGACCGAGGTTGAGGGTAAGTTAACTGTGAATTCGGAGAAACAAAAAACGCCAGTAAAAGAGCTATCCTTCCAAGGCTGCTTTAACTGCTTATAACCGAGGAGAAAAGGCTTTAAGTCATACAAGATTTGGATGACTTAAAGCCGACTTATGTTCATTCTATTTTTAGTCTTGCGTAAAGCCGGTTCCTTATGTTCATTCTATTTTTAGTATTGCGATATTGACAATTGAAAATCATATATTATGTATGTTGGTATTCTATTTAATGTTCTCTATACATCCACTTGCTACACTGTCTAGGACTCACAACTCCTCTCTGCTGTTTGTCAGGTGGCCTGTAGCAATGGAGACGTTGGTCAGCCCACAGTACGGTTTGCTGATGACTGCAAACCAGTAATCAGTTTTAATAATATCCTATATGCCATATGTGTAAATATTAACCACTTTCCTGATAAGTAAGACTAACAGTGAATGGCAGATTTTGTTTTCCTTTTAATCCCCGACACAAACTCATACTCCCCAAGTATGAGTTTTTAATATGGTTTGCGTTAGATTAGAAACATGAATATGGGTTTGCAAATGTGATAAATAAATCGACACGATGCATGTCATATGGAGTTTTAATAGTTTTTTTTCATACTGGAACTCGTTTCATGAAATTAGTAATGACCTGTGTCAGTCTCATTCTATCTCCCTCATCATAGTGTAAAAAGTCTTTTCTATTAATTTATTTTAAGAACCTTTAGAGTACAGTCGAACTCATACGTAGCTGAACACATAAATACCTTGTCGCTTTCACCTGTTTGACCACTTCGTATGACAGTTAAAAGATGACGTTAAAGCGACAAGGTACAAAGGTGTTCTGCCCCTTGTGAGGCCGACCATACTAAGAAAATATGTTTATAGTCGAACCAATTGCCGCGACCACTAATTGACAAGAACCGCTCAGCGCTCGACAAGGTGGTGGACTATTTGCTGAAGGACGGACCCAACCATCGTATGGCGCTGATTTGCAACGAGTGTTCTTGCCATAATGGTAAGTATCAGATCTAAAACACTGTGTACAGGACCACACTATTAGCAGATCTTAGTTGCATTTTATTCAAAAATACTTAGGAGTTAGTCCTGTTAGGATTCTTGGGATACAGGCTTAGGTCATAGATAACACATTAAAACTTAAGAAAAATTACTCTGCGTCACTCAGAAAAAGTCAAAAGGCACTACATGTCGGCTGTCACTAAGGCGCTTTAGTTAGCCTTTTAGAAAAACGTCTATATTTACTAAAGACAAAGTGGCGCCTTTTGATTGGGAACAACATAATACGATGTTCTCTAGGAAAAGGGATATTATGCTTACTTTAATCAAAATCCATTTTTCCAATGTGTTACGTACATTTTTGTTTCACAGGTATGGCAATGGTAGAAGAATTCGACTTCGTCTCCTACGTTTGCGCGTATTGCGGTCGTCTCAACCCGGCACGGAAGCAGCGTCCAGCCGCGCCGCTGTTGTCCTCTCCCCGCGCTCTTCCGGACATACCTCGTCGGCTCGGTATTTAACGTTTTAACCTAATGTTAAAGTACTGTTGATATGACTTTTTGACTTCCACCCTCAAGTAATAAATGGAGAGCATTATTTTTACCCTATTTTTAGAGTACATGTAACATAAACTTTCTGTCAGATTTCATTAGCCCCATTCTCGCAGATTACAGTAACGACATTCAATAATTTTACCTTTTAACCTAGTGTTAAAATACATTCCCATGCAACATGCACTTTGAGACAGACGTTTTTGGTTCGGTCTAAGTGGAAAGCAAATAATTGCAACATTTTACCTTTTAACCTAATGTTAAAATATCACAGGTATATATAACTTTTACCATTGTTTTATCGCATAATTGTAAAGTATACCATCATGCATGTCATTTTACATATTATCCTATTCATGCGACACAGGCAACGCCGACGACTCTTCCATAACGAGCTCCAGTGACAGCGATGATGACAAGAAAGTCAAGATACGTGAAATTGGAAGTTAGTATTACTGGTTTTAATCTGAACTATTGTTAAAAAGAAGTGGGTTGTGTCGGAGATACAACCGTTAATTAAGTTTAAGTGGATACTTCTTTGTTGGCTATGGAACCCTAATTTTATTTATCTGAATTAATTCACTCAAATCTGTATAAGTACAGATAAATCGGTATATATGGCAACATTGACTGACGTAGCTCATTTAACTCGCGATACATAGAAAATGGCGGTCATTTCAGCATTATTTTCATGTCCACATAACTAAATAACATTTTGTGATTAGAAACTAATGGCAAAAAAAGGATTAAAACATGTAACAAACAATTATTTGAAATCAGATTAGGCTTCGCTACAAAAAGTTATTCCGGAAGTCACGTGATACATTTTGAACTGTAGTTACCCCTATACAAGAACGCGAGCAAAGAAATATCCACTTCAAAACGATATGTCACTGAGGGCCTACCGCGAACGGCATTCGAAGTTTCCCCTCTCTGTCATACTTACGAGTTCGTACATAAGTGCGACAGAGAGGGAAAACTTCGAATGCCGTTCGCGGTAGGCCCTCTGTATAGGATTGGAAGCGGCGATATTTCTCCAGTCCGGGACTATAACTCTAGGCTAGGGCCATTCAATGTGGGAAGGTGACACCTCTGTTGCGTTCTCTGTCGCACCAATCATGGCAGGTAATTGCAACATACAGCGCAACAACAGAGGTGTCCCGTTTACATATTATCCTATTCAAATGCGACACGGGCAACGCCGATGACTCTTCCATAACGTGCTTCAGTGACAGCGCTGATGACAAGAGTCAAGATATGTGAAATTGGAAGTTATTATTTTACTGGTTTCAATCTGATCTATTATTAAAAACTATGTCTCTGTATATAATTGGAAGCGGCGACATTTCACCAGTCCGGGACTATAACTATATGCTAGGGCTATTAAATGTGGGAAGGTGACAACTCTGTTGCGTTCTCTGTCGCACCAATCATCAAAAACAGAGGTCCCGTTCCCTCATTCTATGGCCCCGCCCCGCCCCCAGTAAGCATTTGATAATCCTACTATATAAATATATAATATTTGGATATTTGTTATTATTATTCACGCAAAAGCGGCTGAAAGGATTAAGATGCATTTTAGTATACAAATAGAGTATAGCTTGGATTAACATAATATATATAATACTTTTTATCCCAGTATAAGTTCAAAAAAAGGAATTAAACGCGAACGAAGTCGCGGGCAAAAGCCAGTAGTATAATAAAATATGAATATTTATGTGTATGTAGCAGTATATCTTTTTGTATGTAGCTTATATATTTTTTATTTATGTACATATATATACTACTCAAAAGAAAATAAGGGCCACTTACATATTTCTGTTTTTGAGTAAATTTTTAGATGTAAACTAATTAATAAGTGACTAATTAATGATGTCCGGCCTCCTTCAGTATCCAACCTCTTTAATGCTGGTGTTTAAGTCTTACAGCTGGCCAGAAATAGAAGCAAATAAAAAAAAACGAGTTTCAGGTCAAATTCCTTTCAGATGGAATCACAATTTTATTCTTTTAAAAAACGATTTCTGTCCATCTTTTGCTTCTTTTAACATCTTTTGTTAATAATGCCACGTCAACGAAGGCATATGGATACCATTACTGCCACCAGAGCCGTTACATTGATTGCTGAAGGTCATTCACAGCGGTCTGTAGCTTTTTCGTTGGGTTTCTCTCGCCGAGCCATCCAAAATGTGTGGGATCGGTTCCAAGAGACTGGCAGTGTTGCAAGAAGGCCTGGATCGGGCAGGGTGCGAGCGACTACGGCACAAGAGGATCGCTACATCCGATTGAGTGCCCGTCGAGAGCGCTCTGTGACGGCACGTAAGTTACAAAATCGCCTACGGTTGACAACGGGGACTCGTGTTAGTGACCAAACGATACGTAATCGACTGCATGAAGACCAGCAAAGGTCCAGACGCCGAGTAGTACGAATTCCTTTATCTAGGGTTCAACGTGGAAATCGTTTAAGTTTTTGCCGCGAACATTCAGATTGGAGCATGAATCAATGGGGTGTGGTGCTCTTCACAGATGAGTGTAAAGTGAAGCTTTGTAGTGATGATCGGCGGATTAGAGTATGGGGACGACAGGGTGAGAGATTTTCCGATGTCTGCATCAAGGAAATTGACCGCTTTGGAGGTCCTAGTGTGATGGTTTGGGCTGGGATTAGCTTACAAGGCAAAACTGAGCTGGTTTTCTTAAATCAAGGCACAGTAACTGCACAACGGTACATCGATGAAGTCATCAGGCCTCATGTGATTCCATTCTCACAGAGAGTGGGGCCAGGGTTCTGGTTAATGCATGACAATGCCCGCCCACACACAGCTCAGGCCACTCAGACTGTACTGGATGACTCCCATATTCGTGTCCTACCATGGCCAGCGTATAGTCCGGATTTAAATCCAATAGAGCATATGTGGGACCAATTAAAACGAAGGGTTAGGGAGCATGAGCAAGAGGTTCACAACCAGCAACAGCTTATGGATGCTCTGAAACGTGCGTGGGAAGAGATACCTGATGAATACATCAGAAACTTAATCG
Source organism: Epinotia brunnichana (assembly GCA_963854355.1). NCBI lineage: Eukaryota > Metazoa > Arthropoda > Insecta > Lepidoptera > Tortricidae > Epinotia > Epinotia brunnichana. The sequence goes on along the minus strand of OY977962.1, from coordinate 4,122,006 downwards.
AGAGTATGCATTCAAGGCTCCAGGAGTGTGAAAACAGGAGAGGAGGACACACCCGTTACTAAACCATTAAAAAAAACAGCTTGTGTCAGTTTTTGTTTTGTTTTGCAAAGAGTCTCTGTTTAGTTTTTGCTGTTGACAATGAATTTCATGTTAATTGAAATAAGTGAAACAATTGACTACACAATTAAATGGTTATTAGCATAAGTTAAAACAAAAGCCTTGTTACATGTTATTTTAATAAATATACATTACTGTTTACTATATTTTTCACGTAGCAATCAAAACACTTAGTGGCCCCTATTTTCTTTTGAGTAGTATATGTGGTATACCATTTGTGGTATTTGTTTTTTTTCTCTTCGCGTGTTCGTAACAGACGTTATCATACTTTTTTCTTTGCACCTTTTATAAATCTCTGTTTAGCCCAATGGTAAGCGGGTAGAGAATTTTATTTGGCATTTAGCTCGCCATTTGTATTTTTATTTTATTTTATGCAATAAAGTTTAAATAAAGGGAACAGGGTTGAAGTGTGTTGTGGGCGATGGGCTAGCAACCTATCACTGCAACATCACATTTTGTCGATCTTTTATACCCACATTTATGCTAAAAGTGGCACTGGAACACAAGTTTCATGTGCTCTGCCTACCCCTTTTAGGGATAAAGGCGTGATGGTATGTATGTATGTAAAGTTTAAATATATGAATAAATTCTGCTCGTGATTGTTTTCCTGTACAACGCAGAAAACCACGGTATCACATACCGCGTTATCAGCGTACCGCAACAAATTATTTGGCACTGAATGTGTTAATCGTTTTAACATGGTTTTTTAAATAATCAATTTGTGTATTTCAGGTTCAGAAGCAGAATCGGATCGGCCCTCCTCCTCTCTGGAGGGGTCCCCGAAATCCACCGACGAAAAGAAAAAAGACTGAACGGCTAAATACTTTTAACAAGTTCCTGAGCTTCATTATAAGGAGCGCGAAATTTTTCTAAGTAATTGTACGGAAAACAAGTTTTCCAGATGGCGAATTGGTCTGTCAAGACTTTGCCAGAAGTTTATCTGTGGCAGGTTAGTGATTTAAACCTTTTAACCTTTTCTTAAGATTAGTACTCTTTGATAAGGTAGTCAAGTCAGTAAGCTAAAATTTATATCGAAATGAGAACACACTGAACATGAACGTTCTATACTGCTTAAAACTAAATGTAGACTAGAGACATGTTCAGCCAAAGGTCATCTAGTGTTTAAATATAGGTTAAAAGGTTAAAAATCTTTAAGTTGCGGTCATGACAATGTAGCAAGCGTTATGCTATAGAAAGTCTTGGAATTTAAGAGGTTAGAAGAATAAAGGCCTAATTCATCGCTTTATGATGGGCAAATAGGTTATATTCTGATCTCTTCAAATGTTTATTCTAAACTATCACTTTGGTTCAATCTAAGTTAACAGGATATTAAAACTTAATTTTGACGGCGTTGTAGGCCTTAGTTCACTAAAAATAATTCATTATAATAACCAGAGCCTGGATTTTTCACGGAAAACAAAACACTATCATAATCTAGCCAGTGGTAGAAACATTATTTTATCGATATCGAAAATTGTGTAGTAGAAGAAAAAACGTCACCAAATAAAATAAATAGTTAATAAAAAAATTACGTGAAGTTTGTATGAAATTATATATTAGAAACAGATGCAATTTCTTCTTCGTAATCCACGTCTGAACACACAAAGGCACATGGCATTTTATTTGTGTAATAGTGATAGGAGTATAATCATTAGTTTTTCAACATTCTCTGGGAGTAAACAGTTTCGTTTATCACTATATAGCCATTTATGTACCTATACTAAATGTACGTTCTACTTCACTTGACGTCAAGGGAGCAAATGTATAAAATTAATTTTCAGTTTAAGTAATATTTTCAGATATGTCTCTTAAATTTTCATAATCAGGATTTCGTTCGAGCACAGCTTCAAATTTGCTTATCACTGGTAAAAGTTTACTCCAATTTACGTAGCAACGAACAGTATCCCGAATGAGGAAGGATTCCGCAATGGACAAAGTCGAACATTGCAATTGTTCTATTGAAGAGGCTATTACTTCGTATTTGTCGCGAATAAAATTTAAATACCTTATGTGGCGTTGTCGGAAGAAAAATACCCTCCTAGTTTTTTTTATTAAAAAAATGTAAATTGACAATAATGTAAAAATATATCGGCAAGTTATTTTTATACCTATATACCTAATAATACTCGATATCGATAAAATAATGTTTCAATCACTGGCTAGATTACGATAGTGTTTTGTTTTGCCGTGAAAAATCCGGGCTCTGATAATAACGCCCTTATTATATAATTGTCGCAATATGATCTTATGATGTTTGCGTAAGTTTTATAGATTCGTAATGGCTTCCTAAAAATACTCACAGGGAACTATTTGAAATTCACTTAACATCACCTAGAAAAATGTGCCTCTGTTTCGCGCCATATTTGACTTTGACAGCTGTCAAAAACTATTTTATAATCCATGATGTGAAGCTTCCAGCCAGTGATTTAAATAATGTTTATAATGTAATAACGGATGGAAAGGTCAGTCAATTCTTGCAATACAAATTCGACTCTATTTCAATGGGTTATGTTAGGTTTTGCAATTTTACAATCAGGGATGGAGTACTCAAAATTGTAATGGCTTTCATTTTTCAGTAGTGGTTTGTAATACAATAAATTGGAATGTTAATGTAAAATGACATGGGATTTTTGAATTATTTAATATTGAGGAACACATTCGTGCCTTGTTAAAAGATATTTGGTTAGTCTTAAGAGATAAATTACACGCAAATATTAACATGTATCCGTTAAATAAACAATGGCATATACCTTTTTCTTTTTAGGCCAAATTGAGCGCCGTAGTCCCTAAATTAAGCCTCAGGTTTTAAAAAGTAAAGCTATGTTGCTAATTTTTTCCCGCTTCCATTTCGATCCAACTCAACTCCCAATATTGCCAACTTAATATTCATAATTGCGTTTGGTTTATCTCTATTATGGGTAAATAAACTTAATAGGAGACTAGTTTTTTTGTAGCAGTATTGTTTTAGCAACATTAATTTGTTTACTAATTATCGGTACATTACTACATAAAATGCCTTTTATTTTAAGTATTTTCCCAATAGTTTTATTTATAACTCGATACGAACGAATATTTATTCTTATTTAATTTTTGTGATTAGTAAGTTATTTTGAATCTTCATAGTTTTTAGTGTAAGCTGGTTTAAATAATTTATTTTAAACATAATTTAATTTTAAATAGAGTTTATTCTGGGCCCGCTACTTACATTCGTTTGAGGTTATATTTGGTATATCGATAAATGTAATTGTAATACACACATTTATGACTGATATACCACTTAATTGACAATATTTTTAGGGTTCCGTACTCATTTCATTAACTCTCCCTATTTTTTATACAAAGCCTGTAAGAGGACTTGAACCGATATAATTTCTAATATATTCAATAATATCTTCCGAAATTTAATTCGAGCATGTTTGAATCCCTCGCTCCGCCACATTTCGTTGATCTCCCTCGCCTTGTTACTATATCGTTGCCAGATATAACCTGAAACAATAATTTGTACTAACAATTCCGATAATAACATGCATTTTATTTCAATCGATAAATTACTAACAATATTAGAAATTGTCAAGTGACTTTATTTTATTTTTGGAATGGTGTAAAATTATAGTTGAAATGAATACAGGCAAATAGTACAGAAGTGCAAAATAAATCCTGAACGTTGAGATATTAGAAGAAGAAGAAGAAAATTATTTATTTCAGTATAAGTTATACAATTACACAGTTATACAATACAAAAAAAGAATATTAGAAAACATAGATCAAATGTAAATTTCAGCATTTCATTTCATTATTGATTGTTTAATATTATTTTAGACTGTTGAAGATCTCCTAACATACTGCATCTTGAATAATAATAAATTAAAGTCACTTTTCACAATTATACTCAAACGCTTTTTCTAGTCACGGTACTTGGTGATCCCGAAAGCGCATTTAATAACCAAATGCATTGTAATAATCACGATTCATTAGCATATTTAACATTACATATATGTTCTGGATCACCAGCCATTAATACAAGCACTGTTCTAAAATTTAACTGCGTTTAACTAATAATAAATTTTTAACCTTTTATTAAATCCCCTATTTTGTTACCATTTTTTTTCATGGCTCTAATACCTTGAGCAAATTTTGTTTATTTATATTTTTATTCCCTAGACATTCCCTGGTGTTTATGTAGAACATTTGGCACTGTATAACCCTATATACTGCCAAAATGTTTTGTAGTCTATCCAGTCTGTTTCCTTTTTTGATCAAACGTATGTTAAACATACAAGCAGCAGAGACTAGAAAATTACAATACAGGTCAAAGAAAAATGGTGGCTACAAAGCCAGTTGTTATTAGGAGATATTGGCGGACGGCCAAGTCACAGAAAATCTAGTATGGAGTGACCTTGATTTGGCCGGCCGCCGTGCTTCCGACACGTATCCACACGGGCCGAATCACGCGTCGGCTAGCATGCAGTCCGGCTGATATCGGCCCGTGTAGCGTCTCCTATTGGTCAAGCGCCTCAGTGTTGCCAGTTCAGTTAGACTAGTTAACTTCGTGTCAAATTCCTAGCGATGAATCTACTATTCTGACGGTACGACTTTTTAACTTGTGTCTATTATTGTAATTCTCTACTCTGGTCTTAGCTATCCAATAGTTGATATTCATATCCTTGACGTAGATTAAGTAGGTACTTGAGTTGTCACTATGGTAGGTAGTGTTGATATCCCCACGGATCCTATTGCAGACATTACACAAGGCGCTTTTTTGCAGCTACACAGTAGCGTTTGCGTTTCTTGCTTCTACTTCGATGCAAACGCGTGATGCTTCGTGGGCTGGGTGGGGTGCTGTATTGTACCAGTATTCTTGCAAAAAAACGCCATGCGCGATGGTTCTTAGTGTTCAGTAATGAGGATTTACTAAGGATTGAATCTTCATTGTGTTTGAAAATAATGAAGTCAAGTGAATAGTGTTGTTGAATTTGTTATTTAATGCTTGTATTCATTCGGTATTTTATATTGAACAAATATACAAGTACCCGGTTTATTTGTGTTTAATTTCTATATCTTTCAACACCTGCACAAGGAGACCTCGAAAATAACAAAATCGAAGCATGATAAGGGTTTTTCAACTGTATGTCTACAGCTATCAAAATTGTGGCGAAAGATTTGTGGTATCGTATCGTGATTGCCTCTCAATTCATTCAGAGAGATCGAGTGGCGATCACGTACTGGAAAACGCAGCGTGCGTGGGTAAACCCCCTAGTGGTAGTCGTACAAGCCCAATTTCAAAGAAAAACCGCAATTCGATTTACAGTTTAGCCATTTGGCACACGCATACTAGAGGCCAAAACAAATTTGACCCGCAGTTCCTAAAAAAAATTCCCTTAGGAGGGGAGTGCCAAGACATTTTATTTTTTGTATAGAAAAAAAAAAAAATTTAGAAACCTATCGTGTGTGGTATCTAATGAAAGAGCATTTTGAGGCGATTCTTAAAATATACCACATCATTACATTTCAGCCATTGTTTTTTAATCAACACTTAATCAATTTTCGAAACATACCAAGTTTGGGCTCCTCCTGACACGATATGGCTGATTTAAAAAGAATACAATATAGCACAAATAATACGTGATATCCTCATTTATAACCTCAAAAAAGCAATTTTGAAAATAACTTCATTAAGTGTTTTATTTTTTTGTAATATTGAAAATTTATACAAATAAAAAATAAAAAAATAAATACTTTATGAAATTATTTTCAGAACTGCTTTCTTGGGGTTAGATATCAAGATATAATGTATCATTTGTGATATATTGTACAAAAAAAAATAGTTGCGTATTGATATTTGTGATATTTTGTGTCAAAAACTAAACAAACTATACCAGCTGATGAAAAGGCGCAGTTAAAGGGTTAAAGAGGTATTTCCCGTTGGATATATGGATACTACGTATCATTTTATGATGTATCTGTACTGCAGTTCCATAAGTCATGTCAAATAGGTATTGAAGTAGAACTGTGTCACTTTGTAATATTAATAAATTAAAAAAAATATGTTTTATGAAATTATTTTCAAAATTGCATTTTTCAGGTTAGATATGAGGATATTACGTATCATTTGTGATATATTGCATTTAAAAAAAGCGGCCAAGTGCGAGTCGGACTCGCACATGAAGGGTTCCGTGAAATAAATTGCGGTTTACGATTTATGACGTATTAAAAAAAAAACTACTTATTAGATCTCGTTCAAACCAATTTTCGGTGGAAGTTTACATGGTAATGTACATCATATATTTTTTTTAGTTTTATCATTCTCTTATTTTAGAAGTTACAGGGGGGGGGGACACACATTTTACCACTTTGGAAGTGTCTCTCGCGCAAACTATTCAGTTTAGAAAAAAAAAAATTTGAGTTTCAGTTCTGAGTATGGGGACCCCTAAAACTTAATGTTTTTTTTTCGATTTTTGTGGGAAAATCTTAATGCGGTTCACAGAATACATCTACTTACCAAGTTTCAACAGTATAGCTCTTATAGTTTCGGAAAAAAGCGGCTGCGACATACAGACGGACAGACAGACGGACGGACATGACGAATCTATAAGGGTTCCGTTTTTTGCCATTTGGCTACGGAACCCTAAAAATCAGCCATATCGTGTCTGGAGGAGCCCAAACTTGGTATGTTTCGAAAATTGTTTTTGTGTTAATTAAAAAACAATGGCTGAATTGTAATGATGTGGTATATTTTTAGAATCGCCTCAAAATGGTCTTTCATTAAATACCACACACGATAGGTTTCTGAAAAAAAAAATCTGTACAAAAAATATAATGTCTTTGTACTTCCCTCCTAGGGGATTATTTATTAGGAACTGCGGTTCAAAAAAATTTTTTTGACCTCTAGTATGCGTGTGCCAAATGGCTAAACTGTAGATCGATTTGCGGTTTTTTTAATCGTACAAGCTACACTACCCCACAAGGTGGACTAATGACCTGCCCCGTAGCATGGATGGCGTCATCACGCGATAAGTGATAGGATAAGCGCGTCGTCTCATTCTATCGAACGGTGTCAGCCAGGGACGGCAGCTCTATATCGCGTGATAACGCCCATCCATGCTACGGGGCCTGGTAAAGGTCGTGGTAGTCTGCTGGATGTGGGTGGAACATGACCAGTCACTTCGGCACTCTTATGTGAGGCATACGTCCGGCAGTGGCCGTCTTTCGGGTGATATGATGATGATTCTCCGTTCATGTATACATATCGTTTTGGACGCCATTTTACACGAAAGAAACTGGCGCCTACATGCCAAGCCAATTCTATAATATTCTGAATCACCAAATTTAGCGGGAACTCGACTGATTTCAAGACTCTCGACGGATGCAGTTGCTTGACCTCAAATCAGACTTCAGAGGTAGTCATTTGATTTGGAAAATGGAAATGTTGATGTCACAAATGATTTTTCACAGTATTTAAATTGCATGCAGAAACGAAACGCAACTGACATTGGTTGATGTTTTCGTAGGTTTCTAAAGAGGTTTCAACATTGCTTGCTTTTAATTTTTCGTGAAATAGGAGCCTAAATGCAACAAAAAAATATATAGCTTTCCTGGATTACAAATTATTACCATTCAATAAAATATTTGTAATTGACGGATGGTTCTGCTGGTAGTGGTAGGTATAAGACCGCATTGAAATACGCCTCTAAAAAGTCAAAAGGCCGCTGTCGCTGTCGCTTTGTTTGTCAGTGTCATTTCATTGTCATGTGTGAATGGTCATATTATTTTATTAAATGAGCAAGAACTTTGTAATGCCTTATTTTATCTTTAAAAAACAAGTTATTGCGTAGCTTAGAACGTATTCATGTCAGCGCCACGCCTCTTCATCCGATAATTATAACAATATCCATATAATCGTCATCATTCTTAGTCGATAACAATTTTCTACTCGATAAACAACTACGTTGAGATTGCGAACTTTTATCTTTTTTAATTGCATTTCACGTGCTTGGAACGAAGTGATACAGCCATTGTTGATTTCGTCATTTTTAAACAGTGATTTTTCTTATAAGTGTAATATCAACTTTGTCTTAAGTGGAATTTAGTTTTAAAGTTTTAATGATGTCAGTGCTGAATAACTTCAGTGTTTGTATAAGTAAAGGATTGAGACGTGAGTAATTTTTTTTTTTTTAATGTTAAAATAAATTAATAGTTATTAATTTAATGATTTGGTTCTTCATTAACATTTTACCTTTAGAGATAAGTATTCTATTAATTAACTAAAATGGAGTAGCTACTGTACTAGCCAAACTAACTTTTATATCAAAGGAACATCGTTACCTTTATATGCTTAAACTACTATATCAGTTTTGATGATATGGGAATAGTTTGAGATCCATAGAAAAACATTATTTAACTAACATACATTATCCCTTGGAATTTCATGTTTGTTAAAAAAACAAGAATATTTTTTATACAAAAAAATAAGTAGGCTCAACATTTAGAATGCGTGATGGTGTAATCATTTTTATCTCACAAATTATGTGGGTGCCAATATGTATGGGCAATATAGAGAAATACTTTTTATAGGCTGGTAATGATAATGGGGAATGTTGAAGATTGGGGATATTCCCCTTATAAATCTGGAATATTCCCAAAGAATGGCATAGAATTTTATATTTCTTATATTGGAGTGTGATAAAACTGATCAAGAAGTTCTAGCTTTTCATCAGTGGTTGAAGTCATAACAACAAGAACAACTTAGTGTGTTAAGAACAACTGAGCTTGTGCCTTAATCTCTTCTTCGTCTTTCGTGACGTTTTCCCATCTCTAATTATGTAGCTTAACTTCAAACTCAGATAAAACCACTCTAATCACTTGCGAGATAATTGAAAAAAAGTGATAATAATGTTAATATGGTGATTTGAAAGGCAGTATTTTTATTATGGCTAAAGCATTAAATAAAGCCATCCTGTTTGGCAAATTCAGCATTAAAACCATCCATTCTTTACAAAAAATTAAATTTTGATTGGATTTACCTTCATTTGATATAATCTGAAAAATTGCAATTTATCTGTCTTTGAAATAACTCTTTGAACTCTGTCTTTGAAGTGTGGATTTGTATAATATTGATTTAACTCAGTGTGGATTTATCTAGTTATGAATAAAATACGATTAGAAATTGCCAGCCATGTTCAACAAACTTCTTTTGCTGATTGGCTTGGATGGACTTACAGCAAGGCCCATGTAATAAGGCACTCGGATTAAGCAATAATAGCCTGTCATTCAACGCATTAAGCGTTTTGACATCATCATTGTCAGTCACAAAAACAAAAATCATCTTTCTGGTGGTCAATAGTTAAGGGCTTTACACTCACATATAATATTTTTTTATCACATAGAATTATAGAAGGGGCAACGCCGTTTATGCGGATTCAGAGTTCAACCAAAAATTAGGCTTTATAGCCCTTAACTTTGGCAATGTCCACCGAAAAGACGCGAACCTAAATCTGACAATGACCCACTTGCTGTACATACATTTGAATAAAACTGTCATGTCATATGGATTTATCTGATTTTTATAAAACATAATGATTTGAACTGTATTTTTTCAAAAACCAGACAGAAAAATAATACTTAACCGATAAATTTGTAACAAAACTAGTACCTTTTCAAAACCACCAAAAACCAAAATCACCGCTACCAAAATTAAAAACAAAAACAATTGCATTTACTCGAGTTAACTGGGTCATTGTCAGTCACAAAAACAAAAATCATCTTTCCGGTGGTCAATAGTTAAGGGCTTTACACTCACATATAATATGTTTTATCACATAGAATTATAGAAGGGGCAACGCCGTTTATGCGGATTTAGAGTTCAACCAAAAATTAGGCTTTATAGCCCTTAACTTTGGCAATGTCCACCGAAAAGACGCGAACCTAAATCTGACAATGACCCAACTTCAAAGTTAAGCGACTCATTTGGGTCTGGCCCTTCTAGTCATCCTTCTGTACATGGGTCTGTTTAGCGCTGTGGCTTCCGTCAGGTTATGGTTATGCAGATCCTTGCGGATCGTCATCAACCAAGTAGTCGGGGGGGTGGCTTCCAGATCCTTTTTTTTTTGTTGTCTAGGCCTAACGCCATTGACGATGTGCATGTCTGGCCTCCTCATTACATGACCATGATGTCTTTCGGTCATTTTCTCGCTTCTGACATGGTTTTCCTTACTCTGTCCTACAGGGTACCTCCACCTGCCTATCTAAGAATACGCATACGCATTGTGCCTTTATCCCTATTATCTTTTATATATCTCTTCAGATAGTTATGGTATTTAATAACAAATATGTGACTTCCACAATATTCTGTAGACCTAATTAAACATTAATTTTTACAAGCTTTATATTTTTACTTGCACTGTTCGTATGTATGTAAATATGTAAGTATGTAAATATGTAAGTATGTAAATATGTAAGTATGTAAATATGTAAGTATGTAAGTTGTCCGTCAAAATTTGCAATCCATTTTTCAGTCACTTTCCGTTATCCAATTGAGCTGAAATTTTGCAAGCATATGTATATATTTCATGACATCGCATGACAATGCAATATTATGATTACTTGGAGCTGATCTGATGCTGGAGCTGGAAGGTGGCCATACGAACTCCGCAATAAAACGACACAACCCCATCGAGTTTGGGCTCCTTAGAATTAAATTTTTGAGGGAAACTTATTTAAATAAATGTGTAATGCCCTAATAAGACAAATAGCGGTATCTTAAAATGGTTTAGGAAATGCAATACTTAACCGGTTATATTTCATAATTAGGTTTGTTTTAGTTTATGGTAGAAAATTTTACAAAACCTGGTTATGGTTATTTAATGTTAAAACGAGGAATTACAAGTTTCAACATCTGTGTCCCATGTCATGAAGCCACAAGTTACAGCTATAACAACCGAGTTGCAGTGATGGCATTCTGAAAAGGGCTTTTGTGGCCGACTGCCCTTTTTTGCAACTACTCATTAAGAGGTTCCCAATAACATTTCTTTACAGAAACTTACTTACTTACTTAGTGTCTCAAGACAAGAGTCTTTGACCAGTGTGTGTTGCCAGTGATGACATGTGGCACTAAAACGTGGTCGCCTCATAAGAAGGCTCAAAGTCACCCAAAGGCCAATGGAGAGGGCTATGTTGGGAGTTTCTCTGTGTAATCGCATCAGAAATGAGGCTATCCGCAGCGCAGCAGAACCAAGGTAACCAATATAGCCCTCCGAATCGTTAAACTTAAGTGGCAGTGGGCGGGGCACATTGCACGTAGAACCGATGGCCGTTGGGGCGGTAAGGTTCTCGAGTGGCGACCACGTAACGGAAGGCGCGGCGTGGGTAGGCCCCCCACTAGGTGGACTGATGACCTGGTAAAGGTTGCGGGAGTCCGCTGGATGCGGGTGGCGCAGGACCGCTCATGTTGGCACTCTTTGGGGGAGCCCAATGTCCAGCAGTGGACGTCTTTCGGCTGATATGATGATGATGATGATGACAGAATCTTATTAATAGTTTATTATAGTTTTCTGTAATCTATCCCATCTAAAGATAACACTAAATCATTGAATTTAGAAAGTGTCCAATAAGGAAGCATCTTTAGTTTATTTCCTAGATTGTTGACTTCACAAGTGGTGTTATCTACAATTGGTCCATTTAATTTGAGTACGTACTTGTGGTTTGTTTTGAATACTTGGTATTTCACAATATGTTGTACTAGCTTCGCTTCTACACGGGACTTCATCCGCATGAAACTCTTTAATATCATACCCATTTCACCCCCTTAGGGAATTATTTCCGGAATAAAAACTATCCCATGCCCTTGATATAAACCCCCGTGATATAAACTACCTCCATACCAAATTTCATCTCAATTCGTTCTCTGGTTTAAGCGTGAAAATGTACCTAACAGATATACGGTCGCGTTTAGAATATGAGTATGGATTTACATTTACTGTGATATTTATTTCTTTTTCGGTCGTTAGTACCCATTTTACATAAAACTAGCTACTCGATGACTCCCACGCCACGGCACCGTCCGCGTATTATAAAGCAATATAGGTATATTCTGGTGTTTATTCTAATGTCTGTTTTAAAGGACACTGAGTAAGATAACACAAGGTTTTATTATTATTTAATCACATTTACAACATTCATCTAATGATAAGAATTATCATGGCGACCTAGCGCTAATAAATTACAATTACACCCTCATCACAACGGCGTTACTGAGCGCATCCACCGAACCAGTATAAGTCTGACCTGCTATCATCCATAGTTGTTGTAAATCGAGAGGTCAAGATACACTGGGACAGTTCATAGTTTTGTGAATAAGTAGACTGTTTGTGCAACTTCCTCATTAGTCTATTTCTGTATCATGATAACAACTAATAACAATATTGGACTTGTTGACATATCTGTTTAGCTTAATAGTGTACGTTGGAGTTAACCTTAATATAATATTTAACTCTGGTGTAGGTGATGCATGGAGAGATAAGATCAATCATATTATTCTCCCATTATTTTAAATCTATTATTTATTCTGCAAATAGGCCACAAGGGCACTTTTACATGTCAAATACAAAGTTACTATAGTATAGTCAAAAACGCCCCTAAACTCTTGAAGCGACATGCCCAGCAAGTAATTTAATATTGTACAAAAACTTTACAACGTGTTACAAAATACTCCGTAATAGTACATTACTTACCTAGGGCGGTTAAACAAAGAATGCCTCAGATCGCAGGTATTTGACGCCCGAGCCGAAGGCAAGGGCGATAAATATGCGCTCTGAGGCTTTCTTTATTACCGCCCGTGGTGAGTACAAAATTTTACGTCTCTATCTGGCCAGGAAGTGGGGTTTTCCGCACGCATAGCGTGCGGTAATTCCTACTTTATGGCCAGGTATGACGTAAAAAATGTTCTTATTCTTTTTTTGTTGTTGATTTTGGCGGTGAGTTGTAAATTGACTCTTTATAAGGGACTATTTAACCCCCTTTCGGCTTTACGGGTATTTTTGTAACACCCTAATATAGTACATTGTTGTACGGTCTAGAAAGTAGGCAATAGATAGACGAGTGACTTCGAAGTCCCAGCCGATGGTGAGAACTAATAGTCCATTTATTGCACTTTTGGCTGACACATTTCAAAAATTCAAAATCTTTATTGTTGGTTGTATGTTAGTAAATCAGATGTTATATGATTTATAGTGCATTATAACCTGCCTACAAGGCGTTCCTTTAAATTAAAAGTAGGTACATCTATTTTTTTTAATAGCATGCGATAGTGCTTTACACGTCTACTGCGAGGAAATGGTAAAAGTCTTTTAAACTATCTTGTTTAGTCTAGTATAGACCCTGCTGATATAAATGCTATTTTTATTATGTTTACATTCATCTGTTGTTCCATCGTATCAGGTGTGCAAATAGCCTATACGTAATAACATATGATAACATTATGTAAATACTGTATTTTCCAGGCTAATATCTACGTATAAGTTTTTATTTGTGCAACATATTTATGTGTATGGCAAATTGATGCAAAATATTGATGTACAAGTAAAATTGGGTATTTGACAACAGTGAAAATATTTTTTTTTTCATTAGCAAACAGATAAACATTACGAAAATACTCAGAAAGTATCAGGCTTTCATTTATGTTTGCTATTTTAAGATTTTTTAATTCATAAAAACTAACAATAAGGACGTTGTTTATGTGACGTCACACGTAAGGCCTCTCGCAGACTGACGCGGCCTGGCCGCGGCGGACAATAGAAAACTTGTCATTACCTGTCAAATTTACTATGGTCCGCCACCGCAGGCTGCGCCAGTGTGATGCCGGCTTTATGCCTACAAATTCCATAGTAACGGAGCGTTTTTGACGTTTCGTAAAAAGAAGCTGATTTGACTTTTGTCAAATACCGTTTGGCAAATTTTTGCTTGTCCAGTAATAATATGCCTTAGAAAGAGTTGGCATGTTTTGGTATTGTTAACTTTTTTAGGGTTCCGTAGCCAAATGGCAAAAAACGGAACCCTTATAGATTCGTCATGTCTGTCTGATGTCTGTCTGTCTGTCCGTCTGTATGTCACAGCCACTTTTTTCCGAAACTATAAGAGCTATACTGTTTAAACTTGGTAAGTAGATGTATTCTGTGAACCGCATTAAGATTTCACACAAAAATCGAAAAAAAAACAGTAAATTTTGGGGGTCCCCATAATCAGAACTGAAACTCAAAAAAATTTTTTTCATCAAACCCATACGTGTAGGGTATCTATGGATAGGTGTTCAAAAATGATATTGAGGTTTCTAATATCATTTTTTTCTAAACTGAATAGTTTGCGCGAGAGACACTTCCAAAGTGGTAAAATGTGCCCCCCCCCCCCCCCCTGTAACTTCTAAACTAAGAGAAAGATAAAACTAAAAAAAATATATGATGTACGTTACCATGCAAACTTCCACCGAAAATTGGTTTGAACGAGATCTAGTAAGTAGTTTTTTTTTTATGTGTCATAAATCGTAAACAGCAATTTATTTTACGGAACCCTTCATGTGCGAGACCGACTCGCACTTGGTCGCTTTTTTAACTTCTCATGCTCGCAAAGTGTGTCATATTAGGCTTAGAAAGTGGGGCGAAAAAAGTACATTTTGCCCCTAGGGAAAATATGTATACCTACATGGTTATTTATGATTTCAAAACATTTTAATTTGACCAATCAAACACTTCATCGTATTAAATCCACCAATTACAACCCTTTAAAAAACATTCGTATTTGCTATCGACCAATCAGAAAACAGAATTAATTTCAAACATCAGGCGTTTTTAGGGTTCCGTACCAAAAAGGAAAAAAAACCCGGCCAAGTGCGAGTTGGACTCGCGCACGAAGGGTTCCGTACCATTATCTATAAGAATATTTATTTTATTCTGTTTTTAGTATTTGTTGTTATAGCGTTCAACTGGAACTATCACGGTATCAGTGAGATACAGCCTGGTGACAGACAGACAGACATACAGACAGACAGACAGACGGACAGCGGAGTCTTAGTAATAAGGTCCCGTTTTACTCTTTGAGTACATAACCCTAAAAAGGAACCCTTATGGTGCGAATCTGTCCGTCCGTCCGTCTGTCACAACATTAAATATCTGAAGAACTACTTAAGCTATCCATTCGAAATTTGAAACAACTGTTAAGAGGGTTAAGACACGTGTATGGAAAATGAAAAATTTTAATATACATTTTTAGGGTTCCGTACTCGAAGAGTAAAACGGGACCCTATTACTGAGACTTCGCTGTTCGTCCGTCTGTCTGTCACCAGGCTGTATCTCAAGAACCGTGATAGCTAGAGAGTTTAAATTTTCACAGATTATGTATTTCTGTTGCCGCTATAACAACAAATACTAAAAACAAAATATAACAAATATTTTTATTGATAATGGTACGGAACCCTTCGTGCGCGAGTCCGACTCGCACTTGGCTGGTTTTTATAGATAATGGTACGGGACCCTTCGTGCGCGAGTCCTACTCGCACTTGGCCGGTTTTTTATTTTCTGTGTAAATTATGAATATAATTATTTTATAATTAAAAAATCAAGGCTAGTAAATAGATCAAGTGGGGTATCATATAAAAGGGCCTTCTTTCTAAAACCGTTTTTATTTTTTTTCTACAGTGATTAAATGTTGATTTATTAACGAAAATGTAGAAAAAAATACCACCCCCTCCCCTTATCTCAGAAGATTCTGAAATAATTACATATGATTAAGAGTAACATAAATGATACAGGAAAAATAAAACGATATCTCTAACTAGCGTATTTTTTTTATTTTTCAAAAATAATTTCTTAATTAAATTTGCAATTTACTTACTTTAAATTCCTATCAGATTATCTTTAAAGTTCCTTCTTTCAAATAAAAAATAAATAATCGAAAGCGGTACGCGTGATAAAAAGCTATCGCTGATAAACAAACATACTCTGACATGACGGGTATGGTGTATGAAAGTTTGTACGGAACCCTCGGTGCGTGAGTCAGACTCGTACTTGACTCGTTTTTTTATTCCCTAACTTACAATCATATACATCATGCCGTTTGGACGCGCCTATATACGGTCAGAGGCGTTTATTCGTGGTGTCTAAATTTTGATTATTTTGTATCTGTGTCAAAGCAGTTTATTAATAAAAGCATGCCGCCAAATGGGGAATGGATTAAAATTTTAGAAATGCCAGATTATATGAATGAGACACTTTCCGTGATCCGTCTCGTATTACAAAAAATATTTTAAATATCTGACCCTGGCAATGACCAATATAGCTGCTGCAGCTGTCAATATCATTGCCAGTGTCAGTGTCAGTTTACCACGGATTTTTATGATATTTTTATGTAATATGAGACGGATCAAGGAAATTGTCTCATTCGCCGTCCTAACAACGAAACGTAAGTGAGGAAACTGTTTATATTTTTCAAAAATAATTGATGCATCTGAAAAGTCTGCAACTTTTTTCTGGTGCTAAGGAAGGTTATTCCTATCTCCAAAAAAAAAAATCAGGCGTTTCTAAAATTTTCATCCATTCCCCATTAGACAGTCTTTTTGCCGTGGAATTTATTATTGATTATGGATGAATAATATTTGTTTTTACTATTTTCTCGCAGTCGAAGTGAAAAGTAGAGTGTATAACTCTGGCCTAAAAGCCATATTACCACTCGAACAATTTACCCTCGCTTTGCTCGGGAAAATATCCTTCTCGTGGTATTGTGGCTCATTTTAGACCCTTGTACAATCTAAAAATAAAAATACACATAAAGAAAACGGAGTTACGGTAGCCTAGTGGTTTAGGCATGCGGCTGCTAAGCGGCGGTCGTGGGTTCGAATCCCGGCTCGTACCAATGAGTTTTTCGGAACTTATGTACGGAATATTTACCGTTAGCTTTTCGGTGAAGGAAAACATCGTAAGGAAACCGGTCTAATCCCAAGAAAATTGTATAGATGACATTTTATTTTCTAAATATGTTCACGTTCAGGAACACGCCGGTAAAATTATTGTAATTCTCCCGAGCATCTTGTATAAACAATCCATAAATATTCCGTGGAGTATTCCTGAACGATAACGGATAGGCAGTTGCATCCAATCAGGACGGTCAGTAGGTCACCGAGACTTTGCGTCACATTGTGTTGTTATTAATATCTTACAATAGGTATTTAATGAATAATGCCTATTGAAAAATAGCACGCTGACTTGCTGAGATACCGAGCAGATAAAGGATGGCTTAAATGATTACGGCGAAGCGTATGTTAGATTAGAAGGTCACTGGTTCTAAATTCTAATCCACGCCGGAACAATTCATTTTCCCTTCAATTCAGTTATAGTTTTTTTTTTACAATTTTTGATTGCACACGCTACTGATTAATTGAATTGAAATTGAAAACATTTATTTCAGGCAGAGCCCGTAAAGTGTTAGTGGTACAATAGTTAGACATAACCACAGAATAAGTAATTACTACGTACAGAAGGTTCTCTGTTAACAAATTCCCTGTTTAGGTACGCCAAACGTGCCTAAATGTGGCCATCCCTTTCTATCGCATGCAACGCGCTGCGACCCGTGCGAGCGTCCCGTCCCAACGCGCGGCAGCTACTGAATAGAGCCCTTCGAAGGGGCGACCGGCATGTACTTGTAGCGATAAACACAAATCGCAAGTGAGCCGCGCCTGACATAACTTACAAAACTATTGTTAGTAAAAAACGGAGATTACAAACACAGCATACATATTATTTAATCGATTTAAAATTACCAATTGTATATACTTAGCTTAAGAATTTTGGTAGCGGGCCGTGGTTCCAAAATCTATGGAGTCGCCTTATCTTAAAATTATAATTTTCGAAGTCAAAGTCAAATTATATTACACATTTAATATTTATACAATTATCAATTATATACAAAAACACCCTACTGCTAGTAAACAAAATAAACTTAAAAAAATACTTTTAGTGACTATAGCAAAAAATATATATTATGTAAAATGTCTTCTTCAACTGCCTAATATTAAGTACTCGTAACTTCTAAATGTCTGAGGCGGAACTGGCTTTTAGAATAAGTACCTATCATCAATTACTATTTCATGTTCATGAAATAGATTGATGATAAAATTAATTGCACTCTATAATAGTGTGTTTATTATGATCTAATATAACGTTTTATTTTTAGACTGCCTTTGACTTGGAAAATTTTATTTTAACATATGACGACTCCATGGATTCTAGAACCACGGTATGCTACCAAAAGTCCCAAGCCTACTGATTAGGTAATACAAAAAAATATAAATAATGGTTGCGTACAGTATGGTTTCGGTGTCGGAGGAATTTTCTGCCCCAAATACTCCGATTATGGAATAAGCTCTCTGCGTAGGTACTTATAGGTTGGGGTTCTTCAATTCATTAAAGAAGTAGTAAAGAATTGGGAATTAATGAAAATTTTAGAAGTGCCTGATTATTTTTTTGGAGATATGAATAACGTTCCTTAGCACCAGAAAAAAGTTGCAGACTTTTCAGCTGCGTCAATTATTTTTGAAAAATATAAACAGTTTCCTCGCTTAGGTTTTGGGTTTAGGACGGCGAATAAGTTGCTTTGCTTCACTTTGCATGATTCGTCTCATATTACAAAAAATATCTTAAAAATCCGTGATAAACTGACACTGGCAATGATATTGACAGCTGCAATAGCTATATTTGTCACTGCCAGGATCAGATATTTAAAATATTTTTTGTAATATAGGACGGATCAAGGAAAGCGTCTCATTCGTCCTAAACCCAACACGTAAGTGAGATAACTGTTTATATTTTTCTAAAATATTTGACGCAGCTGAAAAGCTTGCAACTTTTTTCTGGTGCTAAGGAAGGTTCCTATCTCCAAAAAAATAATCAGGCACTTGTAAAATTTTCATCCATTCCCCATTATGCGACATGGAGTTACCTTATACCGGTTACGGTGACAAATTATTAGAGATGCGCCGAATATGGGTTTTACCGAATACGAATATTCGGCCGAATTTTCGGTCCAGCTTTTGCCGAACCGAATTTTCGGCCGAATAATTCGGTTCAAAGGAATGCCTTATGCCTTAATCAGCCGTTCCAAAACAGACTCATTTTTCAGTGGTAAAAATCTTGTTGATTTTTAAGTGAAACATTTATACTAAAGGTAGTTAAATAACAATAAGAATCCGTTTTAGAATAATAATTTCACAGGACCAATGACTATGTTACATTCTAACAACTTGCAGACAAAAAAACCTGCAAAATTATTCGGTAAATATTCGGCATGAACCGAATAATTCGGCCGAATAACGAACATGCCGAATACCGAATATTTACCGAATATTCGGCGCATCTCTACAAATTATCAACAGCGGCCCGTCTGATACCACCGACAAGGAATTAAAAAAAAACTTGTCAAATGGCTGAATTTAAATTGATGTATTATCGTCATTTCAGGTCTGCGCAAATCGAAGCTGAATGGGGTGCGCAGTGCCAGCTCGGAGCCGCGTCTACACATGGATAAATGCCTCATAGTCTCCAAAGTCACCAGATACGAGTATGAGAAGTAAGTTAGGCGATCTTTCGCATATAATTTTACGTTAAAAAAATACATATATTTCAGACTCAAGAATCCATATGTTTGTTAGTACGTAAAATAATTGAAAAGCTAAGTGTTAGGTGTTTTATAATGGGTATCCCAAAAATCGGTGTTTTCAGCAAGAACACTTTATTTTCAGTAAATTTGTATTTTGCTATTTGTGGGGACACAGATTGCTGAGTGGGCTTTTCGCCGTAGCGCGCCCGACTAGCAATGTGCCGGTCCCACGCCAGTCATATCCCGGGACGCGCACTGTAAGCACTGATCAGTAATAAAGAATATATTAACTAAATTCCCGCCGTTTCGCTGACCTCGACACGTTGACTTCAACCCCACATTGGTGAACCCGACGTTAGGCAGCGGAATGGCGGAATAAGAGTAAATATGTAGATTTACTCGCCGTGGAACTTGCGCGGACGTGCGCGAGCCTCGCCAGGCTAGAGCGCAGGGTCGCGACCCTGAAGCTCGCCCGGCGAGTCGAGCAGGGGCATGGATTTAACCCCGGCGATCAGGGCCCGCGTCAAAGAGCGTGGGGCCACAACCTGGAGTTGCAGCAGGAGCGCAGCCGCAGCCGGTGCCCGCCAAGATCGCGCAGCCACAGGTGAAGGACTGCTTCTATCAGCACACACGCAAATGCCGAAAGCCCTGCCGCTGGCGAGGCTTGGCAGCAGCCCACAGGCCGTCGGGCCCGTCGGAGCAGTAAGCGGCGACAGCAGCAGCGGCGACGCCACTCCGACGCGCCGTTAAAATTTAAGAGTTTCATTTCAGTGCGTTACAGTTTACAGTGCAGTGTAATTTAGTTGTGTTTAGTTTTAAGTTTTAGTGATTTCGGAATGGCTAAGGAAGGTGCAGATACCCAAATTACCGCATGTTGGGCGTACTCGTAGTCGCCAAGCGACACTTTACGGCCTAACCGTACGTAATTAATTAACGCAGGGCCACCTCGAGCGAACCGAAAATCACTTTCGATAATATAAGCGTATAAGTATGGCCACAGTGAAATTATGTGCATATATAAAAAAGAAAGGAACTCAATCTACCTACGTCGTAAAGACGAAAATAGATCGCGTTCCGCTCATTAATTACTTCGTGCGTGAATTATTGAGATAGGAATATTCACGAAATTGTTGAAACGATCGTCTCTACGCCGCATTAGTGATTGTTGGTTATGTGGAGTGTAGTGGAATGGAAGGATAATAATGTCGTAAATATGTTGCATTACTGCTGTTGTGTCATACGGTATGGCCAATCCGAGATACAATGTCAGTAATCAAAAGGTACTGGAATAGATTAGCCACCGATGCTGAAAGGTTGCCAGCACCGGATTGCTAATCCATCATGGTCAACAGACCGACCCACTTAGGGGGTGCTTTCCATTCAGCTTCCGCCACCAACCAACGACAACAATGTACGCAACAATGTATTCTTTGGTCCCACAAGAGAGACCCTTGTATTTAATGTTTAAGTCATTCAAATATTTTCTTTGTTCATTTAGCCAAGCTCGTACTCGTAGGTATCGCTTACACAGGCACAGGAAGCGCGCACTGGTTCGTGGAACATAGCGGCTCGAAGTATTTGCTGAGCGCGCATAAGCGCAGCCTGGGAAGCGGTCGTAGGACTCGTAGGTTACGAGCCATGTTGTTATACGATCCGCTCACACGCTGACGCCGCGATTGCCGAGGTCGTAAGCGAGCCTGCGTCTCAGCTACTTTGTAATGTTGTAATATGGAGTCAGATAGGAATATAAGTTTTTTTTTCGTTGTTTAAAAATTGTGTATCAAATTTTTCCCAAAAAGGGGGGGATTGCTGTGGGGACACAGATTGCTGAGTGGGCTTTTCGCCGTAGCGCGCCCGACTAGCAATGTGCCGGTCCCACGCCAGTCATATCCCGGGACGCGCACTGTAAGCACTGATCAGTAATAAAGAATATATTAACTAAATTCCCGCCGTTTCGCTGACCTCGACACGTTGACTTCAACCCCACACTATTGAACCATAAAGTATACACAGTATGAAAATGAAAAATGAAATGAAAATAAAATAATTTATTTGTGACAGTAAAAACTTAAAATGCTGCATTATCTATACTACTTAAGCAGTTTGTCACGAAATGGTCTCGCCTCAGCATAATGCTGGCTCATGAGCCAGCGCTGGTCTCATGAGCCAGCGCTGGTCTTCCGGTGAGACCAGTATAGGGTTATAATAATAATTAAAATAATTTATTTCAGGCAGAAACCCATATTTTTACATTAACAATTGACAAATACATAATCTAAGAATAATAATAATAATAATGTCGCTATTAATAGGGGCCCATCTAGCAGTTGGCGAGTCACCGTCTGCCAGAGATAAAAAATGAGACAGTTTATTAGGCAGGCGTCCGATGTTTCACCCAATAGCCCAGCCACTAGTCCATCATTTTCACCCAATAACCCGTTTTCTTTAGATTCCATCAACCAGCAATAGTCCCTATACACCCCAGCGGGTGCTGTCTCTGTGTGCGTCCCATGACACGGGCAGGGACAGCATCCGCTCGGTGTACTCCTTGCATTTCATTAAATTGTCAAAAGGGCCTCTACGTGCTGGTTCAGTTGGTACTTTGTAGGTACCTAGCCCCACGCACGCCTCCCAAAGGTCCGGGACATCATTGTCCCGTGAGCGGGAAAGACATATTAATAATACGATTTGAAATAAATAAATAATATTACAATACATTACAATACAATACATTACAATACAATACATAACAATACAATATTAGTACATTACTTACCTAATAGGGCGGTTAAACAAAGAATGTCTCAGATCGCAGGTATTTGACGCCCGAGCCGAAGGCAAGGGCGATAAACATGCGCTCTGAGGCTTTCTTTATTACCGCCCGTGGTGAGTACAAAATTTTACGTCTCTATCTGGCCAGGAAGTGGGGGTTTCCGCACGCATGGCGTGCGGTAATTCCTACTTTATGGCCAGGTATGACGTAAAATTCTTTATTCAATACAATATAATACTTTACGTCATACCTGGCCATAAAGTAGGAATGCGTGCGGAAAACCCCACTTCCTGGCCAGATAGAGACGTAAAATTTTGTATTCACCACGGGCGGTAATAAAGAAAGCCTCAGAGCGCATATTTATCGCCCTTGCCTTCGGCTCGGGCGTCAAATACCTGCGAACTGAGACATTCTTTGTTTAACCGCCCTAGGTAAGTAATGTACTATTAGACAATACAATACAATATAATTCTTTATTGGTAACACCATAGTTACAAGTCAAATTTGAGAATAATAAGTAATTAAGTATGTCATTAGTTATGTACACGGTACTTAAAGACACTCCTCGACACTGTACAGAGTTAAATCTAGTAGCCACATGCGTAGCTTCTTCTTAAATGCGACGGTGGGAGTTGCATTTCTGACCGTTGTGGGCAGTCTATTAGCGACACTGGGTAAAGATCATTACTTTGTTTGGCGATCTTTACCCAGTGTTTTGTCATCGTGCAGTCCAGTCGCTCAGCAAACATACTCAGGATGTTTGTATGTGTTAGGTTACGTGTGTAGCAAATTCACCTGAGTCCTAACTAAAATCTAATTAACTGACATTCAGCGGAAATGGAAAATCGACAACTCTAAATTATACGGAACTAGATATTTTAAGAATGGCAAAAGATATCGACTAAAATGCGAAAGTGTGTCTGTCTGTCTGTTAGTCAAGCTTTTTAAACCGCTGAATTGATTTAGATGAAAGTTGGTATAGATATAGTTTTGAGTCCCGGAGAGGGACCTGTGTAGGCATTTTTACTAAACCCAAAATTAGAATTGGGTTTGGCGAACTTATAAGTAATAGAAAATATAACTTTGTATTTTTGGAAAAATTAATAAAAAAAATATATATATTGAGAGGAATTTAGCAACCCCTATCAGCTGTCCACGGATTATCTTCGGTTTACAGGACAGCCTGTATACATTGATGAATATTATATTATTCGAAACAAAAACGTCCATATGTTCAAATTACTGAATTTAAAAAATCTCCTCAAATAATAAATTATTATCATCATCATCGTATCAGCCTCCCCCAAAGCGCAGGAGCGGTCAAATCAAGAGACAACGCCTAAACCTTACCTCGTGTGTTCATAAGTTTTGAGACGAAATAAATGTTACATAAAAAATTAAGGAATAAAGATATATTTATAAAATTTACAGATGATAATTACTTATTAATTAAATGATAATTAGATATTAACGAACAACTACAAGCAATTACTATTCAATATGACCACCCCTATTTTTAATACAAGCTTTTAGACGTTCTGGCCAGTCATCGATCGCGGCACAAATCTTCTCCAGTGGGATATCCTTCGCTGCTTTGATGTGGGCTCGCTTATGGGAATCTACGTTTGGGTGGGACTTTTGGCAGGCCCTGAGCTCCAATTCAGTCCACAGAGAATAGTCCAGCGGATTGAGGTCAGGGCTGGAGGATGGCTATTCTTCCGCCGCGACGAAGCCTGGCAATTTTTTCCTTAACCAAGCTTGAGTCGTTTTAGCCTTGTGGGCAGGTGCTGAGTCTTGCTGGAAGATCCATTCTTTGTTGTGAAATAAAGTATCAGATAGGGGTTTCACTACAGTCTCCAAAATGTCACTTTGATAATTTTTTGCTTTCACCTTGACACCTTGTTGGCAAAAATGGAGCGGAGTGGCACCTTCGTACGAAACCCCCCAACCATACCATCACACTCGCCGGATGGTGGGCACGCGAGACATTTCGTGCTGTAGCTGGAACATCTTTGCTACTTTTGGCATAAACTTTATTATTCTGCCGGTTAAACTTTTCTTCAACCGTAATAGTATTTTTCACAATCGTGTTATAATAGAGAGCTTTTTAGAGTGGCCTAAGTAACGTACGAGATTAAAAAGCTTGATTATAACTATTTATAACACTATTGTGAACAATACTTTTTGTACGAGTTCATTAAAATTAATTTTCTACGAGTCAACTGAACTAATTAAACAAACTCGATACTGTTGAAACGAAGTGCAGCCTATCGCTCGTACGCTCGTTGATATCTTAAAAGACATCAACGAGCGTACGACATCAACGAGTAAACTCAATGATCAAAGCGATTCTATTGGTCCAATTCATTACAGTTCGGTAAAGCAGCCACGTGATTGGTCGAATTTATTTTAGTTCTATTTTCAAATTTTTTTCGGTTGTCTAGAGCGTATCGAAACAGTTATTTCAATTGTTTCGGAAGTAACAGACTATTCAACGATGAAAAGAGTGACGTTGCAGTATTCTCTATGAAATCTTAATACACATATTTTAATCGTCGAGTACAAAAAGATTTTTTCTTCGGTGAAGAGTATCTTTTTCGCATCGTGTCTCTTAAGCAGCATCGGACAACGTTCACGTCGTAATTTACGAAGGCGATCATTTAGATAATGCACTTTCCTACGACTGTAAGCCTTTACTTTGAAATCGTATTTCAATATCCTGTTGACTGAAATACGCGAAATGTTAGTCTGCAGAGCTAGTTTTTTCTGGGTGCGACATGGATTTCGGCGAAGTCGCTCTCTGATTATTTTGATGTTTGCAGCCGTCCTTACAGACCGCGGGCGACCACTCCTAAGGCGATCTTTCAAAGAATTAGTCTCCTTGTAACGTTTAATAGTGTAATATACGAAGTTGCGGCTTACCCCAAAACATTTTATGTCACGGAAAATGTCCACTGGTTTTTTTCCCGCCATATGTAGCGAAATGACAGTCGTACGTAATTCTTTCGTTCCCTCCATCACGAGAAAAACAAAAGAAATGAATTTTAAAAACATTCAAAAAGCACACTAACATTCCAAATTCAAAATTAAAAAAAGAATAAAATAGGTGCCAGTATTATTTTGTTTCATTTTATTAAGTAAAAAGTTTGTCTCAAAACTTATGAACATTCGAGGTATACATAACACCTTTACAGGTAGTGCTTACTGTTGAGTTGTTGACGTCAAAATAGATAAACTAGTTTGACATAACAAAATGTTATCAGGAAATGAATAATCATGACAGTATATCTATACTTCCGTACAATGGTACAATAACATCGCTAACAAGTTGTAGTACAAACGTGTGTCGATAATGGTATTTTATCTGATTATTCATACAATATAATAGCCCGAAAAGGGAAAAACTGTTGGAATCCATAATATCATGCTTCTTTGCACCTTTGTACAGTCGCCATCACATACATCGGAGCAAACAAACAGCTCACAAACATGGGAACACACCTCTATTTTTATAGTGTACCGATGTATGTGATGGCGACTGTACCTACACGGTTTTGTACAATAATTTTCAATTAAATCTTGCGTAATTTCTATTTTAAAAAAGCTTTATGCTAGTGAAGTTAATTAATTAACTTAAGACCACACGAATAAAAATATAATATAAACTTTCGTTACATCGCCACGGTTCTGTCACTCATCTCACTCATGCTTAAACTAGCTTATCTAATCAGTAATCATGTACTCATCATCATCATCATCATATCAGCCGAAAGACGTCCACTGCTGGACATAGGCCTCCCACAAAGAGTTCCAAAGTGATCGGTCCTGCGCCACCCGCAACCAGCGGACTTCCGCGACCTTTACCAGGTCATCAGTCCATCTTGTGGGAGGCCTACCAACGCCGCGCCTTCCGGTACGTGATTGCCACTCGAGAACCTTTCCGCCCCAACGGCCATCAGTTCTACGTGCAATGTGCCCCGCCCACTGCCACTTAATTTTAGCGATTCGGAGTGCTATATCGGTTACCTTGGTTCTGCTGCGGATAACCTCATTTCTCATGCGATCACGCAGAGAAAGTCCCAACATAGCCCTCTCCATTGCCCTTTGGGTGACTTTGAGCCTTCTTATGAGGCCCATTGTAAGCGACCACATGTACTCATTATACAATATTTAGTAATCGGTGTAATTTATCTAGTATATGACTTGTCATCACTTCAATCCTTTATTCATAAAATGTCAAGTAATTTATTTATTTTATGCAATTTAAATGAATACGTACTCTGTCTTCTGAGCGGTGTGCATATTTTATCTCAAAGGTTTGGTGCAAAAAACTTTAACAACAACAAATACATTTACGTCTAAATTAATAAGAAGCTTGCAATCTTTGATAAAACTCAATGTCAAAACAATTATCAGATAAAAATATACATACGAGTACATGTATATTAGTTTGTATTCGATATACCTACTCAGGAAGCACTTTACATAAAACTAGACTAAGCTTACCAGTTTAAACGGCATGTTGGGCATGGATCATTTTTATTCTTTAAGAAATCAGGATGGCTTCCGAAGTAGAGGCAGACCGAAAAGGCGATGGCGGGACGACCTTGATACATTTTGTACAGATTGGCGAACACTAGCACTGGACAGAGTGCTACTTAGTGTTCGCCAATCTGTTGATTTACGACATTATTTGATAAGAATGACTAATTATGTTGGTTCCTGTTGGCCTCTATATTATATAAAGGCCTGCCACGTCACACGTCTATCTATATCAAGAAATTACCTACCCCATAAAAGCATGCCATATCTCAATATGGATGAAAATGTATCCATGATCAGTTGATGACGCAGTTCTGCTGAATACTCCTTAAGCATAACGATAGAAGTTCCTGATTTTTACTATCTCCAAATCCAATGAAGAGGAAATTCTGGTTTCAAACTCGTACAAAAACGATACATTTTATTACGCACAGATGTGAGCAAATTCTGAATAATAAATATTTACCCAGGGTATCTTTATAGTGACCGCTACCAGTAATAATCGGTTGCATTAAATCGTGTGATAACACGACGATAAGTCCAACATGTGTACCACGACTTAATATCCGTACTGTTCTACTTTCCGATTTGTGTATAAACATGAGTAAAGTTCGGTTCCGACGCGAGCAATTTCGTACATTGATCTCTTTATTTTTTTACGTTTAGGAGTTATAAGTATAAGCCCTCCAAATATAGCCTGAACAATTAAACTATTTATCTATCCAAATATCATAAACCCTCCATGATGCGTTCAAGAACCGCACATTATGACCACCATAAAAACAGACTGTTTTGTTAGAACAAATTTCTTATCTGTGAAAATGTTATTATTGCTAAATAATAACATCGATTTCGATAATATTATTTCATTTAAATTTCGAACATCTCTGAAAAACAAAGAAATTTGATTTGACCTCTATTCTAATATCAGTCGAGATGACGTTTAGTTCGAAATGAATTGTCAATTTGCATACAAATTTGACAAATGTCGCACGTAAGTAAGATATCGAACGATATGATAGCTGGATCCGACTCTAGTTTGTCTCTGAATTAAAAAAAAAACTATGACAGCTGCCAGAAAACAATGCCGCGACGCCGGTCTTAATATGCGGCTCCTGAATGCAACATGGAGGCTTATGATATGTGAATAGATAAAGCAGTGTATGTAACTGTACATAATTAGGCATTAAAACACACGTGTGATGTTATTATGAAACTCGCCTTCTCGGCTCGTTTCATAAACCCACACTCGTGTTTAATGCCCTTCATTATGTACAGTCACATAAACTACTATTATTTCAATGAATAATTGGTACATTGTTTCCATCTTATGAACGTAGCACAATCTCTATTTATTTAAGATTATTTACTAAGTTTAGAAAAAAATACAAGCATGAATTAGCGCAGGGGCGCATTCGTCCGTAAGCCCGCTCCCAATACACCGACGTGTCATGACAACACGATAAATGCATATTACGGCACACGGTCGAGAACGTTGCACTGAGCAATCAGAAGATTATCGCACCTAAAATTTGAAAAATCCTTCACTTCCGGTCAAAATCGAAATTCGATGTGCCATGCATTTTATCGTATAGAGTGATCGTATTTCCTGTGACTATTGCCAAAGTGAAGGGATATATTATAATCATAATCATTTATTTTGCTAAAACATACACAAAGATCGTACAATTGACATGTCAGTGGTAATAAAATTACATGTATGTATGTTCCGCCACTATATGGCATGCAAAACTTACACTAAATTTATAATATTAGATTACATTCAATTTAATATTTTTAACAAAAAAACTACGAATGAAAATATTATTAATAATACACAACTTGATAAATTAAAATCACCTAACTACTAGTATATACATATATAAACATTCACATTAGTCATAAATCTTCTCGAAATATTCCTGCAAAGAGTAATAGGGTCTATCTAGTAAATAACATTAAACTTCTTTGAGAACTCATTAAAATTATAACATTGTTTTATGTCATTACTTAATAAATTATAGATTTTAATTCCATTATATTCAATGCTATTATAAACTATACAAAGCCTAATGATTAGTTAGACTCTTAATCAGCATAAACAGTGTCTCCTGGGGGGCTAGCATGCTAATTTTTACGTCGGATTATGTGGTCACACAACTGTCAGTTCCCATACGTTTTTGACGTTTGTGTTACTATAAAACCGTGCATAAAATTAGCATGCTAGCTACACTGTTATACGTATAATTTTATGTGATATTTTTTTTTATATATGCTCGTAAGCCCTTAATTATTGACCACAGGAAAACTTTTGTTTTTTTTTGATCAAGTATTTGTCCACTGAGCTTCATCCAATATGTGTGTGACATGTTATCATTCTAAATATAAGCTGAGGTTCACAATGGAATGTTTTACTAGTTCCTACTGGTTCGTGACCCTACGATGATTAGATGCAGTGATATAATTCTGTAAACAGGAAAATATTGGAAATCATTCATTCAATGATGCTCATCAGATAACCTTTTAGTTTATATTTGCTTCCACGTGTTGGGTGTTATTTGTGTTATTTTGATATCGTCTTAAATATACGCCTGAAAAAATAAGTAGATTAAAACAGTTTCGAAAAAAAGTCTAGAAAAATCTAAAAAGCGTTAAAGGTCACCGGTAAAAAAGATGACAACTGATCCACACTTAGAATAAACTGGAGTTTATTGGAATTACTTTGTCTTGAATTAAGGAATTTTAGAATATAAAATATGTAATAATAATATATAATTTTAGGAATAAAAGTCACAAAAATCACAAGTAACAATTATAATCGCTTTTTCTACAAATTTACAAAATAACAATATTTCAATAAGAGCAACGCTAAAACAATGCAAGCAATCAAGACTGAATGACAAGAAGTGACAATCTCGTGATTCCCGCCTTATTTGACAGCTAATGTCAACCGGTCCGTTTAAGGTCTTGTTAAAATCGTAGTCAATGCCGAAGCGCAGATCCGACACGGCCTCTCCTGACAGTGCATCGTCCTCGACTGCATCTTCCGCTCTTCATCACCAACACCCGCAGCAGCCGCTGCACGGAGTCGGCAACTCGTGGCTCAGCTCCTGATGTTTCTTGCTCGCTGGCTTCTGGAGAACCAGCATCAGGGACCAAGGACTCGTCATCTGAAACATAATGACCTTAGTCTCCATACTCACACTTTGTTTGACATTCCTTCCTTTTCAGTCTTCATTCTGACATTCTTATTATTCAACAGACATGCAATCAATACCGTGAAAGTAATGTTCAACATCACTATTGCAACGACACAACTCATTCGTGCATATGTCTCTCATCCAACATTACTTAACCATCATCTCATTCATCATTCTAAACCAAAAATCATGCATCATTCGAAACCAGAAATCATTCATCATTCGAAACATAAATCATTCATCATTCGAAACCAGTAATCATTCATCATGTTTTCAAAAACCTTCACTGAGACGTCTCTTCATCAGCCAGAGTAGGATTGCCTACTTGGCTGCACATGCATGTGTACTGATTGAGATTGGAAACGTTTCCCTTCATCACCCAGGAAGCTGAGAACACAAAGTCTCCTCCTCCGATGTTAACAAGGATCTCACCCACTTGTTAACCTGCTGGCAAACTACGTAACCCTGCACGCACGACAGTTAGATCAAATGTCATTCTCATACACAGGAAAATGACAGTCGCTCCGTCCCAACGCTCGCCCGAAAAGTTACGCAATCACCCTTCTGCATACATGTTTTTAACAAGGCATCCCAAGCGCTTGTTAACCCGCACCATGTATGACGTTAACAGAGGCTAAAGGCGTCCCACTAGCATGTCAACCTGCTTCAGCAAAGTACTTAAAACGTCGACAGTAGCATGTCAACCTGCTCAAACTAAAATGTTAACAAAAGCAGTGCGGGGTTGCTTGTCAACCTGCACACACGTCTACTATCATTAATGCCTTATTGTGATTCGTTTTATCATATACCTACGAGTAGGTCAGTCAGTAAGTAACAGTAGGTAAGGGTACGGAAGGTAAATTAATTGGCCAAATAAAGACTAGGAGGGTCTGCAAATTCGTTCTGACTAGAGGGTATGGAGTGGGGTTATGATAAACAGAATCACAACTCTCATGAACAACAATGAAAGTAGCGCATGACTCCAACAACTCTCCTCTGCACATCCTCAGATATAAGAACTGGCTCATCAACCACAGTCTAGAGCATCCAGGGAAGTTGTGCATGTTTCCGGGCATCGCCATTCTATCAACAGCACCGGACAGCAGGATCGGCTCATCAACCGCAGTTCATAGCCTCCAGGAAAGCAGCGCATGACTCCAGGCACTACTGTCAGTAGCAGCACCAGCAGTACTCGATAAGAACCGCATATCAACCGCAGTTAATCGCGTCCTCTTCTTACAGTAAACAACCACTGCAAACACAATAAAATCTAATTACCAAGTACAATTGCTCTTACGAACACCACCATTACTAAGTGTCGTTATCTACTGGACTAACGTCGCTACTCCTTGGAAAACAATTCCCATACAGCAAAGAGTACCACCATAATCATCATAAAAACTCTGTATCTGTCATCTTATGTTTAGACCCGATCGGCCTTCACTGACCCATTACTTAAGTCATTTTAGCCCATACTGCCCCACTGCTGAGCAAACGCTTCCTCCACTGTCATGCATACAAATAAATCCAAGTACCTAAATTATCAAGTCAAAATAAAATCTGGCATGATCTACATCTAGCAGAGTCGTCTAAAATCCATTAAATAGATCAAGTAACCTTTGACAGCCTTGCTACAAATAAAACCACATTCACTCCTTGCTTCAATTGAGCAAAGCAAAACCTTGCTTGGATATGGGGTAGCTCACTTGCTTACCAGTACTAGTAGTACCTACCCAGGCACTACCTAGCCAACAGCATTGATGGTACGACCGACTTACAACGTCATCGCATTCAAAGAGTTAAAGTAGTACACCCCCTTCATACTCCTTCATATATAAGTAGCTCTTGTACCTAAACATTACAGGTAACTATTCAACCGCCGAAAGAGTCGCCCATAGACGTCACGACCCTCAGACATGAGCATACGACCAAGAAGAAGAACTATTTAACCAGCCTGTCATCCAAGGCTGACTAGGATGTACAATTCACTAAATAATCCTCCATGTTACATTTCATGACTAATAATAAAAATCATCAGGGCTTTCTTGTCTCCTATCTATGGTTCAATCATTAAATAACACAACATAGGTCATCTCTAAAACAACTGTGCCTATGCAAGTAACATTCATGCATGAGTGACACAAAAATATACTAATGAGCAAACGCCAGGTTAAATAAATGTATGTGGTAGGCATTTAACCCTTTTCCCAATGCTTTAAAAACTCGTTGTCCTTAAACACCAAGACATCTTGAAATCAAACCCTATGCACTGCATTTGCACAATAGTAAAAATTACTGGCACCACCTGATTCCGATTTTTTTAATTGATTTATGAAACATAGGTCCGGGACTAATCTTTCTGTAAACTTGGAACAAGTTAAATCTGCAACTTCTACAATCATCATCATCATATTAGCCAAAAGACGTCCACTGCTGGACATAGGCCTCCCCCAAAGAGTGCCCGCGAGCCTTACCAGGCCATCAGTCCACCTTCATATGGACAGCACAAATGTGAAATCAATTTGTCAATAACTTAAACGTGTGATAGGCACTTTTATTTTTGCCAACTGTACCTTTCCTTGCACAGCCATCAACTAATCACTAAGACTATTCCTATGACCCCTAACATGATGATGGGTCTACTATGTGTGACTACCTATGTGTAATCAAAGAGCCTCTGTCTCCCTCATCAGACCAGCCCGACAGCATCACAACATTGCATTGTCAGCAGATAAGCTCAAATGTTTGACCATTTCATAATTTCAACTTCAAACCAATATGACTTCAAAAAGTTAGCTAAACTTGACCTGCAAGACTTGACCCAAACAAGTCAACATACATAGCTACATACATAACTACATGCATACAAGCTAACAACCATTGCAAATTAATTAGATGAAAGCTTGTACATACACAACACTCCTTGATAAAAGTATAGGACAGAAGTCTTTCATCCATCTGTCAAACCCGGTGCAATACATGACCTGAAATTCTAGCGGTCATACATGACATGACTGACTTCTAACTTTGTCCCATGAAATTCAAACTTGATACCTAGGGTTGTTGTTAGTTTCTCATCAAACACATCACAACACTCATGACGTCACACAACTTTAGAATGGAGTTGCACTAATATGTCATCAAAACATTCCATGTACTAATCACAACTTAATATGTGCCACTGAACTACTGACAACTTTTGCAGGTACCTACTAAAGAAATAATGTTACAACATATGTCCATAGGCTACTACAACTAGAGTAAAGCCTGACACCCAACCATGCACCGTTGTCTCTCGCTGTAATTTAAAAGTGAATACAGTGCAGAAAGTTTACCATCTAAGTAGAATGAGCTTCACAAACTTCATTCATACCACAACTTTTGTGTTACTCATACCACAAGTAGATAATTGTCATTTCATTTACCTACTCTTTTCATATTTTCCTCAATTGCATGCCAAACTTTCAACACATAGTATTTAGTTAGGAAACATTTGAAGTTGTATGCTACCATCCCTGAAGCTTCCTGCTGTTGTGTCATCGGAGTGATATTCAACTTACAAATTTGATTGAAAGAATCATCCTCAAAACATGTTAAAAATAATAACCACTGAAGTCACTCACACAACTCAAAGCTCATGTAAATTGAAAGTGGCAAAAATACAGTCACTAACTGTTAACTTAACCGCTCATTTTATTTTAATACTTCCACTGCACTTTAAAAACTTAATGCTTTGAAACTGAAATCAATGACTCACATGATGATGCCTGAACAAGCATGTAAATACTAGGGCTACTCTAGGCATTTATATGATTTTGTAGGCACTGTTGCAGTTCTCATCTAAATTGCAATGCTATCTCACTAAGATATGATGGCAAGTTTATATTTTGAAGGTCTACAAATGCTAAATCTCACTATTCCACACTAGGACTTTATTAAATCCTATAAGACAGCAGGAGGAAGGCCTCTCAAAACACAAATCAATGCATGATACTTGTATTGATTTAAAAGTTTGTTTAGTACAGTACCTCATAGATCCGTAGGCAGCACTCATCTTTCAACATGAGTCTGACCTGTGTGACTACTTGCCATGGTATCACCACTTGCTTTGTCACTGTGCCAAGTCAGGAGCATCCGCATCCCAGGAAATGAGGTTGATTGATTCACTTGCTGCTCACTGCACTCTGGAACTGTTGACTCAACTGCTACACACGAGTATGACGACTCGAAGACAGTCTGGCACTGACTGCTTTGGGTGTATAGTTGCTAGGCAGCTCCTGTTGCACTTTGTGACATGACTTCCTTGACATCTGACGGCTGACCTGTGGACACTTAGAGATCGCCTCGGGACCAATTATTTATAACACTCCCGATACGTAACCACACCGATTGTAGAGTATTTTTTTTTTAACGCCACGTAGATGTTTGAATAGGCTAGTCGTATTGTTTTTGCCTTTCAAACAGAATTTGAGCCAGCAGGCGGCCATTTTCACGACACCGGCGTGTGCGCGG
This sequence comes from Epinotia brunnichana, assembly GCA_963854355.1. NCBI lineage: Eukaryota > Metazoa > Arthropoda > Insecta > Lepidoptera > Tortricidae > Epinotia > Epinotia brunnichana. Next base: position 4,087,230 of record OY977962.1, on the reverse strand, counting down.
CGATCAATTACAACAATTCCGATCCCTTGCTTTGCTAGACAATGGGATCTAATCAGATTGTCTGAACGTTGCTCTTAGACATATTGTAAACCAGAGTTACATATTTTAAGCGAATACTTCATCTTAAAACACAACAAGTTAGCTAAGCACGCCGTAGGTATTAATGCGTCGTGGGCAAATTAATTACGTTTCTCACTTCTGATTTTAGGAATAAAAGTCACAAAAATCACAAGTAACAATTATAATCGCTTTTTCTACAAATTTACAACAAAATAACAATATTTCAATAAGAGCAACGCTAAAACAATGCAAGCAATCAAGACTGAATGACAAGAAGTGACAATCTCGTGATTCCCGCCTTATTTGACAGCTAATGTCAACCGGTCCGTTTAAGGTCTTGTTAAAATCGTAGTCAATGCCGAAGCGCAGATCCGACAATAATGTAACGCAATGTAATGATCTAATAATCTTATTAATGTAATTAACAAATGAATGCACAATTTTATTGTAAACAATGACTTGTAATACCTTGTCACCAATAAATAATGTCTATGTCTAACATAGGCTATGAACTCAATAAAAAGCGCAACACAAACAATATACACAGGGTCCACAGGGTCCTCTCTATAGTGAAAGTAACAACGAAAGATCATTATTTTAAAGGAAAGCTATGTTGTATATCTTATCTAGATAAGATTTCGGATGATTTCGGACCCAGTGGGATATTTTGTGCATTTGCCCTCTCCTTTATGCCTGCTCCCAAGCTCGCTCCACCATTTCCACAAAACGGATGATGCAGTTCAGCGGAAGTACCTTGAATTCCGTTGTATATGCATTGGCATTTATAATTTACTAAATGCTTGCGTCTTCGCCCACGTATAGCAAAGAACGCACGCAATCCGCGTTCCGGAAAGCCCAGTGATTTTTTTTTATTGGATGAGACGTGCCGGGCCCGCTACATACATCACCCCTAATACTCCCTATATACAAACTCTCAATCTTAGACTTATTTTATTTATTTATCGTATGGCGGTTACACACTGGTACATATATGTATTCGTATCGATGTCGCTGATAGAGCTCCAGTGTGCGCTGCGAGGTTCAGAAGGAACAGTGCAGCTGCCGAGTTTGTTGTTCTTTTAGCACCACCCGGAGGTCACGTGTAGGGTTGCTAGGGTTATTCCTACGGACGTAGAAAAACAACGATCTTAGACTGAGACTCATAGATTAGTCTCTGAAATAACTTATTTATATCAGAAAGTAGTACACGGTACTAATATTATAATTATAAAGAAGAGAAGTCTGATATTGCCAAGTCAAATTATATATGTAAGCTCTCTCTAACCAATTTTTTCTCAACAGACACAGCCTCGACAACATATCCGACAGCGAACTAGAAGCTGTGCTCCGGAAGCGAGGCTCGGACTTCGACGCCATGTTGCAAAACCATAGAGAACAGAAAGCGTTCGAGCAGAGCGTGGCCAGGAGTTTGCGGGAGATGGGGCGACGCGTCGAGATGGCTAGCAGGTGATAGAGTAGCATATGACACAACATGACGTGATGACACTTCATGACACAACGTGACGCAAAGTGACACTTATAAGAATAAATTCAAGAGACTATTCAAAAAGCATTTCCTAGATCTACTTATATAATACCATGCAAGTTTAGTATAACTGATTTATGGACAGTATATTACTGTTAATTATGTTAATGAATGCCTTACCTAGATACTGCCGTTCCCACAGTCAAACTGTTACTACAGTTTTGTGGGGCAATGTTTAATTTTTAGTAAAATTGTATTTATTAAATAGTAAAATAATAAGTAACTAAGACACCAAATGACACACTTCTATAAGCTTTTTGATGGTACGAAGCTACGTTGTTGTCATGATATAATATCATCCATACACCATGTTTTTTATTTTATTTATTTAATAGCCTTAAATGTCCCACTGCTGGGCAAAAGCCTCCCTCTTTTCCTTTCACGTATCCCTATCCTGGGCAGTCTCCCACCAGTCTTGGTCAAAGACCTCAAGCTCGTCTCGCCATCTCCGACGAGTTCTACCGCGACGCCGCCATAGACCATGACATGACACAAAATGATGCTATATGACATGATAAAGTTATACCTGCATACTTATTGTTTAATGTTATTTTCTGTGGGCCTCTTGTACAAGTACTGTGGTCAGACTGTTAAAACTGTTTTGCAGGGAAATGTAATTGATTAAGTTTTGTATCCCATTGTTTAGTAATAAAAGTTTCTGTCAAAAAAATAATTTTTGGTACAAGCTTTTACTGCCGACTGTACTTTTCTGCATACTATCATCAAGTACTCATTGAGACGATTCTAACGAGCCCAAACTCGATGGGGTTGTGTTGTTTTATTGCGGAGTTCCTATGGCCACCTTCCAGCTCCAGCATCAGATCAGCTCCAAGTCATCATAATATTGCATTGTCATGCAATATACATATGCTTGCCTTCAGCTCAATTGGATAACAGGAAGTGACTGAAAAATGGATTGCAAATCTTGACGGACAACTTACATATTTACATACGAACAGTGCAAGTTAAAATAAAGCTTGTAAAAAAAGCCACAATTAATTTATAATTTACTAGCGACCCGCCCCGGCTTCGCACGGATTTATATGTATAATACATGCATGTTTTGTATTGTATTATACAGGGTGACGGGAAATTCGACGTATTCCTTGAAAGGGTTTATTCTATAGCTCATTTGCAATGGTTTAGATCCAGTCAACCGGGGGTCAAAACTCATTGGTTTGCAAGTTATTCGAGTTTTTCCTGTACATATAAACCTTCCTCTTGAATTACTATCTATTTCAAAAAACCGTATCAAAATCCGTTGCGTAGCTTTAAAGATCTAAGCATACATAGGGACAGACAGACAGCGGGAAGCGATTTTATTTTATAATATGTAGTGAAGCACGGACCTTCTGGCTAGGTCTCATAAGTGTTGTGTTGACATTATATAGCGTCCAGCAGGCTGAGCAGTAGCATCGAAGACTACTCTCAACATGGTGGTCGTGCTCCTAGGTTTCAGCACACTCTGATGTGACAAGTAATAAGCATGCCTTTCTAAATCGGGACGAATGTGTTCGTGGAGCCAGCGACCAGAACAGTATGTGAGAAAAAAAAAACCGTTTCTATTTATGATTTTATTTTCAGACTGACGTACAACGAAGACCTTATAAAATGGTGCGACGTGGTTGTGCCTTGCGGAGGGGACGGCACATTCTTACTTGCCGCCTCTCGAGTACGGGATGCCAAGTAAGTTTATTATTGTATTGTTTTCCTGGCTATTTTACCAATTGATTTGGGATCACCTAGTAATATTGAGTCACATCGCACGCTTTCATCGCACATTGTCCCTTTCGTTGTATTTTTAACCCCCTACGAAAACGAGGAGTGGGGGTTTGACGCGGACCAGCTGTCGACAACGAGTGGACGCCGAACGACGAGGCGGTGCGGGTCGGGTGTCGGGTGGCTGTAGTGAGCTGTGACCTTTATGATCCAAACGAGCTACGACTTTTTAAAATCCGATTTCTGTGCCTACGTCGCCTTAATGTTGTCTACCCAGGTTCATTTAGCCTTTGACACCGTCTCTCTCCCCACACTCGTACGCAAGATGGAGTGCGTTGGTATTAGGGGACTCCCACTGAGATTGCTAAGTGACTATCTACATGGTCGCACTCAAAAAACTAAGTTGGGAGACCACATAAGCAATGAAGTTGACATCACTTTTGGCGTCCCCCAGGGAAGTATCTTGGGGCCCACGTTATTTTTAATCTACATCAACGATCTAATTAACCTAAATGTAAACCACGGTAATATCCAGTCTTATGCTGATGACACTGTCATCGTCTTTGAGGGTGATTCCTGGGAGTCGGTGTTCGTGAATGCAAATGTGGGTCTTGGTAGGGTATCCTCGTGGCTAAAATCCAACCTCCTCACTTTAAACGTTAAAAAAACGAACTACATTTGTTTTACCAAGTACAATAGCACTCAACCACAGACTAACCTAAACCTCAAAATACACACCTGTTCACTTACTGATCGCCTTCTATGTAACTGTAAGGACATTGAGAGGGCTAGTTCCACTAAATACCTTGGTGTCATCTTAGACCAGCGCCTATCTTGGCATCAGCATATTGAATTTGTAAATGGTAGAATTCGAAAATTGGTATGGATCTTTAAAATTCTTCGACATATTGCAAACAAGACACTTCTTAACCAACTATATGTATCGTTAGCGGAATCCATCATGACCTACTGTATCACCATCTGGGGTGGAGCAACTAAATCCAAATTCTTGGAGGTTGAAAGAGGGCAACGGTGTCTGTTAAAGGTAATGTACTTGAGGCCATACAGATTTCCCACAAATGAACTGTATAAAATTAGTGACAAATTATCAATGCGAAAACTGTATATCCTCCATACAACATTAAAGTTACATAAAACACTAAAATTTAATCCAACGCTTCTAACTAGAAGACGTAAAAACACCGTTGCCCCACTTACAACATATAGATCTTTGTTTGCTAAAAGGCAGTATAAGACACGTGCAGCATACCTTTATAATAAAATAAATGTTAAAATTAATATCTATCAACAAAAGAAATATAATTGTAAGAGGTCTCTAACGGAATGGTTAAAGATGCTAAGTTATGAAGATACTGAACTGTTACTTAATCTTGTATTAATCTAAATTTAATTCTATAGTTAGTAAAACATAACAAAATGGAAAATGTTATACATAATATATACCTACTTTATCAAACAACACACACGCACGCACACACTAACACACACGCACGCACACACTAACACACACACTCACAAGCGCACACACAGGCGCGCACACACACACACACACACACACACACACACACACACACACACACACACACACACACACACACACACACACACACACACACACACACACACACACACACACACACACTCAACTTTAGGGTCACGACACTATGCCTGTGATACCTAATTCGTCTTTGTTTTTATTTTATGTTATAAATATTTACCTACATATAAGAAATTAACATTAACTGCTTTTTTATGGAGGAGCGGGTCTTCCTGACACAGGTATTTTTTACCTACTAGGAAGACCCAACCTTATTTTCAATGTAACCTAGCAATCTATGAAATAAAACATTTTCATTTTCATTTTCATTTTCATTTTCATCATCATCATATCAGCCGAAAGACGTCCACTGCTGGACATAGGCCTCCCCCAAATAGTGCCACAACGGCCGGTCCTGCGCCACCCGCATCCAGCGGACTCCCGCGACCTTTACCAGGTCATTAGTCCACCTTGTGGGGGCCCAGGTTCGCTTCGTTAGAAATCGGCTCAACTATAGTGTATTGTTCCAGTAAACCTGTGATTGGATTCAACAGCGCGCCGCACAAGTCCGTCGGGCGGCTCTGCCTGCCCACCTGGTGCTCCAACGACGTCAAAGGTGCGCTCCACGCTTTGAAGGAGGTAAATACCTTCGTTCGCGCAGGAATCTTTTTATGGAGACTTATCTTCGATCATTACTCATTGAAAAATCCTAAAACAGACAATAGGGAACTTGCATCTTTTTATTTTATTACGAAAATCAAAAGTTTATGATCCAGGGGAATATCAACTGTAGCATTAAAACTTTCTTATGAATTCTTTTTCTGATGTTATATGCATTTGAAATCTGCACGAGCCGGCACCCCCCTCTATATTAAACGGGCTTATGCTATGACGTCACAACGTATATTCTCGGCGCGTTTACTATTTATGGAATTAGTCATTCATTTGCAATTATCTCCACAAAATTTGCGTTTAAGTCTATACTTACTTACTAGGAAAGGCTCAGAAACAACGGCATACGGACCGTAGCCAATCTTGCCCCTGCAACAAAGCTACATATACAATCAACTGGAGCAACACACTAAAGACCCACACCAAAGATACTGGGAGGAGATAGACACATGCAGACAGACCAAAGAGATTCTGTCGAAACGCGACTACAAACTCACAACCACACTACTAAGGACACATATAAACCAACTGCGCAAGATAGTGGGTATAATAACAGGACACAACACCTTGAACAGACACCTCTATAACTTAGGTATCACAGACATCCCCATGTGCAGAGCATGCATGGAGGCAGAAGAAACGACTAAACATATACTACTGGACTGCAAGCAGGTAGAAGTATACAAAATGAAGCACCTAGGTTCTCCAAACACACTACGGGACGCAGTCAGCAACACCAAGGCACTCACCAACTTTCTAGACGAGCCGGGGTGGTTAGAGTAGCGCCACACCGCCGTTTCACGCAAAATAGGCACAATGGATGTCGACTTGCGGAAAACGCCCAGTATAACTAACTATAATTACTTGTCATACAAAATATCATTTCTAATTCACTTTTTTTGACATTTGCAGAGATTCATCAATAGGCATATTTTTTTGCCTTCTTTCTTTTGGAGTATTAATAAATTTCAAGCCTACACCCCTATTGTCTAGGGCAGTGGTTCTTAAACTTTTGTTAGGCATGGACCAAGTTTCAGAATTTCAAAAATAACGCGGACCCCTGTTGAAGAAAACGAGGAAAAAAACATACGTACCTACCTACGTTAAGAGTGAACCAAGGGGCCGTGGATGTCCCGGACCCCTAAGGGTTCCATGGACCACACCTAAAGAAACCCTGGTCTAGGGTCACTCACAATCTCCGCGCACTGGCCCTCCCGAGATTTCAGTTTCTGTATCACTCGTGCCCAAGTTGCCTATAAAGTGAAAACTACATGTCTCTTAAAAAAACCGGCCAAGTGCGAGTCAGACTCGCGTACGATGGGTTCCGTACCATTATCTATAAAAACGGCAAAAAAATCACGTTTGTTGTATGGAAAAATAAATGTTTGTTTTATTTTAATTTAATTATTTATTTTTAAAGCGTATATAAAGCATCTACCTGTTGCCGTTATCAATATCGAGCAAAAACGAGCAAAAAATCACGTTTATTGTATGGGAGCCCCTTGTTATAGCGGCAACAGAAATACATCATCGGTGAAAATTTCAACTGTCTATAACTATCACGGTCATGAGATACAGCCTGGTGACAGACGGACAGACATACGGGCGGACAGCGGAATCTTAGTAATAGGTTCCCGTTTTACCCTTTGGATACGGAACCCTAAAAAAATCGTTTCTTTATTTAAATTGCTTTCATACCATCCGCGGATAATAGTGGCGTTAAGTAGAGAGGAATTTGAGTTAATGTAACATGGAACATGGCCATGGGCATTACTGAAAAAAACAGTTTAATTTTTTTTATAAGCTTTTAACTTGACCTGTTCGTAAGTATGTCAGTTGTCCGTCAAAATTTGCAATCCATTTTTCAGTCACTTGCCGTTATCCGATTGAGCTGAAATTTTGGACATTAGTATAGTTTGGATGACAATTCAATATCATGGTACCATCGAGCTGATCTGATGATGGAGACAGAAGGTGGCCATGGGCATTCAGTACTTAACCGACGTAACCCCGTTGAGTTTGGGCTCGTTAGAATCGTTTCAATGAGTAGTTGATGATGGTATACAGAAAAGTACAGTCGGCAATAAAAGGTTGTACCAAATTTTAAAATTTTGACAGAAACTTATTTATACATACATACATATAATCACGCCTCTTTCCCAGAGCGGTAGGCAGAGATCACGGATCTCCATTTGCTACGATCCTGACAAACCACTTTCGCTTCACTCACTTTCATAACATTTCTCATACATGCTCGTCAGTTTAGGGTACTTTTGACCTGGCCTTTCTGTAAGATTTCTCCAATTTGATCGGAGAAAGTTCGCCTAGGTCTTCCCCTTCCAACTTGCCCTTCTACTCTTTTTATATACACTCTCTTCGTTAATCTTCTTTCATCCATCCTCTCTACATGCCCAAACCACCTTAAAATACCCTTCTCAATGTTCGTGACTATATCTCCATCCATTCCACACTTATCTCTTATCACACTGTTTCTGACTCTTTCACTCAATTTCACTCCACACATACTTCTCAACGCTCTCATTTCTACTGCATTCACTCGACTTTGATGTCTTTTCTGCCACTTATTTATATTTGAGTTTATTGTGGTATTACAGGGTCGGTTCCGATGGATGCGGCGGTCTCGGATACGAACGACAGTGACATGCGAGGCCAAACTGTTGGACACTATCACCCCAGTGGATCTGCATACTCTTCACTACAGCAGGTATGGTTCCAGGCCTGACGCTATTGCCACCTCGGCTAAACTTACAGAAGACCGCAGCCATAATAGCACCACTGCTTTGTATGAGGCATGTGGTGTGTGATCTAAGTCAGAAAAAAGCGAGTTTCGACCCCTGGTTGACTGGACGTAAATTGTTGCAAAGTAGCTGTAGTATAACCCCTTTAAAGGAATAGGTCGAATTACCAGTCAGCCTGTATAGTAGATTGTACAACAAGTGCGTAAATCGAGCCATTTACCCGTGACGTTTATATCCACCCGAGCTAATGGGTGGATAGTTATGCCCGAGTTATACACACTGTCTTTAAATTCGATTGCGAGAAAGCGTACCCGGGTCATTCTTCTTTTTTACCTACAATGGGGAATGGATGAAAATTTTAGAAGTGCCTGATTTTTTTTTGGTGTTCGGAATAACCTTAACACCAGAAAAAAATTGCTGACTTTTCAGGTGCGTCAATTATTTTTGAAAAATATAAAAAGTTTCCTCACTTACGTTTTGGATTTAGGACGGCGAATGAGAAACTTTCCTTGATTCGTCTAATATTACAAAAAAATATTTTGAATATCTGACCCTGGCAATGACAAATATAGCTGCTGCAGCTGTAAATATCATTGCCAGTGTCAGTTTACCACGGATTTTTAAGATATTTTTTGTAATATGAGACGAATCAAGGAAAATGTCTCATTCGCCGTCCTAAACCCAAAACGTAAGTGAGGAAACTGTTTATATTTAAAAAAAAAAATTGACGTACCTGAAAAGTCTGCAATTTTTTTCTGGTGTTAAGGAAGGTTATTCCTAACACCAAATAAAAAATCAGGCACTTCTAAAATTTTCATCCATTCCCCAATTCCTGTCCTCATTTTACCATACGTCATTAGTTAGAGTATTGATTATTAATGTTTTAGTGTTTGAATATACGTCTATACGTTTATTCATCTATTAGTACTAAATAGTTTTTCACTTTCACTATCCAGTGCTTTTTTTTTAAAGTTTGTTTTTCATAGAATCGCGTGACAGTGTGGTAATCCAAAATGTGGTCTCCGCTGAAAACGACCACTATGTCACAGTATTTTCTTAAAAACCACCATAAAGAAATAAAACATTATCGCCACGGAAAGAATCATTCATCATCATCATCATATCAGCCGAAAGACGTCCACTGCTGGACATAGGCCTCCCCCAAAGAGTGCCACAATGGCCGGTCCTGGGCCACCCGCATTCAGCGGACTCCCGCGACCTTTACCAGGTCATCAGTCCACGTTGTGGGGGGCCTACCCACGCCGCGCCTCCCGGTACGTTAATGTAGGTAAAAAAGAAGAACGACCCCCCTTTCAAGGAATATGTCGAATGAGCAGCTTAGTCACCCTGTAGTGTGTGTGGGGGTGCAGGTACCCGCCGGTGTCGGCCCCGCTGGACAGCGCGGAGTCGCCGCATCGCGACCAGTTCACGCCGGAGCAGCGGAACTGCGTGCTGCACACTAAAGTGCTGCCCTTTCTGGCGCTTAACGAGGTAAATTTCAATAGGACGATTTCGAGGACGTTCAATATTTAATTTTGCACCAAACTGTATTCGTTCTTAGTTTTCTTCCTGTATCACAAATGTACTTTTAACTTAGTATTCAGTTTCTGTATTTACGTATACTTCACCATATATTCACTATCTGAAATAAAAGTTGCGTTCGGTCTGTCAAGCTGACAGTGACACTGACACACAGTTTGGCGACGCGTTCACACGATGCAATCTGCCGTGCCACTCTGGCACGAATATGGCTCTGGATTTGGAATAGTTTTAAGATATATATATTATGTTTTGCGTAGGTATTTGTTTTGTGTTGCCTTCCAGGAGGTAACAGGAGGTCAAGGTTCCGACGGAAGACCAGCGCTGGCCTTCTAGGTTAGCACCATGCTGAGTCGGTGCCTTTTTGTGGACCCTGCTATTTTTACGTTCTGTGTTTTGTTTTTTTACACCCATTGTTTTGTCCACGAATAAATGTTTTCTTTCTTTCTTTAAATAATAAATAAATATATCTAATTATATGGGGACAATCTTACACAAATTGTCCTAGTCGTAAACCAGGCAAAGCTTGTACTATGGAATACTAGACGACGATATACATACTTATCATCATCATCATTTCCTTGCCCTTATCCCATTTACTTGGGGTCGGCGCAGCATGTCTTTTTCTTCCATACTTCTCTGTCAGCTGTCATCTCATCACTCACTTCTTTTCTCTTCATATCGTCTCTCACACAGTCCATCCACCTTTTCCTTGGCCTACCTCTTCTGTTACATCCATCCACATTCATACCTAATACTCTTTTGGTCACATGGCTTTCATCCCTCCGCATTACGTGCCCATACCACGCAAGGCGATTGGCTCTCAATTTATCCGCGATAGGTGCTACTTTCAGGCTTCCCCTTACATACACATTTCTTATTCTGTTCATCCTCGTCACACCACACCGTCATCTCCGTAACATGCAATCTCTTTTCATCCGTCACCCAACCGCCCGACATTCCTATCCATACATGTCGACAGGTCTCACAATGGTCTTATAGATTTTGCCCTTTAGCCTAGGAGGCATTCTGCCATCGCATATTGTTCCGGAGACCTGTCGGCGTTTCATCCACCCAGCGCTCATTCGGTTTTTGACATCACGTTCCATATCACCATCACACTGTACAAGCGAACCGAGGTACTTCAAATCGGAGCATGTTTTGCGATTTCGGCGGTCTCTCCAGTTTGACAGGCATAAAGCTTTTATGCCTGTCAAACTACTGTTTAACTGGAGAGACCGCCGAAATCGCAAAACATGTGCTCAGTTTTGGACCTACTGATCCTCAGACCAACATTCTCCAGTTTTTGTCGCCACTTCTCCAGTCTGCTCTGTACCTCGGATGCGTCTTCACCGACAAGAACAATATCATCCGCGAAGAGCATACACCAGGGTGCTTCTTCCTGTATGTCCGACGACATAGCGTCCATAATCAGCACGAAGAGGTATGGACTTAAGCGGATCCCTGGTGCAAGCCTACCGTTACACCGAACCTGTCAGTGGTGCCAGCCACATATACATACTTATATAGAGAAATAAGTACTTAAATACCTACACAGAAAACATCCATGACTCAGGAACAAAATTCGTCGGGTGACAAGCAAAAGTCACTACCAAAACTGTCACTGCTCCTCAAAACCTCGTATCTCGGTACGTAGTCGATATCGAGATACGACCTTTGATTTAAGTAGGTATTTGTTACTTAGTGAGTTTTGCTTGTCACCCGACGAAATATTCGTACTCATCACACAAGTAAATGCCCTTACCGGGCATTACCAACTTTATTTTTATATTTTCTAAAAGATTTAACATTTTTACCGTGGTTATGTTATGAATGAAAGATCTTCGAATTGTTAACTAACAGCCATATAACAGAATATCTCTTTCTATCATTGCCAGGTCTTCATAGGCGAGAGCGTGACATCACGAGTATCTCTGCTCCGACTTCAAATAGACAAGGGCTCTTGGACTCACACGAAGAGCTCAGGGCTTTGCGTGACTACAGGCACTGGCAGTACTTCATGGCACTACAGGTATTTCTCTCGGACTTAACCAGATGTCCATAGGTGCGAGCGTCACATCACGAGTATCCCTGCTCCGACTCCAAATAGACAAGGGCGCGTGGACTCACGCGAGAGCTCAGGGCTTTGCGTGACTACAGGCACTGGCAGTACTTCATGGCACTACAGGTATTTCTCTCGGACTTAACCAGATGTCCATAGGTGCGAGCGTCACATCACGAGTATCCCTGCTCCGACTCCAAATAGACAAGGGCGCGTGGACTCACGCGAGAGCTCAGGGCTTTGCGTGACTACAGGCACTGGCAGTACTTCATGGCACTACAGGTATTTCTCTCGGACTTAACCAGATGTCCATAGGTGCGAGCGTCACATCACGAGTATCCCTGCTCCGACTCCAAATAGACAAGGGCGCGTGGACTCACGCGAGAGCTCAGGGCTTTGCGTGACTACAGGCACTGGCAGTACTTCATGGCACTACAGGTATTTCTCTCGGACTTAACCAGATGTCCATAGGTGCGAGCGTCACATCACGAGTATCCCTGCTCCGACTCCAAATAGACAAGGGCGCGTGGACTCACGCGAGAGCTCAGGGCTTTGCGTGACTACAGGCACTGGCAGTACTTCATGGCACTACAGGTATTTCTCTCGGACTTAACCAGATGTCCATAGGTGCGAGCGTCACATCACGAGTATCCCTGCTCCGACTCCAAATAGACAAGGGCGCGTGGACTCACGCGAGAGCTCAGGGCTTTGCGTGACTACAGGCACTGGCAGTACTTCATGGCACTACAGGTATCTCTCTCGGGCTTTATAAGATGTTCATAGGTTAGAGGGTGTGTGATTTGTGCACAGATAACTTCCTATAGATAGAGCCTATAGGGCGACGGGCGGTCACCACGCGTACATGATCTAGCAATGATAACACGATAACGATACATACGTGCGTTAAAAAACCAACAAATTAAAATTGATTTTGTGCTACAGTGTGAAGTGGTGTGGAAAGAACACCCAAACGTCTAATTACACAACCGACGGAATAACATTTCACAGGTTTATTTAATCGTATGGCATACATTATTTGGCCTTTGAGTTTGTCACTTTTTAGTCCTCCTGTCCTGCGGACGCAAGTGAGAGTTGTCCCTCCTTTGTCAAGTGAGTGGGCAACTCGACCGAAGGCCTCTAACTCGGCTTAACGACTACTGTCATTGACAGCATCCGGGATCAACTGCTTAGCGTGCCTTCCAAAGCACGGAAGCGCTCATTTATAGTAACCACTCAAACAGGCGGTCACCCATCCAATGACTGACCGCTGCCATCTTTGCTTTACCTGCGTTATCGTTTCCGATTCGCAGGCGCCACAGGCCTATGAACGCTTCAATTTCACAGGTAAGTTAAATTTATCATATAAATGTAATTTTCATTCGGTCACGCGGAGTTCATTTTACACTGGCCCATAAGAAGTAGTGAAGTATGCATGTCCCTTTTCATTCAATGGAAATCACAATTCAATCAAAATCCAATCTCGTGACACTAGTGATGGGCTAGTGATGCTTTCGAATTTTACTGATTCAGATTAATTTAAGGAAACAATACGTTAATTAATCCTTGATTTCGTGTACTATTTTAACCCGAAAATTCACTAAAGATTATATTTATATCCTTGTCATTGCATTCTCAAAATTATTTTGTTAAAAAAGTCTCATAACATAGATAATATATACGATGTAAGGTTTAAACTGCATCAAGAAGGCGGCGTTGCAGACTGCAACCGTTTTACAAGCTATCTCCCTCTAGAGGTAGTAAAATACTATCTCGCTCTATTTTATAGTTTTCAGAACTAGTGAACGGAATATTATTGTAGTACGTACTGGAAGAAGAAAAACAGCCGTTTTAACTTTGGATGCATAGACTGACGAATACAGCAACTGGTTTGATGTATTCACAAGGTACTTAAATACAAAATACAGCGGTCTACTTTTTAAAATATCTGTGTTAAATTTAAATAATCTCAATTATTTACCAGTGGCGTTAGTGAGCACGTGAACGGGCTCTTAATATCGAATAAGCATCTCATTCGTCCTTTCCTAGTAAGTATGTTAATACAATAATGCAGTAAATTATGTAAAATGCCTACTGTGATTTACATACTTTTTTATATTACGTGGCGATCGAATAGTTAATAGACGAAATATGATGATAATATAACAGTGACAGCAGTTCAAAAATTTAAACCATGTTAACAGGAACCACCGTTACGCCATCTAAAATAGTTTACTAACAATTAATCGCGGCACGGCTAAAAACCGTAAACGACCAACGCGTCCCATCACTACGCTTCTGACGCCATGCTGTATCAAAGCGCGCGCTTTTCGAAACAGCCAATCGCAGCGCCGTTACCGACCGCCCCGCAACCCGCACCTACCTCTAACTGTGGTGACCTAGATTCGAACAAAATCGTTCATAGGCTCTATCTGTAGGAGGTTATCTGTGGATTTGTGTCATGAATATTCCTGTTTTTTGAGATTTGCGTGAGTATTGTTAAAAAGTCTACATCAATATCAGCGATTTTTTATGTCACGGCGGGGGCAAGCTAGTGTACTGCATGTCTGATGTTAAGCAAAATTTATATTTATGATGAAAAAGTGTTTTTTTTGTTTGAGTGAAGTTTTTCCTTCTTGGAAATACGAATAGACCCAAAGCGTCAATCAATTATATGATTAATATGATATTTTAACATATGAGATATGATATGACATTGTCTAATGAAACATTTGAGTAGAACCCGAATCAGAAATATCTGATTCTTTTGTGTAAGAATAAAATCTAAGAATATTTCTCTATTTCAGTATAAACTGCCTCCGCACTCACTCTGTACTTGAGTTGATGAAGATTCTCGCGGCAGAGGGCGTGGCAGTCGACACTACGCTCGAGAAAGCGCGAGAAGTGGCCGAGAGATACAATCAGAAACTCATGTTCGCACCGGGTCAGTGTTTATTATAATGTATTTCATTATGTATTGGGAGTTGAAAAAGATTCTCGCGGCAGAGGGCGTGGCAGTCGACACTACGCTCGAGAAAGCGCAAGAAGTGGCCGAGAGATACAATCAGAAACTCATGTTCGCACCGGGTCAGTGTTTATTATAATGTATTTCATTATGTATTGGAGTTGAAAAAGATTCTCGCGACAGAGGGCGTGGCAGTCGACACTACGCTCGAGAAAGCGCGAGAAGTGGCCGAGAGACACAATCAGAAACTCATGTTCGCATCGGGTCAGTGTTTATTGTAATGTATTTCATTATGTATTGGAGTTGAAAAATATTTCTCGCGGCAGAGGGCGTGACAGTCGACACTACGCTCGAGAAAGCGCGAGAAGTGGCCGAGAGATACAACGAGAAACTCATGTTCGCACCGGGTCAGTATAGTCAAATGCCATTATTTATAAGCCATTATTTATTTTCGTTCAAAATGCCATTCAAAATTGTATGTTTTCTGTTACTTTGACTTTTGTGTTTGTGCGAACGGGACAAAACTTTTTTTAGCTAATAGGGTTAAGTTTAGAGTCATTTTTTCGTGACCACATGTTGTAGTAGCGAAAAAATACTTTTAACTTTGTAAAGTCAGCATCAAAATAGAGACTAGGTGTTAAGCATTTCCCTCTAATAGATATGAAAACGTAATCATTCAGTCGTTTTATTTTTAGGTTTAGTTCCTCTTTGTGTTCCAGTTTGTCGTTATGACTAAATTGATTTGTGTAAGTCGTAAACCAAACAGAGACGGCATACGGCGCAGGCGCGGTGCAGGCATGATGCCGCTTCAAACCATTGTAGACCTTAATACAATGGAATAAGGTGCTAGTAGTAGCTAGTGGCGCGTCGCTAGCGTGCCTCCGCCGCGTCGCTTCAGTATAATTTAAAATACGTCTCCTTAGTGCCTTACTAGCACCTTATTCCATTGTATTAAGGTCTATAATGGTTTGAAGCGGCGTCATGCCTGCACCGTGCCTGCGCCTCGCTCTCCCCGTATGCCGTCTCTGTTTGGTGTACGCCTAAAATAGTCCCCCAATATTTGTTTATATAATAGGGAACATTACGCAAAACTCTTCGTAGGTGGCGACACTAGCAGCGTTGACATTGTATCTCGTTCCCACTTGCGGTATTGTCTATGCAAGCATCCTTGTCACTCATTTGACAATCAATTGTGCATGTGTGTGTGAATCCCTATATTCCTATACTGGTTTACTATTAGTGGTAGTGCTGCCTCTGGCCGCAGAACATTGCAGTAATGTTCTCGATTGATTACAGATTGCGACAAGCTAGCGTACTCCGTACGAGAATACATAACCTTTGAAGAGTGGCCCGCGCCGCGAGGGCTGCGCGTGAGGGACCGCGCCGACGCCGTGCGGGTCAAGTCACACTGCATCGACGCAGGTAACACTTACCATTGATTGACACCGTCTAACCAGCAGTTGACACCGTTAAACCATTTGTTGGCGCCCGTCAAACTAGGAATTGGCGCATCTAGTTAAATCATACAACAATACCAATCATACAATCACACACAATATACCTACCATAAAATAAGTTACTATCAAACATTTAATTTTTGGTACAAGCTTTTACTGACGACTGTACATTTCTGCATACCATCATCAAATACTCATTGAGACGATTCTAACGAGCCCAAACTCGGTGGGGTTGTGTTGTTTTATTGCGGAGTTCCTATGGCCACCTTCCAGCTCCAGCATCAGATCAGCTCCAAGTCATCATAATATTGCATTGTCATGCGATATACATATGCTTGCAAAATTTCAGGTCAATTGGATAACGGGAAGTGACTGAAAAATGGATTGCAAATTTTGACGGACAACTTACATATTTATATACTTAACATATTTATATACTTACATATTTACATACTTACATATTTACATACATACGAATTGTGCAAGTTAATATAATGCTTGTAAAAAAAACTATTTTAGTACTAAGTCTTAACATTTCTTTAAAGATTGCTAAAAGCCTTATGTTATTTGTAATTCTCGTGTTTGATTTGACTCCCACGATACAGGCTATGCCTAGTGTGGAAGACGCTGTACCTAAGAAAATTGTTGTAATAGTTATTTGTTCAACAAGAGAGCAAAGTAGATTTTTGCTGCGAGTGTTGATGTTGAGTCCCGAGCAAGCGAAAGAGTCTATATTTGAATCACGAGCGTAGCGAGTGATTCAAAATTAGAATCTTGAGCGTAGTGAGGGACTCAAAGGCACGAGATGCAAATATCTTTGCTCTCGTGTGATACATACAACTTTTCACCTCAGCAGTGAGAACATCGTCACGTTAAAAAATATATCGTTAGGCTTTTACGCACCTATAATATTCTGAATTTGTAATAGACCCCACACTATGATGTTGATGTGTCACCAGTGCTCGATATCAAAATTAAAAAGCTACTTTGACTCACGGAGTGAGCAAAATCGCATTTTGCTCACTGTTTTCACGCAGCAAAATATGCTTGTTCGAGCTGCTGAGGTGAAAAATAAATTAAATTATTCTTATTCATTGAAACCGTCAAACCATCAATTGGCACCACAAAGCTATTATTTGGCACTCTGAAACTCTCTGGCACCTTCGTTGCCAAATTAGGAATTGACACCTTTAAACAAATTTGCACCCTGATCATCCTAAAATTAGTCATTGGTTAAACTAATTTGAAAGAAACCAAGAAAGAAACATTTATTCGAGACAAACAACGAACAGCGTTATTTGGGTTATGGATTGCCATCAAAACTCACTCACCTAATCTTATTAATTAGCATCTTAAACAATGAATAGGCAACGCAAACTGAGTACCCTAAAAACCATTAACTACCCGAGTAGTGCGGGGTAAAAAACATGCTAGCCTCGCTCACGCATCTTCTTATTGGTGGTTTTTACCTCGCACACCGGTCCGCTACTTCGCACAGCTCTGGTGGGATCATCATCATCATCATAGCAGCCGAAAGACGTCCACTGCTGGACATAGGCATCCCCCAAAGAATGCCAAAGTGACCGGTCCTGCGCCGCAGGTGGGAGTCCCCACCTTTACCAGGTCATCAGTCCACCTTGTGGGGGGCCTACCCACGCCGCGCCTGGTATCCATACTCACCCTACAACTGGCCTTAGGCACCTTATTTATTTATTTATCGTACGGCTCTTACACACTGGTACATATGTGTTCGTATCGATGTCGCTGATAGAGTTCCAGTGTGCGCTGCGAGGTTCAGAAGGAACAGTGCAGCTGCCGAGTTTGTTGTTCTTTTAGCACCACCCGGAGGTCACGTGTAGGGTTTAAAGGGTTATTGTTACGGACGTAGAACAACAATGACCTCCAGGCGCCTTTAAAACCGTTCTTATTGTCTACAGGTCTAGTGATCGACGGTAGCGTCTCATTCCCCTTCAACGACGGCACCGAAGCCCTACTGGAAATACACCCAGAAGACGCGCTCATGACCGTCCATATGGATGACTCGCTGCCGTATTGATTATAGTGCTTGTGGCTCGTTTGTTAGGAAACCACCATTTATTGGCACCTACGATTCTAGGTATTGGCACTTGGTGCCACGCGCGTATAGCGTCCGCGGGTCGTAAGTTACCTACTTAGGAAATAACCATTTATTGGCACCTGAAATTCCAGGTGTTGGCACTTGGTGCTGTGTTTTATAGCGTCCGTGGGCTGTAAGATGCTTGACATCCATTTATTGGCACTTGAAATTATAATTGGGATGGGACAATAACAGGTTGAGTTGAATTAAGGTCTTAAGGATCGTCACGGTGCATCAATCCACCTTGTGGGGGGGCTACCCACGCCGCGCCTTCCGGTACTATCGCCCTAGGGTACGGGTACACCCCTCTAGGGCTAAGGTCATTTTTCGAATGCCGGTGGACTTTTCACTTTTCATACGTTGATATTTTGACAATGCTTTGTTCAAAAGTAAAAATCCACTTCTACGTTCTATTTAGTCAATCATATCATCTTATTACTGCAAAATTGAGAAACGAATAAAATTGTAGGTAAATATAGCCGAAAATACTATATTTCAGCATTCAAATTCTCATGAAAATGCGAAAATATATTACATATTTCAATAAAAATGTAGAATTCAAAGAACGTACCTAATTGACTAGTTACAAAAAGAATTATACTACATATATGTAAATATTTAGTAAATAAGCAATGTACTCAGTCCGAAAAACGTTTAGTGGGAATGCAGCCTTTTCGGGATCTTGCAATATGAAAAGGATAGTAACATGTAGTAAAAAAGACGTAGTGTGTAATAAATAGTGTTTATAATTATATGCCTATGTTCGTATGTACAATACCTACCCAATGTTTTATTCCGCATTTCTGCTTATTTCGTTAGTTTAATGTGTCAATCACTTTTTTCTTGTTTGTGAAAGACGTTACACGCCTAGCAATTTGTCACAACAACTTGATATAGTTGTATTATAGCGAAAGGTATGTACCTATTGCCGTCTCATCCCTACTATAGCAAGTTGTTGTGACAAATTGCATTGTTTGTAATGCCTCCCCAAATACTCTTTACGTCCACTGCTAGACATAGGTCTCCCCCAAAGAGTGCCAAAGTAACCGTGCTGCACCACCCGCATCCAGCGGACTCCCGAAAGACGTTAAAACGATGAGATTCACTAAACGTTAACATATTATGTTGTTTTAACAATAATATTCAATTTAATAATCCTAGCATGCTATGAGTCCACGTTAAATTCTTCTTTCTAACAAAAAGGAAAAGTTGGTTGATCCATATATCAGTTTTCTGTAGGATTGTTTACGATATTATATCATAGTTTAGTTAGAAATGAAATTATTTATAAACTAGAATTGTAAGTCAGCGAGTTCAGTTATATTTCCACGTTGATATTATGGGTCACAAATAATTGATGAAATAGACAGGGGCAAGCGGGGTTATACCGTCAGGGGGGTAATTACATCAGACTGTTAAAAATTCCGTTTTTAACTTCCGCCACAAACCAGGGGTGTTATAGGTTAAACATGTGTGTTTGTGTGGCTGTCTGTCGTCCGTGGCTCACGAACTGATGAAACGATTGGTGTGTGGGGTGTTCTTAGCTGTTTGTTGTGTTGGGGTATTTTATATTTTTAATTTTAGTTATAATTGTCATCTATATAAAATGCCCTCAAATATGGTAAAACAACTTTATTTTTCATTGTCTTTGTTTTGTTCCATGCATGAGATTTTAAACAGGTGCTATAACAATTAGATGTATTTACTCCTATGACGGAATAGCCCTGCTTGACTTTTTACTAATACGTATAAGAACATTATGTCAGACATAAACAGAATCTGGCTACCTACTGTTATACGTAAAAAAACTCCAAGTATAACTTTCGGTATGTGTTGAAACCGTGGCCATTTAACGAAAAGTTGTACCCACAACTTTTTTTTCTAATTTTGATTATTTTTTTTCTACGCAGAATTGTGCACTTTTGACCCTAATAGGCGAAAAAGTGTTCAAAATGTTACATACAATTTCGGTTTTCCGTTCAGCTACCACCATACAAGCTAGTATGGAAACTGTAACAGAATGGAATAAAAAAATCCTAGTAAGTAGACTATTTTTCTCCTATTACATTCGAAAGTGCTTTCGATGCTGAGTAGAAAAACCCGATTTATCAAATAAAAAAAAAGTCGAGTGCACAACTTTCCGTAAAATGGCCGTCCTATAATCTTTATTTAATATAGTCAAACTCCAAAAATGGGAAGAATTTTTGGCAGCTGTTAGATTTAGTGTAAAAATGGGAATGGATGAAAATTTTAGAAGTGCCTGAATATTTTTTTGGTGATAGGAATAACCTTCCTTAGCACCAGAAAAATGTTGCAGACTTTTCAGCTGCGTCAATTATTTTTGATAATAAACAGTTTCCTCACTTACGTTTTGGGTTTAGGACGGCGAATAAGACACTTTGCTTGATCCGTCTCCTAATCCAAAAAAATATCTTAAAAAAACGTGGTAAACTGACACTGGCAATGATATTGACAGCTGCAGCAGCTATATTTGTCATTGCAAGGGTCAGATATTTAAAATATTTTTTTGTATTATGAGACGGATCAAGCAAAGTGTCTTAATCACCGTCCTAAACCCAAAACATAACTGAGGAAACTGTTTATATTTTTCAAAAATAATTGACACAGCTCAAAAGTCTGCAACTTGTTTCTGGTGTTTTTTTTTTGTGATAAGTTATTCCTATCACAAAAAAAATTATTAGGCACTTCTAAAATTTTCATTTATTCCCCATTACGGATACTCACATTGATTCGAAAGTTTTTAGTGAATGTACTCGCTGTATAAAATTTACACCTGTGATTCGAGATTAATAACGTCTTTAAGGTGGTTCGTTTGCCATACAAAGCGTTTTTTGACATTCGCAGGCTAACGGCGTGATATTTTAAGGAACTTATGTAACAAACTTTCATCAATTGGCTTCCCATTTGCGCCAAATTCCACCTTTCCTAGAATAAATTTGTATAAACTAGATTAATTTGAGAAAAATAGTTTTCCCAAAATATCACGTCCCAAACCAATTTCTCAAATTAATCTAGTTTATAAAAGTTTATTCTAGGAAAGGGGGAATTTGGCGCAAATGGGAAGCCAATATATGAAAGTATGTTACATAAGTTTCTTAAAATATCACGCCGTTGGCCTGCGAATGTCCAATAACGTTTTGTATGGCAATCGAACCACCTTAATGTTCTAATGCAAGACTGAAACGTTCGTTATTTTGCATTGTATTTAGTATAATTTATTTAAGTAAGTTCAGTTTAAAATATACATATATACGTAAGAGAAAATTGTGGCAGTTTGGGACAAAATAATTTGTTCTTATTTTCTTTGCTATTTAGCAGAAAGAAGAAAGTTGCAAGAGGGCAAATGATAAAGACAAATTTATAGGACTACTTTTAGGGTTCCGTACTCAAAGAGTAAAACGGGACCCTATTACTAAGACTCCGCTGTCCGTCCGTCCGTCCGTCCGTCTGTCTGTCACCAGGCTGTATCTCACTGATACCGTGATAGTTCCAGTTGAAATTTTCACAGATGATGTATTTCTGTTGCCGCTATAACAACAAATACTAAAAACAAAATAAAATAAATATTTTTATTGATCATGGTACGGGGAACCCTTCGTGCGCGAGTCCGACTCGCACTTGGCCGGTTTTTTAATTTAGTCGGCTCCTACGGTACTGCGCGGAGCGGCTGTGGCATAGAGCTCAATCTAGTGTCAAATGCACAGAAGAGCTTACAGATTATTTTCTTCTTTAACCAATTTTATGTACTGTATTTCACCTAAACTTTGTTAAGTCTGATTCAATCGATTCTAAAAACTTTTTTTTATGAGCATATGCTCATAAAAAAAAGTTTTTAGAATCGATACAATATAAATAAATAATAAAATATTGTGTGTCCCACTGACCCCCGTGATCTCCATGCGTCCCTACTAGATGCCTCTTCCGCCCAATTGCTGAGGAATACATCCAGTTACAAATTAATGGTATACTCCTTTTGTATGGAATGAAGTGCCATACTAAGATTTAAACATTTTAGGACTCAAAAATGACAATCAGTCTTACTCGATGGTACAGTCACGGAGTTTAGTTTTTGACCCATTTAGGTGTCAACTAATTTTGGTTTTCATAGTAAGCTTTGAGTCGTCCAGTATAAAGTGAGCTCTAAATGGCTCAGCAATTAAAGTCCGTTACATTAAGGTATGCTTGAGGCAGTATGTAGTCTATAAAACGCCTCTACCTGAAAAAGGTAAAATTGATGATTTTTGTGCGTTGGAGCCAATATCATAATAGGCAGTATAATCACGAAGGAACACTAAGAGAGAGCCAGTTCCCACTATGTTGTCTGTCGGGACGACTTTATCGTGTGTCGTAGTGGCAGAACATTTAATATGAAGCTGTTCACACTTCGATCAAAGAGGAAAATTGAAAAATTATTTGCCACGGGCGGGATTTGAACCCACGACCTCTGGAATCCGTCCATTGTTAACCAACTGAGACTGAGAGAAATTGAAAATAATTTTTCAATTTTCCTCTTTGATCGAAACTTAGAATTTCGTCAGCGGACGTTTCTGCTTAGTATAAATTTACTGTTCACACTTGTCGGACACCAATTTGTATGAGGCGACAATACACGATAAAAAATCGTCCCGACATCCGGCATAGTGGGAACGAGCTCTAAGGACCTACCCTTACTGTAAGCGGTGTTCGGTAAAAAAGTTTGACATGTTTCTATGAAATGACAACTACCGACGCCATATTTAAGAGCCCGGTAACGAGCTCGGGCGAATATTCAGCGTTTTTAAGGCGTTTTTTTTCGTCATTGTCGTCTCCAGGAAATACTATTAAAAGAGACGAATATCAGACTCCACTTTTGATGAAGACGTAAGCCAATACCGGTTTTGAGTCTTTTTTGATTTGAGTTTCCGCGGTATGTTTTACTTCTGCTGAAATAATCTTGAGCCGACAATTACTTTAGAACCGCGCGGTTCAAACGCTCGGAGATTGGCCCCCTCACTGCACCACTCGCCACTGGTAAATAATTGTGATTATTTCAATTTAACGATAGATATTTAAAACAGTACACACACTGTATTTTTGTATTTAAGTGTCTGTGGAATGGGCATTTTCAACCATTCGTGTACCCAATTATCGTGAGCTGTTAAATAAAAATTAAGTCAGTGTCAGTTTTGTGACGAAAGTTAAGCATACAAATTATGTGATAATGAACTTGTTTCACATTTAAATAACGTGTCATATCATTTATAAATTGAAAAGAAAAAGTATTTTTTTATACAAATTGAATACTTAATTGTCGTCACAAAACTGACACTGAGTTAATTTTTGTTTAACAACTCATGCTAATTGGGTAGGTACACGAATTATTGAAAATGCCCGAATACATCGTAATAGTTACCACGTTGCTCGATTCGTCAATCTATGCGTCCAAAGTTAAAAAGGGCGTTTTTCTTTTGAGTTCATATATCGACGAATCCAGCAAGATAAAAACTAACTAGTTTGATGTACTTGAGTACAAAGTACAGTTTGTAGTGGCCTACTTTTTGAAACATCTATCGTTTAATTTAAATAATCACAATTATTTACCAGTGGCGCTAGTGAGCCCGTTAATGGGCCATTAACGTTGATCAGTTTATCTCGGACCTTATCTCCTTAAAATAAGGTAAGTTTTTGTATTTTCTAGCACATGGCTCTGAAATGTATGGAGGGAAAGTTGTAAATTAATTATTATTTTAAATTATGTTTTGTGATGTTATTAAGACAAATGTATTGTGTTTCATGTTTTTATGATTCCATTTTTATGCTTCCAATACCGTTTTTTATGACCAATATGATTGGTTTAATATACTACAGTAATAAATAACACTGGTTTGATTTTCTTATCATAATTATTCTTTATTTTTTTATTGTCTCAACAAGGTCTCGTTTTCCCTCTGGTTTGGAAGGCTGTCATCATCATCATCATCATCATATCAGCCGAAAGACGTCCACTGCTGGACAAAGGCCTCCCCCAAAGAGTGCCAAAATGAGCGGTCCTGCGCCACCCGCATCCAGCGGACTCCCGCGACCTTTACCAGGTCATCAGTCCACCTTGTGGGAGGCCTACCCACGCCGCGCCTTCCGGTACGTGGTCGCCACTCGAGAACCTTTCCGCCCTAACGGGCATCGGTTCTACGTGCAATGGAAGGCTGTCGCTTTAGTAAAACTAGTGCCTACGACAAATTTTGGGATTGGGCGCCAGAGAGTGCTCTTTAGGACACAACCGGGAAAAACAGCTTGGTAGAATAAAACAAATCATTTTTATGAAGTCAGTATATTTGTTAAAAAATATTGCATACAGTCTCATGTCGATATGGTTCCAGAACCCCATTGTATTTAAATCTAGTTAAGATCGGGATTAGTATACACAATGAAGTAATTATGAAACACATACCGATTATTCATTCTTGTACACAAATACACAGGATAAGCAGCGTTTTATACCTTATTTTAATATAAGACAAATTATTGTTTCGTAGTTCCTTACAACATTGTTTTTTATTTTATTTATTTTATTATATAAAAATAGTTTTATTTTGCTTTTATAGGATCTAAACGAAATGTACGCCATTTTATATTAATAGAAATCTGTTTTTTACATGTCTTGTATTAAAAAAAAGGTACAAATATAAAGCAAAATAAGTTTTAGCACCGATCATTTAAATGGCATTTAAGAAGGACTTAATAATAACTTAAGGAATATGGCATCCACAAATTATTTAAAACGGCAGAAAACTACTCGGACAACAGGTTTTTATATATTTCAGTGAACCTTTGAAAGAAAATTGTTTGAAAAATGTAATTCCAAAAACAAAATGGCATTTACTTTTGAAACTGACGAATCCCACCACCTTGGAAGGAAAACGAAAGCCAAATTATTTAAAACGGCAGAAAACTACTCGGACAACAGGTTTTTATATATTTCAGTGAACCTTTGAAAGAAAATTGTTTGAAAAATGTAATTCCAAAAACAAAATGGCATTTACTTTTGAAACTGAAGAATCCCACCACCTTGGAAGGAAAACGAAAGCCCTATTGCACATATTTGCGCAAAACTGGTCTGTATGACAAGTCCCTAAGTTAAAAGAAATTACACACTTTTATAAGTTTTATACAAACATTAAATAGTTACGTAGCTCAAGGCAACCTTTCCTTATAATAAATCGTAAAATTTAATTGTAAAAAAGTTAGTGTAAAAGAAAATCATTGCAACTAAAAATTATTGCTGAAGGACGGATTCGATATTATTATCACAATATAAATATGTAAATTCCATGGTACTGCTAATACATATTTGTAAAACTAAACTAATTCTAGATATGACTGAATGAGGTGCTCCTGCATTAAACCGATAGATGTCTCTATTGTCGATAAAGGGAAATATTCTTGCTTCCACATTTTCGTTATCAGTTACGAAATGGAAATTAATTTTCGTACCTAACTGGTCACCGAACAGATTATTTCATGCTCGAAAGTCGAGAATGTCTAATTTTTATCTCTTTTCTTTTCAGAAACTGAAGTTGTAAAAGAGATAAAATATGTTTTAGATGCAAGATCACTCCCTTTCCACTAATAGTAATAATCCACTAAAAGTGACATCTATCGATTAACTTTGAACAATATTGAACACCTTATTACTAAAATATGCGTATTCACTATTTGTCAACCGATTTCGTTGTGTTTGACTATGTCTAATACATGAAACAGATATAATTTGATTAAATTTTACATAAAAGCAAAACCACCAATTCTCAAAATACTGCGCAAATCATTCTTACACAACACAAGGAACATCTTTTTTCCAATTTTATTCCGTTTTTTAATTCTTTTTTCATTCCGAATATCCAGTACCTACCTACATTATTCGTTGTTTTCGAAACCAACTAAACCTTATGCTTTTCATCATATAGTTTTTCGTAATATTTTACGAAAACCCTGAATCCTACCTATCAGAAGCGTATTTTTTTTTGCGTAAAACCTAAGCCAGGTTTACGTGTCTGAACTAAGGCCCCTTTTAGTCATGGCGCCGCATTTATGGGGTTATTTATAATTCATGGTAGGTACTATGAAAACTAAACAGCAGTCAAATACGTGGCAGATGATCGCCCCCCCACTTTTTAAAAACAACTCCACCATAAAATGCTCCATTTAGGGCACATGACATTAACAGCCGTCCTCTATATACAATCTTACTTTAGTTTTACCATACTCACGACAAGAAAATCTCTTTCATGCCGTCCAAATAAACTTATTGCTTGAGAGCAGGATCATCACCGTCGCATGTATCGTTCACTATGGATTGAATATAAAGAATGGCTGTAACTGTATACTAAAATAGTTGGAAATCCCTATTTAA
Source organism: Epinotia brunnichana (assembly GCA_963854355.1). Lineage (NCBI taxonomy): Eukaryota > Metazoa > Arthropoda > Insecta > Lepidoptera > Tortricidae > Epinotia > Epinotia brunnichana. The sequence goes on along the minus strand of OY977962.1, from coordinate 4,060,370 downwards.
CTAGCATGCGAATACCCCGTATTAGTATAAGGCCCGCTGTATAGCGAGCTGCCGGAATGACTCTTCCCGCGCCTGCGCGCTAGGATAAACGCGATGGCCGCGATCACGCAAGCCATCAGTACGACGCCAGCTATGCAGATACCGATGGCGAAGTTCCGCTGAGATATGCAGATTTCGTCTTCTTTCTGGAAGAATAAATATTTACGTCAGTCAATTATAAGGGTTCCGTACTCAAAGAGTAAAACGGGACCCTATTACTAAGACTCCGCTATCCGTCCGTCCGTCTGTCGGTCACCGGCTGTATCTCACTGATACCGTGATAGTTCCAGTTGAAATTTTCACAGATGATGTATTTCTGTTGCCGCTATATGACAGTTTCTTAAAAAAATTAAAACATGGACTTCTAACACGCTTAATAATCTGTCCATAAGAAATGACATGACAAGAAACCCCCATATTTGGTGCACCTACAAAATCGCAGTTCTAAAAGTGACCCACCTCGGTGACCTTACCTAATGACACGTTCATCTCTAAAGGAGTCAGTCACATACTCGTTGCTGATCCTTTATTCATTAGAGGAAATCTTTTATACGAGTGTGCTAAGTATTTTGAACTTAAAAAAAACTCAAAGACTAGGTACCTACACCAAATGGTCACGATTTTTGATTTCAAAATGTGCCGTACCTTCAAAAAGTATAATGGCCCAAAAAATAAACCAACCTTCTCGCTAGTGACCTGGTCGTTGTCGAGCGAGTCCTGCTCGTTCACGTACAGACCCGAGAACACCTCGACGGTGGCTGGCGTGCTGTCTTCGCGGCGCACGCGCCGGTTGCGGGAACACGGCTCCTGTAACGACATTGTGCAAAAAAATAAACATAAGCAGAACTCGTCCGCAGCTTGTGGCGGCTTCTAGTGGCTCAATGTGCGGGCGCCCTTACACAGATACGCAGCGCTACAGTACTCGTAAACTTAAGCGGACTTCAGTGGACTTGACGGTGTATCAGTGACGTGTGCCGCGTAGAAATGGTGGTTACTTACACAGTCGGTAGGATGGTTTAGGTCGCACAGCTTCACTTCACAAGTGTAGTACACACTGGCAGTGTACGGGAACTTGTGTGCCGGAAACGACACCCGTGCGTCCTGCCGCTCGCTGCCGTACTGGAACAGGCCCATTATGTCGCCGTCTAATGGGCAGCTGGAAAATGAAACAATGATTAATAGCGGGGCCATTTTTCAGACTAATGACCTCGTCATAATTTGTCGGGGTTATGACGCTGAGGTGGTAAACATTTTATCTAGTAGTGTCAAAACGTGATGAGTGCCTTGTCTTGTCGTTTATCAGGTGGTTTGAGTTATTGTTGTGTTGTTGACAGCTTGACGAATGCAGCGTGCCCTGGCGACCTTACACACCGCCAGAAACACAACACCCCATACCTACAGAGCAAGTAGTGGTCGTATTATGGCTGTGGTCTTCTGCAAGGTGGAGGTTCTTTCGCAGTTGGGCTGCTCTAAATATGAGTGAGATGACATTCCGCTGTGCCCTACCTCTCATAAGCCTAATCATGGGTGTCTCAGCTCTATTTTCCAGGGGAGATGCGGCTCGGCCCGGGAGGTTTTTTTTTGTGATCAGCATTGGATTTTGAGTCGGTATCCGAGCATCCTGGGGTGGGCACCGGACCCTACGCTCATGAGCCTAAGGTAAGGAGTGTCGCTCTTGACTCCACCAGGGTTAACATGTCTTACCCGTCATTAGCGATGAGGCTCTGCTCCGCCCAGCCCAGACCGTCTCTCACGGAACACTCTGAGACCAGAAGACCGAAGCGTCGCTGCTTTTCTAACGACACCACTAGTGTTAGTGTGTCTCCGATACGAACGTTGGACGCCACCTGGAAGTGTAATAACATTTATAAAATCTAATCTAACTAGGTAAGTAATATATAAATTTAACAATAACAATATGAATGAACACAAAAAAAACTTGTTTAGTAATGAATTACGAAACAAAAACCTTTATCATAGCACTAGCTTTTGCCCGCGACTTCGTCCGCGTAGAAATCGTATATATCGTAGCTCGATACAAACTTTCACCCTTCATTTCCCTTTTAGGGGTAGAGTTCCAATATAAAAACTATCATACGTATGTCCTTCTCCGAGACTCAAACTATTTTTATCATTATCATCATCATCATCATGTTTGTTCCTGAGTTATGGATGTCATATATGTATAAAAGTATCTATATGTATGTATCTATTATATATATCATCGCCTAGTACCCACAACACAAGCCTTATTGAGCTTACCGTGGGCCTAGGTTGATTTGTGTAAGATTGTCCCGTATTTATTTATTATTTATTTATTTATTATCATCATATCAGCCGAAAGACGTCCACTGCTGGACATAAGCCTCCCCCAAAGAGTTCCAAAGTGACCAATCCTGCGCCACCCGCATCCAGCGGACTCCCGCAACCTTTACCAGGTCATCAGTCCACCTTGTGGGGGGCCTACCAACGCCGCGCCTACTAAATAACTACCTCTATACCAAATTTAATCTAAATGGGGTGTATAGTAGCTCCATACAAATATTCACCCCCCATTTCACCCCCTTAGGAGATGGTTTCCGGGATAAAAACTATATTATATCCTTTCCCGGAACTCAAACTATCTGTAAACCTAATTTCATCTAAATGTGTCACATCACATCCAAATTTTCACCCCCTGAGGGGAGGTAAAACTATCCTTTGTCCTTCCCCAGGACCCCCAACTAACGCTAGACCGTAAATGGGTTCCATCCAAATTTTCACCCCCATTTCACCCCTTTAGGGGATGATCTCTGGAAAAAAAAACTATCATATCTCCTTCCCCAGGACTCCCAACTATCGCTTTGCCGTAAATGGGTTCCATCCAATTTTTCATCCCCCATCTCACCTCCTCAGAGGATGATTTTCGGGTAAAAAACTATTCGTTGTCATTCTCCGGGACTCAAACTATCTCTATACCAAATTTCATCGAAATGGGCTACATCCAAAATTTCACCCCCATTTCACCCCCTTAGGGGATGATTTCCGGAATAAAAACTGTCTTAGGTCCTTTTCCAGGACTCAAACTATCTTTTAACCAAATTTTATCAATAAGGGTCACAAACAAATTTCCACCCCCAATTACAACCCCTTAGGGGATGATTTTTGGGATAAAACTATCCTGTGTCCTTCCCCAGGACTCCAACTATCGCTATACCGTAAATGGATTCCATCTAAATTTCCATCCACCATTTCACCCCCTTAGGGGATGATTTCCTCCTTTCATTTGTTCCGGAAAAAAAATATTCTGTCTTTTCTTAGGACTCTACCTCTCTCTATACCAAACTTCATCTAAATGGGTTCTATTCAAATTTTCACCCCTCATTTCACCCCCTCAGGAGATGATTTTTCAGGATAAAAACTATGCATTGTCCTTCCCTGGGACTTCTTCTATCTCTTTACCAAATTTTAACTAAATGGGATTTATCTATATTTTCACCCCTATTTCATCCCCTTAGGGGATGATTTTTGGGATTCAAAGTAGGTGTCCGTTGTCATTCTCCGGGACGCAAACTATCTCTATACCAAATTTGATCTAAACGGAATCCATCCAAAATGTCATCCCCCATTACACCCCCTTAGGGGAAGATTTCCGGGATGAAAACTATCCAATGTCCTTTCCCAGAACTTAAACTACCTCTAAACCAAATTTTATCAAAATGGGTGACATCCAAATTTTCACCCCCCCCCCCCGTTTTACCCCCTAAGGGGAAGATTTCCGGGATAAAACCTATTATTTGACCTTCCGCGGGATTAAAACAATTTATAGCTAAATTTCATCTAAATTGGTGCAGCGGTTTAAGTAGCTCCATACAAACTTCCACCCCCCCCAAGTAACAAGGTGACGTCGAAGTCACGTCATTTTAACGTTAAACTCGCAACGATGACGTCTTAATTCATTATCGACGTCATATATGTCGTTATTCTGCGACGTATAATTCACGACAGTAACTAGACGTCACTGATGACGACATTAATCACGTAAAACTAGATCAATTATGTCGGATATTCGACGACAGTCACATGTCGTTACTGATGACGACATTAATCACGTCAAACTAGATCAATTCTGTCGGATATTTGACGACAGTCGAAAGACGTTACCGATGACGACATTAATCACGTAAAATTAGATCAATTCTGTCGGATATTCGACGGCAGTTGAATGACGTTACCAATGACGACATTAATCACGTAAAACTAGATCAATTCTGTCGGATATTTGACGATAGCCGAATGACGTTACCGATGACGACATTCATCACGTAAAACTAGATCAAATTCTGTCGGATATTTGACGACTGTTGAATGACATTAATGATGACGACATTAATCACGTAAAACTTCTGACGGATATTCGACGACAGTCGAATGACATAAATTATGACGACATTAATCACGTAAAACTAGACCAATTCTGTCGGATATTCGACGACAGTCGAAAGACGTTACCGATGACGACATTAATCACGTAAAACTAGATCAAATTCTGTCGGATATTTGACGACCGTCGAATGAAATTAATGATGACGACATTAATCACGTAAAAGTTCTGACGGATATTCGACGACAGTCGAATGACATAAATGATGACGACATTATTCACGTAAAAGTAGATTAACTCTGTCGGATATTTGACGACAGTCGAAAGACGTTACCGATGACGACATTAATCACGTATAACTAGATCAAATTCTGCCGAATATTCGACGACAGTTGAATGACACTAATGGTGACGACATTAATCACGTAAAACTAGATCAATTCTGACGGATATTCGATTACAGTCGAATGACATTAATGATGACGACATTAATCACGTAAAACTACATAAATTCTGCCGGATATTTGACGACAGTCGAAAGACGTTACCGATGACGACATTAATCACGTAAAACTAGATCAATTCTGCCGGATATTCGACGACAGACATTTCATGCCAATTCATAAGTCAGGAAATTCTGTATTTGTCTGTCTCATTCAATCATTTTTAGTTATTATTACACCAAGTGCTCAGGATACATATTTTAATCTCCACTTATAATAAATCTCTAAATTAAAAAAAGAATCAGCCAGTTTGAAACTAAGCTTTGCGCGGTTCGAATGTTCTCAGCATCCCATGAACGGAAAAATATGAAACATTTTATATAGGTACATTATTATTCTAGCTGCAACTTAGGATAGTTTTTATCCGACTGCGACGGTTAATTAATTTTCCGAAATATACGACTTCATTTAATTTTTCATTTATTTTTATTGAAATCAAACACTGCTCCAACTGTCAGCTATAAGAACCGTCAAATTTTCGTCAAAATGGCGGAATTGCTTTGCCTTTCACTTATTAATAATTTAAATCCCGTCTACGATAGACCTTTACGAGACAAATGCTAAAATATAAACCATAAAAAAATATTCGATTCTGATATGAGAACTTATATGCGCAAATGTCGTTTTATGTCGTAATTTCAATAAATGAAATCAACAAATTTGAACAATATAATTAACACGAATTTGTTTTTTTGAATGACAATGGCACGCGCTCGGCGCATTCAGCCAAAGTACCTGCGGCGCTACCACGAAAACCGATACTCAATGTTCATATATTTGCATCCCTGTCACTCGAGTATGGTTAGTGCGATAGAGATACCCGAATATTTTCGAATTCCGAAGTTCGTGGTTATAGCTCAGGAATCGAAAATATGGTAAATAATCATAATGTATTTTCTCGAAAAAGAATTTAAAATAAATATAGTCAAATGGAGAAAAGAACAAAGCAAGAGGTTATATAGGTAATGATTAAGTTATAAGAGTCCAAAGTTTTAAGAGGGGGTATGTTCTGTCCCTTTTCCGCAAAACGCACCTTCATATGAAACGATTGTTTTTTACTATGACGCTCGAGTATATTGACGTCACAGTCCCTCATCGTTTTCTCACTCTAACAAGCGACATTAAAACGGATGTAGCTTCATAATTTTTTGATATATTTGAATGGGAGTTTCATTATCTTCTATCTATTTATCTCCACTTATAATAAATCTCTAAATTAAAAAAAGAATCAGCCAGTTTGAAACTAAGCTTTGCGCGGTTCGAATGTTCTCAGCATCCCATGAACGGAAAAATATGAAACATTTTATATAGGTACATTATTATTCTAGCTGCAACTTAGGATAGTTTTTATCCGACTGCGACAGTTAATTAATTTTCCGAAATATACGACTTCATTTAATTTTTCATTTATTTTTATTGAAATCAAACGCTGCTCCAACTGTCAGCTATAAGAACCGTCAAATTTTCGTCAAAATGGCGGAATTGCTTTGCCTTTCACTTATTAATAATTTAAATCCCGTCTACGATAGACCTTTACGAGACAAATGCTAAAATATAAACCATAAAAAAATATTCGATTCTGATATGAGAACTTATATGCGCAAATGTCGTTTTATGTCGTAATTTCAATAAATGAAATCAACAAATTTGAACAATATAATTAACACGAATTTGTTTTTTTGAATGACAATGGCACGCGCTCGGCGCATTCAGCCAAAGTATCTGCGGCGCTACCACGAAAACCGATACTTAATGTTCATATATTTGCATCCCTGTCACTCGAGTATGGTTAGTGCGATAGGGATAGAGATACCCGAATATTTTCGAATTCCGAAGTTCGTGGTTATAGCTCAGGAATCGAAAATATGGTAAATAATCATAATGTATTTTCTCGAAAAAGAATTTAAAATAAATATAGTCAAATGGAGAAAAAAACAAAGCAAGAGGTTATATAGGTAATGATTAAGTTATAAGAGTCCAAAGTTTTAAGAGGGGGTACGTTCTGTCCCTTTTCCGCAAAACGCACCTTCATATGAAACGATTGTTTTTTACTATGACGCTCGAGTATATTGACGTCACAGTCCCTCATCGTTTTCTCACTCTAACAAGCGACATTAAAACGGATGTAGCTTCATAATTTTTTGAGATATTTGAATGGGAGTTTCATTATCTTCTATCTATTTATACATAATAAATGCCTATGTCCTGACTGACTTATTTACTCAATCACTCACTCACTCACTCATCAACGCACAGCCGAAACTACTAATCTTAGAGAGTTGATTTTTGCACAGTATGTTGCTTTTATAACGTGGGCTAGGGATAAAAAGGGATTTTTGAAAATTCTACCCCTAAGGGGGTAAAATGGGGGTGCAAAGTTTGTATGGGAGAACCTTTTTTTTTTGAGCTATAGACTTAAACTTTGTAGAAAAATTAGTTATTAGAATACAAATGAAACACTTTCAGCGTTTTGGAAAATTCCACCCCTACGGGGGTAAAATAGGGGTGCAAGGTTTGTATGGGGGAAACATTTTTTTTTTAAATAGAGACTTAAAACTTTGTAGAAAGATCAGTCATTAGAATACAAATAAAGAACTTTCAGGGTTTTAGAAAATTCTACCCCTAAAGGGGTAAAATAGAGTGCAAAGTTTGTATGGGAAAAACTACTTTTTTTTAAATAGAGACTTAAAACTTTGTAGAGAAATTATTCATTAGAATACAAATAAAGTACCTAGATTCAGTGTTTTAAAAAAATCTACCCCTAAGGAGGTAAAATAGGGGTGCAAATTTTGTATGGGGGAAACAATATTTTTTTTAAATAGAGACTTAAAACTTTGTAGAAAGATTAGTCATCAGAATACAAATTAAGTACTTTCAGCGTTTTAGAAAATTCTACCCCTAAAAAAAGGGGGCTAAAATAGGGGTGCAAAGTTTGTATGTGGTAAACAATTTTTTTTAGCTAGAGTCCTAAAACTTTGTAGAAAGATTATTTAAATACAAAGAAAGCACTTTCAGCGTTTTGGAAAATTTTACCCCTAAGGGGGTAAAATAGGGTGCAAAGTTTGTATGGGAAAAACATATTTTTTTTTAATAGAGACTTAAAATTTTGACGAAAAATTACTTATTAAAACATGAAAAATACTACATTCGGCGTTTTACAAAAATCATTCCCTAAGGGGGTTAAAAAAGGGTGCAAGGTTTGTATGGGGAACACTTTTTCTGAGCTAGACACTTAAAACTTTGTAGAAAGATTACTTATAAAAATACAAAAAAAAAGACTTTCAGCGTTTTGAAAAAATCTATCCCTAAGGGGGATAAAAAGGGGTGCAAAGTTTTTATCAGGGAAAGTTTATGTTTTTGAGTTAGAGACTTGAAACTTTGTAGAAAGATTACTTATTAAAATACAAAAAAAGAACACAAATCGTTTTAGAAAATTCCACCCCTAATAGGGTTAAAAAGGAGAGCAAGCTTTGCATGGGCAACACTTTTTTTTGAGTTAGACTTAAAACTTTGCAAAAAGATTACTTATTAGAATACTAAAAAAGAACTTTCAGCGTTTTAGAAAACTCCATCCCTAAGGGGATCCTTAAGATCCTTAAGAAGGGTAGCCAGTGTTGTGTGGGAAAAACTTTTTTTTTTACTAGACTTAAAACTATTCAAAATGTTACTTATTAAAATTAATAATAAAGTACTTTCAGAGTTTTAGAAAATTCCACCCCTAAGGGGGTTAAGAAAGCTTTGTATGGGCAACACTTTTTTTGAGCTAGAGACTTAAAAGTTTACGAAAAAAGTTCTTTCAGCGATTAGAAAAATTCAACCTCTAAGGGGGTTTAAAAGGGGGTTCAAATTTTAAATGGCGAGCAATAAATTTTTTAAGTGTGAGTAAGAGATTTTTAACTTCGGTCTTTTTAACTTTATTCTGTACGTTAAAAGACTACAAAACTGATTTCAGAGTTTTTCCAAATTCATCCCCTAAGAGTGTTAAAATTGGTTCAAAGTTTGAGTATTTCAAGGCATTTTTAAAGTATGAGATTTTTAACTTTGGTTTTAGACTGTTTGTTCACAAACTAGAAAACTTTTTTTTTAATTATCCCCTAAAAGAGGGTTCAAATTTTGTATTGATAGAAATCATTTTCTAAGACGATAAAAAGTTCTAGGCGGACGAAGTCGCGGGCAACAGCTAGTAAAAAATAAAATCCAATAAATTACCGCGGATATGACGTTCAACTATGTGACGATTTTTGCAAAATGCAACGTATTTTTAAATAACGAAAATACTATATACCTAGTAAAGGTAAATGCAATGCAATAAATTAATATGTAATATGGTAAATTGCACACAGATAAAATACTAACTTAAATTAGAATATATTACATTTTCAATGATAAAACACAGCATGTTAGGTCGGTATTTTTATGATAATGAATAAGTTACTATAATTATTCGTTTAAATAATTCAAAAAATGTTTTGCGAATTCGAAATTGTTGAAACTGAACTCGAGTTTAATAACACTTCTCTATTCTATTGATTTGAATGTTACGTGAAAATACTTTTTTGATTGTTTTTAGATTTTTTAGTCGATAATACTTCATTTTATTTTATAACATACGGTTTTTTCTTATCTACGTCATCTAATGAGAATATTTGTGACGGTTTTTGGGAAAACGTCCCACTTCTTCGATATGGAGTTAAGAGTAGTTCCTAATACTACAGATCATATGCTATATTTTGGTGAAAGATTCATGTCTCTAGGTGCTATAGTTATTTTTTAAAAATTCTGCAAAGTTGCAGAAGTGAAAAAGCGACAATTGAGAAAACGTTGGTTAAAGTTTGGGATGGCAGAAAACACACTTCTACTTTGAAGTTATGGAGTGGTTGGTATTAAATGAATAGGCATACTTTAGGGATTTTAAATAAGTTAAAATCATGTATGTAACCTTAGTATTTTGAATGTTATGGAGGCTTGAACATAAAAACAGGACGAAAATATGTAAATCCTGAATATGGGTTTATTTATATATTCTATTATACGGCACGCAGATTTATCATTAAAGTTGTATTTATAAATGGTTTCCCATGCTAAATAAGACTAAAATAATTCTGTGGATACTTTTATTTAGTTATTATGTCAAAAAGTTAATAACAAATGATTTGAAGAGTGCCATGCATAAAAATTAAAATACATGTGTCTCTTAATATATAACATGAGATTACTTTAAAAACATACTTATGAAGCATAGAATATGTAAAATATCAAATTATAAGTACTTTTTGTGTGTATAAAGTTTAGTGATTTTATATAGGGAGCGTCCCACTTGGTCGGTTTATTAAACTTTAGTGCTTCTTCATTGAAAGTGTTTGTTTGGTATATTTTTCAGTTTTATGTATGAGATAATGGTTTGTTATTGTTAATCTAAGAGTCTTTGATACTAACGTCGTTTGTTTAAACTTTTTTAACGTAATTGAACGAAATTTCTTTTCGACTCAAATTTAGTGACCCACTTTGACGGTTTGGTGGATCATACGCTAAAAAATTACTACAAGTATAAAATCATAATTTATAAACATAGAGGTGTAATTTGCTGAACCAAAAACAGTATCATTACAAACCAAAAATGGTGTACGTATTGAACCTATGAGATGTAGCAAACGGATCGAACTCATCGCAACGTATTTTAAAAATGCTCTTTTAACTTTCTTTCACATTTAAATGACACCGAAAATCATAGAAATCATTGAGCGAAAATTTTCTCGTGTTTAATTCATGCTGACGTGACAAAGCCAATTTTCAATTTTAAAAATATACTCAGTTATAATTACAAATTACTCATAACACCATATCGGCAAAGTAGAAATTGTTCTCTAATAACAGGTACAAATATGATATTGACGATTTTTTTCTGTATGCGACAAAGTGGGTCGCTGGGCACTGAACTTTGAGGCCCTAAAAAGGTGCTTAAAATGGAGATTTATGCGTCGTGATCAAAATCATAGGTTTATTACAGTATGTTCTATCAGTTTTCATCGAAAGTTGATTTTCGGTAAGTTTTGCCATATTTCACTAAACTGCCCGTAACTCCGTAACTAGAATCGACAAAGTGGGACGTTTTACTTAAAACCGTCACATTTACTAGTACGATCTGGGTTTTATGACAACTTTTGTTATAGTCTGCATTTGACGGTTTCGCAAAACATTATCTATTAGCCTGTTTTTTTTTTCTCCGTCTTACATATATCTACGAATCAAACAAACTTTAGACCTAGAAGTAGGTATAAAAAAGTGTCAAAAAATGCCGATTTTTTTCAATAAAAATAGTAATAGCTGTTTTTAATCGTAAACACAATAATTTTATCGTCTTTGTCGTTCTCCGTAACCGACATTTTTTTACACGTAAAACCATTAAATTAACAAATTGTATTTGTATGACACGTGCCATAAGTTGGTAGAAAAAAAAATACTAATAAGTAGTACTTTGATTTGATTCTCATAAAAATAATATTAATATAATATAATATTAATATTTTTGCGGACAATCATACACAAATCAACCTAGTCCCAAACTAAGCAAAGCTTGTACTATGGGTACTAGACGACGATATAGATACTTATATAGAGAAATAAATACTTAAATACATAGAAAACATCCATGACTCAGGAACAAATATTCGTGCTCATCACACAAATAAATGCCCGTACCGGGATTCGAACCCAGGACCTCTTGCTTCGTTAAATAATTATAAATAAATACATTTACTCCAATAAAGTATCGGTAAATAAGTATATTTATAGAAAACAAATTGTGTCTAAATTTAACTTAATAATACTTGCCGATTATTAAACTAGTACTTATGTACAGTCTTTTTTTGCGTAACTGATAAATCATGATTATATTAGTAATGACGTCGAGACTAAATACAAAAAAAAAGCGGCCAAGTGCGAGTCGGACTCGCACATGAAGGGTTCCGTTACATAAATTGCTTTTTACGATATATGACGTATTAAAAAAAACTACTTCATAGATCTCGTTCAAACCAATTTTCGTTGGTAGTTTGCATGGTAATGTACATCATATATTTTTTTCAGTTTTATCATTCTCTTATTTTAGAAGTTACAGGGGGGGGGGGGGGGGCACATTTTACCACTTTGGAAGTGTCTCTCGCGCAAACTATTCAGTTTAGAAAAAAATGATGTTACAAACCTCCATATCATTTTTGAAGACCTATCCATAAATGGGTTTGATGAAAAATATTTTTTTGAGTTTCAGTTCTGAGTATGGGGACCCCTAAAACTTAATGTTTTTTTTCGATTTTTGTATGAAAATCTTAATGCGGTTCACATAATACATCTACTTACCAAGTTTCAACAGTATAGCTCTTATAGTTTCGGAAAAAAGTGGCTGTGACATACGGACGGACAGACAGACAGACGGACGGACATGACGAATCTATAAGGGTTCCGTTTTTTGCCATTTGGCTACGGAACCCTAAAAAATAGTGATTTAGATATTTTAAGTTCCGTTGTAGAATTAAACAGGACTATTCAAATTGGTTATTGTAATATTAATAAGAAAACTAGTTAATATACTATAAAGCTCCATTACCACTGATTTCTGACTGACTAAGTTGTTCTCCATGAAGGAGTGTAAATGGAGCTTTGACTTGTATGGGAAATGATATTTTACTCCAATTTAAACCCTTTTTTTCAGAAGCAATAACGGACTTCATAACTTTCACATCTTGTAAAGCAATCGCATTCTTAAATGGTGTAGTGATTTGGCGACACTCGATTCCGACAAAAGAAATATGATCCATAAAAAAAACAAACTTAATTTTACAGTCACATCTAGGATTACTTAAATTAAATTAGACCTTATCACTATGGAGATACGAAGGTGGTCGAATTGGAATATGTTGCATAAGACGGCAAGGAGTGCCGGGCCTTTGACGTCGCCGCGTGAGATTGTTTTATACAAATTTAATTATGGTATTGTATTGGTCATATTTGATGAAGGAATAGGGTCTAAATTAGACATATGCAACTGATTTCAGACGTGAGATTGGGGGAGAGCAGGGGAGCGTTCTTAGGCCCAGAGCCCCTCGGTCTATTTGGCCGTCGGACGTGCGCTACTTATTAACACATACATAGATTTTGCCAACGTTATTGATTAATTCTTAATTTGTAAAGATTGTATTAAATTTGTAACTGCATTATATTTTAATAAATTCTCCTTTAAAATAATAGTTTCCTCCCGGAATATATAATATTAGATGTAGGAATGTGAACTGCCATTACAGCCGCATATTTTTGCCATTTTGACTTAATTTTTCACAATGTCGAGTAGAAAACGTAAAACGCGAGAGCGCACGTCTTCGCCAGCTTCTGTCCCTAATAAAGGTAGACTGGAAGTGACGATGGAAGCGATCCTGAACCGCCTCGCGACGCTGGAGCAGCGTGTCGCCACTCCTGCCAGTGTGACATCGTTCGCGACCGGTGCCTTCAGCGCGGACTTGGACAGCGCAGGCAGTGCAGCCCCGCCAGAGCCTGCTGGACTGGCCAGTACACCTCTGCCGGAGCCTGCTGGGCCAGTCAGCGGTACCCCATTCGTTGCTGGCAGCACCGAGGTCCACCTCGCCACCGAGACACCACTGACGGCGTCAACGGACATCACGGAGCGTCTCATCGACGCGTTGAGGACCATGAATCCGGTGAGATCTACCCATTATTATGTGTCTGATTTTGATCCCAGTAATCATGACGTTGATGGGTGGTGTGACGAAGTGGATCGCGCCCGCTCGCAAAACCTGCACGGCTATCACAAGACGGCCCGCGAGCTCTCTCGATTTTTCTCGCTCTATACCTCTCTTTCTAAGTGTTCTAATAAGAGGGAGACGGATAGTGCGAGAAAAATCGAGAGAGCTCGCGCGCCGTCTTGTGATAGCCGTGCAGTGGGACGATAAAGAAGTGCCAGCTCGTGTGGGATTATCATTAAAAGGTGAGGCACGCTCCTGGTTGCGCGAGTGGACGAGTGACAACCGTAATTGGTCGAATTTCAAATCAGCACTTAGATCGCTCTGTCCGCGCCGCATTGACGTTGCAAATATACTTTTTGATGTGATGTTGCAAGACTCTGATAAGTACTCCACATATGCGGAATATGCGAGAAGATCTTTGTTATGGTTACGTATCGTAAAGGGGTTGAGCAGTAAACTTACTATGTGATTAAAAAAAAAAAAAAATTTAAACTGTTTATTGCATTAATTTAATTGTTACAAGTATGTCTACTAATTGCTTAGCGCAATCTCAATTTTTTGAGATTATTTGCTAAGCTTAAACATTTTTGATATAATTGTACGTGGCATAACAGACCCTCAAGTACGAGCGGCCGCTACAAACGCTAAATTGACACCTGAAAAAATCGTGGAGTTCTTATCGAGTTATGCGAAACCACGTCGTTCAAGTGCGGGCGCACCTAATAATAACATTGAGTTGCGTGCAAGCCGGCACGCCTATGATCTATCGTCCAAGAGAAATCATAAGCGTGCTATCCAAAATACAGACATACACGTAACTTGTTTTAAATTGTAAACAATCGGGACATAAAATGAAAAAAAATCCCCAAACGTGTTAAGGCTGAGAGTAGTAACGCGGACGCGAATAAAAACAAGTCTGTGCCTAATCCTGAGTCAACAAATATGTTTGTATCAAAAATTGTGTGTTACGTTACGTAATAGTGACGATAAATGTTTTGCTAAAGAACGATCAGAAATGAGAAATTAAGCTAATTTTAACTTTTGTCGCGAAACAGCTTGCAACAACACAAAAACTGATATTGTGACAGCTGTAATATGTTAATGACCTTGCTAAGCATATCTCTTGTCGAACGTACCCTAGTGTTCAAATATTACGCGGTGGAGTAGAATTGCGACCAGATCGTTTTGTAACTTTGCCCGTAGAGTTCAGTGATGTAACCTTAGAGGTAGACCTTCATGTTGTGCCGCACAATTATCTTAGTGTGCCAGTTCTTATCGGTACGGATGTATTAAATAGAGAAGGTGTCACATATATTCGAACAAGCGATTCTCAACGACTAGTCCTAGAAACAGTCCTAACGTCAACAATGTGACACATTGTAAGCCGACTACGCAACTCAGCTCAATAAGTAGAGTAGACCCCGCTATCGGAGGTGCAGAATGGTAGCTGTCAAGTTCTAGGGATGGGTAAAAATTATTTTGAAATACTAGCTATATGTCGATAATTATAGCTATACGTCAATAATTTTCCTTTACCATAATGAGAGTCTAAGACTTTAATTAAACGTGTTACTTTTATAAAACAGGGCTTTATAATTACAAAATTGTCTGTTCAATATTTTTCATTTTTATAAATAAAAATCTTCAATCTTTCATCATAACTAACAAATTATCGTTATTTTCAAAGTACGAACCATTCATAAATTAATTAAAAATTAAATAATTAATAAATCTCTCTTTTATTTCCACCAAAAGGGCTATCGTATTCTTAATGAACAATCAGTTTTTTTTAGATTCTCTGCAGTAATCTAGTGCAGCCACGATGAATATATTCAACAATAAACCCATTATCTCTATAAACCCTCTATTGAAAAGGTTTATCTCAAGACACTCAAGAGCGTTCATGCACTGCCCTGCAACTCGAAACATTAGAAAAGTAAAATTGCAACCATAGTATCTTTGTTGTACTGATAATGGTATATATTTCTGACTAGCTGTTGCCCGCGACTTCGTCCGCATAGAACTTTATATCGTCTTAGAAAATGATTTCTCTCAATACAAAATTTGAACCCTCTTTTAGGGGATAATTAAAAAAAAAGTTGATGTTCATTTTCTAGTTTGTGAACAAACAGTCTAAAACCAAAGTTAAAAATCTCATACTTTAAAAATGCCTTGAAATACTCAAACTTTGAACCAATTCTAACACTCTTAGGGGATGAATTTGGAAAAACTCTGAAATCAGTTTTGTAGTCTTTTAACGTACAGAATAAGACCGAAGTTAAAAATCTCTTACTCACACTTTAAAATTTTATTGCTCGCCATTTAAAATTTGAACCCCCTTTTAAACCCCCTTAGAGGTTGAATTTTTCTAATCGCTGAAAGAACTTTTTTCGTAAACTTTTAAGTCTCTAGCTCAAAAAAAGTGTTGCCCATACAAAGCTTTCTTAACCCCCTTAGGGGTGGAATTTTCTAAAACTCTGAAAGTACTTTATTATTAATTTTAATAAGTAACATTTTGAATAGTTTTAAGTCTAGTAAAAAAAAAAGTTTTTCCCACACAACACTGGCTACCCTTCTTAAGGATCTTAAGGATCTCCTTAGGGATGGAGTTTTCTAAAACGCTGAAAGTTCTTTTTTAGTATTCTAATAAGTAATCTTTTTGCAAAGTTTTAAGTCTAACTCAAAAAAAAGTGTTGCCCATGCAAAGCTTGCTCTCCTTTTTAACCCTATTAGGGGTGGAATTTTCTAAAACGATTTGTGTTCTTTTTTTGTATTTTAATAAGTAATCTTTCTACAAAGTTTCAAGTCTCTAACTCAAAAACATAAACTTTCCCTGATAAAAACTTTGCACCCCTTTTTATCCCCCTTAGGGATAGATTTTTTCAAAACGCAAGTCTTTTTTTTGTATTTTTATAAGTAATCTTTCTACAAAGTTTTAAGTGTCTAGCTCAGAAAAAGTGTTCCCCATACAAACCTTGCACCCTTTTTTAACCCCCTTAGGGAATGATTTTTGTAAAACGCCGAATGTAGTATTTTTCATGTTCTAATAAGTAATTTTTCGTCAAAATTTTAAGTCTCTATTAAAAAAAAATATGTTTTTCCCATACAAACTTTGCACCCTATTTTACCCCCTTAGGGGTGAAATTTTCCAAAACGCTGAAAGTACTTTCTTTGTATTTAAATAATCTTTCTACAAAGTTTTAGGACTCTAGCTAAAAAAAATAGTTTCCCACATACAAACTTTGCACCCCTATTTTAGCCCCCTATTTTTAGGGGTAGAATTTTCTAAAACGCTGAAAGTACTTAATTTGTATTCTGATGACTAATCTTTCTACAAAGTTTTAAGTCTCTATTTAAAAAAAATATTGTTTCCCCCATACAAAATTTGCACCCCTATTTTACCCCCTTAGGGGTAGATTTTTTTAAAACACTGAATCTAGGTACTTTATTTGTATTCTAATGAATAATTTCTCTACAAAGTTTTAAGTCTCTTTTTTAAAAAAAAGTAGTTTTTCCCATACAAACTTTGCACTCTATTTTACCCCTTTAGGGGTAGAATTTTCTAAAACCCTGAAAGTTCTTTATTTGTATTCTAATGACTGATCTTTCTACAAAGTTTTAAGTCTCTATTTAAAAAAAATATGTTTCCCCCATACAAACCTTGCACCCCTATTTTACCCCCGTAGGGGTGGAATTTTCCAAAACGCTGAAAGTGTTTCATTTGTATTCTAATAACTAATTTTTCTACAAAGTTTAAGTCTATAGCTCAAAAAAAAAAGGTTCTCCCATACAAACTTTGCACCCCCATTTTACCCCCTTAGGGGTAGAATTTTCAAAAATCCCTTTTTATTCCTAGCCCCCGTTATAAAAGCAACATACTGTGCAAAAATCAACTCTCTAAGATTAGTAGTTTCGGCTGTGCGTTGATGAGTGAGTGAGTGAGTGATTGAGTGAATAAGTCAGTCAGGACATAGGCATTTATTATGTATAAATAGATAGAAGATAATGAAACTCCCATTCAAATATCTCAAAAAATTATGAAGCTACATCCGTTTTAATGTCGCTTGTTAGAGTGAGAAAACGATGAGGGACTGTGACGTCAATATACTCGGGCGTCATAGTAAAAAACAATCGTTTCATATGAAGGTGCGTTTTGCGGAAAAGGGACAGAACATACCCCCTCTTAAAACTTTGGACTCTTATAACTTAATCATTACCTATATAACCTCTTGCTTTGTTTTTTTCTCCATTTGACTATATTTATTTTAAATTCTTTTTCGAGAAAATACATTATGATTATTTACCATATTTTCGATTCCTGAGCTTAACCACGAACTTCGGAATTCGAAAATATTCGGGTATCTGTATCTCTATCGCACTAACCATACTCGAGTGACAGGGATGCAAATATATGAACATTGAGTATCGGTTTTCGTGGTAGCGCCGCAGGTACTTTGGCTGAATGCGCCGAGCGCGTGCCATTGTCATTAAAAAAAAACAAATTCGTGTTAATTATATTGTTCAAATTTGTTGATTTCATTTATTGAAATTACGACATAAAACGACATTTGCGCATATAAGTTCTCATATCAGAATCGAATATTTTTTTATGGTTTATATTTTAGCATTTGTCTCGTAAAGCTCTATCGTAGACGGGATTTAAATTATTAATAAGTGAAAGGCAAAGCAATTCCGCCATTTTGACGAAAATTTGACGGTTCTTATAGCTGACAGTTGGAGCAGCGTTTGATTTCAATAAAAATAAATGAAAAATTAAATGAAGTCGTATATTTCGGAAAATTAATTAACTGTCGCAGTCGGATAAAAACTATCCTAAGTTGCAGCTAGAATAATAATGTACCTATATAAAATGTTTCATATTTTTCCGTTCATGGGATGATGAGAACATTCGAACCGCGCAAAGCTTAGTTTCAAACTGGCTGATTCTTTTTTTAATTTAGAGATTTATTATAAGTGGAGATGACAGTAAGGCCTAGTCAGGCATCGGTATAGTGTTTTAATTCCCGAGTAAGGCCTCATGAGGCATCGGTATAGTGTCTTAATCCCCGAGTATGGCCTCATGAGGCATCGGTATAACGTTCATTCTCGAGTAAGGTCACGTGTGGCATCGATGTAGTTTCTTGTACGAGAGAAAAAATATTGAGTAATAATTAAGTCGTTTGTTTGACTGAAAGTGTCAGTAACAAAAGTATCACGTGAAAATATAATGAAAGCGCATAGTAGCATGTAAAAAAAAAAGAAAAAGAAAATCAGTTGCTGAACCGCGATGTTTACGTTGAGTGCAATATTGTATTTACATATCATTGTTTGGTCCGCAGGTGACGATACCCGCAACCAAGACCAAGAGCCAACATCCGAGCCGCAATCAGGACAACAGGAGAGCATCGAGGACGCTGCTCTGTCAGGAGAGGCCGTGTTAGCATGAAACTGCTGACCGTGCTGACTACGACGCGACGATGACATCACTACCTCACCTGCCCTGGGACCCCGCACACCCTTTCTCGGGAAGCAAGGACCTGCTGGTCGATCACGTAACGCATTGTACGAACGTCGGGTAGGTCTAAATGTCACTTTTTATATGGAAAATTGACAATTAAATTGTACCGACGCGCGTTCGGGGCGTTACGTGGTTACCCCTCGGACCTCGGCCTATTTGGCCGTCAGACGTGCGCTACTTAATACATAGATTTTGCCAACGTTATTGATTAATTCTTAATTTGTAAAGATTGTTTTAAATTTGTAACTGCATTGATCTATATTTTAATAAATTCTCCTTCAAAATAATAGGAATATATAATAATACTGTTGCTGATTCTGTTTGTATGTTAAAGGACGAGACTATTATTATTATTACAATTGTAAGTATTGTCATAGATGGCGATGATTCAATGCTGTATGGCAATGATTATGCAAATAATGAGTATTTTTATACGGATCCTTGTCCTTCTAAATATTTGGATATAGTTTTAGTTAGCGAAATATCAGACCTGAAGTCGAGCATCATTTTATACTCATAGCCATGCAAGCATTCTCTGATGTTTTGAATAAATGTATAGTCATTCCATTTTGTGATAAATATGTAGCATTATACCGTTGCGCTAGCATGTAGAAAAAGTAGACGTTAGGGACTAGTCGTCCAACCCCACATGTACGTTTGAGGCACCGATATGGGCTTTATCTCACCGGGGTGTCGCAGGCATATAGTATAATCCGCTGTTTTACAAAACAGCGCTGTTTTGTAATACGGCGGATTGAATACCGCTGAATGACAATCCCACTAATCGTCAACCCGCCGTGTTACAAAACAACGCTGCACTGCTATCACGCAAGACGGCCCGCGAGCTCTCGATTTTTCTGGCACTAAGTACCTCTCTTTCTTAGTTTTCTAATAAGAGAGACACGAATAGTGCGAGAAAAATCGAGCGAGCTCGCGCGCCGTCTTGTGATAGCCGTGCATTTTTTTTAAAACATCTAGTTGTCATGTAATTTACAAAACAGCGCTGTTTTGTAAAACAGCACGGCTATCACATTGCGCCATGGTAGCGGAACCAAGCGGACACCAGCGGGCGTAGCATGGTTGCCATTTTAACACTTATCGCTGTAGTTAAGACGTCTGTCACGTTCTGACCAGTACGCGAGTGCCAGAGTGACAGATGTCTTATCAACAACGATAAGGTGATAAAATGACAACCATGCTACGCTCGCTGGTGAGATACCCTCCATTGATAGAACTGTATAATACATTTTGTTGGTGGCCGGTGGTTGTGCCGCCATGGTGTCCCGGTGACACATAGCCATATCTGTTAAAAGTTCCAAAGACAATGGCGACTGTAGGTACTATTCGGCTAGCCGCATGGGGTTGAGGGTCAGCATTATACACTAGAGTAAGGAAATTCTCACCCGAAATCGCATATGGCTGGTCGTACACTGCATTATGGGGCCTTAGTCTGACTGAAGTAGAGCATTAATGGAAATTGTAAAGATAAAAAAAAATTGTTGTTTTTTTTTAAGTGTAAGGTAGGTAGGTACACTCTAAATTCCTTTTAAAAACGCTAAGAAATGTTGATTGAAAATCGAATGGACGTGTACCTAAACGAGAATGTTGTCATTATGATGTGGAATAAATTAATATTCGTTTAATATTATTTTTTTTATGTCTGACGATTTACTTCAGTAAACACGTCCAGCGACGTTGTTTTTGGTGCAACTATTGGAAGCAATATCGCCCCGACAAGCAAAGAAAAGGTTCAAGTTGGAACCCGATCGCAGACAGCAGCAGCAGACGACGTGTCGCAGCAACACTACCGGTTTCTATGTTTCAAAGACCATTCGTAGCTAGCGACACGTCCCCGGACGTCGCCTTCATATAATTACATAGAAACCGATAGTGTCACTACGACACGTCGTCTGCGGTCGGGTTCCAACTTTTACCTTTACATTGCTTGTCTGGGCGATATTGATTCCAATAGTTGCGCCAAAAACAACGTCGCTGGACGTGTTTACTGACGTATATAATACGTCAGATAGTCGACGTCACTCCTTTCCTTTAACGGACGTTAATGTAACGTTACAGTAACGTATATGAGACGCCAGTGGTCACGTCTAGTCGACGTCGCACCGTCCCCTTAACTGACGTTAATGTATCGTTACAGTAACGTCAAATAACGTATCAGATACGTCAGTGGGCACGTCTACTTGACGTCATTTCCTCTTGTAAACCAACGTTAATGTAACGTAAATTAACGTGATATATCACGTCCAATAACGTGATGTTAACGTGAATTATGACGTACTTTCCCACACAATACTCACGTGTTAATGACGTCGGATATCACGTCAGATGACGTGATATTTAACGTGAGTTATGACGTACTTTCTCACAGAATACTAACGTGATAATGACGTTGAATATCACGTCAGATGATGTGTTCTTTAACGTGAGTTATGACGTACTTTCCTACAGAATACTAGCGAAAAAAATCACGTCAATTATGACGTTGGACGACGTGATATTCAACGTGTTATTACTCGTCAAATGTTGTGACACTCTCACGTTGATTTAACGTTAAAAAATCACGTTAATTAACGTCATATTTAACGTTAGTGGGCCAAACATACTCACGTAAAATTAACGTCGCAGTAACGCCAAAAATTACGTGACAGTTAACATCATTTTTGCCGTCGAATTTTGTGACATCCTCACGTGAATTCTACGTCCAATATGACTTCAAAAAGACGTGATATTTTACGTCCCTTGCTACTTGGGCCCATTTCATCTCTTTAGGGGTTGATTTCCGGTATAAAAACTACCCTATGTCCTTCCCCAGGACTCAAACTATCTCTATTTCAAATTTCATCTAAATCGGTTGAGCCGTTTTCACGTGATGCGCGGTCACATAAACAGACAAACTAAACAGATAAACAGACAAACAGACAAAAATTCTAAAAACTGTTGGAACGTGTTCTGTTGTCGATTCTAAGTATCCCTAGCCAATTTTTTTTTGAATCCATTCCATGTACAGATTTTCGACCCTCTTCAGCTTTATTATATGTATAGATATAGGTAAAGAAACAAAAACTAAGAATACTTACAACAAATAAAGATCATTGATCTTAGTTGCAAAGGAATTAACGGAATAATGCTTTATCGTAGCCAATTACGACATTCCGTTTAGTAACGAATTACGTACAAAAGAAAAAAATATTCCTCTAGCGAAGCCGATTACGAAAACTAACATCCTGGGTTATAAATGTTATAATGGAGATATTTTTTAACAATATTTTTCACTCACACCGTTTGGCTGTCCAGATTATAAATGAAGATTTTTTATAGCTCATTTATGAAACAGTATAATTTAATTAATTACATGTGTATTTATTTAAATTTATAGTCATACACGTGAACTAATTAGTATTAAATTGTGCTGAATAATAATTAGTATTTAAGCGGTATAATCCGTTATCTAACGGCACTTACCTACTTATTAAAATGAGCCTTTGTGATATTAAAATAATTTGCTTAGTCTTAAGACGCGGCTATGACCACCTTCATTTGAAAATAATTTCTCAGCCACTTGTCGATATCCGATTGAACTGAAATTTGGGATACCTACTTATCTACAACGCTATATCAAGAGCTTATTACAATTATTTAATTGAGGTTATTTAAATTTAACGATAGATATTTAAAAAGGTAGGCCGCTACACACTGTATTTTGTATTTAAGTAGGTACATAGTACATCATAATAGTTTTTGAGTTGCTGGATTCGTCAATCTATACGTCCAAAATTAAAACGACCGTTTTTCCTTTGAGTTCTGATAGATCGACGAATCCAGCAACATTAAAACTAGTTTGATATATTCACAAGGCAAAATACAGTGAGTAGCGGCCTACTTTTTGAAATATCTATCGTTAAATTTCAATAATCTCAATTATTTACTAGTGGCGCTAGTGTGAGCACGTAAACGGGATCTTAAGACACTACCGAGCTGGTCTGATGATACAGTAGACGGCAAACTTCGTGCGCAAATGAGGGGAAGTGGGGGGGGCAGCTTGCACGTACAATTCGCCTTTGCGCAGGCAAGGTCATTTGCGCACGAAGTTTGCCGTCTACTGTACCTAGAAAAAGTGGTCATACTCATAGCAATTCCTAAACTACATAAGCTAAACCCGACGTGTTTAGGTTCATTTTTAGTTTACGGCTTAAAAACTCCACTAAAAATGTTTTTTGGTCAGAAACCTTATTTCATAAATAGTGATTTGAATATTGACCTGTTTATCTTCAGGGTCCCCTTTGTAAATCTTCATCGTAACGGAAGGCAGCAGGCCGGAGTCTTCATCGAATTCCTCCCTGGAATATAAAAAAAAATATATGTTCACCTCTCACTAGCTCGGAAAGTCCTTTTTTATTCTTTGAAAACAGATAGCAAAACTGCATTTTATCCACAAATATTTGAAATTCGAACGTGTTATTACTTAGTTACTTTTTAAAATATAAAGGCGTTACACACGGGTGCAGTTATTTTACGTCTCGTGCGTTGCAACACTCGCTACGCTCAGGATTATATTATTGAACCACTCGCTTTGCTCAGAATTCTATTTTCAAACCACTCGCTTCGCTTGTGTTTCAACCATAGGACCCATTCGCTAGCTCGTAGTTCAACCATAGAATCCATTCGCTAGCTCGTGTTTCAATACCACGCCGCACGCACACTCAAACAAAATCTCGACCCGTTTCGCACTGAGAAACGGGTCGAGATTTTGTTTGAGTGTGCGTGCGGCGACGTATAGATAGTATACCGCACACATACAGTGCGTTTGTATGAGATAACATACTTTGCCGTCTTTATACACCCGCACCGCACCGTCTCAGCATAGGCTGAGACGGTGCGGCCCAATGGACCGAAACGCGTAGCGCAAACTTCTTGTTCGGCGTGTCTTCTCTAGTACGTTAGTACATTACACCTAAATGCGTTTATGTCTTTATGTTAACGTTAAGCGTTTTGATAAATAATCAGAAAAGAAGATAGGACTCTGAATATCTCTATCACTTTGTTTTAATTTCTACTTTATACCTAATGATGCTGACAAAGAAGCGTTTCTCCCCGTTGTATCCTAAAGGATCCTGGGTCCACTTTGGAACCTAATCCTATGATTTGGCGTGTGCCCTCGTTTTACGAAAATGACTATCATCGGACCTTCCAACCCAGAGAAACTAGACCTTATTCTGAAGGCTTTGTTAAATATTTATATCACGAAAAACATGTCCACGAGTTCCACGACATATCTATGACAACACAAACTTCGAATAACAATTAGACAGATTACTGCAATCTTGGTGACCGAAATGAATCGGTATTAGACATGGTAATTAGCAACGTTTGGAGTAAGTGTCAAGGCCGCGCAGAATATCAGAAGATTTACTGTAGTAAGAATAAATAAATATTGCCAATTTCCATACTGTAACTGTAGCGGCTACCGCGAAATGAAGTTCGTTCGTGTACCTATCTCCCTTTCTGTCGGTCGAATCAGCAAGTATGACGGAGAGTAGCTCAGGAGGCAATAGGTATTAAAGAGAGGTAGTAAAAGACTACTAAGTACTTCGAGTTAATCCAAGATTAGAATTCTAGGCAGCGTTGTTAGCGTTCTCAGTTTTGGAGAAATAAAGAGTTGAGAGACAGGACCAAACCAGGTAATCTTACTGTTAGTCGAGGTTGTTGGAGCCCCGGTGGCGTCGTGGTGATGTTGGCGAACCCATGGCGCTCCCATTAACGGCAGAGACGGAAACGCCAGTGTGGTTTTAGTGGGTAGACTCCCTCCCCCTTATTTTTAAATAGAAAAGGCTGGAGTGTGTGAGTCCTACATACCCCCCATTATAGCTTCTCTGGCTGGGGGGATGCGTAAGGGCATTTCCACTCTGTCAACAAAAAGGTTGTTGGAGCTGGATCTTGAAACTTGGCTGCTTTGAGATCTATAGCTAGCAAACTAGTAGGAACCAAGTTGTCTTACTGGTCGTCCAGGGTGTTGCAGCTGGCTGGGTCTTGACGTTTGCTGCTGCAAGATCGAGAGCTACAAGTAAACTAGGAGTAACCAGGTTGTCTTACTGTTATTCCCGTTTTTTTAGCTGAATCTTGAAACTGGGCTGCTGTGAGATCAAGGGCTACGAGAATCAGAGAAGACCAGGTCTTACTGTTCATCCAGGGCGTTAGAGCTGAGGGCAGACGCGCGAGGGTAGATGTGGAACTGCGTCAGGTCGCGCCGCCGATAGCGGCAGCGGACGTGGTAGCCGCGGCCCTGCCCAGTCACTAGTCGGAGGTGGGGCTGGACTATGATGTTGTTGAAGTATTCTACTGTGCCATCGTCCTGGAAAAAAGAAATTAACTTATAGCGGGTTGCATCAACACTTACAGCAGGTACCTAATCGTTAAATATGGCTATCATCCTATAGGGACGATATACTCCAGAAATCATCATCTAAGAGCATTAGGTACCTTGAGGGTAAATGTTTGTATGGAAAACACGGACAAATTCGGGGAGAAATACTAGAATTTGAATAATGGAAAAGACTTAGACAGGGGATTGGAATGACGACAGTGCTGCTTATTCAGCTTTTGATTTATTTAATCAGTGCTGCAACCGATGGACAAAAGGCGTGGACGACCGGAAAGGATTGTAGTAAAATATCAAAGGAATTTCTAAACGAGCCTGCAAGTGATAAATACATTTGTAGAGCGATGGAAATCACACATGTTCAGCCAAAGTCGTGGCCATACAGTTAGCGATGTAGCGCTAATTTAGCTAAGTATTATACGATCTGAATGTTTTGCGTCCGATAGCACCAGCGAGTGTCTGGACAGTATAGTATAAGGGATTTATAAATAGAATAGAATAGATTTTTTTATTTCAGTTTTTTTTTGTACATCCATATATTGTTAGTATAATCTTAACCTAGGTATATTAGTATTCCTCCACGAAAAAAAAAGGTATATTAGTATTATAGCCTCTAAGGATACAATCTATAAATGCAGGCCGCACTGCGTTTTCAGGGCCGGAGGGGAAATTGGGTAAATTCTCGCACGAGCGTTAGGAGAAGTGAGCTGCCACTTTCCCATAGGTAGGTACCAGATTAAAGCTGCAGTAGATGCATCACTACACGGAAGCATACGCAAGCATAACGCCTTGGCCACGACTTTGGTCTTAAGCGACCTGCGACCAGCGTTTTATCTGTTCATTGCGCGGTCGAGACGCGCAACGCACTGTGGTTAGTTGGGATCACGCACAATGGACAGATAAAACGCTGGTCGCGGGTCGCTTTAGACAGTTTAGACCAAAGTCGTGGCCAGGGGGTAAGGAAGGCGACTGTCAGAGAGGAATGGCGGCGTGTTGTGAAGCTACCAACACCTGAAATGATGACCACAACCAGTCTGTCAAGAGTGACACGACGAAGAATAAGAGAACTTGTGTACGAAGCGTTACGCAATCGACCAGCAGGTATTAATTGACAGAAAGGGGTCCTAGGATATGGTTTTAATTAAATGTCTTCTCTCATTCTGATGAGTTATAATACTTAATATCTGGGCGACCGAGCTTTGCTCGGGTGAGCTCGGGTGAAAATAGGGAGGACGAATTTTCCCTGAAATTAAGAACACATTTGTTTTAAACTGTTTTCATTATAAATTGAAAAAAAAACACTTGGGGACATAAAAGTGACGGAGTAAACGATCATTGCTTAAGTTGTTTGACTCTATTTTTAATTACGTAGCAAAGATTATTTACGTAGGTATGTAAAAGCTATACATGCATGCCAAGTCTCATGCTCTTCTCCGCTATTATTAACGCTATTATTATGTTCCCTGACTTGAAATATGGGACCGTATTTCAAGTCACGAAGCTGTAATAATACTCTTACCTCAATTCATTATACCTGTATTTAAGCAAGTTTGTAGGTAGGTACTTATCAACTTTAAAAAAAATAAGTGATTGGAACATGAAATCAAACTTTGATCGGGGGATAATTAGAAGTCTCAGAAGAATAAAATTCAATCATATACTTCGAGTAGTTGTTTGTATTTTACACTGTACTAATCAAAATAGAAATCTTCGGAATAGCTGGGGAAATCTTCAATGAGATCCGCTGCTGCAGCTATTGTGTTATTTAAAACCTCTTTCCACACTATATTTCGGGTGTGACGTGGGTTCTCATCTGGTAATAATACTTTTAGAGCACTGGGTCTTTTAACTCTAGAAAATGCCACATAGAGCATACCATGCATAAAAACAGATGTTTTGAGGTCAACACCGACAAACTCGAACGTTTGCCCTTGCGACTTGTGCACTGTAACAGCGAAGGCAGCTCTTACTGGAAATTGGTGCATGGTACATCCGAGTTGTCGTTTTGTCGAGTCAAGAGTGATTCTTGGGATATGCACCTCTCTGCCGGACTGTTCGCCAGTAATAATTTTTGCTTTGATTATATTGTTACACAGGTCCGTTACAATTAATCTTGTTCCATTGCATAAACCTTCCGATATGTCCAAATTACGTAGTAACATAATCAAACAATTCTTTTTTAATTTCAGTTCATGTGGTGGTAAGTCGGAGATATTAATCGAATTAAGAAATTCTGTTGTGAATTCAAGCCCTCCTTCGGGTTGGTCTTTTACTGTGTCGCAGCTATGGTATACTTTGTATTCTCCGGGTAATTGGGCAACAATGTCATTGTTTATCCTGTCTACATCTTTATTAAGTGGCGCGAGTATTGCTCTATCTTTCATTGCTTCGTAATTTGCAGAGTCGATGCAGTTTCCGAACACTTCACCAATAAGATTACCGTCTGATATTGTGTCTAGTGGCAGTTCAATTTCCTCCATTGAGTTAGTTGGTAATTCTCCATTTCCTAATTGCAGGAGATAATTTGCAAATAACCGTTGCTCTGGGTCAACTCGCATGTTCTCTTCTAGAGAAAACGTCTTAAAAACTGGCCAGAGAGAACTTTTTTTAATTGAAAGATCCAATAACTCATTTCTATTAGCGCCTGGCTGAACAGGAAGACATTGACGAAAATCTCCTCCAAGTACAATGACTTTGCCTCCAAAAGGTAAATCTGGATTTGCAATGCTGCGCAGAAGCTGGTCCATGTTGCTCAAACCATATTTGGGCAGCATAGGCGCTTCATCCATAAGGAAAACATCTATTCGTTGTAATTCTCTGGCTTTGGTCGATCCAGGTTTAATACTTGAAACTGACTCTGGTGTAAGTGGTACCTTAAGTCGGAAGGTTTTATGAGATGTTCGGCCATGAGGCAGCAGTATTGAAGCGATACCGGTAAATGCCATACACTTTACCCTATGACCTGTGCCGGTAAGCATATAGTATAGTGCTTTATAGATAAAGGTTTTGCCAGTACCACCAGGGCCATCGATGAAAAAGCATTTGAACTCTGAAGCGCCATTAACTGCACGAAGAATGGTGCCAACGATTTCTATCTGTTTTCCTCTAAGAAGCTGATACATTTGTTCTCCTAGTGCTGTAGATTCGTCAGTATTAAGAACATCTTGATTCATTTCTTCATCATAGTCATCAATGTTGTCAAAGCCGAAAGTGTGTACCCAGTATTGAAAATTTCTGCCTTCTGTTGCTTCAGTATTCAGTTTTTGGGCAATAATCCTATAAGCGCGCTTAATCGCTCCTTCGGTAGACTGTCCATTCCTCCTAGCTTCATGGATGAAATCTTCGGCCAAATTATCTTTAAACGTTACCCAAAGGCGCTTTGGATTTTCAGGAGACCCGAAAATCAATATTTGCGTAAAAAGACTTCTCATTGCCGAGGGCATTTTTGAAATTGCAGATTCTCTTAAGCCTTCTGTCCATTGCTGGTCGTCGTACGCTAAACCACGTGCTAGGCATGCTTGTTTATAGGTCTCATATCGGACATTATTCACAGTTAGAAGATCTTCAAAACTTGTTGCATTTTTTACGTGGTATAATAATAACCGTAAGTGGTAGAGTTCCGGCTGAGCGATGAAATTCACATTATAAATTCTTCCAATAACACGAAGTTGGCGAACTCTCCGCACCCAATCGCTTGATCTTCCAATCCATCTGAATTCTTCGGGCATTTGCCAGTAATAATAATATGTGACATTTTCAGACTGTCCATTCAAGCGATTAAGTTCTCCTTGTTCCTTGAGTTTTTTATTATGCCGGAAGTAAGCTTCTAATGTTGAACCCTTCTGTCCAATATCCGCCAAATCTTCCTGGGCCTGGTCTAAGTTCGTAATTCGATACTGTCCTGGTAAGTGTATATTCAAACGTTGTACGCTATGACTTTTTTTTTGAATTTCAAAAGCGAATAGACGCCAACATGCTTCTGGAGGTGTGATACACCTGCCTTCAATGTATGTATTTGCCTCATTATAGATCAATGTTCGTTGTTCCTGCAAAACCTTTATTGATGCACAATCGTGTCCTTTGTATATGTATTTATACAGATATTTTACAGCCAAAATACTTCCGACGTACTCAACATTGATATGACCATTATATTTTTTGAGCAAATATGCATTGTAGGGGGCTACGTGGCGATTGTCCATAGTTATTCGCCGACCATTCATATCTTTGCGATAAACCGCTTGTTCGTGCGAAAATTCGGGACTCTGAGGATCCAAGTTCGCATTGTAACGTCGGCGATAGTTGGGTTTTCCATCGTCCATTAAAGATGTAATTTCCTGAAAGGATTTAGGGAAGTCAAACCGGCATTTTATGCGACCATTTTTGTTCACCATGCATGTTGCGTCGGGATTTTGTTGCCCACATGGGTTGTGGATCATCCATTTCAGTACGAGTTCCCTTAACTGTAAATCGTCGCTGCCAGGTATTTCAGCCGAAATAAAGTCATCTAATTCTTCTGGCTGGTGTATCTTGTCATCAGGTGTCATAATCAATAGTAAATGCATATGCGGTAGACCCCTCTTTTGGAATTCGATGGTATAAACATATGCTGCTGCCTTTCCAAATATCTGCTGTTTATCCAATTCGTCTATTATGTTATCAAACTTGAGTTTGGCAACTCTAGCTACGAGATCAGGTCTATTTTGAGCGAGCTGTTCCAGAGTGGTTCCGTTTTCCATAGCAATACGTGAAGCCTCTTTTATTTCGGGCCAGTTGGGGTTAGAAGTCACCGTTATAAAGAAATCAGGCGATCCAAGCCGACGAACGACGGCCATTGCATCTTCAAAATGTTCCGTGTAATAACGTGTTGAGCCGGGAAAGGAAGAAGGTAAAATTATTTTTTCGCCTAGTGTTGCATTATTTTTTTCAGCTAGGTCATTAATAAGACGTGTTACTCCCGTATATTGTTCTGCGAGAATCTTATTTTGGTTATTTTTTATCCATTGAATGCGGTCACGTTCTACACGAATATACGTGTCAACTAAGTACTGTTGAAATAATCTGCCTCCAAAATGTAGTGCATTAAAGGTGATTCGTCTTAAATCAGGATCCGTTGTTGTTACCGTATCAGGTAAGTGTTTAGTCATTTCGGGTCGAAAGGCAAGTCTATATTGTGCCATCTCAAGGCGAGTTACATGTTGGCGACTGTCATACGGTGTACGTAATTGCAAAGTGATATAATATCCGTCGGTGCCAGCTGGATAAAACAATGGATACGTAAATGGCTCCACGCGTTTGTCTATATTTTTTAAATTGATTATATCTTTATTAGGCTGATGTACTACCATTTCATTATCAGGAAAGCTTTGATCAGCATTAAGCGTAATTACTGCACACACATCATTACAGGAGGGTACATTAAATCTTCTGTAATCGGCCTGCTCTGACATTTTAAATAAAAGTTTCACTTGTGGCGGTGAAATTCCATGAGCAGTAGCTCGCCGATTTACTTCGTCCTCTACCTCTCGCATCATTGGGTACCCTTGTACATAACCGTTGTATGTGCGAATAATGCGCTCCAATAAGTCCATCAGAGTGGGATTTATTCCATGATTAAGAGGATGATTAGTTCGCTCTTGAATGGCATCATCAGGGTCTAAAAAGTACAATTGTCCATACTGTGGCCGTTCAAACTCTCCTTCAACAGTTTGCGTAGGATGGACCGCCATATTCATTTTATGATAAACCTGCCCGCAAGCAACAAAACTATAAATGCCACGGCTATTTATTGTCCTGTCCTATCATCGGCTACATTAAATGATGCTAGGGCAAATGATGCATTCAAGTTTCGTATTCTTTTGTGGAATTCTTCCGACAGTGGATGACAGCCTAAAAAGAGTTGGGCTAAGACGTTAGGAAATTGTGGCGGTTCTAGTTCAATTCGACCATGCAAACAACAGTCACCAAAAGAATCTCGACCTATGCGATTTGTAACACGTTCCTCTGGAAAATGCAAAGCTCCACAATGAATACATACTATTTCAAAACGACCCAAGTTGGCATATTGCACAACTGGATTAATAGCGCGTCTATAGGTTGGTAAACCATTATCCTGTAAAGCTCTCAGATGTCTTGCAGTACGACGTCTTTGTTCTTCCAATCGGTGTTCGTGTTGTTCGATATTTTCGTTTTTTATACGTTGTGAGGCACGATATCGCAGATCCTCCAATCGCTGTTCACGCTGTTCAGAATTTTCATTGGTTATACGTTGTGATGCACGATGGCGAAGATCCTCCAGTCTCTGTTCACGATGTTCAACATTTTCCCTTGCTATACGCTGTGACGTACGTCGGCGTTGCTCCTCTAATCGTCGTTGTTTAGTCTCACTATTCTCAGCAGCTCGTCGCAATTGGTTACGTTCTTGTGAAACCTCCAAACTAACTATATGTTCTGAGTGTATAATTTCAGACAAGAATTGTATACATCTTTCTTTAGCGGCACGAATTGGACGTGTCCAAGACGTAGTTTGAATGTCTTGATCTTGATTAGAATTTGGATCAGGTCGAA
Organism: Epinotia brunnichana; assembly: GCA_963854355.1. Taxonomy (NCBI): domain Eukaryota; kingdom Metazoa; phylum Arthropoda; class Insecta; order Lepidoptera; family Tortricidae; genus Epinotia; species Epinotia brunnichana. Next base: position 4,028,233 of record OY977962.1, on the reverse strand, counting down.
CATTTAATGTAGCATCGTCATTACCATTATCGGAATCAGATCTTGAATTTTCTGGTTGTAAATTTTGGAAATTATTATCGGATTCAGATCTTGAAGTTTCGGGTTGTAAATTTTGAAAATTAAAATTTTGTGATTTTCTCGGACGTCCACGAGGCATTACGATATTTTCTACAAAGCACATTTCCACGAAGTTTTATTTTATTTAAACACCATTTTGCTAACCAATAACAGTTTGCTGCTTAAATTCATCTGTACCATACGAACAAAAATAACATTTCATACGAGTATATATGAGTAGTTGTCAATACGACATATGACATCGTTTATTGGCACCATCAACTTTTTTTCAATATGGTTGGTTTTAAAAACTCTTTGGTCTAAGTGTGTAAAGTTTATAAAAAAACATCTTAAGGTGAGGCCGGTTCACGATCTTCTCTCCCTCTCACTGAGCATAAGCGTAAGCGAGATGGAAGTGCGTGTTCGTAGTTAAGTGAGTAAAATCTAATCTAATCTAACGAGCCCAAACTCGATGGGGTTGTGTCGTTTTATTGCGGGGTTCCTATGGCCACCTTCCAGCTCCAGCATCAGATCAGCTCCAAGTCATCATAATATTGCATTGTCATGCAATATACAATATGCTTGCAAAATTTCAGCTCAATTGGATAACAGGAAGTGACTGAAAAATGGATTGCAAATTTTGACGGGCAACTTACGTACTTACATATTTACATACTTACATACGAACAGTGCAAGTTAATATAAAGCTTGTAATAAAAAAAGGCATAGTGCTATAAAAAACATGTTTTTAATATATAGTTTAAAAACAAAAAAGATATATAAACAAAAAAATAAACGTATGACCATGCTTTTCCCGGCTTTAAAATACTACGAAAAATCAAAATCAAAAATTAAAAAAAGAAAGCAAAAAGAAAGATTCCCTCGCTGGGATTTGAACCCCCGCCGGCCAAAGGTGTTGTAAGCCAATGTTATAACCATTCGTCTAATCAAGCGGTGACAGTTGTGGTGAATTTACGTACTATATGGCATTAACAAATCTTTATGCGAGAAAATCTCGAGAAAACGAATTTTCTCGGAAACGAGACCTATCTAGATCGATTTCTCGCCCCCGTAACCACCTATATTCCAAATTTCATCGAAATCGTTAGAGCCGTTTCCGAGAACGTGATTGCAAATATATATACAAATATTGCTCGTTTAATAGTATAGGGAATATCTGGGCGACCGAGCTCTGCTCGGGTGAAAATACGAGTAAATTTACTTCCTATATATTTTTTAATTTTATTTCTAAAAGATGCTTATTTTCATTGGTCTTAAAAAACTCGTCTTGGAATTGAAAATTATTAAATTTAAACCCCCGACTATAAAGGAAACAACTAATACAAAAAGTTATACCAACAAATGGTATTCACAATGTACTTTAAAAACAAAGTTTAAACCGAATTAAATTCATTACTTCGCCAAGGAACATACATTAACATCTCCTTCCCACTATACCTACTGCATGAACTGGTTTCCGAGAGCAAATGCGTTGATTATTACAGAAAACACCCATTCGCTATAAGTAGGCCGATAATATTTGAGGAGTTCCGTCGATTCCTCAAGGATCTCAGAATTAGCTTTGGCACTTCATTAGTTGCTACTTTAACGGAATCACAGAATATGTGACGTCTGTAGTCTTCATAATCTTATCTAGGTGAGGGCCCTTTCGGATGCACTTCGACCCAGTGGGATCTTTTGTGCATTTGTCCTTTCCTTTATACCTGCTCCCAGGCTTGCTCCATCATTTCCACAAAACGGATGATCCAGTTCACCAAGAGCACCTTGAATTCCTTTGGTTGCGGGTAGCCGTTACCAAAATAGTTCATTCTTTGTCTGGCAAGGGCATGATATTAACACAATAAGTGTTCCATAGTCTCATCCTCCTCGCCACACATTCTACAGTCTTAACTATCCGATAGTCCCATCTTGGCCAAGAGATCCATGACCCTGAAGTGACCTGTGAACACCCCAGATATAATTCTGAGTTGCTTCCTACTGGATTTCCAGAGTTTTCTGGTCCAGCCCGAGTCCACTCCTTCTATGAAGAGCTTAGAGTGTCTTTAGCCAGCCTCATTACTCCACTCGTGTTGGTGTTTGGTTTTGGCGTAGGCTTTAAAGGCTGATATTATGGTTCCCTACGAGAGTCTTCATAATCAGTTCCATTTCACCAAATTTGTTGTTTCCGAGGCTAAATTTATACCTACACGAGTTATAATAGAAAATACCAAAATCTATACACGCATTTACTTATTCTGTGACGCGTGCTTAATACAATTGAGGACCTTCCTCAATTCCTCATGGATTCCATCATCTAACTGGCTTTTTGAAAACAATGGGACCAATCTGGAAGTAAATACTCGTACTTTCACTAAAATAAAAAATACGAATCGGTTCATAAATTAAATATGACGGAGTTCTGAGGTAATCAAACATTAAACATAAGAATCCTCCTTTTTTGGAAGTTATTAATAGAGTTATTAAGGAGTAGTGACACTGCTTACGAAGCTGGAGGGTCGCCGCGTTCGAATCCCGGAAAAGGGCAAATGTTTGCGTGATGGACATGAATATTTGTTTCTGAGTCTTGGATGTTTTCTATTCTAAATTATCTCCAAAACGACTTGACCTATTAAGATTTGGATTTCTGTAAGGGGTTTTTAGTGGATATAAAAACCACAGATCCCAGTCATCCCCCGATGATTGGGTACCAGGCTGGTTCGCAGGTTTTCTCCAAGAAAAAAAAGGTATAGGTATGAATTGCTCAGGGTCCAACAAAAAATAAAAATGATGGAGCAGAACTCTCTAGATAGAGTTAGGTGAGTAGATATTGCATTACACAATGCTCTTTAAAAAATAATTCAACATAAAAAAAACTTGCGACGGATATGATTTTCAAATAATAAAATAGAGATTCTATAAACCATTTTTTTACCTACAAAGGGAAAAATTACAACCAGAAATTATAAATAATAATATTCTTAACTCAGCATTTAGAATCACAAATTCAAAGAAAGGCATTATTAATGCCTGAATTAAGTTTCCGATAATGATGAGCACCATCTAGCGAAGCGTTATTAGCCCAGTGGCGCCTGCGAATCGGAAACAATAACGCAGGTTAAGCAAAGATGGCAGCGGTCAGTCCTTGGATGGGTGACCGCCTGTTTGAGTGGTTACTAAAATGAGCGCTTCCGTGCTTTGGAAGGCACGCTAAGCAGTTGATCCCGGCTGCTGTCTATGACAGTAGTCGTTAAGCCGAGTTAGAAGCCTTCGGGCGGCTTAAGAATCTCTAACAGTTGAGTTGCCCACTCACTTGACTAATCTAACTTTTTTCAACCTAAATAACCTTATGGAAAAAAGAAGGCACAGTGCTATAAAAAACATGTTTTTAATATCTATTATAATTTAAAAACAAATAGATAAACAATAAAAAAAACGTATGACCATGATTTTCCCGGCTTTAATACTACGAAAAATCATTCTCTATAAAAAATAAAGCAAAAAGAAACATTCCCTCGCTGGGATTTGAACCCCCGACCAAAGGTGTTGTAAGCCAATGTTATAACCATTCGTCTAATCAAGCGATGACAGCTGCGGTGAAATTACGTACTATATTGCACTAACAAATCTTTATGCGAGAAAATCTCGAGAAAACGAATTTTCTCGGAAACGAGACCTATCTAGATCGATTTCTCGCCCCCGTAACCACATATATTCCAAATTTCATCGAAATCGTTAGAGCCGTTTCCGAGAACGTGATTGCAAATATATATACAAATATTGCTCGTTTAATAGTATAGGATATAATATATAAATAATAATAAAATACTTATAATATAAGACAGAGGCACTAACTAAAGTGGGGATATTCATAAAAACTTATTAACCGTCTAGTAGCCCGTTTCACGAAGCTAGAAGTTATAATTTTACTAGTCTGTGGGAACATTGTTTGTTTTAATTTATAACAATTTATATGGTTTATAAGAATAGAAAATTAAATCTAAATAAATAAAATTAAGCTAGCCTAAAATAGTACTGAGTAAAAAAATTAACTACAAACAGAATACCTACACGAAAGTAAAAAAAAATAAAACAAAACAAATAAAGATAACAAACATCACAAATAGAAAACTTGGCCCAGATCGGCGCCAGGGTGGCAGGCGGCAGGGTGCCCAGAAGGCTGGCGGCATTGCCACGTTGTATGGCAATACTTATACGCTGGGCTAGGTATGCGCCAGCCTTCTGGTCACCAGAAGCGTCGACAAGGCGCTGCGAAAGTGATTTGTAGATTTTTAAAGCGCTGGTGCCCCATGGCCCTAAGGTCTCGATCCCGAAATTTTTAATTTTGATTGTTTTGTTTGGATATGTATTTAATAAAAAAATCTTTTTTTTGTGGGTCATTCGTAGTATTAAGGCAGGTCTCAACGGAAGACCAGCGCCGCCGCTGCGGCATCATGCTGAGTGGGTCCCTTTTAACGTCGGTGCTTTGTATATTTCTGTGTTCAATTGTAAGGTGAAGACGTTAATTAAAGTATTTTCTTTCTTTTTACAAGCTTTATATTAACTTGCACTGTTCGTATGTAATTATGTAAGTAATGTAAGTTGTCCGTCAAAATTTGCAATCCATTTTCCAGTCACTTCCCGTTATTCAATTGAGCTGAAATTTTGCAAGCATATGTATATTGCATGACAATGCAATATTATGATGACTTGGAGATGATCTGATGCTGGAGCTGGAAGGTGGCCATAGGAACTCCGCAATAATACGACACAACCCCATCGAGTTTGGGCTCGTTAGAATCGTCTCAATGAGTACTTGATGATGGTATGCAGAAAAGTACAGTCGGCATTAAAAGCTTGTACCAAAAATGAAAATGTTGACAGAAACTTGTTCTTTCTTTCTTTCAATGGTCAAATGGCTAGTCGTAAGTCGTAGTAAATGGTATTGTTCAAAGCGCCTCAATAACTTAGTACCTAGGTACCTAAATTACAAATAAGGTTACCTAAGAAGTGTTATATCTGTTATTTTATCGAGGTCTTCTGTAAAGTTCGAGTGCTCGGAATCAGAGCAAAATGGTACTTTGGTTTCTAAGTTCTTGTTTTAAGGACTTTACTTTAGCACTATTACTAAAAATTACGTCATTTTACATCACTCTTTCATTTCCAAACACTCAAGGTTAAGGTTCGTGAGAAACTCACGTATTACATACATTTCGTCAGAAGCCGAACGAAATGCTAAAGATTCGAATTAAAATACCTCTAAAAACGAAAACAATCCTCATCACTCTTAAGAACAACAACGTAAAGCATATTTTCGTATATTTCGTAGCCTACTATAAAATTGTTTTTCTCCAAAACCATTATAGTAAATTCATCCGGAGTAGCCTCTAGTACATTCGAAGTAAGGTCCAGTTTTGTTTGATTGTTGTTTTATTATTGTCGTTATTCTATTGTTTTGCAGTGGTCACGCGAGTTTGCGTTCAATGGAACCTTGTTCTATAATTTCTTCTTAACCGTAGATAGAGGATATATAGATGGCGTCCTAGCGTATACCCAAAATGGACGATGGTAAATTAACCATACTAAATTAAGAAGTATCAGAAGCTAATACATTCTTGACGTCTAATGTGATTTATAATTTAGTCGTATTATATCGGTGACGTCATGGTGGTGTCAGTTTCAGTACAAATTTTGACAGGTGTGGTGGCAAACAAGCTGGTGGCAAACAAAAAATCCGTATACGCGATGAGGAACAGAAAATATGACACTGTATCTCGTTCCCACTTGCGGTATTGCCTATGTATACATCTTTGTCCGACGACCGCTTTAGCCTAGTTGGTAGTGACGCTGCCTACGAAGCAAGAGGTCCTGGGTTCGAATCCCGGTAAGGGCATTTATTTGTGTGATGAGCACGAATATTTGTTCCTGAGTCATGGATGTTTTCTATGTATTTAAGTATTTATTTATCTATATAAGTATGTTTATCGTCGTCTAGCACCCATAGTACAAGCTTTGCTTAGTTTGGGACTAGGTCGATTTGTGTAAGATTGTCCGCAAATATTTATTTACTAGCTTTTGCCCGCGACTTCGTCCGCGTAGAGCTCGTTTATATCGTAGCTCGATACAAACTTTTACCCTCCATTTCCCTTTTAGGGGTAGATTTCCGATATGAAAACTATCATATGTCCTTCCCCGAGACTCAAACTATCTTTATCATTATCATCATCATATCAGCCGAACACGTCCACTGCTGGACATAGGCCTCCCCCAAAGAGTTCCAAAGTGACCAATCCTGCGCCACCCGCATCCAGCGGACTCCCGCGACCTTTACCAGGTCATCAGTCCACCTTGTGGGGGCCTACCAACGCCGCGCCTACTAACTACCTCTATACCAAATTTTATCTAATTTGGTTGTATAGTAGCTCCATACAAATATTCACCCCCCATTTTACCCCCTTAGGAGATGATTTCCGGGATAAAAACTATCCGTTGTCATTCTCCGGGACTCAAATTTCACCCCCATTTCACCCACTTAGGGGATGGTCTCCGGAATAAAAACTATCATAAGGGAAGGATCCCCAGGACTCCCAACTATCGCTATATCGTAAATGGGTTCCATCCAATTTTTCACCCCTCATTTCACCTCCTTAGATGATGATTTTCGGGATAAAAACTACCCATTGTCATTCTCCGGGACTCACACTATCTTTATACCTCATTTCATCTGAATGGGTTACATCACAATTTTTACCTCCAATTTCACCCCATCAGGGGATGATTTCTGGAATTTAAAACTATCATATGTCCTTTCCCAGGACTCAAACTATCTATCAACCAAATTTCATCAAAATGGGTCACAAACAAACTTTCACCCCCAATTACAACCCCTTAGGGGATGATTTTTGGGATAAAACTATCATATGTGCTTCCCGAGGACTCCAACTCGCTTTACTGTAATTAGGTTCCATCCAAATTTTCACCCCCCATTTCACCCCCTTAGGAGATGATTTTTCAGGATAAACACTATACATTTTCCTTCCCTGGGACTCCTTCTATCTCTTTACCAAATTTTAACTAAATAGGATTTTTCCACATTTTCACCCCTATTTCATCCCCTCAGGGGATGATTTTCGGGATTCAAAGTATCCGTTGTCATACTTCGGGACTCAAACGATTTCTTTACCAAATTTGATCTAAACGGACTCCATCCAAAATTTCACCCCCCATTTCACCCCCTTAGGGGAAGATTTCCGGGATAAAACTATCCAATGTCCTTTCCCAGAACTTAAACAACCTCTGAACCAAATTTTATCAAAATGGGCTACATCCAAATTTTCACCCCCCCCCCCCCCCCCCCCGTTTTACCCCCTAAGGGAAAATTTTCCGGGATAAAACCTATCCTTTGACCTCTCCCGGGACTCAAACTATTTATATACCAAATTTTATCTAAATCGGTGCAGCGGTTTAAGTAGCTCCATACAAACTTCCACCCCCCATTTCATCCCCTTAGGGGTAGATTTCCGGGATAAAAACTACCCTATGTCCTTCCACAGGACTCAAACTATCTCTATACCAAATTGCATCTAAATCGGTTGAGCCGTTTTCACGTGATGCGCGGTCACATAAACAGACAAACAGATAAACAGACAAACAGACAAACCGACAAACAGACAAAAATTCTAAAAACTGTAGGAACGTGTTCTGTTATCGATTTTAAGTATCCCTAGAAATTTTTTTTTCGAATATCTTTCATGTACAGACTTTCGACCCTCTTCAGCTTTATTATATGTATAGATTTTATTTTGTCACTCATGTGTGTATGTGTGGGTGACTCCCTCTATCTATTCTACCTCTATGTTCTTCACCTGTTGTCTTTGTTTTGCATGTCTATGGTACATGTCTATGGTACCTTGTTTTGTTTGTGTTTTCTTTCTAGTGTGTAAAAATTAACAAAACATTTTGAAATAAGTACCTACTACTAATAAACGTATTAAACTCACGTATTAAATGTCACTAATGAATAAGAACTCCCGAAGAGTTCGAAACATGTCGCCCGTAGTGTCATTTAATATGCGAGTTTAACCGTGAATTTATTAGTAGTATTTTAGCCATCGGTTCTACTCTACGTGCAATGTGCCCCGCCCACTTAAGTTTAGCAATTCGGAGGGCTATATCGGTTACCTTGGTTCTGCTGCGGATAGCCTCATTTCTGATGCGATCGCGCAGAGAAACTCCCAGCATAGCCCTCTCCATTGCCCTTTGAGTGACTAGAACGATAGAACCGATGGCCGTTGGGGCGGAAAGGTTCTCGAGTGGCGACCACGTACCGGAAGGCGCGGCGTGGGTAGGACTGATGACCTGGTAAAGGTCGCGGGAGTCCGCTGGATGCGGGTGGCGCAGGACCGGCCATTGTGGCACTCTTTGGGGAAGGCCTATGGCCAGCAGTGGACGTCTTTCGGCTGATATGATGATTTTAGACATGTCTACACTCCTACAGGGTTATTATTAGTACGAGTAGTACGACCTTATCTTTGTTTGTAACACCTTTGTAAACATGGTTTCTGCATTAATAATTAAGTTAATAAATAAAAGATTGGGGTCAAATGCTAGCTTGTTTTTGTTAAAAAAACATATGTCAAAAAGGGATTTAGGACAAATAATAATGGTTTGCCATATGCCTAACTCGTATGATTTGCTTCTGTGAAAATGTATTTCTATCACTATGTCGTATTACCAAATATTAATTTCAGCTGAACTCATTTTATAACATGATATAAAATGAGTCATCGAAAATTCAAATTCGGAACACCGTTGCGCACACGCAGGGTGCACCGGTCCGGATGTGACGTCACATCCACCCATTGTGCACCCTAATAACATTATAGTTAAGTAATACTGTCGAAGTGGGAGTGTATTTTATATGCCGACACTTTAAAAACCGTTGGACAAAAGACGTCCGCTGGATGCGGGTGGCGCAGGACCGGTCATCGTGGCACTCTTTGGGGGAGGCCTATGTCCAGCAGTGGATGTCTATCGGCTGATATGATTATGTTCATCATGTGTGTGATGAAATCACTGATGAGACAAACGGCCGAATTCTGTAATGCATTTTTTAAGTAGAGTCAGCATCAAAAGCTACGCAAACGAAGACGTTAAAAATCTTTATTAAAAGGAAAGAACTTTTGACGTCTTCGATTGCGTAGTTACTTTTGATGCTGTCTGTACCACTGTGTTTCCTTTACGACTAAACCACTGAACAAATTGTCTCCCCAAGTTTGGAATGTATTAGGAAGTTTAAGTCCTACTTTATATTATTCAATCTATCCCCTGTATGGAGTAAGTACGTTATTTCCTTTCTCACAATATTCCGCGACTGATATCATTGACATCACCTTCACTTCAATAGCACTCACGACTTTAAGCGACTGGCTATTTCTACCGTATTGTAAAAGTTTTATAAAGACCTAGCTTTTGCAGAGTTCCTTTCGCATTTATATGTATGGATTATGGATGTCCACCCCTTTTTAGGGTTGGCAAAGCGCATGTTGTTGCCGTTGTCGTCCAGAGGGATAATCAATTAATCACGTAACGCCTTGGCCACGACATTGGTCTTAAGCGACCTGCGACCAGCGTTTTATCTGTTCATTGCGCGGTCGAGACGCGCAACGCACTGTGGTTAGTTGGGACCACGCGCAATGAACAGATAAAACGCTGGTCGCAGGTCGCTTAAGACCAAAGTCGTGGCCAAGGGGTTACAAGCGTCTACTTATAGCCGACAGTGACCGCTTAGCCCATTGGGCACATGACGACTCATATGCGTCAGCAGAGCGCTACGAGCGGTTTTCGCTACATACGAAGTTTGCTGCTACGGATTATTAGCGCTACGAGATTAGCGTGGCAGTGAATGGGTTAGGTACTATAAGGGGGGGGGGGGGGGGGGGGGGGTTTCGATTCCTCCTTCTCCTATACCCTCGACCCCGACGGCCCACACTGGTAAAATAATAATTTTTTTCTACTCGTCGACTTTAATCTTTGAATTAAGATTTCGTACACGAAACTAATATCACATACTTTTAAATCCTGGAGCTCCACGAGCTCGTCGCGGAGCTCGTGTTTTCATAAGATAACCGCCAGCAGTCATCTTATGAATCCAGGAGCTGTATTAGATAACTGTGAAGACATCAACGCGCAAATATACTAAGCTGCTGCGCTTCATTTCAGCAGGGCGATTTTCAATAGATACCAAGTTTGTTTAATAAATTATTATTTCCGTTGACTCGTAGAAAAAGTATTGTATACAATAGTTATTTAATTAGCTTTTTAAGTCTCGTACCTTAATTAGGCCACTCAGCAAGCTTCGTGGCCAAATGTGGTACTCGACTTAAAAAGCATACATTATATAACGATTGCATAAACTACTATAATCGGATCAGTACCTGCTTCTGGAGATTACCCACTATAAAGCTTTTGCCTCTTTATAATATAAGAATAGATATAGTATATGTATAAGAATAATGTATTATTAGACTAACGCATGATTACAAATTATACAGACATCATCCGTTGGGCTCCAAACTAGGTTGAGCCTGTATCTTGGGACCCACTGAGTCGGTTAACAAATCTCTTCAGACACACGTCACAAGAAGTACGACATGAAAGTAACAAAGTGATAAAGTAATATAAAGATGTAGATAATGTAGATGACGGCGCGCAGGAGTTACTGCATATGGTCTGACTAGTGGGAGTTAGTGACCTTTCATGTGGCCTTGCGAGCGGTAGGCGGTGTGGTCCGGTTCTGTGGCTTTAAATAATATGGTTGGAAAGTTTATAGTCCTTGCTGAGATTGTGAGGCAGGTAGCGACAAAAAACACGGTCGACAACAGTATAATAAATTCTTACATTACCAATAAACAAAACTGAAGAATACTCGGAAAACAGCGCATCAACTTGTTCTTGGTTTTTTAAAGATCTTTAATATTCAAAAAATAATATGATTGTATTCATAAGGATAAAAAAAAACCAAGTGCGAAACGGACTCGCGCACGAAGGGTTCCGTACCATTGTCTGTAAATCATATTTATTTTATTCTGTTTTTAGTATTTGTTGTTATAGCGGCAACAGAAATACATCATCTGTGAAAATTTCAACTGGAACTATCACGGTATATCAGTGATACAGCCTGGTGACAGACAGACAAACAGACAGACAGCGGAGTCTTAGTAATAGGGTCCCGTTTTACTCTTTGAGTACGGAACCCTAAAAACGCTATTTAACCATAGAAAATCGTGACGTCACCTGTTCTTATTTTCCTAACAGTAAGAAAGTATGAAAATGGAGTTGGGCAGGACATATTGCCAGGCAGCGTGACGGTAGGTGGACCAAAACGTTAACGTATTGGTGGCCACATACAGGAAAAAGAAGCGTTGGTCGTCCACCAGCTCGATGGGTTGATGACATAAAAAAGACCGCGGGTCATTTCTGGATGAGACTAGCACGGGACCGGGATAAGTGGCGTACGCGAAGAGAGGCTTATGCTCAGCAGTGGGCGATTACAGGCTGAAAATGATGAATGATGAAGAAAGTATAAGTTCGGAAACAAAATTCCGAGATTTCAAAATTTTGAGAGACATTTCCCACTAAACCAATTATTAGTAATGAATCTGTATCGATAATGCCTATAACTTGCATGTTTGGTTTAGCTGTAGGAAAGTGTAAGCTGGCAAATAAATAAATAAAATATAATGTGGTCACCGATGATTCAATGTAATAAGTATATGAGTAGTTTACGTTAGCTCAGTAATATTAATATTTGGTATAGGTATGTCCAGAAAAATCTAAAATTCCTTCAATGGAACATTGTTTTCAGAAGTATACACCTAATAAGGACTCGTCGGAATTATATATGTGTGACCATGAAGTTTTATATAGTAACATCTCAAATATACAATTTCGAACGTACCTCTACCTTTGGAATAAGACATATTCGTAGACGACCACAAATGACCAAGCCTTCATAATATTCAAAACTCACCGGCACGATTTAAGGAAATGCAGTTAAAAACGAATTTGCTGAACAATAGGCCATTGACAATAACAAGTCACGACAGTACATGTACCCTCATAAACCATTTTATCGTCGACTGTACTTTAACCAACGTAGTTTGACCCCTAGCTTCCGAATAACTATGCGTAATTAGAGCTCAGTTAATACTGGTTTTTCCGAAACCGTTGCAAAGTATAGTCGGACGAATATTAATGGCAACACAATTCAATCAAGAGTTCGCTGACCTTAATTTCTTTTTGACCATTAGCCCAGTTTGTGATTTCCTTATATATTCATGGATGAGTATTGTGATGATTTATGGTGTAGTAAATTATGTTTAAATGGATTTACTGATGTTTGGCGGGAACACATATTAGTAGGCATGATTCCTAAAAAAATTTACGATGTCATTTGTACCAGTTTTTTGGAGAGGATCAAATGTTTGTACGGGAGCAACTACAATTTTAGAACACAAATACACACAAAATTTTGACCAATAAACGAATGAACATTTGACCAATAAACGAATGACCATTTGACCAATAAACGAATGACCATTTAACCAATAAACGAATGACCATTTAACCAATAAACGAATGACCATTTGACCAAGAAATGAATGACCATTTGACCATATTAGGAGAGGCAGGGCACAGCGGAATGTCATCTCGCTCATAAATATTGGGAGCAGCCCAACTCGGGAAGTACCTCCACCCTACAGAAAACCGCAGCCATAATAACGCCACTAATTGCTCTGTAGGTATGTGGTGTTAGTTATGGGGCTTCTAAATGGGCCATATTTTCATTGCAATATGTGGCCGGCAACTATTGGCGTCCGTCTCTTACTCACATGTTAGAGAAATACACCAATCTTATCTTATCTTATCTAGGTGAGGGCCCTTTCGGATGCACTTCGACCCAGTGGGATCTTTTGTGCATTTGCCCTCTCCTTTATACCTGCTCCCAGGCTCAGTGCTCCCAGGAAATACACCAATAGTTGCCGGCCACATATTGCAGTGAAAATATGGCCCGTTTAGAAGCCTCATTAGACGTACAGCACGGCTATCATAGCAAGGCCCGCGAGCTGTGTCACGGCGAGACTAATTAGTCTCTTTCTAATAAGAACGCTTAGAAAGAGACGATAGACCAATCTTGCCCCTGCCACAAAGCTACATATACAATCAACTGGACCAACACACTAAAGACCCACACCAAAGATACTGGGAGGAGATAGACACATGCAGACAGACCAAAGAGATTCTGTCGAAACGCTACTACAAACTCACAAACACACTACTAAGGACACATAGAAACCAACTGCGCAAGATAGTGGGTATAATAACAGGACACAACACCTTGAACAGACACCTCTATAACTTAGGTATCACAGACAGCCCCATGTGCAGAGCGTGCATGGAGGCAAAAGAAACGACTAAACATATACCTACTAAGTACTGGACTGCAAGGAGGTAGGAGTATACAGAATGAAGCACCTAGGTTCTCCAAACACACTACGGGACGCAGTCAGCAACACCAAGGCACTCACCAACTTTTTAGACGAGCTGGGGTGGTTAGAGTAGCGCCACACCGCCGTTTCACGCAAAATAGGCACAATGGATGTCGACATGCGGAAAACGCCCAGTATAACTAACTAACTAACTAAGAGACGATAGTTATGTTCCTGTCCTGTGGTAGCCGTGCAAAATGGCCCAGATTAGTGTTTATTTATACGGAAGGAAGGCTATCTAACAGCCCGTTCACACAGGGTTTCCGTTTTACTGTTCCGTTTTATCGTATACGTTTTTTTTCATTGATGGCGTATGGAGTTGTATGAGCAACTTCACATATGACACAGTATTCAGTATACAGTAAAAAATGTCGGTCCGCTAAATTATGACATTCCGTTTTGTTATCGAATACTGGATGAACGGAATACGTATCCGTCATGTATCCGTACGTTTTTACTGGGTATGGATATAATTACGGAGACTATGTGAACGGGCTCTCAGTTAATGACGGATACGTTGAACGCTATACGGTGCCTATGTGTGAACAAAGCATACAGTTTTGTTGTATCCGTTAAAACGGGTACCGTAAATACGGAGACTCTGTGTGAACGGGCTGTTAGTATACAACGAGACCTTTAACGCGTGTAGGAGACGCCAATTGATTCAGCCTTCTCTATGTCTAATCATTTTATATAACACTGGATGTAACATGACGGTTGCTAAATGGATGTGTCATGCATCCTGTTTACATTCGTAAGCTACACAAACATAATATTTAGGTACTGATTAAGAGCGTCAATAGGAAAATATAGATTTCTTTAAAAGCTGTTCTGACAAACAATGTACAATTTGCATAACATTTCAAAAAGGGAGGAAAGTTATGCTTAAGGGGACGTAGGTTCGTGGTCTTCTCTCCCTCTCACTGAGCATAAAGAAAACTGAGAATAAAAAGATGGAAGTGCGTGTTTGGAAGCGCGGATATCATGTTTTTTAATTTTATTTCCTTGTGCGTTTTAATAAATAAAAAAGTAATAGCTGATTTCCCTCAAACATGACATTGCCGATTTTTAAAACTAATTGTAATATGTTTAGCTGTTGTGCATAATTTGTTACGATATTTTAAGTGTATTTTAGACCTATGTTCGTGATTTTTTTCTATCGAGCGAAAGTCAAAAACTCAGGGTTCGAATAGCTGATTTCCCTAGTATAATGCCTCAAGATTGCTAATTAAATTTAAAGCAGCTGTTTTATAATCCAAACAAAAGCTACGATTTTTTAAAAATCCGTTTTCGGAGCTCACGTCGCCTTAAGTTTACGTCACACCTAGCCATAAAGCAGCAATTACCGCACGCTACGCATGCAGAGAATCCCACTTCCTGTCCAAGGAGAGACGTAAAGTTTGGTAGGGGAACCTGTTGTACCTTAGACAGAGTTGTACCTAAGACAATCAGTTTTTTTTTCGAACATCCCGCGCTTTTAGGAACCGATTGTCTATGGGCATTTGAAACATCATTGGTCAACATTAGCGTGAAATTGGTTGCGATTCGCCGGCGTCGTATTTGCATAGTTAGAAAAGGTAATTTATAATTTTACACTCAGAAAGTACGTTTTTTGGGCTTTACTTCATGCCAATTTATTTAAAACGTGTTGCATGTTTGTGAAAACTGTTTTATTCAGAATCTAATCTTAGTATATCTAGCTACTAGACAGCGTGAATGTCAGATCCTAACCTCAATCATTAGTGGGTTCATAGAGATTGTTAAATGAAGTAGTCGCGATGTTGTACCTTAGCCACCCAACTTACGATGTACCTGGGTCTTTGACCAAGGTACATCTTTTTGGTCGGAAATAGGTCAACAATTATTTGCATACATTATTATGAGTGTAAATGAATGATTAAAGATACATATTACATTGTTATAGATAAAATGCCGCGAAGCAAAGAAAAAATTAAAATCTCGACAAAAAAAATTAAGAAAATGCAGTCATTTTCGTGAAGGCGAAGAAATTTACTCTTCATGGTGCTTCCGTGCATTTTCGCATTCCACGAACTACCTTAAAACGGTACTACCGCCACTTGATGAAAAAAGAATCGCATAGCAGTGCAATATATGCGTGGAATCTTGCAGTTAAAAAAATAATCAATATATTTTTTGTACATTCTTAAGTTTTTTTAGGCTTATTTTTGTTGTACTTAAGTCATTAAACATTTTTTTTTGTTTAATCCAACTATTTCAATTAATGTATCGTTAGAATTTATGTAAAGAAATAATACGTTAGGTTGCAAATTAAAATTACGTGATCAGATGCCAAAATATTTTCAACAATAATATAATATATAGATAAGTGAGGCTTTTTTGAAAAACAATACTTTTCTTTAAATATTGTTGTAAATAACTGTAATATATTTGTTAATGGCAAATGCTAATATGATTCACTAATTATTACTAATATTATCAGGAACAAATAATCGTGCTCATCACAAAAATAAATGCCCTTACCGGGATTCGAACCCAGGACCTCTAGTTTCGTTGGCAGGGTCACTACCAACTAGGTTAAAGCGGTTGTCGAATATAAATAATGTTATAAAATTACCGAGAACTTTCCACATTTGCACTTTTAGTTCTGATTCTGACCAGATTAGGAAACAATAAGAACTGATTTCCAGATTTATGATTCTTTGTTATATGATTGTTTATCTGATTACAGCCGAAACATGATCGCTTAAAATTTCCTCGGTCACGTAACTAATGATTCTTCAATTATTTTACTCCTCCACCATTTTAGTAAAATTTAATAAATACCTACTTATAATACTAAAGAGTGAACTTACCAACAAACTGGAATGAGTTGAGAGGAAATGCCAAACAGGCTGTGAATCACATACCTTTACATATTGGCATGAGAAACGGTGTTTTTACCCGGGTGGGAATTATTGTACCTAAGTTACGCTTATTTAGTGCTACCTTCCTGTATACATTAATTACTAAGATCGAATCTTATCACTGTTCACGAATTGCTGTGTCGATACAAACCCGATAGGGTTTAACGACACTGTTAGATTTAACGAAATGTATTTTCTTTTATAAATGTAATAAAAAAAAAATAAATAAAAAAAATACCAAATTTCACTCCGCCATAAGTATTGACATTGTACCATTTTAATATTATGATTATTTTGTTTGTTTTCATTTTGCACTGTATTTTGATTTGACTATTTATATTATTGTTATTATTATACACTCTGACGATCTTTTTGTGAATTCATTCTATTTTAACTTATAATAAGTTTCTGTCAAAAATTTCATTTTTGGTACAAGCTTTTACTGCCGACTGTACTTTTCTGCATACCATCATCAAGTACTCATTGAGACGATTCTAACAAGCCCAAACTCGATGGGGTTATGTCGTTTTATTGCGGAGTTCCTATGACCACCTTCCAGCTCCAGCATCAGATCAGCTCCAAGTCCAATATACATATGCTTGCAAAATTTCAGCTCAATTGGATAACAGGAAGTGACTGAAAAAGGGATTGCAAATTTTGACGGACAACTTACATACTTACATATTTACATACTTACATACGAACAGTGCAATATAAAGCTAATAATATAAAGATAAAGCTAAAATATAATAAAGCTATGATATAAAGCTTGTAAAAATGACATGTAAATTTTCAAAATGAAATAAATGTATCTAATCTAATCTAATCTATTAATTAATTGGAATTTTATTGGGCTATCCATTGGGATATTTGGGATATAATGTATACCTGTTGAACGCCTTTCAAAATTGGGCTCCTATGGAGCCAGCAGGTAACCTAACTACTAATTTAACGTAGCCAATTTAAGAATGTCAACAGCGCATTAAAAAACGTAATGGCGGCGTTGCGTTTTAAAGCTACTTAACATGATAAAGCCTTTCGACTGTCGAGGTCGTTACGTGACACAAAAGTAGGCTGTGTTGTGTTCACCGCGTATACCGGTCAAGTGCATGGATTCCGAAAAACAATCTACCTAACCAGAATTTTTACAGGTAAAAGGCAAAATATTGAACCGGTTTTTCGTTGTGCTATTTATCACACATCTAACTTCAGTAGGTACATACCTAGTAGTGTGTATATACTTTTATTTAATTTTCGAGCGCTGGAAAGTCAATAATCGCCCCCCTGGACGTAAATGCTCTAAATCAGTCTACTTTCGCACATCCACCTCACAGAAACGCACGTTATAAATAAGTATCAATATGATTTCAATTCAACTCATCTAGTCAAATAGATCCTCAGATATCAGATAGGCACTCTAAGGTCGTAATGATCCTTATTTAGCCTGCTTACTCACTCTGACGTCATGCATGCGGTGTCGCAGATTCACCTTCATTCAACGCACGCGCAGCCTCGCTCCTACGCAACCGCCATTTTGGACTTTTAGGTGTAAAGCCTTTTCTTACATACCTACATTCACACCTTTATTCCCAAAAGGGTTACCGCTGTGCAGATCACATGAAGCTTATGTTCCAGTGCCACTTTTTGCATAAATGTGGGTATAAAACACACAAAGGAATTAAGTCAAAATTTGTTCCTAATATCTTGGAGCTTATGGTCTACAATAAACGATTTTTTTATTTTTTTTTATATAAAAGATCGACAAAATGTGATATCGCAGTGTTAGGTTGCTAGCCCATCGCCCACAACACGCTTCAACCCTGTTCCTTTAGTACGATTTTTACGACACCTACGGGCAGAAAGGGGGTGGTGATATTCTAACCCACCTTACCCCGTAGTGGAGTTAGAGGGGATAGCAACGGGGTGAGCTGGGAAAATATATGGGGAAAAACTTTCGGATTAGCTTGCCTCGATCCGCGTTCCGTCCCACTCTCCGCACATATTTATCGCTCCTCTTCCGCATGATCGCTACCCGCAGCAAGGAGAAAATGCTGAAGTTTGGCGCCCTAAGTAGCTCAGACGCCCAATGTCCGTGTGGTGAGGTCCCACAAACGGTGGAGCACATGTTGTCTTGCCCAAGACACTTGTCTTGCCACCTTCTGGTCCCGCACAATTTGAAACCATCGACACGAGAAGAAGAAGAAGCTACCCGCAACCCTGGTTCCACTCCAGGCCACATATCTTTCACCTCTCACTTCTAGAGACTCTTTTTTTATATGTTATAATTTGGCTACTCCGTGTTGCCGCAAGATGAAAATAAAAAAGGATAATAAAATTACTTTTAGGGCAACCTGAGCCAGAAAATCAAAGTAGCAACTGAAAATATCCGCGTCCCATCTGCCCCCTCAATCTCTTAGTCCATTTTACGGTACAATGTTTTAAATGGGTCTTGGTAATTAGAGCCAACTTCAGACACATAACGGCAATGCAAATATATCTAAGTATAGTGGTTGCCCAAGTTGTTTTACGACGGTTGCAAACGAACATACGATTCACGTCACGCTTAGTGGGATAACCTGTATTAAAAAAAAAACAACGTAATACTTCAGGTCTTTAAGAAACCATTAAAATGTGTGTAGGAGTTTAAATAACAAAAACATGCCTTAAATAGATTCTTGGCTTACCTCGCCACCAGCCTTCACACCTCAAACCAAACAGATTAATTGTTTACTAACGCCTATACCTTAGTTATGTACCACAAACATTACGAAAAACAAACACACGAAAGGAACCAACATTTCGTCAATGGAGACCGTTTTACAGTTAAGGTTATGACAGCGTTCCGATTTTAAATTCAAAACGTGACATCCCCGTATTGTTAAAAATTATATCCCCAGTTGCAAAAGCAGATTGAGGGGAAGTAGAGCTGCAATTTTGACAGCTCTACTTATATGTTTATTTATACGTTTTAGTTGTAAGTTTAATATGATTAAGATGTTAGTAACAAAAGGCCTTAACTCCTAGTGTTAGAAAATACAGAAAATGAAACAAATAAAATTAGATTAAATTAGAGAGAGAGAGAGAGAGAGAGAGCAGGAAGGAGGCTCACAAGTCAGATGCAACTCCAAGTGGGTGGGTCCAAATTTGCTTGGACGGACAGTCCAACCTTCCAGCCACAACTGTTAGGATGCTGTTGGCGCTGCCGCGAATGCGACGCATCATTGAGGCTACTCGCTTACGTAGTAAATTGAACGTATGTAATTCTTTCTAAAGGCACAATGTGCCATCATGGCGCGGGACAGGGACGCAGTTATGCGTTTGAATGCGACGGAAGCATGTCTTTCTCCCTCTAATGCATAGTTGCGTCCTGTATGAAGACCCATTGTTTAGGGAGCCTTAAGGCGCGCCACAAAAAAGTTAACCTGATAAATAGGCCAGTTACCTAATTCAAACGAATAATTACTTAACAGAACCGACCGAAACCGACTAAAAGCTAGTTGCCCTTTCAATTATAACAAGCCACTGGTACGCGTGCGGTTTGTCAATGTCAACGACATATTTGGTCCAACATTATTTTGACCTCTAAATGATCATTTGACTCAGTCAACCATTTATTTTCAGTCCGTTTTTTTGCCCTATTGCAGCGGGATCAAATCTTGAACTCAAAAGTTTGTTTTTATTATAATTTTGCCAAGTTTAGGGTTATTGCTTATTTAATAAAATCAATTACATATCAATGATTTTTAGAAAGCCGAAACACCAAACGCTAGCACAAGACAGCACCCCAACGAACTGAACTGAACTAAGGTTCTAGGTAAATGATAGACAAGCTTCAGGAATAGAATGAGTCCTTTATTTAGGTGAACGCTGGCTTATATACACTCTCTGTAAGGCTGCGTGGTGGGAACGCAACAATAGTGCATTTACGATAATGGGTTTAGTTTAACGATGATGTGATTACTCGTGCGTAAACCATCAAGATAGGAATCGAAGGCTATATCCCCACTACACGTCCTTCCATTTTTTTTGAGACAAAAATGTGTAGACATATTTTTGGCTTAAAAATAACTTATATAATGTATGTACCTTATATCTATGCAAGTTATATCTATGTAACTTAGTTTACAGTTTGGAATGTGTTATTGTTAACATAATTTTTATGGCTATTGCTGACATTGATTATGTATAAGTAGTGCTTAAATACGATATTTCTTAGAGCTAGGAAGGGAGTGGTCCCCTATATGGTTTGGGATGTATTTAATATCAGTGGTTTACTGTTGCAATTTTTGCCCTGGGTGGTCTGTAAGTTATGATGATGTTTCTTTAGTTTTATTCAGTTCTTTGTAATATCTCAGATGAACATGTCGATCCATCCCGTGTTAAGTTCTATTTACTCGCGGTGCACTTCATTTAGTGCAATGTTCGAAGTTGAATTTTTTTATTGCGCTTGGCGTAGTGAGGTGTTCTTTGCCTTGTTCGCGGCTCCAGTAGGGCACCCGCTTATGTGTCCTATTAACACTAGTACAGACTTTTTCCCGGCGGTATGTGTGTGGTTGGCCGTGACGCTTCCCGATGGGGAATTGTTGTATGTGGACTACAGACTATCTGATAACCAACTGTTTTGGATTATTACCTGGCGTCGCGTGGAGTGGGATGCTTTGGCAGATTTTGAGTAAAAAAAAAAATTTCAGGGGGGGGGGTTTAGTGTAGTGTTTCTTTTTTTTTTTTTCTATGTTTAGCCCTTTTTTTTTTGTGTTAGTGTTTTTAATACTTAGTGAGTGTTAATGGTGCGAAAGGTAAGTTTTTTTTTTTTTTTTATTATTATTTTTTTTTTTATTTTTTTATTTTATTTTATTATATATATATATATATATTTTTTTTTTCATATATAATGTTAATGTTTTATGAATAATAGAGTTTTGTTCTGTTTTTGTGAACAATGTTCTCTTTTCCTGACACTAGTATTTTTACATTTTCATTTTAATGCATTTCATTGTACATTGTACGGATTCTACCTACTGGTATCATGGTATCGGTACTTTATATCTTATTTAACACTACGTCGTCGCGTACATTAACTTCCGTCGGAGTCTTTTGCTCCTAATAATAGGTCGCACCTTTGCGCCTGTTTTTATAGTCACTTTAGTGCTCTTTCTATAATAATATTTATAATATACATTTGTACCGTACCAGAATATGTAATCTTTTTCTTGCTTGAAATACAATTTATTTTATAAGCAATTAAACATTCGCTAAATTATCAGGTGGCCATCCCAATAACTAGCTAATGTGTAATTATGTGAAATATTGCGAAATATAACTTGAGTTTACGAATTTAATTATGGTGACACTAGATTTACAAAAATATACGTTAAAATTACGTTACGTTTTTTACGTTTAAAAAAAAAAATATCCTCGAAGCTGTAGTGGCTGCAGTCTGATCCTTCGGGACGGCTGCGTCGGCTGCTGGTTCTGATGCCGGGCCGGGAAAACCCTGGACTCCCTCGAACATGGGCCGGGATAACCCTGGACTCCTCTTTTGTCTTCTTACTTTGCGTGGCGTGGCGTGGCGTGGTCGTGGATTAGCTGGACCGCTGCTGCTGATGAACGTCATGAAGAGTTTCTTGCTTCTGAAGAGTTGCCATGTTGCATGTTGCGTGGTTCGTTAGAGTTGATCGATGCGCTGCGTTGGATGCTTAGCTTAGCTGGGCTAGGGGCTGCCCCGAGCAGCCCTACTCGCAAGATCGCTTATGAAGGGATCTGCGTGGAACGCGGCGCGAATTTATTTTATCTTATTATGTAGCGGCAAGGCAGGTCGCCGTGAAGCGACCTGCCCTGGCAGGAACACTATGAAAATGTCCTGCCAGGCCTGGCAAGGTCGCCATGAACTGAACTAAGGTTCTAGGTAAATGATAGACAAGCTTCAGGAATAGAATGAGTCCTTTATTTAGGTGAACGCTGGCTTATATACACTCTCTGTAAGGCTGCGTGGTGGGAACGCAACAATAGTGCATTTACGATAATGGGTTTAGTTTAACGATGATGTGATTACTCGTGCGTAAACCATCAAGATAGGAATCGAAGGCTATATCCCCACTACAGAACGGTCTCGCATGCGGCGCATCTCGACTCCGGTCTTCTGCTAGTCGGGCAATGGGGAATAACCTTCCTTAGCACCAGAAAAAAGTTGCAGACTTTTCAGCTGCGTCAATTATTTTTGAAAAATATAAACAGTTTCATCACTTACGTTTTGGGTTTAGGACGGCGAACGAGACAATTTCCTTGATCCGTCTCATATTACAAAATATATTTTAAATATCTGAACCTGGTAATGAAAAATATAGCTGCTGCAGCTGTCAATATCATTGCCAGTGTAATTTTTAAGAATTTTTTTTGTAATATGAGACGGATCAAGGACCAAGGTGTCTTATTCGCCGTCCTAAACCCAAACCGTAAGTGAGGAAAACGTTTATATTTTTCAAAAATAATTGACGCAGCTGAAAAGTCTGCATCCTTTTTCTGGTGCTTAAGGAAGGTTATTCCAATCACCAAAAATAAAATCAGGCACTTCTAAAATTTTCATCCATTCCCAATTCCGTAATGTACAATTCTCATGGGCCGGGCCAAAGCGCGCTTGAGCGCACTCAACAAGTTGCCAAAGGAATTTGAAGCTTTAATACTTACAGACGTTACTTTTCATATTTGAATGCATTTGCAGCCGGCCGGCTCCTCGCGGACCTGGACAGTGGACGATTGTGCTCGGCTGTCGTTGCGTCTGAATCCGTTCCTTTCCTCCGTTCGGCTTCTGCCTACTTCACTCTATGCTCGCGCATCCGTTGTGATGCGGCGCCACGCGTCCCGGCCCGGCCCGATGGGTGGGGATTAGGGTTTGCAATCCGGATCCGACTTGTATGGAAATATCCAGATCCGCGGATCCAGATCTGGATATTTCCATACAAGTCGGATCCAGATTGCAAACCCTAGTGGGGATCGTACATTAAAAAAAATTGTTGTCTATAAAGTCGGTTTACGGACGATAATTTTGCGTGATAATATAAAGCCGAACGCTCGGCTCAGGCGGCGGAACGGGACAATGAGTCATACATTTTCGTGCGTGCTGCCGGTGCTCATCGATTTATAAGACGATATCACGTCAAAACTACTCAAGCCCTCCTACCACACAACCTACACTCCCTATGTATCCGCAAAACTATCTGGCCGGTCAGGTCGTAAAATATTAGAAGCATGCTATTATTACACACAAAAAGGTTTCATTGTTACTTTTATTGCCCTACCGGCCAGATAGTTTTGCGGATACTATAGTGAACAGCTTCTCAGTGTCTCTTGCGGCTGTACGTTAAAAATCAAATTTGATTTTAGAAGTCATGCTCGAGCCATGCACGTAATCTTTCCCGACCACTGCTCTGAGTTCCCGACCAACCCTTTAATTTGTCAGGATATTGCCGTCGGTGCACGGTGGTTACGTCTGGGCGGAAATCATCATCACAACTCTCTTACTATCTGTATCAGTCCCTCATGTCCGAGTATCATCAGGGTTCCATCTGGAACGGTTGTGTGTCTGACGGATTTCAGTCCAGCGCGATTTTGGACAACGACGATCCATCTCTAACAATCGACTAGAAACTGCAATTTTTTAGGTGCTAAATGTTAATTTTTCACAAGGTGGCAGAAGTCAAGAAGGATTGATGACCTGGTAAAGTTCGTGGGAGTCCGCTGGATGCAGGTGGTGCAGGACCAGTCATTGTGGTACTCTTTGGGGGAGGTCTATGACCAGCAGTGGACGTCCTTCGGTTGATATGATGATGATGATGTAATGTTTATTTTTCAAATAGAGTTACATCTCAGACAGCTATAAAGACGCTATCAAGCGGTACCAATTCATAAACTAATAATAGTTAATTGATTGTATGGAAGCCAAGCAACATTCCATGCATAGCTGTATACTCGCGATCGTGAAGTCGTCACCGATGCGCCGGAGTAGATGCGTATCACGCTTCCCGCTTACGTAATGTAACCGTCGCGAACCCATGCAACATGCGCACCGCACACTGGCATGTGCATGGTTTTATCATACCTACTAGTCTAAGTTCATAGTCATAGCAATCATAGCATGTATTGCAACCGTAGCATTGCATTGCATTGTTGTTGTTAAAGTTGTTGCAATTGTCTTATGCCCGACACTTCCGCAATAGTTGGCGGCGTAGTGTCAACTATTAAAATTGATTAATTATATTCTAATATCAGTACCTACCTATAAGGTAAACGTTCCAATATACGACTAACCGCTAAGCGCTAGCTGCTTTAGCGGCTTTTGGAATTTAGAAATTACAGATTTTGAGACGCCTGGCGATGTCATTTTGCATTTTTTTTGTAAGGTGAATTTGATGTTCGAAGGTCCCAAAAAAGCATAATTTATGGATCTCCCCTCACAGGACTGGACAGATAATTTGCCGAGGTGGTACAGTGCACAGCCAGACATTTGTTTCTTAACTTGCCGATTCTAGTACTTTGGAAATTGCTATATAAATATGACATATTGTTGTTTATCATTAAAAACATTAAATAAAGTAAAAATATGTCAGAGAGGAATTGAAAGAAGTTTTATGAACATTAAAAGGAAGGATAGAGTAAAGAACAGAACAATCAGAGAAAGAACAAAAGCCAAGGAGATAACAAAACACGTCCTCCGATTAAAGTGGAAATGGGCAGGACATACGCAGAGAGTTATCGATGAAAGATTCACACATACTAATGAACTGGTTTATAATATATAAAAAACGTAAAAGAGGCAGACCATTCCAAAGGTGGAGTGATGATATTGTCCAAATGGCAGGTAAATCATGGGCTAGCACAGCAAGAGACAGAGGAAAAATGGAAGCAATTGGAGGAGGCTTTCACCGCAATAGGTGCAATTAGGTACAGTTAATAAAAATACTTACTAAGGAATATTGTGAACGTATTGTGTATGTTTAAGGAAAAAAAAGCTAACATTACATTACATTACATTGTTGTTTTCAGGACAAACGCAGAATTTCATGTTCGAGAAAACGTCGAAAGAAGCAAAATTATATTTATCTGCCTCGCCTTCTACTCGGGACACTTCGCTAGTATCGTAATGGGTACGTTATTCATAAAGGGTATATTCACTGTACGTTGCGATCACCGATGCGCGCGCGCCGCACCGCTGACAGGACAATGGCCTGTCAAGATGTCCGCTAATATACGCGTCTGTCAGAAACCGAAATTAGCAGTCAGTGCAACTTTGTACGTGAGGAAGTGACCCTTCATTTTAATCAAGATATGCTTGTATAGGTATATAATGCTAAATGCAGTGCCAACCGGTAACGTGCAGCCGGTGCAGCAAAAATGTTCAGAAGAATTATTTAAAGCAAATTATGAAACAAAGTTATCTGGTGAAAGGCTGGACTCGCTAGATTACGACAATTCTCTAACTACCTACTATGACATAGAAGAATTATGCTAGGTTTTACCCAAGGCCGTTTCTTGAACAAGCGCCTCTGTATTGCATAGTAAATTTGAAACGTAGCTTGTTGCCTCTGAAACTGTATAATATATATATGTACGGAGCATAGTCTTCACCCCAGTGGGTATTCCAGAAGTCATCATGCCAGCCGAAAGAAGTCTACTACTGGTCATAGGCCTCCAAAGAGTGCCACAATGACCGGTCCTGTGCCACCAGCATCCAGCGGACTCCCCCGACCATTACCAGGTCGTCAGTCCACCTTGTGGGTCTACCCACGCTGTCGAACGTTACCTTCCGAATAGGTCGGACTCTCTAGACGAGATTATGTCAGGAATTTCTAGTGGAAGATCACTCACGTTGTCAGTAGACATGGTGTTGCATCCCTTCAAAGGCAGTGTGTACTGGAGATCCCCCCGCGCCGTTACGTACTCCCGAAGGCATGAGGAGTTGCTGCCCAGACCCGCTGGGTACACGATGCCGTTGAACGTGTCGTAGGCACTGTGGGCAAAGAAATGCAAGTTTATACATAAGAACATCCACTGCCCTGGACTGGACACTTACTGTAGTCGAGCGATAAGGCACGCATCTATCAATTTTGAGATCGTACCCCGGCGCGTATCACTGGGTTTTGAATCACTTTCGCTCTTATACACTTGTCAGATCGAGTCGTTTATTCAGAGCAGTAAAAGACAAATACGCAATCACCACACCCGTGCAGTCAAAAGCCAGTGATATCTGTGCTGGCTTGCCTACCAAATGATTTGTGTATTAGAATTGGGGCCCCAGGTATTGATTTGAACGCAATCAGACTACTGACTGAAAAGTTCAAAATGGCGGCCACTTTTCCATAAACTCTAAATAAGTTATTTTTTTAGAATCAACGTCATGGAGCGAGAGCGTGGGGCCACACCGTTCAGTTGCTCACTAAAATGTTCAAAAAGGCAACCATTTTTTTTATCTCTTAATTAATCTGAGCGTCACCTATCAGTCCTATCACTGACCAAAATTAACAGCTTCTCAATATTATAATCTAGATATAAAGATAAAGCTATACCGTAATCACGCTGCTATCGATTTTGAGCGCAATTAGACCATTGACTAAAAAGTTCAAAATGGCGGCCATTATTCCTTAACCTCTAAATGAGTTCAACTGTTGCAGACTAACCTGTCTCCATGCACGTCATTGTGCGCTAGCGTGATGGTGATGTGCATGCTGTCCCGCTCGCACGCAACGGCGAGCGTGTCTGCGGGAGCGAGAGCGCCTGGCCACGGCGTCGTGTCCTCATCTGTCGCTGTTGCTATCGCTGTTGTCGATAGGTCTGAAAAACACGAAAATAAAAATTTTGTTGTCTATAAAGTCGATTTACGGACGATAATTTTACATGATAACGTCATAAAGCCAAACGCTCGGCTCAAGTGGAACGGGACAATGAGTTATACTTTTTGGTGCGTGCTGCCGGTGTTCATCGATTTATAAGACGTTATCACGACAAAAGAGCATTACTGTGGCGGTGCGTTAGAATTTTTACTGGACAACCCGGAGCCGAATAAACGAGCTATTAACGAGTTTGGTAATATATAGCATGAAATTTTAGGGAAGCCAGTGGGAATTGGCTTGTATGGGCGCGCTGCGCGCTCCGCCACTGCTATCTAGACTCTTGACTCAATCACAAACGGTCAAAGTATCGAATAACAGTCACAATTAGATGGCAAGAACCGAAGACGAGGGCAATTAAAGTAGGTATGATCGTTTTACTAAACATGTCGATAGTTCGATACCTAAGTTAAATGCTATTCTATTATCAATTAAGGTGATTCTACTAAGGAACCGTGTCTTACATAATATCAAGTTACATTTTTGGCTAAATTTATAACCCTAATGGTAGAAAAATCAAAAGCAGATATCCCGGTCTATTAAAAAGATTAGAGAGGGAGTGTGGGTTCTTCCAGACCGAGCCCTTGGTAATGAGCTAATGAGTTTACACACCTACCAATCTCGCTAATGTACTTGCCTCGTGTAATCAAGGCGTTATACAAAGCTAGGAAACGCCTCATTTCGCGTATCTGCTATCATCGCTAAACGTACCTTGGTTCCGCCTCGCGTCCACTAACAGTGGGCTTTCTACCTTAATATACTTACCTACTAACAGTGTACATATATTAACAGTACATTGAAGTTGCTGCCTAAGATTAACTGAAGAAAGGGTTAACTCTGTTGCGCTCTGTGTCGCACCAATCATGGCAGGTAAGCCCTCAGCGCAGCGAGCGTATGATAATAGTATAGTATAGCTAGACGACCGGCTAGCCTAGTGGGTAGTGACGCTGTCTACGAAGCTGTAGCACTACCACCAGTGGGCATCGAGAACACACATTACGTTACTTTACTCAAGAGCGAGTTAACGCGCTACGAATAGATTTCGATTGTCGCAAATTCGAGCTGTCAAATTCGTAACTCATGATGCCGTTGTACTCCGAAAACAACTTCAAAACGTTACTCGGTAGCGTTTAGTTTTCGATGCGTAATTTAAACTTTCGATTCGTACGACCAAATTTGACATTTCGAATTGAAAAATACCGTGGCGACACTAACGACTGTAGTTTAATATTTCACTTGCAAAATCAAGAGTTACCGTAAATCCGACCGATACCTATCTCAAATTAAAGAACGTATAAAAATAAGGGTTTTGAATTGACAACATATATCGGCAAAATTCGGATTGTCGCTTATTTTGTATTTAAAAATGCAAAGAATTGGCACACATTCTGCCATCTTGGGTCGAGAGACTCCGTGGAGAATCGGCGCACAGTTTACGTTATATATATATAACGTAGTCTAGTACCTATAATACAAGCCTTATTGAGTTTACTAAAGGGTAGTTCTATTTGTGTAAGATTGTCCCCTAATATTTATATACTTAGGTACTAGTAAGGAACGAATGCTTTATGTCCGACTTAAAAGCAGATACCGCAGCCTATGGAAACTTGCAACTATAGAGGAGTAAAATGCACGTTGGCCCTCTATTTATTTGAGATTCACTGTGTCACTGTCGACAGCAACCTCCCTCTCTCTCTCCGAGCTGATCTGATGATGGAGACCAAAAGATGGCCGCAACAACTCCTAAGCTGTTGTGTACAAGATTAACACCCGTCGTGTTTGGGTTCAATATGGAATCAGCAAAATTACAATCGACTATAAAAGCTAGTACCAAAAAACAATGGTCAAGTTCTTTTTCCAGGAACTCAACTTACAACACTACGATTCAAAATACTACTATTAATTAAACATAGATACGCTTCGTTCCGCTCCCTCGGTCTGCGCTGGGCCATAAGACAATAAACTGTATTATTATTTATACCGTGTATGCCTACACGCAAGTTACACTACCCTACCTATTAATTTGTGATGCTTTCTGAGTTTCAAGTTGGTTTTATGGTCTAAATAATTATTGTATGACATACAATTTGACGTAAGTAGTTTAGGTAGGAAAGATCCGTTGGTCGACTTGGTCGTTGACTAGGCTACGAATAACAAAATGAACTGTTTATTTCATAAAATTTAAATTAAAAAAACTGTTGCAAGTAGACACACAAGTAAAAAAATCTTTTGAGTTTCAAATAAGCTTAGTATTTGGATCAACACTCCCACCATTATTTGTTATACCTACTAATATTATAAAGGGGAAAAACCTGTGCAATTGTAGCCTTGTAAGTTTGTATGTGGGGTAATCTCCGAAACCGCTTATCCAAATTCAAAAATTCCTTCATCTGTGTGTAAAATGGACTGTCTGGATTTACATACGCTGTATAATATCCCATGGTTTCGCTTGCGTGCGTGCATGGAAATGATAGATGTTTTGGTGGAAATCAAGTTGGATAGAAGCCAGCCACTGCGAATGTAACGTTAAGCAAACATAAAATGTTTATTGATGTTAGCGGTATATTTCTACCGGACTGGTTTTTAGCAATGCCAATAAAACGCCAAAAACCCGGCTAAAAAAATATAATATTATATGCGTATTTTTTTGGGCCGGATTCAACATTCAACTTAACAACAACTTAATGAAGTCTGCAGTGAGCGTGTGACTCTGAAGTTGCAAGCGTCAAGAGGCTATAATGTGTCTGCTTACCCTTAAGCAGGCATTATGCTTGTTTGCCACTGTGATTTTACGGAAACTGTAACGGAATGGAATGAAAAATCCTAGTAAGTACACTATTTTTCTCCTATTACATTCGAAAGTGCTCTCGATTCTGAGTAGAAAAAACCAGATTTTAACAAAATAAAAAAAAGACGAGTGTATACAGTCTTTTTTTAAATTTTGTTAAAATCTGGATTTTTCTACTCAGAATCGAAAGCACTTTCGTACCTAATAGTACAAAGTGTCCAAAATGTTACATAAACTTCCCAAAGAGTCCTTACTAAAGATAGTTTTTATCTGGAAATTCATCACCTAAGGGGGTGAAAAGGGGGGAGATAGTTACTATATAAACGAGTTCCGCGCGGACGAAGTCGCGGGCAAAAGCTAGTGTTACATAAACAATTTTCGGTTTTTCGTTCCGTTACCATCTTACGAGTTTTTATCTAAAAAAAACTATCCTATGTCGTATGTCCTTTGTTTTTTTTTTTTTTTTTTTAATTTTATTTAGGTAAACAAACAGCCTACTACAAGGGAGTCTTAAATTATTACCCTTATAAATAAATACCATATGTGTGGCCAACACCGTTCACCACTTATTACTTACTAGCTTTTGCCCGCGACTTCGTCCGCGCGGAACTCGTTTATATAGTAACTATCTCCCCCCTTTTCACCCCCTTAGGTGATGAATTTCCAGATAAAAACTATCTTTAGTAAGGACTCTTTGGGAAGGCCCCGGAATTCAAATTATCTCTATACCAAATTTCATCTCAATCGGTTCAGCGGTTTAAGCATAAAAAGGTAACAGACAGACAGAGTTACTTTCGCATTTGTAATATTAGTATGGATTGTATGAAGGAAAGGGTCATTATGGCTGAGTTGCATGATTTTATAGATTACCTTACTCCGAACGCCTTTTTTTACAAAATAGACTCCGCCGCAAACTTGGTTTCTATGACCCGCCTCACCATAATAGATGCATGTAGGCTTTTTTCAGTATTATTTTGCATATTCATATCACACGGCCGTAAGGACCTTTTCTACTAAACCGTAGGACTAAATTAACTGACTTGTAATTTAAATATTTTATATTAAAAATAAAGATACGTCAACAAAATGTTACATCGAATAGTTTTC
Organism: Epinotia brunnichana; assembly: GCA_963854355.1. NCBI lineage: Eukaryota > Metazoa > Arthropoda > Insecta > Lepidoptera > Tortricidae > Epinotia > Epinotia brunnichana. Next base: position 3,996,969 of record OY977962.1, on the reverse strand, counting down.
AAAATAGCCATAATAAAACGTCTTTTTTACCCCGTTTTAGAAAACATCTTCGAAACTACCGCCATAAGGTACCTTTACCCTTGGAACGTCACATACATATATTTACCTATGTAATGTTCCTATATTCCCCAGGACTCCCAACTGCCGCTATACCGTAAATAGGTTCCATCCAATATTTCACCCCCTATTTCACCTCTTTAGAGGATGATTTTTGGGATAAAAACTATCCGTTGTCATTCTCCAGGACTCGAACTATCTCTATACAAAATTTCATCTAAATGGGCTACATCCAAATTTTCACCCCCATTTCACCCCCTTAGGGATATTTCCGGAATAAAAACTATCATATGTCCTTTTCCAGGACTCAAACTATCTTTCAACCAAATTTTATCAAAATGTGTCACAAACAAATTTCCACCCCCAATTACACCCCCTTAGGGGATGATTTTCGGGATAAAACTATCCTTTGTCCTTCTTTTACTATCGCTATACCGTAAATGGGTTCAATCCAATTTTTCATCCACCATTTCTCACCCCCTTAGGGGATGATTTCCTCCTTTCATGTATTCCAGAATGAGAAGAAGAAGATGTATTCCAGAATAAAAATTATGCTATGTTCTTTCCTTGGACTGAGACCTCTCTCTATACCAAATTTCACCTGAATAGGTTCTATCGTAATCTTCAAGCCTCATTTCACCACCTTAGGAAATGATTTTTCGGGATAAAAACTATGCATTGTCCTTCCCTGGGACTCCTATCTCTTTACCAAATTTCATCTAAATGGGTTTATCCAAATTTTCACCCCCTATTTCATCCCTGAGGGGATGATTTTCGGGATTAAAACTATCCGTTGTCATACTCCGGGACTCAAACTATCGTTCAACCAAATTTTATCAAAATGGGTCACAAACAAATTTTCACCCCCAAATACACCCCCTTAGTGGGATGATTATCGGGAGTAAACTATCCTATGTCCTTCTTCAAGACTCCAACTCGCTTTACCCGTAAATGGGTTCCATCCAAATTTTCATACCCCATTTCATCCCCTTAGGAGATGATTTCTGGACTAAAAAATATTTTAAGTCCTTCCCCAGGACTCATAACTATCTCCATACCAAATTTCTTCTAAATCGGTTCCATCCAAATTTTCACCCCTCATTTCACCCCCTCAGGAGATGATTTTTCAGGATAAAAACTATGCATTGTCCTTCCCTGGGACTTTTTCTATCTCTATACCAAATTTTAACTAAATGGGATTTATCCACATTTTCATCCCTATTTCATCCCCTTGGGGGATGATTTTCGGGATTCAAACTATCCATTGTCATTCTCCGGGACTCAAACTAAATCTATACCTACCAAATTTGGTCTAAACGGAGTCCATCCAAAACTTCACCCCCCATTTCACCCCCTTAGGGGATGATTTCCAGAATAAAAACTATCCAATGTCATTCCCCAGAACTTAAACTACCTCTAAACCAAATTTTATCAAAATGGGTTACATCCAAATTTTCACCCCTCCATTTTACCCCCTACAGGGAAGATTTTCGGGATAAAACCTATCCTTTGACCTTCCCCGGGACTAAAACTAATTAAATACCAAATTTTATCCAAATCGGTGCAGCGGTTTAAGTAGCTCCTTACAAATTTCCACCCCCCATTTCATCCCCTTAGGGGTTGATTTTTAGGATAAAAACTACCCTAAGTCCTTCCCCAGGACTCAAACTATCTCTATACCAAATTTCATCTTAATCGGTTCAGCCGTTTTCATGTGATGCGCGGTCACATAAACAGACAAACAGATAAACAGACAAAAATTCTAGAAGCTGTTGGAACGTGTTCTGTTATCGATTTTAAGTATCCCTAGCCAATTTTTTTTCGAATATCTTTCATGTACAGACTTTCGACCCTCTTCAGCTTTATTATATATATGTATAGATAGATGTATAGATAGATTTTATATTACATCATCATGCGGAGTAAGTCAGGGGTGCAGCCCCTGAAGTGTTGTGAATCCGGGGGGTTAAATACTAACAAAATATAAAAAGAGAAAGAAAAATAATAAAATAAAAACACATGCCCGGTGACATTAAGAGCGATAATTGAGTATGTAAGTTAATATGGTTAAACTAAGTGCTTAAACAACATCAAAGTGTTTCAGTTAGTTTGTATTGTTTTTGAGTACATCTGTTATTCGTTTTTTGTATGAACTAATACTAAAGCCAAATATATCTATGTGATTAAAATGTACATTGTTCTGATTAAAATGTTGTTTGTGTGTACACCGGCGTTGGTGCGGCAGCGGCCTGTCACAAACAGCCGGTGAGGACGCGCCTCTCGCTGAATACAACGATTCGGTACCTTTGTTTTGTACATTCACCCCCTTAGGATCCCCTAAAGTTTGTATGGAGCTACGATATTTAAAACGAGATCCACGCGGACGGAGTCGCGGGCAGAAGCTAGTTAATTATAACCGAGTTTTTATTACTGCGGGCTAAAATATAAGTACACACTTTTACTATTTATAATATTATGTCTACTTATAGATGAATCAACCATTTAAATTCAATTAAATGTTTATAGAACCGTAAAATGTGGCTATTTGGGACAACTTTTTGACTAAAACATCAGTAAATCCAGGTTTTATGTGTTTATCAAATATGTAATATTTTTAATAGATAAAACGCATAATGCTCCACCATTCTATATACTGCACTGTTAATTGTTAATACAGGTTGAGTATTTTTTTTAAGAGGTGTTCTAAATAACCTCGTATTTGGGGCTTTATGGGAATGGACGTGTTTCAAACTGGTTTTGGCTGAATGTTGAGGCTTTTGTTATTTAAAACATAACAAGTGACATTTAAGACGTTTTAGGAACGACCTCCGAAGGTATTAAAAGCAGAGTGACCATATGTTCAGAAAAAAAAACGGGAGAAAAAAATCACAAAGTTGTACTAACAAAGTCAAGTTTTAAGGACCCGTAGTTACATTTATATTAACCCAAAATGTGCTCTTTTATATAAACATAAAATAAACGTCCTTGACAACAGTAAATCATTAATCAACTATGTAAATGTAAAAAAATAAAATTTCTAAGTCAAGTTTAGATAGAATAAGTTTCTTTGTTATTTCCTTAAGTACCTATAAAATGTTTATGGAAAAATTACTAAACTGTATATGGTAAAACTACATAATATTATTTATATAACAACAGGCATAATTAACAGTATCAAGAACAGTCGTAAAAGTCTCGTCGTCTGCCAAAGACGCCTGCCACGTCGGCCATAGCATTAGTCAATGCTTCTTGGGTATAGGTACGACGTGTAGGGTTGATTTTTTTTCCCTTCCGACAATTACGGTACGTACGGTTGTACTCTCGCACCATTGCACTGTTGAAAAGAAAAGATGGTCAACCTACCTTTACGGTAAGGGGGATATTTGGTACTAGTAACCAAATGACCCCAGGAGCCGTCTCAAATTGCCTCATTTTAAAAACCCGTTAATATCTCATTCAAAAGAACAGCTAAAATTATGTGATATAGCTTTAAAAACTCCCGAGAATATGTACTTTTAGATATGTATACTAAAAAAAATCATACCCCACAGCCAGCCAAAATTTGAATAGAAGTAGGACGGTGTTTAATTTCACTGATTTTCCACCGACACAATCAAGATTTTTTTTAAGCACGCATGCTAGGTCCTCGGCGTTTCTGCAACCATTAACCAACTTCACATTAGACTTAGGGTTGCCAGACGAAGATCTACGTTTCTACCATTGTCAGGAGTTCAGGACAAAAAATATATGGACTCAAAACTTATAATTTTTTTTTCCAAATAGCCTCGCAGATCTTAATTAGCCACATTTTACGGAATCCTAATATTGTACGCCATACCTACCTAATGGCTGATTGTGAAGAACCATTGAACCGTGTCACTTTTATAATTATCTATTCACTTTCAGACCATATAAACTACATATTTGTATTTCCAGTCTATTGTAGAAATGTGTGAAAATCGTTAAAGTTCGTCTGTCAAGGGGTATTAAACGAACCTCAGTAAATAACTCGCCGGCGCGGGCGCAGGGTCAACGACCCCGTGTCCGGTCGTTGCGGGACTTGCCATTCGAATTGTCTTTTTTAAGAACGAAGGCGAGGCTTAGGCTGTTGGTCTTAAGAGCCTTCGGATTAAAGCACTCGTAAAATAACGAAAAAAAAAGTTGTTACCTAACCAATTTAATACAAAGGTGCGAGGGACGAATCCAAATATGTTTATGACCACGATTAGAAGAATTGTCATAAAGTAAGGGTTGTGTTATTTTTTATTGTATGTCTAACAAAAAGATAATAATCACAAATTTTGCCAGTGTCCCGTAGGAAGCTTTTATAAATCTGGCAACACTCTGTCTCTGTTTTGCCAGTTCAGGGCCCCAGCTTGTCTTATGGAATTTTTACAGGACAATCTAAAATTTGACATATTGTCATGTATATAAGAAAAATACATTATTGGACCTGGATTTATAAATATAACATTTTACTCCTTACGACCTCATCGCTGGTAAAATTATTTGAATTCCTCCCGAGCACCGTGACACCGACTGTCTGTCTGTCTGTCTGTCTGTTTTTTTTTAGTCTGGAGGCTATAGGACAATTATTGCGAGACTTGTGTGGTTAGTATTCTGCGGTACGATATAAGTATTCTTTGAGTGGACCACCCAGCGGGCTTTTGTGAGAATTTTATTCTTCACTACCTAACTAACTAGGTACCTAACTATATATGTAGCTATATTTTTTTTTTTAAAGGTAAAAAAAGTGTTTTTAAAGTTTGTAACATCCTCGTGGATTGACTGACCACGTTTTGTTGTTGGCGATGGTACTCAAGTATTAGGTACCTACAAATAAGCAAACAGTACCTAAGTTTCTGTCAAAAATGTCATTTTTGGTACAAGCTTTTATTGCTGACTGTACTTTTCAGTATACCGTCATCAACTACTCAATGAGACGATTCTAACTAGCCCAAACTCATCGGGGCTACGTCTGTTAAGTACTGCACTCCTATGGCCACCTACTGTCTACAACTACATCATCAGATCAGCTCGATGGTACCATAATATTGAATTGTCTTCCAATATGTATTTACGTATATTCACTATCTGAAATAAAAGTTGCGTTCGGTCTGTCAAGTTGACAGTGACACTGACACACAGGCGACGCGTTCACACGATGCAATCTGCCGTGCCACGTCGGATTTGGAATAGTTTTAAGATATACTAGCTGACCCCGCGAACTTCGTTCCGCCGTACAAAATGCATGAAAAAAAAACGTAATTTTTTTAAAGTTATTCTGCTATTCGGGGCGAAGAGAAATCCATCAAATCAACAATCATAAAAATCGGTTCAGCCGTTCTCGAGTTATAAGCAAAGGAACTAACACAACTTTCTTTTATTAATATAGATTATGTTTAGCGACGTAGGTATTTGTTTTGTGTTGCCTCCCAGGAGGTAACTCATGTAAAGGTTCCGACGGAAGACCAGCGCTGGCCTTCTAGGTTAGCACCATGCTGAGTCGGGGCCTTTTCGTGGACCCTGCTATTTTTACGTTCTGTGTTTTGTTTTTTACACCCATTGTTTTGTCCACGAATAAATGTCTTCTTTCTTTCTTTCTTTCAAACTATACCTACGTTTGCAGCGCACAACTCTTAATTAGGCTTTCACCTTTACTAACCTGTGGCGGTAGGGAGCTGCTTGGAGCGCGCGGTCGCCAGCAGCGCCAGGACTAGAAGTATGTTCCACATGGTTCAGTCTGGAACAAACAAACAAACAAACATAAAACATAACAATCAAGTACTAGTCTGGTGGCGTGCGTACTACATTGCGCAGTGTCGCCTCACATGCCTCGTTTGTGTCAAATTAATTTGTTCCCCATATCGTCATCATCATCATCATATCAGCCGAAAAACGTCCACTGCTGGACATAGGCCTCCCCCAAAGAGTGCCAAAGTGACCGGTCCTGCGCCACCCGCACCCAGCGGACTCCCGCGACCCTTACATTAAGACGCCATATCACATCCCTTTCTCCATTTTCTTCAACGGAACCGTAGCGGGGCTCCTATTTCTGGATGGTTTGCCCTTCGGGCATCGGAAGCTACCTAACAAACCTAACCTACCTAGAAAATATTTCGCGAATTTGCGAGTGCTGGTGATGTAACTCGGCCATTGTACGGGGAATAAGGGTCCAAATTGTAATTAATTATTATCTAAGTAAGCTAAGCTAATTGTAAAGAACTGTACCTATGCCGTACGAATAAATAAATAAATAAAATCTTCCTATCTCTCGCGTGTAGGTATGCAGAGAGAGAGAAGAAAAATTACACCAAACATCGAAGGGTCGTGGCATCTCAGGTAGCATAGTGATGCGACACAACGTTTTTCATGCGGTATTTTCGATACGATAAAATAACCAATGAGTAAGTTTTGTATTTCAACCTTCATAGTTATATTTATCAAATATCTGTGAAGTGGGCAATTATGAAAAACATCGATGTCAATTTGTCAATATGAAATATGTCATTGTCATTTATTCAATAATTATTAAAAGACGTGTCGCGAGTGTTGCGTTCGTGAAATATTTATCAAATAATGGAGGAAATCATGAAAAAACATCCAGAAATCGTGCTAGAAGGTGATTAAGTAAAATGCACCCGTTGTGATGTTTTTCTGGTCTGCAAAACACATAACGTCAACAAACATTTAAAATGTATGAAGCACAACAACGAATCCTTAGGCAAATCTTTAGAGGATTTGTTTTTAAATGTACCGGAGCTTGAGATAAGGGAAGATAAGTGTTTTTGTTTAACATGTCAAACGTATTTAAAATCAAAAAAGTATAATATACGGAAACATTTAGATTCGGACACTCACAAAAATGAAAACAAAGTAATGCAAAAAGAGTTTAATAAGGACCTTACAGAGTTTATGATCACGTGTAATATTCCATGCTCACAAGCAAATAACCCGAACTTCAAAAAAATTATTGAAAGTTGTATTCATAGTAAATATGGAAGCAATGTAGCTATGCCTACCGATACAACATTAAGAACGAATAGTCTACCTACATTGTTCAATGAGAAAAAAGAAAAAATTAAAAAAGAGTTAGAAAATGCATATATATATTGATGGAAACAACTGATGGAAATGGTAATGATGTTTACAATGTTATAATTGGAAGCCTACAACAAACGTCATCAATGCCACATATTTTTGCATCAAGACATTTCGGGGCAACAACCAATCAAACAATTCAAAATTTAGTAAACGAAACAATAAAAGATTTGTGGGGTGAAAAATATGAAAACAACAAGAACAATTTCTTTTTTTTACTACTGATGCTGCCGCGTACATGGTCAAGGCAGGGAAAAAATTTAAAGAAATGTATCCTAATTTGACCCACTTGACATGTCTAACCCATGGATTGAACAGAGAAGCCGAAACGGTTCGCTTGATATATCCAAAAGTAAATGATCTAATAAACACTGTAAAAAAAGTTTTTGTCAAGGCTCCACGTCGAATCAAAATATTTAAAGAAAAGTTCCCCAACACACCCTTGCCACCTAAGCCCGTTATAAGCAGATAGGGCACCTGGCTTGAGGCAGTCAAGTACTATGAAAATCATTTTGATAAAGTGAAGGAAATAATTTTGAGCTTAAACTCCACAGAAGCCAGTTCAATTAGAAATGCAAAGAGATTATAGACACTGGGTGGTTTACAAAATGATATAAGTTTTATCAATCAAAATTTTGGTATTTTGGCCACGTCAATTAAGGAATTAGAACGTAGAAGCCTTAGGCTAAACGAGTCTTTGGAAATCGTTTTTAAATTTGTAAAATTATTTTCGTTACTTAGACTGCACCCAAAAGGTAAACTGGTTTACCAAAAACTAAAAATAGTGTTATTAAAAAATCCAGGATATCAAACAATAAAACATATCAATAACTTGTTACAAAACAAAGAAGTTGAAATCAAGGAAAACATTAACAAAAATACACTGCAACATTACAGAAGAATGTTTTTCTTACCCATTACGTCAGTCGAAGTTGAGAGATCATTTTCGTACACCAAGTGGATTTTTACAGATAGAAGACGTAGAATAACTTCTTACAATTTAGAACAAATATTAATTGTGTATCACGAATGTCACATATTAAATGGTTGAATTGAAAACAATTTATTTTTTTAATTTGGGGCCTTTATCGACTTGGCTACATCGATGCTTAAATTACACACATAAAATATCGTGCCGTATTCCGCAAATAAAATATTTCATTTCATATTTCATTTCACAATTGCAAAAAAACTGTACGTATTCATGAATTTGTAACAGTAGGCAATATTCAACGCTTGTTCAGTTGACACACATACAGAAATTATTTCAAAACGCATACAATCTACAACCCAGTTAAGTATGCCCGTCGTTGGTATGGAAGTACATAACTGTGTTATAATTATAAATTATAATTGAGATTCTCTGTGTTGAAATGCTGTAGGTATACTCGTAGTTTGGACGAACCATAATTATGCGTAAAGCAACGATAACGTCGACCCAATATAATATCAAAAAAAAAAACAAATATCAAAAAGATCTCTCCGGCGGGGAATCGAACCCCGGTCTCCCGCGTGACAGGCGGGGATACTTACCACTATACTACCGAAGACTTATTATTACGGGCGAAATTAGCTATTGTAAATATTAGCTTGCCCCTTCCTCATAACTCTCGTTATGTTCTCATACTTATCGTTAATTTTGGTATTCAATTTGATACCTTATTCGAAGCACAGAGTACATTTTATATGGAAATGATCACTATTAACAAGCTATGTAGCCTACGTTTTTTTAATGATTTAGGTATCGCCTGTTTTTTAATGAGACTGATAGATAAAACTGTTATTTTGCCATCATTTTCTCGGCATTTTTAGCACACTAAAATAATCAATTTTTTACGTTACTATTACAACTGGCTATAAATTGGTATTTCCCGACCGCTAGGCATGTACGCATGCGGTACCATTTCCTGGCTAGGAGGAGACGTAAAATATTGAACAAAACGCCGCCTTCGGCTCGTTCGTCAAATACCTTCAGACATTCTTTCTTTTACTGCCCTAAAGGGATACATAATTAGGTCCCGGGCCCGCGCAATGCGTAAAACATTGAAACTATATGTACTTCAAAATCTTCAGATATACCCTGAGAACTTTACGGTTTCTCTCTATGAAAACACAACAATATATCGATATCAGCCATATTTTTACACCATAAAATACGTTGGGTAATTTGATTAAATATTCATGGATGTTTTCTATGTATTTAAGTATTTATTTCTCTATATAAGTATATATATCGTCGTCTAGTACCCATAGTACAAGCTTTGCTTAGTTTGGGACTAGGTTGATTTGTGTAAGATTGTCCGCAAATATTTATTTATTTATTTATTTATTTATAAATAATCCATCTAAATTTAATACCGCAACGGTAAAAAATAAGTTTCTGTCAAAAATTAAATATTTGGTACAAGCTTTTATTGCCGACTGTACTTTTCTGCATACCATCATCAACTACTCATTGAGACGATTCTAACGAGCCCAAACTCAATGGGGTTGTGTCGTTTTATTGCGGAGTTCCTATGGCCACCTTCCAGCTCCAGCATCAGACCAGCTCCAAGTCATCATAATATTGCATTGTCATGCGATATACATATGCATGCAAAATTTCAGCTCAATTGGATAACGGGAAGTGACTGAAAAAACGATTGCAAATTTTGACGGACAACTTACATACTTACATATTTACATACTTACATACGAACAGTGCAAGTTAATATAAAGCTTGTAAAAAGTGAGTAAGTACATGCCTAATTACTTGGCAGTTTGTAGGGTAATAATTAATAACCTAGAAAAGTTGAAAAGCCCCCGACATTTTCATTTCAAAGTTCATATCTAAAAACCGGCTAAACCGATTCTGTTGAAACGTCAAACAAAAAAAAACCCCATTAAAATCGGTCTATTCGTTTGGGAGCTACGACGCCACAGACAGACAGACACACAGACAAGTCAAACTTATAACACATATTTAAATACTGTTTAATCCGGGTCTAACGCGATATTTATTTACCTTTATTTCTGACGTTTCGACACGGGTTGCACTGGTCATGGTCGCGTTAGACCCGAAAAAATCTGTATTTAAATATGTGTACAAAGAGTTTTATAACACCTTTATTTTTGGGTCGGGGTTTGCAAGAAGGCTGTAAAAATAAACGCAAAAGAGCAGTTTTTAGGGTTCCGAAGCCAAATGGCAAAAAAACGGAACCCTTATAGATTCGTCATGTCTGTCTGTCTGTCCGTCCGTATGTCACAGCCACTTTTTTCCGAAACTATAAGAGCTATACTGTTGAAACTTGGTAAGTACATGTATTCTGTGAACCGCATTAAGATTTTCACACAAAAATCGAAAAAAAACATCAAGTTTTAGGGGTCCCCATACTCAGAACTGAAACTCAAAAAATTTTTTTTCTTAACTGAATAGTTTGCGCGAGAGACACTTCCAAAGTGGTAAAATGTCCCCCCCCCCCTGTAACTTCTAAAATAAGAGAATGATAAAACTAAAAAAAATATATGATGTACATTACCATGCAAACTTCCACCGAAAATTGGTTTGAACGAGATCTAGTAAGTAGTTTTTTTTTAATACGTCATAAATCGTAAACCGCAATTTATTTCACGGAACCCTTCATGTGCGAGTCCGACTCGCACTTGGCCGCTTTTTTTATTAATTAATTAATTTAATGTGTATCTTAGAAGATACATTGTCAAGAAATGGTTAAAGAAACTCCCCGAGACAGTCTTGTGGTTTGAAATCAATTCGTCAATCATTAACTCATGTAGCAATAACAAAACACCGATGACTTAACCAACGTTTGCATAATAACATTTACAACTGTTACATTAATCTAATAAGAATAAAAGTATTTGCGATGTGGTCACGACTTGCACTCTCGTTTGGATGGTGTGGTGTGACTAAGTAGGCCCGATATCATGTTACGTTACAACTACGTTGAGTTGAGACGAGACACGGTACATTTTAGTTTCTCATAAAAATTAGCAAACATATATGAATAAGTAAATCGGTGGAAACTCTATGCTTGGCAGTGCATCTATGCAATGTACCTACATACTTATGTAAAAGAAAAAAAACTTACGTAATACTTGAACACCCCCTTTACTAGACTAACTAATTAATTTTGATCTAGAATTCTAGAAATTTGATTTAAATATTGATAAGTGAAACCACAACTTTTTTGAAGCTGGTTAAAAATTTACCTATCTCACAACCGGTAGACCATTTTCTTAACTAACATATTTAAAAAGGTGCCGGTTAATGTACGGCCCGATAATACGCGTCCATCTATCTTTCTCTCTCTCTTTTAGCATGAGTTAAAAAGAGACAGAGATATAGTGGACACCAATTATTGGGCCGTACATTAACCGGCACCTTTAAAAACACCTGTGTTACTATTGCCAAACGCAAACCCAATTAAATTAACATTAAACTGAAGTATGTCTGTATGTTTAATTGACCTGGATTCCATGGCATCTACTTATTTATGTGTGGTGTAAGGTTGGACGGGTGACTATTTGAGTAGTTACTACAAGTAACTGAACGCTCCTAGGCACGTTCAGTGGTAGTTTTTGTCTACGCCTAGCGGGCGCCTACGCCGTACTCGCTTTCTGATACATACGGGAAAATTCACGGGATTGGCCACGAGCGTAGCGCGTAGCGATTCTTGCCAGTGCCTCGCTACGCTCGTAGCGCTACGCCGTAGCCCGTAGCAGCTTGAACTCCATGTGTAGCGAAAAGCGCTCGTAGCACTCTGACACATGTCGTGAAAGGCGCTGAGTGGGTTAAGGCGACGTTGGCTCGTGGTCTTCTCTCCCTCTCACTGAGCATAAGCGTGAGCGAAATGGAAGTGCGTGTTCGGAAACTTTCGGAAGCGCGGATATCATGTTTTTTAATTTTATTTTTTGTGTGCGATAAATAAAAAAGTAATAGCTAAGTTCCCTCAAACATTTTAGAACCAATTTTAATATGTTTAGCTGTTGTGCATGATTTGTTACGCTTTTTTTAAGTGTATTTTAGACCTATGTTCGTGATTTTTTTCTATCGAGCGAGAATTGAAAACTCAGGATTCGAATAGCTTTTGTCCCTCGAGAAAGGCCTTAACATTGCTAATTAAATTTAGGGCAGCCGTATTATAATCCAAACAAGAGCTACGACTTTTTACAAATCCGTTTTCTGAATTTACGTCGCCATAAGGTAAACGCACATTTATCGTCGATGCTCGAGACCTTTTAAGAGTCAAGTTGGCAACTCAATTCACAAGTAGTCTAATTTCCCCGGGTCAAGTTGCCTCGTGGGAAGCCATAGCCAGTCCTGTCAAGTTGGTCTACTTTGACTTACATTTAGATCTACATGATGAAGTCAAGTCTAGTTTCCCCTCGACTGCCTCTTCCGTAAAAACTAGTAGGTACCTACAGTTAGCATCAAAAGTTGCTACGCAAACGAAGGCGTCAAAAGTCTTTATTAAAAGGGAATAAGAACTTTTGACGTCTTCGATTGCGTAGTTACTTTTGATGCTGCCTGTACCTACGCCAATTATAACTGCATCAATTTCTTACATTTTGTGTATTTAGCAGTGCGAACGTTGGTAGAATCAGTAAAGGACGACTCACGCTAGAACGGGCCGTGTCCGGCCCGGGCCGTTTTCTAAGAAAAACGACTGCGTTTTTGCGCGGCTGAGCCATATCCCAGCCCAGCCGGGCCACGGCCGAGGCTCGGAAGCGGGCCGGTGTCGGTACGGCCAGGCCGTGGCTTGGGTATGGCTCGGCCGCACAAAAACGCCGTTGTTTTTCTTAGAAAACGGCCCGGGCCGGATACGGCGCGTTCTAGCGTGAGTCATCCTTAAGAATAAATAAATAAATATTTGGGGACAATCTTACACAAATCGACCTAGTCCCAAACTAAGCAAAGCTTGTACTATGGGTACTAGACGACGATATAGATACTTATATAGATAAATAAATACTTAAATAGATAAAAAACAACCATGACTCAGGAACAAATATTCGTGCTTATCACACAAATAAATGCCCTTGCCAGGATTCGAACCCGGGACCTCCGGCTTCGTAGGCAGGGTCACTACCAACTAGGCTACAGAGGTCGTCAGCTGTCAGTCAATCCCTGTACTACATTTAAGTACAGAATCTGTACTGACAGTAGACTGACACTTACAGCTTTATTATTATTTTGTTTGTGGGCCTTAATGTGCCGCTTCGACCAGCAAGTGATCTATTGTGGCAGCCCTTTCTTTGAAGTTCACCGTTAAGTCCCAAAAATTCCAGATTCTTTGGGCGGTGATATGTTGTACTTCTTGTGGGTGCACGATGTGCCGCCCTAGGTAGGTACTTCTTTTATGCATGAGTGGTCCGCAGGAGCAGAGAATGTGCATTGCAGTCTCCTCTGTCTCCTGGCAGAACCTGCAGGTTGCGTCCTGCTTCATACCCATTTCAAACATGTGTTTGTTCAATTTGCAGTCCTTACAGCTTACTCGTACGTATTACCACACCGACTTCTCACGGACATACATTTCAATGGATGAATGGAATGGATTTTAGTTACAGTACAATTAAATAGTGCCTTATGGTTGAAATGTGGATGATAGTCTTGCGTTAATATTTGTTCAGCCTTATTTGGCGTTACTAAATAAATAACTACATCTCGACTCACTAAATTGGGGCAAAATTGGGCGCACACTTGTTAACATACCTATTGTATTTATTATACGTATTACGACAGTGTTTGAGTAGGTATGTTGTAGGTGTACGTCTGTAGAACAATAAAGTTTATGAAAATATGTTCAAATACAATTGGATAGGTACAAGCTTTTTTGCAAGACTGTATGTATACATACATTTGGGTATTCATTTGCAGCAGATAAAAACTAAAACTTATGTTTTAGGTTATTATATAACTTTTGTGTTATGGATGGAGTGTATCGACTAAGTTAAGTGCTAGTAAATTAAGTAATTTAGTAAGTAGGTAGTAGGTAGGTATAACACAACAAAGTTTAACTTTTAGAAAGGAATTCGCCGACAAACTGGCTTCAGTTTGGCGATACAAGAAAATAAGTATGTACTTACCATTTGTTTTTGAGAGTAAAAAAAAAACCGTGTCATCATCATCATCCTCCTAGCGTTATTCCCGGTTGTGCCCCTAAAGGAGTCCGATTTGACACCTAATGTGCAAAGGACTTCATTGAATGTTGATTTGATCTGTCGACAACCCTCAGTTTACTCAGTTACGTCTACCAACATTACTAAGGCAGTGGACTGTTTATTATTATTATTTACTTATAGACACAAAAAAAAAACAAAAAAATTAACATTACAGGAGATATCCCAAGTCATTACATTTTTTTTATATTGGGATCATTAAACACATACAAAATAAAAACAATAATACTAAATAAACAACTTCAAGCACTCTCTTTCAACGATCGTCCAGCTATCTGCAAATAGATCGCAGGAGAGGCAACTCTTGATGCAAATCTTGTCTAGCTTATTGAGCGCATGCAGGGAGCGGCATGTGTTTAGTGAGTAATATAAAAAAAAAAAAAAAAAAAATTGTTTATTTTCAGATTCCTTAGATCCATGGCATAGCATTGTTAGTTAGAAAACACTTATACAACTACATTAGTAAATTAATATTAAATGGCCACATGAACGTACTTATTTTTATTTATTTTTTAGGACGTACAACGTGTAGGTCGGTGTATTGGCGGAGTATGTCCGAGTCCCACCATTTCTAGTGCTATAATTTCCAGGATGCTACTTGAGCTCCCCCTCGTCTGCATCACCACAGACGCCGTCTTCTTCCGTATTATGGCATAAAAGTCATCTACGCTTGCATCGGCAAACATCTCAGAGGCGCTGCAGAATCGGGGAAGCCCAAACAGCCTCTTGAAAATGTTGTTATATTGGATAAAAACATTTATATTCTTTGGGACTGTTCCTGTGGGCCTTCCGGTCCTTACCCTAAAGTAGCTTGAGAGAAGGCGTTCATTAATCGTGATTTGCCGTCTTTTGAATGCATTGCTGACTGCAATCCCTGCGCGTTGCATCTCTAGGGTATTTCATAGAGCGCTTATTTTCATTTTCACCGTTACGCAACACTGACGCCCGATCATACGCAATGAAAGGATGAACAGTTATGGATAAAATCGAAAGCCCGTCCCGTGGGCGTGAATACATTAGTAGCGGTACTTAATGTTTGTTATTGGTTCTAATGAGGCCAATAAACAGTACCTACACATATACACGTAAGATTTGGTATTTATTCGCACAAAGCAGTTTGCCTCGTCTAATGTGAACTGCTAAGGCATGGAATTCGCTTCCGTCATGTGTATTTTCTGACAATTACGATTTGGGTACCCTCAAAACAAGAGTAAATAGGCTATTACTGAACCAGTGAGCTTCATCTTACTCGTAAGCTCTGTCGTTGCTCACCATCAGGTGCGACTAGAGTCAATCACTGGACAGTTTTTTATTTAAAAAAATGTGGTTAGTTACAGAAGGCAGAGGATTTTGGTTTGGGAGGGGTTTACTCCGCTAAGGTTACATTTGAGTAAGGACTTAGATGCTTTTGGGCGAGGCTTGGATCCCTTGGAACGCACGAGACCATGGGGAAGAAGGCCAACGCGATGGCACGATCAGATATCTGACCAGCTGGAGAAATCTTCTGAGTAAGAGAGAGAAGTGGAGAGCTGATTTAAAAAAAATGCCGACAGGATCACGGTCCTGAGCAGCGAGGGACCGGTTTTGGGGGAGTGGTGAAAACCCCTTGTAGTGTTCGCTCATATTCGGACGCGCAACTGCGGATGTATCCTCTCATTACAGTGAACCGTAACCATGATTTGGGTCATTCTCAAAGCGTTTCAACCTCCGCTCCCCTCCATGTCGGAATTTGTACCATGTCGCCGCTGTAGATTTTCGGTGCATTTTTGGTTGTTTGGTAGTGGTCCCGTCCCGACCAATACCAAGAAAATGCACAGCGACTGAAAATCTATTAGACACTTGTCCCACCGGCGATATTCACAGTTATTTTATCAATGCAAAAAAATATTTATTTTGATAAAAGTTGATTGCACAAAAAAAAAGAACTTTTCGCCTGCGAACATGCGATAAGATACAAGTAGATACACCGTGCAGCTGGTAATAGCTAATTTCGTCAGTTTTAATAAGTCTTCGGTAGTATAGTGGTAAGTATCCCCGCCTGTCACGCGGGAGACCGGGGTTCGATTCCCCGCCGGAGAGATCTTTTTGCATTTATTTTTGTTAGGGGGTCCGCTTTGGCATCTAATCTAATCTCAAGATTTGGCGTCTGCCTTGTTTTACGGATGCGATTGCCACCGATTAACAATAATACAATAAAAATACTGTATTCTCAAACATGCAATGAAATGTCGTCATTACGTGGGTTATAATCAGGCTTCAAAGTATCACGTTTCGGACAGATCAAATCGAGAGAACTGTAAACGAATTTCATACGAAATTGAAGGCCTAGGCCGGGAAGTAATTTTTTTTTAATTTTCATTCCACTATCTGTAGCACAGCATCACGGCATTCAGCCATGAAAATTAGTTTGATTTAAGGAGTTTCTATTTATTTATTTCATTGCATGTTTGAGAAAAGCACTATACAGGGCGTCCCACGCCTATGCCTCATGGAGGGAAAGTACCTTAAATATTGTAGATAGAAGATTCTACTAAAAGAAGACATTATTTTAATTTAAATAACAATTTAAACTGCATTCATAGATTTTTAAATAATTACATGGTTGAACCGGGAATCGAACCCGCTACACGAGAAAAATAAATTACTCTGTTGCTTTATCATACCGATCGAAATATAAAAATAAATAAATACTTAAATACATAGAAAACATCCATGACTCAGGAACAAATATTCGTGCTCATCACACGAATAAATGCCCTTACCGGGATTCGAACCCAGGACCTCTTGCTTCGTAGGCAGTTGTATTTACAAATAAGATATAATAACTTAATAACCTATAAGTAAGTAGGTATAAGTAGTGCTTATGTATGTTATTATGTGCGTATAAATGATGCCTTCGCTCGCGCACCCATCACCGTCTCGCCCGACGTAGCTGCAGGTTTCCGGGTAGGGCAAAAAACATAGGTAAGTCCACAGTAAAGTTATGTAGACGCTGAGACAGTACTTTAACTTATCGTCGGCATGCTGAGTTAATTTGTTTCACGTTTGAATTTTATATACGTCGATGGAAGAAGATCAATTTGTAGGCGTCCAGCCGGCTGGACAAACTCTTTAACCGTCTTTTTTGTACTTACCTACTTTTTTCCTAACCAGAATCGTTGGGACTATTTTGCTTCACCGAGGCTGGAACTATGGACCTTCGCTATTTTTTGACAATAAGGGTAAGTATAAGACAGCTAAATTGTTATGTATGTATAAGAAAGAAGAGTCTTTACAGTTGTATGGCTGGGACTTATTTTATTCGATGTTACCCGCGTCAAAACGTCAGAAATATCATGGACCCGTGTAACGTAATGTTTTAAATACCTAACTATTTACAACTTAGAAAAGTTGAAAAACCTCCGGCATTTTTATTTCAAAGTTCAATATCTCAAAAACGGCTACACCGATTAGGTTGAAACGTAGCTAAGAACCATCGCGATCACGTCAGCTTTCGCATTCAAATCGGTCCATTCGTTTAGGAGCTACGATGCCACAGACAGACACACACACATAGACACACAGACACACAGACACCTCAAACTTATAACACCCCTCTTTTTCCGTCGGGGGTTAATAAGATAAAATACGAAATTAATTTTGTATTAAGCGTCAGATTACTAACGAAACTTATAAAAGTGTCAAATTAAAGTTGGTTAGCAGCGACGGGCCGATAAAGTTTCCCTTTAATTTGAAACGTATAAGTTAAAATACTGTTAATATCCTTATCGTGCACAGTGACGATGGTAATTTGGCAAATAGACTTTTTGTGTCCCTGTATACAACAGGAAGATGATCTAACGTCTTCTTCGACGCCATGATGTATCGCAGCTAAATATAATACAATACATGTACGTATAATTCGATGTACGGATGGACACTAACACAAAAGAAGAGTATGCACTGCTAGTGGTGGAACGGAAAATCTAACGCAAAATTCTGGGACCCACTCGTGGAGAAGATGGCACTTGGAGATTACGCACCATTATCAGTAAAAAAAAACCGGCCAAGTGCGAGTTGGACTCGCGCACGAAGGGTTCCGTACCATTATCTATAAAAACGGCAAAAAAATCACGTTTGTTGTGTGAGAGCCCCCCTTAAAAAATATATATATATTGGTTTTAGTATTTGTTGTTATAGCGGCATTAGAAATACATAATCTGTGAAAATTTCAACTCTCTAGCTATCACGGTTCTTGAGATACAGCCTGGTGACAGATTATTTATAAAAATGGCAAAAAAATCACGTTTTTTGTATGGGAGCCCCCCTTAAAAATATATTTTATTTTGTTTTTAGTATTTGTTGTTATAGCGGCAACAGAAATACATAATCTGTAAAAATTTCAACTCTCTAGCTATCACGGTTCTTGAGACACAGCCTGGTGACAGACAGACGGACGGACGGACAGCGAAGTCTCAGTAATAGGGTCCCATTTTACTCTTTGAGTCTTCTTCTTCTTCTCTTACTTAAGAGCTAGGCTCTTGTCGGTGTAGCTCGAAGTAGGCCCTCCATCTACTCCGATCCCACGCAATCTCTTTGATCTCACGATATGACCCAACATCAACTCTCTTTTTGAGTTGCTCCATGTAGTCTATTCTAGGTCTTCCTCTTCCTCGCCTCCCCTCTATCTTTCCTTCAATTATGTTAAGTACGAAGTTGTCATGTCGTAAGAGGTGCCCTATCATCTTCCCACTTCTATTTTCTAAGTTCCTCACTAACTGCCTGGTTTGCCCCACTCTATTCAGCACTTCTTCATTGGTTACTCTATCTCTCTAGCTAATTTTCTCCATTCGCCTCCAACACCACATCTCAAACGCTTCTAATATCTACGCATCTTTCTGGGTCAAGGTCCAAGTTTCACTTCCGTACAATGCTATGCTCCATATGTATGATTTAATAAATTTTATTTTCGTTGCTTTCGTTATTTTTGAAGTTAATATATGTTTTTTGTTGTGGAAAGTACGGAACCCTAAAAATGATGCAACGAATACGTTAGTTCACAACAGTAATAAATTATCATTACCAATAAACAAGATCCACGAAAACCCTTTTCACAAACATGCAATGAAATATGATCATTATGTACCTTATTTAATACTGCGACGCGCGACGCAGGTATCACGTTTCTGGACGAGAGGTCCGTAATGGAATTTCCTCAGAGCATAGAATACTAGAGAGAGGACAAGCCGCCGGCGACCGTGTCGCAGCTGTATGCTCAATGGGCATACACTGCCATACTGTGCACGCGTGCTGATCGCAGAGAATATTAAGTTTTTTCCCAAAATGCCTGATATGATGCGCGTTTATTGTCAAATAAGCGTGTAGGTATACAAGAGTGTGTGTTTTAGATGTGTGCGTGCTTTGTCTTGTCAATTACTTGGGCGTTGTGTGGGTTAATGTATTTGCGACAGGCTCACTCTACACAAATCGGCCGCCATGTCCGATCTCCTTATATTCATACATCTGTGGGAATTTCATACAAAATACCGAATGGGGAACTTGCATGGGACTTCAATTTCGAATAAATTGCACTCAATCGATGCGGATATACGTAGAGATATCATACAAAAGAAAAAAAAAGAAAAATAAAAAACGATTTTATTAGTTTTACCTAACGTTAAAATGACGAAAATTATTTTTTTATTTTTTCGATAAAATAACGTAACAGTTACATAGAATATTTAATTAGAAAAGATATTTTGTATGACAAGTATAGACTTAAACGTAAATTTTGTGGAGATAATCGCAATTAATGACTTACTCCATAGTAAAGGCTATGCTGTGACGTCATAGCATAAGCCCGTTTAGTATAGAGCGTTTTCGGGGGGTGCCGGCGCGCGCAGATTTCAAATGCATATAACATCAGAAAAATAAATCATAACAAAGTTTTAATGCTACAGTTGTTTTAATGCTGGATTATACTTTTGTTTTTCGTAATAAAACATTAAGATGCAAGTTCCCTATTGTGACACAACCTTGATCAGTTCAAACGCAAGGGCACGAACTCAAGATATCCTTTACGGAGCAACAAGCATGGAGACAGGCTGGTGGCGGAGTACCATAGACTAGCGAAGTCAGCGAAGTCGGTCTATAGCCTTGGACCTTCCGTTTACAATCGTCTGCCAGATAGCATCAGAAGTGCACCTTCCACTGCAAGATTTAAATCCAGTTTAAAAAAGTGGCTTTTAGAAAATACGTTTTACCAATATGATGAATTTTTCAACATACCATTGGCCATATGACATTGAAATAATTTATTAATATAAATAGAACAATGTATAATATATTAATAACAACCATTATGAATAAATGTATGTACATACCTAAAACCTAATTAGGTATTTATAATTAGAGCATATCTATTCTACTGTAAAATGACCTATAACAATTGTTATCAATAAAATTTTCATTTCATTTCATTTCATGACAAAGGCAACATCATGGTACAACCATGGAGTTTTTATTTTAATTGCATGTTTAAGAAAACCACTCCACGCATACATATAAACATACCTAGGCGTGAAAAGTGACTGCCAGCATGTATCCCCAACCGGTAGGTTGTCTACTCTCTGTCAGCATTTCATCATCATCATATTATCAGCCGAAATTGCCGAAAAACTTCCAATGCCTCCCCCAAATCCTGCGCCCCCCGCATCCAGCGGACTCCCGCGACCTTTACCAGGTCATCAGTCCACCCAGTCTTGTTTTTATAAGTCTACACACGCTGCGCCTTCCGGTACGTGGTCAGCATCTACTTGGCCGGGAACCCCTATTTTCCCGGCCTCTGCAGTAATGTACTATTAAATTGATTGAAAACTTCTGGTCTAGTCGCATTTCCGAGTTTGTCCGATAGAAAAACATTATTCACTACATCTGTACAATAATAATCAATAACATTGTATGTCACCTACATTTCTCCAATACCATGCCATACAGACCTCGATTCGGCCCGCTGTTACATAAGGACCAACTTATCATTGACATACTTCCAGTTATTACTCATTACGGCGAAAGTGGATGTTTTATTTAACATTCAACTGCAGCGCCCATCTTACGAGTGTTGAAACTTGGCACAGGATGGGATTTTCGTCTGACCACAGAATACATACCCTACCGTTAGTACGAGTAATACTACATATATATGCGAAAGTAGGTAACTTTATCTGTCTCCCTGTTACCTTGTTGGGAGGGGGGGAGAGTATGATAGAAACGAGGTCCACGCTAGTACTTAATATAGTAAATGCGAAAGTAACTATGTATTTCTGTCTGTCTGTCCGTCTGTTACCTTATTGCGCTTAAGGTGGTTCGATTGCCATACAAAACGTTATTTGACATTCGTAGGCTAACGGCGTGATATTTTAAGAAACTTATGTTACAAATTTTCATAAATTGGCTTCCCATTTGCGCCAAATTCCCCCTTTCCTAGAATAAACTTGTATAAACTAGATTAATTTGAGAAATTGGTTTGTCACGTGATATTTTGGGAAAACTATTTTTCTCAAATTAATCTAGTTTATACAAGTTTATTCTAGGAAAGGGGGAATTTGGCGCAAATGGGAAGCCAATTGATGAAAGTTTGTTACATAAGTTTCTTAAAATATCACGCCGTTAGCCTGCGAATGTCAAATAACGCTTTGTATGGCAATCGAACCACCTTAAACAAATAAATATTTGTGAACAATCTTACACAAATCGACCTAGTCCCAAACTAAGCAAAGCTTGTACTAAGAGTACTAGACGAAGATAAACATACTAATATACTTAGATAAATAAATAATGAAATACATAGAAAACATCCATGACTCAGGAACAAATATTCGTGCTCATCACACAAATAAATGCCCTTACCGGGATTCGAACCCAGGACCTCTTGCTTCGTAGGCAGGGTCACTACCAACTAGGCTAAAGCGGTCGTATGAAAATAATATGAATCGCGTTTCCCGGGAAGGATTATATGATTGTTTCTCATTTTACTTGGCTAGTTCACCAGCCTGTAATCTGCTTCCATAAATGTAATCTGTTCACGCATCAGATGTATAATTATATTTAGTAAAGCCTCGGTTTCACGTCACAGTCATGTCCTAGTGTGAGGACCACTGATTGTTCTACACTGAGCCCCTGTGTTAATATTATACTGTACTTATATTCTAACTAGTTAAGCATAAGGTATGTTTGGCAAATCAATAAATTGAAATTGAAATTATAGGATAGTTTTTATCCTAGAAATCATTCCTTAACACATTCAGTGCCGCGCCGCGAATCGCTACGGGCTACGCTCGTTCGTACTGCCATGCAAAACGGACACATCTGTCTATGAGTAATATAGTCAGATGCGTCCGTTTTGAATGAGACTCATAGTCAGATGCGTCCTTTTTGCTTACGATCAGGGACTGATTTCGGTTACGGTTATACCGGTATGAAACCGGTATTCCATTACGGTACCGTTAGTACGTAAAGGTTATGCACGCTGCGCGAACATAACGGTACCGTAACCGTTTTGAAATAACGGTTAGTGGTACCAGTTTTAAACGATACCGTAACCTTTATAATACCGGTAATATAAAGGTTATCGAGAAAAGTAAGCGAGCTGGCACTCTACAGAGGAAGCATTGGCTACTAACCATTTAAAGATAAAAAGACAAAGCAGCAGAGCCTTTGCCGGCGGTTTGACAACAACTCCAGGCCAAAGTCGATATATAGGTACCTTTAAATATTGGTTACGGTACCGGAAAAAATAAAGGTACCTTTATATTTCGGTAGCGAAATATAAAGGTTCCGCTACCGAAACCGCTATTTGACAACCGATATGACGCCATACCGTTAAAATAGAATACCGGTATTTTTCGGTTATGCAGTCCCTGCTTACGATGGCGACGGCAGCGTAGCCAATCCCGCGGTTTTCCTCGTATGTAGCGGAAAGCGCCTACGGCACAGGGACTCGATATCGGGTTCCCGGCGC
Source organism: Epinotia brunnichana (assembly GCA_963854355.1). NCBI lineage: Eukaryota > Metazoa > Arthropoda > Insecta > Lepidoptera > Tortricidae > Epinotia > Epinotia brunnichana. Next base: position 3,973,634 of record OY977962.1, on the reverse strand, counting down.
TGGATGTGTTAAAGGGGTGAAAAGGATAATGATGCTGCGCGTACGGGAAGTTTAATAGCATATTTGCTTTTAGATATTTCACTTTAACAGATCACAAACCATACTACTTAACATTAGTAGGTATGGTTTGTGATCAGCAGGTCGATCACGTAACGCAATTTACGAACGTCGGGTAGGTCTAAATGTCACTTTTTATATGGAAAATTGACAGTTAAATTGTACCGACGCGCGTTCGGAACGATACGTGCTTACCCCCCAAGGAACAACACATTCCGAAAATAGGTTCTCTTGTGAGACTAGGTTCAAATACGATTTTTCAATACTAAAACACTCGCCATTTCATTAAAATCGCGAAAACACAGTATTTAAGTAAATTAACATACAAAGTAAAACATTATGTAATTCTGTCGTAAAACTGTGTCGAGAGGTCAAGACTGTATATTTAAGAAGATGACGCATCTGTGTGTCTGTCTGAGATAAATTTGGACAATATGAGGCGAAAAATATGTACCTAGGTACGGTTGGGGCCGAAAGGTTCTCAAGTGGCGACCACGCACCGGCAGGCGCAGCGTGGGTTGTATGTATGTATGTATGTAAGCACTTTATTGTACACAACTTTTTTGTACTTTATTGTATAAGGTAGGGTAGTCCCCAAGGTGGACTGATGACCGAGGGGTAATCACGTAACGTTCCGAACGCGCGTCGGTACAATTTAACTGTCAATTTTCCATATAAAAAGTGACATTTAGACCTACCCTCTTTACGGCCTCCGTAGCCCAGTGGGTAGTGACTCTGCCTACGAAGCTGGAGGTCCCGGGTTCGAATCCCGGTCAGGGCATTTATTTGTGTATTTATCACGAATATTTGTTCCTGAGTTATGGATGTTATATAAGTATCTATATGTATGTATCTATTATATATATCATCGCCTAGTACCCACAACACAAGCCTTACTGAGCTTACCGTGGGTCTAGGTTGATTTGTGTAAGATTGTCCCGTAATATTTATTATTATTATTTATTATTATTATTACCCGACGTTCGTACAATGCATTACGTGATCGACCTACTGGTAAAGGTCGCGGGAGTCCGCTGGATGCGGGTGGCGCAGGGCCGGTCATTGTGGCACTCTTTGGGGGATGCATCATGTCCAGCAGTGGACGTCTTTCGGCTGGCATGATGATGATGATGGTTAACGAAATATAATGTGTACTGATTCATTGTAGACAAGTTGTCCGAGGAATTGATGCAAAATATATTTAGTCGACTAAGTACTATAAACATTGGCATTTGCAATTGGCTCATTGGAGCTTCATTGTAATGTATGGGACCAACTACAGCGAGACATCGCTAGCGACCGTAAAAACGGCTATTGCAAATTGACACAGGATTATGACGTCATAACTTTATAATGACTTGCAAGTACAGTCGCCATCACATACATAGGTACACTATGGCTGTTCAAAAATATCGGCACATGCACCCTAATGCCTTGAAAATAGAGGTCTGTTCCGATGTTTGTGACGTGCTTGTTTGCTCCGAACAGTCGCCATCACATACATAGGTACACTCTAGGTGTTCAAAAATATCGGCACATGCACCTGTACTAAAAGGGTTAATCTGAAAGCCGTAGGTACTAACTTTTGTATAGAAAAATATGTCAAATGCTGTTTTGGTTCTGAAATTGTCATAAAAACTTTTAAAATAAAAATCTTATTGTATCGATGGACCCTAAAAAACATATTTTTTTATATCTTCGAAGGCGCATTTTTTGTGTTTTTGATTATTTCATGTATTTTACTGCCTATTTTAGTATTGTGATAATTTGATGGTTTACTAAACATAAATTGCATCATAAGGAAACTACCGCGGCGTTGGGTAGGCCCGCCACAAGGTGGACTGATGACCTGGTAAAGGTCGCGGGAGTCCGATGGATGCGGGTGGCGCAGGATCGGTCACTTTGGCACTCTTTGGGGGAGGCCTATGTCCAGCAGTGGACGTCTCTCGGCTGATATGATTATGATGATGAAGGAAACTACGGAATTATACCATTAAGAAGCTACCCGCAACCAAAGGAATTCAAGGTGCTCCCGGCGAACTGCATCATCCGCTTTGTGGAAATGATGGAGCAAGCCTGGGAGCAGGCATAAAGGAGAGGGCAAATGCACAAAAGATCCCACTGGGTCGAAGTGCATCCGAAAGGGCCCTCACCTAGATAGATAGATAAGATAAGATAAAACCATTAAGCAGCGATAAGATTCTAAACAAACAATACTTTTCTTCTCTTACCTCAATAAAGCTTCAGACTATCCCCGAGAAAGCCAATAACACAATGTAGACACAAGTTATTAGTGTATTATATCGAAATACACACAACTGTACCCAAGCCGGTGCAGGACAGTCGTGCAGAAAAGCGATAATGAAATATTTGTGTTTGCGACGCCCCGATACAGTCTGACTGATACTCAAATCAATAACTTTTTATGAAAAGCAAGAATTGACTTTAAGTGTAAAGTTATTATTATTATATTGAAGCTAAGAATGTACGTAGTGCGTACCGTACATGTACTATCTCACTATAGTACATTACTTACCTAGGGCGGTTAAACAAAGAATGTCTCAGATCGCAGGTATTTGATGCGCTCTGAGGCTTTCTTTATTACCGCCCGTGGTGAGTACAACATTTTACGTCTCTATCTGGCCAGGAAGTGGGGTTTTCCTACTTTATGGCCAGGTATGAAGTAAATGTATTTATGTTTATTTCTCTCTCACCTTTCACAATAATAGGTATATTAGTAGATAGTTTATATAATCGCAATTTTATGACGTTTCCGTGAGTCACCAACGGTCTGACACCTCAGCATAATGCTGAGCCAGTGTCCGGCTCACTGCTGCAGAGACACACCTATTCCATGTTTTATGTGTTTTGTTCTGTTTTTTTTTTATTGTTTAATATGTGTGTGTTAGTGAATAAATGTGTCTTTATAATAATAATAAAAAGTATTTATTGAACTCCACCACAAAGTTTCAAAATAATGTGAGTGCCGTATTGCTTCGGGGCAGTTTATCGTCCTACACTACCAAAACGTAATATCTAGAATATCAGTGACATTAAATTTGAACCTTAATACTATGACGATACCGTTTGTTTTTCAACATGTATGTTGTAGTAGCACGTGCTTACTCGGTAGCTGGCGGCTATGCGATAATAGAGACAATGGGCTTTGTTTGAAAGATTAGGGCTCGGAGCGAAAAATTCACCTGAGAAGATCTAGACTATAACTAGCTGGGCGGCTCCACCCGCGTATTAAAACCCAGGCGGAGCCGTGGAATAAAATTTGGTCTAAAAGTCCAATCTTCATTTATATGAAGAAAAAAAAGAAAAAAAAGGTTATTTTTTTTTATCTACATCCTCTACCTACTTAGAAACTTAGAAAGCTAAAATTTCACAGACTTTCCTCTTTATAATATTAATCATTATATAAGTAACTACAAATGTTAGAATACTTTATTTTTACTATTTTCAAATACTGCCTATAACCGGCGCATGAGTTCCTTGTTTTCATTGTCAACTCTAAACTAACACCATGTGTTAATAACACTTGTGCGCGCGAGTGTACTGCCTGCGCCGGGTTGCACAAGGCTGTTCGGATTACGTCACTGTACGACCGTTTCGGACGGGTCTGTGCCACTCTGTACCGCAGATGCACAAGGCTTCTCACAGATTGTAAGGCCTGCAACACTCTGGCGCGGCCTGCGGTGGCGGTCAATAGTAAATTTAACAGCTAATGACAAGTTTACTATTGACCGCAGCGGCCAGGCCGCGCCAGTTCTTGGGAGGTCTAAACTTGTCATTAGCTGTCAAATTTACTATTGACCGCCACCGCAGGCCGCGCCAGCGTGGTGGAGGCTTAAAACATAGTGACATTAGTGACGCAGAAATATGTTACCTAGTGGCTCGGTGAGCTGTAATCAGCGTCACGGAATGTCATCTGGCTCGCCTGGCAAGCCTTTTAGAGCAAATTTCTTAAAAATGTTATGCATTACCTTTTTTTTTTTGCCTAAGTTAAGTTTTGTTATACTCTATGTATAGTTTTTGCACTAATAAACTATTTTCTTTCTATCTGTAGAACTCGCGAGCCACAAATCGAAATAAAAAAGGATTTCGAAAAATTTAATCGTAAAATTCTTTCTTTAATTGGACCTGCTCACAAAACTCACGATAATCGGTTGAAATGCGACCTGTAGAGGAGAACAACTGGAAAGACGCTGGCTTACGAAATAATCTTCGCCCAAGCTGAAAAGGCGAACTTCGTTCGATCGCTTCTCTCAATTAACGTTGATTATCCACCAGAGCTGAGCGAAATTGCGCGGAAAAAATGTACAACGATACGCGAGCGCGCCCAGCAATGTTTTCGAGCAATCCTAAGACTTACCCTAATTTTTAACCCTGACAACGGTTGTGGTTTCAATTTTGGATTTTAAAAGTTGCTGTCAAAAGACCTCTCCCCACAGCCCGTTTTAACCACTCACTTGCTTTCGGACTAAAAAAAGGTAGCCTAAATTGCTTTCATTTTCCTTTTATAGCCCATACTTCGCTTGGCAACCACAGTTGCCAGAAGCAAATTAGAGTTGCACGAAATTCAATCAAGTGGTTAATAAAATAGCCTTATGCTGGCAAAAAAAATATTATCGGCTCTGAAGCATCTATTTTCGTAGTTAGCGCCACTGTAATCAGTGCCGGCCCTGAGCCCTCAACCCGGGTGGAGCAAAATGGGCATTTGATTGAAACTCATTTCACATGGAAAAAAAAAACCATTAAGGCGCTATAGGTTCAGCGAAGTGAAGCGAACATAGTTTTTGAAACAATATAATGCGTCCGTTTATAATAATATGGTTTCAAAAAAATACGAATAGTAATCTTGAGGCTTTTCTGCAGGGAAATCAGTGATTCGAAACACGATTAAGCAATTTTCGCTCGATAGAAAAAAATCACGAACATAGGTCTAAAACATATTAAAATTCACTTAAAACATTCGTAGCAAATTATGCACATATTAACATTGGTTCTAAAAATCTGCAATATCATGTTTGAGGGAACTTAGTGATTACTTTTTTATTTAAAAACATGATATCCGCGCTTCCAAACACGCACTTCCATCTCGCTCACGCTTATGCTCAGCGAGAGGGAGAGAAGACCATGATACTATAGCGCCTTAATTTTTTTCCGCTTTTGGTGTCCCTAGAAATCTGGCACCTTGAGCTGCCGCAACCTCCACTCTACCCTCGGGCGGGTCCGGCTGTAATCTTAGGCGCCAAGTGGAATAACCCACACTCACCGCCGGTCGGCAGATAGCATTTTTTTATCAGCGCCATTATCGAAGTTAAACTGGTTTTACCTTTACTGACATTGCCTCAAATAGCAATGGAGTAACCTGGTTAAGGCATGAAGCAAAGTACGTGCGTCTCAATAAGATAAGAGTACACTCGTATGCGCCCGCCGTGTCGTATGTTAATGCGGGTGTTAACTATAGACAACATTTTTAGACCAATGGATATTAGATATTAGGTGACTTTCGGTGAAAAGTTTCACAGTTAGCATTCCACCTTTTTTTCAGGCCAAGGTTATGGTGTGAGACCAGACCAGAGGGTGTGGTACTGCGTGCTGCGTGACGTCTCCAGCGAGTCCTAACGACAACTCTACTCTCGCTTTTCCATACAACAAATGACATTTAGAGCTACTTAACGTAATGCATACTCATTCATCCCCGGACGACCCACGATAAAAAAAGCATAAGTATGTAAATAGGTACTTAATACAGGGTGGACTTTATAACAGGTGCAAAAAAGTGGTTTTAATTGAAAATGTTTATATATAAATCATCATATTCATAAATCATAAATTTATTTGAAAAGTAAAAGTACAAATTGCTACTTACATTTTAATATACAAATTTGTATGGTGGAAACCAAAAGTAAGTGTCAACTGACCCCCGTACTAGTTTGCACTGTGTCACGGTGTGGGTCAGGATCTCAGGATTCACCGTCCTTATAAGTGTCACTTAGTTAAATAAGTAATTATGCTATCCTATTACATTCGTTCATATGTTCGTTACATATGTTTTAATTATTGTTTCTTTGAAATAAGTTGCTAGTAGTAATAGTGCTATAAGTAACTTTTGATATTAAAAACACTATAATAAATCTAGTTTAATACAAGGCAATTAATAAAAACAACAATATAAAACTTAACCTAAAGGTAAAAAAATTGGCCTAAGTCGCCGTCAACAGGCAAGGTGCCCAGAAGGCTGGCTATAATAAATGAAATTAAAATTAAAAATTCACAAAAATATAATTTTAAAAACCATAATGGAAAAACTATTATGACTGCTGTGCTATGATTTCGTGGTGCCAATATACAATACTTAGAGGTCATAACTTTAGATCAAAATTTCTACGAATTAAAATTCATAAATAAATAAATGGGACACAAACACAAGATACTGCAGATGCTCTTAGCGTCCTTTTGAATATTTGCTCCTGTTAAGGGCCCCCCATGCACGTATTTTCGAGGATGTAAACCTTGTGGACCTCAAAAACGTCTTTCGTAATCCTGCTGCGCTTATTATTGCTGATCAGAGCAGGGTTTCTTAAAGCGGGGTCCATTGCTAGCGGTCCACGGCCGCTTTGTTCACTTTAAAGTTTTTATTAGACATATATCTGCATATCTACGCGCACCCATTGTTATTGCCTAGCGTCCGGAATCTGAATTTTGTCGAATAAAACTAAAAATCGTAATAGATTACTCAGGCGCCAAAGGTGATATGTACATGTATGCGACTTGCTTTGTCAGAAACAATCCCACTATTGAACGAGCTTACTAACTCCAAGACAACATCCTTCTTGATACTTAAGTTAATAAGTAAAATATCCAACTGTTCAACTGAGTTTTTACAAGCTTTATATGAACTTGCACTGTTCGTATGTATGTAAATATGTATGTAAGTATTGTAAGTTGTCCGTCAAAATTTGCAATCCATTTTTCAGTCACTTCCCATTATCCAATTGATCTGAAATTTTGCAAGCATCTGTATATCGCATGACAATGCAATATTGGAGCTGGAAGGTGGCCATTGGAACTCCGCAATAAAACGACACAACCCCATCGAGTTTGGGCTCGTTAGAATCGTCTCAATGAGTACTTGATGATGATATGCAGAAAAGTGCAGTCGGCAGTAAAAGCTAGTACCAAAAAATTAATTTTTTTGACAGAAATTTATTATTTTACAATATTTTTAACAGGGGTCCGCCGTGATATTTTTGAAATTCTGTAAGTGGTCCATGCCTAACAAAAGTTTAAGAACCACCGGATTAGAGCGATATATGTTTTGTAAAAAACCATTATATCATAGTCTGCATGTTGGTCAGTGCGCAATGTGCATGCGCAGGCCAACGATGTGCATCGATCATGACCTTGCAGAGTGACCTAGCTGCCCACTGGACAACGCGTGAACTATGGAAATAGATATAATACACATTCGTTCATGTTCTGTTGCACTCAAGGTTCGTGTTGCAAATTATGTATTTGAATGTATTTTTTATTCAATAAAAAATAAAAATAAAAAAGAACTGCCTATATACGTCCCACTGCTGGGCACAGCTCATCTCGTGGTTGATAAGGAACGGGCAGTAGTCCCCACGCTGGCTCAGTGCGGGTTGGGGACTTCACATACACCTTTGCAATTCTTCGCAGATGTATGCAGGTTTCCTCACGATGTTTTTAATTCACCGACAAGCTAAGGGTAATTAAAAAATATTCCGTACATTAAGTTCCGAAAAACTCATTGGTACGAGCCGGGATTCGAACCCACGCCCGCCGTTTAACAGCATGCCTCAACCACTGGGCTAATTTTTTTTTATTTTTTTTATTTAATAATTTACATCAGAAATATTATTTCCATAATTTGTTAGTAACAGTGATCTTAACACTATGTTAGTAGGTATTTTATCACACTTACAATTAGCAGTTGGATGGCCTATGCAACCTATCCCAATGGAACAGGAAGGGACCATCCAAGCGCGCCGCCACCGTCTGCAGGAGGCTGTTCGGGCTGCCGCGCAGGCGCCTCATCAGGGACGCAACCCGCTTACGCATTATGGCGTGAAACCCATCCGTGTGCGCTTCGCAAAACATCCCTGATGCACTGCAATGGCGCGGCAGCCCCAACAACATCCTAAACCCATTATTATAGTGGACGCGAAGGGCACTGTAAGCCTTTTGCGTATAGTTGATCCATAGGCTGCAGGTGTAAAATGATTGGCAGAACGCCTTAAAAAGGGTAATCTTTACGTCGGTGGTACACCTTGCAAACCTACGGATCAACATGTTGCTCCTGACTGAGAGTGCCCTACGCTCCCTCTCCACGTCCTTGTTGTCACTCTGGGTCTCCGTGACCCAGTGACCCAGGTACTTGAACTCCTTTACCATTTGCAGAGGTGTGCCGTATAGATAAGCCGGTGGAACGCGTGGATAGCATTTGCACCCCGCCTTAAATACCAGCAACACACTCTTGGAAGTATTATACCTGAGCCCATGGGACACCGCATACTCTTCGCAGACCCTGAGCAGCTTGTTAAGGGCATTGACCGATGGGCCCAACAACACCATGTCATCTGCATAACTAATGTTATTCACAAATGTGCCATCCACTGAGCATCCAGTCATAGTGTTGTTGAGCTCATCAATCAACCGATTCACATACAGACTGAAGAGTTTGGGCGATGACAAACCCCCCTGTCTTACCCCGCACTCCAGCCTGTACGAATCAGAAAGCGAGTCGGACCATCTGACAACATTTTTCTGGTGACCGTACCAGTACCTGAACAATTCAGTCAACTCACTGGGCAAGCTGGTATCCTCGTACAGTTTCTGCCACAGTTTATCATAACGCACCAAGTCGAAGGCTTTCGACAAATCAAGGAAACACGCGTACACAGGTGTTTCCCTGTCTGTGTAGTACCGGACAGTGTGCTTGAGACAAAGAACTGCAGTCTCCGTGGAGAGTCCGGACCTAAAACCGAACTGTGCATCATTAAGAGTCAGGTGTTTCCCCAGTTCTCTGTCCAACACACTGTCCAGCACTTTGGCCACAATAGTAGCCAACGAAATGGGTCTATAATTATTTATGTCAGCGTTGTCTCCTGTCTTGTTCTTAACAATGGGCACTACCACGGTCCTCATCATGTCATCTGGTAAATACGAATGGCCGACACAGAAGGTGAAGAGCAAGGCGAGTACTCTTGGCAAGTGCACTCCGGCGTTCTGTAGATGTTCTATACTAAGAGAGTCGTAGCCAGGTGATTTTCCGCGCTTCATGCTCTTCACCACCGTGTCCACGTCCTTCGCAGTGACCCGCATATAGGGCCCACCAGACTGCCGCTCTACCTGCGGGACCTCCCCTCCCGTACCCGTTCGAGACTCGACTTTAAAGTGTGTCCTGAATTGTTCAGCAATTTGGTACGGCTCGCTAATACCCCCGACGCTCACAGGAAGACTCGACCTGGGGCTCAATTTGCGTGTATTTTTCCAGAAACTAGGAAAGTCCTTTTTTGAGTGATGCATCGCTATAATGTTCATCTTAATTTGTTCAGCGTTATCTTGGCACCACTTAAGCTTACGTTTAAAAATCTTCCTAGACTCTAACATTTCATTGTGCAAAGATCCTCCATTCGGCTTACCACACAAAATCCAATTTTGAAATGCAAGTCGAGCCTCCGAGTGGGCCTGTCGTACATGCTTGTTCCAGCCCACAACATGTTTTTTATGTTTAAAACGCTTTTTTATTGAGTAACTTACGGTGGCGGCCTCACTTAAAATATTTATAATTTTTGCATGTAGCTTGTCAATAACTAACCTATGATCTAAATTATTACATTGCTTGTCACTACACTCTCTGAAATCGTCCGGAAAATCAATAAATCTAAGCTTTTCATTACACAAATTTTTAAAACATGTCAACTGTTCAGATGTCCTTTCCCCCCAAATAATTGAATTTAATGTTGAACTACTAACCTTATTATTAGCCGTCATTAATCCCAAATTACATTTTATTTCTAGCGGGTGATGATCGGACCAATACACATCGCAGTGAACTTTAACGTCTACGACTGTTTTCCAAGCCACTTCAGTTACCAGGCAATGATCCAGCCAGCTTCTCGATCCACTGATGTCACTGACATATGTGTATGTGTCCGAGTCATAACCTAAACACTCCATGTCCGCACACTTCCACTTTAAATCACTGCAATAATTAATTAGTTCTTTGCCAAACCTCCGCCCGGGGTGCGCATTGAAATCCCCTAGTATGTATACGTAGTCTATCTGACATTCCTCCACTATCGCAGCGATTTCTCCTATGCACTCAGCAAACTCAGTAAATGTCTCAGCCGAGTCCGTAGGCATGTAAACCGAAAACACCAAAAGTTTACGCTCCGGAAGATCTATTCTAATAGCTACTAAGCGCGCACTAATACACTGCACCACCGATACCGATGTAAACAAACGAGTGTCATACAGAATAGCACATCCACCGTACGGTCGGCCTAGACATAAGCCGGCGCTCGTGTCAACAGCTGATTTCCCTGCATACGCAAAAAACTGATCTATGCCTCCCAGGTAAGGTATATTTTCCGGCAGTAGCCATGTTTCTTGCAAGCATATAATCTGTGCCCTGCGACACAACGACTTTACACATTCAACCGATCTTGTTACCGATCTGCAGTTGAAACTGCACAGTTTTATTTCAGTTAATTGCGCCATTAAGTACCGTTTTTGATCCCGTCATTCGCATCCCCGTTTCATATGTGCTCCTATTAAAATAGATAAACCGACGAAATTTTATTCCTTCGGGCCACATAGCACTATCCATAAATGATGACACTTTGGTGTGTGGTACAAATATTTTGTACGCGTCGTATCGCTTAGGGTTTTTCATGTTTATTTTTTTAAGCGTTACAGATAATCCCGTTTTCTGCTTTATATGGTCATGAATATCCGTTTCACTTGTTTGCTTGTCCACGTTGTTAATAAACAGAGGGATTCGAATGTCTGCAGCTTTGAATTTTCCGTCTGCTTGTACCACTGCTTTTCCTTCTCGCCCTAACAATCGTGACTGTCGCCTTCGCTTCTTTTTATTTCCTGCTTCATCCCATCCTGGGCTGTCCGGCGTAACCACATTCGGGGCACTTTCACTGCCGCTAACAACCTCCGCCATCGTCTTACGCTTGGACCACACGTTAATATCTCGTGCACATTGTCGTTCCGTCTCACTCGCCAGCGCTGGTGTGCTAGGCACTGTCTCGTTCACGCACTGCTCACGCGGGGTGTCGGCCGGTATATTCTCTTCTAGCACGGGGGACCGAGACAACATAACTTTTTCTGTTCGTATACTTAACTCGGGCTTGTCGGTCGCCGGCGTACCGCAATTGCGATCCGCGTATTTTTCTACACTGGGGGGTAGACCCATCGGGCCGCTATCGTAACAGAAACTAGTTTGCCTAGCAGCCGCGCCGCGTCTTTTGTTGTTGACATTCAAATCAAACGGATTCACCATTGATGCTTGTTTCAGATTTACCAGGTCGTCCTTAACCTGATTTAATTGGTGCTCTGTAACGTACGTTTGCTTAATGGTTTCCAACTCGCTTTTTAATACCAGTATGTCCTTAAGTAAACGGGTGGCATCGACATGGTCGAACGAAATGGGTGGAAGTCGGTGCAAGTCCCTAGCTACAAATATGGGAAATTCCTGGGACTCGTGTTGTTTGAAAAGCGATATGATGTCTTGCAGATTCCGCTCTGTTTTGCCATTGTTTTTCCGTATTACTTTCCGTTGTTTCGTAGTAATCGAGTCAAATAGCAAATCCTTAGCTGTTTCGATTTCTTGTATAGAAAAAGAAGAGGTTACCAGCTTTTTAATACTCTCTTCACTCATCACGTCCACTTTATTCTGGATGAATGCTAACACTTCACAGATCACAATTTCGCAAGTCGAACATTTTATCACATTAGAGGCCATGGCCTTGGACGTGAGTCACCGTTACACGTCCGAACATTCGCGCGTTTCGCGCGAGACTTCTAAATTAGACTTTAAAAATAATGGTGAACTGTTTTAGAATGTGCAACTCAAAACCTTTCATAATGGTTCCTCACTTGACCTAATAACTGATGGTGTTGTAGTTACTGTTCATTCGTTCATTATTCATTAAAAGCTCATATTGTCAAAACGAATGAATGATGAATATTGTCAATACCAATATATATGATGGATCAAAGGCCGCAAAAATATCTGACACGCTCTAACGGCTCTCAAGGAATAAAGTTTGTCATCAGATATTTTTGCGGCCTTTGTTCTATCTTATTGATGGGGAATTTCAAAAAAAATGGGCGATTAAGGTTAACTAAAGTGATGTTTAAGTCACGTCTAACCTGTCGGTTTTGTTACTAAACGTAGGCGATTTAAATTAAGTGTCGGTTTTGTTACTATCTGTCCGTTAAAGGGTGCAAAAATAATGAATATCCCCTGATGCCGATGACTGTACATGAATTATCAATCATGTTTCGAAATAACCGTACTACATAACAAATATCAAATTGAAAACTGCCTAATTTCAAGATTTTCAATGTTCTACAAGAAATTCAAACGTTTGAATTACAAATAAAAGGTCAAAGGATAACATATAATATTTTTTTTGGCTTTATTCACGAGCCCATTAAGAAGCCTTAAGCGTGTCAAAAATGACCATCTGGCTCCGTAGCATGGATGGCGTTATCACGCGATAAGTGATATGATAAGCGCGTCGTCTCGTTCTATCGAACGGTGTCAGCCAGGGACCATTGCTCTATCCTGTCACTTGTCGCGTGATAAGGCCATCCATGCTACGGGGACTCTGGCGTAGTTACTCCCGGTAACGGACAGAACTTAGGACTATTAATGGTTCGAATAACTGAGCTTAATACTCGGTATAGTAAAGTATAATTTGTTCACACTAGAGTAGCTTGCGCAGCCATGTGCATCGATCGTGACCTCCTGACCGCGACCTACCGCGAAACCTGCTCCTTACAGCTGTATAACACATATTCTATGTTAAAGTTTGGATGTTAACTCAATGACGCAAAAACAGCAGACATTTAGATGAAATTTGGCATAAGTAGAGATAGTTTATAATCTAGATTTAAAGACTTATTATTCCAAAACCAACTGATAATGGTGGTCATTACATTTATTTTCGGATTTAAGATATGGATGTAGATAAACAATCTAACACAGCATGCAGACGATAAGTTAAAGTACGGTCTCAGCGTCTACATAACTTTACCGTGGATTGACCTATGTTTTTTGCCCTACCCTGGCGATAAGACTAATAAATGATACAAAATAAATGCAAAAAGATCTCTCCGGCGGGGAATCGAACCCCGGTCTCCCGCGTGACAGGCGGGGATACTTACCACTATACTACCGAAGACTTGTTCGAGCTGATGAAATTAGCTATTAGCAGCTGCGTGGTGTATTTATCGCAGTTATCGCATTCGCAGGCGAAATGTGTTTTTCGGGTTCCGTAGCCAAAATGGCAATAACTAACAACCCCGACATTTTCATTTCAAAATTCAATATCTCAAAAACGGCTGAACCCTTTTGTTAAAACGTAGCTAAGAACCATCCCGATCACGTCAGCTTTCGGATAAAAAAAACCGCATTCAAATCGGTCCATTCGTTTAGGAGCTACGATGCCACAGACAGACAAACACACAGACAGTTGAACTTTGTAAATGCAAATATCGGGGGTTTTCCAACTTTTCTAAATTGTTAATTATACATACTCTGTAGGGAATTGGATATACCTACATATTTACAAGGGGTGTCTAGAAGTTGGTCTTCACAAAATCAACGATAACAACAAATTAAATGATTATGGTGGGCTTTATGTAGGGCGTAATCTCCGAAACTGCTCATCCGACTGCAATATTCTTTCACCAGTATATTGAATAAGTCTACCGGAAGGACATAGGCAACATTTTATCCTGGGGTTTTAACCGACTTCAAAAAAGGAGGAAATTTTATGTTCCACTGTATGTAGGTATATATTTTTTTATGTAGGTATGTTCACCGATTTCTCCGTCAATTGAGGACCGATTTCCAAATGTTATTTTAACAAAGGAGTATACTCTTGAGGTGGTCCCACTGTCACCAAGTCAGGATCTGGTGAAGGGATCCCAGGGAAGTTAATGGCAACCCTCAAGATTTATAGGCAGGCGTGTAGTAATTTTGGTATTTTCTATTATAACTCGTACTGTGTTAACCTTCGGAAATCGCAATTTTGGTGAAGTGGAACTGATGATGAAGACCACAGATGACTTTGTGGAACACCTCAAAGATGTAAAGTACTTACACTAAGTCAAAGATTCTGACATGATTCCGTTGAAGTAGCAACTAATGAAGTGTTAATTCTGAGATCCTTGAGGAATCAACGGAACGCGGATCGAGGCAAGCTAATCCGAAATTCACAATCCGAAACTTTTCCCCATATATTTTCCCAGCTCGCCCCATTGCTATCCCCTCTAACTCCACTACGGGGTGAGGTATGGGATTCCCCACTTTTTGTGTTTATCGTTAAAGTTATGAAATTAAACGACAGATAATCATTAAAAAACTAAAATTCATACTTACGGCCGGAACATTCTTTATGTATAAAAATGCAAATTTATCGAGGTTTGAATGTCTATTTAGACCCAAGTCACCCCATTTTACGGTACGATAGGTATACTTAAAAGTAAGTAAACAAGTTTCATATACTTAAAGAAAGTCGCGGACAAAAGCTGGTAATAAATATTAAAATTTTGAAGTGTCAACTTAGACTAGGGACTAGGAAGCTGAGTTAAGCGCAACATTTGATGAATAGGAATGTAAGAACTTTCATTGAGAAACGTTATAAGACGTATATGATTCATTTCCACTTATTACCTTTTACTTCTGATACAACAGCTCGTTCTGTTTCCCAATATTCCCATAAAACAATTGAGTGGTGTGAAATCTCATTCCAAAATCATCCTACATCTCGTCCATTGGAAAAGGTGCCCTATTTAATAGGTAATAGAGTTTTTGTCAACCGCAGTAGATATCGTTGTAAACAATGGTCGTAATAGTTAGTCTATCAGTTCGAAATTTAAATATCAAAGCTTGATATTGGATTTTGTAGTCTTATAAAATGGAATAAGGTTGGTTTTCTGATGATAATATATTGTAGTTAGACTTGATACAACAATGGATAATGCGAAAACGAAAAAATATAAGAGATTTATTTGGCCTTGTGTGTAATGTAGTTTTAGGTTGTCTTCACGGTTTAATTTAACTATAGTTAGGTCCATATAACATTAGATTTTGAACGGACGAATTCGTCAACGTATTATTTTTGTTTACCTATCTAGGATAGCAAAGGGAAATATTGCAATAGTTTTACTTAAGAGGCTGACAAGACCAAATTTGTTGAAATTGATATTATTTAAGCAGTTGTATACGAAAAACTATTTGTTATAGCATATCAAAAAAAATATAAGTTAATATTCATCATATTCCCAAGGCCGTAGACGGACTCGAAAGTCTCGAAACATAATTGGATGAAATCGGCTCGATAGAAAATAATTGCAAAGATTGGTCTTAAAATCATCTTAAACGGTTCCTTGTCCTTATTTTTTGACGTATGGGACTGCAATTAAAAACATGAAGTCCACATATTCATACCTAAACCGTTGCCGAGCCATATTTCACAAATATTCCACACTTTTTTTTATTTCAATATTTATTCATTATTTTCGTCTAAAACCTGGCCGCTCAAGTAACACTCGTTCTCGCTTACTCCGATACAAATAGACAGTGTGCGCGTTTTTGGTGTTGACAGCGCTTTAAATCGATCATTAAGTCCGTTTCAAACATAACATTTTAATTCGTTTTACAAGCTTTCTATTAACTTGCAATGTATGTTCGGATGGAATCTTGCAACTCAATTTTGAAGTAGGTAGATATCTTCAACCGATTGAGCTGAACACAGATGTATGAATATAAGGAGATCGGACATGGCGGCCGATTTGTATAGAGTGAGCCTGTCGCAAGTACATTAACCCACACAACGCCCAAGTAATTGACAAGACAAAGCACGCACACATCTAAAACACACACTCTTGTGTACACGCTTATTTGACAATAAACGCGCATCATATCAGGCATTTTGGAAAAAAACGTAATATTCTCTGCGATCAGCACGCGTGCACAGTATGGCAGTGTATGCCCATTGAGCATACAGCTGCGACACGGCCGCCGGCGGCTTGTCCTCTCTCTAAGTATTCTATGCTCTGAGGAGCTGAAGTTGGGTAAAGGTATACTTTGGAAGACTTCAATATTATGGTACCATCGAGCTGATCTGATGATGAAGACAGAAGGTGGCCATGGGAATTCAGTACGTAAGCGACGTAACCCCGTTGAGTTTTGGCTAGTTAGAATCTCCTCAATTAGTAGTTGACGACTGTATACAGAAAAGTACAGTCGGCAATATAAACTTGTGGGTACCAATTTTTTTTGACAGAATTTTATTTGCGTTTCAACTGTCCTGATTTGTTTATTGATTACTTTTTAAATTCGTCTGTCCTGTAATAAAGTTTCTTGGCATGAAATGCTTTTTTGATCGAGAAATATAATGCAGAACATAATCTCTAGATGTTCACTCCATTTTGTCCAAAAACAAAGGAAATCATATAAGTTAACAAAAATAGCGAAGTAGGTATTTTAAATATCGAAGTCAAAAAAATCGGCTAAGTGCGAGTTGGACTCGCGCACGAAGGGTTCCGTCCAATTATCTATAAAAGCGGCATAAAATCACGTTTGCTGTATGCTGGGAGCCCCTTTACATATTTATTTTATTCTGCTTTTCAGTATTTTTTGTTATAGCGGCAACAAAAGTACCTACATCATCTGTGAACATTTCAACAGTCTAACTATCACGGTTCATGAGATACAGCCTGGTGACAGACGGACAGACAGACATACAGACAGGCAGCGGAGTCTTAGTAAGTAATAGGGTCCCGTTTGATGACTTGATCTTTTTACATGTTGAATACATAATTGAAACTTACATAATTCATACGAACATAAAGGAAGGTTATAATCAAAGGAAGTGTGCATCTAAACTTCGCACAGCATCCAATGCCAGTCATTATTTATGAGATATTATTATGTAGGTACAATGATATTCAAAACTTATTTCATACTCCGCCCACTAGGAAGACATTTTCAAGGCTTCTACTAACGTAATGCCTACAGAATATACATGTGTTTATTTGTATGACATAATCATGACGTAGTTTCCGGTGACAAATAATATAATAGATACCTATTTGATTCACAAGCATTTGCTCGCGACTTGACCCGCTCAATCTTTCGTTTCAACGTCCCTAAATTTCATCCCTTTCACGAGTGATATTCGAGATGAAATGTAGTATTATATCCTACGTTTTAATCCAGGGAACTATCCTTATGCCAAATTCCATCTAAGTACACCCAAATCATCCGTTTGTTCAACTTTGACACTTATAATGTTAAGTAGGATATTCGTAAATCTGAAACAACAGCTGAATAAATTAACATTTTAAAACCCGGACCGTAACAAACATTAGACATAGAAAAACTTTATTCAACACCACAATTTATACATAGGTACAGTGTACAAATTAGACTTAAGAATAGACTTAAAACGTATACAATATCGTGCGAGGCATTAACATTGCGTGATGCTAAAAACAGGGATCGGAAACCGGTATTGTTTGTATGGGAACGAAAACGTTATTTTTTCGTTCTTTTGATAATAATTTCATTTCTAATTGGGCAATCTAATAATACGCACTCGTTACCTCAAAACACAACTGATTCCTACATGTGAAGTATAAAATAGTTCGAGATTTGTGGTAAACCGAGGTTTTTGCAATTAACCGGTTCCGATCCCTGGCTAAAAAGGGGCTAGACTCAGCATAATGTTGTAGTGTGTACTGAGTACAGTCGCCATCACATACATCGGAGCAAACAAGCAGCTCACAAACATCGGAACACACCTCTATTTTCAAGGTATTAGAGTGCATGTCCTGATATTTTTGAACAACCTGTTGCTATAGTGCACCGATGTATGTGATGGCGACTGTACCTACACTGCAATGCTATTTTTCAGTCAGACCCTTACATATCATCATCATCATCATATCAGCCGAAAGACGTCCACTGCTGGACACAGGCCTCCCCCAAAGAGTGCCACAGTGGCCGGTCTTGCGCCACCCGCATCCAGCGGACTCCCGCGAGCCTTCCGGTACTACGTGGTCGCCACTCGAGAACCTTTCCGCCCCAACGGCCATCGGTTCTACGTGCAATGTGTTACATATAATAAGTTTTAATTCTAATATATGTAGTTAAGAATAATCTCAACTGACAAAATACATTCGACTAAAAGAACCACATTAAAATCGGTTAACTCGTTTGGGAGCTACGGTGCCACAGACAGACAGACACAAAGATCACATATACCTTTCAAACATCCGAACGTGTCCACAGAGAAGACTGTATGACATGCAAAGATCGAGTTGATTCATACATATTTCCAAGCGCTATAGATTGGTTTCGTATTTGACCTCGGCGTGGCCTTACCGTGACAACGCTTATGTAATGTTTAGCGAAGTATTATTGTCAGTCGTGATAATTCCGGTTTGACAATGTTTGTGACAAATGGGTTCTCTATTGGAAGGCATAAAGTCATTTGTACTATTATTGTTACGCATAATTGTTTTCGCCGAAATAGTGATGTGCATAATTCTCATTACGCATAATTATATACGCATAACATTAAAAAGCATAAATACTGAAAGCATAATCTTCATGAAGACTAATGTCAAATAGCATAAGCACAAATAGGCATAATAATCAATTGGCATCATATCAAAATGCATAACAAAAAAAAGTTATGTACAAATGGCTCATATAAAGTGATACCTATCTACCCGTTCAAAATCCCTGAAATTTAGATTTTAGCCTATGGTTTTCTTAGTAGTAAATTGCCTAATTTTCATTAGTAGTAAGTTTTAATAAAAGGTTTTTCCGCTCTTTTATAAAAAAAAAAACCTCGAAGACGAAAGCGAGAGCAAGGCTCCCGCTTCCATCTTCTAACCTATCTGCGATCCGAGTCGGTTTTGCCACTAAGCCCCTGTTCCCTAGTACTTACGCTACGATCACTCTCATTGATTGATCTCAGAGAAAAGGGAGTCTTCGAGGTTATTTTTTTTTATAAAATAGCGGAAAAACTAATAATATGACAATAACTAAACTGAGTTTTATTCATTTATAAAACTGAAATTATGGATTATGAGATAATGAGAGATATACCAAATAATTATTAGCCCAAACAATAGTATGCGTAATGTGTATTCGGCCAATAAAGATTAGGTCAACAGAAATGATGCTATTAGCGTAGTATGCCAAAAAAGTAGTAGGCCAAAGTATTATTATGCGACAGTATTATTATGCCAATATAAATTATGCCAAATCAATTATGCGAAACTATATTAGTCAAAAAAAAATTATGCCAATGAAGGGGATCCCTGACAAATGTGCTGCACTATTTGTCTGCTTAGTGCTTCATATAACCTGAGGATTAGGGGCGTTGTTTCAAAGCATCGGTACTTAATCGTAAGTATAATGTAATGACCGTCAAAATCTGATTTTGATGATGATGATTTTCAAGTCACATAGCTGTTCCTAAACTTGTGTTGTTTGAATGATAAATAAAGATCTTCATAGCAAATACTCGGATATTCTATTTATTAGCCACCCAAAACAGATAACATTCATTACATTTGATTGTACAAATGAAATCTGGGGTTCTGGTTAGAAATACCATCCAAAACATTTCCAGCATGATTACAAATATCAACGAGCGAAAACTATCCTAAAACTACACTAAAATACTACATACCAATATGCTTAAGCATGCAAACTAGATCATAAGTGTGGTTAAATTAAACTTGTCTTAAAAACAAAAGAAAACCAAATAAAAGTAAATTAGAATTAAGACACTGATTGCACCGATTTAATTAAAATTAAAAGGTTTAGATATACGTGATATGACTGAGAGAGATTTACTACTCACGATCAGCTTTGCCGACAGACCTTGACGTATTTTAAAATCGAAAGTCTTCTCTATCGCGATGGTTTTTAGCTATGTATGTTTGTGGCATCGGGGTTGTATTAAAATTGAAATTAATCTGGACAGATATTTACTACATATGTCATTATCGGATGACCTACACTGGTAGACCTTGAGGTGTGTTGACGAGCTGGTAAATCAGAACATGTCTACCCACGCTACGGTATGACGACACACTGACATCATCCGCAGGTGAAGCGTACACTTGTCACGAAACAAGCACATATACTGACTGATGACCTGGTAAAGGTCGCGGGAGTCCGCTGGATGCGGGTGGCGCAGGACCGGTCATTTTGGCACTCTT
Source organism: Epinotia brunnichana (assembly GCA_963854355.1). Taxonomy (NCBI): domain Eukaryota; kingdom Metazoa; phylum Arthropoda; class Insecta; order Lepidoptera; family Tortricidae; genus Epinotia; species Epinotia brunnichana. The sequence continues at coordinate 3,953,045 of OY977962.1, read as the reverse complement.
TGGGGGAGGCATATGTCTAGCAGTGGACGTCTTTCGGCTGATATGATGATGATGATGATGATGAAGCACAAATAGTCAAGACATGTTTTTTTTTGCTTTTGACATATTAATCCGTAACTAGGCATAATTAAAACTATTGTGGGTAAGGCTCGGTCGCGCTGTATAGAGTTAACAAATCGTTCTTAAAATACATGCAAAGAGCTGACCAAAACAGTGTGTATTTAAAAATACACTGCCATAAATATGGTGAAAGGAGACAGTATGATACTGCAGTAATAATTTGCCAGCCCGTCAACAACACACTTCAACCGTGTTCCTATGCCATACCCACGAGAAAAAAGCGGTTATAGCTTAAAAAAAGTTTAAAGATAGAGATTTTCTTTTTAGTTTTACCATTTCATCTATAGGTACATGTTTTTCACAGACGTAAAATTGTGATATCATTGACTGTACGTCGTCCCCAATATTCATGTTACAGCAGAAGCCACAAGTGATTATACCCGGCCTCGCCTGGAGGCCACACTAATCTGCTATCGGCTCCAACCTTATTAGCGCAATCTAAAGCTCATTATCGGTACAACAACCGCACGGAACTCTTGTCGAAAATCCAATACAGCTTGCAGTTTGTAACCTTAATAGTTTTACAATAAGGATGAGTTTTGCTTGCGTTTTTATGTCAGTTCTCTCACAGTTTTAATGCATTTTTTATAGTTTCCTTTATAAGTGGATATTAAGTATTGATTTTGTGAGAAAATGTAATAAAGTTAGCGCGTATGTACTTAACAGTGAAGTAATATTTAGACACAATTGTATCTTTGAATCTTGTTTTTCTCACGTCTCCTCCATTCTTCATTTTCCTTGATGCATATCTTTGTATACACGCATTATTAAACTGTGAAATTAAGCTGACTCTATATTTACTGTAAATTAGTGGTTGTAAATGCTAAAAAGATATTACAAGCTATTTAACATCAAGTAGACCCATTTAGAGAAAGACAAACGAAGAAGTTTTAAGGATGGTAGATGAGAAAAGATGTTTGCTAGGATGTATTAGAAATAGGAGAGGCAAGATGTTGGGCCACCTGATACGGCACTACAGTTTCTTCCTAAACATCCTGGAGGCTAAAATTGAAGGCAAGAGAGGCAGAGGAAGGCCTAGGCTAACATATTTTAGCCAAATAAAAGATAAAGCTGATGTCGAGTCATATGAGGAAGTCAAGAGGCTGGCAATGGACAGAGAAAAGTGGCGGTTACTCCACCGACAAGAGCAAGGCTTTTAAGTAATGATGATGATGATGATGAGACCTATTTAGGAACGTCCCTAGGCGGGATAACAACTCCATCATGTGGCTGGTCGTACAGGGAAAAGTGAAGGGTACTAGATCGCGCAGCATGTCACCTATACGCTAGACTGACTCATCATATCAGCCGAAAGACGTCCACTGCGTAACATAGGCCGCCGCCAAAGAGTGCCACAATGGCCGGTCCTGGTCGCTGCCCGGTCGGGCGCTGGACTGACTGACCAAGTGAAATCCGCTGTAGCTAACCGCGTATCTGACAACGCCAGACAGTCCGCTAACAGTGAAAGATGGCGGGTGATCGTGCGGAGATCTGTGTCCCCCTCTACCACCGACGATGATGCCTTGACGTGACCACGACGGCTGCCAAGAGCGAAATGACAGAGAAGAGAAGAAGAGAACAATTTAACAGTACCATGGTTCCATAGTGACGGAAGGGAATGGGTCATTCTCAAATAGTTAACGACACTTGTCACAACCGTGCAAAAGTTAAGAATTTCCCAGCAGTTAAATATTGTAGGTAAGTAATACTAATACTTATTTATATAATAGCTCCTATCAATATTTTGGTCCTTATACAATAAAAACAAATTAAGTATTAGCAGCGTTAACTTTTGCACGTGGTTGTAATTGTGATGAGACAAGCCAATCACATTTTTTGAAAAATACCCGAACATGCTCATTTTCTTGTCTATCTTTCAAAATCAGAATGACAATGGTATAAGAAATTGGGAATATCCCCTTCTGCCGTTTTAACGGTTGGAACCGCGGCCCTGTTGATACAGGATTTTATAATTATGATGACTAGCTTTTCGACCCCGTCTGCGTCATCAACGGTAAATTCCATGACAACTTCTGTCCCCGATTTAAGGTTCTCCAGGACGGTCGACTCTCCTTACAATCGTAGTTTGGTTCTCATTATCAATTCAATTCAATTCAATTAATGTTACATAAAAACATGGTGTACCTACAGCAAAAGGGTATTACAATAAAAACAAAAGTATTACATGTTTCGCTGCTAGTGCAACACGTAAAATGTAAGGTAGCTAGTGCAACACGTAATATTAACAGGATTTGTCATTAGTTCAGTCGCCATCACATACATAGGTACACTTTAGGTGTTCAAAAATATCGGCACATGCACCCTAATGCCTTGAAAATAGAGATGTGTTCCGATGTTTGTGACGTGCTTGTTTGCTCCGATGTATGTGATGGCGACTGTTCATGATAATTAAAAGATACAATTCAATATATAAAACGGAATACTGAAAAAAAGGTTTTTTTTTATACACAATGGGATCCGCAACATCTAGTTTGGTAACTAGCTTCTGTTGCTATAAATTATAACAGGAGCAAATTAGAGACAGAAGTTTTTTCTTAGTAAACTTAACTATAGAGGTGAACAATAGGATTCAACTATTAGGCATATGTGTCCAACATTGAGACGTTTACCTTACATAGATTTGCAGAATGAATAACATGTTGCAACACTTGATATGTCCATAAAGAATATTTACTTAATTCGTGTAGGATTTAAGGTTATAACGCCCACGATTCAAACTCAAGGAAAATGTGGATGTTGGCGAAATTCTATGCGAAGTGGTTTTTACGAGTGGACTTTTATAGATATGTACAAATTGGTTTTTATGATTTGGCTTTTGTCTAGATATGGCGGGTCCCATTGTCATCATATCAGCCGAAAGACGTCCACTGCTGGACATAGGCCTCCCCCAAAGAGTGCCAAAATGACCGGTCCTGCGGACTCCCGCGACCTTTGCCAGGTCATCAGTCCACCTTGTCCAGCCTACCCACGCCGCGCCTTCCGGTACGTGGTCGCCACTCGAGAACCTTTCCGCCCCAACGGCCATCGGTTCTACGTGCAATGTAAATACCCAATTGTAAATACAAAAATTCATATTATTCCACTATATGCCGTTATAAAAAGGACCATACTACGTTTGTACTATTATGAAGAGTCGAGCGCGCGGGGACGCTTAAGATTAAAAGTGTCATGTATTGGATCAGTTTCAAGCAATGGTACTTTTAACTGAATGCGGCTCAAGATATCGACGATTAGAGACTTGGAGACTTACGTTGCATTCCATTTGTTTCAATATGTTTGGCGCCAGTGGTAGATCCAGGATTTTGGTTTGGAGTTTGACTACGTTTTGGAGGCTTGAGCCGAGGTTAGATATTAGTAATGACTAGGGTTTTGGGGGAGCTCGAACCCTCTGTATCGTTTAGTGCTTGCACGCACGACTTGCAAAATGAGTGCACGAAACATGTTGAAATCAAATTAGTTATATGCTTTTTTATGTCTAGAATCGATCCCCAAAGGCTCCAAAACTTAGAAAATAGTCTAAGATTTTTTTCGTCATTATAAAGAACAGCGGCAAAATTCAACGTAGTGTTTTGACGGCGCATGACATTGCTAATGACGATATGAAATGTTACTCCAACTTTCTATGACTTTGTAAAGTATTTGAGCTCATTACCACATTTCGCAAAAGCTTTCATCACTTAAGAAGTCATCATCGCCATTTTTCCTATTCCATTTCTTTCAAAGTTTTTCTAGTAATGGAAAAAATATAGTTGCCCACTTGTTTTAGCAGCGGCACCTTAAAAGACATAACAAATGTACCATAATGACAGCTAGCAGATGTAATTTCGCAACTTCTGAATATTAAAACGTCCAGTTCTCTGTTTTGGTCAGAATGATTCAACTGGTTCACATATTTGGTATGGCATTAATCTAGTGGCATTTAAAGAAGTTGGAGGGGTTACGAAAGTTATAAATTAAAATTATACAGGTTATGTCAAATGGTATAAGGTATCTGAAATTAATGGCAAATTTCTTGGTTGTGGTAATTAATCGACGCCTCCATTTCTTGTGTTTGACCCCAGAAGACAGGGTATTTTTTTCGCATATACTACCTACCTATTTCTTGTTCTCACTACCTTACAGTGGCGGAGCGCCCATACAAGCCGATTCCCACCGGTTTGCCTAAAATTTCTTGCTATATATTTATTACCAAACTCGTAAAACGTCAAAAAACAGCCCTTTGTTTTACTCCGGGTTGTTCAGTGAAAATTCTCACGCGCCGCTACATTCTTTGTGCTATAAAGTTTGAATAGGAAAATAGATATGGCTTTTGTAGCCTAGGTTATCAAGCAACGCCGCAGGCTGGTGATTGTATCGCACTTGTGCAACGTTTGGTCTGTTTCACACAACTACAAGTTACCATTTTACAAGTCTAAACTGGAAACACTGGTCAAATGGCCAATCGTTATTGGTCGAAAGTTTAAAATTGTAAACTTGTAGCTTAGTAAAACAGCAGGTGGATCACTTAACAACGCATTGTACGCGCGTCAGGTAGATAGATCTAAATGACACTTTTAATATGGAAAAAGCGGCCAAGTGCGAGTCGGACTCGCACATGAAGGGTTCCGTAAAATAAATTGCGGTTTATGATTTATGACGTATTAAAAAAAACTACTTACTAGATCTCGTTCAAACCAATTTTCGGTGGAAGTTTGCATGGTAATGTACAACATATATTTTTTTTTGTATTATCATTCTCTTATTTTAGAAGTTACAGGGGGGGGGGGGGGGGGACAGACACACATTTTACCACTTTGGAAGTGTCTCTCGCGTAAACTATTTAGTTTAGAAAAAAATTATATTAGAAACCTAAATACCATTTTTTGAAGACCTATCCATAGATATCCACACATATGGGTTTGATGAAAATTTTTTTTTTTGAGTTTCAGTTCTGTGTATGGGGAAACCCCTAAAACTTAATGTTTTTTTTTCGATTTTTGTGTGAAAATCTTAATGCGGTTTACAGAATACATCTACTTACCAAGTTTCAACAGTATAGCTCTTATAGTTTCGGAAAAAAGTGGCTGTGACATACGGACGGACAGACAGACATGACGAATCTATAAGGGTTCCGTTTTTTGCCATTTGGCTACGGAACCCTAAAAATGACAGTTAAATATCCTAACGCGCGTTCGGAACGTTACGTGATTACCCCTCAGGTCGATCACGTAACAAAGCATTGTACGCCCGTCAGGTAGATCGACACTTAGAATAATAACGCATAGAAGAAGAATAATAAAGATCTATAACAAACTACCTGATCATATGAAGAATGAGCCTAATAACAATAAATTTATTAATACTTTAAAAAAATATTTAGTGGCAAATGCTTATTACACAGTAAATGAATATTTAAATCGCAATAATAATGACTAGTATTAAGAAATCGCAACTGAAATAATTGTCTAAGTATAGTTTAAATTTTGAACTACTTACTGTATTGCAGTGCCCTTACAGGGTTGTGTTGAGACATACCAATATGTAGCTATAAGATCTTTTGTACACACAAGGCAATGATTAAATGAATATGAATATGAAGGATAGTTTCATACGGCCGACGCGCCAAGCGTGAGGCATAAAATGGATTCATGTAGTTGTGATCAACTCGTATTCACACGCGCCAATACGCACACAAACGCACCAATTTTGTTCCACCGATCGGCCATTTATGGCCGAGTTTTGGTGGCCTCACCGTTGCGCGTGAACTGCGTTTCTATTAGGCGTTATTATTCTAAGGATCTACATAAATGTCACTACTTGTGTACTTTTGTACGGAAGAAGACGGCGTCTGTGGTGATGCAGGTGAGGGGAGCTCAAGCATCCTGGAAATGATAGCAGGGAGGTGGGACTCGGACATACTCCGCCGATACACCGACCTACATGTCGTACGTACTAAAAAATAAGTATATTTTATGTGGCCATTTAATATTAATTTACTAATGTAGTTGTATGAGTGTTTTGTAATGTAACTAACAATGCTATGGATCTAAGGAATCTGAAAATAAATAAGTTTTATTTATATTTTATAAAGTATGGAAAAATGACAGTTAAGTTATCCTAACGCGCGTCCGAAACGTTACGTGATCACCCCTCGGTCGCTGCTGGCTATTTTTTGTAGACTTTAATCACACTGTTAAATATTGTTTTTCCTTATCTGCATTAGATTATATTGCTAGGACTTCCGTCATAGAACTATGGCTGGTGCAACCAGCGCCGAAACGTCAGAAATAAAGATAACTAACATCGTGTCTTTCCGGTTAAACATCTCAAATATAATAACCGTTTCTAAAAATATAAAACTGAATGTGTCTACTAGTGTCTACACAGAAATAAAGAATTAAATTGAATCCAGAAAAAAAAATTAAAACGACCTATATCTTGAATTAAAAAAAATCATCTTGAATTAAGATGCTTCTGTCGAACCAAGAGTCTCAGAATAGTTTCGATTCATTCGAGATAATAAATCTTCTAATTAATTTCTTGCTTGAGACTATTGACTAAATCAAGTACCTATTTAATCTTTTCTGTGTTAGAGCGTAAATTACGGGATAAGGGACGACAATTATTCCAGGAGCAACAAACTTTTTTTTCTAGCTTGTTAAGGGTCTGAAATCATCATCTACTTCACCCGTTACTTCACTGTACTAAATGTACCTAATTGTGGTAGTACTGTACGTAGTACTGTAGTGGATGTACTCAATGACCACAGAGTCCACACAAACCATACATATATAACCGTTGTTATTCGATACCCGTCCTTATTACGAAAGCCATAAGACCCATGGCATGATGTTGGGATACTTCCAACTTCTGTCATTCGATACCCGTCCTTATTACGAAACCCATAAGACCTATGGCTGTGTTGTAACACGCTAAATGCGGATCAATGTTGTGACATTAAGTGATTCGAAGTGCCTTATTAGAGTAATCGTTTTTCCGCTGATTGGTTCTAAGAACGTTTGGATGCTGACTTGATCGTTCCCGATATTCAATATATGAGTTTATTTTATACCAACAGTGGCAAACAAACTTACGAATTGCCTGATGGCAAGAAGACACCGTAGTCAATGGATACTTGCGACTCCAGAGGAATCATAATGGGGCTTCTAAACGGGCCATATTTTCACTGCAATATGTGGCCGGCAACTGTTGGCAACCTCTCTTACTCACATGTTAGAGAACGCCGATCAAGCAAGCCGGAGTGATTATAATTTTCCAGCCATCATAGATCGGTTTTGTTAGACGAAGGACCTTCTGTAGGCATGTACTATTGTGTGTCATAAGTCATCCTTTACTACTGTTTCACAACGCTAAGGACGAACCGCTACGGCGTCGCAAGGGCGTGCGCGGGCGCAACCTCACACCCACGACTCGAGCCTTACCTTAAGTGACAACTTGCGATTCATACGCAAGTCGTATGTATGTGAGAAAATAACGATGAACAGTGACAATTTAATATGCGAGGGAAAATGGAATTTGTCGATCATAGGTTTACGTAGCATAATAATGCAGAGGCCCTAGCACGATAGGTTTTAACGTCACGTTTTACGGCGAAAATGTATACGTCACGTACTTAAGTAAAACATAACCATAAAACGTATCGTGCTAGCTGGGCAGATGGTGTTAAAACTTTTATCTTAAAAGCGGCATCGTTCTTTTCACTACGTTATCGTACCTACTAGGAAACATACGAAAAGTTGTTTCCAGTGTTTAAATTGTTTCGGGGTGATTATTAGAATCGTCTCAATGAGCTGATGATTGTGCTAAATCAGTACATAATCTCAAGAATGATCGTAGGCACTAGTTTTACGCTACTGCGACCTTGTAGAGGGCAAAATAGACCTTAAGATTTACTCACAATGTATGCCTTCACCAAAAAGTACTCTAAAAATCAAATGACATTTCGTACATGTACGAGTATATAAGTAAGATTTTGTAAAACCCAGTGGTTCTACCAACGACCTTCCAGATTGACAGTTACCTTAAACTCTGCTAGACGGTCGCCAACACGCGCCTCCGACCTAGCGACCTAGGTCGGCAGTTGGCACCGACCGCTGTAGTATGAAATTTTGCTGCAAACAACTGTCTACACGGTCGGTGCGGACCAAGGTCGCTCGGTCGGAGGGGCGTGTTGGCGACGATCTAGCAGACACTTTACCGCTCAGCTATAGTGACTTCACATCCAAGCCATATGTATCTTAAAATACACTTGTTCTAAACGTTGGAAGATGTTGCAAACCTCCCACACTTAATATTACAACACTGATCGTAGATCGATAGATCAAAAGTTAATGGTTTTGTGATGAGGCTTCACGCATAAAGGATTAGGTACATTGTATTTGGTCTATTAGGAAAGGTTAGGTTAAGTGATTTTGTCTTTAGTTATGGAATATATGGACGAAACATGCACCAATAGGTACATACTAATATAATAAATGCGAAAGTCTGTCTGTTAACTTTTCACGCTTAAACCGCTAAACCGATTAAGATGAAATTTGGTATACAGATAATTTGAATCCAGAGGAAGGATATAGGGTAGTTTTTATCCCAGAGGGGTAATCACGTAACGTTCAGAACGCGTGTTAGGACAATTTAACTGTCATTTTCCATATAAAAAGTGACGTTTAGATCTACCTGACGCGCGTACAATGCGTTACGTGATCGACCTGCAGTAATCATAAACTAAAGGGGTGTATAGGGGACAGAAGTCTCTATGGAGATAGGATGTAAACGAGTTCTGGGCGGACAAAGTCGAGGGCAAAAGCTAGTTATACATAAAATCACTCCTGTTGTTCTACGAGTAATATTTAGGGGTAGGTAGACATGAAAATCAGTTTGCAGTGCCATTTTGCACTTCTAGCAATTGCAGATTTTTAAGTTGGATTAGTGGCCTGTTCGGCCTCACATAACCTCAAAAATCGGTAAGAATGCGGCCAGCGAAGAGCACTGAGACATTTAATTACTTCTAGTTTTCAAGAATCAAATAACATTTTACTTTTTAATGCGTCGTAACTAAGATAAATTCAATATTCCTGTAGGACATTTCAAAACTCTTACGAAGGCGGAAAGACGTGTCTAACCCGTTGTTTGCATCATTAACTAAGGATCCAATCGGCATGCTAATGCTGCATGTTGCAATTGTGTGTATTACCTACACTGGTTGACAGTAGCACACGTAATAGCACAGAATCTAACGCGGCAGCGTGTCAAGCCAAGTTAAAGCCTACTTAGAATTGGACGCAGCAGCCGTTGTTATATTACACGAACCATTAGGAGACACATTTGACCCCTTAATAACTCAAATCTCGAACTACAATTTGTCCAACGTCCTTATTTATCCTTAGCACGGAGGCCAAATACTTTATACGGGACTTGGGTAGGTGGCTTTGGAATACGGGGCAATCCTAATTCCGGATCGTCCCTGGCTGAACAGATTTCATTGGCCATCCAGCATGGCAACGCCGCCAGTATCATGTGAGCTTTGCCACCAACGATCCGGGGCGGTCGTTTTTGTTAGTTTTAGGCTAGAACCTATTGTTGACGAAGCCTGTTGCGGATGCTATAATTTTATTTAATCGTATGGCATATATTGTTTTTGGCCTTTGAGTTTGTCACTCTTTAGTACCACCCAGGGGACACGTGCAGGGTTGTGGTAGGTACACAGACCATTTAGGTAGCTCCTGCGGACGCGAGTGACAGTTGTCCCCCCTTTGTCAAGTGAGTGTGCAACTCGACTGTTAGAGGTTCTTAAGCCGCCCGAAGGCCTCTAACTCGGCTTAACGACTACTGTCATAGACAGCAGCTGGGGTCAACTGCTTAGCGTGCCTTCCAAAGCACGGAAGCGCTCATTTATTATTACCACTCAAACTGGCGGTCACCTATCCAAAGACTGATCGCTGCGTTATCGTTTCCGATTCGCAGGCGCCGCTGGGCTATGAACGCTCATTCATCTTCACAATTGTTATGATGTTATGCGAGTGCCCAGGGTGATGTGATTATTTCGGTAAGGAGTGTAAGGACTTGACGAAGCCTGCGTTGCGGATATTCTTCTGTAATAGTTCTTATTTCTTAAATAAAATAAGTTATCTGCTTTGTGTTGATCTCAGATCATAAAAAGAAATAGATATGAAACGGGGGCGTGGCGCGTGTCGCCGCGACATGGCCAAATGGGCATGTTACGGCCCGCCGCAGGTTAGTCGCAACTTGCCGTGATACTGAAATGTTCTCCCACATTTACTCAAAATGCCGAATTGTAGCGTGGTTACATGTAAAAATAGGAGTGAAACTAAAACCTACAAGAATAGTGGAGTCACGTACCACATGTAAGTATTCGTATTTTCACTTATAAGTCAGTAAAAACAAATATTTTAACAAATAAACGCAACGCTGCATCATTTCTCGGGATCGTACTAACATATCGAACGAAAAAGCATATTTTTGTTCTGTGCGTTGTACATTGAACGTTCAATACAATAAGCAACCTGTACAGCGCTAAACCACGGCGCAATGTGTTAAACTCTATCGATATGGACGCTGCTTGAATTTTTTTGTGGTACGGCCGCTGCTTGGCGTCGTGAACTAGAGGTGTGGCAAAGTGTAGTTACAGTTTACGCGTAATCGATAAAATAGAAGTACGATATACTAGTGATTTTATTTCGACTACTTTCGCTGTTTTATTTTATTTTATTACTTGTTTTGGTTGGGTGCCTATCTTAAAGGTAACTAATAATATACTAATAAGATTAAAAGGTACAAAAAATTTAAGGTACCTACTAATAAGATTTTCACTAAGTCGCAGTATGAACGACAAATAGCGACAAATAGATATGCGAGGATGTGTTGGTCAAATATATTTGACACCTCGCTCGCTTGAAACCTAGGTGTCAAATGTATGGAAATACATCATCTCTGGTAGATACTCGGCCTTAGCCTTAAATCTCGTAATATGAGTAATGGATACATTATTTCGCGCCAAAATGCGAGTGGGATAGGCCTGGTACAGTTCAAAAATATCGATGCGACCAGAGTTTTAAATGTATGTGAACACGAACTTACAAAAAGCCGTTTATGTTACTCTGTCTGTAGGTAGGTATTCGTCGATATTTTTTTACCTTTGCGATTTATGGTAACACGTGTTATTTAAACTAGTAGCTAGAATACCAATACATACCAAACTTATCATTTTATTACTCATCAATATCTTAACATAATAATGTATATATCAATGTCGATAAAACATCATTTTTACGTTTGTCGCCCCCCTAGTGTAGTGCGTTTAAGCCAATCACAGCCCTTGTTTGCACGTTGACGTAGACTCACCGGCAACGCCCGAGTCTTTGTTTTTACACGGTTCAATGTGTGTGTGGGCGCTGCGGTGGGAGAAAACTGGGGACATCGGTTTTGGTTGAAATGAAGCAGTACGGCACTTCTCCCTATTTTTATGTTCTGAGGTGTTGATAATGCTTCTATTCACTTACCTACCTACCAAGATAAAAACTGTTGACAGACGATCGGGTGAATGTCCAAACTACTATAGTCTGTGTTCTGTGTGTGAGTGTCCATTTCATTGTATTACCTGTTTAATTAAGCTGTTAAATTCATTCACTCACAAGTTTGAGCAGAACATATTATTTTTATGCCCAACCGGATGAAGCATCACGTCATCAATGATTCACATAAAGATTATGTTTGTGTCTACATTATTTATATATTGCCCGTATAAGGTTGCGGTCTTCACGATAACGGGCAGCGGCACCGGGGCGATGAGCGGCATTTCATATAGGTACAGTAGACGGCAAACTTCGTGCGCAAATGAGGGGAAGTGGGAAGGCAGCTTGCACGTACAATTCGCCTTTGCGCAGGCAAGGTCATTTGCGCACGAAGTTTGCCGTCTACTGTATACAACGTGTTCATGACAATTTCCGTTGATTGCACGAGGGCATAGTTTAGATCAAATAAAGTTAACTTCTCCAAGACAGTAGTATCTTAACTCTTACTGTTATCAAGATATTCAATGTTTAATTAAATCAGTTTTGCAGATTTAACCAGTGTAAGTGGCTCTTAACTGTGACGTCATAACAGCTTTTTAAATGTTGTAAGGTTCCTATACACTACAAAAAGGTTTACAAAGTGAGTTCGTTCGATATTACATATTTTTAGGGTTCCGTAGCCAAATGGCAAAAAACGGAACCCTTATAGATTCGTCATGTCTGTCTGTCTGTCCGTCCGTATGTCACAGCCACTTTATTAGTTTCTTAGTTAGTAGATGTATTCTGTAAACCGCATTAAGATTTTCACACAAAAATAAAAAAAAAAACAATAAATTTTTGGGGTTCCCCATACTTAGAAATGAACTTTTTTTTTAATACGTCATAAATCGTAAACCGCAATTTATTTAACGGAACCCTTCATGTGCGAGTCCGACTCGCCCTTGGCCGCTTTTTTTATTTCATGTGTTTCAAGACCCTTGTACAAGACAATAACCGTTGATGCTACATTTAATGAATTTGTACAAACTTTTGTACAAATTCATTTAATTCAATTATAACATTTTTTTAGTTTTTTTTTCTCAAGAAATAATTATGCTAATTTGTTTCTGTGAATGTACTCTGCAATATGCCGAAGTTAACGGCAATTCCCGGGAACACCGTGTATATTTGAATTTGATCGACTTCAGTCTATGAACGCCCGTCGCCACACTGGCCGCTAGCGTCCAGGCCTGTTGCCAAAGGAAAATCCTTCAAAATGTCCGTTTCTATCGCTTTTGGATACGTATTCGAGTGACAGAGATAGATGCATCATTATTATCAGCCTCCCGTGCTGTACTCGCCCTCAACCCAAAATACGACTAGGGCAATAAAACCCTTGAGCTCGCGTTATTGTATTGCACGGAGTGTTTTATGGCCTCAGTCGTATTTTGGGTTGAGGGCGAGTATAGTCTCATCCAGGAATGCACGCGGACCTTTTTAGGGTTCCGTAGCCAAATGGCAAAAAACGGAACCCTTATAGATTCGTCATGTCCGTCTGTCTGTCTGTCCGTCCGTATGTCACAGCCACTTTTTTCCGAAACTATAAGAGCTATACTGTTGAAACTTGGTAAGTAGATGTACTTATACTGTGAACCGCATTAAGATTTTAACACAAAAATCGAAAAAAAACATTAAGTTCCCATACTCAGAACTGAAACTCAAAAAAAATTTTTTCATCAAACCCATACGTGTGGGATATCTATGGATAGGTCTTCAAAAATGATATTGAGGTTTCTAATATTATTTTTTTCTAAACTGAATAGTTTGCGCGAGAGACACTTCCAAAGTGGTAAAATGTGTCCCCCCCCCTGTAACTTCTAAAATAAGAGAATGATAAAACTAAAAAATATATATGATGTACATTACCATGTAAACTTCCACCGAAAATTGGTTTGAACGAGATCTAGTATGTAGTTTTTTTTTAATACGTCATAAATCGTAAACCGCAATTTATTTCACGGAACCCTTCATGTGCGAGTCCGACTCGCACTTGGCCGCTTTTTTAAGTCGACAACCCGTCGAGGTGGACGACCAGTTTCTTCTTCCCATCGAGCTATACGAAAATGTTCTTGTTGGGCGTTCGCGGTAGCAGCTCACACCGCGGAATAAGACCTTATTCATGGATGAGTGAGGCGATCGGCGACGCGTGCCCACGTCGCAACGCTCACACAAACGTGTTTTTAGGGAGTGTTTATGTACACTTACAGGCGTAAGCGTTTTCACACTCGCCTGACAGCACGCGTCTCGCAGAACGCTCCGCATGTCTATAAACCCGGCCTAAGTATGATATTATCAAGCGATGAAGGCTTTAAGCTATTATAAGATGCCAATGATGTCATGAAGGCCACAGTGTTGTTGAATACATTTAATTGTAGATATATAATTGTATGATCATTGTAATCAATGATTAAAAATAAGTGTTTATTTATATCCTTAACGGCCTCCGTAGCCCAGTGGGTAGTGACTCTGCCTACGAAGCTGGAGGTCCCGGGTTCGAATCCCGGTCAGGGCATTTATTTGTGTGTTTATCACGAATATTTGTTCCTGAGTTATGGATGTTATATATGTATATAAGTATCTATATGTATTTATCTATTATATAAATCATCGCCTAGTACCCACAACACAAGCCTTATTGAGCTTACCGTGGGCCTAGGTTGATTTGTGTAAGATTGTCCCGTAATATTTATTTATTTATCCTTCAATCTGAATTGTGCTTGGCATATTGTTAATATTTACATAACAGCATAGATGACGACTGGTTTTTTTTATGGTAATCATATTGCATTGTCATCGACTCACTTCTTCTCCTAACGTTTTCCCGGTTGTAGCCTGGGGTCCCCTTTGGCACGTTATCCCAAGATTGGGCACCAATTTAACAAAAGCGACTGTCATCAGACCTTCCAACCCAGAGAAAAACTACACCTTGTTGGGATTATACCGGTATCCTCACGATGTTTTCGTTCACCGACAAGCTTCTGTTAAATAGGTAGTTATCTAATGATATTTCGTAGGTATAGGTGAGATTTTTAAACCTGATTGAAAGTACGTGCCTTACCGCTCGAAAACAGAAGCTGCTTGTTATGACTTACCTAAGTGTACAACTTTTAAAATAAATTGAACTTCGGGAAGTTGGTGTACAGAAGACCAGCGCTGGCTGTAAAGCTAAGCAAAATGCTGAGCTGGATCCATTTCGTGACAATGTTTTATGTATTTAAAATACTGTTTAATCCGGGTCTAACGCGATATTTATTTACCTTTATTTCTGACGTTTCGACACGGGTTGTCATGGTCGCAGATAACTCAATGTTTTATGTGTTTTGTATTTATTTATTTTATTATATGTGTGTTTGTCACAAATAAATATTTGAGTTTGAATGAGCTTGTAAGATAAGGGTATATTTAATAGTAATTAATACTATCCATAGTTATTATCGATGCGAAAGTAGCTCTGTCTGTGTGTCTCCCTGTTACCGTTTCACGCTTCTGTACTGTTTCGCAACTGAACCGATTGACATGAATTTTGGTATGAAGATAGTTTGAATCCCGGGGAAGATATAGAATAGTTTTTAACCAAGGCGCAAAAAGGGTCTGTCTGTCTGTGGCATCGTAGCTCCTAAACGAATGGACCGATTTTATTGTGGTTTTTTTGTCCAAAAGCTGATGTGATCGAGATGGTTCTTAGCTACGTTTCAACAAAGTCGGTTCAGCCGTTTTTGAGATATTGAACTTTGAAATGAAAATGTCGGGTGTTTTCAACTTTTCTAAGTTGTATGTAGTTATTATCTCACATGTCATCCCCTAAGGGGGTGAAATGGGGGGCGAAAGTTTGTACGGAGGCACAATATAAACGAGTGCCAGTTGGACGAAGTCGCGGGCAAAAGCTAGTAGGGTATATGTCATAGGGATTGGAATGAAATGTTGGAGAACGGTGTTTCCTATAGACCTTTCTATATACTACTAAGTACTATTCCTTAAGACTGATACGTATCTCAGAGTGAACGCAAGATCGAAGGTTTGCCAAGTTCCGTCTGTGACGCAATAACTGTGGGCGGGGCCTTGACTCGTTTGTGGTACTTGTTGTACCAGTGTGAAAACAATATGTTGGTCTTTGGATTGCATATGAAATCTAGGTTTAGGCATGTGGTTTATTGATACTACCTAACGAATAATAAATACATATTACACAACGTCGAAATACAAATAGGGAACGCTCTATAATTCCGAAGAGTAACTAGCCATATTTTTTCCGTAAGAGATGTTACCAAGTCCCCGGCAAGCTCGGCCGAATTTTACCTTCCCATACAAACGGAGTTTCGTTCTCATTTAAAAACTGCGTGTTGGATTGTAACGAAAATTTGCATATACAATGACATGAGGTATATCTAGGTCTGTAATTAGACTAATTAGTTTATATGGCTCCAGTTTATAAAACAAACGAAATACAGCAAAAACAAGTTTTGTATGAAAAACTTAAATTCGCTGTATTTTTTTTACTATGGTATCTGAAGCTACATAAACTAATTACAGACATGGATATACCTTAACTTAATCTAAGCACAACGTTTCAGGGCAAACTAGCTAGGTACATAGTCGTTTTTAAATGAGAGCGTAAATTGTATGGAGAATCGAGCTTGCCGGGGACTCTTAAGATTATTATACTATTCTGTTAACCTATTTGGAAAAACATTAAATTATATACTTTGTGAAAATAGAGTGCGAGTTTATGTACCTATTACTAGGTTTTGCCCGCGACTCCGTCCGCGTCGAACTCGTTTATATATCGTAGCTTCGTACAAAATTTCATCCCCCATTTCACATCCTCAGGGGATCATTTCCGGGATAAAAACTATTCAATATTTCCTCGGGATTCAATTTATCTCCATACTCAATTTTATTTCAATCGATTCAGCGGTTTATGCGTGAATAGGTAACAGCCAGACATACAGACAGAGAGACACACTTTCGAATTTATAATATGGACACAAATTTCTGCCCCCCCATTTTAGCCCTTTAAGGGATGATTTCCGAAATAAAAACGTCCTATATTCTTCCCCGGGATTCGAACTAGGTATCCCCGTGCCAAATTCCATCTTAATCGGGTCATTCATAAGGCATTTTTTTTCTGCTTATCATAAGACAGCCAGCACGCTCGTTAGCCACAATCGTGATAAATGTTTAATACTTTACTAGAGGTCAATTCCGATAATAGTCTTAAACCATTCAAACAATGTGTTCTTAAGTATTATTTCCGCACAACAATTGCCCAAACAGTAGACAATTTAGCTATTATCACATTATCTTATTATAGTGGTTACGTAGGTAACCAACAAGGTTTTAAAAGGCAACCTTTCAACTTGGAACTCTATTTTACGTACATACTACTCGTTATATTACACATATGCGAAAGTAACTTCATCTGTCTGTTAGATGTTCAGGCTTAAACCACAGATTATACCTATAGTAGTTCTAACGAACTTAAACTAATGAATCATTACTTTGTTAATTATTGTTTTCCTTACAATGACCGGTCATTGTGTCGCTATTTGAGGGAGGCTTATGTCCAGCAGTGGACGTCTTTCAGCTGATATAAAATGATGATATTGATGATAGAGTCACATGAGTAATTGTGTATGTCCATCTGTCACATGTTATACGTAAGTAATGTCAAAAAATGAACTAATTTATATTTTTCTCATACGTTTGGTGTAAGTAGGTAATTCATTTTTGTAAAACCAGGTCTTAGTAGTCCAATTTGAGATGTATATTTTTCACGTGTTCTGCTATTAAATCAGACGTAGAAGTGAGCAAAATGGAATGCAAAATTTAAGTGCTTAAATGACCCTCAGGTCAAAGTATCGTTGAGTAGTTTATTTTTGTGTTCATCAATTAACTTTAATATACCTACTTACTTTTGTACTGAGACTTATCTCACCCTTAGCCCTTAGGCTCCATTGTAAAACAAACAATATTATCCATCTGTTACTTCGCTAAAAAACACATTCCACAATTAAAACCAATAAGAACATTAAATACTCCTTCCAAAGGTCACCTTACCTTTTTTAATTTATCCTACACAAACACTCACACAAAACTGAACTTAAAACACTGCACTTACGATCCACATTGCATTGACACCAGATAAAAAACAAAAAAGGTTCACATCCTTGGGTAACTGGCCATAGGGATTTTAAAAATAATTTCAAAAGTACGGTTCGAAATTGTGATTTATTTGAGTTTGGAACGTGGTTGTGTTTTGTTTAGTTTGAGTTTGGAAGTTCGTTTTCGATCGTTGCGATTGGCATGGCGGCCGCGCGGTCGGGGTTCGGGTTGGTACTGGCTGCGCTAGCGCAGGTGTTGCCAGGCTCGAGTTGAAATTTGCGTGGAAATAATTATAATGTGTAGCTTACGTTGATATTACCGTGGGGCATTCTGCATCGTCTTTCGGGGTTTTTTATGTATATGCAGAATGCCCCACGGTAATATCAACGTAAGCTACACATTATAATTATTTCCACGCAAATTTCAACTCGTCTTTCGGGGTTTTTATGTATAATTGACAAAGTAAAAATACAGAACACTTTGCACATATCCAAAGGCAAACTTAGCTCTGTAGGAGATCTCTTCCAGTTACCCTACCTAATCCTACCTATTTAATAGGGTAAAGTAGTTCAGTTGTGTAGATCACGTAGCATTTCGAATATACGTTAGGACAATTGCACTGTCATTTTCCCATACAAAACATTTAGATCTACCTGACCTGCTGACTTTGGAGTTACTATATTGTCTTTCTTCTTAAAGAACTTATTAATAGCACTGATCTAAAAAGGTTTTTTACATTGTAATAAGGTTGTGTTTTATTTTTGTTGAATGTATCTCTGATGAAGATATGGGAGACATTAAAACGCTGCAAAAGGCAGTATTTCAGTCACTCACACCTACGGATTTGATCACAAATCAAGTTGCCATTATTTTTGTACCAAAGTTAACTTCATTCAATAAAATCAAATTGCTTGCATTTTGATGGACTAATAACTAACCCCTAGATTATAATTTTTTTTTTATCTAAATAGTTTTAAGAATTCAAAAAAATACCCAGACATTCGAAAAAAACCCTGTACATCGTGTAATATCGACAAAGCTAGCAACCCCGGGAGGGCGCCGCCATCGAAGGCTGTATCGGCGACGGCGAACGATTCTCGTCTTTACGGGCGAGCGGGCTAGCATGCTGCCGTATCCTCCTTCTCTTTCCCGCATTCATGTTTTAATGACATTGGTAGATGGTCACCATGCGTGATTGTTACCAAATAGTTTAATTTGACGACGTGAATGGAGCGAAATGTCTCCAGTTTTCTCGAGTTCGAGAAGGCTCGAACAGAAAGCCTACAGGTGACAGACGGACGGATAGTGGAGTCTATAAAAACGGCAAAAAAATCACGTTTTCTGTATGGGAGCCCCCTTAAATATAAATTTTATTCTGGGTTTTAGTATTTGTTGTTATAGCGGCAACCGAATTACATAATCCGTGAAAATATCAACTGTCTAACTATCACGGTTCATGGGATACAGCCTGGTGACAGACAGACAGACAGACGGACGGACAGCGGAATCTTAGTAGTAGGGTTTTACCCTTTGGGTATGGAACCCTAAAAACCTGTGTATATGTTAAAAGCGCCACGCACCATGCTAGCCCTCGGTGATGTCAGAAGGATATTTAAAGCCTGCACTAACGGGTTTTTTGCGGAATTCTGCGCCCTTGTATGGCCGTCTTTATGCCTTGAATCATGCTTAATGTATTTATTTATGTGTTTGTATATGGAGATATTTAATTAGATGATAGTCATTTAATAGCATTTTCAGAGATCATTATATCTGTGTTTGAATGTGAATCAACTAACGTCGCCAGAGAGGTGATCACTTTCGAACGCACATTAGGACAGCTCAAGTGTCATTTTTAACCGACTTTAAAATAGGAGGAGGTTCTCAATTAAGAATAAGAATAAGAATAAATTTATTTCAAAAGCATACAATATAACCAACATACAATATCCAGCAGGTCCCGAACTAGGCTGAGCCTGTATCTCGGGACCTAGCAGTACAATTTACAAATATGACGTCAATTCAGAATATTATATATATATATTTTTTTTTTGACTGTATGTTTTTTTTTGTACCATACAAAAAGTGCCATCTAGATCTATCTGAGGCTCTAGTATAAGTTTTATCTATACAATACGTTTACGAACGCGATTGCGTTTAGTTTCAATTTGTATGGCAACGCGAACAGCGCCTCTGGTGGTAACTATTAGGAACTACGCGATGCCAAATAAAAAAATCAACAGTTTATTTCAGAATTTTAATTGCAAAAAAAATCTACTAATTACCTACTTATCAAAATCTCAATTTTTTAAGATTATTTGCTATGTGCTCTGCTTACCTCTTTTGGAAATACAGGCGCGTGAGTTTGTATATGTATATTTTTCACGACACTGAACATTAACATTTGAATAAAAATTAAAAATGGCGGATCACTCGCTTTCTTCTAAGAAAAGACATCAACGAGCCACAAGTTCATTGCCATTGCGCTTGCATCAACTCATTACCATAATATTATTAGTATTAGTAATACATTTGGCTGGTATTATGTTTGTTAGTATTTATTTAGTGTATATGTTTATTATTAATTTCGGTTTGGCACCATAAATAAATAAAACATATTTGCGGACAATCTCACACAAATCGACCTAGTCCTAAACCAAGCAAAGCTTGTACTATGGGTACTAGGCGACGATATATACACACACTTATATAGATAAATAAACACTTAAATACATAGAAAACATACATGACTCAGGAACAAATATTCGGGCTCATCACACAAATAAATGCCCTTACCGGGAGTCGAAGCCTCCTGCTTCGTAGGCAGGGTTAGGCAAAGCGGTTGGCAATAGGGAACATTACGCAAAGCTCTGCGTAGGGGGCGACACTAACACAACCCGTAAACAAACCGCCATGACGTACAATGTCATATTTATTTACCTAACAAACAATAACGAATAATTGATGAAAACGCGTTAAACTACAATCGTTTTATTATCATTCGTTTGTAAAATACCTGTACTGTGATATTAAAATGGCATCCTATAGCTAATTAAAGGTGGATGAAGGCTTTTTTTTGCTTTACTACGTATTGCCGCTTCCCATAGTTTTCGTATCATCGTTTCCTTAGGAAATGAATGATGCCCTTCATTTTTGCATCCAATTACGCAGCACTGATGCATTTTATTTATTGAAATATTTTCTTTACTATTTGATCCAGAGCTTTGAAGGACTTGTCAAAGTTGTCAAAAAAACTGTTTACTAATTGTGTTAGTGCTGCACTCTGGCGGCAGAACATTGCAGTAATGTTCCCTATTGATGGATATTTTGCATTACCTTCACTACCCAAAGTTTGTCTGGTAGAGATCGCAAGACCGCCTGTTGTATAACTCGACTTTTACCTTTATTGTTTGTACTGTGTCTTTAAGGGTGCTATTATACAGGGTGTGGCCTGTAATAGGAGCAAATATTCAAAGGGTCGCTTCCTTAGAGCATTTGCAGTAACCCCTTGTGTCCCACTCATTAAATTTTTTTTTGGATTCGGAGATATGTTGATCTAAAGTTATGACCTCCAAGTGATGTATCTTGGTACGACGACATCATAGCACACATTCAATGCGGATTTTGAGGCAACATCATGTAGCGAGTCATAATAGTTATTGCATTTTTGTTTTCAAAAGATATTTTTGAGATTTTTTGATTTGTATTTCATTTTTTTTAGTGTCTATTAAATAAAAAGTTACTGATAGCACTCCAGAAAAGTAAAAAAATACTACTCAACTTATTAAAAAAAATTTTTTAAGGTTTAACCATGTGGAAATAATTGTACACGAGCTTAATAATCTACCGTTTAATTTATTGCTCCTATTACAGGCCACCTCCTGTATATTACATTTTAATGTTAATTTATATCAAAATACTTTAATGTTAATTTATAACTCAAATCGGTTCATGTTCATCCGTTTGGGAGCTACGATGCCACAAACAAATACACAGACAGATACATGTTACTTATAACTCTTTGTTTCCGTCGCGGGTTATAATAGGAAACATCAGCAATACCAAGGTAACTGATATAGCCCTCCGAATCGCGAAACTTAAGAGTCCCCAGCAAGCTCGGTTTTCCATACAAACGTAGTTACGCTCTCATTTTAAAACGACTAGCTGGTTTGCTCTGAAACATTGTACTTAGAATAAGTTAAGTACCATCCAGGTCTGTAATTAGTTTATGTTGCTTCAGATACATAAAAAAATACATAATAAAAAATTACAGCTAATTAAAGTTTTTCATACAAAACTTGTTTTTGCTGTATTTCATTTGTTTCATAAGCTGGAGCCATATACACTAGTTACAAACGTAGATATACATCATGTCATTGTAAATGCAAAGTTTTGTTACAATCCAACACGTGGTTTTAAAATGAGAACGAAACTCCGTTTGTAAGCTTGCCGAGGACTCTTAAGTGGCACTGGGCGGGGGTGCTTGTAAAACCCATGGCCGTTGGGGCGGAAAGGTTCTCTAGTGGCGACCACGTGCCGGCAAGCGCAACGTGGGTAGGCAACAAGGTGGCCTGACAAAGGTCGCGGGAGTCCGCTGGATGCGGGTGGCGCAGGAGCGGTCATTGTGGCACTCTTTGGGGGACGCTTATGTCCAGCAGTGGACATCTTTCGGCTGATATGATGATGATGATGAAAATAGGAAACTAGCTATTAAAAAAGCGGCCAAGTGCGAGTCGGACTCGCACATGAAGGGCTCCGTGAAATAAATTGCAGTTTACGATTTATGACGTATTAAAAAAAAAACTACTTACTAGATTTCGTTCAAACCAATTTTCGGTGGAAGTTTGCATGGTAATGTACATCATATATATATATATTTTTAATCATTCTCTTATTTTAGAAGTTACAGGGGTGGGGGGGACACACATTTTACCACTTTGGAAGTGTCTCTCGCGCAAACTATTCAGTTTAGAAAAAAATGATATTAGGTCCCGTTTTACCCTTTAGGTACGGAATCCTAAAAAGTGGGCTTTACATTAAACCTCCATCTGAAGATTTTAAACTGAACTAACGACACTGAACTGCGTGTCAGTACAGATAACGACTCGTTCGACATTATAATACCGAGGCTAAGTGAAAGCTGTGTTAAAATGGTCGTAAAAGTTCCATGTGTTGGTAACAGATGGCGTTGATGTGTAATGATCTAGCTATCTTGTCATTGATAATAACTACTAATTGGCTACTTTCCTGGAAAAACGTATTTAGTCAATCAGTTAGATTATCTAAAAATATTGGACACATACTTTTTATTTTATCAAAGTAACTAAATAAAAAACGTACCGCTACGTACAAGAGTATGGTGTATGTAACAGACATCTTGCCACCAGAACCAAAATTATTGTTTACCAAACATGCGTTCTGAGCATACTCTTTTATGGAGCCGAAACCTGCGAGTCAATCACGTAACGTTCCGAACGCGCGTCGGTACAATTTAACTGTTATTACGAACACAAATGCCAAAGACAATGTGAGAGAGACGAACTTTAACGGCACTTTAGCTAAAATAAGTTTGTTGAACGATTATGAATAAGGCCAATAGTAATTAACTAAGTACCTACTATTGTAAGTAACTATAATATTAAATTAGCTAAAATAGAACTGCACCCCTGTAAAAATATATATTTAATTAGTTAAAGACCGAATACAGCGGCAGATAAACCTTTACGGCTTTGTCCGCTGTACAAATGTTTTTTTTGTATTGTTTTTTGTAGTAAATAAATAAATAAAAAAAAAAAAAAAAAAAAAACTGTCAATTTTCCTTATAAAAAGTGACATTTAGACTTACCCGACGTTCGTACAATAGGTTACGTGATCGACTTACTGGACGACGTATGCGAAACAAGAGCGTCGACTTAACACTTTTCACATGCGCTGTCTACGTAATATCTTAGGCATCACATGGGAGGACAACGTGACAAATCAGAGGGGTCTTGACATAGCACAGCTGGCCAGTGAGACGCTTGCGGTGGCTGGGCCATGTGCATTGTGCACCGGATGGAACCTTCTCGAATGCCTCGACGTACCTTGCTTAGTGCAGTAGCAAACGCCAAGAGAAACCATGGGAGACCGATGTTGCGTTTCAAGGATTGCGCTAAGCGAGACATGGCTGCTTTTAAAACTGGTTTTCGGGCCTGGGCAAAGCTTGCCGAAGATAGAGATGGATGGCGCAAACGCGTTGTGGACGGCAGAGCGTTGTGCGATAGAACCTGGTTCGAGACACTGGCCAATAGAAGGTTGCGTAGACAACAAGCTGAATACTAGAGCCCCTGGCACGAATTTCGTCTGCCAGAAATGTGGAAGACCATGCTGGTCTCGTATTGGCCTCTACAGTTACCAAAAACGATGTCTCCATGGCAATGCCTAAATCGTCTGGAATAGACGCAAAGGCCTGTGATGATGCTACTGACACAGATGATGGACATACTGTGAACGTCATACATCAATTTTAATCTGTTTGCGCGAGCAGTTGTAGGTATAAATCAGGGACTGATTTCGGTTACGGTTATACCGGTATGAAACCGGTATTCCATTACGGTACCGTTATGTCGTAAAGGTTATGCGCGCCGCGCGAACATAACGGTACCGTAACCGTTTTGAAATAACGGTTAGCGGTATCAGTTTTAAACGATACCGTAACCTTTATTATACCGGTATTATAAAGGTTATCGAGAAAAGTAAGCGAGCTGGCACTCTACAGAGGAAGCATTGGCTACTAAACATTTAAAGACAAAAAGACAAAGCGGCAGAGCCTTTTCCGGCGGTTTGGCAATAACACCAGGCCAAAGTCGATATATCGGTACCTTTAAAAATCGGTTACGGTACCGGAAAAAATAAAGGTTCCGCTACCGAAACCGCTATTTGACAACCGATATGACGTCATACCGTTAAAATAGAATACCGGTATTTTTCGGTTATGCAGTCTTTGGTATAAATTAAATCAGCGGTCGGCAACAGGCTGCCCGCGAGTACTCCTGGCTGTTTTGTACGTACTATAGGTAGTTGAATTCAGAATTTGGGAAATCGTCTGATAAAGTTAAAAATGAGTCAATTTCGTGGTGGCCCTTGGTTGCTAAAAGGTTGCACACCACTAGATTAAATTCACAAACAGGGAAATAAAAATGTATGCTGTTTTAAATGGTTTATTTTACGAACATAAAAAGTCTAAACTAAAAATAATCTACAAATAAATAATATAAAAATCTAAAACTAAAACAATAAATGGACCACATAGTCCGGAATCCTAATTTAGGACTTTTAACAAAATTATTATTTAAATAGCTTAAACATTAACTATTCACAATATTAATGTCAGATCGATTTTGACATAATTGACAATTACAGAATGATTTGTCAAAACCTTCAGATGGTTTTGACAAAAAATAATATGTCCAATTTAATATTGTGTTCCGGTTTCCACACGCTTACAAAAAATCGGGTCAATCCAACCACAAAAAGTTGATTACCAAAGTTGTTTTATAAACATTGGTTTTTGACATTATTTTAGCACCCATTTATTGATCTAGGACCCTTTTTGGAAAGCTATAAGTTACAATTTAGCAATTCTACAACATTAAAGCGCTATTAACCAATGAGTGGTTTTTTCGATCAGTGTTACCGGTTTGAACTTATAAAATTCTATCTTGTGGATTTATAATATCTATCTTGTGGATTTATAATATAGGCTGGTTGTATAAAAAAAAATTAGTAACAGATTGATGATTGATTGATTGATTGACAATGAGAAGTGGAAGGAAGAATTAATTGGATCAGTATGTTTACATTAATCACAATAATCACAGAATGATGTTGGATGATGTTGGTGAACGGATTTGTAATGACAAATGAACAATGAAAATAATAAAGGTGAAATTTGAATAAGATTTGCAGTAGGTAATAGCAGTGAAATTAATAAGAATTTATTTGAAATGCGAATAATGGAATGCGACTGTAAAACAGAATTAAAAACGAATGTAAATAATGAATGTAGAAATTCGTTGCTCACAAATGAGATTCTTTTGACAATTTCGTATTTTTCTTTCTTCACACTTTGTTCATATTTTTTCTCCATGTTAAGGCATTATTATATGCTCTCGGGTTGTAACTCTATAAAATTAAAAATATTTCTGCTTTTGGACATTTGATAAAAAAATCGCTGCAGTTTCTGGTTTTTGCTTTTCAACATTTCAAATTTTATAAAAAAAATTAAACAGGTTTGCTAATCTCTGTTTTGGTCCATTGTAATTTTTTATGTCTGGGTTTTATGCTTCGAAAATATCCTTAAGGATTTTTTCTCGTGGTTTTGCCAAGCATTATTTTCGTCTTAAGTTTTTTTTAATTATATTTTTAAAGGGATATTCATTGAACCATTCATTATTTAATGGCCGTCACAAAACAGACGACCATTGTCAGACACATATACCCCTTTATAGGGCAACTTAAAAAAAATTAAGCAAAAATGACCACCTATTAAGGTCATATTTTTGTATTTTTTTATGGTGCAGAATTTTTAGTTTTATGCAATAGCAATACTTGAATTAAGTTAGGTTTGTCAGTGTAAGTTAAATGAATATCACTTTAAGCTTTTTTTCTCGTCGGGTTTTTGATCCTTAAGGAAAGATCGTCTGTATGTTTGTGTAGGTATACTTCAAACGGATTGCTGCATGCTGCATGTTATGTACAGCGCAGCGCTACGAATTCATTGGCACTAAATGTAAAGTCCTTAAGGAGCGATGAGTTTGTCTACCCAAGGCACGAACTTCTGGATGTTAGTGTAGACTCCCGGTAAGTGTTCGCGGCCGCAGCCGATGCCCCACGACACGAGCCCTATGAGAGTGCTCCGGCCGTCCATCTTCATGGTGAGGGGGCCGCCGGAGTCACCTTGGCAGGAGTCACGACCGCCCTGGAAATAAATGAAAGTTAAGGTTAAAGTCACATAATTTAATATGGAAGACTATTTCTTTGTTAATTTATGCACACTGCGAGATTAAATAGTGACACTTGCAACTCCTGAAGAATCACAAGCACTTTGTCAACCCTTTATTGATTGGAGGGGTCTTTTTATAGACAGCTAGATACAAACGTTACCTCTTTGTATCCGGCACACAGGAAAAACAGTTTTGCCAAGTCGGGTTTTTTGCCGAACATTTATTTGTAGACGGGTTTTTTGAAAAATGTTTCTTTATGTTACCTCTTTGTATCCGGCGCACAGGAACACGTCGTGTATGGTCTCGCGGCGACCCGCGGCGCGGAACCATCGCTGGCAGCGCTCGTTGGGGATCACCTCTACGTCTACTTCCTGTAATTAAGACATTTATAATATTTAGTGAGGGATTAGAAATAATTGTGGACCAGTAAATCCATCATAAAAGAGTGATGCGGGCGGATTTTTTGGACAGAAGTCGATAAATATCAACATATAGGAAGTTTGAAAAGGTTCGTTGAAACAAGCACGGCTCGCATAGCTTAGCTTAGGTGGTTGAGAGCGACTGGCTTCTTACGCCAGTTGCAGCTTGCCATTTGTCATATCTATTTTCCCTTTCATTTGAAATTTATGAGTTTTGTTAGCAGACGTTGCTGCCGAATACAAAATTTATACAGTGTTAAGTTGGGTCGAACTCAAAAACGCTTAACACCGTTGTACCGTGTTGCTTTTACGTAGTTTTAACTGCCACACGTAGTCTTTAAATGGGTGAGACGTATTTAAATGTGTAAAACGTAGTTTTTAAATGGGTGAAACGTAGTTTATAAATGGGTGAAAGCGACAAGTTATCAAGGTTAAGCTACTTATGAATTCGACTACTCTAACAAAACGGATATCTTTGTCCTAATAAGCACTTATCTTTATAAACCTACTAAATAAGAATTAAGCTACTGTTATTTTTAGATTTTAGATTAGATTAGTAATCTTCACAAGTTTTGCACGTGGAGTTGACCTTTTAGTAAATGTTACGCTACTCGAGAATACTTTTTCATGCAAACTATTTTAAGCACTGGTGTAAACATTGAATAAAAAAAAAAACCTCACCTGTAGTACTGAAGGTACGGTGCTCTGTCCGTGCCTCGTTCGTCCCCAACCCGCAACCGTCGCCATTTTACCCGCTAGTTTTACCTGCTTCTGAGGGAGGCACACCTGGAATTAGAAAAAAACATTGTTAATTGTGAACGATACTAATACAGTGGCATACAATCATTATTCGGCTTGCCTGATTGCAAGCATCAACTGTAGCATATACCTACATTTGTTATATTCTATTTAACCCAAATAATGACACCGCTTATGTATATGCACTTTCCCAAACTGAAAAGAAAAACTTAAACTGAAGGAAAAGGAATAAATAGTAATTTAAACACTATAAACTATTTAACCCAAACGTAATCGTGCAAACGTATAGATGCATGCGATTCCAAAAGAATCGGGAGCACATTGTTGACCCTCTATTGACTTGTGGGTTCGTCACAGCTAGAGACTAAAATAAATAAATATTTTCGGGCAATCTTACACAAATCAACCTAGTCCCAAACTAAGCAAAATTTTTATATGGGTACTAGACGACGATATTATACATACTTATATAGAGAAATAAATACTTACATACATAGAAAACATCTATGACTCAGAAACAAATATTCGTGCTCATCACACAAATAAATGCCCTTACCGGGACGAAACACATTCTAACCAGCACTTATAAAATATGCCATCGGAAAAAAGCATTGGGTCTTTGAATGGTGTTTGTAAACTCACCGGTAAAATATCCTGCTTAAAGACCATATCAACTTACACTTTAATGATAGCTGATGGGCCGTATAAGTAGGTGCTTTCAACGCAAATATGGACAGCAGAGTAAGCATTTATGAATTCATCGCAAACACACTCACCGGTAATGTATGATGCTTGAAGACCAGTGAGCAGAAGAAGAGTGAGGGTATACGGCCTAAGGTTTTCTGTTAAGTATGTATGGATATTTACCAGTAGTATTAGTATATGCTGCTTGAACACCACGCCTCTATCCAGCTGCACAAGTGTGTTGCACCGCGAACGCCTCGTGAGAGTAGCGTTCGCCCGAGTCCCGTACATCCCATTTAACATACTTTTGGACGGAATACCTCGCCATACGCACTTTCAACGCGAATTAGGACAGCAGAGTAAGTCTTTTCGAAAGCATTGCAAAAGCTATGCAGTGCTTTAAATTAGTGACTCTTCTATAGAGTCGAGACATTAGACACCATCCTTTTCATCACACTGTAAAATGCCTTTCTAACCAGATAGTAGTACCAGATGTGTAGAAGTTTTTTTCACTCGGGTTTTTCTCCTCGGGTTTTCACTCACCCGCTGCTTGGAGACTGGCGAGTAGAATAAGAGTGAGGGTATTTGGCTTAGAGTTTTCCCGTTTGAATAGGTATTTACCGGTAGTATATGCTGCTTGAACACCACGCCTCTGTCCAGCTGCACGAGCGCCACGTCGTTCCTGAAGTCCGCGGGCTCGTACGACGGATGCACCTCCTTGCGTTGCACCGCGTACTCCTCGTGCGAGTAGCGCTCGCCCGAGTCCCGTACATCCCATTCGCCGAGGCGGACGCGGAGCTGTGAGTTCGGTGTGCTGGAAAAATTAAAATATTTTATTATAAATCAGAACACAGTTCAATATTCTACTTTTTCATTATTATGAGGCGTTTTAATAAAAAATAGCCTGTGTCCATTTTATACAACCATTACCGTACCGGTTGACCACTACCGTAGTGGTGAATAGTAGATTGTACAACAAGCGCATAAACCGAGCCATCTAACCTGAGACGTTTGTATCCACCCGAGCCACCGGCGAGGGTGGATAGTTAAATCGAGGGGTTAAATGGCTTATTTATGCCCGAGTTATACACACTGCTTATCACTTCGATTGCGAGAAAATAACAAATATTTACAAAATTAAATAAAATAATGGCTCATTCCTGTCACTTAACTTTTTAAAATTTATATGTTTAATTTTCGACACGTGATATTAGACTTGGGTACTTTATACTGCCAAATAATTGAATGGTTCAATACGTTTTAAAACAATATTTGACTCCTATTTTATCTGGTTATATTAATTTAGTAATGGAAAACACGGATGTGAAATTTATTAAAGCAAATCAAATCAAACGACAAGTTTATTCTACGAAGTTTGTTGCTGTTAGGCCCGATTATTTTAGTCTTTAAAACAATTTTACTTTGTGCATAAAAGTGGCATTTTGTGCAGCATACATCCAGCACAAAGGCGAACTTTGCGAGCATGAGAAGTGAAAATAATTTATCAAATCGGATGATTATGATTAGTTCTCCGGAACTACTAGAATCGTACATGGAAACTTAAACCCTCACCAATTACGCCGAATATTTAATTAAAATAAATGTATTACATGTTCACTCGTTTGCCATTCGGTTTGATAACGCTCCTTAATGTTTAAGTACTCATCATCATCCTAGCATTTTCCCGGCTGTACCCTAAAATAGCGCGGGACCGCTATCTAGTCCCATGATCAGACGTACGCACTAGTTTTACGAAAGCGACTGGCATCTGACTTTCTAACCCAAAGGGAAAACTATTAGTAGATACATAAATGTTTACCATGTCAATGAAAAATGTAAGAGTTCTATCTGTCGTCATCCTGTACTCTATAGCTAATATCATGCATAAGTATTCATTCAAAAGAATATGTATGAATCACTTAAATGTCATAACACTTAAAGCACTTCGTATAACGCGTCCGCGTCGAATTTTGCACACATAACCCTACTGTTAAAACTTTGCCAATTCTTCTACAAATACGCGATAAATATGCATACATTAGCTTAAATTACACCTTTCATACAATTAGCGTTACGAAACCTATGACTAATAGAGAAAGTATAGCAGAAATGTTTTTACAATTGCATTCGGTAATCTGGCCATTACTGGCGAGCGAAAGTGCCTCGTAAGTCGTAATGATTCATTGCGTCATAGGTTATATTTTGAGTATTGGCTGATTATGTAGCATTAATGGCTTGAATAATAGCAATCGTGCAAAACCTTTAAGTTATTCACGAAATTAATTTACTAGTGAGTAATTTTTAGGTTATCATTTATTTGTATTTTAAATTTTGTTCGAAATGGTCAGAATAAACAATAAATACAAGCGTGTGATTACGAAAGATGAAAAAAAATTAAATTGAATTATTTTAGATCGCACATAAAAACCATTACATTTAAATTTTGAAACATACATGTTTTACTTCTTTTGCCATTTTGGTAAGTCTGAAATGGGAACGTGCGATGCGCGGCGGTCATAACCATAATAATTACACTTATTCATTTGTCACATGTTGCTATAGTTAAAATGAGACAGCATGCATTACGTCTGTACCTTTCATTCTAACTTTTGCACATAGTTGTGTGTGACAAATTGCCAGGTTATTACCGGACCGCTCTTTAGGGAAGATAAGGCTCACTTCTCGCGAAAATGCGAATAAGATATATATACCTATTTCCACGTCGGGTATTTTTGGGAAGGTGTTGTTTTATAACACGATGTTAGTTATAAAACAACACTCATAAGGGTGAAATCTCAGTCGTAAACAGCAATTTTTGTTTCTATTGCAGTATTTTAAGGCATTTCATTGCATTTAAACTTTATTGATAACATTTTAAATACCAAAAACACCAACCTTATAGTCACCCTATCCGACTACAATGGGTTTATGACAGTTTAACGTAGCAATTAGGGTGACCAGGAGACTCAGTAAATTTAAATAAATTTTGTTATTAACGAATTAACAAACAACGTTTACATATTTTTGGCTGTCACGTCCACATGTTTAAACTAAAGTAAAGGATGACTCACGCTAGAACGGGCCGTGTCCGGCCCGGGCCGTTTTCTAAGGAAAATGATAACGTTTTTGCGCGGCCGAGCCATACCCAAGCCCGGGCAAGCCACGGCTGAGGCTCGGAAGCGGCTCGGGGTCGGCACGTGGGGCGACCGGGATTGGGCATGGTTCGGCCGCGCAAATTTAAATAAATTTTGTTAATTAACGAATTAACAAACAACGTTTACATATGTTTGCCTGTCACGTCCACATGTTTAAACTAAAGTAAAGGATGACTCACGCTAGAACGGGCCGTGTCCGGCCCGGGCCGTTTTCTAAGGAAAATGATAGCGTTTTTGCGCAGCCGAGCCATACCCAAGCCCGGGCCAGCCACGGCCGAGGCTCGGAAGCGGCTCGGGGTCGGCACGTGGGGCGACCGGGATTGGGCATGGTTCGGCCGCGCAAAAACACCGTCATTTTTCTTAGAAAACGGCCCGGGCCGGACACGGCCCGTTCTAGCGTGAGTCATCCTTTAAACAGTAAGAAACTCATATTTCTATTCGCGACTTAGGATTCATCCTGTGTATTATATCCTACGATATTATTATTATTACTCACGTGGCAACACAATGCGCAGCAGTAATGACCCATCGGTCCGAGATCAGAGCGCCGCCACACGCCAACTTCTTGCTCAGGAACCCCGACTTGATGAGTGCGGCTTGCCACGGATGCGAACCGAACCCGGTCGAGTGGCCGCCCACTATGCGGTTGGAGCGTGTGAAGTGCTCACCGCAACCTGAAATGTGTAGGGGAGGTTTAAATATAATGCATAGGTGCATATAAAAAAAAAAAAAAAGATTTACTGTCGCAAAAAAACACAAAAAAAAACACAAAATCACAAAATCGAACACTGATGTAGATACTTATATAAAACAACACAATGCAGAAAATAAATGATGCGACAATAGGCTCGGGGCTCAGCGTTTTCTGCTAGCCTGTCGGCTATACAGCGCTGTTTTTCAGCCCGCACCTACAACACGGGATACAATATAATTAATAGCTAGCTGCAAGGGGAACATTCGCATTACTCGTAATGAACTTTAGTTTTATAGGCGCGTCCATACGCTCATGCACGGAAGTTCGCCCTCAGCGAAGCAAGCTAGGAATATAAGCCGTATCCCAACGCTCCAGCACGGCCGATGGCATGAGCGAGCGGTACGAATCTATAAGATAAATCCCGATAGGGATATCAAAACAAGGTCATGCCACGCTGGAGCGTGGAGATACGGCTAAATAGCTGAGGGAGATGAATGACATCAGTTTTCTCGCTCTATCCTACAGCTTGCAATTGCAGGACTGTAATGCTGGACCGTGTGGATGCCGTTTACGCCTACACTCGATCACTGATGAGTTCAAGGTCATATCTCTCGACACAGATTTCTTCTCATGGAGGGAATGGGTTGAAGTCCTCAAGTTCGTCCAGGGCGAGTAAGAGCCTACATCCACCTCTTTGTCTGCATGTCGTGCCTTGTGTAGGCTCTTTAACAAATTATTGGTAATTTATTAATTCACTCACTCACGAACCAGTGGATTAAGTATTCAATAAGACGTCGTTGGGACCCATGATGAAATTACATTTATACCAACCATGAATAAATAGGTATGCCTAAAAATAAACATTTTGTAGTCCGCCCACGACCAATCACTGACTATAAGAATCCATATAAAAGTGAAGATTAGTGTATTTGTAGTGTTTTTTATGTTAAATAGTTAGGTACCTCTATTATTCTTATTTACTTACACAATTATATACCTGGTCGATATCTCACGGCAGCGCATCACTTAAACAGCATATAATCCAGATAATGTTATAAAAACAAAATAGCAACCATTTGTTTTAATATTTTTTTACACATAACTATAGTAGGTACAAAATATGTTCATGTCAGTCATTCAATTACGAATTATGTTAAAAACGTACAAAAAGTGCTTACCTACCTTGCACAAACAAAATTTACTCCGGTATAGATTTCTAAAAGCGTTTAAACAAAAAAGCGCCAAAAAAATAAAAACCCAAAAACCCGAATCCAAACCTTTCAATATTCAACCTGAACACGATAAATGTAAGGTGTCATCAGTCCATTTATAGTGCGACATATGATTGGTGCACACAAAAACCCGACTCCAAAAACTTATTCAATCTTCAACCGTAAGCGTAACTTAATAAACATACGGCAAAAATTAAATAACGTTTGTGAAGCCAGTTGGTGCATTTAAAGTGCGACATGTAATCGATGCACATAAAAACCCGACTCCAAAAAAATCATTCAATATTCAACCATAACCTGCTAA
The DNA here is from genome assembly GCA_963854355.1 of Epinotia brunnichana. Taxonomy (NCBI): domain Eukaryota; kingdom Metazoa; phylum Arthropoda; class Insecta; order Lepidoptera; family Tortricidae; genus Epinotia; species Epinotia brunnichana. Next base: position 3,919,007 of record OY977962.1, on the reverse strand, counting down.
ATACACGGTTGAATATCGAATAACTCGTGTGAAGCCAGACAGTGCAGGTGCTACAAATATAGGTGCGTGATGATTATGAAGACGCAGTGCTGAAGATGAAGCGAGAAAGATGATGGTGAGCCGACTCAAGTGTTCGAAAAAATATTAATATAATCTCAAGATTTTGATGGCTTTTTCTTTTCTGTTTTACATTATTCAGTCTCACAGCTAAAATATCAGCACTTTACTACTGAAGCAGCATGTTTTCTATTCATGGCATATAAAACGTTTAAAAATATGTGGCATATATTTCTGGGTGGGTGGGTCACATCTCTCATTCATCTTTTATCTCAGGTAAGCGTTATTTATTTATTTTCCATACATACAGTTATCATATGCATGTATGAGACACAAAGCACTTCAAAGTTTACGCACGTGTAGTAGTAAAAGTATGATCGATACGATTTCGTGAGATCCATCTAGGTACACATCGGTCATGGTACGTCATGACAAGATTATACGACCGATAAATCTCATAAAATTTCCCAGAAGGGTCCCTTGTTTTGACCCATCCTAAATTGGTCCAGATATAACAAAATAAAGCAAAGAGCGAACACTTGAGCGAACCCGCCACCGCTAAATCCAAAAAACCCAAAATCTCACCCGGATAACTAGGCCTCGTATGTTCATTGGTCACCACCGGTACATAATCATCATCACCGTTCTGTCCGTAATCGTACGGCTTCGTCGTGCTCTCATGATAGCTCGGCTTGACGTGAAAATAGTGATTTTGGTTGTAGTCAGTGTTGTCCCACGGCTTTTGTGTTGAGTCCCAAGGTTTTTCCCAGTCGGGTTTTGGCCGATCGGGTTTTTCCCAGTCGGGTTTTGGCCGGTGGGGCTTCGGCCTGTTTTCTGTGTACACGATCACTGGGTCCTCGAATTGGTTTGTGTTCTGATAGTCGATTTCGTGGGGGAATGTTCCGATGAGTTGGATTAGGTCACCTGTGGTGAATGGTTATGTTGTAGTGTGTGAGTAACTTAAGTGTTAAGTGGCGTCAATGTGCAGTATTTAAATTGTAGAGTATCGTACGTTATCGAAGAATAATTTCTTAAGATTATTATCATACCTGCAAGGGTTGTCCCATGTTAGACCTAACTACTTTAGCCCTAAATGCTTCATTTGACCTAATGTTTCATTAGGTCAAATGAAGCATTTAGGCCTAATGCCTTTTTTTCTTAAATAGTAAACTTTTTAGGATTATTGCAAAATATACCTAAGCTAACCTAATGACTTATATTTGATGATATTCAAAGACAAACCGAAAGTTCGCTGTTTAGAAGAAAAATGCATTAGGTCTAGTCCCTTGGAAGACACAGGACTTCCTTGGGGCTATTATTTCAGAAGAGAAAGATTAAATACTTCAATAATGATTGCATATTTATACGTATACGGGTTACGAAATACGACTAGCACCTTTCTATATATGGAACTAGAAAATTTACCTACACTAGGAAATGGAGCAATGCCTTTTTTTCAAAGATACGAGTATCTGTAAACTTTATACCTACTTATAGCCCGCTTGGCAAAGCTACAAGTTACAGTTGTAGAGCGGTTATACACGGCGATTTCCTGAAGCGATAAAGTATCGATGGGATAACTATGACAGGTGATATATGGCTAGTGTTGCGATAAAGTCAGTCGCGCGTTTGTACGAGTATCGTTGCAAAAAGTCGAAATGTGTAACCACTCTAACAAGCCTAAACGCAACACCGGTCATAACACAATTTGTCAGTATAAGTCAAAGTCATAATAGGCTTGTTGCGTGGTGTTAAAATTGATAACGCCGTGTTGCTAAATGGATAGTAAACCATCAAATGATTGTAATAAAGTGTAAATTACAAAATATCATTCAAATCATAAAAAAATATGAACCTTGAAAGTTTAGAAAAAAAAGATTTTTTATTTATTGTCCAAGAGTAAATTTAAAGGTACCAATAGAATCCTTACGCTTTTATAGCAAAAAAAATGTATGACAACTATGGACCTAAACGCAGTATTTCGCGACCGAAACAGCAATTTAATTCATTTCCATGCAACGGTTAGTACAAATTGCACGGTGTGACGTCATACTTTAAAGCCAATCAGTATCAAGCGTTTCGGCTGCTGTCAGTGAGGTCCGTCTTTAACTCGATTTTTTGGGTATTAATGTCCTTTAAATGTAGTTGCTTCCATACAAACATTTGTTCATCTACAAAAACTGGTTCGAATGGCATCGCAAACAAATTTAAGGTCACAAGCCCATTGGGTGTGTCGTACAGATGTAACAATCCTACCACATGTGCATGCAATTTCTCAGTACCTACAACTCGTTTGACAGTTGGATCAGCAGCGCAACATGCCTCCAGACGATAGCAATTAGTTAGCTTCTGACAAATTGGGGCTGACAAATCGTCGTCACTTAGCGACAACAAGGATATCGAGAGGGAGCGTAGGGCGCTGGCGGTTAGAAGTAATATGTTGATCCGTAGGTTTGCTCGGTGTACTAAAAACGTAAAAATCACTCTGTTTAAGGCCTATTGCCAGTCATTTTACACCTGCAGCCTATGGATCAATTATACTCGTTAAGCTTACAGCGCCCTGCGCGTCCAGTATAACAACGTTTTCAGGATGCTGTTGGGGCTGCCGAAACATTGCAGCGCGTCAGGAATGTTCGCGGAGGCGCGCACGGATGGATTTCACGCAATATTGCGAAAACGTGTTGCATCACTGCAGAGACGTATCGGCCTTAGCCCCAACAGCCTCCTGGAGACAGTGGCAGAAAGGAACGATGGCCCATTTCTGTATCACTGGAATAAATTGCATGTGATATCCTTGTAGCCAAGCATGCCTTTTAGTTTGTCATATATGTATTAATGTTTAATATAAGTGGATAATTTTGTAAAGTGTACTAATATTACATTTTAGTTATTTATTGTAATTAACCAAATATGGATTTATTCCGAAATAAAATTATTGATTGATTGATTGATTGATTGAAATCATGCATGTATATTAGACCCCATTTTTAGTCAAGCGCCTCAATGTTTCCAATATAAACTTGTAAAATTGTACCTTAAACGCTTTTATGCATGTTACTTTTTCACGTTTTGTGCGCGCATTGGCAAGGCATAGTGGATAACGTAATGTATTTAATAATAATAACTCTATAAGCTTACAGTACTCGTATACCTACATTATGCAAATAAACATTGATTGATTGATACAGAAAAAGGAAATGCACAGATTCCGTGCCCTTGTCACGTAGGCCTAAACGGGATCCAATTGATCAAATTTTCAAACACGCATAGTCAAAGTGTGAATGCAAATTCTACGCATCTATAATAGCGGTAGACGCCGAATCGGAAATCATTGGCAAACAGCTAACGTAACACACGGGAAGCACGTCATTTGACTTATTCAAGAGCAAACGCAATCGTTACGTTTCGTTACGTTCGTTTCCTGGCTACGTTCAAGAGCTATGTAAACGACGGAGAAACACTCACGGCCTATATCTACTAGCTTTTGCCCGCGACTTTGTCCGTGTCATGATGGTCGGTTGGACATATGGTGGTGTCCACCCACAGACAGCCACGACTTCCAGTGAATGCCTTAGGGCTGCTGGCTTTGTACCATTAAAAAACCGCTATTTCATCCACGTGAACCTTCAATCTCTTTCCATTATTTAACCCCTCTGAGAGACCCTTAAGGCCCTCAGAGAGGATGTACCGTAACGTATCCGTTACTGGCCGCACTGCAGCCCAAACTAGGAAAAAAAAACCACTATTTATCCTATCCCCTTGGTTAATGGTTTACGGAATATTAGTCTATGCTTATGCAGATTGTAAACTATTTATACGGGGTGTGGCCTGTAGTAGGAGCAAATATTCAAAAAGACGCTTCCTAACAGCATTTGCAGTAACCCCTTGTGTTTTATTTTGTATTATTTTTTTTTGATTCGAAGAAATTTTGACCTAAAGTTATCACGACATCACAGCACAGCAGTCAATGCAGATCTTGATGCAACATCGTGTAATGAGTCATAATAGTTTTTGCATTTTTTGTTTTCAAAAGCTATTTTTGTGTTTTTAAAATAAAAAGGTACTAGGTAATAGCACTCCAGAACAGTAAAACAATACAAGTAAACTTATTTTAAAGAAAGTAAATTTGAAAAAAAAAATGCTTTTCTCAAATAAAACTACGTGGAAATAATTGTTCACAAGCTTAATGATCTACCGTTTAATTTTTTGCTCCTTTTACAGGCCACACCCTGTATATGGGTCGAGGAGAGTAAACGATTGAAGTTCGAGTCCAAAATGCCCTAAGATGCTCGGCAGCGCTCCATAGAGTTCAAGTGTAAAATTAATTTTCATTTTTCATTTTCAGTGTCCAAGCAGGTCTACCAAAAGATTCGTGTCTACAAGACAGTTACTATACGTAAATATGTAATTAGATTCCATCAAATCTACCAAGAAATGTTATTTCTTGGTAGATTTGATGGAATCTAATTACATATTAGGGTATAGGCCAATCTTGGCTTGGACATTCACACTGAAGGAAGAGAGCATGCTCTTAGTCGCAGAGAGGAAAATCTGGCGGAAGATTCCAGGATGAAGATGGGAATTGGAAGCGGACTAAAAATAAGGAGCTGGAAACACTTACAGCCATGCCGAACGGTTACCTATCTGAATCACTAAAAATTGTTTCCCAACTGTATCGTTTGTTCTAATTTTCATTTGTCCTAAAAACCGTTTTTCTCAGAAGCCATGGCATTTTCAGGATGATTATAAAACAAACGTTACCTAACCTAATGGGTTCTACGCGATAAGTATTCATCATCATCATCATCATATCAGCCAAAAGACGTCCACTGCTGGACATAGGCCTCCCCCAAAGAGTGCCACAATGGCGCCACCCGCATCCAGCGGACTCCCGCGACCTTTACCAGGTCATCAGTCCACCTTGCGGGGGGCCTACCCACGCCGCGCCTTCCGGTACGTGGTCGCCACTCGAGAACCTTTCCGCCCCAACGGCCATCGGTTCTACGTGCAATGTGCCCCGCACACTGCCACTTAAGTTTAGCAATTCGGAGCGATAAGTATTAAACAAATTGAAAAGCTTTTGGGTTTTCGAGATAATTGGCTTTTTGCCGTAATGAAAATTCGGACAAACGATATAGGTAGTTGGGAAATTAAATTTAGTTTTTTGCGATAGGTTACCATGCCGGTTATAATTGGCGAAGTCAAAGTAACGTGACTCGATCAGAACACCCTTGGGGCATCCAACTGGCGCGAGGTGGCGCAGAAAGAAAGAAAGAAAGAAATAAGACATTTATTTACTAGACAAAAGACACACAGAGACAAAGGGAGTAGACATGCATTACAATTTAACACATACAGGGTGGAAAGTTAAAACGGGGCAGTAAGGGCAGTTACTAGATCCCTTGCCGCCACGCAAAAATGGCATTAGGATTTCATTCCTAACTTTTTAAGTGATGACAATCTACATTCACAGATTTTTGAAAAAAAGTACAGTCAGCGAGAAAATCATCACTTTTGACGAAATTTTTTTTAATGCCATTCGATCCCATTCCTATTAAGGATCAAAATACTCTTTGGGACCGACTAAAGTTTGACTACTAGAACGCCCAGAAATCAAAGAAAACTTTTTCCATACAGTCAGTATGGGAATCCCAAAGTGCAAGTGTAGTCCTTTAGTTAAACGATCATCAAATTGTATGGAGAGATAGCTTATTAACTTTAGTCGGTCCCAAAGAGTATTTTGATCCTTAATGGGACTGGGATCGAATGGCATTAAAAAAAAATTTCGTCAAAAGTGATGATTTTCTCGCTGACTGTACTTTTTTCAAAAATCAGTGAATGTAGATTGTCATCACTTAAAAAGTTAGGAATGAAATCCTAATGCCATTTTTGCGTGGCGGCAAGGGATCTAGTAGCTGCCCTTACTGCCCCGTTTTAACTTTCCACCCTGTATAGTGTGTGTTTTCGCGGCAGTGAATCGTTCGCTGTCTCAGCATTATGCCGAGGTGTCAGACAGACACCTACAGCGCTGATTTTCAGACAGCACCGTACGTGACCCACGGAACGCAACACAACAGAATAGGGAAGAATGGCGTTCTCTTGAGTCAGAGGACAAGATCCTCTTTGGGTCATCGAGCCAGCGTAATAGTAAGTTTATATGGGTCAAGAATCTTCAAGTTGCACCCAAATCTCAATCAAAGCATAATTTTGGTATAGAGGTACCTACATATTTAATCATTTGTTTGTAAAAGGTTTGCAAGTGGGTGCCACATGACCAAGACAGAGATATCACTGAACTTTCAAAGACATGACCACAATTTTGTAACACGTGTCTTCTTCAAACATGCGTGAGTTACCTTTGGCGCTCATAAGATTTGATATTGAGCTTTGAATCTCAGAATAATACAGTACTTTGAATAAGGCTCCGTATTATTTAGTTAGCTAGCGGATAACAATAAAGCTGTCCATCCAGCACGCTCGACTGGAGTTGACTTTCACTGAGTTTCACTCACGGCTCGGGAGACGGGAGTATCTAAGTTAAACATACAATATTCTATGAACCAGCCCTACGGAGGTAATCATTAAGGCTTAGCTTCGACTTCCAGCGGCGGCGGTGTGCCTAGTGGGTAGTACGCTGCCTACGAAGCTGGTCCTGGGTTCAAATCCCGGTCATCATCCTCCTAGCGTTATTCCTGGTTGTGCCCTAAACCTAAAGGAGCCCGGGGACTGCTTTGACACCTAAACCCAGAAGGAAAACTAGACTTTATTGGGATTAGACCGGTTTCATCACGATGTTTTCCTTCACCGAAAAGCAAACGGTGAATATTCCGTACATAAGTTCCGAAAATCCTAGCTGATATCGATGCTATTATGATTTTTCATACATTATAATAACACTGGCACAGATAAAACGCTGAATTTACGTTACTGGTTGCAATAATGGTGGTCATTTATATATGGTTTCTGAACACATTATAGAGAATTTATTTATATATATTTTTTTTTATAGGTGTAAAGCATTTATATATATTAAATACATCTCCGATTAGTACCCATAACACAAGCCTTATTGAGTTTACTATGGGGTTAGTTCGATTTGTGGGAGATTGTGCCTTAATATTTCCTCTAGAGTCGATAGCGCCCATGGGTTTTTGTGTTTGTTTAGCATCAGGCAGATTGTATGATTGTTTAGCATCGTCGTGGTATAAAACTACAAAGATCGATAGCAAAAACACAATTAATAAAGAGCAAAGGTCGTATCTTGATATAGACTGCAAATCTTAAATTCGGATTTGCCCCCTCAATTGACCTCGTTTACACGTGAGAATTATAAAAGTTTCTGCCAAGTCGACTTACGCGAAAGTAAACAAAAAGTTGCGTAATGCGTTGAATTAGTGTCCGGAAGGCAATGGCGGAGGCGGCGCGTGAACACGGTAGTCCAAGTTATAGGCGTCAGCGATCAATTAAATCACGTGGAGGGTGATAAGTATCTTAATATACATCAACGTTTTTCCAATTATTACTTATATGAGGCTATCCGCAGCAGAACTGACGTAAACGATTGCGATGGCCGTTGGGTCAGAAAGGTTCTCGAGTGGTGACCACAGACCGGAAGACGCAGCGTGGGTAGACTACCCACAAGGCTGACTTATGACCTGGTAAAGGTCACGGGAGTCCACTGGATGAAAGTGGCGCAGGACCGATCACTTTCGCACTCTTTGGGGGTGGCCTATGTCCAGCAGTGGACGTCTTTCGGTTGATATGATGATGACTTGTTTGGGCGAAAATGCGTTCGTATGTCCGGCCTCTGTCCGGCTGTTCTCCTCTACAGTACTACTCTCTCGGATTCTCGTGAAATTTTGTGAGCGGGCTCGATAATTATATAGATGTTTTTGTCGATTAATCTTTTGGAAATTTGGGAATTGCAGCTCACAGCGCCACAGTTTCCACAGCGCAAAAGATGTCCCGGAGATTACGCCCTACAATCCCTACATCATCCATTGAGGTATAATGTACTAACGTACTAGAGAAGACAAATCGAACATTATCTGTGCGCCGGCCGGCAAGGCGGGGGGTATTAACTGAGACGGTCCGGCCCATGGACCGCAACGCGTAGCGCAAACTTCTTGTTCGGCGTGTCTTCTCTAGTACGTTAGTACATTATACCTCAATGACATCATCGTACTCGTAGTATAGTATGGAAGAAGAAAGGCAAATTTTTCACTCGACAAAGCCTCAGAAAAAATCCACAACACACGCTATCCCTCCCAACTTAGACCACAAGAAAGCACTCATATTTACTATTACAACTATTGTGTGCAAATGTCTCGCGATTGTGAAACAATGTTGCATACATCACCGTGACATAAGATTCGGTGAATTAGTTTAATCTGCGCCCCAATTTTTAAAGAATGCTCCGGGCTGTGATCAACAATAGGGCCGCCGTAGCTCTATGTTAATTCAACCGAGCGGCGAGAGATTGTGGTATTCCGTTGATTTATCAATGTTTCGAATTAATGCTCGTCTATTTAGTATAATGGTAAGAGTACTATTTCGTCTTTATGTAGAGTGTGGGCGTTTTTCAAAAAAAGTGTACAAAACTTCTTTTTTTTCAGAATTCGAATTTTTTTGGTTTTTCTTACTCAGAATTGTTGATACTATCGATCCTCATACAAGAAAAAAAGTGTCCCAGATTTTACTATGTAATTTTTTTCTTCCAGTGCGTCACGTCACGACCATATAAATAAAAAAAGACTGCATACAAAAATGTGACGATCTGGAATGGAATATTTAGGACACTTTTTTTCTTGTATGAGGATCGATAGTATCAAAGATTCTGAGTAAGAAAACCAAAAAAAAAATTAATTTTGAAAAAAAAAGTTGTTTTGTACACTTTTTTTGAAAAACGCTCGCGTAGGCTGCGAAAAATTGCTTTTTATTCTCATTAAAGTAAAATGCGCTCCCTTGCAGGCACACGAGGCCGAAGAGCATGGGTGCAGCATATGATATTGTAATCTAAATGAAAAACAGATTGTATAACTCGTGTACGCCATCACATACATAGGTACACTTTAGGTGTTCAAAAATATCGGCACATGCACCCTAATGCCTTGAAAATAGAGGTGTGTTCCGATGTTTGTGACGTGCTTGTTTGCTCCGATGTATGTGATGGCGACTGTACAAAACTCATTTTATCCCCGACTTTATATCTCGCCTTAAATTGGCATCGCTTCTCTAGAGGATGTCATATGCAGTGTGCATATGACATCCTCTAGAGAACACCACTGTCGACTCTTTAAAAGTGACCATTCTTAAACTGTATTCAGCAAATAAACAAATTGTATTTGTATGAAAAACACTTTATTTATCATTTATTTGTGTATGAGAATTCTCTGTTCCATTATTCAGAGTAAGGACAAATCATTAGCTACTATATATTTTGCCTTGTAGCCCTTGTAGGTTCTCGAGTAGCGACCACGTACCGGAAGGCGCGGCGTGGGTAGGCCTCCCACAAGGTGGACTGATGACCTGGTAAAGGTCGCGGGAGTCCGCTGGATGCGGGTGGCGCAGGACCGACCATTGTGGCACTCTTTGGGGGAGACCTATGTCCAGCAGTGGACGTCTTTCGGCAGATATGATGATGATGATTTTGCCTATATGTGTGGTTGTGTGTGGGTGTAGATAATTGTTTTTATCGATGTATTTTAGTAACTACTTAGAATATCACAATGTTAACACTATTTATATATTATTAATAGGGTTTAACCACAAATATTGTTAGAAGACAACATAAACGATGACGTTAAAAACGATATATTGAAATAGAAATAGAAATGTTTATTGCATATCACATTACAGACTGACTGACATTATTGACTGGTGTTACTGTGACTGTATTCGGTCCAATGGTCATAAGTGCCATAGCTGGATAAATACCGATAAGCCTACCGATGGCACCGTTTTTTATTGGAACAACATAATTACATCATTGGCGCCAACATACTAAAATACCTAATTATTTATACAATTGACGCCAAACTACTAGTAGCGTCATTATACTACTAGTGGCAACTTAATAACATACCTATTTCTTTGGCGCCAGATTATTTTACCAACAATTAACTTAGCATTATTGTATCATGAGAGGCAACTTAATTGTAACATTTAACATAATTGGCGCCAACTTGATAGTATCTTTACATAATTGGCGCTCGCGTACAACCAACGTAGAGTGAGCGAATGATATGTCATACATATACGATTGGCGCCAGCGTACAAGCGTTACATAATTGGTGCCCACTTACTAGCATTATGCACCGTAGGCGCCACCTCAGCCGGGCGCTCGGTAGTCTCCCGGTCCACACAGCATGCCCAGATCATGCCTCCTGAGCACAGGTCCATGGGTTTTCCTCCACCCAGGACACAGGATATGCTGAGGCCGCAGGGGTATCGGGCGCCACGGTAGCGGCACGTTTGGGGGATCACTGGAAAGAGAGAAATAGGATTACAGAAGGGATAAATAATGTACGTTTTTCCTCAGAATTGGGTAAAAGAAGAGAGGTCAGAGGTTTGAAGAGCTCGTAATTCTGTGCAGTATAAATACAAGGTACTTGAACTTGGTAAAGTAAAGTATAGTGCACAAGTTTTCAATAAAAAATGCCAATACGAGTAGTCCACTAGGTAAGAAGTTCTTAAATTCGAATTTTCTAACATTTATTAGTCGATTACAATTATAAGGTCATAAAAAAATAAGATGGTATACCCGTGCATAGGTCGTGTCACGAAATGGACCCAGCTCAGCATGATGCTTTTGATTTAGATTGCTGTATTTCAAATTACAATTCAACTACAATATAAATGAAGTCATAACCAAACTCAAATGGAGTTGGGCAGGACATATTGCCAGGCAGCGTGACGGTAGGTGGAACAAAACGTTAACGGATTGGTGGCCAATTGCAGGAAAAAGAAGCGTTGGTCGTCCACCAGCTCGATGGGTTGATGACATAAAAAAGACCGCGGGTCATTTCTGGATGAGACTAGCACGGGACCGGGATAAGTGGCGTACGCGAAGAGAGGCTTATGCTCAGCAGTGGGCGATTAAAGGCTGAAAATGATGATGATGATAAATGAAAGCTAGCTGAATTAATGAATTTATATTATGATCGTCAAGTAGAACATGAATTGTAATAAAATGTCAAGTTAAATATGATTCAAAGTCACAATTAATTGAGGCTTTGCTAGCTTTACGGCCAACACTGGCCATTCAGTGAAGTCACGGTAGATAACACAAGATACGTTAAAAACTGAACTGCTGCCCTCATAGATGCCAACCTGGATCAACGGTTCAACGTGCAAATTGTTTAACCATTGTCGCAATAGCTATCTTGACCACCCGCTAGATGCGCAAAACACTGCACCATTTCAACAATATCTGCATAGATAGGCCGTAGATAAAGCGGATGAAAGGTTGGAGAAGTCTGGTCATCAAGAATAGAACATGATGTTACGATCCGTAGCACTGAAGGAACGACTGATCATGATGAGCCATCTGTATACACTTCAACTTATCAAATTCAGGCTTCATCAAGCATAAAATATTCATATAACTTACGTCATTCAACAGCACGATCTATCATATCATAGATCATTGTAGCTCTCGCGCATGCGCGCGATAGTGAAAATGATCGAGGGCGTTCACCGCCATATTGATCTATGGATCATCGCGTGCGCAATGTTACGTGATTAAGGTAATGATTATGAGACGGAATCGATTCCTTGTTCAATACATGGACTAGCGTTGTTGTAGCTGGTATAAGAGTGACCCTTCCAATTGGGAATGGATGAAAATTTTGAGAAGTGCCTGATTATTTTTTTGGTGATAGGATTAACCTTCGTTAGCACCAGAAAAAAGTTGCAAACTTTTCAGCTGTGTTAATTTTTTTTTTTTTATATAAACATTTTCCTCACTTACGTTTTGGGTTTAGGACGGCGAATTCACTTTCCATGATCCGTCTCATATTGCAAAAAAAATAATTAAATATCTGACACTGGCAATGACAAATATAGCTGCTGCAGCTGTCAATATCATTGCCAGTGTCAGTTTACCACGGATATTAAAGATTAGAACTTATTCGCCGTCCTAAACCCAAAACGTAAGTGAGGAATTTTTTTCTGGTGCTAAGGAAGGTTATTCCTATCACCAAAAAAATAATCAGGCACTTCTGAAATTTTCATCCATTCCCAATTACCATCATCCTCCTCCTAGGTTTCCCGGTTGTACCCTATACCCGGGGTCCACTTTGGCTCCTATAATCCTAAGACATCGGTTCCACGCTAATTCTGGCTTCAGTTCAGACCATCATTCTGATCAGCCTGACGAGAGACTTATCGTGTAACCCTTGTGGATGACAGACAAATGACAGGAGACTGATCATCAGTCCGAGGGTTACACGTTAATTCTCTCGTCAGTCTGACCAGAATGATGGACTGAATTGAAGCCAGAGTTACCGAGTAACCGATGTCTAAGATTTGGCGTAGCCACTTGTTTTACAGGAGGCTGTTGCGGCTGTCCCGCGCTCCGGCGCCTGCGGGACAGCCGCAACAGCCTCCTGGCCGTTGTAGCTGACAGGATGGACAGCCAGCTTCTCATACATTGGACCAGAGTACACTCTATAGTCACCTCGTACACGTGAGTGTCCTGGTTTTTTACTTTGAAATAATTAACACTAGTAATTAAGTAGGTACACCTAGATAACAATTTTAAATAACATGTATGGACCCGTGGTTGTCTGAATTAAACGATTTTTTTTACGAAAGCGGCTGCCATCTGTTCTTCCAAAAACTAGACATGCTGGTCGATTATGCAACGCATTGTACGCGCGTCAGAGGCCGTAGCACGATAGGTTTTACGTCGCGTTTTACCTGACGTTTCAGTACATTTTCGCCGCAAAACGTGGCGATAGAACCTAGTGAGCTAGGTCCTCAGGTAGACGTAGATCTAAATGTCAATTTTTTTATGGGAAAGTGACACTTGAATTGTCCTAACACTCGTTAGAAATGTCACGTGTTTACCCCTCTGCCCAGCTAGCACGATACGTTTTATCGTTATGTTTCAGTACATATTCGCAGTAAAACGTGATGATAAAACCTATCATGCTCGGGCCCAAAAGCAACTGGTAAATAACTGCAAAAGCAACTGGTAAATAACTGCAAAAGCAACTGGTAAATAACTGCAAAAGCAACTGGTAAATAACTGCAAAAGAAACTGGTAAATAACTGCAAAACCAACTGGTAAATAACTGCAACAGCAACTCTTAAATAACTGCAAAAGCAACTCTTAAATAACTGCAAAAGCAACTGGTAAATAACTGCAAAAGCAACTGGTAAATAACTGCAAAAGCAACTAGTAAATAACTGCAAAAGCAACTCTTAAATAACTGCAAAAGCAACTCTTAAATAACTGCAAAAGCAACTGTTAAATAACTGCAAAAGCAACTGGTAAATAACTGCAAAAGCAACTAGTAAATAACTGCAAAAGCAACTCTTAAATAACTGCAAAAGCAACTCTTAAATAACTGCAAAAGCAACTGTTAAATAACTGCAAAAGCAACTGGTAAATAACTGCAAAAGCAACTAGTAAATAACTGCAAAAGCAACTCTTAAATAACTGCAAAGGCAACTCTTAAATAACTGCAAAAGCAACTGTTAAATAACTGCAAAAGCAACTGGTAAATAACTGCAAAAGCAACTGTTAAATAACTGCAAAGGAACTGTCTATCGGAAGATCAGCGCTGGCAGCAATGCCAGCATTAAATAAATAAATATTTGCGGACAATCTTACACAAATCGGCCTAGTCCCAAACTAAACAAAGCTTGTACTACGATACGAGTACTAGGCGACGATAATGGTTACTATAAATGAGCGCTTCCGTGCTTTGGAAGGCACGCTAAGCAGTTGATCCCGGTTGCTGTCTATGACAGTAGTCGTTAAGCCGAGTTAGAGGCCTTCGGGCGGCTTAAGAACATCTAACAGTCGAGTTGCCCACTCACTTGACAAAGGGGGGACAACTGTCACTCGCGTCCACAGGAGCTACCTACCACAACCCTGCACGTGTCCCCTGGGTGGTACTAAAGAGTGACGAACTCAAAGGCCAAAATAATAATTGCCATACGATTAAATAAATAAATGACGATAAACACACATATATAAATAAATACATAGAAAACTTCCATGACTCAGGAACAAATAACGTGTCGTAGTCGTCATTATGCTGAGATAGAACCGTTTCGTGACAAACGCTGTCTGTTGTTGGTCTCGAATAAATGAGTCGCTTAATTTCAAACCCGGGTAAATCCATCTGTCAAATCATGCGATTTTGCTATTAAGAAAAAGTGATAAGGTAGATATTTGCTGATAGGGTCGAATGGATTTACCCGGGTTTGAAATTAAGCGACTCAAATGTTTCTTTCTTTCTTTAAATATCAAATGATATTATTGAAGAAAAACATCGTAAGGAACCCGGTGAAATGCCAACCAAGGTCTAGTTTTTCCTCTGGGTTGGAAGGTTAGATGGCAACGGCTTTCGTTAAATTAGTTCTTGGGAAAATCTTGGGAATAGGTGCCAAAGCGAACCGGGCTCCTTTAAGATACAATGAAGACAATCGCTGGGACCGATCATCATCATAATTATATCAGCTGAAAGACGTCCACAACTGGACATAGGCCTCCCCCAAAGAGTGCCACAATGACCGGCCGCCACCCGGAGAATCATCATCATCATCATCATATCAGCCGAAAGGCGTCCACTGCTGGACATAGGCCTCCCCCAAAGAGTGCCACAATGACCAGCCGCCACCCGGAGGATCATCGACATCATCATCATAACAGCCGAACGAAAGGCGTCCACTGCTGGACATAGGCCTCCCCCAGAGAGTGCCACAATGACCAGCCGCCACCCTGAAGATCATCATCATCATATCAGCCGAAAGGCATCCACTGCTGGACATAGGCCTCCCCCAAAGAGTGCCACAATGACCGGCCGCCACCCGGAGGATCATTATCATTATATCAGCCGAAAGACGTCCACTGCTGAACATACGCCTCCCCCAAAGAGTGCCGCGCCTTCCGGTACGTGGTCGCTACTCGAGAACCTTTTCGCCCCAACGGCCATCGGTTCTACGTGCAATGTTCGGTTGTTTGGTTAGCTTAGGTACGGGATAAAAAAGACTTACTAGTATTTGCCCGCGACTTCGTCCGCGTGAACTTCCGAATCAATTATCAAAAAGATGTAAACCTTTTTATAAATCAACAAAGCTGTCTATTAGCATTCAAATAGGAAAGTAGATAACTACAGTTACGACATCAGAGCTGACGTGATATTTTACGACACAACTCACTGACCAACATATTCCTTACCAGGGCCGCGATTCCATTTGCATTATTGACAGAGGAGGACATCCCTGTGATATCGCTTTACTAACCCCCGACGCGACGCAAACGGGCTACAAGTTTAACATGTGTATAATGTTCTTTGTGTTTGTCTTGTGCCTTCCCAAATGGATGAAGCTTTATTAGAGCGGTTTGTTTAAATCGAAAATTTGATATCAAGATGATTTAACTAACTTTGTTGCTTTGAGGACGAAACATGTTTTTTAATCTATGCAGTTATTCAGACGCATGAAACGAGAGCGATATCTCAGAGATATCCCTTATGTTTTTAATTTGATAATTTTAAACTAAACTTGTAGGATCGATGCGGCTTTCATTTCAGCCTTTTTTAGGGTTCCGTACCCACAGGGTAAAACGGATCTATTACTAAGACTCCGCTGTTAATCCGTCTACCTGTCTGTCCGTTTGTCACCAGGCTGTATCACATGACCCGTGATAGTTAGACAGTTGAAGTTTTCACTGATGATGTATTCTTGTTGCGGTTATAACAAAAAAATACAAAAAAACAGAATAAAATAAATATTTAAGGGGCTCCCAATTCCCATACAACAAACGTGATTTTTTTGCCGTTTTTATAGGTAATGGTACGGAACCCTTCGTGCGCGAGTCCGACTCGCACTTGGCGGGTTTTTATTAGATATTTATTTATTTGTTTTTTATTTTTACAGTCGAGTTGCCCACTCACTTGACAAAGGGGGGACAACTGTCACTTGCGTCCGCAGGAGCTTACCTAACCACAACCCTGCACGTGTCCCCTGGGTGGTACTAAAAAAGTGACAAACTAAAAGGCCCTAATAATGTATGCCATACGATTAAATTTATTAGATAGAGACATCATTTCGTATAAAAGGAGTTGAAAAAAGGTCTCCTCTTTTACTTTACGGTTAATACAAGTAACATGTAATTATGCAACGCGCCAGCTACAGTTAGCGATTTCCCGAAGGACAAAGTTTCTTCAATGTAAGTATGAAGGAACTGCGTCATAGGGTCGTATATCGTTGCGTCATAGACATCGGTTACACGCTAATTCTGGCGTCATTTCAGTCCATCAGTATGATCTGTCTGTCTCTGTCATTCACAACGGTTACACTATCATTCTCTCAATACTGATGGACTAAACTGACGCCAGAATTAGCGTGTAAACACAGATGTATGAATATAAGGAAATCGGACATGCCGGCCGATTTGTATAGAGTACGCCTGTCGCAAGTTCATTAACCCACACAACGCCCAAGTAATTGACAAGACAAAGCACGCACACATCTAAAACACACACACTTGTATACCTACGCACTTATTGGACAATACACGCGCATCATATCAGGCATTTTGAAAAAAACGTAATATTCTCTGCGATCAGCACGCGTGCACAGTATGGCAGTGTATGCCCATTGAGCATACAGCTGCGACACGGCCGCCGGCGGCTTGTCCTCTCTCTAGTATTCTATGCTCTGAGCGTGTAAACGATGTCATAGATAGGGTCGAAGCAGCCCGATCAATGTATGATTAATTACAGTCTAATATGTTCCCTTCCCCGTTATATTATGTCATTGTGGCACTCTTTGGGGATGCCTATGTCCAGCAGTGGACGTCTTTCGGCTGATATGACGATGATGATGTTCCCTCAGCGAAGGTGTTAAAGATTATAATATAACATTTCAACAGACCGTAAACAAGCTGTGAGCTGAGAAAAAATCCGAAAAAAAATTCAGCCAGTTCATCAACTCCTAAGTGGTCGCAAACCGGCATAGTAAATTAGGTGGTTGCTAACCGGCGCTATGACCCTATTTTGTTTTTATTATTGGGGCCTATCGACCTTCGTAATTCGTAATCGTAACGGATGACCGCCTGTCGTTAGTAATAAACTATATAATAAGTGGTAAGAAATGGTCACCCATCTAGAACTGGACGAAATATTGCTTAACCTCTGTAGAGTAAGTTGACTGTTGAAACAGCGAAAAGGAATTGGTAGGCCAATTAGTTTAAACAATTTAGGCCAAAATATGGGCGTTTTTCCGACCAAATCAGATGAATTCTTTAGGCAGGCCAGGGCTAGAGTAAACCGAAGAGAATTTTGAAAAATGACATGAAAATGAATTAATTTTGTAACTTAACTGTGGCAAAAATGGTTCATTCCACTTATGTCGGCTTCCAATTACGTCAGAAAAATCATTTTCATAGTGTTATAAAATTCTATGTAGGTCAGAAAATAAACACGGTCGACGTAAGTGGAACATCTTATGTAATGCCAAATTGGACAAATTCCTGTTAGGACAGAATTTTTTTGTAATTGCGAAAGGAAACCAACCTAAGGTTAGGTCTGTTTAGGTAGCTTCAGATGCCCGAAGGGCAAACCGCCTAGAAATACGAGCACCGCTCGGCGGGGCTCCGTCGACACTGTCAGATTACGGAAAAAAAATTAAGGCACAATTCTTTTGTCAATAGTGGAGTCCAATTAGGTAAGAGCTGATCTAAATAGGATAAAAAAGATTCTAACCTTAGAAGTGGCAGCTAACTTAAGTAGAATAATTCCCGAAAACGATCGGAGTGCATGGTGGCAGGATAGCCTGCGGAAATCCAGAGGAAACCTCCGAAATGTATGAAGATGAAGCTAGAGAGGTTTGTTCAATCGTAGCAAGTGCAAATATCCCTGATATTCTACCTACTATAACACGCGGAATTGCTATGTATGCCTGTAAGTATTTATAAATCGCCAAGAAGATGCAAGTAAGGCGAAAGAAAACGCGATAATATATTTTTTTCAAACAAGCAAACACACCCTAAATCTTGGTCGAAAAGTTACACGACTAATGGTAAACCACAATTTATTTATTACGTGTGACGTGAGTTTGGAACACAGGAGATATAACAGCCATATTTAACCTTGTCGTAACGGCGCTTTCACGTCAACTGGTTTATTATCAAGTTAATTAAGTTATATCACAGGATTACATCCATAATTTATAATTAAATACTTTTTTCAAGCCTTTATTTAACTTCCCTAAGTCTTATCGCGTTGAAAATGTGTACAGTTGTGTAAGTCGGGTAAAACACCAGGCCCCGTAGCATGGATAGCCTTATCACGCGATAAGTGACAGGATAGAGCTGCCGTCCCTGGCTGACACCGTTCGATAGAATGAGACGACGCGCTTATCCTATCACTTATCGCGTGATAACGCCATTCATGCTACGGGGCCAGCTCGAGTTAAGGCACTCTAAGCTCTTCATAGAAGGAGTGGACTCGGGCTGGACCAGAAAACTCTGGAAATCCAGTAGGAAGCAACTCAGAATTATATATGTGGTGTTCACAGGTCACTTTGGGGCTTCGGGGTCAAGGATATTTTAGATAAGATAAGTCGGGTGACAATGACAATGCTATATTATGGTACCATAAAGCTGGTCTGACTATGAAAGCAAAAGGGGAACACAGGAACTTTTCAATCAGTCAGCCGCATAAGTTGAACACTTACATACCTTGTCGTTTTCACTCGTTTGACAACTTCATATGGCAGTTTAACATGATGCGACACGGTACAAAGACTACAAAGGTGTTAAGTCCTTTGTGAGGCTGACCATACACAATATAAACTGGTCGCTCTCAATGAAGTAGTTGATGACTGCAAAAAGTACAGTTGGCAATAAAAGCGCGTACCAAAAAGAAAAATTCTAACATTTTTTTTAAGGTACTTACTATAAGTCAAATATAGAGATATAGTACGCTCATGCTATTTCGCCACTGTGCACTCGCTTCTACAATATGGTACAGAGTTGTGGGGCCGCGCCGCCGACTGGGAGCGCGTATTTCGCATGCAAAAGAGAGCCGTACGAGCGATTGCACAGGTAGGCCAAAGAGTCTCTGCAAGACCTTACTTCCAGTCCCTCGGGATACTCACGCTACCTTCCATCGTTATATTTCAGGTGGCTACATACGTGCGGTGTCATTTAGACGAATACTCGATACACGGTCGTAACCTGCGTAACGCTAATAAACTTGTTGGTGTTAAACATAGACTGGCGAAGTCTGGCAAACTAACACATGTCATGGGACCAATGGTGTACAACCAATTACCGGCACATATCACAGATGCACCACCACTGGCCAGCTTCAAATCACGACTCAAATTATGGCTTATCGAGCACACTTTCTATAGATTTAGCGACTTTAGTACGCAATAGGTCGCACTTTATTTGTGTAATGTGTACAATTATGTACATACAATTCGTTGTACCTATGCTTTAATTTTATTTTTTGACTTTTATGATTATTTATTATTTTTACAATTATGATTAAAATTTTGACATGTAATATGAAATATTATGAATAAATATGATTATGATTATGATTATGATTATGATTATACTGTAAATTCGTTTAATCTCCCAACTTCTGTTGGCGCTTGCTTCAGGTAGAAAAGCATTAGCTTAACTTTCACATAATCACATCATTACAAATTACTATCCAACGTTGCACTATTATAATCGAATTAGAGCAATACGCTTTGTAAGTTTGTAACGACATCCGTCGTCTAAAACAATGCTTTAGAACTGTCTTAAGAATGCGACAATGGCTTAACTATACTCATTTGTCACCTTTTAACCCTCTGATAACTATAGCTTGTACTATTTGTGATGGGCCCTGGTGAGTCTGGAATACTTTGCCACTTTTGCCAGGTAGGGTTATCGTGCGGGTTGTTGACCACGTAATTTAGTGTGCCGGTTTTCGACAGCTTAGTATTAGTTGGTGAGCTGGAATTTTATTTTTATCCTTTTTTTAGCAGATTATTATTAAATAATTTGGTACTAATAAACGCATACGCCTGACTGATTGTTTGGGGTCTGCGGAATTGTTATTATTTAATAGAAGTTTTTTTTTTCACATAAAACAGGAAGTTGTTGGAAGTGGCCCCGTAGCATGGATGGCCTTATTACACGATAAGTGACAAGATAAGTGCGTCGTCTTATTCTATCGAACGGTGTCAGCCAGGGACGGATACTCTATCTTGTCACTTATCGCGTATGCTACGGGGCCAGGTCGCGTAACCGGCATGATGACCCTATAGAGTGGTAATAACGCGTCAGATTTTTCTTGCCGATTGTCAGATGCGATAGATTCATCGGACTATACGAAGGCATCAATGGATATATGGATATTTGTTTAAACGGGCAATACACGTCTGGTCAGAAATCGATCATGTATACCATCAACCATTCATATGAATGGTATTTGTGAAATAGTATACAATGTTTTAGTTGTTAAAGACGCGGGAAATAATTCCAAAATTTAACGTGTACTTTGTTTGACTATATCCTTCTATACTTTTAAATATAGTGGTTCCCATGGTTATTTTTAGGGTTCCGTACTCAAAGAGTAAAACGGGACCCTATTACTAAGACTCCGCTGTCCGTCCGTCCGTTTGTCTATCTGTCACCAGGCTGTATCTTACTGATACCGTGATAGTTCCAGCTGAAATTTTTACAGATGATGTATTTCTGTTGCCGCTATAACAACAAATACTAAAAACACAGAATAAAATAGTTTTTTTTATAGATAATGGTACGGAACCCTTCGTGCGCGAGTCTGACTCGCACTTCGCCGGTTTTTAATTGTTTACTTATCTTGTTGTTAATTGTCTAATACGTTTATTTTGTACAATAAAGAGTTATACTACTACTATACATTGTGCAGGATAAAGCTTTGCATGTTTAATGTAAGTGCTGATTAATTAATTTACTAATTGTTCATAAAAATACTAATGGATATTTAACTTATCTCGATTATTCTATCTAAATGAACACTAGTAGGGATCTGATTAAATTTGCATGTCTGATAAATTGCTACCTACCAGAAGTTTGGCAAATAAAAAAAGTAGGTACCTACTTATAGCAATATTGGATAATCTAGCTTATAAACTTAACTTTTTAAATTAACTACCTATATGACAAGTTTTTTTAAAGTAAAAATTTACTATTTTCAGATCCTAAAGAAACATTCAGACGTATTATTTTTTTAGGAGAAATCTAATATTAATCTAGTCACAAAAGGAAAAAATATCCTTTAATTTCTTCAACTCATCTTAGTAGTCGCAAACCAGCAAACTAAATTAGGTGGTCGCTACCGGCGCGATGCATTTATTTTAAAATTGGATAATGTGTAAAAAAGTTTCTTAACTTATAAATATACTCACTTTTTCCCAATAAATCCATAATCGAATCATCCTCCTGCGAAGACCCATATGAATTATGGTAAGAGCCTTTCCTTCGCCCCAATGCATCCAACAACAATATATCCTTCTCCTGCTCGTTAGCCGGCCGTCTCCTTTCCGACTTTATCTCTTCATCCTTAAGGTCCAAATCGTCTTGCAGCGTCAACACATCATTCTCAATCTCGGCACACACAACACCCAATATCGCGAACAACAAAAATACCCTGGACCCCATTGCACTGTATTTTCTTCTAATTTTGAAATTTTGTTTTTTAATTTCGTTTCCATTGGTTCGGTTTTCGAAACACATCACTGGCACTCAACGTTCCATTTTAGGTTTTTTATACGGGTAGGTTTTATTGTCACTTGGTCTGCATCCGTACTGCGGACTATAAAAGACCTTTTTATTTTTTTAATACGATGCGTCCGCTCGCGGGGCGCTGGAAATCGGAAGTAACAGCCGCCGCGCGACTGTGTTCCTTTTCACTTTCTTGACTTATTTTCCTGTTATGTTGCCATTCTGAACTTGTATAATTATTTAATGGCTTTTAGCATTACCTGTGAAATTATAACGACGTTAAATAGCTTTCGTTTCCTTCATCAATTCTTGGTTTAGTGTGCGTGATGTGATTAAAAGTGTCGCAATTTTTAATTATTATTTAATACAGAAGCGTATTTTTTTTAATCATAGAAAAGCGTACAAGTAGATTTTAAATAATAAAAGGCACCTTAAATATGAATGTGTGTATGTTTACGTATATTATACTTTTAAACACAAAAGAGTAAAAATAGGCGAAACACAAATCCTAATTTTCCAAGGTTTATCTGGGCAGAAAGTGCAGTATCTTTGCTTGACCCTACAAATTAGTAAAACGACGATTATAGACCATTTCTTCCGGTTTCACTAATTCTATAGAACCTTTGTGAAATTGGCCTCCTTCCTACCAATTTCTTTGGCCCTATCAAATACCATTTAACTGCCAATTTTACGCAATTCAAACCGAAAATAGCCTTAACGAATATCATTACCGCCCCGACAATTACATTATAACTCTACGCCCCTCTTAAAACGTCTTAATTTCGTAAAACAAGTAGCGTACTATAAATTTATATCATTAAGTGAGAATTAAGTTCAATGGAAATTCAACTCTCTTTTCCTAGGTTAAGGTCGCATTTTGGATGAATGATAATGCGTTTAGGACGTTAAGAGACGGTACATGCGCGTTTTGGAAAGCTGGGCGAAAGTTGGCGCCTTGCGAGACTCTTCAAAACTGCTTGTATCTTTTGTTAGATAATGCTGTATTGGACTTTGTCTGTCTATAAATAAGGTCAAATGTCATAGCGATGACGAGATGGAAGTTAGGACCTTTGTAAAGATAGATAAGTTGATGATAGAGTGACAATACAGAAGGGATCTCTGGTGCTAAGTCGAATAATATATTAGGTAGTTGTAAGTATTACATTGAAATGATTTTGTTTCATTATTTGTTTTTATGTTTGTATAGTAGAGCCGGCAAGTTTTCGTTAACAATGTCACACATTTTCAGGTTAAACGAGTAAGCCCTATTTATTACATATCTACGTATATTTTTTATAAATTCCTGACATGTAATATTGACAATTACGAATAAATGAATATAAATATATTTGTCTTCTATACTAATATTATAAAGAGGAATAGTGAGATAGAACTTTG
This sequence comes from Epinotia brunnichana, assembly GCA_963854355.1. Classification (NCBI taxonomy): domain Eukaryota; kingdom Metazoa; phylum Arthropoda; class Insecta; order Lepidoptera; family Tortricidae; genus Epinotia; species Epinotia brunnichana. The sequence goes on along the minus strand of OY977962.1, from coordinate 3,895,603 downwards.
TACGTTTGTATGTAAGAGGTAATCTACGAACTACCTATTCATCAGATTTCAAAAAAATGATTCTCTAGTAAATACCTATGCCGAATTGACTCCGCCTGAGTTTTCTCTCGACGAAAATAATTTAATAATCAATTTTTAGGCTTCTCTATGTTGGTATATTAGCAAAACTTCGCTCAAATAAGTTTACACAATATTATGTTTATGTAATACGTAACAGCGAGCCGAAATCGAAAGTGATTTGAATTCGGAACACGCCGCAAACAAAATAAAAATGGCGTCTTGGCTTCTTGACAGCTGATTCACGCCTTTTCGCTTTCGCCCGCAAATCGTGACCGTTACTTACAAAACGTCTCAAACGCAGAATTAATTGCAAGCGAAATTCTATTTAAACTGATTACACTTATGTCTCAAATTAGAATGACGCACAACTATTAAATCGCTTTTTAGGGTTCCGTACTCAATGAGTAAAACGGGACCCTATTACTAAGACTTCGTTGTCCGTCCGTCCGTCCGTCCGTCCGTCTGTCTGTCTGTCACCAGGCTGTATCTCAAGAACCGTGATAGCTAGAGAGTTGAAATTTTCACAGATTATGTATTTCTGTTGCCGCTATAACAACAAATACTAAAAACAAAATAAAATATTTTTTTAAGGGGGCCTCCCATACAACAATTTTTTTTGCCGTTTTATAGATAATGGTACGGAACCCATCGTGCGCGAGTCCAACTCGCACTTGACCAGTTTTTTATATTTCATGGAACGTTTAAAAATCGAACGTTAAAATTCGAATAGTATTTAATTTTAGGATGCGTTCTATTTTTTAAAAGCTGTATTTTTGCTAACGTCTTTTATTTTACCGAAATTCTAAAGAATAAATAAGGGACTCAATCAAGGGACGCGTTTTTTCATGTTGGTATTAAAAACATAACTTCATCATCTTGATATAGGCGCTCTCTCTTGCATACACAACTACTTGTACTATTATCTATTCTGTGACACAACGCAAGTAAGGATATTATGCCGGTTTTGGGACCGGCTTCAGTTAGCGACCACCTTAAAGAATAAGGTTTATTTAATTAAAGATAATAAATAAATTATAAACCCTATTTAGATCGGCCACGATGAGCCATATGCATTTTTTTGTAGTTACATAATAGAAATCTACTAAAAACGAGAGAACATCCTTTCAGTTACCCAACTCATCCACGTGGTCGTAAACCGGCGCACGAAATTAGGTGGTTACTAAAGGGCGCAATGACCCTATGTGTCCCAGTGCCAGTGCAACGCACTAATTTTAAGATGGGATGAAATTCTAAACAATTATTTGCTGAAACTGTAGATCCTTGGCTCACCTCACCCGTAACGCCTAACGAAACTAGGCCTCTGATTACCCTTAGTTACTACGAATCGTGGCGTTAAGATATATGTGTGTATGAACGGTGAGGTAACGTTACAACCAATTACAGAATAGCGGGACAGATCCGATATTATTCTCAGAACGCCTAACGATGTTACGAACATGCAGTTGCATATCCAATTAAATTTAGGCACCTAATTAAAATTGCTTTAGTAGAAAATGAGATATGTAACGTGTCAGTTGAAATGAGGCTGTCACGAACGGATTTGTGAGATTCAATTGGTAGTTTTGACATTCTCATTCGCTAGCTCGGGATTTTTAAGTTAAGATGGAAAATCCTGGATTAACCAGCAAAAAAGTTCAAACAGTTCTCAGAAATCAGAATGATACCTTAAGTGTCCCCGGCAAGCTTGGTTCTCCATAGGTGCTCGTATCTTGCTATAAATTATAATAAAAATGTAATGGGAAAAAATTAAGCGATTAAAGACTTTATGAAACACGTTCTATTTTTTTTACTATTTTAATTTCTAGCAACAGGTACTAGTTTTCGACCTAGATATGGCGGATTGTGTATGCAAAGTTTAATGTTATTGTAGCACGTTATTTTAAAATGAGAACCGAACTACGTTTGTATAGAGAATCGAGTATCCTGGCGAATAACAGTTTCTTCTACTTACAGTTTGTAAATAAAAGAGAACAGCTTCTCCATATGTTATGTTATGAGCAAAATAATAAGAAAAGGACCTCCCGAGGTCGTGTCGCAACGCGTAACAATGACGCGTGCGCTTCCGGCAAACAATCACATTTGCAAAACTATGGCGTTAATGTGGGTCCAGACGTAACGAGATGTCGCAGTTTGCAGTATGGTGTTTGACGTCAGCACAAGTCAATTATCAGATTTCTTAAGCCTTTCACAGACTGGCGCGGCGGTCAATAGTAAACTTGTCATTAGCAGCCAAATGTATCATTGACCGCCATTGGCGCCATCGCCACTGCAGGCCGCGCTAGTGTGAAGCAGGCTTAACTTAAGACTGGCGCGGTCTGGCCGCGGCGGTCAATAGTAAACTTGTCGTTAGCAGCCAAATTTATCATTGACCGCCATTGGCGCCATCGCCACTGCAGGCCGCGCTAGTGTGAAGCAGGCTTAACTTAAGACTGGCGCGGTCTGGCCGCGGCGGTCAATAGTAAACTTGTCATTAGCAGCCAAATTTATCATTGACCGCCATTGGCGCCATCGCCACTGCAGGCCGCGCTAGTGTGAAGCAGGCTTAACTTAAGACTGGCGCGGTCTGGCCGCGGCGGTCAATAGTAAACTTGTCATTAGCAGCCAAATTTATCATTGACCGCCATTGGCGCCATCGCCACTGCAGGCCGCGCTAGTGTGAAGCAGACTTAACTTAAAACTGGCGCGGTCTGGCCGCGGCGGTCAATAGTAAACTTGTCATTAGCTGTCAAATTTACTATGGTCCGCCACCGCAGGCCACACTAGTGTGAAGCAGGCTTAAGCCTTTCACAGACTGGCGCGGTCTGGCCGCGGCGGTCAATAGTAAACTTGTCATTAGCTGTCAAATTTACTATGGTCCGCCACCGCAGGCCGCGCTAGTGTGAAGCAGGCTTAAGCCTTTCACAGACTGGCGCGGCCTGGCCGCGGCGGTCAATAGTAAACTTGTCATTAGCTGTCAAATTTACTATGGTCCGCCACCGCAGGCCGCGCTAGTGTGAAGCAGGCTTAAGCCTTTCACAGACTGGCGCGGTCTGGCCGCGGCGGTCAATAGTAAACTTGTCATTAGCTGTCAAATTTACTATGGTCCGCCACCGCAGGCCGCGCTAGTGTGAAGCAGGCTTAAGCCTTTCACAGACTGGCGCGGCCTGGCCGCGGCGGTCAATAGTAAACTTGTCATTAGCTGTCAAATTTATTATTGACCGCCACTGCAGGCCGCGCTAGTGTGATGCAGGCTTGCGTCCGAAGCGATGTACGAATTGTACAATGCAAGTTACGTTGCGCTGCCGCTGCAACGACTTTTGTCGTTGCTCGTTGCGTTTGGATCGGGTATTTCGCATCCCAATGTTTCATCCCAATTTTACACTTGAAATTAAGTACTACTCCAGGCAAAATACGGTTTTGAAAAACATTAATTTATAATAGCGTTTTTTTTCTTTCCATAATTTTAAAACATTATTCTAAGATGTTTTATTCAAGAATCCAACAAACTTTCCATCCGGAAGTATTTTTTATTTATTTATTATTTATAATTAATTATTTAAATAAAACTTGAATTGTTTTTTTCATATTATTTATTTTGAATATTATAAAGCAAATGTAAATGAACCAAAATTTCATATTTTTTCTGACTTTTCAGAAGCTACTTAAGTTATCCTTTTTTTGATGTCTGAAATTTTGTTGGATTTTGTCGCTAGGTAACTATTTAATTGATAATGTATCATTCAAAAATCTGCTATTATAAATTATTTTCAAATTTAAATTTTTTTCCATACAAGTTGTCAGTTCATTGCCTGGACTATACCTACTCCTTGATATGAAGGCGCGCGCGCAGTAATAGTCAGATATACAAATAGACACACGACCCTCACCCCATCTATTTAATGGATGAAAAGTAAAAAATATATAATTATAAAGGCTAAGAGCCTGAACTCTGTCGTTAACAAATGAGAATTCCGTTGGCAGTTCTGCAAGTTAACACATGAAAGTGAAACTTTTGCCTCCATATGTTATAAAAGAAAATGTCCTTCCGAGGTCGTGTCGAAATGTGAACAATGACATATACATCTGCACATCCGGTGGCAAACAATAACATTTGCAAAATTCTCTGCGTTAGAGTTCCTTGGGTAGTTATGAGAACCTTCTGAGAATCTTTTTTTATTTTATTTCATTTCATTTTACAAAATACAAAATCATTTATTAACCAAAAAAATAACACATAATGAAGACTTATCTATCAAACTCCAAACTAGGCTAAGCCTGTGTCTTGCACATCTGCGAGAGCGATTGACAGCATAATTTTATTAACTAATAAATACCTAAAAACTTGATCACAATGGAAACTCATTACTTGGCAGGACCTAATTAATTGAAATGAATTAACTTGAAAATTCCTTACTACTTAAGCTAAATTTACATTTTAAATGAAAGAAAAATTTGACTAGGCTTGTACCATTGTTAAAGTGTGTGCTGTGCGCGTATGTGTGTGTGTGTGTGTGTGTGCGTGTGTGTGTGTGTGTGTAGATGGGATGTCCATTAATAAACGTTTGCAACCAGCTTTTCCGTTTCACCATAAGACAGTGTGTAAATCCATTTTATTACGAGATTTTTGACCCGGCGAACTGAAAAAACTTTTAGCTCGCGAACTCTACACACATTGTTGTAGATGTATGGAAATGCGAAGGCAGGCGATTTCCAAGCTAGGTACCACGGATCTCGGTAAATTTTGACGCTAGAGACTCAATACACCTCTCGGTAAAATGTGTATGTATTTGTCTATGTTTTCATCTACTTACTATGGGCCTCATAAGAAGGCTCAAAGTCTCTCAAAGGGCAATGGAGAGGGCTATGCTGGGAGTTTCTGTGCGCGATCGCATCAGAAATGAGGCTATCCGAAGCAGAACCAAGGTAATTTTCATTGTTGCTAAGTATTTATGGCACTTAATGATACCATTACAAATTTGAACCATCTACCGTTGATTACAAAGGTGAGAGATGAATATATTTAAGTACGTGTCTTGACAGAAGATTGTGGGTTAGGACAACATACCCTACTACTTGTTTAGTAATTGCCTGATTGTGCGTTTAGTAAATATAAACTGCTGGATTATGAGTAAAAGAGAAAATATCTCTCACGTAGGCATTCAGATTGACCTAAGATCTAACTACAAACACGACATTTATAGAACTCCGCCCGCGTGTTAGAAAGTCACGATTCAGTGCAACATACTGATGAAGTCCTTTGTCTAACATAACAACTTAGAAATGTTGAAAAACCCTCACATCTTCATTTCCCGTTGAAGTTCCCAGGTTGAACCGATTTTGTTGAAGCGTAGCTAAGAACAATCAGCTTTTGGAAATCGGTCCATTCGTTTAGGAGCTATGATGCCAAAGACAGCCACACATACCTACACATAGATGGTTGTACCTTGTTTTTGCGACAATTGTTCCATCGAATGTATGTACGTATGTTTCGCAGAATTTTCATTTCATCGATAACCATTTTTTTCAGAACCATTAATTTTTTCAGGAATGTTATAAAACAATCCTAGCCTAATGACCTTTTAGCTGTACCAAAAAAGTTAACGGTTTCTGAGTAACAGAAATTTGATGAAACGAAAATTCGGTGAACTCCGTTTTCCTCCGTTACCGGACGAGACAGCCGCCCACGTCATCCTGACATGTCCTGGAGTGGCGGAATACAGGGCAAAACACCTCGGAACACCGGGGTCACTACCGGAGGCCGTCGGCAACATAAAGGGTCTGCTAGGCTTCCTGGTGGAACTGGGTTGGCACGAATAACAGTAGTGCCAAAACCCCTACGCAAAATAGGCGCATTTATGACGTCGAGTTGCGGAAACCCAGCCCGCGTACAACCTATAACCTATACCCTCCGTTTTTTCGTGTTTTTTTTGGCTTACCGTATTAACAAAAACGAAGTTAACCGAAATAGTATCTCATATTTACTTCAAAACTCATCGTTTTTGAGATATATGGCACTAAACTAGTGGGTAGTGACTCTGCCTACGAAGCTGGAGGTCCCGGGTTCGAATCCCGGTCAGGGCATTTATTTGTGTATTTATCACGAATATTTGTTCCTGAGTTATGGATGTTATATATGTATATAAGTATCTATATGTATGTATCTCGCCTAGTACCCACAACACAAGCCTTACTGAGCTTACCGTGGGCCTGGGTTGATTTGTGTAAGATTGTCCCTTAATATTTATTTATTTATTTATTTAAAACTTTAGCAGTTTTAGGCCAAAAAACCAGTTTTTTGGACGTATTTTTTGTAAAAATGAGTTAAAAATAAAAAACTCTCTTGGGTTGTTAGAAACATCAAAAAGGAACAGTTATATGTAAATTTTATATATAAAAGTGCATAAACAACATACTAATATCGAAAACAGAGCTTTTTTGGACCATGTTTGAATAAATCATAGAAAAATAAATATACATTTTTTTCCAATAAACTCTCTTGCAAAAGTAGATAAAGTATTGAAGAACCGATTAACGTTTGTGGCATAAATATATCTATTGTAATGACGGAGGAATATCAACTCAAAACCCATCAAAACTAGTCAAAAAGCGCGTGGAGCCCCTTAACCAAAGCGGCAAGAAGAACAAGCATGCATAATGCTTTGACGACCGCTTTAGCCTAGTTGGTAGTGACCCTGCCTACGAAGCAAGAGGTCCTGGGTTCGAATCCCGGTAAGGGCATTTATTTGTGTGATGAGCACGAATATTTGTTCCTGAGTCATGGATGTTTTCTATGTATTTAAGTATTTATTTCTCTATATAAGTATCTATATCGTCGTCTAGTACCCATAGTACAAGCTTTGCTTAGTTTGGGACTAGGTAGGCTGATTTGTGTATGATTGTCCGCAAATATTTATTATTTATTATAATAAAATAAATCAACAAGATAATAAAAACAAAATAACCCAACTATCAGTAATTTTTGCACCTCCGGAACCCTCCTAAAGACCCTCAAACAATACCTGAGTTACATTACAACACGTTCGTCTGTCAGTTCTGTCACACTCTGATTCTTCTCTTGAGGGACCGAACCGGGGCAATCCGGGCCTGCCCCCGTTTTCATGCCACGGTGGTCCATGTGGAGTTAATCTTTCTTAAATATGGCATTTACTTATGGAGGCTGTCTATGACAGTAGTCGTTAAGCCGAGTTAGAGGCCTTCGGGCGGCTTAAGAACCTCTAACAGTCGAGTTGCCCACTCACTTGACAAAGGGGGGACATAAAGATTAGTCGTAACTTTTTAATTAGTGGCTATGTGACAAGCAGGTCGATCACGTAACGCATTGTACGAACGACGGGTAGGATGTCACTTTTTATATGGAAAATTGGCAGTTAAATTGTACCGACGCGCGTTTGGAACGTTACGTGATTACCCCCTGTAGAACTCGAGCGTTCGTTTTTTTTTTATTTCGAAACACTGTATATACTATATATACTTAATTATTGAACCTGCTCACAAAATTTCACAAGAGTGCATACGAAATAATTTTTGCCCAAGCTGAGACCGAATACTTCGTTCGCTTCGTTCAATTTAGTATCTAATTCAATTAATGTAATTCATTATCCTCCTACCGGTATACCCGGTTGTGCCCTAAAGGCGCCCGGGGTCCGCTTCGACACCTAATCCCAAGATTTGGCATAGGCACTCGTTTTACGAAAGCGACTGCCATCTGACCATCCAACCCAGAGGGAAAACTATACCTTATTGGGATACGGCCGGTTTCCTCAAGATGTTTTCCTGCACCGAAAAGCTAACGGTAAATATTCCGTACCTACATAAGATTCTAGACGAGCTGGGGTGGTTAGAGTAGCGCCACACCGCCGTTTCACGCAAAATAGGCACAATGGATGTCGACTTGCGGAAAACGCCCAGTATAACCTAACTAACTAACTAACTCCGTACATACGTTCCGAAATACTCATTGGTACGAGCCGGGATTCGAACCCACGACCGCCGCATGCCTGAACCATTAGGGTACCGTAGCTTAATTCAATTAATGTAATTATAAGCTATAAATACTGGGTACTAAACACCAAGCTACATAAAATATAGCGGTAGTAAATCTGTCTCTGATCGAACCTTCCTTTCCAATTTTCCATCATTTACTTTCAAATTTATTCAGAAAACTTGTAACCTAATGCCTTCAGGGACTATAAATAGTCTAGTCAACACGGTAATCAACCACGAGAATTAATTCCCCTATGTACTTATAGAAATGTTCCCTGTTAATTGAAATGTTCACGATTTTCACACATTGTGTTTGTACTAAATGCATGTATCGCTTATAATTAAATGTATTTGCTTCTCTCTGAGGTTTCGGATGTGTTTACAACAAAATAATGTTTCACATTATTTCGTAATAGTAGGTACATTACTGCAGAGACCAGTAAGTAAGCCATCCTGGACGAGCATGATTTAGCCGGCCGAGCCGAAGGCGAGGTCCGGCTATAATACGACGCCAGGTTGGCACACTTATGGTCGAAGCATGTATAGTGCTTTTCTCAAAAATAAATACATTTTGTGACCAACTTGTAATTTGATCTTCAGCTTTCCACTTCATGATTTTTTCAAAATTGTGCAATTATCTCTCCATGGACATACGTAGGTACTTAGTTGAAAGTAAATTATTTAATATTTATCACCAATTTCGCCTCGGCTTTTAAATAGAAATCTGTTTTCATGCAATCTGATTCATCATTTTTAACATTCGCAGAAATATTATTATTATGTATTATTTTTTATATTGACATTGCTATATTCCTTTTCTTGTTTGTTTTTAATGTATAATTTGTACTAACCTCTAGTTTGTAAGTATGTGTATTGTAATTATCTACCTAAGCACTAACATTTATATGGACCCTGAGTCTGAAATAAATAAATAAATAAAAAATAACAATTTTATTTCAATGAAGTCAATCCCGCCAAAATACCAGTGCAACTTTTTTTTATTGCTCCTTGGTGTTTAAGATATTGTTAGAATAAATACATTCTCGTATTCGTTTTATGTTTATTGTGAATATATTTTTTTTTTCTACAATTAGTATCGAATTCCTAATTCCTAATTGGTATCAAAATAAAAAAAAAACACGATTGAACTGAATCTTCCGCCATTTTACATCGTGCAATACAAGTGCAATTCGGACACGTCAACCTCTATGGTACCTCCTTTTTATTAAAGGCCCTTAACTGCCAACAACCTCCTTAGCTTATATTTAATAAAAAAAATTGTTCCATATTTAAATATTATGATATGTAATGGGATTACATACTTACTTACTGGACACTTTTCCGTTTTCCTGGACACTTCTAGATATTGTCTAGGATGAGTCACTTTCGAATACTATCTTCACAGATGATATGGGAACATTTCATACTATTTTTGAGAAAAATATATTTACTCAAACATGCAATGAAATGTCGTTATTACGTGGGTTATATCAGGCTTCAAAGTATCACGTTTCGGGCGGATCAACTCGAGAGAACTGTAAAGGAGTTTCATACGAAATTGAAGGCCTAGGCCGGGAAGTAATTTTTTTTTAAATTTTCCTTCTACAATTTGTGGCACAGCATCACAGCCATGAAAATTAGTTTGATTTCTTGGATTCTTTTATTTATTTATTTCATTGCATGTTTGAGAAAAGCACTATACATGCCTGGCCGTGAAAAGAGCTTGCCGGCTTCGTATCACTATCCGGCCTACCTACGCTACGGTCGGCCGTCTATACCTACTCACCCGGTAAGCCTTTCTTTCCCGGCGTCTAATGTACCTACTATATATTAATGCCTTATTCATAATCGTCGATGAAACCTAGTTTAGCTAAATATCGTTAGAATGTATGTCTGTCGCTTGAACATGTTTTTAAAAAAGGTGCAAAACACTTTTTGGTTAAAGATATTTTTGTTTTGTGTTAATTATGTACTTCTCTGTTATTTTAAAATCGCGAACACAGGAAGATATAAGTACATTCTAAACTAATATTACCTAAGTCACCGAGACTGTTTTTTTTGTGGATGAAATGGAAAAAATATCACATTTGTATTTTCTTGTACTTACCGGCAACGTTGCCGGTAACATGTATCCCATCTCCCATTATTATACGGGTTTTAATGGATAGAGTGATTCAAGAGGAAGGTTTATATGTATAATACATGCATATAAACCCGTGCAAAGCCGGGGCGTTAAGTCATTTGTCATTTAAGTATCATTAATTTATTGTCATTATTGTCACTAACGTAGTTCATAAGTCTCCACTGTTACTAACATCATATGGATCGACTAAAGATCTGAAATAAAGAATTTTTTTTTTTTTTTTTTTTTTTTATTATTGCCGATCGCAGTATTCCGGGGAAGAAATAAATGAATAAATAATAAATAAATATTTGGGGGCAATCTTACACAGTCCCAAACTAAGCAAAGCGTGTACGGGTACTAGACGACGATAAACATACTTATATAGATAATTAAATACATAGAAAACATCCATGACTCAGGAACAAAATACGTGCTCATCAAAAAAATAAATGTCCTTACCGGGATTCGAACCCAAGACCTCCGGTTTCGTAGGCACTACCAACTAGGCTACAGAGCCTACAGAGGTCGTCAAATAAATATGAATACCTACAATTGCAGGAAGTTGCACTGAAAATGTAATTGAATGTGCTCCGCTCTGCCTACCCTTTCTGGGAATGCACGCTTGAGTTTATGAAGGCATATATATTTAATCTTCGAATAAACTTTATATTGGTTGCGCATTAAGAGGAAATACGGGCTGGCGCGCGGCTCATATAAAAACTCGAATTACGAGCCGCGGTTGATTTTTCTGGGCCAAGTTTTATGCAAATATTTTTTCTTAAATAGTAATTTAAATAGTTTCGTGAAAGCACTTTTTAGTACCTACCTACTTACCTAAAGATTTGTTTGAGATGTTTTATTTTAAACAAGTGTATTTTTATTTATACTTTTAATTTGTATAATTGAGTAAGTATGAATTGTATATTTCAAATTTCAACGGTGCATATTAAATTGCGGACTCTTAAAAATCACCGTTTTTAATAACATTTGTGTCACACCAACATCGCACACACTAAACTAATTATAATCGCAACTTACCGCAGAAAATAAAACAAACCAAAAATCAGTTGCACGCAACCTTTTTTTCCAATTCCGAAAAAAGTTAAAACCTTTTTTTTCACACTTTTTTAGCGGACGTGCTTGAGACAGCATCGACGCGACACTGCGAGTCTGGCGTGACAAGAAAACACTGGTCACACCTACAAGTGAGGGGTGCACAACACGCTACTTTCGTTTGATTTAATAGGCATTTGATATTCATATTCGCTTTGTCACACGCGTTGTTTAAGCGGGTAATGACTGTGATTTTATTGGTTTGTCTCTTTTTAAGTATCTCTGATTATTAAAGCATGTTTTGTAATAGTTACTGGTTTATTGTATTAAAAAGTTTAAAGGAGCGTTTTTCAATAAAGTGTAAGTACAAAACTTTTTTTTTGTTTTTCTTACTCAGAATCGGTGATACTATCGATCCTAATACAAAAAAAAGTGTCCTAGATTTTACTATGTAAGTTTTTTCTTCCGGTCGTGACGCGCGTCCCGACCATATAAATAAAAAAAGACTGCATACAAAAATGTGACGATCTGGAATGGAATATTTAGGACACTTTTTTTCTTGTATGAGGATCGATTATCAAAGATTCTGAATAAGAAAAACTAAAAAAAAAAAATACTGAAAAAAAAATTGTACACTTTTTTATCAATCCACCCAAATATCAATTACACTAGGTATTTAGTCAAATAAACCGCCCCGTATCATTGCCGGTGCAAAAGTACCCAATCACGCTAGATGCATTACCGCGTGAAATCACGATTGGCAACCTTTGCAACAGGAATGACCGGAATAGGAGTCATGCCCTCACGCCCTGTCAGTCGCCGCCTTTCTTAATTAAACATCGATTATTTTGGCATAAGTATTAAGGCCGCGGGAGTCCGCTAAGGTCGCGGGAGTCCGCTGGATGCGGGTGGCGCAGGACCGGTCACTTTGGAACTCTTTGGGGGAGGCCTATGCCCAGCAGTGGACGTCTTTCGGCTGATGAAGTATTAAGATTTTCGCGCACTTAAGTTTTGATTTGACCCAAGCGTCAACTGTTGAAGAGATCTGCCTTCTTGGATCGAGAAATAAAGTTAAAATATTGGCTAGTTATCTCAACGAATCAATCAACAAATCACATGTAGTAAAAAGGGATAGATGATAGCTTGGGTAACTTAAACTTAAAAAGAAACTGAATTGTAATCCCGGTAAGGAAAGGACATATATTTGTTCCTAAACTCTTGTTATTTATTTATTTATATGAGTAAATTTACCGTCTAGTCCGGGACCATTTCATGGCTGTGGCACGACACGATGATTTTTTTTTGTATTTTGATGATTTTTCCTGTGTTTTATTGTGCCATGATTAAATGTCGTTTTCTTTCTTTCTTTAGTACCAATGGTCTTGCTTAATTAAGGGCCTGCTGGTTGATTGCTTAACGATTCGTACGTTCAGGTAGATCAAATTGTAATTTATTACGGTAAAATGACAGTTGAGTTGTGCTGACGTACGTTCGAAAAGTTGCGGAGTTACGCCTCAAGGGCCAGGAAAAGGGTCAAGGGTATAAATTGTTTCAACATATTTATTTATTTATAATAACTTTAATCGTTTTAATAATATTTATAAAGCCGTCGAGTAGCGTGCCCCTGGCGGCTAGCGAGAGCGACTGGAAAGCTGCCTCCGGTTTTACTTTTTAATTTTTATATTTAGAACGTTTAGTTGGCCACTTCTGGATTTGTAGATCTTATATTCGACCCTTACTTACTAGGGGCACAACCGGGAATAACGCTAGGAGGATGATGACTTACTAAATACGATAAATATCTAAGGTAAACGTTCTACGTTTCGTGGGCGTTAATAACCCGAAAGATTTTAACCACGCATTCCGGAGGTCATTAGGAGTAAAAAATGTTATATGAATCCAATCCAAATTAAGCAAAAAAAAAATTTTTTTCTGTATTTTTTTCCGTTTTGGTTAAGTTTTGATAAGTATCGCTTCCTGGGTGGAAATCATCCCTTTTAATAAAATGGTAACAATTATTTCTCCAAAAAATAATGAATTTAGTGAGTGGTAGCTGTCACTTTGATGTAGGTATGTCAATAACGACTCGAAACTTGGCAACATCGGTAGCAACGTCTCCATCAAAAGAGCTTAATGCACTTTACTAATCACAATAAATAGTTTACATGAAAATGATGATATCTTCAAAACTAAGCAGGATTTGACTGGGGTTCAAATAACATTCTTTGCGCCTAATGACCTAAGGAATGCGTGGTTAAAATACTTCGGGTTATTAACGCCTACAGTGTATATAGCCCTCGACTTTGCATTACGTGTATGACACGGACACTTTATATAGAAGTGACATGGCTTAAATTCGAATGAGTAGTTCAAAATGAACTCAATTAACGACCGCTTTAGCCTAGTTGGTAGTGACCCTGCCTACGAAGCAAGAGGTCATGGGTTCGAATCCCGGTAAGGGCATTTATTTGTGTGATGCGCACGAATATTTGTTCCCGAGTCATGGATGTTTTCTATGTATTTAAGTATTTATTTCTCTATATAAGTATGTATGTCGTCGTCTAGTACCCATAGTACAAGCTTTGCTTAGTTTGGGACTAGGTAGATTTGTGTAAGATTGTCCGCAAAATATTTATTTATTTATTTTTTATTTATATAGCTATGACATAAAGTGCCCATGTGCAAATAGTGCTACGTCGATATTCTAGTACAGTCGGCGTCATAAGTTGCTGAACACCTAAGTACCTTGTCGTTTTCACTCGTTTGACAACTTCATATGGCAGTTCAACATGACGTTTAATGCGACACGGTCCTTGTAAGGCTGGCGGTACGTTTACCTTTTGTGTGTATAAATATCTTCGTTTTTTAGGGTTCCGTACTCAAAGAGTAAAACGGGACCCTATTACTAAGACTTCGCTGTCCGTCCGTCCGTCCGTCTGTCTGTCACCAGGCTGCATCTCAAGAACCGTGATAGCTAGAGAGTTGAAATTTTCACAGATTATGTATTTCTGTTGCCGCTATAACAACAAATACTAAAAACAGAATAAAATATTTTTTAAGGGGGGCTTCCATACAACAAACGTGATTTTTTTGCCGTTTTTATAGATAATGCTACGGAACCCTTCGTGCGCGAGTCCAATTCGCACTTGGCCGGTTTCTTTCTGTTTACCGGAATCCTTTTTTGAGCCAACTCTTAATTACTTTTCTAGATTTTAAGCAATGAGTTAGATTAGATTATTTATTTCATGATAAAAAATTACATTACAAATTTGCATACATGTCAAAAATATAAGATGATGTTTGGTAATGTGATGTATGGTTTTAGTTATTGTTCCAAGATAAATGTATTGTATTATACATATAAGTACTATTGTTAATTACTAACTACTTCTCTTGATAAGATAAAAAGATATACCGAATGATAAAATGAATACTTTTAGACATACTTTGACGATAAGAGTACGCACAAACGCTCTTAATAAATTACATAGCTATACTTAAATTTAGATAAGATAATTTATTATCATGTTTGCGACCCCTGTGGCTTGTAAAATGTTTTACTACTTTCTTTACATTACGAAATTTACGAACGAAGATAATTTTGGTGAAATATTTTATTAGGGTTAACTTTTCTGGAGGAACAAGTATCTATTTCTTGTCCATCTGGCGTGCAGTAATAGATAATGATAATGTTATAGGGACCACAACTTATCAATTATCTTCAGACACAACGTCCACCAGCTCGATGGGTTGATGACATAAAAAAGACCGCGGGTCATTTCTGGATGAGACTAGCACGGGACCGGGATAAGTGGCGTGCGCGAAGAGAGGCTTATGCTCAGCAGTGGGCGATTACAGGCTGAAAATGATGATGATGATGACAACATCACACGTACCTACTCATAAGCATTTATTTATAAAGCCAATTTACTGACACGTCAAGAGGAATTATACACTATATTAATTAGGTTACTACACTATATATTATAAACAAAAAAAAACAAACATTTATTCTGCAAATAGGCCACAAGGGCACTTATATACATGTCAATCAATAATTTATATACAATAAAAAATATATATAAATCTTACAACAATAGTTATTTGGAAGTTGTAGTTTAACAGAACTATGTCACTAAAATAAATCAATAATACAATAAGTTATCCATTACATTTTTTTTTTAGTACTTAATCTGTTGCAAGTTATTTATAATGAAAATATACAAATTATACAAAGAGAACGAATATAAAAGTATATACAATAACAATAATAATAGAAACTAAACCTAACTTAAAATATTAAACTATATCTAAAAAGGGCCCCGTGGCATCGTACCAAAGATGCTGGCAGCATTACCTCGCTGGATTGCAATACTAATCCGCTGTGCGAGGAAGCTGCCAGCTCTTTGGTCACCTGTACTTTCAACCAGCCTTTTATTAAGCTCGTTAAATAATTTTCTAGCGCTAGGACCCCAAGGCCCAAGGGTCTCGACACCGAATGCCAAAAAATCGTATTGGGAGCCGAGACCCCTGTATTTCGTGGCCTTTTTTTGTTTCAGCCGCCTCCGCTGCGCCGCCAGCCCTGCAAGAAGTTCGTGGAAGATGGGAAGGTGCCAGCGTGTCAAACACATATAGCGTCCCCCACTAACACTCGCCCCATCTTCCACGGGACCAGGGTCGTCCCGTCCGGCCTCTTGCCATCGTCTCTTGAGACGCCGTTTGGTTCCAGAATTGCAGGCGTGTTCCATTACATTAGATACAAGATCTTTATCCAAATTAACAAGAAGTGTGTGATATCATTTTATATCCCAGAGATGTATAAGGTCTGAGCGTCCAGATAAAATTAATAATTATTATTCTAATGATCTTAGAGATGTATACAGTCTCTAAGCGTCAAAACACAGGCACATTACTAATAATGTCAGAGATGTATGGGGTCAATAACAATAAAACCAGTCAAGAGACTGTTAAAAAAGCATTACCTAGATATACCTACTTATATAATACTCAGTTATACTACTACTACTACTGTTACTAATGAATAACTAAATATTTTTGTTAATATTTATTAACAACCTACCTAGAGACTGCCGCTCCCACAGTCAAACTGTCACTACAGTTTTGTGGGACAATGTTTAATTTTAAGTATATAAAACACTGTACTTATTAAAATAAATAAATATAAAAATATAAAAAAGAACAGGATGATGTCTCTCGTCATTACAAAATAAAAATAACACTAGTATTTAAGTAGTTATTTACTATGCCCATGCAAGCATGAACAGACCGGACTCCACAAACAGCACCCGATCACGAGTATGACGCGTATCTCAGCCATCAGTATATACTACATCCTGACATTCATCATCATCATCATCATATCAGCCGAAAGACGTCCACTGCTGGACATAGGCCTCCCCCAAAGAGTGCCAAAATGACCGGTCCTGCGCCACCCGCATCCAGCGGACTCCCGCGACCTTTACCAGGTCATCAGTCCACCTTGTGGGGGGCCTACCCACGCCGCGCCGCGCCGGTACGTGGCCGGTACGGATCCTGACATTATCTGAACTTAATACGAGTTATTATAATATTCATAACGGTATATAATGTAGTCAAGTAACTGAATGCACCATAGCGAACTGTTCATCAGCATTATATACCTAAGCCCCTGAGGTTTCCGCTGGTGAAAAAAAAAGGTAGGCATAAAGATACTGGCCAATAATAAAAAAAGATGCATTATAAAACATTTAAATAAACCAGCAAGTGCGAGTCGGACTCGCGCACGAAGGGTTCCGTACCATTATCTATAAAAACGGCAAAAAAATCACGTTTGTTGTATGGGAGCCCCCTTAAAAATTATTTTATTTTGTTTTTAGTATTTGTTGTTATAGCGGCAACAGAAATACATAATCTGTGAAAATTTCAACTCTCTAGCTATCACGGTTCTTGAGATACAGCCTGGTGACAGACAGACAGACGGACGGACGGACGGACGGACAGCGAAGTCTTAGTAATAGGGTCCCGTTTTACTCTTTGAGTACGGAACCCTAAAAACATAGCGTGACAAACATCACCGAGCATCACTCAGTACCTGAAACCTTTGTAATATTTTGGGTTATGTGTTTTATAACACAATTAAAAAAAAGCTACTGAGTACGTTACTTACTTAGAGCGGTAAAACATAGAATGTCTCCGATCACAGATCACAGGTAGTAGGTACAGTCGGTCTCATAACTTGCTGAACACCTAAGTACCTTGTCGTTTTCACTCGTTTCACAACTTCATATGGCAGTTTAACATGACGTTTAATGCGACAGGGTACAAAGGTGTTAAGCACCGTGTTGAAGTATGTGGTGTGTTCCTGGTGGTGAGTAAGGTCGCAAGAGGGAGCTCTGTGCGCTGTGTTGGGTGCGCTGTGTTGGGAGTGAGAGACCTGCATGTCTCTATCTGCCAACACAGCGAATCCTCAAGTGAATAAAGGGTCGGCAACGCGCTTGTGATTCTTCTGGAGTCACAAGTGTCCATAGGCGACGGTACCAGCTTAACATCAGGCAGGCCGTAAGCATGTTTGCCACCGTCGTAGTATTAAAAAAAAAGCCCTGTGTGTTTGTGGTGAGGCTGACCTTACCTAATACCCGCCTGAGCCCAAGGAAATACGAAATTCGCAACAGGTGTTATTTTTTGTACCGACAACATTGCCGGCAATAGACAATGTTGCCGGCAATATTTCCGGTGGCAGTATACCTAGGCAATGGTAACGGCACATCAGTAAGCTCTCTTCTTTATCGTCAAATTCAAAGAAAGGTGAGCAACTCGCATGTGAGTCCCTTGGAGTTGTAGGCGTCCATGGGTTATTGCGACCGCACACACACAAAAAAACAGTGTTCCGAAGTATGATAAAATCGAATATTGTTCCAAAACTATCTGTAGTATTTTGTAGCATCCGGTCTGGTTTGACCACTTTTAAAATGACTGTTACTCAATTCCAACCCAATAAAACTTTTTAACCACAACCATTATATTATGTTATGTTATACCACTCCCCATAACTTATTTCATAATGGTGAAAGTGGATCCGGTTAGCGTTATGCTATAGCTGTGGTGCCTGTGGTCACGTGTTAGGTCGCTTTATAGAATTGTGGCTAGCAAGTGTATAGTCAGGGTACATACATACATACATACCTACATTCACGCCTTTATTCCCAAAAGGGGTAGACAGAGCACATGAAACTTATGTTCCAGCGCCACTTTTAGCATAAATGTGGGTATAAAAGATCGACAAAATGCGATGTCGCAGTGATAGGTTGCTAGCCCATCGCCCACAACCACAACACACTTCAACCCTGTTCCCTTAGTCAACTCTTACGACACCCACGGGAAGAAAGGGGGTGGCACTATTCTAACCCGACTCCACACGGGGCTACATAAATAAGGACATAAATATGTATCTGAAAACGCCTTTATGACATTGACAATAGAGTCTACTTCGGTATTTTTAAAATGCATATTTATGGAATCATGATTAACTATGGAAGCTTGAGAAATCAGTGAACCCGTATATTTTATTTCAAAATCAAAATCAATTATTTATTCTGCAAATAGGCCACAAGGGCACTTTTACACGTCAAATAGTATTCTACAATATAATATTAATAATCTTACACAATAATCATTTAAAAATTGCAGATTTTAACCAATTAGTACCTAAACGGTTAACAAACTAAATGTCACTAAATAAAAACTAAAAAAATCCAAAATTGTAAAATATTATCAATTACATTCGATATAACGTCTGTAACTTATTACTAATATAACTAATTTAAAAGATTACTTTACACACTGGTCTAATTTCTAATCTGAGGGTCCAACGTGATATTTATTTATCTTTATTTCTGACGTTTCGACACGGGTGACACCGGCTTTGGTCTCAGATACGATCCTTTATCGATTTATTAATTCACTTTAAAAACAATGTTTATACCGACCTCAATTGAGTACTTCGCCAAGCCACATACATGAACATTTCCATATTTCCTTTCCACTTTACCACATGGACTGCTTTCCGAGATAAAATGCGTTGATTTGATTTATTACAGAAAAAACCCAAGGCGCTATAGATAGGTTGGTCGATCACGTAACGCATTGTACGAACGTCAGGTAGGTCTAAATGTCACTTTTTATATTGGAAATTGACAGTTAAATTGTACCGACGCGCGTTCGGAACGTTACGTGATTACCCCCAGGTACTTATGTGGGCCGATAACATTTGAGGAGTTCCGTCGTTTCCTCAAAGGATCTTAGAATCTCCTTTGGCAGTTCATTAGTTGCTACTTAACCGGAATTATATCAGAATCTTTGACGTAGCTACTTTGCATATTGAGGAGTTCTGTAAGTCATTTGTGGTCACTTCACCAAAATTGCGATTTCCGGGGTAAATAGACGAGTTATAATATAGGTACAACAGAAAACTATACTTACAGTGAAACATAGAACCGCCTTCCTTTTTAACCCCCGACGGAAAATGAGGGGTGTTAAAAGTTTGACGTGTCTGTGTATGTGTGTGTCTGTGTGTGTGTCTGTCTGTGGCATCGTAGCTACTAAAAGAATGGACTGATTTGAATGCGGTTTTTTACCCGAAAGCTGACGTGATCGAGATGGTTCTTAGCTACGTTTCAACAAAATCGGTTCAGCCGTTTTTGAGATATTGAACTTTGAAATGAAATTATCGGGGGCTTTTCAACTTTTCTAAGTTGTACGTGTGTTCTGCTCTTTCAATATAGGGCATCCTCGTGACCTCTGGCGACCTTGCCTACTCATAATCAGGAACACAACACCATTTAAATAAATAAATACTTGCGGACAATCTTACACAAATCAACCTAGTCCCAAACTAAGCAAAGCTTGTACTATGGGTACTAGACGACGATATACATACTTAAATAGGCTCAGAGACGCCACGGGAGACCAAAGAGCTGGCAGTTTCCTCGCTCAACGCATCGGCCTGGCGATCCAGCGAGGAAATGCTGCCAGCGTCTTCGGTACCATGCCGCAGGGGCCATTTTTAGATATATTTTAGTTTTATTTAGATGTATTTTAGTTTAGTTTAATTATAGTGGTGTATTTATTAAATTACACATATCATTAAACATTGTAAGCTGAGAAATGAATTGATAAAAAATTAAATATTGTATATATATTAAAAAAAATATACTATAGAGAAATATATACTTAAATACATAAAAAACATCCATGACTCAGGTACAAATATTCGTGCTCATCATCATCGTCATCACACAAATAAATGCCCTTACCGGGATTTGAACCCAGGACCTCTTGCTTCGTAGGCAGGGTCACTACCAAACCAACTAGGCTAAAGCGGTCGTCATTTATCTACTTTGAGCTTTGCATCGACCACACTTCACTTTGCAGGGAGCTATCATCCTGGCTGTCTGAAGCTGGGTAATATTTTGTTCAATACATTCTTGATTTAAAATTTATTTCCTGCTTCTGTCTATAGGTGTTTATCTGGGAGTTTGGAATGAGAAGTCCGAGGTAGTTAATTAAGAATATGTATTGCTACGGGCACGACCGGGAGGCAACTAGCGAGCGCGCTATGCGTTAGGCTTTCCTTGAGGCGCGCGGGAATGCTGACAACGCATAGCCTGTTCCTATGTATATACTGTCGATACGGTTTCTGCTCTCATTTCTTATGTGCTAGTTATGGTTTACATTATACATGTATGTGTATGTAGGTATATCTATAGCCTTTCTTGTACATATGTTGTATTTGTCTACTTCTTCTCGTTTCTACTCTCATTTACTCAAAGGTTAACTGGAAAATATCCCTCAAAGCTTATCTTGTTGTTCATTGTTTACTATGTTTATATTGTACAATAAAGATTGATACTACTACTACTACAAAAATTGACAAACTTCCCAAACAAGTCGCAACTGACGATTGATTTAAAACATCCCAGCCTTATCCTGTCTAATTCCTAGCACTTAAACAGACCACTAAACATTCGACGAGATAAGAGTTCAAATTACACTATAACCCGTTCGGTTTAACCGGTTAAATGAATGTGTGGACAATACTTTCTACACAAACATGTGGTGGTCCACACATTTGTGGAGCTACTAAATTATGTAGGTAAGTTGTTACGTAATGGAGCTCAGGGCAAGTTCAAGTTTGAATAGTAAATAACATTAACATTCTGTCAAAGAAGGGCGTTTTATAGATGCAAGACATTCATGAACCGAATATGTACTTCAAGAAATTTCAATTTATACTTAGTCGATTACAAAATAATACAACTGTTACTCGCGTCCGCAGGAGCTACCTACTTACCACAACCTTGCACGTGTCGCTGGGTGGTGCTAAAGAGTGACAAACTTTAAAGGCAAAATAATGTAAGTATACCATACGATTAAATAAATAACAAAATAATAAGATGCAAAAGTGTAAAGACATCTTTGACATCGACTCGACTGTACAGCTTACAAGCATTTAGGGTGCTCTTGGAGTTCCCCAGGGTTCGATTCAGTGCCTATTTTTGTTCGTAGTTTACATTAATGACCTACCACATCTAGTGCAAGATAACCATGATATATAGTGTTATTCGCAGGTGATACCGGATTTTAGATATTTCAGGCAAGGTAACGTACTTAACATACTAAGTACTAACAGAACATTATACTCACGTCCAATTTCATCGAATGTCTTATGTCCACTAAGTTCATATTTAGTTTCATCAATCTCACTCAATGTCACTGGTACTTCCACTTGGTTCTTTACACTGTCAATCACTTTGTCATCATCTATATTGTCATCCTTTATAACACTTGGCATCTTATTAGCAGATTTGTATTTTAAATTCTTCAACTGTCCATTTTCATCTAAAATCGTGATGTCTTCGTAATGATTGACCGCATCACTCTCTTTCCCCATACTTTTAAGTATTTCAGAGTTAAACTTTCTTTCACTTATAAGTCTTGAAATCACATTATTACCGTTTGCATTTATAAAGTTTTTGGAATCATACAGATTCTCATTCACTATGTCTTGACCTTTCGCACTTACTATTAAAACAAGAACTATCACTTTGCCTAACTTAATCATAGTTTCTAAATCTACGCCTAAACGCACTTTCAGTTAATACTTCACGAAAAACGCCTCAACATTTGTAATAAAAAGCAAAACACTGTTCTATTTTCAAATCACATGCAAATCCAGATAACAAAACACTGTCCGTTCGAATTTAGCGCGACATTCGAATTAAGTTAGAAACAATGCTCGGACACTCGAAGCGTTCTATTTTCAAAATGGCCGCACAGTTTTAAAAAAGCGAAAGTGCGGCTGCGTCCCCGACGGCCGATCGAGTGACGAAAATCGACCGGTAAAGAGACAAGTTCGGAGAAATGTCCGTTTACATAACTACTTATTGTGAGTAAGTAGGTACTTGTTGCGTCCGGTTGTATTTATTACAATTATATCTATAATCCATAATTCATTTATTTCTTTTCCATGTAGTTTCATAGGTCTTAAATTACAATTATGTGCTAATACATGACCCTGATATGGCACAGCAATAACTTATAACTAAAAAAATTATATAACACTTAACACAGCGGTATTATACATTATTATAAGATACAAACTGGATCAATATACTTTATGTCAAAAACTTAATGCTACTTATGAATGTCTCTGACTACGCTTATTATAAATGGATATAATTAATGACTAAATGTTAAAGGAAACTACATAGGGTCGTTTCGCCGGTAACGCGACCACCTTCGGTTGGCGACCACTTGACGGACTAGGCTGCTTCAATTAAAGATATTAACATTTCTACAAACCCAACAGAAAACTAATTAGTTATTAACTATTCTTGAATAGTGTCAGAATAAGAATAAATACACTTTAAAACCCAAAGCTTAATCCAAAGCAAGAAAAAATAACCTCAATTCACACATTTCACACATTGCTTCCGAAAAGTGTTGACGTGCAGTGAATCTGTAAAAAAAATAACGCGACAGTTGGCGCGAAAACTTTAGTTACGTCACTTAATTTTATTATTATGCTGAAATTAGTTAGTTGATTGCTTAAATGATTTAGCTATTGTAATAATTTCGTTGAAATTCGGCATATTATAAAAATAGATTTAAATAAAATGGGGTGGTCGCGTACCCAAAAAAATTATTACCAAAGAAGTCGGATAGCGACCACATCGTTTTTCTTTTTCTTTCCTTATGGATTCTTGCGGCACCCGCAATATTTAGCTTGGCAAGCCAATTGTGTCGGTAGGTATTTAAGCCGCGCCAATCCATGCTATGTCTATAGTAGGTATATGTAATATAATAATAATATATAATTATAAAATGAATAATTCATATGATTATATGATATGGTTATATTACAAATGCGAAAGTGTGTCTTGTCTGTTACCTCTTCACGCTTAAACCGATGGACCGATTTTGATGAAATCTGGTATGTAGATAGTTTGAGTCCCGGGAAAAGACGTAGGATAGTTTTTATCCCCGAAATAATCCCCTAAGAGGCTGAAATAGGGGTTGAAATTTTGTATGGAGCTACGATATAAACGAGACACACGGACGGAGTCGTGGGCAGAAGGTAGTGTAGGTAAGTAGAATTTAATCTAAAAGTTACATAAAAGCTTGTAAAATGGTGGCATTTAGATACCTACTATGAACGACATGTGTGACTGTAATAGCAATATATATAATAGCACTATGGTGTGAGCGAGATGGCGCGCCGTTTTCGATTCTATTTTGCATTGACAAGAAATGTAAAGTAGATTTAGAAGAGTAACAATTTGTAGTAGTATAAGAGCAGTCAGGTCAGGTAGGTCCAACTTAGAGAAAGAGGTCAATCGTCGAATCCGACTCGGCTGGGCAGCGTTCGGGAAGCTACGCTATAGCACATCTTTTCGTCTAATATTCCGCAGTGTCTGAAGACGAGAGTCTTTGACCAGTGCGTGTTGCCAGTGATCACGTGTGGCACCGAAACGTGGTCGCTTCAGAAATCATAAGAAGCATCATAAGAAGGCTCAAAGTCACCCAAAGGGCAATGGAGAGAGGGCTATGCTCGGAGTTTCTCTGCGTGATCGCATCAGAAATGAGGCTATCCGCAGCATAACCAAGGTAATCGATATAGCCCTAAGCCGCTAAAGTTAAGTGGCAGTGGGCGGGGCACATTGCACGTAGAACCGATGGCCGTTGAGGCGGAAAGGTTCTCGAGTGGCGACCACGTACCGGAAGGCGCGGCGTGGGTAGGCCCCCCCACAAGTTGACTGATGGCCTGGTAACGATCGCAGGAATCCGATGGATGCGGGTGGCGCAGAACCGGTCATTATGGCACTCTTTGGGGGAGGCCTTTGTCCAGCAATGGACGTCTTTCGACTGATATGATGATGATGATGATGCATCGTTTTATTAACTACTTAAACACTATTTGCAAGAGTGGTCGCCAACTAGCTAACAGGTGGTCGCAAACCGACTAAAGCGGTCGCTATACAGCGAATTCGCTATTTTGAAACCTTTTCCATATTTTTTCCTAATCTATGGATGAAAGAGCTATATTTTATTGTAGGTTTCAAAACTTGACTATACTCAGAACCTATACGAATACCATCTATTATGTGTGTACATTGAATAGGTATACATTTACTAATCTAAAGTGAGCAACTCGGCTAAGTGGTCGCTAACCGGCGAAACGACCCTATAATGTCAAAAGCTTAATTTTCACATAAAAGTATCAGACAGGTATTAATTCGTAGAGTAATAACATTTTTTCAGGAGCAGCATAGTCAATTTTGATTTGAATTTAAATACCCGTGGGCGTTAATAACCCGAAAGATTTTAACCACGCATTCCGGAGGTCATTAGGAGTAAAAAATGTTATATGAATCCAATCCAAATTCAGCAAAAAAAAAAATTTTTTTTTCTGTATTTTTTTCAGTTTTTGTAAATAAAATTTGGATAAGTATCGCTTCCTGGATGGAAATCATCCCTTTTAATAAAATGGTAACAATTATTTCTCCAAAAAAGAATGAATTTAGTGAGTGGTAGCTGTCACTGATGTATGTCAATAACGACTCGAAACCAGGGATCGGAAACCGGCATTGTTTGTATGGGAACAAAAACGTTATTTTTTCGTTCTTTTGATAATAATTTCATTTCTAATTGGGCAATCTAATAATACGCACTCGTTACCTCAAAACACAACTGAGTCCTACATGTGAAGTATAACATAGTTCGAGATTTGTGGTAAACCGAGGTTTTTGCAATTAACCGGTTCCGATCCCTGCTCGAAACTTGGCAACATCGGCAGCAACGTCTCCATCAAAAGAGCTTAATGCACTTTACTAATCAATAGTTTACATGAAAATGATAATATCTTCAAAACTAAGCAGGATTTGACTGGGGTTCAAATAACATTTTTTGCGCCTAATGACCTAAGGAATGCGTGGTTAAAATATTTCGGGTTATTAACGCCCACGGTGTATATCAATTTCATCCTTGATTATATCCGGCAATTTATTATAAATTTTTACGCACATCGCAAATGGGCCTGAATGTACCATTTGTAGTTTTGAGGATGGTTTGCACAGCTTGTTGCGAGGCCCTAAGTGTTGTGGCCATGAGTATTGTGGAAATAGAGGCAAGTTTTTCTGTACAAAAACACATACTTCCAAGATGTATGTCGATGGAAGAGAAAGGATATTTCGTTCAATATAGTGTTTTCTACAGCTCTCCATTGAGTCGATATTAACCAAAATCCTAATGCATCTTTTTTGCAATCTAAATAAGTGAATACAATCTACACTGTTACCCCATAAAACAATTCCGTACTTGAACCAAGAATATGCATAGGTAGGCGTAATAGGCACATTTGGCTGTTCTAAGATCGGTAGAGGTTTTCAACTTGTGGAGCGCGTAAGTGAATCTATTTAATTTCAGCATAACTTTGTCGATATGCTTTTTCCACTATATTAAATACATACAGCAATTCACGCTTGTGTTCCTAAAAGGGGTGGGCACTGTGGGCAGGGTAATTTTAAACGCCACTTCAGCAATTGTAGGTTTTAAAAATAAAATGTGTTACTCAGTGCAGTGACAGGTTGCTAGTCTCCTTTAGTCCCATCTCGTAGCCAGATTTAGTAGCTGGCTTCCAAATAGGAGAAATAATCCCGATTCGAAGCTGGCTACGAAACAGGAATTCTTAAGTCCCATCCCGTAGCTAGGTTTGGTAGCTGGCTTCCAAATGCGAGAGATAATCCCATTTCATAGCTGGCTACTAAACGGGAAAACACAATTCCCATTTGGAAGCTAGCTACCAAATCTGGCTACGAGATGGGAAAGTTATTCCCATTTCATAGCTGGCTACTAGGCGGGAAACCACATTTCCCATTTGGAAGCTTAGCTACCAAATCTGGCTACGAGATGGGACTGAAGGGCTAGCCTATCGCTAGCAATACACTTCAACTATACCCCTGTTTTCGCCTCCTACGACACCCAAGGAAGAACGGGGTAGGTAGGTGCTATTAAACCGAAGACCCAAGGGGATACTAATCATTTTCCCGACACGAAACAAATTATACAACATTAATGATAGTACGATATTTCATTTTTATTTTCACACCAGCTATTCAGAAAATTGTCATTATTGCCTTCCAATGATTTCAACTTTCCTCATAGAACGCGTGACAAGGATTACCTAAGTGAGTGTTACTCGGTAGCAAAATCTCGGTACTTTAATCTTGGGCGTAAACACTTGAACGGTACGCTCAGGATACAATATACCGCCCTCGCCGTAAATATATAAAGTTGCCTTTCCCTTGAGCCAATCTACTATTGTGACTAATACTATAAGTCATGTATTATAAATATTATAATTCATAATCTTTATTACACAAATATACATTAGTTCCACTTAACATACAAGTTTACACTTTATATACATGGGGCTTAGGACTAATACCCTGAGAAAATTACAGTTTTTTTGTAAATAATTCAATATCAGGCTAATTATTTGTATACGGCTTTTATATGTTATTTTAAACAACTATAGACATCAATAATTCTATGGACCGGAAGTTAGGAAAAAAATTTAACCCGCAAGCAAAAATGCTATCAGTATTTTTATAATGAAAACATGTTTGAGTACACAAATTTGGAGACTTACTACCTGAATCCAAAAATACATGCATCAGGAAATAACGGCATTTTAATTAAATATTTTACGACCTTGAGATAATATTGAATTTAATTTGGCCTATAAAAAGGTTTATCCATTAACAAAAATAAGTGGATTATGCGCGTATCCCAAAGAACGTATATATACGTAGTCAATTATGAAGTAAAGAAAGTGTATACCATTTTCGCCTGATTTTTACGGAATTTATAAAGATTACTTTTCCTAATTTTTTACCGTATCGATATTAAATTTAGGTGGATTATTAATGAATATTTAGTCAAATTACCCAACCTATTTTTTGGTGTAAAAATATGGCTAATATTGTTGTGTTATCATAGAGCAAAACCGTAAAGTTCTCAGGGTATAAATGAACATTGTGTATAATAAATTTACAGATGAGAAATATACTGACCCCTACACTAGGCACAGCTGTCCTGTAGGCTGTAGGTAGCCAATTCTAATGTAAATTTACATAATAGGAGCTAACAAGATAAGAGATACCTACATAAAACATAATTAAAATGTGCGTGTGTGCGTGTGTGCGTGTGCGTGTTCGTGTGCGTGTGCGTGTGCGTGTGCGTGTGCGTGTGCGTGTGCGTGTGCGTGTGCGTGTGTGTGGGTGTGTGTGTGTGTGTGTGTGTGTGTGTGTGTGTGTGTGTGTGTGTGTGTGTGTGTGTGTGTGTGTGTGTATGTGTGTGTGTAAGAATCCTTAATGTCATAAAATGATTGAATGAGATATGTCGGTCTTGAAAAGTCGAAAAATTGAAGTTTGCACCTAAACGACAAACATTTTCCCAGTTTGCACCTTTGATTTCGACTATACTTACCACTGAACCGAATTTGAAGTTCTAGATATTCATTCGACGCTGAATTTGACCCTCTTTCATATTGGATAGAATACATTTTCTGTCCGAAGTACCGTTTTTGTGCTACATGAAAAAAGAACAATAATTTATGCACACCTCCTGGGATTCGGCAATATTTAGAACCAAATGAAGGTATTAAAACGATTTTCAGCTTTCTGGGAATAAATTCTTCGAAAAATTAACATTTGCTTGGCCTAATAGTTTGAAATGTTTTCAATTGTTCATCAACTACGTTAAAATCAGGCATGCAGTCTACAACCAGATACGCGTTTAAAAAGTATTTGCGAAAGTTGTTTGCTAACAGAACCGTAGATTCTTTTTCTTACCCCCTTCTTCATAAAACTTAAAATTCCTACGATAAATAAACCGTGTTTTGTCCCTTTCTTACGACCCCAAATGTTAAAGTGACAGATAAAGACAAACGAATTTTAACGGCATTTTAGCTAAAATAGGTTTGTTGAACGGTTATAAATGAATACGGCCATGTGTTCCTGTTCCCTATTTTCGTATGTATATAAGTATTTGTATGTACTTATCCGTATTTTATTTGTGTTTATTATATGTATATATTCGTCTTTTAATATTTATTTATACCGACTATATCTACCTATTTATATCTGAAGCTGCACCGCCACAATCTGTCTGCTTTGCCCAAACGTTGACTGGTAGAGAATACTTACGGCACTAAGTCCGTCTTTTGTAGGATAAGTTCTTCTTTTGTGCAAAAATATTAAATACCTAAATTAATACACTCATCCAAGTAGTCACAATTGTGACTTTGTGACTGATTCAAATATTGTATACATTATTATCATCAACATGAAGTAATTATCACCCAGTAGCGTCAGTAACCCTCAAGTTATCGCTACGGAGCGTCGTGTTTTCACAATTGTTTAATTCCGTGTTTTAAAATGTTGAAAAACCCCCTTTACCAGTACGGCTCCCCAGATTTACAATTACCAGTGAATTTAAACTTTAGTGAGTTTATATTAAACAAGCTTGTTGAGTTCAAACACAAGAGTATTGTAAGTACCTATATTAAGACGTTTTCCTTCCTGATTCTAAACATTTCTTACATTATTGTTCTTACCTACTTTACCATAGAATTTAATACATCTTTAAGTTTACTGTCTAATGAGCAAGATTAGGAGTTTAAATGGAATCGTCAATAAATCGTGTTTAAATGATAGTTTCTAATTTCTAAATATGAGTAGTAAATACAATCGTGCCATGCATAGCCTGCCCAGAAATAATAGCAATCATGCAAGTTAGAACAAACGGTTAGTTTCAATCAGGACCGGCAACGAGTTAGTGCAATTTTTTTTTGGTTGGTGATTAATTTCTACTTTGTGTGTGCTGTTTGTTTTCGACTGTAAATGATGCTGTTTCTTTGATATTTTTGTTATTGTATGTGTATGTAGGTTTATGTATATATGTATGTAGGTAAGTGTATAGGTAGTCTTTCTTATCATCATATCAGCCGAAAGACTTCCACTGCTGGACATAGACTTCCCCCAAAGAGTGCCACAACGGCTGGTACTGCGCCACCCGCACCCAGCGGACTCCCGCGACCTTTACCATCTTTTTTTTTTGTATTTCTTATAGTTAGGTTGTTATATTCTGTTTTCTGTTTCACCTACTCAAATCATAATAATTATTTTGCATCGTATCCACCATCCTACCGTTGTCTGGAAGATATCGCTCTTTAGCGATAAGACCGCCTGTTGTTTATGTTTAATTTACCTCTGTTTTTGTCTTATATTCTCTATCTTACTGTTTCTGGTGATAAATAAAGAATATTTGTATTGTATTGTGCTTGTGGTTCTTTTGGATTCGCAAGCGTCCATAGGCTACGGTATCTGCCTACCATCAGGCAGACCGTGTCCCTGTTTGCCACCGACCTAGTATAAAAAACAAAATTGAGATTTATATAGCTACGACCATCACGCTCGGTCGGTAGTGGTATAGGCCCGATTTTGTTTACTAGAGCCAATATTCGATTTACAAATCTTGATATTATTAGGAATTAGATTACCTAATAATAAATAAATAAAATAATAAATAAATATTATGGGACAATCTTACACAAATCAACCTAGGCCCACGGTAAGCTCAGTAAGGCTTGTGTTGTGGGTACTAGGCGATGATATATATAATAGATACATACATATAGATACTTATATACATATATAACATCCATAACTCAGGAACAAATATTCGTGATAAACACACAAATAAATGCCCTGACCGGTATTCGAACCCGGGACCTCCAGCTTCGTAGGCAGAGTCACTACCCACTGGGCTACGGAGGCCGTTTAAATAATGAAAATAATTTTGTATTTTATTAACTTATAAAAAATATATGATAAATATTTTTTCTCTTTTTTTATGTAACTGGGCGACCCAGCTTGATTCGGTGTTAATCGTGTTTCTAGAGCGAAAACAAATTTGCCCAGTATATTTTTTAATGGGGAACTTGCATGGGACTTCAGTTTCGAATAAATTGCACTCAATTTATGCGGATATAGGTACGTAGAAATATCATACAGAAGAAAAAACACGAAAAAAAACCGATTATGTTTGTTTTATCTCACGTTAAAATGAGGAAAAATTTTTATTTTTTTGATAAAGTAACATAACAGTAGCACAGAATATTGAATTAGAAATGATATTTTGTATGACAAGTATAGACTAAAACGCAAATGTTGTGGAGATCATTGCAAATTAATGACTTACTCCATAGTAAACGCGCCGAGGATATATGTTGTGACGTCATAGCATAAGCCAGTTTAATAAAGAGCGTTTTAGGGTGGTGCCGGCGCGTGCAGATTTCAAATGCATATAACATCAGAAAAATAAATCAAAAAAAAGTTTAAGTGCTACAGTTGTTTTAATGCTGGACTATAAGTTTGATTTTCGTGATAAAATAAAAAGATGCAAGTTCCCTATTGAGGAAATGCGCTTACGCATCATGGGCTGTCCGGGGAGGCAGGACGGGTATGACGGACTAACCAAAGCTCTGCTGGACTACCGTCTAAAGTCAAAGTCACCAACGAGATCCAACTCTGCTTTGTATAAAGGGGGGCGTTGCAGGATCGCTCTTGTCATTCAACTGCGTACGTCCCGCGGCAGGCGGCCCAGATATAAAACCTAGCTAGACCGATTTATCGGCCCCATAAATGCCAATATTGTATCGTTAGAGCCGTTTCCGATATCCATTTCTGACAATTAAGACAAGTGGAATGGCGGCTTAGCCATTCAATAGGAAATTGACAGCACGCAGGTGAAATCCCCATGTCACTACCTCACATTAACTCAAGTTGAATTTTGCCCAAAAACAACACTTAGTCTTAGTAGTTTATTCATTAACAATACATTTTCTTTGCTTAAGATACAGAGTTCAAAGATCTTTGTCATCGGTAACACGACAAGCTATATAATTATATCAAGTGGTGATCAAGAGATGTTCCTTATATCAACGCAATTTGGTTCATAATCGCACTTCTTATCTGGTGTTCCTTATCAATAATCTACGTCTTGAGAATTATTTACCTCTAAATAACACCAACTGATAAGTGATAGATTGGATTAATTTTATCAACAGCTATGTATATTATTGTTATAAATGCAAAGTACGTGACTATTTGTACTAACTATATATACAGGGTGTGGCCTGTAATAGGAGCAAAAAATTAAACCGTAGATTATTAAGCTTGTGAAAAATTATTTCCACGTGGTTTTATTTGAAAAAAAGAATATATTTTTTTAATTATTTTTTTTCAAACGTGTTTACTTGTATTGTTTACTGTTCTGGGATGCTATCAGTAACTTTTTATTTAAAAAAAACTAAAAAAAAATGAAATAAAAACGCAAAAATTACAAAAATATCTTTTGAAAACAAAAATGCAAAAACTATTCTGACTCCTTACATGATGTTACCTCTAAATCTGCATTGACTTCTGTGCTATTATGTCGTGGTGCCAAGATACATTACTTGGAGGTCATAACTTTAGATCAAAATTTCTCCGAATCCAAAAAAAAAAGCAGCCAAGTGCGAGTCGGACTCGCACATGAAGGGTTCCGTGAAATAAATTGCGGTTTACGATTTATGACGTATTAAAAAAAACTACTTGCTAGATCTCGTTCAAACCAATTTTCGGTGGAAGTTTGCATGGTAATGTACATCATATATTTTTTTTGGTTTTATCATTCTCTTATTTTAGAAGTTACAGGGGGGGGACACACATTTTACCACTTTGGAAGTGTCTCTCGCGCAAACTATTCAGTTTAGAAAAAAATGATATTAGAACCCCAATATCATTTTTAAAGACCTATCCATAGACGTATGGGTTTGATAAAAAAAAAAATTTTTGCGTTTCAGTTCTGAGTATGGGGACCCCTAAAACTTAATGTTTTTTTTCGATTTTTGTGTGAAAATCTTAATGCGGTTCACATAATACATCTACTTACCAAGTTTCAACAGTATAGCTCTTATAGTTTAGGAAAAAAGTGGCTGTGACATACGGACGGACAGACAGACAGATAGACAGACAGACGGACGGACATGACGAATCTATAAGGGTTCCGTTTTTTGCCATTTGGCTACGGAACCCTAATAAAAATGAATGGGACACAAGGGGTTACTGCAAATGCTCTAAGGAAGCGTCCTCTTTTGAATATTTGCTCCTATTACAGGCCACACAATTTTAGTACCTGGGCAACCGAGCCCGGCCCGGGTGAAAATAGAGAAGTCGGTTTTTCCCAGATAGATATGAGATCTGGCTATAGATTTTTCGCCCTCGTACTTAAACCTCTTCATCGAAATCGTTAGAGCCGTTTTCGAGAAGGTGATTACAAATAAAGACCTAATACCTAACAGCATCATCATCATCATCATCATCATAATATCAGCCGAAAGACGTCCACTGCTAGACATAGGCCTCCCCCAAAGAGTTCCAAAGTGACCGGTCTTGCGCCACATGCATCCAGCGGACTCCCGCGACCTTTAGCAGGCCATCAGTCCACCGTGTGGAGGGCCTACCAACGCCGCGCCTTCCGCGCGGTACGTGTGGTCGCTACTCTAGAACCTTTCCGCCCAACGCCGTAGACCCTCCACAAGGTGGAAAGGTTCTAGAGTGGCGACCACACGTACCAGAAGGCGCAGCGTTGGTAGGCCTCCTAAAAGGTGGACTGATGACCTGGTAAAGGTCGCGGGCGTCTCCGCTAGATGCGAGTGGCGCAGGACCGGCCATTGTGGCACGGTTTGGGGGAGGCCTATGTCCAGCAGTGGACGTCTTTCGGCTGATATGATGATGATCATGATGATCGAACCTGCTCACCACACGTGAATCGCTTGAGAAATGCGACCTGTACAGGAGAACAGCTGGACGGAAAACGCAGTTCACTTCACTCGCTCATTTAATTAATTTAGTCTTAAAGTATTTTTATGAATAGTTTTGGGTTACTCATACTCATTGTAGCATTACTTCACGCACCAAAAATGTACCACTTCATTCCTCACGAGGTACCGACTCACAATTCACTCTCGCGCTCCATTTATCCCACAAACCTCAAACGCCTCAAAGCCTCGCGTAATGAAAAGTAAAAACTCATTTTTTTTCAGGTCAATGGCGTCACAGAGGAAACCATAACTTATGGCGAAGTCGCCCAGCAGTCGATGAATCTCGCCATCTCCCTCGCTCGCCTAGGCGTTAGAAAGGGGCAGACTGTGGGAATATGCTCTGAAAACAGGACCGAGTTCTTTAGTGCTGTGGTTGGATCTTTATGTACAGGGGCTACGTTTACGACGTTCAATATGATGTATACTAAAAGTGAGTTTTTTAAACCAGTACATTTTTATCATATCTAGCTAATCTAGAGGTGGATAAAGAGCTCACTTAATCAGCGGTGAAGCGGTGAAAGAAGACACATTTGAAAAGTGGTGCCAGCGGAAAATGTTCCTTGTTCCTTGGACTGCGCGTCACGTCAATGCATCAATTCTGTCAGAATTTAAAATAAGTCTTCGAACTAACGTCTTACTCCAGTTCTTAGGACTGGAACACAGAAAAATTCCGATAGGGCATTCGTCCGAAACCATCAAAATTCCGTCTACTTATTTCGCTATACGAAGATTTGAACGCAGATGATTAATGGAATATATGGTTTTTTTTCGTTGGAGGTGGGAGTGGGTTCCGAGGTCGCTACCTGTGTAAACACTCTGCACACACTTCCCACACAAGCATCCGTCTCAACCTCCACGGATCCTGAGACACACCATCAGGTCTTTTGCCAACATCTCTGACAAAGGCAGGTGGCTCAAGAAGAGATGACGTTGCGATGGGACACAAATTGATGGTGGCAAGAGACCGGCGGATTATGTCATTAAGTGTAGCATGTCTAGAAAAGCGGCCTGCACTTTTTGACAACAAAGTCCGTGGTGACCCAGTCGGTCCACGTCCAAGGGCATATGTGTGGAGTGCATACCGTCACCCCAACCCGCAGACCGCCATATACTTGTGAATTGGTTAGGTTAGGTATCCTGAAAAATTAGAAATTCCTTCAGCGGTATGGTTTTCGGAATTATGAAATTCGGAAAAAATATACTGTCGGAGAATGGACAATGAGAATAATGTAGTACCTACAACCAGTCAGTCACGATCTTCAGTCATGGATGCGACAAAGAAGCCTAATCTAGCCTTCATATACAGGGTTGAAGTCCAACTCACCATTAAATATCATCAGCGGAATGACATCTCTCGCATACCTATTTGGTAACCCAATTCGGGAAGTCTCAGTTCAGTGGTTTTACTTGTAAAATTACTTAATTTACGTTTTTTTTAGACGAATTATCCCACGTAGCCAGCATTTCCAAACCTAAGTGCATCATCTGCTCGCCTCTAGCGTACAAAATGCACCAGAAGACCTTCAAGTCACTGAAGTATATTGAGAAAATCATAGTTTTTGGAGATGAAAGGCAACCGGGAACTATATCTTTTAATGACTTGGTAAGTGAGAAGAGTAAATAACTTTGTTTTTTTACATTACGCCGATGGCAAATAAGCATAGAGACTGCGTGACCTTGGGTCATTGTCAGTCACAAAAACAAAAATCATCTTTCCGGTGGCCAATAGTTAAGGGCTTATGTTCATATATAATATGTTTTTATCACATAGAATTATAGAAGAGGCAACGCCGTCTATGCGGATTCAGAGTTCAACCAAAAATTAGGCTTTATAGCCCTTAACTTTGGCAATGTCCACCGAAGAGACGCGAACCTAAATCAGACAATGACTCATTTGCGTCAGTGCTCGTGGAAGTTCCAGGATATTCACTACCTTTTTGAGAATGTTCGAAAACTTGTACAGTCACGGAATTGAATTGTCGAGCCATTTAGAGCTCACTTTATACTGGACACTTCAAAGCTTTACTATCATCCTCCTAGCGTTATTCCCGGTTGTGCCTTAAAGGAGCCCAGGGTGCGCTTTGACACCTAATCCCAAAATTTGGCATAGGCACTAGTTTCACGAAAGCGACTGCCATCTGACCTTCCAACCCAGAGGGAAAACTGGACCTTATTGGGATAAGACCGGTTTCCTTACGGTGTTCACCGAAAAGTTTTCTAAATCAGTCCAGGCGTTTCGTCGAGTAATCAGGGAACATACATAAAAATAAGATTCCAACGAATAGAGAACCTCCTCCAATTTAGGGTTCCGTACCCAAAGGGTAAAACGGGACCTTATTGCTAAGACTCCGCTGTCCGTCTGTCCGTCTGTCACCAGGCTGTATCTCATGAACCGTGATAGTTAGACAGTTGACATTTTCACAGATGATGTATTTCTGTTGCCGAACAACAAATACTAAAAAAACAGAATAAAATAAATATTTAAGGGGGCTCCCATACAACAAACGTGATTTTTTTGCCGTTTTTATATATAATGG
Source organism: Epinotia brunnichana (assembly GCA_963854355.1). Lineage (NCBI taxonomy): Eukaryota > Metazoa > Arthropoda > Insecta > Lepidoptera > Tortricidae > Epinotia > Epinotia brunnichana. The sequence goes on along the minus strand of OY977962.1, from coordinate 3,859,338 downwards.
TACGGAACCCTTCGTGCGCGAGTCCGAATCGCACTTGGCCGCTTTTTTGAAGTCAGTTTTGCAAATTTGGTTACTCGTTGCTGCATTGATACATTGGCGGCGGGGTGTTGTGAGTGAATGTTAAAGTCGGCAAAAGAGTATAAAATGTTTATTTAACTAAAACTACTACAAAAACTGTTATTGGCTAAGTTAGAAATATGTTGAAAATGTTAATGTTATAAAATATGTTCGAATGCACCCGACCGCGACGGTGTCCGTAATTGCATTAAATTAAATCAAATCAGCACTCAATACAACTAAATAATCGCATACGCACGCAGGCGCATGTCACGTGTTAGGTGCATTGCACCGAACATCTTGCCGGGGGCAAACGATAAGATGAAATTAAGATGATTAGGTAAGATGGTGGTACATGATGATTGTACAATTGACTTAAGTATAACATGACATAATATTATTCATTAAAAGATATTTTTCTTAAAATTGGGGAGCTTCCCCTGTCCATAAATATCGATCCGCTCATCTCATCATGACACTTCAATACTTTCACTCGTGCACTCACACTACACTTGTCGTTATCACAAATGCCGCTGGTGCTGATGCGACGGGCTGCACGCGGTGTCCAGGTTGCGCTCGCGCTCGCTCGGGGCGGCGGCGGCGAGGCCGCCCGGGGACCCTCGAGTACACGGCACGATGTCGCAGGTTCCTCCGGGAAGTTGACTCTCTTTTAGCGCTTTGATTCTTTCCTCTATGTTTTTCTTTTCTTTCTCTTCGTTCATAATGTTTAGGCTGTTGTTCTCGAACTCTTGGATAGATATGTTTATTACGTGATTAATAGGGTCAATTTCTGGTGTAAGTATATGGTAGTTTAAGTCAATTTTACTCTCCATACTCATATGCGTGTGAAATGCAAAGTTATCCGTTTTTACAATGCAATTCTGTTCAATATAAATTATATTAGCTCGGGTTAATGTCTGGGCCGTAACCTGATCCTTACATATGGTCCGGAACTGACACCTATCACAACAAAAATGCAAGTAATGGTTTGGGCTTGATAAGCTAATCCACTTGTTTTGGCACGCGGCGATGTTTGTTTTGCATTGTTGATTCTCCATTTCATCTTTTATACATAGGTCTTTATCATTACTCATCTTGTAGATTGGAACCTTAAGGTAACACATATAAGTAAATGTGTCTCGCAGAATGCAATTTTCGAGATCTTGTTCTCGTAGAGGCATGTAGGCATCTTTTTGAAAGTTCATAGCGACGTATTTTTCTATTGGGATAACAGATATCATATTTCTGGCTGAGCGGTGCGGAACCGGAATAATGTTATAAATGACGTAACGATCACGGGTTATTAATGGGATGCGAATCTCGAATATCATATATTGGTCAGTAAGTCTCGCTTTCACTTTTAATACTTGGTAAATATTTTGTAGGTTTGTCTGTATGTTATCGATGGGAAGGGTAAGGTCGCTTAAAAGTTGGCCTGATATAATGTTTAATTCCTTTTGTAATTGTTCAGGATTTATAATATGTACGCTCATTTTTTCGTTGTAAATGTTTGTTATCGTTTCTAGTAACGTGTCCTGGATCGTTTTGAGGTGTGTTAACAAATTGTTGGCGGCCATGGCAATAACGGTAAATTGTGACATCCTCTCTGAGGCGATTAATTCTGTTGCCAAGGCGGTGGTGTCGTTTTCCAAATGCAGTAAATGCTGATGTATTAATTTATGTTGTTTTTGGATTGTATCTCGTGTTCGCAAAAGCATGTTGTACTCAGCTTCAACGACAGATGTTTGGTTCTTCCACATAGTCGCGAGGTGTTTTTGGTTTTCTCTGAGGAGACCTATGTCCTTTTGGTATTGTTTGGCGAATTGATCGTCTAGGACTCCAAACAGATAGCTCGCGGCGTTCCCGACACCGTTAATTACTCCCCGTTTCTTGCGCGTCTCGTGTTTCAGCTGATGTCTGGATAAAACTCGATCATAGTGCTGTAGTTCATCGTACGAGTGACGTAGTTGTAGTAAGATAACGTCACAGTGTGAAAGGGTTCTAACTTGTTTACAAATATTTTCTAATTGGTCGTTGTACTTTTTGTATGCGGTTATACCTTCCCAGTATGGGTTCATGTCGTAGTATGCAACTAGTTTCCAGTCGTCCCTAACTAGCTGCATGTTTCCTAGTTTATCGAAATACAATCCTTGTTTTTCGTTGATTGAGGTCAGTTTGACGCAGCTTCCTGCCGTTAAAAATGTATAAAAATATATTAGCATCATTAGCATAGTTGATAAGCATCCTCTTTTTCTCTGTTTTTGATTTTGGCTGCGTTTCGGTACATCCTTTTCGACTGTTTGATTGTTTGTTTTCTGTTCGTCCAAAGGTAAGACAGATAACTTTACTACCGGCCTCTTGAGTATACCCCTTGCTGTTTTGAGTGTAACTACTCTTACATGTCCATCTTGACCTGGATGGACGTCTATAACTCGCCCTAGCGCCCATTTTCCTGCCGGCAAATTATCTTCGTGAATGACCACAATATCTCCTGTTACAAGGTTCTTCTGAGGATGAAACCATTTCTGTCTTGCTGTTAGTTGGCTTAAATACTCTGTTTTCCAACGTTTCCAAATATCATTGAATATTTTTTGTGTCAAGTGCCACCTTGTTCGTGCATCTTCAGCTGTTTCGATTATTGTGACGCCGGCTCTCCCCGTTAGAAAATGAGAAGGAGAGAGAGAGTTTAGGTCATCTATGTTTTCTGTTAATGGGCACAGTGGACGGGAATTTAGACAAGCTTCTAACTGGGCTAAGACGGTAGAGTACTCCTCATACGTCAGTTTTTGTTCACCCACTACGCGTTTTAAGTGATGTTTGAGACTTCTGACAGCTTTTTCCCAGAGGCCGCCGGCGGATGGCCAATATGGCGCATTAAAATGCCACTGGATCTCCATGTTGGTTATTTCTGCCAGGAAGTCGTCATTAAAAATGTTATTAAGCTGCTGCCACTGTCTTTGCAGTATGTTGTTACTCCCAACGAAGTTCGTTCCTTGATCACTGTAAATATGATGTGGGGCTCCTTTTCTCGCTGCCATCCTTCGTAGAGCGGCTAGGAATGCTGAACTTGTTAGTTTTGTCACGAGTTCCAAATGCACAGCTTTTGTGACCATGCAGACAAATATGGCAATATAGCCCTTCAGTGTTCTGCTTCCTCGTGCTTTGCTAGCCTTTATGTCAACGAATCCCGTGTAATCGACACCAGTGTGATAAAACGGTTTGGCTTCGTTGACGCGGGCTGAAGGAAGATCACCCATCAGCTGATGTTGTTTTCTCCGATCAATTTTCTGGCACTTTACACATTTTCTGACCTGTTGTTTCACTCTGTCGTTTCCGCCCATAACCCAATATTCTTCTCTTAATTTGCTAAGAGTGAGCTTTGCACCTCCGTGGAATGTCAACAAGTGAGCTTGTTCGATAAGTAGAGTCGTGAGCCGTGAATCCTTAGGGATAATTTTTGGATGCATCATTTCGTAAGATAAATGCGCTTCTTTGAGACGACCTCCCACGCGAAGAATGTTGTTATTATCAATGAATGGGTTTAACTTCATTAGTTTGCTCTTCGATTCGACTTTGTTATGCGTGCGTAAATATTCAATATCCGTCCCCAATTCGATGTTTTGCACATTTCTAATTATTATCAATTTAGCCTTTCGTAATTCTGGTAATGTGATATAGCTAGGTACACAATTGTGGTTCGGAGTGAATGCCCGCATAATGTAGGCTACGATTCGTGTTACTTTAGTAATAGAGCTATATTTCTTTAATAAATTATTGATAATATCTTGACCGTTGTTGTTATGTTGTATTACATTTGATTGGTATGATTTTTTCGACTCTTCTGTTGTTGTGTACTTAACACTTTGAAAACTTTCTAGCTCTGATTCGAATTGTACCAACCAAGTTATACCGTTCCACCACAGAGAATTGGCTTTCAACTGAGATGCAGTCTGTCCTCTGCTCGCAGCATCCGATGGATTTTCTGCTGAATTTACGTATCGCCATTGATCCTCGGGCATTATTTGTTTTATCTGTTGGACGCGATTCGCTACAAAGGGTTTCCAGCGACTCGGTTCGCCTTGTTCACAATTGAAAATTTCATTCTTTTGTTCTTCATTGTTTTGTTTGTACTGGATTTGTTCTAACATTTCTACTCTGTTTCTATTGTTTTTGTTGTTTTCTGTTTGGTACGGTAAGAAGCATTCCACTTTCTGATCACCTACCGCCGGTTTCATATGCTCTAAGTCACTGTATTCCTTCATGAAAGTTTTATAAGCTTCTGCCAGTTTGGCTTGCCTTTCAAGCTTCTTTTCCATGTGCTTCATCTGAGCTATGGCCTTTGCTTTGGAGTCGCCTAGTTTTGTTTGAAAGTTAGGCTTCATAGGAAGCCGTACTTGATATCTCCCATCAGGTGTTCGCGTTGTGTTTTCTTCAAAATGCTTTATGCATTCCAAATCTTCTTGTGATAAATTTCCTTCCTCTGTGATATCCTCCATTTCCCAAAACTGTTGTATGTCTTCCAAATTGTTAATGACTACATTACAATGGTATGTTTGTGCATTCCCGCATAATAACCACCCGATCTGCGTTTGCTGCGCCAGTGGTTGAGACGCATCTTCGCTTTTTATCATTCCGCTCAATAGGATCTGAGAGTAAATGTCTGCTCCTAGTAGTATATCTACTGGGCGACTTATGTGAAAGTCTGGATCGGCAAGGTTAATGTTTTGTAACATGGACCAGGACGGTTTTGTAAATGTTTTGTTTGGCAAACTTTTTATAAGGTTATTCATTATGATAACTTCTGCGTTAAATGTGAAATCCGTGTACATGGAGCTACAAGTTATAGTTAATTTACCCTTGCAGTTGTTCTCTCTCTGTCCGATCCCATAAATGATACCTCGACACTTCTCTCGCTTTAAGTTAAGTAGGTGAGCCGCTTGTTCGGATATAAGTGAAATTTGAGATCCAGCGTCCACAAGAGCTCTAAGGATGTGGTAGGTACCATCAGCAGCCCTAATTTTCAATTGAGCAGTGGCGAGTAAAATCTCAGCATGCGATTGTTGCGAAATGTTAGTCCCGGATGCTGTATGTTTGTTAGAAATTGCTGCATTTGCTGCATGTGTTGAGGTCGATGACTTTACGCACGCTTCGTGCAGCAATGTGTTATGTTGACCTGCACATTTCTGACATGTTTTATTTGAATTGCAGGCATTTCCATTATGACTAAATAAGCAATTTATGCACAATGCAAGTTTATTGACCGTATGATATCTTTGTTCACTTGGCATTTGCAAAAAGTGTCTACAACTGTAGATTCCGTGCGGATATTTGCACATCGGACACTTGATACCGGATACGTGCATTGTTTTCGCAATAGTTAAACTTCCATTATTTTTACTTGCCGAGTTAATATTTTGTTGATTGTAAGAATAAGGACGATTATTGTATGTTTGAACAGGTTTCTTCATGTTATAAGAGGAGTGGTTAGATGGCTGTTGAGATAATGTTTTAGGAATGACCGACTCTTGTCTACGACGTGATGACTCCAGGCTTGTAAATTTCCCTTCCAGGAAATCGAAGAACTCCTGCAGGGTTGGTAATTCCCGAGAGTTTTTTAATGACTCTATGTAGTCCTTGTGTGTTTCCGAATCCAGCTTCTGAGTCAGAATATGAACGACGATCGGGTCCCACGTACTTATGTCGACACCCAGGTTCTTGACAGCATGCAAGCACTCAGTCGCCGTGTCATGAATTTTCTTTATTTGGGCCAGTGATTGTTGCTGCATGTTAGGAAGTCCAAACAAAATGTTCATGTGGGATGTAAATATTAACTTTATATTGTTGTAGCGATTGTTGAGAATCTTCCAGCAAACTAAATAATTATCTGAACTTATTTGCAAATGTTGAATAAGTCGCTCTGCTTCACCCTTTACCTTTGATTTCAAAAACTGCATCTTTTGGGCGTTTGACAATGCCGAATTATTATGGATTGCTTCATTGAACAAATCTTTGAACGAGACCCACGAGTTATAATTTCCATGAAAAGTGGGAATGTCTAAAACAGGAGTCGACTTGTCCCGATGTGCTACAGACCAAATCTTTTTATTGATAGCCTTCTTCAGCATGTTATAAGTATCCTCATGTTTGTTAAACGCATCTTCATACCCTGCATCTAATTGGGAATCCTCACTTTCTATTTCCCAATGCAAAGAATCGATAACTGACCAACGAGATCCTAACGACTTAAGAGCATCCTCCAGTTCCCATTTGTCGGTCAATATGTCAATTTGAATATTATTGACGGTTCGCACAAAAGCCTTCATGTTTGCATACTGTTTCCGCAACATTTCATCCATCTTACTATCTGTTCCCCTCTGCTGTTTGTTACGCTGTTGGATCTCTCCTACGAGCCTTCCGTCGGTGCCCACTGGCCGACCTACTGTTGGTTCCCTTGCGCTGTCGTCACCCGTGGGCGGTACAGAAAAAGTAGAAATAGGATTTTTCTGAGAAATTGCTTGATAACCCTCATTTAGCTTACTGTTTAGGATGGAATAAACTTCTTTAGTGGTTTCATAAATTCGATTAGTAAAGTACGGATCAGTCCGGCTTTCCTCCATAGAAATTTGCTCATGGTTGAATTGAAATTCTCTCCATAAACCACTTAAAGTCTCCAAACGTGTCTTGAAGTATTCAAGTTTTGCCTTTCTCTCCGAACTATCTTTTTTAAAGTTAGACAAAGCAGTCTCAATGCTTCTCTGAATCTCTGCCTGACGTTGGACGGTAGCCATCTTGATCGATTTGGTGTTAGCAAAATAAGGAAAGATCTTACTTGAATATCTCTTTGCGCTGTTCTCTTACTGCCAAATACCACTGTTGCTGTTGAAGTTCTGCTACTCTTCTTCTGTAATCACTCCAACCCTCACACGCGAAGTTAAAAGTTCGTTCACCTCACACGCCAATCAACCACCGTATCAAAACGCGCGAGGTCACTGTTCGAAGGACCAATGTGGGCGGCGGGGTGTTGTGAGTGAATGTTAAAGTCGGCAAAAGAGTATAAAATGTTTATTTAACTAAAACTACTACAAAAACTGTTATTGGCTAAGTTAGAAATATGTTGAAAATGTTAATGTTATAAAATATGTTCGAATGCACCCGACCGCGACGGTGTCCGTAATTGCATTAAATTAAATCAAATCAGCACTCAATACAACTAAATAATCGCATACGCACGCAGGCGCATGTCACGTGTTAGGTGCATTGCACCGAACAGATACATTGCTATTAGGCTGAACTACGATGATGACCTTGAATTTCCAGGTCTTAGCCCAGACGGTGAGATTCGAGGACTTCAGAGCTGCCGACGTGGACAGCCCTGATGAGGAGTTGTTTGTTCTGTATTCATCAGGCACCACCGGGCTACCGAAGGGGGTGGTATTGACGCATCGAAACGTGCTCACATGTTGTAACGCGTAAGTTGAGTTACTTATATATATCGAAACTTTAATTATTGTATCATCGTATCATGTGCCACGGAGCAATGGTGGTTCCAGGATTTAAGTTAGAGTTAGACCGAAAAAGGAGAGTTGTTGTCTATCCTTTCATTCATTCCGGCGGCCATTATTTTATCCGTGGCCCCTCGTGGTAGTGACCCAGCCTACAAAGCTGACGGTCCTGGGTTAAAATCCCGATAAGGGCAAATATTTGTGAGATGACACTAATATTTGTTTCTGAATCTTGGATTTTTCTTTTCAAAATTGTTGTCTGAGTATTTAAGTTTCATGTCTAATAAATACATCGTCGTCTAGTACTCATAACATCAGATGGTTCGATTGCCATACAAAACGTTATTTGACATTCGTAGGCTAACGGCGTGATATTTTAAGAAACTTATGTAACAAACTTTCATAAATTGCCTTCCCATTTGCGCCAAATTCCCCCTTTCCTAGAATAAACTTGTGTAAACTAGATTAATTTGAGAAATTGGTTTGTCACGTGATATTTTGGGAAAACTATTTTTCTCAAATTAATCTAGTTTATACAAGTTTATTCTAGGAAAGGGGGAATTTGGCGCAAATGGGAAGCCAATTGATAAAAGTTTGTTACATAAGTTTCTTAAAATATCACGCCGTTAGCCTGCGAATGTCAAATAACGCTTTGTATGGCAATCGAACCACCTTAAGGATGACTCACGCTAGAACGGGCCGTATCTGGCACGGGCCGTTTTCTGAGAAAAACGACGGCGTTTTTGCGCGGCCGAGCCATGCCATACCCAAGCCCGACCGAGTCACGGCCGAGGCTCGGAAGCGGCTCGGTGTCGGAACTGCCGGGCTTCTATATGGCTCGGCCGCGCAAAAACGCCGTCCTTTTCTTAGAAAACGGCCCGGGCCAGAGTCATCCTTCACTGAGCTTAGTATGGGGCTAGTTCGATTTGTATAAGACTTATTCATTACTCTTATTTTACAGGAAGGGGATAGAAACGTCGATTCCCGTCAAATACCTGCTTATAACCCCGTGGTTCCACACCATGGGGCTGATGGGTTCGCTGCTTTACCTCGCCAGTGGGAGGGACATAGTGTACCTGCCGAAATTCGAGATAGAACTTTACCTGAAATGCATTGAGAAGTATAAGGTAACTATCAATCCATTCACGTGGCACCAATTGGGTGGTATCCTTTTTTTTTAATGGTGACACTTCGGGTTTATAAATATTAAATCATCAATTACTCAAAAAAAGGAAATTATCAAATATAAATAACATACATATGATTCATATGAATCATAAAGACATGTCAGATGTCAGGAGCATATAATCTATTCTTGAGTGCGGGGGACGTATGGGGTGGGATGCGTGGGTGCATTTGCAATCCTTCTGTCCAGTGAGGACTTCCCTTTTCTTTTAGTACCTCATGGTACCGTCTGCCTTCGTCAGGTTGGCCTGTCTGCCTTCGTCATCGAAGGCAGACAGGCCAACGGCCAGCCTTATAGTAAACAGACGCCGTAGCATAGGCTAAGCGTCCATAGGGATGCTTGCAACTCCTTACTCAAGTGACCGATCCTACTGATTTGAGGATTCGTTGCAATGACAGCCATATGCAGATCGCTCTCTCAACACGGTGCATCCTCGGGAGCTCTGGGGACCTTACTTAACACTTAGTAAGTACAAAAAATATAAAATAACAATAACTAAATTATAACTATGTTAGTACGTTATTTGTCAAAATTTATTATTTATTTGGCCTTCCCAATAACCACCTGCGACCAGTACATGGTAAGCGGACAAATGAGACGCTCTGCCAGCTCCTTCAGAAGGCTGTTGTTGCTGCCTCGCACTCGCCTTAAAAGTGAGGCTATTCTTTTTCGCCTTATGGCAAAAAAGTCGTCAGTATGCGCCTCCGCAAACATACCCGACGCACTACAGTGCTTTGGCAGCCTCAACAGCATTCGCAAGCATTCGCAAGGCTTTAGCTGACCGCCGTAGGTGGTCGGGCTTTCAGCTCGTCCCGTTTGAGATCAAGAGCCATACGTCGACGGGATTCAAAGGTGGGTGTTTTGACTTTAACTGAAGATCTCCATTTCTAGCGGTTGGCTGCCTGGTTACATTATCTATTATGAAAGTAAAGGGTGTTATTTTGTTTGCGGTCTTCTGTAGGACGGAGGTGCTTTTGGGCTGCTTCAAAGATGAGCGGATGATAATTCCGCTGTTCCCTCTTACTGCTGCGGTGCAACGCCTCAGTGGATCTTTATCTCCGACACTAAGACTTCACTTTTTCTCTACCTTATGTTGTTGTTCCTGATATTTATAATGAATGTTGCAGATCACCCGTATTTCCGTAGTACCGCCAGTACTGGTAGCAGTGGTCAAGTACCCAAACAAGTATGACCTCAGAAGCGTGGATATCATCTACAGTGGAGCAGCTCCGCTCACAAAGGAGACAGCTGAAGCTGTGAAAACTAAGTACGTATCATGCCTACTGAATACTGATGTACCTACAGTGGCCAATAATTCTCACTTTTACTCTTAGAGAGGCAGGGCACGGCGTAATATCAACAGCAGAGAAATGAGACCCCTTGTATAGAAGTTTGATACCTTACAGAAGACCGCCATAATACCCAGTTTAGAAAGTCGTCCCTGGTGCAAAGGTTGTCCATCGCCATTCAACGTGGCAATGGCAACGCGGCTAGTGTTATGGGAACCTTTGCGCCAGGGACGACTCGAGGGGGACTATTTGATTAGGCTTAAGGTAGTCTTAAGTTTAATGTTATTATTGTATTGTATTTTAAGTTGACATGAATAAAGTTAAATATTGTAAAAAAAAGGTTAGAAATAAATATTAGTGTGATATTTAATTGATTTACGAAAACATTGAAAAAAAAATGCGTTCGCGTACACCTAAATTGAAGGCTTTTTTCCTAGGGTCAGAATCACTAATCTTGATCTATTCTACAGATTCCCAAACGTGAAAACGGTTCTCCAAGGCTACGGTATGACAGAGACCACACTGGCCATCACTAGGGATAATGATGAATCTGCAGTGTCTAAAGTTGGAGGCGTGGGAACGGTGGTGTCTGGAGCTATTATTAAGGTATTAAAACATGCTATCTTTCTGGTGTCTACCTATTGGTTTTATTAGCGATATATAGTTAATAGTTAACTAAATATTTTAACTGATTTCAAATAAAAGGGGGCTATTTTATAACTTTGACAACGGAATGAGATCTAAGTTTAAACCTCGAGGAAGCCCACCACTCCTCATTGAGTAGTAGTTAATGCTTTTAACCGACTTCAAAAAAGGAGGAGGTTTTATGTTCCAATGTATGTTATTTTTTTTACGTATTTAATTTAGGGAGTAGTAATTTAAGTGGGTTGGTTTACATTCGCACTAATGGTATGTTAGGTGTTCTGCTGTTTGTATGTCGCACTGCTGTGAAATTTCATTTTCTCTCCATAATCAGTTACTTATAAGTCTATATATATTATAACGTTGACAAGTTTACCCAGGTCGTCCCATCACCTACTTCTGATGACGATCATTTTCTAAATGGTAGCCCTGGACTACTACGGCCCATTTTTGATCGTTTCTTATGACCCTGTAGGTTGTCGGTTGTAAGCTATGCCGTCGGTTTGTAAATTTCAGCGTAAGGTAAACCTCCCAATGTTTGCAACTTTTATTTCAATAGTTGCGCTGTGGTTTTTTTTTATATTGATAGAGTCCAGTATCTTCTCAAGCATTGCGACGTTTGATATAGTTAGTCCTTATAAGGTAGCGTAACTTATCGACCTCACATTGTACCAACTTTATTCTTTTTCTCCAGCATGGCTATCACAGGATGGACCGTGAGCTGAGTCGCGGCGATATAAACTATTTGCCTTTTTCACAGCATTCTAATTAGAAAGAGTTAGATTTCTGTGGTAAGTATTACAAAACGGAAAGCATAATTCTTTGTTAAACAACGCAGAAAAATCAGAGGCAATCAAGCTGTGTAAGTTCGCCAAAGGACAAAAGCAGCCTTTATCAAAGGGTTCAATAATAAACACAAAACCTGCACAGAGACGAGAATCCTGACAGGCCATTGCAAATTGAGCAATCACCTGTTTCAAATGTATTTGAAACAGGACGCAACTTGCAGGTTCTGCCAGGAGACAGAGGTATCAGCAATGCACATTCTTTGCTCCTGCTTGCACAAAAGAAGTACCTACCTAGGGAGGCACATCGTGCACCCAGAAGAGGTACAACATATCACCGCCCAAAAATCTGGTATTTGCTGGAGGCAACGGGCCTTAACGGTGAACTCAAAAAAAAGGGCTGCCACTCACTTGCTGGTCGAACATATTAAGGCCCACAAAGCAACAATAATAAAAATGTAAATAATCTATCTCACCGCGACACAGCTCGCGGACAGTCCTTTGATAGCCGTGCGGATCATAGATTTAAAAACCCGGAAGCCTTTACGATTAACATCGATATAATGTACCTAATCTATTCTTTTTCTCCAGATTATAGATTTAAAAACCCGGAAGCCTTTAGGAGTCAATCAGCCAGGAGAAATCTGCGTGAAAGGCGGTCTGGTCATGAAGGGCTACGTCAGCAAGGATAGGAAGGATGACTTTGATGATGAAGGGTTCTTCAGGACGGGAGATATCGGGTATTATGATGAGGATGGATACTTCTTCATCGTGGATCGGCTGAAGGAGTTGATCAAATATAAGGGTTTTCAGGTCAGTATTAGCATCAGTTATGTGTCCTCATGCGCCTACAAATCGTTTAACAGTCAAGTCTGTCTTGGTTGGAAAGGTAAATGGTTCTATCCGATTCCTATTGAAAAATTTGACAAATCTAATAAAAAGTGATCACCATTATTATCAGATTGACCTGGAGACATCTGCTGAATCTAAGTCCCAAATATGTATACTAACCACCACAATGAACAGTTGCAGGTCATCAGAACATGCCTTCCGATTATGGAAAGACGATTAACGTGACTAGACGGTTCTCCCAACAGTCTTCAATCAAGAATCTTTACAGCTCTTTATACGATCCGAAATTTTAATATTTATGCTACAAGGGTGCTTTATGCATGAGTCTCTTCTTATTGTCGGCTGCAAGTTCAACCACATCTGGGAACTGTTTGGTATTTTGGATCTTCTTCGGTTTTCCTCATTTAAAACCCTCGATAAAAACGAGGGTATTATAAGTTTAACATGTGTATCTGTCTGTCTGTTTGTCTGTGTATCTGTCCATCGTAGCTTTTTAATCGAAACACAATGTCGAAATGGTTCTTAGCTATGTGTATCGATTATGCAATCATCTCGTGCTGCAGGTGGCCCCAGCGGAGATAGAGGCGGTGCTGCTGCAGCACGCGGCGGTGCGCGACGCGGGCGTGGTGGGCGTGCCCGACGCGCGCGCCGGGGAGCTGCCGCGCGCGTTCGTCGTGCTGCAGCCGGGGGCGAGCGCTACTGCTGAGGAACTGCAAGCATTCGTCGCGGAACGGGTCAGTTCATGTGATGTGCGACTGTTATGCTCACGTAGACGACAGTTGTACGAGGCTAGTACAACTGTCGCCTCCCCTTCTTATTTTGCACTGTGCGAGTGTGATGACCTGTTTAAGGTCGTGGGAGTCCGCTGGATGCGGGTGGCGCAGGACCGGTCACAATTGCACTTTTTGGGGGAACCATATGTCCAGCAGGCGGCGGCTTTCGGCAGATATGATGACGAGTGTGATCCCTGAGTCTCGCGCCTTGCGACTTGGCTGCATGTTGTGCTACTCCTTCTTAAGCTACAGGAGGTTATCTCTGCGAAAGTCAGAAGTTTCTGTTATCTAACTGGCACCATGCCTTGCGCATTTATAGCGATATAGCCTGGAGCACAGGATGTTGCTGAGGAACTGCAGGAGTTCGTAGCTGAGCGGGTAGGTAGCCTTCTCTTATCCAAACAAGTGACGACGGGTTGCTGTGTCCATTCTTGGCACTGTAATACTGCTGTTGATGGTCACTTGAAACCTACTTATAGCTTTAAGTTGAGTTTGAATTGAGTCTGCCTTAAATTACTTAAGTTTGAGTAGAAGAATTTGAATTGAGTTTTAGTTGAGTTTGAGTTAAGAGCCCGTTAACGTGCTTAATAGCGCCACTGGTAAATAATTGTGATTATTTAAATGTAACGAAACGATTGCACGTAGAACCGATGGCCGTTGGGGCGGAAAGGTTCTCGAGTGGCGACCACGTAACGGAAGGCGCGGCGTGGGCATGTCCAGCAGTGGACGTCTTTCGGCTGATATGATGATGATGATGAAATGTAACGATAGATATTTAAAACAGTAGGCCACTACACTCTGTATTTTGTATTTAAGTATCTTTTGAATACATCATAATAGTTTTTACGTTGCTGGATTCGTCAATCTATTTATGCGTCCAAACTTAAAACGGCCGTTTTTCTTTTAAGTTCATAGATCGACGAATCCATTATTTACCAGTGGCGCTAGTGAGCACGTTAACGGTTTCTTAAATTTAGTTTCAGTTGTGTTTGAGTTGAGTTTCAATTGAGTTTTAAATGAGTTCAAGTTAAGTTTGAATTGTGATGGAGTTAAGTTTCACGCTCGACTTGAGTTTGAGACTTGAGTAACATGACAGGTAAATGAAAGTAAGAGTGGACGATACACACGGTGACTTTTTGTAGCGATACAAGTGCGATACAATACCTACAGTATCAATTCACGTAATATTTGACAGGTGATATACGGCTATTGTAGCGCGATAGCAGCGCGTTCGTGAAACGCGCATTTGGATTGCTGCAAAATGTCGCCAGGATTGTGAACCTGTAAATTTTCATACAAAAAGCGATAACATTGTACACCCCGTAAACATAAACATGGTTCGAATTTTATAATTTTTGGATATGTTGTAGATATAATGAAAAACTAGGTCTGTACGTTTTGATTTTTAAGAAAAATTGTTTACGTTTAAAGTTATTAGCATATAAAAATCTATATTTTTGACTGAAAAACTTTGTCTGTCGTTTAATTTATATTTAATTCAACTAAACTGATTTATTAAAAAAGGAAACGTACAGACATAGATTTAATACCAAAATTATTTCATTTCATAAAGGTTTAGGGGGGTAAAACCCTTATCATCCGAAACAATATTTCAACAAGGAAATGGAAACGTACAGGCAATTGCCTCCAGGACTTGCAACTCTTTCTATCGCACGATACGTCTGTTTAAGAAACGCAACGTCTGTTTCCACAGCTATCCAACCCAAAATGGCTGCGTGGTGGTGTCTGCTTCGTGCCCGAAATCCCGAAGAACCCCAGCGGAAAGATCCTGCGTCGTGAACTACGTGCGTTGGCGCAGCGCAAGAGCAAGCTTTGAGAACCTTGGAGTATATTTTGATTAACGTATTGAATATCACAATTTTAGATACAGTGTCAAGCACACTGAAAAATTTCTTGTAGCTGTCGCAGCTCAGGTCCGAATCGAGCTGACATCTCTGTATTGCCGGTCCAAAGTGATATAACCACGAAACTAGTTTTATTAATGTTGCTGGATTCGTCGAACTATGAACTCAAAAGAAAAACGGCTGTTTTAACTTTGGACGCATAGATTGACGAATCGAGCAACGTAAAAACTAGTTGTAGCCTACTTTTTTAAATATCTTTCGTTAAATTTAAATAAACTCAATTATTTAACAGTGGCGCTAGTGAGCACGTGAACGGTCTCTTAAGATTAGGGTTTGCAATCCGGATATCCGGATATCCGAAATATCCGGATATCCGCCGAATTTCGGATCCGGATCTTACAGGTTCTTGGATCCGGATCTTTCGGATATTACGGATCCTTAAAATACAACCATGAAAACCGAAAATACGGCTACAAAATGAAGTTTTTACCGAGTCCACGCTGAAAACCGAATGGTAGATAACTCAATCTCTGTTTTTATTCGCCACTTCATCATCCCAGACCAGATTATTTTTGTTTTTAATTTATTAGTCACAAAAACTAATGAAACCTACATACTACAAACTAGTAAAAATGCCGCAGTTTCATGGAGAAAGTTGGCGTTGGTTTAAAAGCACTAATTCACCGTAGGCAAAGACACAAAGTAATTATTATAAATCCAATGTTACCTATATACCTACTAAAGACTTACGCCCGTATTCATAAACGTTCAACAAGCCTATTTTAACTATTTTTTCTACTCCTGTACCGTTATCTGTCATTTATATAGGCTGTAGCTCAAATACAATGACACCACTAATAAGACGTCGAAACACTCTATGCTCTATGGCCCAAAAACGCACTGTTTAGCGTACTTTTTTGGTTCATACATTTTTCATAAAAGCACTGTTCAACTTTTTTTTAAATCGGCCGCTATATTGCAGTGGTGCCAACTTCATAAACAAATATTTCGAAATAAAAGTATTTATTTACGATTTAATATTTGTATATTATAAATTATTTACTACAATAATAATAAATCATCATCTATTGTGTGTTAAATTACATGTTTTATAAATTCTTGGAATTATTTATAAAAATAAACAGTTCGAATTCGGTCCGGGTCCGGATTCGGTTTGGTTTGGATGGCAAGTGCAAACAAATTAAAAACAAAACAAACCATAAGCAAGAGCTGTCACATTTCCGATTTCCCTCCAAAATACAGTTCAAAATGAAAAGATGAAAGATAATAAACTATTAGTCCTAAACTATTAAGATTTTATTCGTGTTTGTGAAGACAAAAGTGTACGTTCCTTTTAACATGGTCGAAGAAATTAATAACTGCACTCCTGAAGAAATTGTGTGAGTAGCAAAAGTACGAATAGAAAACTTGCTGCCTGAAAAGTTTAACTATTCTGTAGTCTGTTATTTATTTAAAATTTGTCGTAGAAAAAGTATTGTATGCAACGGTGTATAACTAGTCTAAAAACGCTCGTGGCGTCTTTAATTGCGATGCTCGCCAAGGCTCGCATCGCAACCCACGCCACTCGCGTTTTAAGACCTTTCTTATACAAAAGTTGCATAAAATACTATAAAATGGCGTTAACTTTGACATTTGTGTTCGTAAGAAGTGGACAAAGCACATTTTATTTAGCAGCCATTTTAAGTTTTATGAATAAGGGGATTAGTTTAGTTAAATAAACCTATAGAAATTATTAAGAAGTATAGTTGACCCAGGAAGTAAAAAGTAAATGCAGCAACAATACCTACGTTTAATACTTGTAATATTTTTTTAAATTTTTAATATAATATTATCTTGACCTATAATATGATCATGTAATATAATAAGCATGGTACGCTATATTAATGCCCGTTCACCGTTTTTGCCATATCCAGACACAGTCTTGCCTAAAAGAATGCCCCCTGCTAGACAAACACCTTTTCCCTCGTCCGGATCACATTGTCAATTTCTCCTCCTAGGTTAGATACCTAGTTACAACCCTATTGAATTAACTCCGGTATATAGAGCTCATTGAAATATATGTACGAGCACCAGGTACGGAGTTAACTCGACCTGCTGTGGTCAATCACGTAACGCATTGTACGCACGTAAGGTAGATCTACATGTCAAATTTTATGTGGGAAAATGACAGTTCGGTAGCTAACGCGCGTTTGGAACGTTACGTTGATTACCCCTGGTTGTTATTCAAATGACAGCTTTCAGTGACGTAACTCTCACTTTGCCGGTTAGTTTGTAGTTGTAAATAAAAAGTTGAATAAAAAAAAGAAGTTTATACTCTTTATGACCTCGGGAATGCGTACCTATTTAAAATATTTTAGGTATACGGTGGTGTAGCCGTTTTTTCTTGATTTAAACTTACAATTCCTACTTTATACCAAAAAAAACCTTGTGGATCCGTATTATCCGAAAGATCCGGATATCCGGATCTGTTGAATTGAAATATCCGAAATATCCGGATCCAAAATATTGGCGGATCTTGCAAACCCTACTTAAGATGTTTGACACATTTGATAATGATATTACTGTTGCCATATAAAAAGATTTAAATAAATCTCAGGCTCAT
This sequence comes from Epinotia brunnichana, assembly GCA_963854355.1. Lineage (NCBI taxonomy): Eukaryota > Metazoa > Arthropoda > Insecta > Lepidoptera > Tortricidae > Epinotia > Epinotia brunnichana. The sequence continues at coordinate 3,841,764 of OY977962.1, read as the reverse complement.
CTTTTACTAACCAGACTCTAATAGAGCCTAAGCTGACTTATTAATTGTCCATACGGGTAACATAATCGCTGCCCCAATATTATAGGGTTCTATGTTACATTGCCGAGGTACTTCAATGTATACCTAGTATCACTATGACAAAGTTCAAATTTCAAGTTGATAAAAGTGCAACATAGAACCTATAATACATATAATAAGTATTGGGGCAGCGATATGTCCACTAGGGAGATCATTCTTCTTTCGAAGATTCTTCACCCTGAAAAAGATCTTTCGAGAATAAGGAATCTTTTGAGCGGGCAGAGTTCGATACGGCTGCGAAATACGCTGACGATCTTCCGAAGGGTTCGAAACTAGTCGCCAGTGACAATCACGAACGATTAACCGTAATTATTTAGTGTAAGAATATACTTTAATATACGAAAAAAATGCTCGTAGAACCGATGGCCGTTGGGGCGGAAAGGTTCTCGAGTAGCGACCACGTACCGGAAGGCGTGGCGTGGGTAGGCCCCCACAAGGTGGACTGCTGACCTGGTAAAGGTCGCGGGAGTCCGCTGGATGCGGGTGGCGCAGGACCGGTCATTTTGGCACTCTTTGGGGGAGGCCTATGTCCAGCAGTGGACGTCTTTTGGCTGATTTGATGATGATGATGATGATAAAACAGCATTATTTAACTAGTATCTGTAAATTCTGTAATGCATGTTGAATTATTGATGCGGTATATTTTTTCATACAAATGTGTTTGTTGATTTGATATTAAATGATTTATGTAACGTACTATTGCAATATTAATCTGAATAGTAGATATTTATAAATATAACACATGGTTTGTTTATTATACAAACTTACAACCTAGAACTTTTATCCTTTTTTTTTTTTTTTGGTAAACAAACAGCCGCTACAAGGGAATCTTAAATTATTAGCTTTATAAATGAATACAATATGTGTGGCCAACACCGTTCACCACTTATTACTTATTTTATATTACATCATCATGCGGAGTAAGTCAGGGGTGCAGCCCCTGAAGTGTTGTGAATCCGGGGGTTAAATACTAACAAAATATTAAAAGAGAAAGAAAAATAAACAAAAACACATGCCACATGGTCACATTAAAAGCGATAATTGAGTATGTAAGTTAATGTAGTTAAACTAAGTACGTAAACAACATCAAAGTGTTTCAGTTAGTTTGTATTGTTTTTGAGTGTGTGTGTGAGTGCCGCCTAAATAAGCACATGCAAACGATAGGACTGTGTGACACAAGGCAGTGCAGATTCTGCTTTGAAGCAGAGGAGACGCCTACACACATCCTAACCGATTGCCCTTGCCTCATGCGCAGTCGTAACTCCTTCCTGGGCAAACACATCATGTGCCCGGAGGAGATAAAATTTCTTGAGTTCAACAAAATCCTGCAATTCTTCGAGTTTGCAGGACTTGACCAAGAATTGTAGTAAGTGGCGATCACAATAGATCAGCGATGGTCGCAGTGATATAAGGGCTTTGACAGCCCGAAAGCCACTACCAGAATAAGAAGATTGTTTTTGAGTACATCTGTTATTTGTTTTTTGTATGAACTAATACTAAAGCCAAATATATCTATGTGATTAAAATGTAAGTACATTGTAATTGTGAACGAGCCTGCGCAGAGGAGCGCGCTTCCATCCATTCTTCCATCCCAAAGTTATTTAAAACTCACTCTAAGTAATTGAAACACTTATTTATTTTATTAACAACGTCCATTATTTCAACGAGAACAACGTTTACACATTCATATTTAACTTATTTGCAAAAAACGCTTCACAAAGAGTTTATATCCACCTTTTTGGGGAGAAAAAAAAAACAAATAAAATTGGTCCACGCGCCTTCGACAAACATACAATGCATCCTACTAATCCTACTTTCTGACTAATACTTAAGTTTGGATGTTTGAATGGTTAGACGTTTGATATTCAATCACGCTTAAACGGCTCAACTGATTTGGATGACATTTTGCACTAAGATAGTTAGTTAGTAGCCTGGATTCAAATATAAGATGGTTTTTATCCCGGGTGCACGCAGAGGAAGTCGCGGGCGGAACTTGTGGAAAATTAAAGATTCCGACGAACCCCCTTTTAACAAGTCGGTTAAAACTTCTTTAATCTAATTGTTGTAACAAACACATAGATCCTCGTTGTAACAATATCCCGTGGTCCTCTCAAGGATGTCCCAGCAGGCCGGGATACACTCCTTCTCCTTGCATTTACCGTCGTTGAACGGGACTTTGACGAAAGGAAAATGCGCAGTCGGGTCTTCGACTGGGGACAAAAAAATAACACTCAAAAAAAAGATCTTGGACAATAGTCCACTCCCAATACGATGTCTCATGACAACAGAAAGGCATGAGGAAATTGTGCAGAGCAAGAATCAGAAGATTAGATATCGCACCTAAAATTGGCAGAGGGCGCCAAAGATGGCCACCTTTGACACCGTCTGCCAAGTTCTTCCGGCCATTTCAGAACTGACATACTTAGGTTTACCTACTCTATCTACGATAAGAGGGCTAAATGACGCCATATTATGTCTCGTACTGTTGTCACGTGACGTAAATATACTCTACCTTACAATATATAAAATATATGCCTTACAATTTTGACCGGAAGTGATTTTGCTTAATAAAATGTAAGACGCAATGCACATTGGACAAAGGTCTTAGACTAGTGGAATAACCCCCTTACAACCTTAAAAATAAGTAGCTCATGTTGCCATTTAATTTGGGGGCACGGCAGTGCCCCCGCCAAGTCGAGCAAAACAACGAGGCACGGCCGTACCATACTTTTCTCGAAATCATTCGGGCCATTTTCAACATCCTGTAATTTTGTGGTGGCTAAAGCCAGAATCCTGAATTTTCAGTAGCATATATAGGGTATAATATGGCTTACATGTATTTTCAATTTTAACTTTTAGTTTAAGAACGATTGCCCGTCAAAGTTCTTTAGTTTTGTCACTGACATACTCACTCACTCACTGACTTATAATGATCAACGTAATTCTAAGGTACTTCTAGCAGACCCACAAGCTCCAAATGTTGAACATAATTCGTTTTTAGCCTATCCATTCATAAAAAGCCTAAAAATCACGATTCAGATATATACAAACTGCATAAGTAAGTTTGTAATCCTATACAAATACATGCGATTACAAAGGTACTTTTGCAGTTCCTTCCTGCAAAACTATACTTGAACGTTATTTGCGGATGGTAATAGTAAAATAACAGTTCCATACAAAGTTGATAACACAATAACCTACAAAAATAAAATGAGATCCCATAAAAAACATTCCATGTAAAAATAGGCTAAGTCTCGAAACTCTTCCACAATAAAAAGTGTTAAGACATTTCTTAGAGCCAAGTTAGGCATTCTTATAATCTTTATTTGCTTGCTAAATTAAATTTTGTGACTAAATCACACTTACATAGTTTTAGATATGCAAAAATTAGTAAAGTTGTGATTCCCAAAGAATTTTATTTAGCAAGCAAATAAAGATTAATAAGAATGCCTGACTGGCTCCACGAAATATCTCACCACTTTTTAGTATGGAAAAGTTTCGAGACTTGGCCTATTTTTTACATGGAATGTTTTTTATGGGATATTAGTTTACTAATGTAGTTTTATAAGTGTTTTGTAACAAACAATCTGTGGATCTGAGGAATCTGAAAAGTTTATATATATTTTTTTATTAAGTTTTCTCAACTATACCATTTGCAGTTTCGTTTGAATTCTCAACAGGGTAATCATTTGCATCATAACACATAACGACAGACAATAACGTCAAAAAGACGAGTAACTTTTCCATGGCTCTTCTTAATAGTAAGTTCTTCTGTCGCGTCTCGTTAAATGCACTGTTATATTGACACTGATTGCTATAGAACACTGTTGCTAATCGATTTGAGACGAATCTAATTTTAATTGCTATTTTAAATTTGTCAGTTGTATCTATCAAACGACTATGAAAACAAAGTAAGTGGGATTGGCTGCGCCAGAAGATTTATGAATCGCGGTTATGTTACTTATATAGTTCAATAATGATATAGATTTTTGCCATCGTTGCAGTTTTTAAAAATTAAATAAAAATAAGTTATAAGAAATAGTACATTACTTACCTAGGGCGGTTAAACAAAGAATGTCTCAGATCGCAGGTATTTGACGCCCGAGCCGAAGGCAAGGGCGATAAATATGCGCTCTGAGGCTTTCTTTATTACCGCCCGTGGTGAGTACAAAATTTTACGTCTCTATCTGGCCAGGAAGTGGGGTTTTCCGCACGCATAGCGTGCGGTAATCCCTACTTTATGGCCAGGTGTGACGTAAAAACTTTTACCGCTACAGTCATTTGTACATTGGCTTGTTACAACTTTTGTTTCACAGCCACTGTACTTTCAGATAGACTCTAAGGCTGTGTCCTATTTACGTAGGCGAATCAAAGCGAATTGCGACGCGACGCGATCCGATGCGACGACACGCGAATGCGATGCGACGCGGCGCGATGCGACGGCCTTGTCATAGTATAAAGAGGGCAAAGTATGTTATCTTCATACAAACGCACCGCGCGCGGCTTGTATGTGTGCGCTATACTATCTATACGTATGTTTGTTCCCCGCACCTGTATTGGTCACGTAGGACACTTCAATTGCTGTCGACTGTTTGTTCCCCGCGCCTGTATTGGTCACGTAGGGCACTTCAATAAAATTGCTGTCGACTGTTTGTTCTCCGCGCCTGTATTGGTCACGTAGGACACTTCAATTGCTGTCGACTGTTTGTTCCCCGCGCCTGTATTGGTCACGTAGGGCATTTCAATTGCTGTCGACTGTTTGTTCCCCGCGCCTGTATTGGTCACGTAGAGCACTTCAATAAAATTGCTGTCGACTGTTTGTTCTCCGCGCCTGTATTGGTCACGTAGGACACTTCAATTGCTGTCGACTGTTTGTTCCCCGCGCCTGTATTAGTCACGTAGGGCACTTCAATAAAATTGCTGTCGACTGTTTGTTCTCCGCGCCTGTATTGGTCACGTAGGACACTTCAATTGCTGTCGACTGTTTGTTCCCCGCGCCTGTATTGGTCACGTAGGGCACTTCAATAAAATTGCTGTCGACTGTTTGTTCTAAAATTTAGTGCCAAACAACTGTCTACACGGTCGGTGCGGACCAAGGTCGCCCGGTCGGAGGGGCGTGTTGGCGACCGTCTAGCAGGGGCTTAAGTATACTCGTAACTTACTTACGAGTCGTAAGTATGTCAAATATAAAAAAGCCGATTTGATACAACACGAACAAATCATCCACGGAATCGTTACGTCGGAATAATGATATTGCGTGTATTATCAATAATTGGGAATCACTGATTTGTCAAACAATTACAAAAGCGAAACCAAAAAATAACCAATTGTAAACTTTTGAAGTGAAATGCCGAACAAACGAAAAAAAGTGAAACGTCGAATAAAAAAAACCGGACAAAAGCGAGTCGGACTCGCCCACCGCGGTTTCCATACAAAACTACAAATGCATAGTTTTCAGATTTTTCCCTGTATTGGTAGTATAAGGCGATGTTACTGCCCAATTTCATAGTTCCTATGAATTTTGATTCCATTGAGAGATTATACGTTTTTTGCGGCATAAACGGCCATATATTTTTTTACTCAGGTCTATAGTCCCGTTGAACCAAGCTTTTAAAAAATCAAACTTCTACGTAGACCTGAGTAGGTATATGGTTTTAATTTCACCTCGATAACACCACGCGTTCTCGACATAAAGGGTCTTGACAGACAGACAGTTTATTAGTTGATTTATTACTCGCAGATTTATTAGTTGTATGTACTTTAAATAAAGACTAAATATTTATTTTATGATTTAACAGTTTTTACAGGTACATTTACACACACACACACACCGATTATCATCACACACACACACACACACACAATTTTTTTCTAAATAATGTCTTTTTTTCTGTAAATTATCGCCATGGAGGAGCGGAGCTTCCTGATATCGGTATTTCATACTTAATAGGAAGCCCCTACCTTGTAATAGTTGTAATCAACTTAAATATCACTGTGTGTTACGGAAATAAATATTTTTTCCTTTTTTTTTTTTTATTACAAATGTACCTATATCGTTTTCAGATTTCCCCCTGTACTTGTAGTAAATATAAGACAATATTACTTGCCAAAATTTCATGGTTATAGATTAACATCGGAAAGTAGGTGGTACTGGTACAGTCAGCATCAAAAGTAGCTACGCAAACGAAGACGTTAAAAGTCTTTATGAAAAGGGAATACGAACTTTTGACGTCTTCGATTGCGTAGCTACTTTTGATGCTGACTGTTCCTACCCTATAAATCACACTTTGACACATTCACGGCCACGCTAATCTCGTAGAGCTACGCCGTAGTTTGTAGCAGGTTAAACCTCGTATGTAGCGAAAAGCGCTCGTAGCACTCTGACGCATACGTGTCGTCATGGGCGCTGAATGGGTTAACAGGGGATCCCGTTATTTCACCGACAAAAGTTTTACCGCATTCATTGTTTCGCCGAATTTTCATATATTTCATCGATTTTTTCTCAGGAACCGTTAACTTTTTAGGTACAGATGTGTAGACAGAGAAAAGGTCAAAACCACAGATGTATGAATATAAGGAGATCGGACATGGCGGCCGATTTGTATAGAGTGAGCCTGTCGCAAGTACATTAACCCACACAACGCCCAAGTAATTGACAAGACAAAGCACGCACACATCTAAAACACACACACTTGTATACCTACACGCTTATTTGACAATAAACGCGCATCATATCAGGCATTTTGGGAAAAAACGTAATATTCTCTGCGATCAGCACGCGTGCACAGTATGGCAGTGTATGCCCATTGAGCATACAGCTGCGACACGGCCGCCGGCGGCTTGTCCTCTCTCTAGTATTCTATGCTCTGAGGTCAAAACTCAGTAGGTCAGGTTAGGATAGTATTATAACAACCCTGAAAAGATTTAATTGTTTCTGAAAAAACAGAACGATGAAATGAAAATTCAGCAAAGCATTAATTTGATGAAACGTTTGTCGGTATAACAAGGGTAAGAAACTAAGAACAAACCACCTATAGCTTTAAGATCTTAATATACTAACATGAAACGCAATACCTGCTGCTCGTGCCGCACCAAAGGCTAGCCAAGACTCGGAAATCACTCAGCGTGCTAGGCCCTAAAATCTATAATGTCCTACCGCCTGACGTTATAAACGCCGTAACTGATGCAGCATTCAAAAACAAGCTCAAACAGCTCCTCATAAAAATGGCTTGCTACAGCATAGACGACTTTATGACCAATATATCATTGACCCACTCATAAATCAACAACACTTTCAAAATTGTTCAATAACGATAGGTATATAACATCTAAGACAATAAGAAATTTTAAAATGTATTTGACATGCATGATATTGACCTGTAAAATATGACATTTTATCAATAAAGTTCTGAATCTGAATCTGATCTGAATAAATGATTGATCGTTTTTTTTTGTGTTCTGTACCAAAGTTGGTCCAGCGGAACACTTATTTTTTTATACAAAGCGCTTCCGTAGCCCAGTGGGTAGTGACTCTGCCTACCAAGCTGGAGGTCCCGGGTTCGAATCCCGGTCAGGGCATTTATTTGTGTGTTTATCACAAATATTTGTTCCTGAGTTATGGATGTTATGTATGTATATAAGTATCTATATGTATGTATCTATTATATATATCATCGCCTAGTACCCACAACACAAGCCTAACTGAGCTTACCGTGGGCCTAGGTTGATTTGTGTAAGATTGTCCCGTAATATTTATTTTTTTATACAACGACGGTGGCAAATAAGCTTACGGCCTGCCTCATGTTAAGCAGGTACCGTAGCCTATGGACACTTGTGACTCCAGAAGAATCACAAGCGATAATACATCCGTCGCGTTCTGACAAGTATATTAGTAAGCGAGTGCGAGAGTGACGGATGTCAATTCCACAACGATAAGTTTATTTAATCGTATGGCATACATTATTTGGCATTTGAGTTTTTCACTTTTTAGTACCACCCAGGGGACACGTGCAGGGTTGTGGTAGGTAGCTCCTGCGGACGCGAGTGACAGTTGTCCCCCCTTTGTCAAGTGAGTGGGCAACTCGACTGTTAGAAGTTCTTAAGCCGCCCAAAAGGTCTAACTCGGCTTAACGACTACTGTCATAGACATCATCCGGGATCAACTGCTTAGCGTGCCTTCCAAAGCACGGAAGCGCTCATTTATAGTTTATCGTTTCCGATTCGCGGGCGCCGCTAGGCTATGAACGCTTAAGGTGATATCAAACGGTTCACTTTTCTTTAATTTTCTTGTTTCATTTTGCATCTTTCACGCAAAGTGATACGTCTGAACGAAGAGTGAAACATAAATGCCGAATGAATTCATTAGTGAACCGATCCAACAGTGTTGGATATTTTCATTCGGCATCATTCAATCCCACTCGGAATGAATGAGAAATAAATAAATAAATATAAATAAATAAATATTTTTCGGACAATCTTACACATATCGACCTAGTCCCAAACTAAGCAAAGCTTGTACTATGGGTACTAGACGACGATATAAATAAATACTTATATAGAAATAAATACTTAAATACATAGAAAACATCCATGACTCAGGAACAAATATTCGTGCTCATCACACAAATAAATGCCCTTACCGGGATTCGAACCCAGGACCTCTTGCTTCGTAGGCAGGGTCGCTACCAACTAGGCTAAAGCGGTCGACAATGAACAGTCTAAATACAGAGAACATTCATTCGGATTCGGCCATAGTCCAGGCAATGAACTGACAACTTGTATGGAACAAATTACAAATTTGGAATAATTTATAATAGCTGATTTTTTCTATGTAATGGATATACCTATGATAGCAAAAGATTTTTTTCAAAGTCAGTCAATTATTTGTACGTGATGTTTTTATTTTTCATACAAAAGGTACCTACCTTTCGAATCGATTGACACCGACTGATATGAGACATTATTCAAAATCGGTTCAGTAATTTAAACGCTACAGTGGAATATACACAAATATAAACATAGAGTATAAACATATCTCTTCATTTCAGCTCTGTCGTAATAAAAAAGATCAATAAAAAAGACAAATAATACAATGTAAGTATTTTCTCTACCATCCGTCGTACCTCAGTTCTCCCAGTACCATGGCGATAACGCGACTGTTATGAACTCGCATATTCCCACTACTTCAAAGGCTTGCCTATAGCTTGCTCTTTTCCTGTGACATGGCTCGTAACTCCCGCCGTAGAATTTTCCCGCTTGGATTCTTAGGGATTTCTTTCACGAAGCGCACGCCACCGCGTAGATGTTTCGGCTTCGAGAGCTGCGGACAAATTTTAAGTTCAGTAAATCATGTGACGGCGTGGCAGGCCGAGAAGGAGATGGCGGGACGACCTGGACGTGTTTCGCAGCGATTGGCCGGAGATTTCTCGGAATCGGGACGAGTGGAAGTCAGGAGGGGAGGCCTTTGCCCAGCAGTGGAACACTATATAGGCTTCAAAAAAAAATCATGTTAAGTACCAGTGACCGATTTCACAAATAAAAAACAACTTCACAAGTCTAAATCAGAGTACCTTTTGGACTAAAAGCTGCACCCCATATAGACTATAGGCACTGCTAATGAGAGAACTATTTACTTAAACGTTGCAGTGTTACGATACTTTTAAGTTTGCAGCAGCCCACATCTCTTGGCTACATTAAGTCCGTTCGACTCCATTGACCGATCCTGCCAATAGATCATAGGCTGGAGGGCGCAAACAACACCTCGTCTCCACTTGCTTCGGCAGAAGGCTACCCACCCGCTCAGCCACGAACACCTGCAATTCCTCAGCAGCAGCCTGTGCAGCTCGTTCAACGCACTAGAAGTCACAGCTTCTCCACTAGTCTACAGTACCACGAACGTGAATAGAGTCTCGTCTCCACTTGCTTGGATAGAAGGCTACCCACCCGTTCAGCTATGAACTCCTCAAGCCGATGCTCCAGGTTGTAGCGCAACGACAACGATACAAGGAGTCACACAGCTAGGATACTCAAGCTTACTAGTTTGTTAAGCCAGTAACTGCTTCTCCTCAGGCCTTGGCTTCTACAGTGAACAGCACCTCGTCTCCACTTGGATAAGAGAAGACTACCCACCCGTTCCGCGACGAATGCTTGCAGTTCCTCAGCAGCAGCGCTCGCCCCCGGCTGCAGCACGACGAACGCGCGCGGCAGCTCCCCGGCGCGCGCGTCGGGCACGCCCACCACACCCGCGTCGCGCACCGCCGCGTGCTGCAGCAGCACCGCCTCTATCTCCGCTGGGGCCACCTGCAACATTGAGAAGTTGAGAAGAACATTGAGATCAAGAGAAGAGTTGAGGGTTACAGGATTAAGTTAGATCAACACGCTTGCGTGATCAATACAAACTGAAATAAGGAAATCTATAGAACAGCCAGGCACAGGGGCCGTTAAAGAGATAATGTCTCCAACCTTCCTGTTATATCTATGCCTGGCGCTCCCAAGGGTAAACTGTGTTGTCTCTAGCTATAGATGGAGAGCCGACTATAAAATTTCGTACAGACTTGATACCTCGATTAAATGCATAAAAGTGATGCTAAGTCCGAATTTGATAGTCTGTTACGGCGGAACTTGCCGAAAGTGAAAAAAAATTACGTAATTTCCGGTGCGAAAAAGGTAGCTTACTTTCCATCTATAGATACAACGAATCTCCGCATTAATTAAGGGACGTCAGTGACTCCTAACTGAGCTCTGCTAGATTCCGTAGTCTAGAGGTGTTTTATAATCATGCAGAACGTATGATTGCTTGCCACCACCATTCTATAAAATAAAATAAAACAACCATTCTATTAAAAAAATTGTAATGACGATCATGATACTGACCTGAAACCCTTTATACTTGATGAGCTCCTTTAACCGATCAACAATATAGAAGTTTCCTTGCTCATCATAATACGCTACATCTCCAGTCCTGAAGAACCCTTCATCATCGAAGTCCTCCTTGAGGTCCTTGCCGACGTAGCCCTTCATGAGAACACCACCTTTGACGCAGACCTCCCCTGGCTTGTTAGGGCCTAAGGGTTCTTTAGTTTCAAGGTCGATGACCTGGAAATATCAAAAGAGTGTATTTAATATGGCTTACCTAGCTGTGACCTGTGACCCATTTCACAACGCTACAAGTAATACTTTTAAGCTATAAGTAAGGGCTTGTCCGTATCTTCATCGTTTTTTGGCGATTTTTGACCCTCCCCCCAACCCTATCATCATCCTGTTAATTCCTTGAACGGACCCTTTCCGCCTAATAAAATGACTACCGTCATGCAATGGTCGGTCGGACCCCTCCCCCATATTTTGAAATTACGTAATATATGGACAGCCCCTAACGGCCATTTGACCTGTGTTGCTGGACTTGCTGGTTCAGACCCGTAAAATTGTAACTTGTAGCTTTCTTGAAAAGGGGGTCACTAGGTTATGCATTGGTAGCAGTCGTTCAATCAAATCTGGTTTGGCTGAGCGACTAGCTTCAGAACTACAGTAAACTTGCCCGCTCACATGACCAAAACACCTAATGTTAATGATGTGGTCTAATTTTACCTCTACTTTTAGATCAGATACATGGTAAATGTACCGAAAAGCGCGGCGTTGGTAGGCCTCCCACAAGGTAGACTGATGACCTGGTAAAGGTCGCGGGAGTCCGCTGGATGCGGGTGGCGCAGGACCGGGCACTTTGGAACTCTTTGGGGGAGGCCTATGTCCAGCAGTGGACGTCTTTCGGCTGATATGATGATGATGATGACATGGTAAATAGTCACTTCCGCAAGAACTAGTGGCTACATTTTTCACCTAACTGACACTGCTCCTTAAGAGTGCAACCGGGTGTACTCTAAAGATGAGGAGGATGAGAAGGGATCGATTTTACGACGACAGGCAAACCTTCATTAATAGCACTGTAAGTCGCTTCTCCAAACTACCTTGGCATGGCTTTGAACATGTTGTTGTTCACTGGCTTTTTCTTCAGCGTATACTAGGTCAACTCTAAGATATATGGAGAATAAGGACTGGGACTGTTAGAAGACTTACTTTTACCTTAGTTAATTCGTTTTCCTGGGTGTTTTCCGCAAGTCGACATCAAGCGTGCATATTTTGTATGAAAAAGGGGGGGGGGGTACCGCTACTCTAACCATCCCAGCTCCTCCAAAAAGTTTGTTAGTACCTTGGTATTGTTGACTGCCTCCTGTAATGTGTGAGGAGACCCTAAGTATATTTTGCTGCATATTTACGACCTACCTTAATAACAACACTGTAAGTCGCTTCCCCGACACAGCCTGGCATGGCTTGGAAGATGTTGTTGTTCATAGTGACGGCCAGGGTGCACTCCGTCATGCCGTAGGTATGCAGCACTGGCATTGCGTTTGGGAAGCTGCAATAAACATGACGTATTTGTTAATTAATAATGACGTTGACATATTATGCTGCGTAAAGGATGACTCACGCTAGAACGGACCGTGTCCGGCCCGGGCCGTTTTCTAAGAAAAACGACGGCGTTTTTCCTAGAAAACGGCCCGGGCCGGACACGGCCCGTTCTAACGTGAGTCATCCTTAAGTTGTGCTGATTACTTTGGTTTTCGTTTATCAGCAGTTTTTTTAAGCAACATTAAAGACTGGTTTCAGACAAACATTCTATCTGAAACTATGAGGAACACCGACGAAGAAGACTTTAGATTTTCAAGCTGTTTGATGAAATATGCGAATATTTTGGCTGTTGTATCAATGCTGTTATTTACTATCATGCCACTTTCATCCTATTGTAAATGTACTTGAAAATACAGATATGTGACTTGTGACAGAGCCCTTGATATCTACTTGCAAAATAAATTATGTACAGACTATAAAGTTACATTTACTGTACAACATTGCAGATTCCATTGCTGGGACAGCACCACAGTACACGATCGAACTGGTATCTTACTGGATTGGTTTATTGGATCCCTAAACTACGCCATCTTTTGGGAATAAAATGAGCTTACATTTTCTGTACAGCGTTGCTGACTTCGCTGCTCAGCGGGGCAGCACCACAAAACACCATTATGACTGAGCTGACGTCGTATTTGATGTCCGTTTTCGTCAGGGCTACTAATATTGGAGGCACCACCTGAGCTACTGTCACCTGGAGTTAAAAATATAGCGAGATAAAACACCAGGATAAGCAGCTTGAAACCAATAAAAGGACAGCAGTCTTGATCTTTCATGTTTAAAGTTATTAGGTAATTTTTCAGGATGAGTGTTCTCGCGGCGCCCCGAACTCCAGTGGCGTTCTAAACACGGTACTCGTGGCAGACAATTAATACGTGAGTTCAACCATTTCATTATTAGTACAACCTTAAGTTTTATTGTTTACAAGTATCTGAAGATTGTAAAACTAGCCTTATACTTCTCAATGGTTCTCAAATACAGGTCCAGCTCGAATCTCGGTAGGTACACCAAAGTCCGGCCCCCAGCCAAGGTTAAAAGTCCTCCCATCAGACCCATGGCATGGAACCAGGGGTTCACGTTCAACACTATCGGGTCGAAAGGGGGTTCCAGTTTGGGACTGAAAAGGGATGAAATATTCCATTGGAGAACAGAGTTAGAATGTCCTTCGAACGACTTTAGATAAGAGCTCTTAAAAGTCGTACAATACATACTTAACCATGTGTGGGTCGCCCTCATATCGAGGAGACACGTTAACTAATTAACGTATATATTACAGAAAGGATCGAGTGACATAGGTCCAGCATATTGAAATCAGTAAAGGAGTGCTTGTGAATCTTCTGGAGTCGCAGACTCCTGCGGTATGTTTACCATTAGGATGTGTGCTTGTTAGCTACAGTTGTAGTATAAAAAGGTACCTCACTGGCAGAATGTATTCAGCAAATTCAGATGCGTCAACATAGCTCCTTTCGGAAGACCAGTCGTCCCGGAAGAATACAAAATGAACGCCAAATCTTCCTGTCCCTTCACCTCAGTGGTCTGGAAATCCTCATATTTCACATTGTTTTTCAACACCAAGTCATTGTAGGAGATGTCTGTGGTTCTGTCTCCGTAGATGATGATTTTCTGGATATTTCGGAGCGATCTGAAGGTTTTTTCGTGCGTTTTAAAGGCATGTTCTGAGCATATCATGAATTTTGGCTTGGATATTCCGATTACGTGTGTTATTTCACCTGTAATTAAAATTCATATTACAATTAAGTCTTTTTGGGTTACTGGGGCGGAGCTATAGGCTAGTGGGGTGCACTAATTTGAACTGTTTGTTTCAATAAAAGTTAGGGTTTTAAATACAGTCCTTAAATATAAAAGATTTTTTGAGTTAAGGAGCCTGCCTTATGACTAGTTTGATCATAATTAAATAAGTAGCTATATTATTTTATTCTTGATAGATAATGATGGCTAGCTCTGTTAAAGAAAAAAAGTTCCCAATTTATTTTTCAAGAATGTGAGTTTTTTATCCGCTGCAAAATCGAAACAGTAAAAGTTTGTGGATTTTTTTTCTTTATCTGAATCGTTGGTTTATGTTTCTGAACAGGAAAAACCCTGTGTTTAAAAAAGTAAAGGTACACTTTTTTTAAAACGCTCTTTCGCTCTTTTTACACTTTGTAATATTAGTACATACATATTAGTATACGGGGTGGATTTTACATGAGTATCCAAATTGAAGTACATTATGTTAATCCTTATACAAAATTACTTATAATGTAGGTACGTGTTTTTTCTTATAGTATCTCCCTCGGTACAAAAATATTGAGTTAGGATACCTCAAAATTGTGACACGCACGGGTGGTTGGTAGGCGACTAAGTGGGTAACTCGTTCTCATCGGGCGACCCTGATGTAAATATGAATTAAGGATGACTCACGCTAGAACGGGCCGTTTTCTAAGAAAAACAACGGCGTTTTTGCGCGGCCGATCCATACCCAATCCCGGCCGAGCCACAGCTGAGGCTCGGAAGCGGCTCGGTGTCAGCAAGGCCCGGCCGTGGCTCGGCCGGGCATAGACATGGCCCGGCCGCGCAAAAACGCCGTTTTTTTCGTAAGAAAACGGCCCGCGCCGGGTACGACCCGTTCTAGTGTGAGTCATCCTTTACCCTCACTACAACTACAACACATTTTGTGTCAAGTTTGTTTACATTCGACTCGGTGACCAAGCTACAGTCATTACTATTTTTGAAAAAAAAAATAGCCTTGTTGTTTTTTTTTTATAAATGTAATCTATAAATGATGCCTGGAAAAATTGGGATACTCATAAAAAAACACCCCGTATTGTGGATATGAAAGACCCACCTTTTGTGTACGTCATATTGAAGGTAGTCATCACAGCACCAGAAAGTATAGTACCAATGACAGAACTCCAAAACTCCAGGCGGTTTTCCGAGCACAGTCCCACCACGTCTCCCTTTCTGACCCCTAGGCGAGTGAGGGAGACGGCGAGATTCATCGAGTGCTGGGCTACCTGCCCTAGAGTTATTGTTTCGTGTGTCTGTCCATTAATCTGCAAGTAATAGCAGGTACATTGTTTAACGAGGGGCGTAAGTGGAATATTGCGAACAAGAGCCTATCGGAAGCCCGACGCCGAAGGCGGAGGGCTTTTGATTACTCGAGTTTGCAATATTCTTACGCCCGTGTTATACACAATGTTTTTCATCACATTTGCGAGGAAAAAAATAACTACAAAAGACAAAAAAATTAAAACTTCACTTCCAGAGCTATAAGCACGAACTTCGTAATTCGAAGTTCGGGTATCTCCATCTCTATCGCACTTACTATACTCGAGTGACAGAGATGCAGTTATACGAACATGGAGTTTCGATTTTCGTAGTAGCGCCGCTCGTTAGATGAGTAGTTCCGGAGATTACCACTTACGTACAATCAGCATCAAAATTAAATAGGTACGCAAACAAAGACGTCAGAAGTCTATAATAAAAGGGAATAAGAACTGTTGACGTCTTCGATTAAGTACGTAGATACTTTTGACGCTGCCTGTACGTACAGTCTTACAAAGCTACGAACTCACGAAATTTACCTCGTTATATTATTAAACATACTTTAGACGACCTCTGTAGCCTAGTTGGTAGTGACCCTGCCTACGAAGCCGGATAGGAGGTATCGGGTTCGAATCCCATAGTACACGCTTAGTGCACGCTTAGCTTAGTTTGGAACTAAGCCGATTTGTGTAAAATTGTCCCCAAATCTGGGGGCATGGCAGTGCCCCCGCCAAGTCGAGCAAAACAAAAAGATATTTATTGTCCCCAAATATTTATTGTCCCCAAATATTTAATGTCCCTGAATATTGATTGTCCCCAAATATCTATTTATACTTAACTAGTGGCTCTGGTAGGTAAAACCTTAGAATAATAAGGCCTAGAAACGCAGTTCACGCGCAACGGTGAGGCCACTAAAACTCGGCCATAAATGGCCCCGTACGCCGATCGGTGGAGCAAAATTGGTGCGTTTGTGTGCGTATTGGCGCGTGTGAATACGAGTTGATCACAACTACATGAATCCATTTTATGCCTCACGCTTGGCGCGTCGGCCGTATGAAACTATCCTTCTATGCGAACATACGGAAGCATTTTCGCCCAAGTTGAAACGGAAATTTGTTCGCTTTCGCTCTTTCGTTTAATTATGGATAGTACAGTCAGGGGTATTAAATTAATATACGTACATATAAATAAGGACATAAATATCTGTACAGGACTCTATTGTCAATTTCATAAAGGCGTGTACAGATATTTATGTCCTTATTTATGTACGTATATTAATATCGACTGCCCGCTCACCAAGTATTGGGTTGAAGTGGTCATTGGTAGGGCCAAGTAGGGAATAAAATATTCACTACTTGGTCCTACCTTTGGTCCATAGACCAAAATGTGAATGAAAATGTAATTAAAATTAAACTATAATATAGTCCTGTAAGTCCCAATTGTTACTAACACTATTATGGATATCGGTCTGAATTTAACAATTTTTATTTTTTTATAATTTTTTAATACCCCTGACTTAGATAGGGATAGGGAGTTTGCCTTTATAATAACTTCATACTTTGCTGTTGATTTTAATCAATTTTATCCCTTATGAGTAATATATAATGTTAACACTACTTATGCTACTCATGATGACACAACGATAACAGCGATGAAGTGCGGTTATGAACTTTATTACGGTGACATAAGGAACATCTTTAGATCACAATTTTACAGCTGTAGTCATTCTAAGCAGATAACAAAGATCTTTGCACTCTGTATCTTCAAGTGTTGTTTTGCGATGTTCGACTTGCTGACGTCAGCTAGTGACATGGCGATATCACCTGCGAACTATTATCATCAATTATGTGTTCCGATGAATGGGCCACCGTTCCATCTGTTTTGTCAGAAAAAGATATCCTTAGGATTTTGCTTTTGTTGTATGTTCCTGTTATATTATGGCGATAACGAAAATTTGTGTATATTATCGTGAACTGACATCACATCACAATACTTAAGTCGAATGGTGTTTCGGTTAAATTCAGGCGATTATGTGTAATTTATCTATAATTATGTTAATAATGAAGTTACAACCTCAATTTTGCAACTAAGGCAATTCCAATAATTAACACCGCACCCTGATATTCACCGTTATTGCTAGGTTCCCATTCACCAACTCATCCATGTGGCCGCAAACTAGCACATCACAAATTTAGGTAGTCGCTAACCGGTGGAAGTACCCTGTACCGAAGTCAGACTATACAGAATTAAGTCCTTAACTCCGGTTTGAGTCATTGCTTCCAATCTGTTTCCCATTTCAATATGTTTTACGTTCTCGTTCAGACACGAAAACAAAATACCTCGCGGCGAACAAAATTATACCTCTCAGTCGAACGAAATAACGAGTTTCTGTTAACCTTTGTACCTATTGCAATATATTAAAACCAAAGGGTACTAAAATATGTATATTCCATACGTAATACGTCTTTTTAGAATCGATTTTGTATGTAGGTACAATTCATCGCCGCATATAATAAATAAATTATAAATATAATACTATAAACATAACTAAAATCATGGCGTTAAAAGTCAATGTCAATCATCGTCCTCCTATCGTTATTCCCGGTTCTGCCCCAAAGGAGCCCGGGGTCCGCTTTGACACCTAATCCCAAGATTTGGCATAGGCACTAGTTTTACGAAAGCGACTGCCATCTGACCTTCCAACCCAGAGGGAAAACTTAGACCTTATTGGGATTAGGCCGGTTTCCTCACGATGTTTCCTTCACCGAAAAGTCAATGTCATATATGATAAGTTTCTGTCATAATTTCATTTTTGATACAAGCTTTTATTGCCGACTGTACTTTTCTGTATACCATCATCAACTACTCATTGAGACGATTCTAACGAGCCCAAACTCAACGGGCTTACGTCGGTTAAGTACTGAATTCCCATGGCCACCTTCTGTCTCCATCATCAGATCAGCTCGATGGTACCATAATATTGAATTTTCATCCAAACTATACTAGTACCTACCCAAAACTTCAGCTCAATCGAATAACGGCAAGTGACTGAAAAATGTATTGCAAATTTTGACGGACAACTTACATACTTATTCATAATTTTATATGTGAAACATAGAGTATTTAATTAAGTCGATAATCTATAACTTATCTAACGCTGAAGAATATTAACTAAATACAAAAACTTAAACTAAATAAGATTAAAAACAAAAGAATGTAGAAAACCTATTTTATAACTAAAATAACGGGTCTCCCCGCGGCATGGTGCCGAAGATGCTGGCAGCATTTCCCCGCTGTATCGCAATACTAATGCGTTGAGCGAGGAAGCTGCCAGCTCTTCGGTCCCCGGTGGTGTCGGCTAATTTTTTAGAAAGTTCTTTGTAAAGATTGAGGGCGCTGGGACCCCACGGACCAAGGGTCTCGACGCCGAACGGAACAAAGCAGTATTCGGAGCCGAGACCCCTATATTTCTTAGTTTTTGCCTTTTCCGCGGCCTCTGCAGCCGCACCGGCTCTGGAGGACGTTCCGTGGAGATGGAAAGGGGCCACTGTGTCGACGCAGGTGGCGTCCCACACCAACACCTGACCCATCTTCCACGGAATTAACGACATTCCATCCGGTCTCTTGCCATCGTCTCTGAGAATGCCGGGTGGCTCTAACAGGGCCGGCACGTTGACGCTGGCAAGAGAGCGGCGTAGAATGTCGTTGAGTGCGGCATATTATTACATACTTATATATTTACATACATACGAACAGGTCAAGTCAATATAAAGCTTGTAATAAAAAACCAGCCAAGTGCGAGTCGGACTCGCGCACGAAGGGTTCCGGTTTGATAATGTCATTAAAAATATTTATTTTATTTTGTTTTTAGTATTTGTTGTTATAGCGGCAACAGAAATACATAATCTGTGAAAATTTCAGCTGAAACTATCACGGTATCAGTAAGATACAGCCTGGTGACAGACAGACAAACGGACGGACGGACAGACGGACGGACGGTCGGACGGACAGCGAAGTCTTAGTAATAGGGACCCGTTTTACTATTTGAGTACGGAACCCTAAAAAGGCTCGTCTTGGCAGAAACGGTTTTCTGTAACTTGTTTTAAGTTGACCTCAACGGTCACACACAAATATATCTTGACGCATAATCAAATTACAATAATGTCTGGAACCAAGACGTCTACATTTATTTTAACCTGAATGCCCTTTTATTTGCCTTTGTATGTATTTTGCAAACAATATGGAAGGTTAAATTGTGATTCACGATGGATTTTCTTTAACATAAGTATTAAATTAATATTTAAATAATATATTATTCAACAATGTTTATGCTACAATGGTGGAAAATTTGCATTTATATTTTATATATGCTAATTTAAGCTGAAACCGTAGCTTATGGACGCTTGCTCCAGAAGAATCTCAAGCGTTGGCGATCCTTTTTTGATTTTAATTGAATAAGTTTCTGTCAAAAATTTCATTTTTGGTACAAGCTTTTATTGCCGACTATACTTTTCTGTATACTCATTGAGACGATTCTAACAAGTCCAAACTCAACGGGGTTACGTCGGTTAAGGCGCTGTCAACACCAAAAACGCGCACACTGTCTATTTGTATCGGAGTAAGCGAGAGCGAGTGTTGTGCAGGTTTTAGAAGAAAATAATTAATAAATATTAAAATAAAAAAAGTGTGGATTATTTGTGAAATATGGCTCATTAACGGTTTAGGTATGAATATGTATACTACATGTTTTAATTGCAGATCCATACGTCAAAAAAATAAGGACTTAGAACCGTTTAAGATGATTTTAAGACTAATCTTTGCAATTATTTTTTATCGTACCGATTTCGTCCAATTATGTTTCGAGTTCGTCTACGGTCTTGGAAATATGATGAATATTAACTTATAATTTTTTTTGATGTGCTAGAAGTTAGAACTAATAGTTTTTCTTAAAAAACTGCTTAAGTAATATCAATTTCAACAGATTAGGTCTTGTCAGCCTCTTAAATGCTAAATTCCCATGGCCACCGTCTGTCTCCATCATCAGATCAGCTCGATGGTACCATAATATTGAATTGTCATCCAAACTATACTAATACCCAAAACTTCAGCTCAATCGGTTAACGGCAAGTGACTGAAAAATGGATTGCAAATTTTGACGGACAACTTACATACATTATATACTTACATACATACGAACAGGTCAAGTTAATATAAAACTTGTAAAAAAGTTATTATGATAAGAAGATGCTTTAAAAATAATTTAGTTTACTTGCGCTAGTTAAGGGACCAGCTTCAGTAAGCGACCACTACAGGGAAACTAAAAACTAACTATAACTAACTACAACTGCTCACCGACCCCAAGCGAGTCTTCTCCGACACGAGTTTCCGCGACCAGCCCCGCTATTCTGTAACTTGTTTTAAGCTCAACTCAACCCTCACCCACAATTATACCTTGACCTTGACGATGCGTAGTAAATTAATAATAATATTTTTTTAATAATATTTGCGGACAATCTTACACAAATCAACCTAGTCCCAAACTAAGCAAAGCTTGTACTATGGGTACTAGACGACGATATGGATACTTATATAGAGATATAAATACTTAAATACATAGAAAACATCCATGACTCAGGAACAAATATTCGAGCTCATCACACAAATAAATGCCCTTACCGGGATTCGAACCCAGGACCTCTTGCTTCGTAGGCAGGGTCACTACCAACTAGGCTAAAGCGGTCGTCAAAATTAGTAATTAAGCGTAGGTAAAGGTCTAGTTTCGTAACGGGTGACTGGCGGGGTGAGCCGCATTAACGCGTAGCGAATAACAGCCCTGTGCCAAACTTACGCCATTTCACGCCAGCAAAAATTAAACGCCAGAGACAGACTCTTGTTATTTTTGTTTGAATTCAATATTCGACGACCTCTGTAGCCTAGTTGGTAGTGACCCTGCCTACGAAGCCGGACGTCCTGGGTCGAATCCCGGTAAGGGCATTTATTTGTGTGATGAGCACGATTATTTGTTACTGAGTCATGGATGTTTTCTATGTATTTAAAGTATCTATTTATTCGTCTAGTAGTACCCATAGTACAAGCTTTGCTTAGTTTGGGACTAGGTTGATTTGTGTAAGATTGTCCCCAAAATATTATTATTATTAAATACATATTATTATAACTTTGACTTGTAAATGCAAATGTACCTATAATTATCATTATTGTTATTGTCTTTAACGCTCCTCGAAAATGTTTTGCACGCCTGGGGACCGATTTTTGACTTTCGAGCGCTCGACTTTTTCACTCGAAAATAGACTAAAATTCTGAAATGCTATTTTGAAATAGCGATAAAAAATTGAATAACGAGGTTTATAGACCAGTCGTATTCAATTCTATCGGTAGAAAGTAAATGCCTGCAATTTTGACACTAAAATCGTATGTACTTTTATTTAATTTTCGAGCGCTCGAAATTCAAAAATTCAAAACTTCCTGCCGTTATAATTTGGCAAACGACCCAAACGGGTCCTTTGCTATAATGTTCGACATTCAAAATCATTTTTGTGCCCACGGGTATTAATTAAATACATTTTGTAAAATTCTAAGGGCTTACGCGTTTCAACTTGAATTTAAAAGAAGGAAGTGTTAGAGCGAATGTTTTTTTATTGTAATGTGTAATGTTGTACGTCTCTATCAAAGTCTTAATTATTTGCAAGTAAAGTCTGCTTATTTTTTTATTGACCCTCGAAAAAAATTATAGGTGCAAGATTTTCGTCTTGGGTAAATTTCTGCAATAAAAAAAAACTAAAAATGATCATGTTCTTAACATTCTTTAAAAAAGTTCTGTAGTCTATCCTCTTTCTAATGATGTGCAATAATGCCAAAAAAACTTTCAAGGAACTTTATTAATTTGCCAATTTTGTGTAAGGGACGCACTAATAGGCTCGTAATCGGCATCCGATAAAAACATATTCTAATTACGAGTAATAGGTAAACAAGACTTGCAGACTGACAACAACCATTACGAACGCACGCGCAGCATCTCGTAGGGATGTGAAAAAATAATCGATTATTATTATCACAAAAATCGATACCTCTTTAATTTGGCAAACGATGGACCAAACACCCTGTATTTTATTTTTAACAACTATGTAACTGCATTCCGAGCAAAATAAATATCTTTGAATCTTTAACATTTCCACAGACCTTAGTATAGGACAAACAATCAGCTGTATGCAATTTATTTGTAGTTAAATATTAGGAACATGTTTAAAAAACCGGCCAAGAGCGTGTCGGGCCACGCTCAGTGTAGGGTCCCGTAGTTTTTCGTCCGTCACAGTAAGTGAGTGAAATTATTTTGTAATTTTTTTCAAAAACTATTCAACCCATCAAGTTCAAAATATTTTTCCTAGAAAGTTTTTATAAAGTTCTACTTTTGAGATTTTTTTCATATTTTTAAAATTTATGGCGATTATCTCCGAAAATATTAACATTATCAAAAAATGATTCTCGCAAACCCCTATTCATTTTTACACACCTATCCAACAATATATCACACGTTAGGGTTGAAATGAAAAAAAAACACTCCCCACGTGACGTATAGGGGAGGTACCCTATTAAAATAAAAAAATCACTTTTGTTTTACCACTTTGTCGGCGTGATTATACATATTAGTACCAAATTTCAGCTTTCTAGTGCTAACGGTTACTGAGATTATCCGCGGACGGACGGACAGACAAAGCGAAACTATAAGGGTTCCTAGTCGACTACGGAACCCTAAAAACGAGAAAATATCCTTCAGTTCGTCAAGTCATCTAAGTGGTCGCAAGGGCAATTAAATAAGACATTCCGTTGTCTTTGACGTTGCCAGGGTATGACATGTCACTTTATGGCAAAGTTTACATGGCATACATTTGAATGAAGAAAAGTCCTCTTCGTTCGAAATTAACTTTGACATATGATGCCCATGTCATAAACTAGTGCAACGTTTAAGACTAGGGTGTTTACCTTACTAGGTATTATACAGGGTGGAATTTCATAAACTGTACATAATAAAAGGAGAAAAATTTCAGCCAATTTCATCGGTGAAACGATGTTTTTTTTTTTTTCTAGTCATTAGTTTTTTTTTACAGAATTTTGAAAATTTTTGTAAAAACTCGGGTAATACACCTAATTCAGACGGTATAACTTTTGATCCAATGGTCCTAAAATGAAAATAAAAAATGCAGAGTATTACCAAGGGACAGGTTAATAATTCTTAATAACAATAAAAAACCAACTAGAAGAGAAAATCCGCAAAAAAAATTATTGTTTTTGAAAAATGGCTACAAAAATTACGAATTTTAAAAGAAAAACACAATTTTCTGAAAAAAACGCAGATTTAGTTACCATTTTTTTTGCTTAGTATTAAACCTCACTTAATGCCGATTCTAAAACCGTTTTTAAACTGTCTCAGACTTTGAAAAATACCACGCAAATGGGTACGTAAATCAAACCATAATTTTGTCCTTCCCTAGGACTCCTTCTATCGCTTTACCAAATTTCATCCAAATGGGTTTTATCCAAAATTTCACCCCCTATTTCATCCCTGAGGGTATGATTTTCGGGATTAAAACTATCCGTTGTACTCCGGGGCTCAAACTATCTTTCAACCAAATTCATCAAAATGGGTCACAAACAAATTTTCACCCCCAATTACTTTTCGGGAGTAAACTATCCTATGTCATTCCCTAAGACTCCAACTCGCTATACCGTAAATGGGTTCCATCTAAATTTTCACACCCCATTTCACCCCCTTAGGGGAAGATTTCCGGAATTAAACCTATCCAGTCTCCTTCGCCAGAACTTAAACTACCTATAAATAAAATTTTATCAAAATGGGTTACATCCAAATTTTCACCCCCCCCCCCTATTTTACCCCCTAAAGGGAAGATTTTAGGGATAAACCTATCCTTTGACCTTTCCCAACCAAATTTCATCCAAATCAGTGCAGCGGTTTAAGTAGCTCCATACAAATTTCCACCCCCCCCCTTTCATCCCCTTAGGGGTTGATTTCCAGGATAAAAACTACCCTATGTCCTTCCCCAGGAGTCAAACTATTTCTATACCAAATTTCAGTTTAATCGGTTTAAGCCGTTTTTGCGTGATGCGTGGTCACATAAACAGACAAACAGACAAAAAATCTAAAAACTGTTGGAACGTGTTCTGTTATCGATTCTAAGTATCCCTAACCAAATTTTTTTCGAATATCTTCCATGTACAGACTTTCGACCGTCTTCAGCTTTATTATACGTACGTATAGATAGTTTATTTTACACGGATCTAACCATTCGGCCCGATTAAAGGAATAATTAAAATATGTGTACACAACAACACGTAGTTACGCTCTCATTTTAAAACGACTAGCTAGTTTGCTCTGAAACATTGTACTTAGAATAAGTTAAGGTATATCCAGGTCTGTAATTAGTTTATGTAGCTTCAGATACCATAGTAAAAAGTACTTACAGCGCATTTAAGTTTTTCATACAAAACTTGTTTTTGTTGTATTTTGTTTGTTTTACAAACTGGAGCCATATAAACTAATTACAGACCTAGATATATCTCATGTCATTGTATATGCAAAGTTTCGTTACAGTCCAACACGTACTTTTAAAATTAGAACGAAACTCCGTTTGTTTGGGAAGGTGAAATTCGGCCGAGCTAACCAGGGACAAGTATTTAAACTAAAATTTTAATACTCACAATTTTAGCATCCTTATAATCCAACAATCTTTTCAACATATAGTGCCCAAAATGTAAGTGAGCAGGGACTTCAAGATCCGTAGGACCGTATATGTATTTCGGATTACGTAACATTTTGCAAACGCGACGTTATCATAGCAATGTTGAAGTAACACTAAACGAGTTATGTTGATATGTTGCGTCGTAGATTATAAATGAGATGGCGTTTATATTGTAACGTTACACGTACATATTTACATAAATAAACCTTAATTCTAGCTACTTACTTAATTAAAAATAACATATACAACTCATTACAACACTACACACCAAAACACATGTTTAAACTATCCTAAATATAAGTTATAAACTCATCAACACGCTAAACTGTTTAAATATGTCGCGGCATTGATTTGACGTTCGATCACTCATAGCTTCATTCGCACATGAACGAATGCATGTGAGACGCACGTGATCTGCGCGGGCACTCGTCATCGCGCGAGGCCGCTCATTTTTTCATTAGCCAAAATATATTGAGTAGAACGCACGTCACCTAGACTCGATCTCTGCTACGGTCCGCTGCACGGAACCGTAATCGGTGTTCTGGTGTCGTCCCTACACGTTCCTCGACTAAACAGTAATCACTGTGGTGTTTTTTTTAAAGTGTTAATAGTGTACCCCAAATTGGGTAAGTGGTTATATTTTGTTTGCAAGTAGCTTAGAACCTTTAGTGCTGATTCATTGCTTAATTAGTTTAACTTGCTACTAGTTCACAATAATTTTAACTGCAAATCTCTTATATCGTATCTACATACAAACTTGCTCATAACTAGTACTTATTTAAAGTTGCTATTCATCGTGCGTGTCACTTTAATCCACCCGCATTTTTAAAAATAAAATATAATATCATCTAATTTAACTGTTTGTCAAATCAACTCCATTTAAATGTAATCTCCGCATCTGAATTGTGAACATCCACGGCATCACAACTACTTAAGTACTTTCCCACATGCCGTTGGTGCTCACAGGAATAAATGGACCGTTCGTAATGCCTTTTTTTGATGGCACGTTCCAGGGTCCAAGGTCCAGAGTGACATTTTTTTCGGCTGAATGTTTGCCGCCTGCCTGCGCTTGCTTCTGGCCATTTGTGCAAGACAGTGGAGCAGTTTTCCGGCTGGCGCTGAACTCAGCGCCGACAAGAAATTCCTCCGCCAACCTACCCGGCGCACCACAGGGGAGTACTTCGGCTACAGGGAATCAGCGGAATCCGATTTTACGTGTATTCGCACGAACCTACGTATTTATACCACACAAATTTCTGAACTAGCCTGCTGAGTTTTTATATTATATTTTTGACCGTTTTTTCTGACTTCTCATTTTAAACCTTTTAATATAGTATAAACTTAAAGGAGTCAGAACTGAGCAAGGCGGGTCATTGGCGCCCTTACACGTGGTTGTAATACACATCGGATTCTGTTGTTTTCTTTGTAGTAGTAGTTAGTGTTTGTTTGTGGCCTCTTTTTGTGAAACGTTTTTTTTCTTTTCTTGTGCTTTGTTTTATTTTTTGGTTTTTTCCTGCTGCTAACGTGTACTGAGTAAACTTTCGTAAACATTTGTATTTTTTTCATAAACCTTTACTGTAAAGTACATCTGAAGTTCGCTGTTAACTGTCATTGTTACACTCACTTAACATTAAAAAAGGTTTTTTATAGATATTAATGTAAAAAAAAAAACGAAGTACACATTAGTAGCCATTTTTTATTTTTGTTGCTGCTAACAACTTTATTTTCAATTTTGCTCATTTCAATAAAAAAAAACCAAACGTTCAACATCATCAATCTGAATTGTAACAGATCGGAGAACGGAAGTTGATTATAGTTTTAAGTAGTTGCTTTTGCTTTCCACCACTTACCCAAAACATATATTTGGTTCACCATGCTGTCCGTGAAGTACTTGTCACTTCAAAAGTCAGAGTTGGAGTATGAAGTTCGGATTAGAGGTGCTACGCCTGCGTCATCCGTTGAGGAATTACGCAAGCAAATTGTCAAGTTAGCCAAAGACTATCCCTCAGACCACATTTTAGAATCTCCACTTGAAGCTAGACAGGATCTTCAGGGCTGTTGTGAGGTACTCACTAAAATTCAGTCTAGCCTAGACGTTTCTGACTCTTCAGCCCCAGTAATCCTCAGAATTCAAAACATGCTGAACCATTTATATAATCGTATTTCGAGGATAACGCGTAGCGAGGACACCAGGAAAGAATATGATGATATTGTGAAGGAGTATAACAGCGTATCAAAGAAATTCAAGGCTCTTCAGGCAGCTAAACCTGTTGCAAGCACTTCGAGTTTAATTTACAGTACTGAATCTGGATCTTCATTGCCTGAGCTCCAGAACGTGATTTCGGTGACGTGCGATCGTGGCTCAGCTGATTTAGGAAAATTGAAGTTTAATGGCAAGACTTGCGTGCGCTCCTTTATACAGCGTGTGGATGAGTTTATAGAAGCTCGTAATATACCGTCGAGTAAAGTATTAAGCTTTTCGACAGAAATATTTCAAGAAGATGCCTTGCATTGGTATCGATCTGTAAAGGACAAGGTTGGTTCTTGGTCTGAATTAGCAGCCTTACTGAAGAAGGACTTTGACCAGTCGGATTATGACTACCGGCTCATCTCAGAGATTCGTTCTCGTACTCAGGGTGAACGCGAAAACATCACCATTTATCTCTCTATCATGGATGGGATGTTCTCGCGTTTGTCCAAGTCCCTTTCAGAGACGGATCAACTGGAGATCCTTCTTCACAATATTAGGCCCTGCTATGCAAGCACCCTGGCTTCGGCAGCTTCCATATCGGACATAGATTCTTTGCGTACATTGTGTCGTAACTATGAGACCATTCAGGCTCGCCTTTCTCAATTCCAAGAACCACCTAAAGTAAGTTCAGATACTGTTGCACCTGAATTTGCTTATACTATGGATTCAAATAAAAGTAATAATAAATATAACAACAATGGTAACAAACACAATTTTCCAAACACAAGCAACTACAACAAAAACTACAACTACAAACACCCAAGTTATAATCAACACACACAAGGTAAAAATCAGCAACAAAATTATATACACTCAGTAGAAGCAGTTAACAATCAACCATACTGCCCAAGGTGTCGTAACAATACACATCACATCCGTCAGTGTCAAGCTAAACGTGATATTTTTTGCTTTAAGTGCGGAAGGAAGGATGTGAAAACACCAGACTGTCCTGTTTGCTCTAAAGTTAACAGTCATTCAAAAAACTAGTGCAGCAGAGTTGTAGTAATTTTGACAAAGAAGATTGGGAAACTTGGTTGAATTTCGTTAAAACATTTACCTCTTCTTACAAAGTTTCTACAATTCTGCAAACTAAACCAGAACATGATGCTAGACCTTACATTAACATAAAGATTAATGATATTGACGCGTGTGCCTTGTTGGATTCTGGAGCTGCAGTGACAATTTTAGGAAATAATTGCCATAAGCATCTAATTGACTGCACTTTGCACCAGGATCACAGCATTAGCATGGTAGCAGCTGGCGGTCAATATTTAAAGAGTATTGGATACATTAACTTACCCATTACATTTGAAAGGCAATATCACTTAATTAAAGCTCATGTTGTCCCTGAAGTAGATACTTCTATTATTCTTGGCGTGGATTTTTGGCGAGCGTTCCAAATTTGCCCCAAATTTATAGGTAGCGTCAAATTATCAGAAAACTCTTTATCAGAGATTAAAGTAAACTCCAGTGACACTTATATTCACTCGTATGATAATTTGACGGCGCCCCAAAAAGTAATGGGAGACACCATAATTGCCCAGTTTAAGTCAATATCGACTGAGGAAAAAGGCTTAGGACGTACAAATATTATAGCGCATCGTATAGATACTGGAGACGCCCAACCAATCAGGCAGCGATATTATCGCATGTCCCCCGAAAAGCAGCGAATCTTAACCGAGCAAGTCGATGAAATGCTAGCCCTGGATGTGGTCGAGTATTGTGAGAGTGCTTGGTCTTCTCCAGTACTCATTGTTAATAAGAAGAACGGACAACCTCGGTTTTGCCTCGATAGCCGAAAACTGAATGCTATCACCAAACGCGACGCATATAATTTGCCATATGTGTCAGAAATCTTAGATAGTCTCCGTGATGCTAAGTACCTTTCGAGCATAGACTTATCTAAGGCTTTCTGGCAGATCCCTATTGTGCCTGAGGATCGCGATAAAACGGCTTTTTACGTGCCAAATAGAGGTTCCCTGCGTTTTAAAACCACCGCTTTTGGTTTGACCAATGCGCCTGCCACACAGCAACGCCTAGTAGACCAGTTATTTGGGGATATGGAGTTTAAAACGTTCGCATATCTTGACGATATTATAATTATCAGCTCAACGTTTGAAGAACATGTCTCACGTCTGTTGCGCGTTTTGGACAAATTAAAACTTGCTAACCTCACTGTTAACTTCGAAAAGTGCAAGTTCTTCAGGAGTGAGCTTAGATATTTAGGATACGTGGTTGATGCTCGCGGCTTACGCACAGACCCCGAAAAAGTCGAGGCCATTATTAACTTTCCCACGCCTACCAACAGAAAGGAACTTAAGCGTTTCCTTGGTACTGCCACTTGGTACCGACGTTTCGTACCAAATTTCAGTACTGTAGCTGGTCCCTTGAACAAGCTCACTTCAAATGGCAAGAAGTCACCACCTTTTGTATGGTCACAGGAAGCTGACGCGGCTTTTAATGCTTTAAAGGAGTCCTTGGTTTCCGCGCCAGTCCTTTCCTGTCCTGACTACTCGTTGCCATTTGAAGTGCATACTGATGCAAGCAATTATGGCGTTGGTGCCATGTTGACGCAGACTCTGAATGGTAAAGAACACCCTATCGCCTACATGAGTAGATCTCTTACCGGTGCCGAGAGAAACTACAGCATCACAGAACGGGAAACCCTTGCTGTTTTGACTGCTGTCGAACACTGGCGCTGTTATCTGGAGAATGGGCAATCATTTACAGTGTACACTGACCATTCTGCGTTAAAATGGTTCCTATCATTGGACAATCCATCAGGACGATTAGCACGATGGGGAGTTCGTCTGTCATCCTTTAATTTTGAAATGAAGCATCGCCGTGGAGTCGATAATGTTATACCAGACGCTCTCTCCCGTGCTGTTCCAGTAAATGCCATCTCTCTTTCTAACGCAGTGGTAAATACAAACGATGCTTGGTATAAGAAAATGTATAATGGATGTCTTAATGCTCCAAGTAATTTTCCTAACTTCATTATCAAAAATAGTTCTCTGTATCGACTTTCAAAATCAAAACATTCACAACTTACTTCTGAATTTGATTGGAAGGAAGTAGTGCCTTCTGACTTTCATGATGAAATAATTGCACAAAATCATTCCGAACCAACAGCGGGACATCTTGGTATTTTTAAAACATATAGGCGCTTAGCTTTAAACTATTATTGGCCTGGTATGCACCAAGATGTTGTGAAGTTTGTGGGCTCTTGTTCTGTCTGTTTGTCATATAAAGCGCAAAATCACGCCACATTAGGAGAAATGGGACGTCCTAAACAGTGTTCACGTCCATTTCAGATGATCTCCATCGATTTCATCGGTCCCTTACCTGTTACTCGCAAACAGAATGCCTACATCTTGGTCATATCCTGCTGTTTCTCTAAGTATTGTGATTTCTTTCCATTACGTCGCGCGACTTCAGACGCTGTTGTCAAGATTTTAGAGGACAATATATTTTTAGTACACGGCATTCCTCAAACTATATTTCTTGACAATGGAAGCCAGTTCATTAGTTCGACAACGGAGGCTCTTTTCAAGAAGTATAAGATCCCGAACGTGTTCTTCACGCCTAGATATACACCTCAGATAAACAGCGTAGAAAGATACAACAAGACCCTTGTCTCTTGTTTGTCAACATTTGTCCAAAACGACCACCGCACTTGGGACACTTTTATCCCCAAAATTAAGTTTGCTATGAACAATTCCATTAATGAAGCCACAGGTTACTCACCGTCCTTTCTTGTGTTTGGCCGTGAGCTTGTTTTGTGTGGATCGCATTATACGGATTCTGACCTAGATGGCAAGGTGTTGTTCCTACCACGCGATGTTTACGCAGAAAACCGAGGGTGTCTGTCTTCTGTGTTTGACGATGTGCAAGCTTCATTGTGGCAGGCACATGTAAAAAACACTGCTCAGTATAACCTACGCCGCAAACACGCAGAATTTAATGTGGGCGATTTAGTCTTTAAACGCACTTACATGCTAAGCGATAAAGACAAATATTTTAGTAAAAAGTTAGCGCCCAAATTTATAAAATGCCGTATAACTGAAAAACGATCTCCACTAGTATACGTTTTAGAAGATATGACTGGTAAAGATTTGGGAGTATGGCATATTAAAGACCTTAAACTCGTCAGTAGTCTTAAGTAAAGTGTAAGCAGTATAATCTCATTTAGATCTTGTTGTCAGTATTTAGTCAAATGTGCAATTTATCACAGATGCCTTTTGTATGTAAGGACGCGCCGTCCATTTTTCGAAGTGACGTTTGCTTTTATGTTTTCTAGATGAAGTATGTATGAAGTGTTAGATGATTGAATGAAAGCGAAATACTAATGACAGTCCAAAAGGGTTTTCTTTAAGAACAAAACCCTTTCACTGGAGCCGGGGGTAATGTAACGTTACACGTACATATTTACATAAATAAACCTTAATTCTAGCTACTTACTTAATTAAAAATAACATATACAACTCATTACAACACTACACACCAAAACACATGTTTAAACTATCCTAAATATAAGTTATAAACTCATCAACACGCTAAACTGTTTAAATATGTCGCGGCATTGATTTGACGTTCGATCACTCATAGCTTCATTCGCACATGAACGAATGCATGTGAGACGCACGTGATCTGCGCGGGCACTCGTCATCGCGCGAGGCCGCTCATTTTTTCATTAGCCAAAATATATTGAGTAGAACGCACGTCACCTAGACTCGATCTCTGCTACGGTCCGCTGCACGGAACCGTAATCGGTGTTCTGGTGTCGTCCCTACACGTTCCTCGACTAAACAGTAATCACTGTGGTGTTTTTTTTAAAGTGTTAATAGTGTACCCCAAATTGGGTAAGTGGTTATATTTTGTTTGCAAGTAGCTTAGAACCTTTAGTGCTGATTCATTGCTTAATTAGTTTAACTTGCTACTAGTTCACAATAATTTTAACTGCAAATCTCTTATATCGTATCTACATACAAACTTGCTCATAACTAGTACTTATTTAAAGTTGCTATTCATCGTGCGTGTCACTTTAATCCACCCGCATTTTTAAAAATAAAATATAATATCATCTAATTTAACTGTTTGTCAAATCAACTCCATTTAAATGTAATCTCCGCATCTGAATTGTGAACATCCACGGCATCACAACTACTTAAGTACTTTCCCACATGCCGTTGGTGCTCACAGGAATAAATGGACCGTTCGTAATGCCTTTTTTTGATGGCACGTTCCAGGGTCCAAGGTCCAGAGTGACATTTTTTTCGGCTGAATGTTTGCCGCCTGCCTGCGCTTGCTTCTGGCCATTTGTGCAAGACAGTGGAGCAGTTTTCCGGCTGGCGCTGAACTCAGCGCCGACAAGAAATTCCTCCGCCAACCTACCCGGCGCACCACAGGGGAGTACTTCGGCTACAGGGAATCAGCGGAATCCGATTTTACGTGTATTCGCACGAACCTACGTATTTATACCACACAAATTTCTGAACTAGCCTGCTGAGTTTTTATATTATATTTTTGACCGTTTTTTCTGACTTCTCATTTTAAACCTTTTAATATAGTATAAACTTAAAGGAGTCAGAACTGAGCAAGGCGGGTCAATATTCGCGTAAGTAGTTAGTTCAGCAATCGAATGTCGCCTTTGTACAGGCGGGCAGCTAGCATGATGTTGTATGGTCATGTTTTACGTGACATTGTGGGCCATTTGGGCCATCGAGACTATTCGAGATGAAAGAAAGAAAATAAAGAAATGAATGTATTGCCAGCCAAAATAACACCACATCACAATTTAGGAGAAAACACAGTACTTATATAAAAATAAACTTAATAATTAACAACTTCAACTCAACTAAAATCATGTGTATAATAATATCTACAGTGGCCGCAAGTGGACACCACTCAGCATAATTATGCAATGATTTTTTTATCTAAACTTATATTTAAAAAAACCGGTCAAGTGCGTTCCGGGCCACACCGTACAATAGAAACAAGTCCACTATAAACTGACACTCACTAAGTACGTATTCACATACATAATGCGTGTCAGTTTATACTGGACATTAAATTTTCAGTGATATAACTAAAAATTTACTATGTGTGCTATATATGTGCTATTAAGACGTTGCATCGTACCAAATTTCAAGATTCTGAGTTCACGGGAAGTAGGTTAGTAGGTTCCCTGTAGGTTTTTTAGATAGATAGATAGATGTTTATTTGTAAAGTCATGTACATGAGATCTTGAGATTATACAGAAAGGCTTCCATGACACCCTGTTAGGGCACAAATGGTCTTACAATACAAGTAACTTAATTCTATATTTCAGGTCATGCTATTCTATGAAAAGTAACCCTGAGAAAATTACGGTTATTTTGGAAATAATTCAATATCAGGCTAATTATTTGTATACGTCTTTTATATGTTATTTGAAATAACTTTTACTATTGAAATGAATAATTCTATGGACCGTAAGTTAGGAAAAAAAATTAACCCGCAAGCAAAAATGCTATCAGTATTTTTATAATGAAAACATGTTTGAGTACACAAATTTGGAGACTTACTACCCGAATCCAAAAATATATGCATCAGGAAATAACGGAATTTTAATTAAATATTTACGACCTAAAGATAATATTGACTTTAATCTGGCCTATAGAAAGGTTTATTCATTAACAAAAATAAGTGGATTATGCGCGTATCCCAAAGAACGTAATATAGACGTCTCAGAGCATAGAATACCAGAGAGAGGACAAGCCGCCGGCGGCCGTGTCGCAGCTGTTAGCTCAATGGGCATACACTGCCATACTGTGCACGCGTGCTGATCGCAGAGAGTATTACGTTTTTTTCCCAAAATGCCTCATATGATGCGCGTTTATTGTGAAATAAGCGTGTAGGTATACAAGTGTGTGTGTTTTGGATGTGTGCGTGCTTTGTCTTGTCAATTACTTGGGCGTTGTGTGGGTTAATGTACTTGCGACAGGCTCACTCTATACAAATCGGCCGCCATGTCCGATCTCCTTATATTCATACATCTGTGATAGACGTACTCAATCAAAGTAAAGAAAGTTTATACCATTTTCGCCTGATTTTTACGGAATTTATGAAGATTACTTTTCATAATTTTTTACCGTATTTATTAAATTTAGGTGGATTATTAATGAATATTTAGTCAAATTACCCAACCTATTATTTGGTGTAAAAATATGGCTGATATCGATATATTGATGTGTTTTTATAGAGCGAAACCGTAAAGTTCTCAGGGTAAATGTAAATGTACAGTGAATAGATGTTGTGCACGTAATCAAGGGTAGATACAACCCCTGTTCACGACAATAATCACAGCCATACAAAACGTATTCAGCAACATATATACATTTGGCAGGCTGCGTTTGTCTGAAGACCGCCGTCGTCGCGTGGGCAGGGGACCGATTTTTGACTTTCGAGCGCTCGAATCTTTCACTCGAAAACAGACTAAAATTATGAAATGCTGTTTTCAAATAGCGATAGAAAATTGAAATGCGAGTGGTATTGGCCACATGTATTCAATTTTATCGGTAGAAAGTTAGTGCCTGCTACTAAAAATTAATAATAATAATGCTAATTGACACTAAAATCGTATTTACTTTTATTTAATTTTCGAGCGCTCGAAAGTCTAAAATCGGTCCCCTGGGCCTGCAGCCCAGGATTGTGTTTTCTTCACTTATTATCACTCCTCGTTACTAGTGTCCTTTGATAGCACAATCTCAATATAATAGCACATTAAAAAATGAAAATGAAAAATGTTTTTATTTCATAAGTTTTGTTCTTTTACAAAGGTCCTTTGGGGCTACCTAGTAAGTAAATAAATACTTGTGGTCAGGTAGTCCCGCTCTTCCATCGGTACAAGTTGCTATATAATATATGAAATAATTTACTTAATTTAAATATTAGTTTACAAAGTTTTGTGTGTGTGTTCGTGTGCGTGTGTGTGTGTGTGTGTGTGTGTGTGTGTGTGTGTGTGTGTGTGTGTGCGTGTGTGTTTGTGTGTGTGTGTGTTTACATTAAGAGTTTTATCTAGACAGTAGTGACTCAGTCTCATTGTAATTCAGTGTTTTCAGCCATTCACTGACAACTAACTTACATTTGTGCAATTGCATTACATAAATATTTATCTTCTCATTGACTACATTATACACGTGTGCAGATTGCGCTTTGTATTGCATTTTTGCAAACACAGACTTGGTCATTGTAGAGGGGGCAACGTTGTTTTTTCGTCGACGTGTTAGTAGTGTGTGGTCGAAGTTTAGAGTCCTGTGAAGTTTGATTATTGATTGCAGGATATACAGTTTCCTCATGGACAGCTGAAATCTGATTTCCGACATTTTATTCGGGAGCGCGCTCCTAGCCCTGCCAGGGCGTCCCGCCAAAGGTCCCGTCGCGCGCGGTGTTGGCGCTAGTACCAATCCGATATGAATGGACAATGATTAAAGTTTTTATGTCTGAACAGATGTCAAAGTTAAGTCTAAGTTATACAATTTACTCAATTGGTTCAATTACAATTTACTTACTACTATTTATTACTAAGTTACCTACTTTTATGATGCGTCAGGGTTTCATCATTTAGGAACTCCTCCACTGAGTAATAGCATTTATGAATGAGAAACGTTTTAAATTTTTTGTAAAACTTTTTATCACTTGGTTCGAATTTGATCTCGTCGGGTATTTTGTTTACAATTCGAATACACAAAAAATGAGGCCCGTTTCTATGGATAGCTAGTTTAGAGTTTGGTATTTTTAACTTGTTTCTATACTGGTTCCTGGTTTTATATGTATCTGGTTTGACTTCAAATAGATCGGGGTTTTTCCTATAAAAAATAACGGCCTCCATTACATATTTAGTAAGTATATAGGTTTTGATTCCCTTGCGAATTTCGAAAATTTGCGGAAATTTGCGACATAAACGGCTATATCTTTTGAATTCGTTGGCTTAGAAGTCTGATTTTTGACAGCTTCAAGAGACAGTCGATTTGAGTATTTGATATAAATTTCAGCTTGATACCTCCAAGCGTTCCTGAGAAAAAAGGTCTTGACAGACGGACGGACGGACAACAAAGTGATCCTATAAGGGTTCCGCTTTTTCCTTTCGAGGTGCGGATTTGCGGAACCCTAAAAAAGAGGTAATCTCGGGAACTAATCATCCAATTAAAAAAAACTCACCAAAAGGGTCATTCTTAGTCAATCTAAGTCTAGTTCTGTTGTCAATAGTTAAGGGCTTGTGTTCATATAACATGTTTTTATCGCATAGATATAATGGGATGATAATTAACATAAACTAAATTAAATTAAAACTACGTTAAATCTAAAAAGGGCCCTCGAGGCATTGTACCGAGGATGCTGGCGGCATTTCCTCGTTGAACTGCAATGCTGATGCGTTGCGCAAGAAAGCCGCCAGCTCTTCGGTCATAGATATAATTAATTATAGAAGAGGCGACGCCGTTTATGCGGATTCAGAGTACAACCAAACCTTAGGCTTTATAGTTTAACTTTGACAATGTCCACCGAAGAGGCGCGTTAGTACCTAAATCTGACAATGACCCAAAAACGTCAACTGATTCTAAGTATAAGTAGGTTTTCTTCACAAATGTATTGAAATCACACAATGCCGGGATTATTCCAGGGATTGTAACCGGTATTTTGCAAAAACCTCGAAATAACCACATATCTCGAACTATTTATACTTCATAATGTAGAACTCAGTTGTGTTTTGAGGTAACGAGTGCGTATTATTAGATTGCACAATTAGAAAATGAAATAATTAACAAAGAACGAAAAAAAAACGGTTACGCTTCCACACAAAAATAAACCGGCTACAATCCCTGATTATTACACTCCCGTCTCTCTCATTGCTCTCGCTTATGGCTCGCGCTATTAATGCCCTCGAGTGTAAATATCAAAATAGCACACTTATCTTACCTATATAATAATGTACTATTTTTATCTTTGTTGTTTGGGTTGAATTTCAATGAAATAGGTACTTATCTGGTAGAGAATACAGAGTTGTGAAAATTATCACATCTGTAACCTTGTATTTGAATTTTACTTCGTGAAATATCATTTTATTGATAATGTCATAATCATAATGCCTCAATCTTGCAATAGGGAACTTGCATGGGACTTCAATTTCGAATAAATTGCACTCAATCGATGCGGATATACGTAGAGATATCATACAAAAGAAAAAAAATAAAAAAAACGATTGTAGGTACTTATTAGTTTTATCTCACGTTAAAATAACGATTTTTTTTTCGATTAAATAACAGCAGTTACACATAATATTAAATTAGAAATGATATTTTGTATGACAAGTATAGACTTAAACGCAAATTTTGTTGAGATAATTGCAAATTAATGACTTACTCCATAGTAAACGCGCCGAGAATATATGCTGTGAGGTCATAGCATAAGGACGTTTAATATAGAACGTTTTCGAGGGGTGGCGGCGCGTGCAGATTTCAAATGCATATTTATAACATCAGAAAAATAAATCATTAGAAAGTTTTAATGCTACAGTTAATGTTTTAATGCTGGATATACTTTTGATTTTCGTAATAAAATAAAAAGATGCAAGCTCCCTCTATTGGGAATTTCATTTCAGCTGGATACCTACTATAATGATATGTTTAAGATGAATACTAGCTAACTTAAACATAAAATCTTTAAAAAAAAAAGGAATTTTGGTACAAGCTTTTATTGCCGTCACCAACTAGATAAATAGATAGATATTTATTAGTAAAGTCATGTTAGGGCACACAAATGGTCTTTTAGGTAACTTAATTCTAAATTTCAGGTCATGCTATTTTATGAAAAGTAATGTAAATATATAGTCAAAGATAAGTCTAGGTTATCTAGACACGCGGCAGCGTGTCAAGCCAAGTTCAAGCAAAGGAACTGGCTAGCTAGCGCCAAGTGTAATATTACACGAACCACTTACAATCTTTGTTTAAATTGTAGCGTTGGAACCGTTACAAGCAGATATTGGAAACTATCCCAATATATGTATTATTATATTTGCTATAATAAAATATAAGTGCTGTACCCCATACAAAAAACTTGTAATACCTACGCGCTAAACAACCGGCCAACGGTGTGTCGTCGGCGGCGCGCGGCACCACATAATTATACGCAGAACATAACATATAATTTTATATATATGTCGAAATAGTTTATATGGACTAGCATAACAAAGATAAGCACTAAACATAAATACGTAAATTAATTAATTAAAAATACTGTATAACTATAAAATAAATGAAAAAGTAAGCAAATCACATTGTATAAGTATTTAATGTTAATATAGTTAGGAATTTACAACTAACCAAGCTGAACTGATTGCAGGGGGTACCCCCCTCCGCACTCCTTAACTAAGCATAATCTTAAAATTATAAAGATTTATTAATGCAGAAAATGTCTGTAAACAATTGCTCTTTATGAAAATAAACACTTTAATTTTTTTTTTAACAGAAGTAAATCTCAATACCTGCCTAGTTTTCTTTACAAAAAGTAATGATATCCCACCAAAAACATAAATGTAAAAAAGGAAAACAATTGCTGTTATTTAAACATGTGAGTTTGACTTGGCCAGTTTTTATCAGAATTAAAATATATATATGTTGAATAACTTTATAAAATGACTGATGTAATGAAAACTGGCCAAGTCAAATCTAACCTTCTTTAAGATCTCACATTTTTAAATAACAACAATTGTTATAGGTATCCAATAAAGCAAAGACATAGAGTTTAATACTTGTTCATAATGTTATTTTGTTCATATAAATACATATTTGGATTTTGCATAGAACTTGGCACTCATTTAGATCTCCATTCTTTTTGCGGCGAAGCCCACAGCCAAGCATAATTTTTGTATTGAACTTGGCTCTCCTTTTTTACATTTATGTTTTTGGTGGGATATAATTTAGGTACTCAATTGGTTCAATTACAATAGTTTAACAATCTTAGCAACTATATCGCAACGGCAATCATTTGACAAAGACATACACTCACTCAAAACATCCAAGGTTTTAAACCGTAAATCTGAATTGCTAGATTTAAATCCATTTTTTGATGATAAGGACACCTTACGGGTTGGTGGTCGTATTCTTAACGCTTTACACTGCCCATATGAACAGCGACACCCAATCCTCATTAACAGCAAGCATCTAAATTCATTTCGTATAAGTAATGCAGTTACGCCTCGAAAGCAGCCTAGGAAAAATTGAAAAATTTAGGCTCCGAGCCGGATTCGAACCGGCGACCACAGGCATACATGGCCCGTCGCTACTAACCAACTGAGCTATCGGAACAATCTGTCTCCCCCCCTTAAATCTCTCAATCAGTTCCTTCTTACAACGCCTTAGGGAGGCGTGTGGCGACACAATTTTTCCTTTAATTTGAAGTTTAGCAAGCATCTATTTACCAGACTTCTATTTGAGAAGGAGCATGTTAGGTTGTTAGTTGTTACACGGTGGCGTTCTGTTCGTGAGCGATTTTGGCCAATTGGTGGTCGAACTATAGCAGCTAGTATTGTCAATAAATGCATGAGATGTCAAAGGTTCAAAGTTAATTCAATACAGCCAATAATGGGCATTGGGCAACTTGCCTGCTCCTCGTGACTCCAGCCCCACCCTTCCTAAATTGTGGGACCGATTTTGCAGGCCCATTTCTAATTTCCAACAAAAGGGGTCGTGCGTGGGGACGTGGGGCCAAGACGTCAAAATGCTACCTTTGTGTGTTCGTTTGCTTGTCAACAAAGGCTGTCCATCTTGAAGTAGTTAGTGATTTAAGTGCAAACGCCTTTTATGTGTTTGCGTAGATTTATTGCCAGACGTGGTAAGCCAGATAATATCTATTGTGACAATGGAAAAAAACTTCGTAGGGGCAAAAAAAAATTGAACAGAATGTTTTTAACGTGTAAGCGGCAAATCGGAGAGTTCGCATGTAGTGAAGAGCTTGTCTTTCACTTTTCTCCAGTCTATGCTCCAAATTTCGGGGGGATCTGGGAGGCAGCCGTAAAATCAGCTAAATATCATTTAAAAAGGATTGCGGGTAATACAAGTTTAACATTTGAAGAACTAGCTACACTTTTTGCGCAGATTGAGGCAATTATGAACTCTCGTCCGTTAACACATTTATCAGAGAATCCATGTGATTTAGCACCACTTACACCAGGGCATTTCCTCGTCGGGCGACCTTTGATGTCGCTGCCATCACCTGAAGTGAAAGCACTATCAGTGAATAGATACCAGCTCATACTAAGACTGAGACAACACTTCTCGTTGGTCAAGGGATTATCTAACTACGCTCCAGCAACGCGTCAAGTGGAGGACGAATAAGGGATTAATCAAGATCGACGATCTGGTCCTCGTTGTTGATGACCACTTACCACCAATGAAGTGGCTCTTGGGACGTGTAGTCAAACTATATCCTGGTGAAGATGGCGTCTGCAGGGTCTTCGATATACGTACTAAGAATGGCGTAATTAAGAGAGCCGTTTCGAAGCTCTCAGCATTAGAAAAACTAGGCTCCCATGAGCCTCTTGAAAGCCAGTCTTTCAAGGAGGGGGAGGATGTTATCGATTAGAACAACAGCATAACACTACGACGCGGTGTGGCTGCACCGCGCATGGCATTAAAGAAGAAGAAAAAATCTGTCATCTCAACACATGTCAACGACAAGAGTGCTATCAAATTAATTTTCCATATGTAAAGCTAAAGAAATACATGCATCTTCTATAACTGTACGCTGTCTTATAATTACTACAATGCTAGCGTACAACCCTGTTCAGAAAACCGAGGCAATGAGAGCCAGGGGAATAAGAAAAAGTATGTTTCTTGTCGATTGTGCAGAAACTGTTATCTGTATCTGATCTCAAAACTAGCAAAGAATATCATTCCCTCGTCAAATTTATCATTTCCTTGTAGTTTTTATCATTCCCCTGACATTATGTCTCATTCCCCTGACATATTTTCTTATCCCACTGTAATTTTTCCTCATTCCCTGGCAGTTTAACTTAAAATTGGTATATTTCCGTACCTTACTAGGTAGTCATCACTTTGGTTCAATTGACCCAAAGTGATGGCTACTCGAGAAATATGTTAATTATTAAATATATTATATAATTTTAGTGTAACTTAGTAGACATTTTATAAAATAAAAAACGCCAAGGGAATGAGATGAATAATGCAATTTTCAAGAATGACTCACCTATATGGTGTTATTTCACCTCGTCTAAAATCTCACTTAAGTAAATATAAGTAGATTAAGTAGGAACTCAATTAATTAATTTACCGTTTACACAAGTGCACAATTGTAATAAAATTTTGTGAGACATGTTAAATTAATACTACCTAATCGGCATTGTCCCTAAGATAAAATATTAAGTAATAAAATTTCAAAAATGTCGGTATTTATCAAAAATCTAAAAGAAGAAATATTTTCTCGAATATTTCGCTTGTTGCATTACGTTTCCTCTTGCGCGGAATACATATGCATGTCTCTTTCACGGGCGTGGTTTACTAAGTCGAGGCACCCCTTAAAATAACTAGGTAGGTAAGTAGTGTTGTTATTCTGAGAATATGTGGTATAAGTACTTAAAATTAGTCGACTTGGCCGAGTTGTTTCAAAATCACCCGTTCACAGATAAATAAAATAAATAAATTCTATATTTTATTAAAAAAAGCTAGAAGATTTGCAATACAATTTTTTTTTTTTTTTTTTTTTTTTTTTTTGTATCCTGCAAAGCTTGGCAATCTGTTTTATACAAAACAATAATCCATTTTGCTGTCTGATGTCCTTCATCAGTTATACAATGACAGTTTTTATAAAGTGTAGGCCAGCAAAGAGAATTTCAACTATACCTACCTACTTACCTATGTTTTATCTGGTTTTATGAGTCGATAATTTTATTAAAACTATGCAAGTATGCATGACATGCAAAATGGCGGTGTCCATGAAATAAGCCATTTAATAATGTGATAAAATAAGCTGTTATTTGGTACTTTATTCTGAAGGTTTATTACTTACCTAAATCATTACCTATAGTTTCTTTAATTAACATTGGTGTGAATTGTGTGAGAGAGTTTTGTTTTATTTTTGACTAGATTCAAATAGTTATCACTTTTGGCTTTAGGTACTGTTTAAATATTTTTTTTTTAACCATAGGTTTCGTAGATAATAGAAATACTAAAAAAATTACAACGTGACTGTTTTTAGAGTTTTGTTATATTATTTAAGTATGTAAAATAATAGTTATATGTTTATCCAAAAGCAGTCGTATTACATGGTAGCTTAATAGCAAGTGGGGAGAGTAACTTGATTATTTTTTTAAAGAAAAAAAGCAATAGAAAATGAATGTATTTGCTTTGATTCTACAAGTGGTTTTAGGTAAGTATTCAACAAAATTGTATTATGTAATAATAATCGTTTATTGCACCATGGTAGAAGAAAAGTTGTTAAAATATATAAAAGTGTCTCATGTCATGGACCCTGGTCGGGTAGGTATAGCAAATTAAATAATTTACTTTCAAAACAAAGTTTTAACCGACTTCAATTCAGTACTCCGCCAAGCCACATTAACATTTCCACATTTTTTACAATTTACCACATGAACTGATTTCCGAGAACAAAAGCGTTGATTTTTAGACTAATAAACCAAATCGCTGTATGTGGGCCGATAATATTTGAGGACTTCCGTCGATTCCTCAAGGATCTCAGGATCTCAGGATTCACATACTTAGTGCGTGTCAGTTTATACTGGACATTAATTTTTCAGTGCTGAACTAAAAATTTACGGTTTTCGCAAATTTTCCTTTATCTGTGCTATAAGACGTTGCTTCGTACCAAATTTCAAGATTCAGAGTTCACGGGAAGTACCCTGTAGGTTTTGATTCCCTTGCGAGTTTCGAAAATTTGCGGCATAAACGGCTGTATCTTTTGATTTCGTTGGCTTGGAAGTTTAATTTTTTCACAGCTCTAAGGGACAATAGGTTTGAGTATATGACATAAATTTCAGCTTGATATCTCCACGCGTTCTTGAGAAAAAGGGTCTTGACAGACGGACGGACAGACGGACAACAAAGAGATCCTATATAAGGGTTTCGTTTTTTCCTTTCGAGGTACGGAACCCTAAAAAGGCTCCAACCTGGCCAGACTAGCAACTCACATAGAGCATGTTATATTATTAAATTGCAATACCTAATACATACGGCAGAGCGTTGTGCGATGGAACCTGGTTCGAGACACAGGCCAATAGAAGGTTGCGTAGACAACAAGCTGAGACTAGAGCCCCTGGCACGAATTTCGTCTGCCAGAAATGTGAAAGATCATGCCGGTCGCGTATTGGCCTCTACAGTCACCAAAAACGATGTCTCCAGGGCAATGTTTAAATCGTCTGGAATAGACGCAAAGGTCTGTGATGATGATGATTCGACGACTTCAAAGTTAAAAGAATAAGTAACGGTGTTATTCGATCATCTAAAACGATAAAATTGTTACAACCAGTAGCCAAAAATTACTATGGACCAAGAACAAAAGAATACTTGATCCCGGAAATGTATAATGAATACCCTTTGTTGTTAGAAACACCTAAATTAAAAGTGGGTAGTCTTAAAGAAAAATTCAAACGAATATTATTAGATAAGTATATAAATTCCATTAAATAATATAGGAATGTTGTGCCATCGACGTCGAAGAGGTATATGCATTGTCCGTCTTATTTCAAAGGATAGGATAGGTATAGTAATGCAGGCATATCTTTGGAATCGATCGTAGGTACCTACACATTTAGTAGATAAGTGATTATTATTTTTTAATTTTTTTCAAACGATTGTAACCATATGTACCTACATAACGATTGCAGCTATGTGCAAACATATGTAGGTGCATACGAGTAACTAATATATATGTTATATAACTAATATATCGATAGCTGGAGCGCTGCCTGCCCGAATACTGACCTGCCGACGATTCGCCATTCGCAACACCAATGGGACGAGCCGCTTTGTGTGCTGGTACGGAATAATGTGT
Source organism: Epinotia brunnichana (assembly GCA_963854355.1). Taxonomy (NCBI): domain Eukaryota; kingdom Metazoa; phylum Arthropoda; class Insecta; order Lepidoptera; family Tortricidae; genus Epinotia; species Epinotia brunnichana. The sequence continues at coordinate 3,797,091 of OY977962.1, read as the reverse complement.
ACGAAACAGCTACCAGCCCCACAGAGCGCGCTCGTCTCCTTGCTGGAACGAAATGGGAATCTGGTGCATGGCTGCAAGCTTTGCCTTCGAAAAACATTGGCACACTCCTCACCAGAGACGCTTTTAGGTTTGCGGTGTCGCTGCGTCTAGGGGCAGCGTGTGTGGTACCGCATCAATGTCACTGCGGTGTAAAAGTCACTCGTTTAGGCCTACACGGCTTGTCGTGCACTAAAAGCGCCGGCCGGACATCGCGGCATGCCAGCCTGAATGATATTTTACGCCGGGCCCTCGTAACTGCCGGTGTGCCGGCAGTTCTAGAACCATCGGGTCTCGCGCGGGATGACGGCAAGAGGCCCGATGGCATGACCCTGGTTCCCTGGAAGTTGGGACGGCCCCTAGTATGGGATGCCACATGTGTGGATACTCTTGCCCCGTCCCATCTTGCAGGGACTTCGACAAGGGCTGGGGCTGCCGCTAACACAGCTGAAAACCTCAAGCGGCGCAAATATGCAGCCATTGATTCTGGCTGCATGTTTGAGCCGTTTGGGGTTGAAACGCTTGGGCCGTGGGGGCCTGGAGCACACGCAGTGTTCAAAGAGCTCGCGAAGCGAGTCGTAGAAGCAAGTGGTGACCAGAGAGCTGGCGGCTATCTCGCGCAACGGATCAGCATTGCTATCCAGCGCGGTAATGCCGCCAGCCTTATGGGCACCTTGCCGCACGGCACCGATTTGGAGCCGGTTTTTTATTTGTAAATATGTAGTTTTGTTATTTTTTGGTTAGGATTTACATATTTAGGCTAAATAATATAATTATTCTTTACCACTCTAACTCCTTGTAATAAAGTTGATTTTTATATATATGTTGCATTATCCTCTGCCGTACTTAAACAGTTCGAATATTAACTTACACTTCTAACTAAAGTTAAACAATAAGTAGAGTAAAAATCTAAAAATAAATCACTGCACATCCGTGCCGCCAACAGGTCGTAATTTCGTATGAACTCTGTAGGGACTTACGGCCTTTTGGCTGGGGCGGTAGTGTAGTGTTTCGGTGTACCGCGATAATATTATCTTTTTATTAAAGTGAGCGAATCGCCAACAAACTGCTTTGCAGTTTGGCGAATCTTTAGGTTAAGTTACTAAAATATATATATATATATATATAAAATAGAAAAACATTTATTCGTGACATACACAAAACGACAAACAGCAAACAAAAACATGTCACGAAATTGTCCCAACTCACAGCATGGTGCTGCGCTGGTTATCGCCAACACTCGTTGGAACCATCGCTGAAACCACGGCGGGCAGCGCACACATGGCAATAATCAAAACACAATAAAGGTCACAGCTCACTACGGCCACCCGCTGTCCGGCACCCGACCCGCACCGCCTCGTCGTTCGGCGTCCACTCGTTGTCGACAGGTGGTCCACGGGTGGACGCCGCGTTGTCACCCCTAACTTGTTTTAAGCTCACCTCAACGCTCACCCACAATTACGAGTATACCTTGACACCGCGATGCGTAGTAATTAAGCGTAGATAAAGGTCTAGTTTCGTAACGGTTGACCGGCGGGGTGAGCCGCATTAACGCGTAGCGAATAACAGCCCAGTGAACCTCGCGTGGTCATCGAGTGGACCTCGCGTCGTCAACGAGGCCCCCTCCCCGCACCCTGCGGGTAATGACGGTCAACGAAGGGTTTTAAAAAATGATAAAAAAAGAACAATGCCGTAACATATTGATAATGTATATCATAGATATCTTAAATCCACTAAATAAGCTATGTAAAAAGTAAGTTACTTTTACCGTAAGTCCTTGGGTTAAAATAAAAAATCGATTACTGCTTAAATGACCGTCATTCCCCCAATTTACCCTACTAATATTACAAATGCGAAAGTGTGTCCATCTGTATGTCTGTCTGTTACTTCTTCACCCCTCAACCGATAGAGACAGTTTGAAAGTTCCCGGGGAAAGACATAGGAATCATAGGATAGTTTTTATCCCGGAAATCATCCCCTAAGGGGGGTGAAATGGGGGGTGAAAGCTTGTATGGAGCTACGATATAAACGAGTTCCACGCGGACGGAGTCAACGGCAGAAGCTAGTTTTTAAACGGCCTCCGTAGCCCAGTGGGTAGTGCCTCTGCCTACGAAGCTGGAGGTCCCGGGTTCGAATCGCGGTCAGGGCATTTATTTGTGTATTTATCACGAATATTTGTTCCTGAGTTATGGATGTTATGTATGTATGTATGTATCTATTATATATATCATCGCCTAGTACCCACAACACAAGCCTTATTGAGCTTACCGTGGGCCTAGGTTGATTTGTGTAAGATTGTCCCGTAATATTTATGTATTATATGTTTAAATTCACGGGACAAAGCCCGGTCCTTTGGAAGGCGTGCGTGGGGATATAGATCCAACACGTAGAGGCCCTTTGGAGACGAAGTTTAATGTGATGTAATACACCTGCTAGAACCCATTCACGGGTACATCGGTAGATACCCGTGAACCGGTTCCAACAGGCGTTGGGGCTATTGTGGGTTATATGGATAGATAACGGGTTCTATGGTGATGAGATTTGGGTGGATTATGAAACTGGGCTATTGCAAAAAGATCCGGACACCTGCCATAACATTGTTGTGCACAAAGTTATCGAGGCAGGCGGTGACTAGCCGCTCATTAGATGGGCCCCCCTGGAAGCGTCGTCGTACAGACGGCCAGGAGCAACACTGGGTGAGCGGCTCAGGGGTGTCGAGAGGTGGTGCTGCGCTTTCTCCGAAGTTACTCGCGGCGTTATGCCCTTTAACACTCCCACCCCTGGAGCATATAGCTCTGACGACTCCTCTCTGGACGGCCAATGAAGGCAAGCCAGAGCTGAGAGTCCTGCGGGCCCCCTTGGGGTTCCACTCCGACCGACGAAGACACGCCGGAGACGGAGGCCCTGACCGACTCTCGGGAGCACTCGGGTCCGTGGGGTCGTTACTCCCCAACAGCTCGTCACAAGTTGCCCTGCGGGCTTATTATTATTATTATTATACAGCGTGTGACATCCATTAGAACATACATTTTAAGTAACGATAGCTTTAAGGTCGAAACGCACAGACAGCGGTGGCGGCGCGGTGCGGTGCGGAGGCGGTACCTGTTGTAATGTTCGAGCTAATATGAAAAGGTCCGCACTGAATACCGCGCCGCGCCGCGTCCTGCCGCGGTACTCTGTGCGGACCCTTTCGCATTAGTTCGAACATCACAACCGGTACCGCCTCCGCACCGCACCGCGCCGCACCGCCACCGCTTTCAGTGCGTTTCAGCTTTTAGTGCTGTGAAACCGTTTTATCGAAAAAATATGACAATTACCTTTTCTAATGGAGAGTTACCTATTTTTTTTTCGCAAGCAGCAACATTAATGCTAACATTCATTTGACGTTTCAGAGGCAGAGTAAAGGATGACTCACGCTAGAACGGGCCGTGTCCGGCACGGGCCGTTTTCTAAGAAAAACGACGGCGTTTTCGCGAGGTCGAGCCATACCCAAGCCCGGCTGAGCCACAGTCGGGCCGTGCCGACACCGAGCCGCTTTCGAGCCTCAGCCGTGGCTCGGCCGGGCTTGGGTATGGCACGGCCGCGTAAAAACGCAGTCGTTTTTCTTAGAAAACGGCCCGTGCCGGACACGGCCCGTTCTAGCGTGAATCATCCTTTAGTTTCAAATGTTAGCGTCCGTTGTTAGCATTGCGTGCCGAATTAATTCGTATGAAAAAAATTACTGTTTTTATTTTAACTAGAGATACTAATTTACGTTAATAAGAGCGTATACTTTTAGCCCGTAAAATATATGTTCTTATGGAAATCATCAAATCACACACTATAAAGTATGGATGGATTATTAAAAAGTTGCATTACATTCTGACGCAGTGATAAACATCCTTCAACCTACCGAAGCGGGCACCTATCCCAGTTATGACTACCCGCCACTGAGTGAACAAGATTTTTTGGAAAGAGAAGTTGGTGCTATCATACATATGACCCTGGAATTCTTGAAAGGTAACTATACATTGAGGTTCTGATAGACTACTCACTACAGCATTCACTTGTAATAAGTATTGTAACTAGCGTTTTTTTTTTAATTAATTAATTAATTTAGATCACAAACAATCGTATAAACAAAAACATAAGGGGTCCACAAAGAGTACCAACACAAACAAGATTATACCTAACCAAAAACATAAGGGGTATACCAACAGACATTAAGCTAAAGACCTGGAGGTTCATTAATACAAGGTGACTGGTAATTCGACCTATTCCTTGAAAGGGGTTATACTAGAGCTAATTTGCAACAATTTATGTCCAGTCAACCAGGGGTCAAAACACGATTTTTTTTAATTTTCGAGTTTTTAGTTCGTTTGAATGAAATCGCCTTGCAGCCTTAAAGTGCTGATTGTGACAAAAATGTTTTTTTACCATCCAAATGGATGTACTTTTGTCACAATCACCAACTTAAGGCTGCAAGGAGAATTTTTTTCATACAAACTAAAAACTCGAATATCTCGGAAACCAGCGGGTTTCGACCCCTGGTTGACTCGACATAAATTGTTGCAAATTAGCTCTAGTATAACCCCTTTCAAGGAATAGGTCGAATTACCAGTCACCCTGTATATGAACACTATGTTAACATAACAACCTAATCATAAGACAGAGAAAAAACGAAGCTTTAAAGAAAAATTTAAACTTAACAAATTAATTTATACCGGTCCTCGACGCAGTATGACACATGCACAAGTTAAAGGTAAGTAATAAGCATGTATGTTCGGGCCGATCGTCGGTCCGCCCGTGAACGCTTCTCGTGTGTGCGGGTTTTTTAGTCTGTGGTTTTGAAGGTGACATTTGAGCTGTCACATTTTTGGTTGTAATAATTTTGGACACCACGTCGGAGAGCGTGCTCCTTTTTAGGGTTCCGTAGCCAAATGGCAAAAAACGGAACCCTTATAGATTCGTCATGTCTGTCTGTCTGTCTGTCCGTCCGTATGTCACAGCCACTTTTTTCCGAGACTATGAGAGCTATACTGTTGAAACTTGGTAAGTAGATGTATTCTGTAAACCGCATTAAGATTTTCACACAAAAATAGAAAAAAAACAATGAATTTTGGGGTTCCCCATACTTAGAACTGAAACTCAAAAAACTTTTTTTCATCATACCCATATGTGTGGGTTATCTATGGATAGGTCTTTAAAATGATATTGAGGTTTCTAACATCATTTTATTCTAAACTGAATATTTGGCGCGAGAGACACTTCCAAAGTGGTAAAATGTGTGTGTGTGTGTCCCATGTAACTTCTAAAATAAGAGAATGATAAAACTAAAAAAAAATATTTGATGTACATTACCATGCAAACTTCCAATGAAAAATGGTTTGAACGAGATCTAGTAAGTAGTTTTTTTTTTAATACGTGTTAAATCGTAAAAAGCAATTTATTTAACGGAACCCTTCATGTGCGAGTCCGACTCGCACTTGGCCGCTTTTTTTTTTGTTGTAAAAACTCGCCTTGCCGACACACAGTGTTCGAGTTTTGGTTGGATAATTGGTAATATCGCTCGCTTTGAAGGCACACGGCTGTTCGAGTGTTTGTTTGGATATTTGGTGGAAAACAGTGCAGGCAATTGGTGAATTTGTGCTGTGAGCTGTGACGGAACCGCGCATTGTTGGCACCAGCCCGCGGAGCCCCGGCAGCGACCACAGGAGACTTGGTTAACTTGACTTTGACTGGACTTTGACGGAAACTAGACAGACTCGACAAATATCGTGTCGCCGGGATTCCAGTATATAATCATATTTTAACATATTTGATTGCCATTATTGCCACTTTATGACCCGCGATTCGCGTGGCGGTTCGGTTCACTCGCACCAGGCGAGGAATCGAACAATGTAATAAGTAGGTAAGTAGGTACAAGGGATTTATCTCTATTATTTAATTTCTTTATTCAGACAACAAGATCCACAGCCACAGTTTGTTAATAAAAATGTTATCCTATGTTAGTAAGTATATGTAGCTAAAGATATGGTGTTTTTAATTAAGTGTTGCCTTATTGAGCACTCACTCCTAATGGCTACAGTTTTTAGGAGGCTGTTGGAGCTGCCACGTATTCTGGCTAAAAGTGCTTTTTCCGCAACACAGCCCCAAAGCTGTCCACTCGCGCTTCAGCGGTGGACGCGCTGCAGAACCGTGGCAAACCCAAAAGCGCCCTGAAGGCGTTGTTGTACTTGACCCGCAGAGAGCTGAGCGACCGCTGTGAACAATTTGCCCACAGGGCACCAGAGTACATTGCAGTGCAGTAAAAGTGTTATTTTAACTGCAGCTGTAAGTAGGTACACCTAGCGAACCTGCGAGCCAACATGTTCGCCCGAACCGCCAGCGCTCTGCGTTCCCGTTCAACGTCAACGTCGTCCTTCAAGTTGTCAGTTAGTTAATGTAGGACACTTTAGATTTAGAATTAGCGAACATCTAGCGACCATTATAGCGAATCGACAGATGTATTGAGCTGTTATTGTTCCGCCACCCGCCGTCGCTCTCCGCCCACGCCTCCCGCACGCCGTTTACTAAGTAGAGCGATCGCTAGAATGTTTGGATCGATGCTTGGCTCCGTTCGTTGTTCAACGACAAATTTAAAAACAGCGATTACTCAACGTTCAATTACATGTGAAAGCTCAAGTGATGAGCCCCTTTGTGATGGTGATGGGTTTAGCAAACCGCGGAGAAGTTTCCGAAATTGCGAAATTTCTTCTAGGTATGGAAAGTTTTTACAACTTACATTTTTACCAACACTTTATTTATGTATTTATCGTATGGCGGTTACACACTGGTATATGTATTCGTATCGATGTCGCTGATGTTTCAGTGTGCGCTGCGAGGTTCCGAAGGAACATTGCAGCTGACGAGTTTGTTGTTCTTTTAGCACCAACCGGAGGTCACGTGTATGGTTTCTAGGGTTATTCCTACGGACGTAGAACAACAACGACCTCCAACACTGAAAACATGTCAAGATATTCCTTCCCTTCCCCCATACTACTACTACTACTAATGCTGTGTCCGAAGTAATTACAGAAGTAATTAATAAGGTACTTGGTTTTAATTTGTGCTTGCGCTATATTATGTAATGGTTTGCTTATTGTTGAAGGTCCTTAATAAATAAACAAATACGTTACCAGTTGTTTTAATTGCATGACTCTTCTTCTTTGGCCTCGCCTTATCCCGTTACGCGGGGTCGGCTTTCCCAATCATGCGGCGCCACTTTTTTCGGTCCTGTGCGTCCTCTGTAGTAAGGCCCACCTCCTTCATGTCTCTCTGGACATTTGTCATCCAGGTGGCTGGAGGTCTTCCTCTTCCCCTCTTTTTTGTAATTTAGTCGTAAAAGTTTTAATTGCATGACTATTTAAGAATAGTAGTTTATGCAATCGTTATACACCGTGTTTTTTTTATTTCCGTTAACTTTAAGGGAAGAATCCTCAGGTTAAATGGAACTAATCTCTCTAAGAAACTAGTGTCTTAACTCTTACTATTTTTGAGATATTCAATGAATCAATTTAATGACGTAATAACGTTTTAATTTTCGTTAAACGAAAAAGGGAATTATTGGGATTTGAACCTGGGACCCCTCACTCCATAAGCAAACTATTTACCACTGAGCCATGTGTTGACAAGTGCTGTCGTAGGTGAAAATTACCTTTGTGTTAATTGAGATTAAGTGTTAAAGCCCTCCCACACTGTAATATTGATTTAGTTTGTATGAAAAATGAAAAAAAAATTTTTTTGAATTTAACAAAAAGCAACATACCAGGTAGCTTCTGTTAATGAACCGAACATCGTGTCGAAATTAACGGAAATCAAAAAATACACGGTGTATAATGGATGCTTTTTAAGTCGAGTACCACGTTTAGGCCACGAAGCTTGCTGAGTGGCCTAATTAAGGTACGAGACTTAAAAAGCTAATTATATAACTATTGTATACAATACTTTTTCTACGAGTCAACAGAAATAATAATTTATTAAACAAACTTGGTATCTATTGAAAATCGCCCTGCTGAAATGAAGCGCAGCAGCTTAGTAATTTTGCGCGTTGATGTCTTCACAGTTATCTTATACAGCTCCTGGATTCATAAGATGACTGCTGGCGGTTATCTTATGAAACTATACGAGCTCCGTGACGAGCTCGTGGAGCTCCAGGATTAAAAAGTATGTGATCTTTGTTTCGTGTACGAAATCTTAATTCAAAGATTAAAGTCGACAAGTAGAAAATAATACATTATCGATCTACATAATGATATGTACATCCCTGAAAAAATCACTAGCTCCAGTAGGTATAAGTTTTATCATTATATATACGTTTTCGAACGCGTTTGCGTTTAGTTTCAATTAGTATTGCAACGCGAACATTCTTAAAAACCGTTGGAACTCCACCTCGCAGTGTTGCAAAAGCACTTTGCGTTTCGTTTTGACAAATCGCAACCGTAATAGTTGCATTGCACAGGGCACGTGAGTGACTTATATAGCTACCACCAGAGGCGCGCTGTTCGCGTTGCCATACAAATTGAAACTAAACGCAAAACCAGTTCAATGATATTCCGTACATTAGTTCCAAAAACTCATTGTTACGAGCCGAGTCTTAGGTTATTAAGTAATTAGTAAATAATTACTTTAAAAATAAAGTTTAAACCGACTTCAATTCAGTACTTCGCCAAGCCACATAGGTACATGAACATTTCAACATTTCCTTTCCAATTTACCACATGCACTGCTTTCCGAGAGCAAATGCGTTGATTATTACAGAAAAAACCCAAGTCGCTATCTGTGGGCTGATAACATTGGAGGAGTTCCGTCGATTCCTAAAGGATCTCAGAATTACCACTTCATGAGTTGCTACTTCAACTGAATCATGTCAGAATCTTTGACGAATTTTACACTTTTGAGGAGTTCCATAAGTCATCTGTGGTCTTCATCATCAGTTCCCTTTCACCAAAATTGCGATTTCCGAAGGTTTAAGAAAGAAGGTACAAGAAATCACTACATGCGTGCCTTATAAAACATGAGGGTTGCCCTCAATTTCCCTGGGATCCCATCATCAGATCCTGATTTGGTGACAATGGGACCACCTCGGAAGTATACTCTTTCGAATAAAAAAATAATTTTGGAAATCTGTCCACAATTGACGGAGAAATCGGCGAACATACATTAAAAAAAAATACATACAGTGGAACATATATAACCTCCTCCTTTTTTGAAGTCGGTTAAAAAGTAATATAGGTCTTCCAAGTCTAAAAGAAAACTAAAAACATTTTTGGAGTAGGTATTATCACTTTTGTTTACACCGTTACTATGCACTCACTTAGTTACCAATCAATTTAGACGACTAGACGGCTCTGTCCTAAGGTATTTGAATCGAACAACCGTTATCTAGTTTATACTAGTGACAGCGCCATCTAGCGGTCCTCAAAAGCTTAATCGTCTTGAACAACATCATCTTAAACGTCCTGGTAAAGCTTTCTTCGCGATCACCAAGGGCTTGACGGAGCCAGTTATATGAGTAGGATTTATTTCTATAATTCTATCCTGCCTCTTTTGACGATTATGATTATGCCTAATACGTATATTGATTCAATTTGACATTGTAGGTATAGTTATTTTAATTTCTGTTTTATTATATTGATAATTTTATTGACTTGGTACTACCTGCATATTTGCACGCTTGCATGCATCAAGGTAGGTACCTTTTTGTTCTTATACAGTCACCAACACAAATTATAATTTAAATTATATAATTGGTGTTGGTGACTGGAGTAATCACGAGATCTATAGTGCATTTTTTTATTTAGGGGCATAGGTATAGTAGGTATAGCACCGCCGGCTATTTGGTCTCTTACGAGAACGACACCGAATGCAAATGAGAATTTCAATCACCTTTAATACAAAAATCAGGATAAGACTGCAAGCACATTTTTGTTACTTATTCAAGTTTTCTACTATCTTAATTAATGTGTTGTTATACGCAGTCCCGTTTTATTGATATAATTATGCAACATAAAACTTTCCAAGCAACACACAATCTTTTGCATTTATTGTTATACCCGATAGGGATATTGATGAGGAAATTATTAAATATTTTGTTCTAAATACAACTCTTCTCAAACTAGTTATAGGAGTAAAAATATATAGGTATTTAACAAAACAATTTAAGCACTTACCACCACATTAAGTTCATCCGCAAACTGGCTTATGTTAAGCCCATTTCTATGGAGCACAATTATTTGCTCCCTCTCAGCAGACACTAAATCCCGCGGTATATTTAAAATCCAGTCCACAATCGAGCACAGGTTAGCAAGAAGGCAATCAGCTCAGTCTACGTAGAAGAGCACGGGTCGTAAAAGTTCGGGAACAATAGAAACAATGGTTAACGGCGCCGGCGCGAACAGTCGTGAGGTCGTAACGTAGGTTGCGAAGCGACTAATCCTTCCTTTCGGCTTTTTCAATGTTTACACTAAATATGGTTTGCACGCACACTTTCCTAAATGCACCCTAATTGGTCATTGAACGAAATGGGCGGGGATTAGCTAGTTGCGCCGAACAAGGAAAAAATTTCTTAAATGGTCGACCGAGAATGTCCCTGACTGTACATACACATGACCATAGTTAAGTGCATTTGAACATCCCTGTACTCTGTCTATGCAAATAAATAATTTAAATTTCATAATTTTTCTAGCGTTTTCCTGGATTCGTAAAGGAGCACCTAGCTATTGGTACACCCCTAGATTTGGCGTACCGTAGAATGGGGTTGCTTTGATTCGCGGGGCGACTTTGATCAAATTGGTTTTTCTCCGAAATCATTGTTTTTACTTGTGGGTGAACTGTGGCAGTGAATATATTAGTTATCTATCTTGCTGTATACTCGATTAAATCTTCTTCATTTAAAATAGTTTTGCTTTTATACTTCATTCTAAATAATCAAAGTAGCCCCATTTTTTCCTAAAGTAACCCCAGTCTACCGGTACGCACTAGTTTGACAAGCGACATCTAGGACTTTCCAACCCAAGAAACCAAAGTTTTCCGAACTTGAGCCTCGTTAGCCATAGTGGTTGGGGCGGAAAGATTCTCAAATGGCGACCATGTACCGGCAGACGCAGCGTTGGTAGACCTCACAAGGTGAACTGATGACCTGGTAAAGGTCGCGGGAGTCCGCTGGGCGAGCGCCAGGAACGGTCATTGTGGCAGTCTTTGGGGAGTCCTATGTCCAGCAGTGGTCTTTCGGCTGATTATAATGATGATGATGTTTTCAGATATGGACATGAAGATGAGAGACGTCAGGAGAGTTGAGAAAAAATACGTCAGAACGCAGGATTTCGGTGCTGGAAGGATATTCGCCGCCATTGAATATACGTTTGAACATATGATCACACTGTACCAAAACACGTCACGCATTAGCTATATTATGGCTGACTCCGGAATTTACTTGAGGGCGGATGTTGTGGGCTCTCTTCAGTTTATGCGTGAGTCTTAAGGCCACCCAATGAGCCATCGCCCATCATGCAGGGACTGATTTCGGTTACGGTTATACCGGTATGAAACCGGTATTCCATTACGGTATTTAACCTATATTGTAAAGGTTAGCCGTGCGGCAGCAACATAACGGTACCGCAACCGTTTAGAAATTACGGTTATCAGTTTTTTTTAAGTTACTAAAACCTTATAACACCGTGCACCGGTTCTCTAACAGTATTATTTCGATCCCGAAATTAAATAGTTCTTAAGCGGGTTGCTTGCCTCGCCGAAGTCGAAATATCGGTTAACTTTACGAAAGCGGTTACGGTACCGGAACAAACAGTGGTTACCGTTATTTTTCGGTAGTGAAATATAAGGTTCGGCTACCGAAATGGCTCGAAGAAAACCGATATAACGTCAAACCGTTGTACATTTAAAGGTCCCGGTATTTTTCGGTAAGGTATGCAGTCCCTGTCATCATGGCCGCAGGACAGGACGCGGTTATGCGGCGAAATGAGATGAAAGTAGGTCTTTCTCCCTTGAACGCATAGTTGCGTCCTGTGCCGGCACACGCTGGCCCATTGTGTAGAGCAGCCTTTATGGTGGAACCACGATTTGCCGTACGATGCGATTGACTACTTTGGTTGCTACAAAGTATTTGACGCTGAATGTACAATAGTAGTTTATGCAATCGTTATATAATGGATGCTTTTTAAGTCGAGTACCACGTTTAGGCCACGAAGCTTGCTGAGTGGCCTAATGGGGAATGGATGAAAATTTTAGAAACGCCTGATTTTTTTTTGTTGATAGGAATAACCTTCCTTAGCACCAGAAAAAAGTTGCAGACTTTTCAGATGCGTCAATTATTTTTGAAAAATATAAACAATTTCCTCACTTACGTTTTGTGGTTAGGACGGCGATTGAGACAATTTCCTTGATCCGTCAAATATTACATAAAAATATCATAAAAATCCTTGGTAAACTGACACTGGCAATGATATTGACAGCTGCAGCAGCTATATTGGTCCTTGCCAGGGTCAGATATTTAAAATATTTTTTTGTAATATGAGACGGATCAAGGAAAGTGTCTCATTCGCCGTCCTAACCACAAAACGTAAGTGAGGAAACTGTTTATATTTTTCAAAAATAATTGACGCAGCTGACAAGTCTGCAACTTTTTTCTGGTGCTAAGGAAGGTTATTCCTATCACCAAAAAAATAATCAGGCATTTCTAAAATTTTAACTTAAAAAGCTAATTATATAACTATTGTATACAATACTTTTTCTACGAGTCCACGGAAATAATAATTGTATCTATTGAAAATCGCCCTGCTGAAATGAAGCGCAGCAGCTTAGTAATTTTGTGCGTTGATGTCTTCACAGTTATCTTATACCTACAGCTCCTGGATTCATAAGCTGACTGCTGGCGGTTATCTTATGAAACCATACGAGCTCCGTGACGAGCTCGTGGAGCTCCAGGATTAAAAAGTATGTGTACTTAGTTTCGTGTACGAAATCTTAATTCAAATATTAAAGTCGACGAGTAGAAAATAGTATTTTTCACAATCGTGTTATAATAGAGAGCTTTTTAGTCGAGTACCGTGTTTAGGCCACGAAGCTTGCTAAGTGGCCTAAGTAAGGTACGAGATTAAAAAGCTTGATTATAACACTATTGTGAACAATACTTTTTGTACGAGTTCATTAAAATTAATTTTCTACGAGTCAACTGAACTAAATAAACAAACTCGATACTGTTGAAACGAAGTGCAGCTCATCGCTCGTACGCTTGTTGATATCTTAAAAGACATCAACGAGCGTACGACATCAAAGCGATTCTATTGGTCCAATTCATTACAGTTCAGTAAAGCAGCCACGTGATTGGTCGAATTTATTTTAGTTGTCTGGAGCGTATCGAAAAGTAGTTATTTTGATTGTTTCGACAGTAACATGGACTACAACTATGAAAAGAGTGACGTTGCAGTATTCTCTATGAAATCTTAATACACATATTTTAATCGTCGAGTACAAAAATACATTTTATGAACTTATTGCTAAGAGATAAGGTTGAAAAGTGTATACATATTTATGATGTTGACTGTCGTGTGAGCAAGACAGATAACGGATTGTCGCTGTCGCTATCGCTGTCCCACGTATGACGCGTTGGGGGTTCGTAATGTTTCATATAATTTTAGACGTGACATAATTTACAATAGGCATAATTCTTTTTTCGCATAAAGTCGGTTCTGGCGCTTCGCCGGCCGTTTCCGCGGCACGTTCGCTACGCTCGCTCGGCTCGCGCTCTATTGGGTCGCAGTTCTTCCTAACCCCAGAGCATAGAATACTAGAGAGAGGAGGCGCCGCCGGCGGCCGCGTCGCAGTTGTTAGCTCAATGGGCATACTCTACTTGTCCAATAAGAGCGTAGTTACACAAGTGTGTGTGTTTTAGATTTGCTTTTTCTTGTCAAATACTTGGGCTTTGTGTGGGTTAATGTACTTGCGACAGGCGTACTCAATACAAATCGGCCGGCATGTCCGATCTCCTTATATTCAAACATCTGTGTTCCAATAACACTCCTCCTCGCTTTCGCTCGTCGTCGTACCTACACCGACCTGCTTAGAGTAGAACAGGTAGATAATCCGATGTCCAGAGGTATTTTTGATTATAGGGAAAAGTTTTTTAAATTTTTAGGGCTCTTAAATTTCGTGAGCACATGCGTTTTCGGTCAGTAACAAAAGTGCATTTCAGTTTAAGTATACTCAGGCGCGCTGCCGATTTGAAAAAACAATACAGCGGCGCTACCACGAACTTCGAATCTCGAACTTCGTATATCTCTGTTTCGATCGCTCGAGTACCATAAACCATAAGTGCGATAGAGACGGAGATATACGAAGTTCGAGATTCGAAGTTCGTGGTAGCGCCGAAGTTTGCTGTGTCGTGTTAAAATATTGCACATTTTATTAATTTCCAACCTTTACATTCATGCTAGACATTTACGAAGTTATTATGTACGCTAGAAAACATTAGGTACGCAGATCTCCCCAAAAATAGTGATCTGCACCAACTTAACACCAGAAATAAAAACAAACTCGCAGTGCCTTGGTTGCGATTAGCAAAAGCTAGTAAATCATTTATTGGAGAGTCAATACATTTTTATAACAAAATTCCCAGTCACATTACTTACAGACCTACCAGACATATTGACTCAGAAATCTTATTATAAAGTTAAGGATTGTTTAACAGAAAAGGGGGTGGATTGCAAAAAAATTTTACATAGTTAAGAGCCTTAATCTAATCTACGCTTTAACTTTTTTCCATTGTGTAACGGCAATTACCCATACATTTTATAAGGGTAACTTTCGTTACACAATGGAAAAAAGTTAAAGCATACATAGATTAGATTAAGGTCCTTAATTATGTAAATTTTTTTTGCAATCCACCCGTGGATGTTTGGAAAAAATGTGTGAGTAACTAATTAGCATTAATTTATTTATTCTAGTCATAAGAAACAATGTACCTTCTGACGGCCATAATACGATCTTAATATATCTTGTACGAGTATATCTATATGAGAAATAAAATTTAATTAAATAGCCAACTTGAAATAAAGTAAAATTGCCAGTATTTTTAATTAAGAGTCCGCAGTAAGCTAGGCCGAATTTCACCTTCCCATACAAACGGAGTTACGCTCTCATTTTAAAACTACGTGTTGGATTGTAACGAAACTTTGAAAAACAATGACATAAGGTATATCTATGTTTGAAATTTGTTTATATGGCTCCAGTTTGTAAAACAAACGAAATGCAGCAAAAACAAGTTTTGCATGAACAACTTAAATTCGCTGTATTTTTAACCGACTTCAAAAAAAGGAGGAGGTTCTCAATTCGGATGTATTTTTTTTATTTTTAATGTTTGTTACCTCAGAACTCCGTCATTTATGAACCGATTCGTACAATTCTTTTTTTAACTGAAAGTATATGCTTCCAGATTGGTCCCATTGTTTCCAAACCCCCAGTTGGATGATGGGAACCATGAGGAATTGAGCGAACTCCTCAAATATATTAGGCACGCGTGTAGTAATTTCAGTATTTTCTATAACTCGTGTATTTACACCCGGAAATCATAAATTTGGTGAAGTGGAAGTGATGATGAAGACCACAGATGGCTTGTGGAACTTCTCAATGATGTACTTCAAACTATATAAGTACGTCGCAGATTCTGATATTATTCCGTTGAAATAGCAAACAATGAAGTGCCAAAGGTAATTCTGAGATCCTTGAGGAATCGACGGAACTACCTTTGTAAGGAGAATCGAGCTTACTGCGGACTCTTAAATTACCTACTTAGTTAAGGTGAAATTATACCGGGCCTTATTAGCCGACCGGGTGCTTTATTAAGTCCCACCAGCAACATAAAAAAAACTTAGGCACTCGTATATAACTCAATGATATCATCAAATATACTTTATGATTTCAGTCAGCGATTATATGGAATTTCTGAGTCTCATAGATTTGTATAGAGAGAGATATGATTACTGGCGTAAATACACTAATGACTGGAACATAAAGGATAAAATACAAAGCTACCTTCAAAGTCACCAAGAGGACCCTTACGCGTTTCTGGCGTATGCTAATAATTGAGGTAAGTTTCCGAACGTTTAATAAACGAACAATATTTGTATATCATAATCACGTTCTCCAAACGGCTCTAACGATTTCAATGAGATTTGGAGTGCACGGGGGCGAAAATCGATCTAACTGGGTCTCATAGTCTCATCATGGAGATGAATGATTTAATTATCTTTTCACATGTTTAGATTATTAAACCTTTGGACACCAATCACGGCACGTAGATACAGGATTTGATAGATATCGTCCCAGCGAATGCCCGAAAGGGACGATGGTAAATTGACCTTACTAATTAAGAAGTTTCAGAAGACTAATACATTCTTGGACGTCTAATTAATGTCGTTTATAATTTAGTCGTGTTATATCGGCGACGTCAGTTGTGCGTCAGTTTCAGTACCGTAAAACTACACAACTATAGTCCAGGTCACCCAACTATGGTCCAAATCAATTCTCATATTACTTGCTCAGGTGGAAATATTTTCATGAATGAACTTAAAGACAGGCAATATAGGTATAATAACACAAATTTAAATAAAAACGTATAAAATCACTAGAGTCTGACGCTGGTCATCGTGACATCAGTCGTGACAGTAGCATTTTTATCAAATTATTTATATGGCAACAATTTCATCTATGAAATAAACTGTCAGTTATAAGTACTTATGACGGCTCCATACATTTCGTGTTACCAGCATGCGTTTTTTTTAAATTTGCCGCCATTTTTCACTGTCACGACTCGCTGGTCGGACTCTTATACGAAATCGGTATTGATAAAAACGAATGAGTTTACTTTTGGACCATATACCCTGAGAAAATTACGGTTTTTTTGGAAATAATTCAATATCAGGCTAATTATTTGTATACGGCTTTTATATGTTATTTTAAACAACTTTTACTATTGAAATCAATAATTCTATGGACCGGAAGTTAGGAAAAAAAATTAACCCGCAAGCAGAAATGCTATCAGTATTTTTGTAATGAAAACATGTTTGAGTACTTACACAAATTTGGAGACTTACTACCTGAATCCAAAAATATATGCATCAGGAAATAACGGCATTTTAATTAAATATTTACGACCTTGAGATAATATTGAATTTCATCTGGACTATAGAAAGGTTTATTCATTAACAAAAATAAGTGGATTATGCGCGTATACCAAAGAACGTATATAGACGTAGTCAATTATAAAGTTAAAAAAGTTTATACCATTTTCGCCTGATTTTTACGGAATTTATGAAGATTACTTTTCATTATTTTTTACCGTATCGGTATTAAAGTTAGGTGGATTATTAATGAATATTTAGTCAAATTACCCAACCTATTTTTTGGTGTAAAAATATGGCTGATATCGATATATTGTTGTGTTTTCATAGAGCGAAACGGTAAAGTTCTCAGGGTAATAGTTGCGGGGTAGTGGACTATAGTTGTGTTGTTTTACGGTACCTACCTACAATATTTTGGCAGGTGGTGATGTGACAAACAAAATAAGCCTGTAGGTACGCGCTGAGGAGATTTGACATTGTATCTCATTACCACTTGTAGTATTTTATAAGCCAATGATGTAATATAAAATATACGTAGATATGTTATAAGCGGTCCAAAAGTGGCACACTAAAACTTGGTCAAGTCGCACAGCTTGCCATAGTTTTGCGTCGTCAATGGAAACGAATGCTGTCAGAATTTGGTGGTCATTTTTAAACACGGAATTTCGTACAGTCAAAACATATCTACCTATTTTTTGAAGTGGATACTTCTTTGCTCGCGTTCTTGTATAGGGGTACAGGTTCAAAGTGTATCACGTGACTTCTGGAATAACTTTTTGTAGAGAAGCCTAATCTGATTTCAAATAATTGTTTGTTACATGTTTTAATCCTTCATTATTTGCCATTAGTTGTTAATCACAAAATGTTATTTAGTTAAAGTGGATGAAAATAATGCTGAAATGACCGCCATTTTCAATGTATCGCGAGTCAAATGAGCTACTTCAGTCAATGTTGCCATAAGAAGAATTAGAATAAGAATTTTTTATTAATTCACACATAGGTTAACAGTATTACACCAAATCACTTATGTGGTACCTACAAAATACATAACATAACTAAAGATATTTATACACACTTTATGCGAAATTTAAAACATACGGTAACGATATAAAACAATAAACAAAAACTAAAATAAACTCATAAACAACTTCAACAAGAAACATGTCCCAGTTTAAATCTAAACTCTGTTATGCGATAAGAATGTTAATACTTTTCTACAGAACACACCAATACTGTCAGCAAATATGTCTATACCGTCGGCTTCCTGTATTATATGGTTTAGAGCTGTGCGCGCTCTGGCAGTAGGAGCGTTCGCACCGCGCCTCGTGCGCTCGCCGGCTACAGCTCGCAGCCGCCGCGGGCGCCGCGCCGCCACCGCGCCGCCCGCGCCGCCCGCCGCGCCGACCGCCGGCCCACTCGCTCGCGGCACCTGCAGGCCCATGCGTTCCAACACGGACGCGTTGTCTACTCTATTATTTAGCAGCTGGTAATAGTGTACTATATGTATAAATTTTCTCCGAGTCTCAAGCGTGTGAAGGCCAGTCATTCCCGAAACAAACAGGGATGGGTACATGAACGGATAGTATCCGTATCGTCGCTTGTAGATATGCCTGGCGAATTTCTTTTGGATTTTCTCCAACATTGTGCTGTATTTGATCTCATGCGGATCCCACACTACTGCACCGAATTCAAGTCTACTGCGGATATACGCATTGTATAGCATGATTGCGACTTTGGAGGTCGAAAATTGGGAAGCTATCCTCATTATGAATCCCAGCGTTTTAGATACCTTTTTGCAGGTCTTCGTAATATGTTGTCTAAAGTCGAGTTGGGTGTCCAGAGTAAGTCCTAAGTCTCTTATTTCGTCGGTCCGTTGAAGTGGGTTGCCGCGAAGGTTGTACTCAGTAGCGATTGGTGAGCGGAGTCTAGCAAAAGTAATATATTCACATTTCGAGGCGTTAAAGTCCAGTCTATTGTTATCACCCCATTCAGCAATAGCGTCTATGTCATTCTGTAGACGTACTCGGTCATTGTCGTCCCTAACACGGTGGAAAAGTTTTATATCATCTGCGAACATTAGACATTTAGCCGTGCTGACGGCGCTCGGCAGATCATTAATCATGATTAAAAACTGGGTAGGCCCTAGCGTGCTGCCTTGACTTACACCAGAGCGAGTGTAGTATGTTTGAGACTCGAATCCAGTAAGTTTGACATATTGCCATATATTTATCTGTACTTATACAGATTTTAGTGAATTAATTCAGATGTATATTTTACGGGTACCTACAGCCAACAAAGAAATATCCACTTAAACTTAATTAACTGTTGTATCTTCGACACAACCCACTTCTTTTTAGGGTTCCGTACTCAGAGTAAAACGGGACCCTATTACTAAGACTTCGCTGTCCGTCTGTCTGTCACCAGGCTGTATACTGATACCGTGATAGTTCCAGTTGAAATTTTCACAGATGATGTATTTCTGTTGCCGCTATAACAACAAATACTAAAAACAGAATAAAATAATAGTTATTTGTTATACAAGGGGGGAAAGTTGTATTTTACCTGCGAGTGTTCATTTGAAACACGAGCTAGCGAAAGGAATCTATGATTGACCATGAGCGAAGCGAGTGGTTCAATAATAGAATCCTGAGCAACACACGAGACGTAAAATAACTTTTCACCCGTGTATAACACAAATCTTTTCACCTCACTACAGCAAGGAAAATAAGAAAAAGGGTAAAAAAAATAAAAAAAAAAACAAAAAAAAAACGGAAAATAAAGTTTAAAAAAAGTAAAAAAAAAATTCAAAAAAAAAATAAACACGTAAAAAAAAAGTTTAAAAAGAAGTAAAAAACGTTAAAAATAAAAGTTAAACAAAAATATGTCATAAAATATACCTACAAAAAACAAAAATAAACATTTAACGTTCTACGTCATAGTACTTTTAACGTCCTACGTCTACTTTCTTCACATGTGGATAAAAAGCGATTTTCTCAATAGTTAACAAACAAACAAAAAGGCCTTTCCGAGCTAGTGAGGTGAAAATATTTTTATTGATAATGGTACGGAACCCTTCGTGCGCGAGTCCGACTCGCACATGACCGGTTTTTTTATATTACATCGTTGGTATAAGCAGGTATAAGCTTACATTCTTGTCACTCACAGAAAACAAGTTTCTGACAAAAATGTGTATGTTTTGGTACGAGCTTCGAGCTTTTATTGCGGATTTTACTTTTGCACTCATCAACTACTCTTTCAGAGGCTACCAATGATTCCAAACACGGGTGTATCTTCTGTAATTTAGGAGCAGGGTTGTTTCATTCGAATTTTCATCCGCAACCGCGGAAGTTCTGCATCAATTTCGACATCTGCATCCGCGAAATCGTATTTTGAGAATGTCCATACGTCAAAAACTACACTTAGCCACAATGCCACATTGATGTTTGGCATTGTAAATTAGCCACATTGATGTTTGGCATCCATACTAATATTATAAATGCGAAAGTGTGTATGTCTGTCTGTTACCTCTTCACGCTTAAACCGCTGGGCCGATTGTGATGAAATTTGGTATAGAGATAGTTTGAATCCCAGGGAAAGACATAGGGTAGTTTTTATCCCCAAAAACAATCCCTAAGGGGATGAAATGGGGGGTGAAACTTTGTATGGAGCTACGATATAAACGAGTTCCATGCGGACGGAGTCTACATAAGCTAGTAGTAAGTAAACAGATTCCCTCGTGCCTGTACAGTCGACTACAAAGAGATGTATCCATATCATCATCATCATCATTATATACGCCGAAAGACGTCCACTGCTGGACATAGGCCTCCCCCAAATAGTACCAAAATGACCGGTCCTGCGCCACCCCGCATCCAGCGGACTCCCGCGACCTTTACCAGGTCATCAGTCCACCTTGTGGGGGGCCTACCCACGCCTCGCCTTTCGGTACGTGGTCGCCACTCGAGAACCTAAATCCATATGATGTTACAAAAATATGTATATATAGACTTTCCTACCATAGTAATAAGGTATACATAGGTACATCATTTTTTAACATTAAAAAAAATATGTACGTTTAAATCTTTGTAGTCGACTGTACAATAAGTTGACGTGGTTTGGTAACTCCAGGTCCTCAGGAGTGAGGTCATCGAGATTCCTTCAGCTTGTTTGTCCAAGGCCGCACACGGCAGCATTTCGAGGCAGCTTCCGGTACGCAGCAACCAACTGCTGGAACATCATTCCCCCTCCACTACGCGCCTTAAAAGTCCATTAATAGCTTTAAATTTAAACAAATTGGAAAGGCTATTCGTTGAAAAATGTTGAGGATTGTATAAATGATAAAATTTTATTATTTATATTTATTTAATGTTACTATATTCGAAATAAGTAATTAGAATTAAGTATTTCGTTTTTAAGTTATGTTGTGTCCTTCCTCCTTCCATACCAAATAGTGAAATACCTAAATTGCTATGTAAATAACTATACAATGAAATAAATAAATCACTAAATAAAAAATTCCGGACACATCTTTTTAATGTACAAATTGGTCGTTGAATACTTATTAATTATAAAATAAAGAATATGTTGGTAGAATAGGTACTTACTGTCTACACAAGTAAAATGGAACGGCTGTTCCAGTAGCCTGCTTCCGTGTTATATTGCTACATAACACATTACACGTAAATTATAGATGATAAATATGTTTTTAGTATATGATTATATTCATTTTAATGTTAGTTTTACGCATGGTTATTATACCACCTTTTATGTTGCCATTACGTTCAGACTTTGCATGTATCTGTGTTGCGTGTAAATAAATTACCTACTGGTTTTTTTTTTTATTTAATGGCCTCATAGACAAATAAATTACTTTACAAAGATTCTGATGTTACCCGCTAGTTTTAAGTTCACTTTTCTAATTTTTAGACATACATTACTTAAAAATTATAAAATTGACTTGTCTAGTTTGGTTTTCGTTTTATTTATTTTTGGGGCTCTCTTTTTATATGAAACGTCTTTTTGTGCGCGATACCCCGTACAGCTTCAATGCCTTTGGTTGATGAATGATGATTGTGCAAGTACAGTCAGCAATAAAAGCTTTTGCCAAAAATCTCATTTTCAAATTATTATGTAGGTAGGTACGGTCAGCTCCAAATACATGTATCCAATTTTCAACTTTATTCCACCGACATACGTTCGTAAATGTATACATATTTATGATGATGACTGTACCAGTGGCGGCGCGTGAGAATTGTCACTGGACAACCCGAAGCATAAAAAGGGCTGTTTTTTGATGACTTACGAGTTGGTTAATATATAACAAGAAATTTTAGGCAAACCGGTGAAAGGCGCTCCGCCACTGGTAGGTAGTTAGGTACCCATTGGGGAATGGATGAAAATTTTAGAAGTGGCTGATTATTTTTTGGTGGTAGGAATAACCTTCCTTAGCACCAGAAAAAAGTTGCAGACTTTACAGCTGCGTCATTTATTTTTGAAAAATATAAACAGTTTCCTCACTTACGTTTTGGGTTTAAACGGCGAATGCATGCTATGCGAACTTAGAACTTAATGCAAATCCAGTGTCTTATTGAAAACAGTGCCACCTTCTTGATAGCTTGCGAACTCTTTGAAGCTGCAGCGATTGCTAGGCTTAGGCTGTCAAGGTATTTCAAAATTCGCCATGTTGACATTATACATCCATAGCCTCGGGGTTAAGAACAAACCCTGCGGCCGACGCACTTTTTGTATGTTTTAACAGAAAAGTTTTAATATCGCAGAAGAGATGGCGCCTGCTGTACGCAAGCATTAAATGCCTTCTCAATTTGGTTGAGTTGCCTGTCTATCTTAGTATGTATATTGTAGTCTTTGGGCGAATGAGACACTTTCCTTGATGTCTCATATTTTTTTTTTAATATCTGACCCTGGAATTGACAAATATAGCTGCTGCAGCTGTCAATATCATTGCCAGTGTCAGTTTATCACGGATTTTTAAGATATTTTTTTGTAATATGAGACGAATCAAGCAAATTGTCTCATTCGCCGTCCTAAACCCAAAACGTTAGTGAGGAAACTGTTTATATTTTTCAAAAATAAATGACGCAGCTGAAAAGTCTGCAACTTTTTTCTGGTGCTAAGGTAGGTTATTCCTACCACCAAAAAAATTATCAGCCACTTCTAAAATTTTCATCCTTTCCCCATTAGATTGAGTCGTCAAAAATTAACTCAGTGTCCGTTTTCGACAAGATACAAGATATTTATTCATAAAAGTCAATGTTTTACAAGTCAGGTATGTACATAATAAGTAGTATTATTTATTAATTACATCGGATGTCAAATAAGGTCGCATATAGCTTTATATGTCTGAGTGATACAGGAAGTTTCAATTCAATTCGACAATCGAGTATCAAGTTTATATGTAAATTAAGTTTTTCTTTTCAATTTGTAAATTATATGCATAAACACGTTACTTAAACGTGGAACTATTTAATTTTCACATAGTTTATATGCTTAATTTTCGTCATAAAACTGACACAAAGTTGATTTTTCTTAGACAACTAAGTAATTGGATACACTTTTATTAATGCCCTTTATATGACTAACTTATTCCTAAGATCGATGAATGTAATATTGTAAGGTAAAAATAAAACTGCATAATACATTAATATTGTTATATTCATTAATTCATATACATCGGCTGGAACGAATAATCACGCCAGGTAGCTATATGTGTCCTTTTCACCCTCGGCGCGTTCCAGATATTCCTTCTCTATCAGGATATCGATACATTTCTGTCGACAAAATTATTTTATTATTTTAAATAACCATAAGAATTGGGTAAACTCAGGGAAGGTAGTACGAAGGAATTGAATGAAAGTATCAATGTAGGTAAAAGTGAAGTTACTTCCTACAAATTGTAAGGTGAACTTAACAGTT
Organism: Epinotia brunnichana; assembly: GCA_963854355.1. Taxonomy (NCBI): domain Eukaryota; kingdom Metazoa; phylum Arthropoda; class Insecta; order Lepidoptera; family Tortricidae; genus Epinotia; species Epinotia brunnichana. The sequence continues at coordinate 3,772,969 of OY977962.1, read as the reverse complement.
TATGATAAGATATTTATAAATAAATAAAAAATGCAGGCTCGCTCCTAGCTGCTGGAATATATACTTAATATTATAAATGCGAAAGTGTGTCTGTTATCTCTTCACGCTTAAACCACTGAACCGATTTAGATGAAATTTGGTATAGAGATAGTTTGAGTCCCGGGGAAGGACATGGGATAGTTTTTATCCCGGAAATCATCCCCCAAGAGGGTGAAATGGGGGGTCAGTTTGTATGGAGTTACGATATAAACGATTTCCACGCGGACAGAGTCGCGGGCAGAAGCAAGGACCGAAAAACCCTATTTCAGTCTTAAGCCTATCGATTTGGTAACCCTATCAATTTGGTAACCGTATAACCCTTTCAGTAAGGTTATACCCTATAGTTATGGTAAACATATTGGATGTGGCAACCATAAGGTAACCATAAGTTAACCCTATTGATACAGGGTTTTGTTTTGGTTACCTTATGGTTACCACATCCGATATGCTTACCATAAGAATAGGGTTACCCTAGGTTACTTTATCATAAGGTTACCATTATGGATAGGCTTTTAAAAACCACTTCTAAAATAACCCTATGGAAAACCCTAATAAGGGAAACCGGTTCCGGTCCCTGGGCAGAAGCTAGTGTTACATATAAATTCTATTATTTGTCGGATTCCAAACTTTAAAAAAGGTTAAAAAAATATATAAATAAATATATATGAGTATGGGTAAATGGCCAAATAAAAAGATGGCACAAATCGTACTTGTGAACCGGGATCGGGAGGTTGAATGCGCTTCTCCTGCATAACCAAATGTGTTTAAGCGTGTTCGTCTGACTGTCTGTGTGTCTGTCTGTCTGTGTGTGTGTGTTACCTTGATGACGGGTACGCGCGGCTTGAACCGCGAGGACAGCTGGTTCAGCACCTCGACCACCAAATGCTGGTGTTTCAGCGTTTTTCTGGTCTTCATTATTCGCACGATCGCCGCCTGAGGAGAAAAGTAAGTTTTTAATTAGAAACTTGTGTTTACATCAAGAACCAGAAAACCCCTTTTTAGGTTTATGCATATCGATTTGGTAACCCTGTCAATTTGGTAACCTTACTGATAGGGTAACCCTATTGTTATGTTAACCATATCAGATGTGGTAACCATAAGTTTACCCTATTGAGATAAGGTTTTGTTTATGGTTAACTTATGGTATCATATATACATCCGATATGCTTACCATAACAATAGGGTTACCTATCAATAAGGTTACCTTATCATAGGGTTACCATTATGGATAGGGTTTAAAAAAAATAACCCTATGGAAAACCCTAATAAGGGAAACCGGTTCCGGTCCCAGGTTTGCATTACAATACAAATACTCTTTATTGCACTCTTCATTATATCAGCCGAAAGATGTCCACTGCTGGACATAGGCCTCCCCCATAGAGTGTTACAATGACTGGTCCTGCGCACGCATCCAGCGGACTCCCGCGACCTTTACCAGGCAGGGATTGTAACCCGGTTAACAGGGGTGTAGACTAATATTTTTTTACGATGCCATTCGAAACAGTTTTTGGAGAGGAACACATGTTTGTATGGGAGCAACTACAATTAAAGAACATAAATAACCAAAGACTGGCCTCGCTGGTGGTAGCTCAAAGCACTTCATACTAATTGACACAAAAGCATGACGTCACAATCCGCTATTTGTACTAACGATTAGTTGCTCCCATGTGGAAAATTAAGCAAATTGCTGTTTCGGTCGCGAAATACTGCGTTTAGGTGCATAGTTGTCATACAATGGGGAATGGATGAAAATTTTAGAAACGCCTGATTTTTTTTTTGGTGATAGGAATAACCTTCCTTAGCACCAGACAAAAGTTGCAGAATTTTCAGATGCGTCAATTATTTTTGAAAAATATAAACAGTTTCCTCACTTACGTTTCGTTGTTAGGACGGCGAATGAGACAATTTCCTTGATCCGTTTCATATTACATAAAAATATCATAAAAATCCGTGGTAAACTGACACTGACAATGATATTGACAGCTGCAGCAGCTATATCGGTCATTGCCAGGGTCAGATATTTAAAATATTTTTTTGTAATATGAGACGGATCAAGGAAAGTGTCTCATTCGCCGTCCTAACCACAAAACGTAAGTGAGGAAACTGTTTATATTTTTCAAAAATAATTGACGCATCAGAAAATTCTGCAATTTTTTTCTGGTGCTAAGAAAGGTTATTCCTATCACCAAAAAAAAATCAGACGTTTCTAAAATTTTCATCCATTCCTGGTGCTAAGGAAGGTTATTCCTATCACCAAAAAAATAATCAGGCATTTCTAAAATTTTCATCCATTCCCCATTCAGCGTAAGGGTTCTATTGGTAGCTTGTAATTTACTATTGGACAATAAAAAAAAATACATATTATTTCTAAACTTACAACTTCCATATTATCTTATTATTTTTTAAATGATATGTTGTAATTTATACTTTATTACAATAATGTGATGCTTTACTATCCATTTAGCAACGTTATCAATTTTAACATTAGGTATAATGCCTATTAACGAACCAGCGGCGGTACCACGAACTTCGAATCTCGAACTTCGTATATCTCCGTCTCCGTCGCTCGAGTACCATAAACCATGAGTGCGATAGACACGGAGATATACGAAGTTCGACATTCGAAGTTCGTGGTTATAGTTCTGCTCACAAAAATTGACGAGAATCGGTCGAGAAATGCGACACTTCTCTACAACAGCCGTACAGCGTGTCAGACGCCGGACGTACGAACGATTATTGGCCCAATGCTTCAGCATAGAACTTCGTTCGCTTTGCTCGCTCGTAGAATGAATTACCTGTATGAGCATTTTCCTGTCCTCCTCGATGTGTTTGTGCGTGGCTTCCTGTTCCACCTTCAGCTCCGTCTTCAGCGGGATGTTGATGTTCACCCGAAGCTTCTTACTGCAACAGAAAGTTTCAAATAATTATACGACAGAATAAGAAATATACTAGTTCTAAAGTAAGGTTTAAATCCACGAAACTTGTGTTTTTTTGGGCATTTTCAAAAATGCGTGTGCCCAATTAGCGTGAGTTGTTAAATAAAAATTAACTCAGTGTCAGTTTTGTGACGAAAGTTAAGCATACAAATGATGTGAAAATGAACTTGTTTCACATTTAAATAACGTGTATATGCATATCACAATATCACTAGTGGCGTGCACAGAGTTTTTAGACAGGGTAGACAAAAAAAAAAATAGCTACTTAAGTACCAAGTCGTTATTGATGGGTGTGGGTGTGATTTGTCATCTTAAATATTAGATTAGATTAGATTATTTATTTCATGATAAAAAAATACATTACAAATTTGCTTTCATGTCAAAAAAATAAGATTATTTATCACGATCGTCAAAAACAAAGAAAAAATAAAGATATAATATTCAATTATTACAATGTCAACAAATTTACTCAATAACGAGTAAATATAAAAATAAAACAAAATCAAAAGAACAAATATGTCAACCACTAGGTATCGTCGTTCAATTTACAATATAGTGTAATGTGCATTAGAATATAGGTGATATTTAATGTCAAATCATATTAAAACAAATGTAAATAGGTAAAAACAATAATTTAACATGTCAGATCAAGATCCATATACTCTTTAACTGAGTACAATGGATTTTCCAATAAAAGGTATTTCAGGCGGCGTCTAAATGCTTCATCAGATGGTTCCAGTCTAAGATATTAATAGATTGATAGGTTTTTACACTTATCAATTTGCGTATATTCACTAAAATACCGCATTAAGGCACCGATTTAAGGCATGCCTCTAAGTGTTTGTGTACTCCGACCTTTCGCGCGTTTTTTCCGCGAAATAAAGTTTAGAAAACGCAGTACCTATATATAATATTTAGCTCACACATTTCACTACGACAACTTTCACAATTCAAATTAACCATTTTTCCAACTAAATTAGCTAACTTTTCGTTATTTGTAGTATAAGTAGGTTAAATTGTTATTTGTTATACAAGGGGAGAAAGTTGTATTTTACCTGCGAGTGTTTCAACACACGAGACGTAAAATAACTTTTTAATACAGTTGCTCAAAAAGTGGTACTTTTTGTGGCTGCGTAGCGTACGAGAAGCTCAATTTCTCGAACTAGTGCTTTTTACTTTTTAGTTCCAAACTATACTTTCGAAACGCAGTAATTTTATATTAGATTTTTTACTTGGAAATTATGAAATTAAAAACGCTTACGAATACTAGGAGTATTTATTTTTGATCGCGTTAGTATGAAAGTCATTTTTGAAGCTGAAAATGTACGCATCACGTCGCCCGCAGCCCGTTATAGTCATACCCCTGCACCCGCGCGCCGCGCAGGCGAGGACCGAGTTAAACGGTCCACCTATAGGTACCAGGAGCGCATACGCAAGCAGAAGTTTCGATGCAGCCACTAACAGTTGAGATCGAGGTACAATAATATAAATTTATTTAAAGAATTCATTAATATATAAATGACGAATATTAATTTATTATTTTTTCGCAATTGTATTAAAAAACGTCGTTTACAACACGTGTGAAATGTCTTTTACCACTCGTACCGAGTCTTGCCACTCGCTTTCAGCTCGTGGCAAGATACCTCGGTACTAGTGGTAAAAAGACATTCTTTTCACACTAGTTGTAAAATGTACTATTTCACCCGTGTATAACACAAATCTTTTCACCTCACTGCAGCGAGGAAAATAAGAAGGGTAAAAAAAAGTTTAAAAAAAGTTTTTGTTTTAAAAAAAATTCAAAAAAAATAAAAAAAAGTTATAACAAAAGTTAAATATTTTTTTTTAAATTAAAAAAAAAAAAAAATAAGTTAAAAGAAGGTAAAAAAAAATATGTGACATAAAATATACAAAAAAGTCAAAGAACCAAAAGTCATTGAACGTTCTACGTCGTAGTACTTTTAACGTTTTACGTCTACTTTCTTCACATGTGGATAAAAAGCAATTTTCTCAATAGATATCAAACATACAAAAAGGCCTTTCCGAGCAAGTGAGGTGAAAATAAAAATAAAGCACTGCACATCCGTGCCGCCAACAGGTCGTAACTTCGTACGAACTCTGTAGGGACTTGTGGCCTTTTGGCTGGGGAGGTAGTTTAGTGTTTTCGGTGTACCGCGTTAATAATTATTATATTTTTTTAATTAAGTGAGCGCTTCGCCAAAAAACACCAACTTTATTTATTTTTGTTTTTAGTCCCCATTGTTTATTAATTTTTTCACCTCACTAGCTCGGAAAGGCCTTTTTGTATGTTTGATAGTCTGACCAGCGTCGTGACAGTGAAAAATGGCGGAAAATTAAAAAAAACGCATGCTGGTAACACGAAATGTATGGAGCCGTCATAAGTACTTATAACTGACAGTTTATTTCATAGGTAAAATTGTTGCCATATAAATAATTTGATAAAAATGCTACTGTCACGACTCGCTGGTCAGACTCTATCTATTGAGAAAATCGCTTTTTATCCACATGTGAAGAAAGTAGACGTAAAACGTTAAAAGTAGGTACTATGACATAGAACGTTAAATGTTTATTTTTGTTTTTTGTTTATTTTATGTGACATATATATTTTTTATTTTTTTTTCAGCTTTGTTTTAACTTTTTTTTTTAATTTTTTTAAACTTTTTTAACTTTTTTTTTACTTTTTTAAACTTTTTTTTATGCCCTTTTTCTTCTTTTCCTCGCTGTAGTGAGGTGAAAAGATTTGTGATATACACGGGTGAAAAGTTATTTTACGTCTCGTGTGTTGAAACACTCGCAGGTAAAATACAACTTTCCCCCCTTGTATAACAAATAACTATTACAAAGTGAGTTCGTTTGATATTACATATTTTTTATTTCACGTGTTACATTCAACACCCTTGTGCAGTAAGATAATAACCGTTGATGCTAAATTAAATTATTTTGTACAAAAATTCCCGGGAGCACCTGTATATTAGTTACTCGTATGCACCGACATCCGAGACGGACATTTTTTTTTTAAATCTTTTTTTAAGGAGCTTAGTCGTTAAACGAGAATGTCGCTCCATACATCCGCTGGTGGAGATACCAGTGGCGGAGCGTCCATTCAAGCCGATTGCCACCGGCTTGCTTAAAATGTCTTGCTATGTATTACCAAACTCATAAATCATAAAAAAACAGCCCTTTTTTGGGTCCGGGTTGTCCAGTGAAAATTCTCACGCGCCGCAACTGGGAGATACAGCTATCTAATGCACAATTTGTAGGTCTTATAAAATGATTTCACTTGCGCTGACTCAGGATCAGCCAGCGCCGCGTTACAAATCCGGTGTGGTAGGTAGTGCCAAAGGAGTCCCCCGTACACATTCCATTAAGGTCCTCGACCACGTACCGGCTTGGGCGGCGTGGGTAGGCCCCCCACAAGGTGGACTGATGACCTGGTAAAGGTCGCGGGAGTCCGCTGGATGCGGGTGGCGCAGGACCGGTCGCTTTGGCACTCTTTGGGGGAGGCCTATGTCTAGCAGTGGACGTCTTTCGGCTGATATGATGATGATGATGATACGTCCTCTATTTTGACGGACGTATTATCGACGTATATACGCCCTACGCATTACCCTGATGGGTATGGCCTCGTGGCCATCACGTGACTTACTTCTTATATCCTACATAGAGCTCCACGATGGAGGCTTCCGTGAGTTCCGACTCGTCTTCCTGGCACACCAGCAGTTTGGCCTTCAGCAGTATTTGCAGCACCTGAGGACAAGATACAAATCTATTCATATTCATTAAGCTAAAGGTGCAAAGGATAGTAGTCAAAAAGTAGCCGAAAACACCTCGCGTGATTTGTGCACACGCCCTATGGGGGGGGGCAGATATTGATGGGTGGCCAGCTACTGGCGATTTACTCAAGTTCCCTAGCTCGAAATATGAAAGAGATGACATCCCACTTTGCCCTACTTCTCTCAGAAGAGACCCGTGGTCCGTTTCATGGAGCTAAAAGTAGAAAACAAAACATTGCTTCAAGTCTAAACAGCATGGCTCGGGTACCGATATTTTTTCAAACAGTACGTAGGGTAAATCGTTAGTAGCTAGCCACCGTTCAATAACTGGCCACGTGGCACTAAGTTAGTTAGTTAAGTATTCATTAAAAAAATATTATTAGAAGAGGATGATATCATTCCAATTTCCCCCCAAATTTTGTCTTTTTCGGCTGGTTTTTATAGCCCGTTTCACTTAAATCATATAGTATTGCGTATTGCGACACTAAATTGATCAATATCTGATGAAGTGAACCTGTGCACTTCGTACCTGAACCAGGAAGTCTCCCTTGATCCCGGTGTGTTGTTCCAGCTGGCGCACGCTCCACTGTCGCTGCGTCAGTGACGCCGGAGCCGCTCTGGTCGGAAGTGAACCTGTGCACATCGTACCTGAACCAGGAAGTCTCCCTTGATCCCGGTGTGTTGTTCCAGCTGGCGCACGCTCCACTGTCGCTGCGTCAGTGACGCCGGAGCCGCTCTGGTCGGAAGTGAACCTGTGCACATCGTACCTGAACCAGGAAGTCTCCCTTGATCCCGGTGTGTTGTTCCAGCTGGCGCACGCTCCACTGTCGCTGCGTCAGTGACGCCGGAGCCGCTCTGGTCGGAAGTGAACCTGTGCACATCGTACCTGAACCAGGAAGTCTCCCTTGATCCCGGTGTGTTGTTCCAGCTGGCGCACGCTCCACTGTCGCTGCGTCAGTGACGCCGGAGCCGCTCTGGTCGGAAGTGAACCTGTGCACATCGTACCTGAACCAGGAAGTCTCCCTTGATCCCGGTGTGTTGTTCCAGCTGGCGCACGCTCCACTGTCGCTGCGTCAGTGACGCCGGAGCCGCTCTGGTCGGAAGTGAACCTGTGCACATCGTACCTGAACCAGGAAGTCTCCCTTGATCCCGGTGTGTTGTTCCAGCTGGCGCACGCTCCACTGTCGCTGCGTCAGTGACGCCGGAGCCGCTCTGGTCGGAAGTGAACCTGTGCACATCGTACCTGAACCAGGAAGTCTCCCTTGATCCCGGTGTGTTGTTCCAGCTGGCGCACGCTCCACTGTCGCTGCGTCAGTGACGCCGGAGCCGCTCTGGTCGGAAGTGAACCTGTGCACATCGTACCTGAACCAGGAAGTCTCCCTTGATCCCGGTGTGTTGTTCCAGCTGGCGCACGCTCCACTGTCGCTGCGTCAGTGACGCCGGAGCCGCTCTGGTCGGAAGTGAACCTGTGCACATCGTACCTGAACCAGGAAGTCTCCCTTGATCCCGGTGTGTTGTTCCAGCTGGCGCACGCTCCACTGTCGCTGCGTCAGTGACGCCGGAGCCGCTCTGGTCGGAAGTGAACCTGTGCACATCGTACCTGAACCAGGAAGTCTCCCTTGATCCCGGTGTGTTGTTCCAGCTGGCGCACGCTCCACTGTCGCTGCGTCAGTGACGCCGGAGCCGCTCTGGTCGGAAGTGAACCTGTGCACATCGTACCTGAACCAGGAAGTCTCCCTTGATCCCGGTGTGTTGTTCCAGCTGGCGCACGCTCCACTGTCGCTGCGTCAGTGACGCCGGAGCCGCTCTGGTCGGAAGTGAACCTGTGCACATCGTACCTGAACCAGGAAGTCTCCCTTGATCCCGGTGTGTTGTTCCAGCTGGCGCACGCTCCACTGTCGCTGCGTCAGTGACGCCGGAGCCGCTCTGGTCGGAAGTGAACCTGTGCACATCGTACCTGAACCAGGAAGTCTCCCTTGATCCCGGTGTGTTGTTCCAGCTGGCGCACGCTCCACTGTCGCTGCGTCAGTGACGCCGGAGCCGCTCTGGTCGGAAGTGAACCTGTGCACATCGTACCTGAACCAGGAAGTCTCCCTTGATCCCGGTGTGTTGTTCCAGCTGGCGCACGCTCCACGCCGTGTTCTCGTTGTACTGCAGCAGCACCGCCATCTGGAAGGTGCTGGCTTGCAGTGTGTATCTGCAAAAGGCATTTTCATATGAAACGAGTCCTTTTACTACAACGCTTGTGGATCGTGACGTTACGATCCCCTAGCGTTTTCTCTCTCTAACAAGCAATATTAAAACAGTTGTAGCCTCGTAGTTTTTTGAGATATCCAAATGGGATTTTCGTTTCTAGGCATATTTTTTTGGCCTACTAATACATTTTGAGTCTACACCCGTTGGTTCATTCGTTTGGTAGCTACGATACCACAGACATACAACGTGTCCCAAAACTCAACGATAAGCCGGCACCAGAGGATGGAGCTACTTATGATTAGTCGAGAAAAAATAAGGAAAAAAATATATCTCAATTATTTTAGAAATTACAGAAAAAAAATGAAATTCATCGAAAATCGACATTCCTAATGGTATTTTTAACGACCATGTCTACAAATATTCAAATATTACTGTTTTTTTTTTGTTTTTGGAAACTTAAGTAGCCCTGCTATCTAACACAGTTCTTAAAAATACCATAATACATGTAGTTTTTACACAAAAAATAATCAAAATTCATTTTGTCCCTACAATTTTGAAAGATTTTTTCTTACAGTCCACTTTCAATCATCATGGTGTAAAAAAATTGTATTGACACCACTATGGCAATTATTTTCAAAAGTTGACGCAACTAACCAAGATTCCAAAATGATATAATACTTTGGGAAACCTAGTCACAACAAAAAACAACGAATTTATAAACAAGAACCGACATTTTTCGGATGAATCAACCTGCAAGAAAGATGGCTATTCAAATCTACACAACTTACATAGTTGGAGCAATGAAAATCCGCACCTGATGAGAGAAGACAAATCTCAGTATCAATTCAAGGTTAACTTATGAACGGGCATCTTAAATGGAAATGTAATTGGACCCTTTGAGTTACAAGGAAACCTTAATGGTGATGGCTATTTGAACTTTTTACAAAACGACTTGCCTGAATTATTAGAAGACGTGCCTTTACGTGATTTACAAAACATGTGGTTTCAAAATGATGGTTGCCCAGCTCACTATGCCCGTGCAGTGCGAGAATACTTAAACCAAGAGTATCCAGGGCGTTGGATCGGGCGACTTGGTCCTATCTTGTGGCCACCCCGTTCGCCCGACCTGAACCCCCTGGACTTCTTCTACTGGGGCTGTCTTAAAGACAAAGTCTACTCAAAACCCATAGCAACATTGGACGAGCTTCGCCAAAAAATCACACAAGCTGCGGATCATATCAATGGTAGAAGATATGCACGACGGATAAAACGATCATTTCTAAGGCGATGTCATGTCTGTATTAATGCCGGTGGCAGGCAATTTGAACATTTACTGTAGTATTAATAATGTAGTAAATGAATTAAAAAAAATTAAAAAAAATTGTACCATTTCTTTGCATTTATTCAACATTTTTCAACAACAAAAATCCTTTTTTGGGTACAGTAAAAGTGATTACCGCCAACATTAAATAATGTCGATTCTTGTTTAAAAATTCGTTGTTTTTTTTTGTGACTAGGTTTCCTAAAGTATTATACCATTTTGGAATCTTGGTTAGTTGCGTCAACTTTTGAAAATAATTGCCATTGTGGTGTCAATACAATTTTTTTACACCATGATGATTGAAAGTGGACTGTAAGAAAAAAATCTTTCAAAATTGTAGGGACAAAATCGATTTTGATAATTTTTTGTGTAAAAACTACATGTATTATGGTATTTTTAAGAACTGTGTTAGATAGCAGGGCTACTTAAGTTTCCAAAAACAAAAAAAAAAACAGTAATATTTGTAGACATGGTCGTTAAAAATACCATTAGGGATGTCGATTTTCGATGAATTTCATTTTTTTTCTGTAATTTCTAAAATAATTGAGATATATTTTTTTCCTTATTTTTTCTCGACTAATCATAAGTAGCTCCATCCTCTGGTGCCGGCTTATCGTTGAGTTTTGGGACACGTTGTATACTTATAAAACCCGACATTTGCGTTGGGGGGTTACAAATCGGTTTACTATTTTTCCAAAAGCGTTATACGGTGGGTTTAACAAACCCAAAAAACGTAGTTTTGAACAAGTCCACTTGCAGACGTAACCTTAGTAACGAGCAAAGAAAAAAGTCACATCTTAAAAACTTATAACACCCCTCGCTTTCGTCGGGGTTTAAAAAATTGTTTGGCGCAAATTACACAAATTTATCTCTGCCAGATTCTAGGGTTTTTGGTAGTCTATGCTGTCTATGACAACTATGACGAATTTTACAGCAGAACACTGATAATTTGAAAATAAAGAATTATATTATGATACTTAATGATAATAATAAATAGACGTACGAATCCAAAATTTAATGATCATCATCATCATCATCATATCAGCCGAAAGACGTCCACTGCTGGACATAGGCCTCCCTAAAGAGTGCCACAATGGCCAGTCCTGCGCCACCCGCATTCAGCGGACTCCCGCGACCTTTACCAGGTCATCAGTCCACCTTGTGGGGGGCCTATCCACGCCGCGCCTTCCGGTACGTGGTCGCCACTCGAGAACCTTTCCGCCCCAGCGGCCATCGGTTCTACGTGCAATGTGCCCCGCCCACTGCCACTTAAGTTTAGCGATGCGGAGATTAAATGATGTATAAACCTAATTATATTCTATTAGGAAACAAAAGTACCAATTGACCATGAAGTGTAACTATTTGTATTAATATTTTTTTCATTTTCATTTTCGTTGTCGAGCGAAAGTCTCCTACTAGGAAACTAGGATGCTACCAGGGAAGCATAAAGATGAAGGTCTCTCTACTCTTGTTGTAAAGGCCTCACACATTGTTTAACCCAATGATAACGGAAGTTTCTTAGCGGAAAGATACCAGGAGGACATAAAGATGAAGGTAACATACCTTACTCTACTCTTGTTGTAAAGGCCTCACACATTGTTTGACCCATGATAACGGAAGTTTGTTAGCGGAAAGATACCAGGAGGACATAAAGATGAAGGTAAAGACCTGTTCTTGAAGCAGTTGGTAACCAGCTCGCCCTTGCTCATGTTGTAGAGCCAGTTGAGTTTGCGGCCGGAGTGCTGCGACGAGTAGAACGTGGTGAAGCGGCTTACGGACCGCTCCAACTGAAAAAAAAACATACTCACTTTATACGAGCTGTGTTAGGGCAATTTCATTTTCGATTTCCGTTCACCGTAAAAGCTGAAAACGTTTTTTTTTTTTTTAATACTACGTCGTTGGCAAACTACCTGATGGTAAGTGGTTCCGTCAAAATTTTCATTTTTGGACAAGCTTTTATTGCCGAGGTTCTCAATTCGTCTGTTTTTTTTTTACACTACCGGTCAAAAGTTTAAGTTCACTCTATGTTTTAGGTACAAATGAGTACTTTTGGACAATATTTTTTTGCAGTTCGGAAGCCGAAATTTGTTTCCAACTGATCCGTTATTGTTTCCAGAGATTTGTTTAATTAGTCAGACACAATTCACGTACATTTCTAAACAACGCATTCCCTGAAATCTTATAGGAATGACGGCAAAGGCTGGGTCATATATGGCCTTGCCACTTAAAACGTACAATGATCATATACAATGTTGGTTTTTAGGGAATCAGTTGTTTAGAAATCTACGTAAATTGTGTCTGACTAATCAAACACATCTCTGTAAACAATAACGAATCAGTTGGCAACAATTTTCGACATCTGAACTGCAAAACATTATCGCACAAAAGTACAAATTTGTACCAAAAACAAAGGGTGAACTTAAACTTTTGACTGGTACTGTATGTGTGTATGTTACGCGATATCTCGGTAATTTATGATCCGATTTGAAAACATTTTTCCTTGATTGAAAGCATATACTTCCAGATGATGGGATCCTGGAGAAATCGAGGGAACTTTTCGAATTTTATAGGCAAACTTGAAGCAGTTTGGCTACTGATTTGAAGTCAGTTAAAACTTTGTTTTGTAAGTACAACTATCTGTATACCGCCATCAACTGCTCGTTGAGAGGATTCTAACGAGCCCAAACTCAACGGGGTTATATTAGTCGGGCAAAATCTAATCGTTAACAGACGCTTTCCGTTCGGTAAAATTTAACGTTTTTCATGGCTGACTGGTACAGCAACATTTGATATATCGCTGCCCCAATATTATAGTGTTCTATGTTGCACTTTTAGCAACTTGAAATTTGAATTTTGTCAGAGTGCAGGTGCTAAATTGAAGTACCCCGAAAATGTAACATAGAACCCTATAATATTGGGGCAGCGATATCGTAACGTTTATTTTGCGGAAACTACTGACTTTTAACAACTATTATATTACTAAATTAACCTAATGTACGACTCAGACAAATATTTTAAAATTTAAATACAAAAAGTGGAGTTACTAAATAAATTACATCAAACTTTACATCATGTCTAACATTACGTTATGTCACACGTTACGTTTATCATCATCCTCCTAGCGTTATTCCCGGTTGTGCCCCTAAAGGAGCCCGGGGTCCGCTTCGACACCTAATCCCAAGATTTGGCACAGGCACTAGTTTTACGAAAGCGACTGCCATCTGACCTTCCAACCCAGACGGAAAACTAGACCTTATTGGGATTAGACCGGTTTCCTCACGATGTTTTCCTTCACCGAAAAGCTAACGGTAAATATTTCGTACATAAGTTCCGAAAAACTCATTGGCACGAGCCGGGATTCGAACCCGCGACCGCCGCTCGACAGCCGCATGCCTTAACCATTAGGCTACCGTAGCTTCACACGTTACGTTTATACCGAATGTTATTATTATTATTATTACACTATGAGACGCACCCGATCTTGTGTGTGCGTGTGCTTGAGTGCGTGTATGTAATTTTTTTTATACAACTAGGCACGGTGGCAAGCAATCTTACGGCCTGCCTGATGTCAAGCAGGTACCGTAGCCTATGGACACTTGTGACTCCAGAAGAATCACAAGCGCGTTGCCGACCCTTTATTCACCTGAGGATTCGCTGTGTTGGCAGATAGAGACATGCAGGTCCCTCACTCCCAACACAGCGCACCCTAGGGAGCTCTGGCGAACTTACTCACCACCAGGAACACAACACCACATACTTAGCATGCAATAATATAGCAACACTACAAAGCAGTGGTGCTATTATGGCTGCGGTCTTCTGTAAGGTGGAGGCCCAACTGCGGACTTCCCCAGTTGGGCTGCTCCACATACGAGCGAGATGATATTCCGATGTGCCCTAACTCTCTAAAAGGTAAATGTATGTTTGCATGTCTGTCTTTGTCTCACCTCGGTGGGCAGCTGGAATGACGAGGACTGCTGGAACGGCCACGAGCCCGAGGAGAGTACTTGGATGCTGAAGTCGATGTGCAGCGACGGTTCCGAGCTGTTTGACATGTGCTTCCGGAAGTTCTCGTTAAGGTCCTTTGATACTCCAATGTCCTGTTCAAAGAACAATACACAGTTTTGCTATAAAAAATGTGCAAGCCTTACTTATTAGCCATTGAAACGAACGACCTATGGGGTCAATCGAAGAGGGGGAAGGGGATACCTTGCCGTAATACAGTGCAAACTAGTACGGAAGGTAGCTTACTTTTACCTCGAAGTGTATACCTACCTGTTATAAAAATAAGAACATCTGTAGTAATAGTCCAACTTGTTTACCATACTTAGTATAAAACTAAATGATGTACTTAATTTAAGTAAGCGATAAATAAATAAATTGATTGAAATAAATTGATTGATTGAAGAGTTTCACCTCCTGGCACCATCATCTGATCAACTTGATGGTAACAAAGTATTGTTTTGTCAATTCTATGTATTACAAGAACTGCCGCGGCTTTGCAAGAGTATTGCAAAGAATTCAAGCAAACCCTATGCCTAAGCCTATGTCCATCCAAAAAGTTCACTATGGATAATGATAACAAAAAAAATATTGACATCGGAAAAATGGTTCCAGAGATCACCACATACAAACTTACAAGGCTACAATCTCACAGACTTCTTCTTTCTATATTAGAATAGATTAAACACGCGGCCCAGCAAGTATTTGTTGGTAATTTGAACAAATTTCGGATATAATAGACTATTCTACGATTTTTTTATATATAGGTATTTTAAAATGTTCGTATAGATTCGATAGTCAACTGGTTTTTTTTTTCCTCAAAATAGTCTTGTTTTTATAACAACAAAATAGTTATATATTCGTATTTCTTATGGTAAAAACGTTATAAACAAAATACTTAAATAATTTAATTTTGTTAGATGAAAATACCCTATTGTTAACGGTATCATACCTGGAACATCCTCTGCAGTTTACTCGTGTACTCAAACCCGCACGCCTGCTTCAGTTTTGAGATCATTGATGCCTGTAAACAACACAACAGCAATTAGAAACATTGTAAATGTAAATAATTTATACCCATTAAGAACCAGACTCTAATTTTGTACAGTCACCAGCAGAAGTTGCTAAGCGGTCCTAGTGCTCAAAATGATCTACACACAAACGATGTACATCCAGCACAAATGGAAAATTGACTACTCGAAATTATTGATCGAGTCTGAATAATGTCAATTTGAAAATCCTCGACATAGAAAATTGTCCAGTCTGAATAATGCTAAAATGTAATTGTCCTAAGTAAAATTGAGATACTTAATATAGGTCGAAAGAAATGCGTCATACGTGCACTCTTTGATATTAATTAAAACTAGACTACATTCACTTTGCAAGTATTTGAATATGAACCTATTTCATACTGGACAAAATTCCATTTGGGCTAGATTCATTATGAACAAGAAAAAAAAATTGCGGACAATCTTACACAAAAACATTATATTTCATGGTAGTAATGGTGCAAGTAGTGCACCTTATTTCACTTTAATGACCTGGACGTTAATAATTCTCGGAAATATTCTCTAACAGTGATGCTAATGAACTTGTATTAGAGTTTTATGGTGACCAGACCGATTTGTGTTTAATTCGGTCTTAATTAATAAAATCACATTGTTCTTTCAAATGTTCTACAAGTTTGATTGCTTGTGGTGAAAAAAAATATGTATGAGGACCAGAGTGGCCAACTTCCTGAAAAATAGTTTATCTAATACTGATTCTAAAATGGTATAACA
Organism: Epinotia brunnichana; assembly: GCA_963854355.1. Classification (NCBI taxonomy): domain Eukaryota; kingdom Metazoa; phylum Arthropoda; class Insecta; order Lepidoptera; family Tortricidae; genus Epinotia; species Epinotia brunnichana. The sequence continues at coordinate 3,756,906 of OY977962.1, read as the reverse complement.
CATGCCATTTACATCTTTACAAATAAAGATGTTGCTATAAATGTTCACTTTTAAACACATTGTTTTGGTACAATTCGCTCTTCGAAAAGTGCGAATATCTCGAAAACCAGGGGACTTTTACTAAACCTCAAAGTCGATTTTCTGGACTAGTCTAAAGGTGCCCTAACTAAGCAAAGCTTGTACTAAGGGTACAGTCGCCATCACATACATCGGAACACACCTCTATTTTCAAGGCATTAGGGTTGTACAAAATGGGAATGAACACTGAGAACCTAGGTGTCTTTAGGTAATTTGCTTACATACCATTGATTAGATGCGCAGTCCAGGGTTCAAGAGTCACAGCCAGTCACAGGCACACACACGAATTCACACGCGGGCTAGGTTAGGTATGTGACATCACAGGTGGAGCGACATACGCCCTATTCGAATGCAAGCAATGGGTCATCTGTCGGTCATTGTCATTAGGTAAGCGCGGTGCGCCCGGGAGTTGGTGGGGATGCAAGATTGTTTATTGAACAAGGGTGCATGCGCCGATATTTTTGAACACCTATAGTGTACCTATGTATGTGATGGCGACTGTACTAGACGAAGATAAACATACTTATATAGATATAAATAAATACTTAAATACATAGAAAACCTCCATGACTCAGGAACAAATATTCGTGCTCATCACACAAATAAATGCCCTTACCGGGATTCGACCCCAGGACCTCTAGCTTCGTAGGCAGGGCCACTACCAACTACGCTAAAGCGGTCGAATAAATGATTGAGTTTGTTACTTACTTCGGCATCGTCGCTCGCCGACATATGTTGGACGAGCCGCTTGGCGAGCATTTTGCTGTAGAACTTCTGGAAGACGTCCTTGTCCTCAATGTATTTAAACACAACCATCTGGAACAACACGAATATGTTGAGAACTGCATTTAAACTATATTGAAATATTTACATCACATAGTTACTAGAAAATAGAACGAATGTCATTTACTATGTCCGTGACGTCACGAACCTGTAGTAATTTCCTTCTCTAGCTATTGAAATTATAATTTACTTTTTAATACAGTTGCTCAAAAAGTGGTACTTTTTGTAGCTGCAAATCGTGCGCAAAGTTGTATTTAGCGCACTAGTGCTTTTTACTTTTCCACGTGTATCGAACGACGTTTTTTAATACAGTTGCGAAAAAATAAGAAAAACAACAAGTAAGGAATTTGAAACTTTTATATTATTACTTCTGTAACATCATTGTAATCAATCATCCCCTATTTTCCTACCCTCAAGGTTGGTTTTTTTTCCAAATTTATATGGTACCAACTTCGGGATATCTTATCTTATCTAGGTGAGGGCCCTTTCGGATGCACTTCGTCCCAGTGGGATCTTTTGTGCATTTGCCCTCTCCTTTATGCCTGCTCCCAGGCTTGCTCCATCATTTCCACAAAGCGGATGATGCAGTTCGCCAGGAGCACCTTGAATTCCTTTGGTTGTGGATAGCCGTTACCAAAGTAGTTCATTCTTTGTCTGGCAAGGGCATGACATTCACACAATAAGTGTTCCATAGTCTCATCCTCCTCGCCACACATTATACAGTCTAAACTATCCGATAGTCCCATCTTGGCCAAGAGATCCTTGACCCCGAAGTGACCTGTGAACACCTCAGATATAATTCTGAGTTGCTTCCTACTGGATTTCCAGAGTTTTCTGGTCCAGCCCGAGTCCACTCCTATGAAGAGCTTAGAGTGCCTTAAGCCAGCCTCATTCCTCCACTCGTGTTGGTGTTTGGTTTTGGCGAAGGCTTTAAAGGCCGATATTATGGTCCCCTGCGAGAGTCCCACAAATGGTTCTGGACCTACAAAGTGATTTGTAGAGCCCCCTCTTGCAAGCTCATCTGCTCTTTCAAGTCTTATTGTGCCTTCCAAGTCTGTTTAGTGCTTGGACGTCATTATAAATTAATCTAGAATCCACTGTCGGCGCCGTAAGCGCTTTAAGGGCCGCTTGACTGTCACTGAGTATTGCCCTTTGGTTCGCCTGTCTATATTCTCCTGTACACAGGCAATTATGGCGTACTTCGGGATAGGTATACCCTTTCCCATAATAAAATCGTTTTTTTCGTCGGTTGAAAAGAGTAGTAACTTGGTATTTTATTTGAGATACTTGAATAGTAGGGCTATATCGGATACATTGGTTCTGCTGCGGGTAACCTCATTTCTGATGCGATCACGCAGAGAAACGAAACCAAGATAACCGATATAACCCTTGACACACGTAGAACCGATGGCCGTTGGGTCGGAAAGGTTCTCGAGTGGCGACCACGTACCGGCTTGCACAAGGTGGACTGATGACCTGATAAAGATCGCGGGAGTCCGCTAGATGCGGGTGGCGCAGGACCGGTCATTTTGAACCTCTTTGGGGGACGCCTATGTCCAGTAGTGGACGTCTTTCGGCTGATATGAAGACGATAATGATGACTTGAATAGGATTTTCATTTGTATTTGGTTTTCTTTCTTTTGGGCCAGCCGCAGCCAGCAATGGCCACAGCGTTTTTTTGGCTAGAGGTAGCAAACTGTGGCGTTTAAAGTTATAGGACCCTACTACACCATCCTCCCAATAATATGTATTATTATCATAAAATACTCCAGAACTGATAGAAAAAGAAAACAATATTCATTTGGTTGCACTTAAAACGTTGTATTATATTATTAGATAATTGTGAACCCCTTCCTATATCTTATTCTCGATTTTATTTATTATTTCAACTATGAGGAAACGCTGCACATCCCTGGCGCGCAGGGTGCGGGCTAGCTCTAGTGGTATCCTGAGGGCATTTGCGGAGAGGTTTGACTGTGAGTATGTGAATCACTGCCATATGATCCACGTACTGACAGTCAAGCCCTATTATGTACTGTCCTTATTTTATATGTATTAGGTTATAGTACTTACTAACTTTAGGCTAAGAAACTGTAACTATCTTTATCTATGATCCCAGTTGGTCGAAATAAATGTCTTGAATTGAATTGAATGGGCCATGCGCATGTACAGTCAACCAATTTGATTTCTGGGCCACTTCGTACCTTGTCACAATGACAATGATAAGAGATCTCTAGGGGCTTTCATATTGACTTTTACTGTGACAAGGTACGAAATGGCCCAGAAATCAAATTGGTTGACCGTACGTTAAGCGGTGTTGAGATGTGTCAAAACAGGTACTAATTTCTCTCACACAATAGGTCGACGCTTGGCTCGTATATTTATTTTAATACGATTAATTCGCATGATATCGTTTACGAGTGTAACGCCATATTCAGGGTTCGAGAGGATAATTATCGTGATAATAACAGATGGATAATTATCAATTGATAAAATTCAAAAATTGCGCTCGTGAAAGTGAACCTTACGCACAAAGTGTCAACGTGACGCGTGGGGATTCCCCTTACAAGAAAAATCATCAAAAATAATAGAAAAATATTTCTTATACTGGTGATAATTATCCAATACGTATCCGATAATTATCAAGAAGCGTAATTATCTTGATAATTTCGAACCCTGGCCCCGTAGCATTGATGGCCTTATCACGCGATAAGTGACAAGATAACAGCGTCGTCTCGTTCTATCGAACGGTGTCAGCCAGGGACGGATGCTCTATCATGTCACTTATCGCGTGATCTATCCATGCTATCCGTCCTGGCTTCATTCACTGCCAAGAACAGACTTTCACTGACAAGAAGAACTTAAAAGATCGCGATTCAGTCTCATCTATAGACCTGTCTCTGTACCATGACAAAGAGAGTACCCGGAAAAATGCTCCTGAAGACCGTATGGATGGAGCTAAACATCAGCAAACTACAACCCGCAAACCAAAGTTACTCCTTCTGTCTGATTTTCATGGTGCTGACCTGCTACTACCTTTATCAAAAATAAGAAGAAATGACTACGATTTTACAGCAGACATTATAAAATACGGAACAACCGAACGAGTTCTACAAGGAGTAAAAGGAAAAATTGCTGAATTTACAAAAAGTGATTGTTTAGTTGTAATGTGTGGTAGTAGTGACTACAATATTAATTCTGTAAATAAGGTTCTCAATATCTTAGAAGATACTGCTAAAAACGCCACTCACACCAATGTAATATTTTGCGATATACCATATAGCATAAATAAATATGCCGACCAATACAACAGTTATGTCGAGAAAATTAATTATGCATTGCATGAAACGTTTACAAAACAATGTTCTCATGTTTGGCTTCAACCGAACAGTATTTATTTAGGACATTTTGACTATATAGTTGATGGAAATGAACTCAATTCAAGAGGCAAATATTCAAAATTATTTAAAATTCAAATTATTCAACCACCGAGGAAGTTAGCGTTTCTTACCAACATATATCAGTTTTACACCAAAATATTAATGGATTAATAAATAAGGCTAATGCATTAAGTGTCCATTTACAAAGTTTTGTGAATATCGGAAAGCCCATAGATGTTATTTGTATCACAGAACACAATATGAAATATGATGACGAAAATCAATTAATGATAGTCAACTATTGCCTAGCTGCTCATTTCTGCAGAAAAAGTAGAGATGGTGGTTCATGCATATTAGTGAGAAACATTCATAAATATAATATTGTACCCGAGATTGCCGAACTTTCTATTCCACGTATATTTGAATGCTGTGCAATAGAACTGATAGAACACAAAATAATAATCATTACTATTTTCAGAGTTCCTAAAATGACAACGTAAGCATGAGAATATTTTTTGATAAGTTAAGAAAAATTCTGGATAAATTATGTTATACTAAGAAGAAAGTAATCATCAGTGGTGATTTCAACATTGACATGCTCAAAAGAACCGCGGTTTCAGTGGAATTTAAGGATGTATTACATAGTTATAACTTAAGACTAAGCATATTAGAGCCGACCCGATTGTGTAGCAAAACATGCATAGACAATATAATACATAATGTTAGAGGAAGTAAAGCTGAAGTAATCGAATTAGCCCTGTCCGATCACACAGCACAAGTTTTAACATGTCCAGTAAAGAGGACCAACATTCTGACTCACTGGTACGTAAGAAAAAGAGATCTGAGCCAAGGAAATATCGATAAGTTCATAGAGTGCTTGCAAAATCTAAATTTCAATGAAGTGTACCTATCTGTTGATTCTAATGAAGCTTACAACAATTTCTCCAACCTATTCGAATTATTCTATAATCTATGCTTTCCATACCGAAGATTAAAAATATCATCCATTAAAAAACCTGCATGGATCTCAAAAGGTATAAAACAGTGCTGTAGGCGAAAGAGAAATTTACTTTGGAAGTGTCGTTTGTCTCCTGAAGCAGGAGATAAAGAATATTTTAAAAAATACTCGAAACGACTCAAAAAGATTATAAATCTAACCCAAAAATCTCAAAACAATTATCTCATTAAAAACGCGCAAAATAAGTCTAAAGCGACATGGAAAATCATTAATAGGTCTAAGTCAAATCAACCAAGACATTATATTTCAGGAATAATTTCGAATAATAATATTCAGACTACTAACCCAAAAAATATTGCACAAGAATTCAACAATCATTTTATTGACCAAATTCAACCAATTAATATAGTAAATAATAATTCCAATTCTAATATCTATTTAAATAACAATTTGACATTTAATTCACTTAATTCTATTTTCATGAAACCTACTACTTCTGATGACATTATTAAAATAATAAATGGCTTGAAGAATACAAGCAGCACTGGGTACGATGGTGTAAGTACCTACATAGTAAAAAAAGTATCTCATATCATTTCACCTCTACTTAGTCATATCGTAAATTTGTGCATTACATGTGGAAGCTTTCCAGAAAAATTGAAATTAACCATAATAAAACCTCTACATAAAAAACATAGCAAAGAAGACATGAATAATTACAGACCTATAGCGCTTATTCCTATTTTCTCAAAAATTATAGAAAAATATATTTATAATAGTGTATCTGGCTACTTTGAACACAATAATTTGTTTGTAAATGAGCAAAAAGGTTTCCGTAAAAACATGACGATTAACATGGCTATATATGACTTACTAGAAACTGTTCTAAAGAATGTAGATAAAAGGATCCCAGTTTCTGCGTTGTATATGGACATGTCAAAGGCGTTTGACTATGTTGACCATAGAATACTTTTAGATAAGCTGTATCGCTACGGAATACGTGGTAATATCTATGATCTGATTAAACCTTATTTAAGCGACAGACGGCAAACAACTCAAATAAGTAAAATATGTTTCAAGACAAAAACGGAACAGATCTACTCATCGGATGTACGAGAAATCCGTTATGGCGTGCCACAGGGGAGTGTTCTAGGGCCTCTGTTGTTTCTCATTTATATAAATGACATGCCTAACACAATTGGCCACCCCATGGTTCTCTTTGCCGACGACAGTACTGTAATCTTCTCTAGTAAAAATTTGAAATCTTATGAAGCTGACATTAACAAGACATTAAATACAATTATACAATGGTTGACAAAAAATAATTTAAACATTAATTTAAATAAAACAAAACTCATGAAATTTCAGCAAAGAACGAATTACGTGCCTAATCTCACAATAGCTTATAAAGGACAAAAAATTTAAGACTCTGACATAACAAAGTTTTTAGGATTAAATATAGATAATATGTTGACATGGAAATATCAAATTGACTCTATATGTAAGAAACTAAATCAATTCTCCTATGCATTATATAATCTAAGAAAAAAAGTAAATCTACCTGCAGTGCTTACCTCATACCACGCATTTGTTACCTCAACGTTAAGATACGGCATAATATTCTGGGGGAACTCGACCGATCGAGAAATTGCGTTTCGAGCGCAGAAAAGGTGTCTAAGATCTCTATGTGGTATTAGTTCTTTGGAATCTTGTAAGCCCTATTTTCAAAAACTTAAGATACTAACTCTTCCTAGTTTGTATATCTATGAAATGTGTGTTTTCGTGAAATGTAACTCCCATTTGTTCCTAAACTTTAATAGCACCCGTTTACGTCATAAAATAACAAACCCAATGATACCCAAAACAACCTTATTCCAAAAAAATGTAGTCGGAATGGCTCCAAAAATATTTAATAAATTACCAAAATGTTTACATTCAATAGATAAACTACATAAATTTAAGATAGCCCTAAAAAATGTTCTAGCTCATACAAGTTATTATACCATAAATGAATTTATAAATGATAGTGACTTTGACATGCATGCTCAACAATTTGTAAGCCGCAAGGCGCCACATAGTGAAACTGACCATAACATTGTAACATCCTGTAACCTATGTTGGACAAATAAATGATTTATCTTTATCTTTATCTTGAACTTCGTAAGTTGTTGGCAGTGAATGTGGAGACTCACCACTTGGTTGAGTGTGTCCTCCAGCTCGGCCTCCTCGGGGTTCTTGCTGGACTTCTTCAGCAGGAGGTCGCAGTACTTGGCCAGCAGCTCCGGACTCTTGGAGGATGAGTTGGCTGCGCGGGTCACCGCGTTACCTATACAAAAAATAATAGTCGTTTGTACAACTGACACATAATGAGAGGTACGGTATTGAGAATCATCCGATATTGCATGCCCTAATTCCAAACATGAAACCATAGTTAGGCAGAGCTATTTTATGCCAAGAGTGGTATGTGGCAGTTTATATAACGGAATTTACCATCTACAGTAATAGTAGTTTATCTACACCCATATCATAAATCCTCTAGAATGTGTTCGGAAACCATAGTATATAATGACCACCAATATTGCAACCGTAACGTAACATCAGCGTTTTATCTGTGCCACTGTTATTATAATGTATGAAAAATCATAATAACATCGATATCGATGTTATTATGGAATTCTAGTTGGTCATGATTTCAAATCTAGTCGGCCATGGCGCGCGGTGCAATGACGGTTATAAAAATGGTTATCGAACACATCATTGAGGATTTATGTCGGTAGATAAAGTAGTGTACCTAACTGTACATAATTAGGCATTAAAACACTTGTGTGATCCTATTATGAAACTCGCTGACGCTCGTTTCATGACATTCCTATTTAACGCCCTTCATTATGTACAGTCACATAAACTACTATCATCATCATAAACTTAAGAGCCGGGCTCTTGTCGGTGGAGTAATCGCCATTCTGTTCTTTTCTCGGCAACTGTTTTGAGCTCTTGATACGACCCTGCATTAACTTTCTCTTTAGCTTGGTCCATAACAGCACGTCTTGGTCTTCCCCTGCCTCTCCTTCCTTCTATCTTTCCTTCAATTATAGTTTTTATGTAATTGTCATGTCGTATCAGGTGCCGCAACATATTTCCCCTTCTGTTTTCAATAGTTTTTAGTAGACATCTCCTTTCTCCTATCAAATTTAAAACCTCTTCAGCTTTTCTTCTTTCTGTCCAACTAATATACCTTCCATGCTTCTCCATTACAACTATACTAGGATAAAATAATACTAACTGTTAATAAATCTGCCGCAAGCCTTGTCGAGCGCGGCGACGAAGCCCGAGTCGTTGTTGAAGGCGACCAGCACGAGCGCGTTGTATTTCTTGTGCACCTCCAGTATCGTCGACACGTACACCTTCGGGTCCTGGGAATAACGACGATATTACAATGACAATCAAATTATATACACAATTTTATTTATCGTATGGCGGTTACACACTGGTATATATATGTATTCGTATCGACGTCGCTGATAGAGTTCCAGTGTGCGCTGCGAGGTTCAGAAAGAACAGTGCAGCTGCCGAGTTTGTTATTCTTTTAGCACCACGTGTAGGGTTTTTAGGGTTATTCCTACGGTACGTCCGTCATCTTTGAATGGCAACAACGACATCTTTGAATGGCAATGCCACTGACACTTCAAGCAGGGCCATGGTATAAAAGAATGAAAGAAGACATTTATTCACTACACAAAAGACACAGAGACAAAGGGAGTAGACATACATTACAATTTGACACATATTGTGTGTGTCTTCGCGGCAGTGAATCGGTCGCTGTCTCAGCATTATGCCGAGGTGTCAGACAGACACCTACAGCGCTGATTTTCAAACAACACCGTACGTGACCCACGGAACGCAACACAACATAAGACACGTATAATAAACACACCAATCATGACAGTTAAGTACAACAGAGGTTCCGTTCCCACATTTGAGTGTTTGACAATAGTGTATGTAAGTTTACACTACTTACAGTCTTACACCATTGGGTTATTAGCCGTTGTGTTAAATGTTTTTTAGAACGTTATGGACCCCTATCTATTCAGCATGTGGTATTGATGAAGACGGATGTGAGGTACCATCGGAACAAGATTGTAGAACGTTATGGAACACTTTATTCTAAGCGTATAAATAAGCGGGCTGGCTAGCTGCTGAGCGAGGATGTACTATCGAAGTTGCAAAGTACGACCTTAGAACGTTTTGGAACACATTATACTAACCTGGCTAGACGCCTTTGTCAGTTTGGAACTAGTGAGCGTGTATGGTTTAAAAGGGCGTTTGTAGTATTTTTTAGATCGGGTTCAATTCAGCATTCTTTTGGGCTCTGCCTGTCTTAAATACCCGTGGCTGGGCGATATGGGCCACACGACAGGACGAAGGGCGATTGTAGAACGTTTTGGAACACTATACTGACCGTGTGAGCGGGCTCCCCGCACTTGTCGATAGCATGGAGCCCCTGCGCGTGGATGTGCTGCTCGAGCAGCCGCCGCAGCTCGGTCAGCCCGTCGGGGATGCGCGCCAGCAGGCTGTACATGCGACCGAGGTCCGTGTTCTTGTCGCCGTCGAGAAGTTTCTGGAAGTAACAGTAATAACTCATAAATATTAGGGATTGTTCGCAGTAGTTTCTTTGGACCTATAAAGGACACACACGTCTCTGGTTGCACATATATTCATGATTGTTACTAAAATAAATGCCCGGGATTCGAACCCAGGCTCATCAGCTTCATAGGCAGGGTACGTACTGTAATAAACCGGTCGTTTTAACACGCACAGAATGTTCCAAGACGTTCTAGTCAATACACGGTACAAAATATGGTTTGTCGACGACTTTAGAACGTTTTGGAACATACTCGATTATCAACAGTGCAAACTGGCGAGGTTCCAGGACATTCTAGACTTCCAGCCTTATTATCCTAGAACGTCCTGGAACATTCTGGAAGCAGTTCCTTTCAGTGTATATGATTGTAAAACGTCATGGAACAATGTAGATTTGTGAGTGTTTATTATTATCTAATATTATACAATGTACTGACGATCACAATAGACAGAAAAATTAATCAAATAAACTGTTTAGGTTAACGGGAAGAGATCCCTTACAGAGTTATGCCTTAACCTAATTTCTCGTGTCTGTATATTTACCTGTGTCATGTGTACAATAAAGTATGTACATACAGAAATACATACAAATGAATCTAAATCATGGCTATGAGTGTACCTGGAACTCAGCATGGAAGATCTCAAGATGTTTCTCGATCAGCACTCGGTCGCAAGTCTTTGCAAGTCGTTCCATGGTAGTCTCGTGCAAGTACACTTGCACGCGTCTCTGCTCCTCTTGCAAGCGTTGCTCGGCCTGTTGACAAATGTTGAGACAGTATTAATACAATGCATTAAAATAACACATGGCGTATATTAGTAGGTATTGTTTTTTTTTTTCATGTTTTGCACAAATATGTCAAACTGAGAGAAAAAACTAAAACCTATTACAATACGATTAAAATCAGGTAACGATTCTGATGTTAGCTACAAGTAGCGCCGTAAAGGTGTCAGAAGGGTCGGGCGGGTATGCGGGAGGCGGCTCGAGGCTAACTTCAGAATCGTTAACTGATGTTAATCGTGGTGTACATGTAACCTTTATTTGTGGTTGGGTAAATACATACACTTTGAGCTTTAACGACTGAGAGACAGCTGGCATCAGGAGCATTCCACGGAAAAGTCCGTTGCCCCGTACAAACACGAATTTACAGAAAATTGGTAAATTTTGGAGTTTTGTTTTCTGCGACAATAGAGTCAAATTATGATCAGAATTATAATATTCCAATTAAAATTGCAAAGATAACTCTATAGCCAGAGATATACAAGCGTTTGTACGAGACAGCTCGTGGAATGCCCCATCAGTATAAACTTGTCCCAAAGTATAAAAGCGTACCGTATTTCTGAGGATAAATAAATAAATAAATATTATGGGACAATCTTACACAAATCAACCTAGGCCCACGGTAAGCTCAGTAAGGCTTGTGTTGTGGGTACTAGGCGATGATATAAATAATAGATAAATACATATAGATACTTATATACATATATAACATCCATAACTCAGGAACAAATATTCGTGATAAACACACAAATAAATGCCCTGACCGGGATTCAAACCCGGGACCTCCAGCTTCGTAGGCAGAGTCACTACCCACTGGGCTACGGAGGCCGTTAAAGGATATTTGCCTTTAGTACTTTCGCATCCAAGACAACTGTCAACTTACCTTGATCATGTACACAATAACCGTGACGTACCTCTGAGTTCCCCCACAATATAAAGCCATATCGTATTGCTGATAACACGTATCCATAATACTTTCGTTTCAAATACAACTGTCGACCTCGATCATGTACTCACAGAGTTGTAAGTCGAGTTACCCCACAGTAAAACACCTAAGCGTATTTTCAAATGCCGTTATAGGGAGAGACATCCCTTACTTAGATCCCCATAGTACAAAGCCGCACTGCTTATTTCTGACGACACATAACCTTGAACATGTATTCAGCAACCGGGTTGTTCCCCAACTGCAGTTTCTGGTTTAGTAGTAGTACCTCTGAGTGAGTATACGAATGTCACCTAAACCTCACAGAGGTGTGCGCAGATAAAAACAAAGTTACAATACAATGGATCAAGGGGCACAGTGGCTCAAGAGGAAACGATGCAGCGGATGAACTGGCCAGGAAAGGCTCAGAAACAACGGCATACGGATCGGAGCCAATCTTGCCCCTGCCACAAAGCTACATATACCATCAACTGGACCAACACACCAAAGACCTACACCAAAGATACTGGGAGGAGATAGACACATGCAGACAGACCAAAGAGATTCTGTCGAAACGCGACCACAAACTCACAACCACACTACTAAGGACACATAGAAACCAACTGCGCAAGATAGTGGGTATAATAACAGGACACAACACCTTGAACAAACACCTCTATAACTTAGGTATCGCAGACAGCCCCATGTGCAGAGCGTGCATGGAGGCAGAAGAAACGACTAAACATATACTACTGGACTGCAAGGAGGTAGAAGTATACAGAATTAAGCACCTAGGTTCTCCAAACACACTACGGGACGCAGTCAGCAACACCAAGGCACTCACCAACTTTTTAGACGAGCTGGGGTGGTTAGAGTAGCGCCACACCGCCGTTTCACGCAAAATAGGCACAATGGATGTCGACTTGCGGAAAACGCCCAGTATAACTAACTAACTAACTAGTACCTCTGAGTTACCCCACAATGTTATGTCCTAGCGTATTTTTAAAGAGAAATAACGGTGATAGGCTCCTTACCTTATTCATGTACTGTGTGGCCGTGTTGTTCCTCAGAAATTGTGCTGTTTTGCTGGTAAAGTACAGATGAATTTACCCCACAGTATTGTGCCCTATCCAATTGTATAAAAAAAATTACCGTGATAGGCTCCTTACCTTGATCATGTACTCTGACCGGGTTGTTCCTCAGGAACTCAGGCTCTCTCTGGTGTAGAATCTCTCGGTGTCCTTCAGGAATACGGCTTCGAAAGTATGTACACGGCCAGGTTTTACTCCAGAACCTGATGTCAACTTACTTTGATGTTCTCAGTGAAATGTTAGCCGAGTTACCCCACATTATAACGCCCGAGCGTATTTTTAAAGAGAAATAACCATGATAGGCGCCTTACCTTATTGATGTACTCTGTGACCGTGTTGTTCCTCAGAAATTGTGCTGTGTTATGGTAAAGTACCGCTGATTTACCCCACAGTATTATGGCCTAGCCAATATTATAAGAAAAATTACCGTGATAGGCTCCTTACCTTGATCATGTACTCAGTGACCGGGTTATTCCTCAGGAACTCAGTGCTCTCTCTGGTGTAGAATCTCTCAGTGTCCTCCAGGAACACGGCTTCGAAAGTATCCTTGTACACGGCTAAGTTCTGGCCGCGGGCGCTTGGGTCCTCCTCATTCAAGCCGAGTGCTACGTAGCAGTTGATCACCTGGAAACAGTGTGGTTAAAGACAGTGAGTTAGGAAAAAAATCACCAATAGGGAAGGGGACACCAAATAGAATAATCAATAATGATGCATTTTCAGTGTCTCAAGACGAGAGTCTTTGACCAGTGTGTGTTGCCAGTGGCACTGAAACGTGGTCGCTTACAATAAGCCTCATAAGAAGTCTCCCAAAGGGCAATTGAGAGGGCTATGTTGGGAGTTTCTATGCGTGATCGCATCAGAAATGAGGCTATCCGCAGCAGAACCAAGGTAACCGATATAGCCCTCCGAATCGCTAAACTTAAGTGGCAGTGGGCGGGGCACATTGCACGTAGAACCGATGGGCGTTGGGGCGGAAAGGTTCTCGAGTGGCGATCACGTACCGGAAGGCGAGGCGTGGGTAGGCCCCCCACAAGGTGGACTGATGACCTGGTAAAGGTCGCGGGAGTCCGCTGGTTGTGGGAAGCGCAGTACCGGTCATTTTGGCACTCTTTGGGGGAGGCCTATGTCCAGCAGTGGACGTCTTTCGGCTGATATGATGATGATGATGATGATGATGCATTTTCTCGAAAAAAGATTAAAAATACAGTCGAAGTCTAAGAATGTGAAAATGTGAAATGCTGTCCCTTTTTCGCAAAACGCGTATTCATATGAAACAATTATCATTTACTGTGACGGTTGAGATCAGTGACGTCACGAGTCTCGAGCGATTAAAATGATTGTAGCTTATTTATTTGCATTTTTTTCTTTTGGTGTGATAAAAAAAGTCCCCATCCCTATTGCCGGGCGCTCTCGGTCATCGTTTCTATTGTTGCATTTTTCATCGCTGACTGCCTCGCAACGCAACGCAACATAGCAGAGAGCTATAACCACGAACTTCGAATCTCGAACTTCGTATATCTGTCTTTATCGCACTTATGGTTTATGGTACTCGAGCGACAGAGACGGAGATATACGAAGTTCGAGATTCGAAGTTCGTGGTAGCGCCGCTGGTCTGGTTGGAGACTCACCCGAAGACGGGAAGATCATTTTTCCATACAAATATTCAAACTATAGAACAACAGTGAGTCAGTGAGTGAAGTGAATGACTATAAGGCCGCTCGGGCCAGCCAGGAGACAATCAATTCTTTATGAGGGATGTGGACACCAAATAAAATAATCAATAATGTTGAATTTTCACTAAAAAGGAGATTATTTTTACAAAAGAGGATAAGTAATTACAAACTTATGTTATAAGTGTCCAAAGTTTTAAGGGTGTTACCACACCAATCTATCGATGCCATCGATCGATGGTGGTCGACGTCGATCGACAGTTTCTACTATCAACCAAACCTACGAGGGTTTCTGTCACCTTTCAGCAAAACGCACCTTCATATTTAACGATTGTCATTTACTATTAGGAGCGTTTTGTCTCTCTAACAAGCCAACATTAAAACGTCTGTAGTTTTGTAATTTTGACATATTTGAATGGGATTTTTTTTTTTGGTGTATGAATAAAATTTGAATCGACAACCCTATTGTAGAAAGTCGTTCGTCCTAAGCCAAAGCCTAAGGACAACATTTAAACTGCAAACTTACCCCCGACACTAATCTGGTGTTAATAGTCTCCCCGTTTCTTTCCCTCTCGATCAGCTTTAGCACAGCATTGGTGACTTGCTTGTTCAAACATTTGAACAAATTGTCGCGCCATGTGACCAACGCCAGCTGGTAGATCTCGTAGATTCCCTAAAACATTCAAAAACACAAGTAAAAAACATTCGATTGCTTTTGATAGCGCAATCCTATTCAAATGTGAAATTTGTAGACATCGTGGCAAAGTTTAAGACATAAAATATCAACATTATAACAGGAAATAACAATTGAAAATAAATTTTTCAACACACCTGCTCGTAAAGTAGGTCTTATTACAGCGTATTTACACTGATAATGCAGAATATTACCCATGCCGTGCCTTTTACATTACATTATCGCACTAGTGTCTTTTCATTACATATCTTTTTAAATATTAGCAAAATAATGCAGAATATTACCCATGCCGTGACTTTTACATTACATTATCGCACTAGTGCCTTTTCATTACATATCTTTTAACATTTTCATTTTTTATTTATTTATTTTTTCCTCGCAAATGTGTTGAAAAACGTCGTATGAAACACGTGAGCATTGGTCATTACACTTCTCGTCTCCATTAAGCCTTCGCCTTCGGCTCAGGCTTAAAAACCGACTCGAGTGTAATGACCAACATAGCACACTTGTATCATAATGTACTATAACGGTTAATTTTATTATAACGACCGTCCAAATAAAAAAGTCGTTATAACAAAGTGTGAGTTCCACATGGCAGTATACTAGGCACCATATTATTTGCAATCGACTCAAATTACTTCTCAAATTCCTACAAACACGCTGTTTACTCGTTTTGTTGAGAATAAGGAACTAGTTTTTTTAATACGAATAATTAGGGTAGTAGGAAA
Organism: Epinotia brunnichana; assembly: GCA_963854355.1. Taxonomy (NCBI): domain Eukaryota; kingdom Metazoa; phylum Arthropoda; class Insecta; order Lepidoptera; family Tortricidae; genus Epinotia; species Epinotia brunnichana. The sequence goes on along the minus strand of OY977962.1, from coordinate 3,741,183 downwards.
ATTCTACTTCCCTTTGCGCTAACTAAAACGTATTTATAATAAAAAGAGAGTTCCACAAGGCAATATCCTAAGCCCGATACAATATCTACCTCATACAAATAACTTCCCAGTTACCAACAGTCATGGAGATTACTCGTATTCTATTAGGAAATGAGGTTTTAATAACAATACCAACCTTTCTGCCCTCTTCGCACTCACGCTTCACCCAATGTCGGTTGAGGTAAGCGCAGACCCCATTGAGCACCCGCGAGCTGAACTGGTACTCTTCCCATTGATTGGTATAGAAGGCGAGTACATCTTCACCCATAAGATCGGCTCCATTCTGTGAAATTACAATATCAATAACACTTTTATCCTTTGAACGAATTTAAATGATTGCAATTCAAAACCGTTAAGTCCTTAGAACGCTCGAATCTGAATACAAACGTAGTGTAGTTTGTTTCATGTTATTTCAGCACGCCGTTTTAAAATGAGAGCGAGCGTTCTGGGGACTCTTTTAAGTGTCATTTAAGTGTCATAGTGACAAGGTAAAGTGTTCAACTACTTATGAGTTCGACTGTACAATGATACATACCTTCAGAAGGTTGACGAGGTAGTTTCGCAGGAACTCTCTCAACCGCTTATACAGCTCCAAGCCGACCAGCTGAGCACCGCCGGTTGTAGCCGGACTCTGCAGAAAAAGACTTCTTGAGAGATTGTGTCTTATAGGAGCAAAATGATATATTTACTGCGAGGGCGGTATATTAAACCCAAAGGGAGAGGGATTCAAGGAGTGATTACGCCCAAGATGGAAATTACTTTGCTTCCTGCTTTAATTTCACACCTTATGAGAGAAGAGTTGTTGCCCTTAAATGAGGGAAGAAAAGTAGTATAGTAAAAGTAGTCATTCTAGCCCGTTTAGAGGGAGCAAAACTCGATTTTACTTTTTTCGGGATCCAACGCGCTGACGATGAAATATTGCATTTTGCTCCCTTGTAATACAATCTACAATTATACTGCCCACCTCTAGTAGTGATTCAGAAAAAAATAATGCACCCTCGCGGTATAACAACACTAAATAGATCACATTCAATCATATACAAGTAATGTACAGGTCGATTCACGAAAGCTGGCATGAATAGATTGAACGAAAGTAATGTCACTTGTCACTGTGAGTGGCAGTGTGAGTGACGTTCTGATACAGGGGCCTCCTAATATTTTGTAAACATGTACCTAATGATTTAAAATATTCCAAAGGACTTTATTCATCATTTACTAATATACTTATGTACATTTATTATTTGCAAACGACTTAAAAATAAAATTATAGAAACGTATCAAAACTTTGCCCTTTAGGCAGGGTGCCCATCACACAGGCAGCATTCCCGCGTTGAATAGCAATCGCTATTCTTTGAGCGAGAAACCTGCCTGCGCGAGGGTCACCCGTTGCGTCCCTCAACCGCTTGCTGATCTCCTTGTGGAGCCCACGCGCGCTTTTTCCCCAAGGGCCGAGTGTCTCGACGCCAAATGCGACAAAGTCGTACTGGGCGCCGAGACAGCTATATTTCCCGACCTTGGATCGCTCTCGGGCATCCGCCGCTGCCCCGGCTAGTTTGGACGTGACTGGCAAGTAGGACGCTGCTAACGTATCAGCGCAAGTAGCGTCCCACACCAGTGCACGGCCCATTCGCCAGGGGATCAACGTCATCCCGTCCGGACGCTTGCCGTCGTCCCGTACAATCCGAGGCTCAAGAGCCACGGGGACGCAGGCGCTGGCAAGTGCCCTTCTCAAGATGTCGTTGAGTGCAGCGTGACGGGACAAGCGGCCGGCACCCGAGGAACAGGTGAGTGAGAGCGCCTCCACACGAGACGCAATTGTGGTCTACGCAGACATCAACTCCAATGCGGAGAGCAACTGCAATTCGGAGTGTGCCCGGATCAATAAAATTACCTAAGTTAGGTGATGGGTAGGCATGAAGCCAGTGCCCTGACTCTGGCCTAGATGCTGCCAACAGCCTGGCTCGGTCTCGGCCGGACGAAGAGTCGATCAAAGACTTTATAGTAGCGGCGGAAGCTAACGAGTCCCATGCCCTTTGTAATTTTGGTCTAGATGGCAGAGTTGGGCTTGGTCCAGCTACCTAATACGTTTTCGTTATTCATGAAAAAATAAATTATATTATTATAATCTGCACCAAGTACCATGTTAATCCTTTTAGTATTATTAAAGTCCTTTGTAAATAAAACGTGTATTTATTTTTCTGACTTATTTTTAATGAATGGCTTGTTCGGATTGTAAAAAATCTAAAAAAAGAGCAGACCAAGGAGTCCGTCGTCAGCAGAATTTTTAATTTATTTATATCCTGTTTTCACACTGACGCTGCAATCTACAAAATGACGGCGAAAAGATTCGAAATTCTTACGAAATTTAACTGTTATTTTCGCGTTTCACGGCATCTTCATTGTGCATGAAACATGGTCATAATTATATATTTATTTATTTATAAAATGCAAAATTTCTGAAACACAATTATCATAATCACTTTTTGCATCAACCTGTATTTTATATTTATGTGATGCACACATAGACATTATCATTCACTCGTTCAATTAATTCGTGCCAGCTTTCGTGAATCGACCTGTACTAATTTTATGCCTGATCAAACAAGCAGTATTCATAGGGCTTGACTTTGGTTTCACGCCATTGAAGTTACATTTCAATGAGGATTAGGGCGATTACACTGCTTCGGTCGCCGAACTTGTTCCAAACTTCGGGCAACGACTGTCATTTTGACATTTAGTCTGTCCGCCTACTGCGGTCACTAACATACGTGACAGCAGCCGTCGGAGTGAATGCGGCCGATTACCGTCGTCTTATTATGTTGCGGTCGCCGCATACATACATACAAACATATAATGACGCCTCTTTCCCAGAGGGGTAGGCAGAGATCACGGATTCCATTTGCTACGATCCTGAAAAACCACTTTCGCTTCACTCACTTTCATAACATTTCTCATACATGCTCGTCGGTTTAGGATACTTTTGACCTGGCCTTTTTGTAAGATTTCTCCAATTTTCACTCTTCTTCCACTCTTTTTATATACACTCTCTTCGTTAATCTTCTTTCATCCATCCTCTCTACATGCCCAAACCACCTTAACATACCCTACTCAATTTTCGTGACTATATCTCCATCCATTCCACACTTATCTCTTATCACACTGTTTCAGACTCTATCACTCAATTTCACTCCACACATACTTCTCAACGCTCTCATTTCTACTGCATTCACTCGACTTTGATGTATTTTCTGCCACACCCAACTTTTGCTACCATACATAAGTGTGGGCACCAACACTCCCCTATGCACAGCCACGCGTGCTTTTTGCAATATTTCTGGCCTGTCCATAAAGGCGTTGAGTGTCCCATTCACTCGATTCCCTGCATTCACTCTACTTTCAATATCTTTCTCATGCTTTCCGCCGCATACAAGTCAATGTTATTGCCCCTATAAGGCTTGGTCATACAGCGAGCGCAACGGGGCGTCGACGCGACGCTGGCGGGGCGGTAGCGGTTGTAATGTATACTTGGTCTTTCCGCCGGCGTAAGGGTAAAGAGCCATAAAGATAAGCTAATTAGTCAACTATTGTAAAAAGAGCGTCAAGTGATTTCTTACGTAGAGAAAAAGCTAACTTAGGTTCAATGTCAAATGCCATCACTCAACTTGCAAATGCAATAACAAATAAAAAAAGCGGCCAAGTGCGAGTCGGACTCGCACATGAAGGGTTCCGTTAAATAAATTGCTTTTTACGATTTATGACGTATTAAAAAAAAACTACTTACTAGATCTCGTTCAAACCAATTTTCGTTGAAAGTTTGCATAGTAATGTACATCATATATTTTTTTTAGATTTATCATTCTCTTATTTTAGAAGTTACAGGGGGGGGGGGGGGGGGGGGTACACACATTTTACCACTTTGGAAGTGTCTCTCGCGCAAACTATTCAGTTTAGAATAAAATGATGTTAGAAACCTCAATATCATTTTTGAAGACCTATCCATAGATACCCCACACGTATGGGTTTGATGAAAAAGTTAGTAAAGAGTTTCAGTACTTAGTATGGGGAACCCCAAAATTTATTGTTTTTTTATATTTTCGTGTGAAAATCTTAATGCGGTTTACAGAATACATCTACTTACCAAGTTTCAACAGTATAGCTCATATTCCGTTCCGTTTTTGCCATTTGGCTACGGAACCCTAAAAATGGTGGGTAGGGTTGCAACAATCGGGAATTTTCAACTAGATTAGTACTCCGTTGATGATGAATGAACTAATTTAATGACTACGTGTTTACGCAATTTAAGATAAAAATAACAAAGTATGTTTCGTCCGTGGGAAGATAAAAAGGAAAGCGATTGTACTCGTTTTCGGACTCATTTAAATAGCGAGTAAACAAATAGTGAAAAATGTGTAGGTACGGCGGACTTTTTAGAGATTTTGGACCCATAGCATTAAGGAAAACTGCTGAACTAACTCAGGTGCCATACGCAACAGTGAACAAAATCATATGTGGCGGTAGTTACAAGTGATGGAGATACTAATAAAAATCAAAAAGCAATAGCAAAAAAGTTCCCTAAAATTTACAATTTCACAGGAGATCTTTTAAGGCGTTTTACTCACTTATTTATTACAGTTTTGACAGCCCTATGCATCTGTGAAGATATCTTTTGTTATTGAAACATAAAAGGCATTTTAGGCTTTAATTGAAACTATGTTTAGGTTGAAATTCGGTCATACGTATTACGACCTTTTAAAATAAAAATGTTATTGTCCGACCGTCCACGCAGCGCTACCGCCTCGCCAGCGTCGAGTCGATGCCCCGTCCCACTCGCTGTTTGACCTAGCCTTTAGATGCTCTGGGGTTGGTCTGAGTCCCTTAAGGTCGAAACGCACTGACAGCGGTGGCGGCGCGGTGCGGTGCGACGCGGAGGCGGTACCGGTTGTAAAGTTCGAGCTAATGTGAAAGGATCCGCACAGAACGGCGCGGCGCGGTGCGGTATTCAGTGCGGACCCTTTCATATTAGCTCCAACATTACAACCGGTACCGCCTCCGCGCCGCACCGCACCGCGCCGCCACCACTGTCAGTGCGTTTCCAGCTTAAGCCCGCCCCTGGATTCGCTATTACACGGTAGAATAAAAGAAGGTATGTCGTTCCCGACGATATCCCTGATGAAAGTCACACAAATGTTGTGCCATAGTGCAAAGTTGGCACACAAAATGTTGCCATTGACTGAGATCTTCCATATAAAGAATGAGTTTTGAAAATTAATGAAAATAATACAAAAAAATGATAGTTAGTTTAACTATTTATTTGGAATGAAAAGACAACTGTATAAAATTTGTAAATTCAACTTAAATATTTACTACGCACGTAAGTTAAGTAATGCATTATACTCATGTAATTTACGTTTACATAGGCCCTGTGTAACACATCAAATTGGCAAATTCGGCACTGACAATCCGCCATTTTTTATGATGCTGATAACGTAGGTCACGGACACTGACGTCACGAGCTGTCATGGGAATGACATACCTTGTTTAAATTCTACCATGCGCTATTGTAAGCTGGCATAACACAAGATTTTTAGCTAAACTGATCTGTTGCTTTAGTGGCAGTGGGCGGGGCACATTGCACGTAGAACCGATGGCCGTTGGGGCGGAAAGGTTCTCGAGTGGCGACCACGTACCGGAAGGCGCGGCGTGGGTAAGGTGGACTGATGACCTGGTAAAGGTCGCGGGAGTCCGCTGGATACGGGTGGCGCAGGACCGGTTATTGTGGCACTCTTTGGGGGAGGCCTATGTCCAGCAGTGGACGTCTTTCGGCTGATATGATGATGATGATGATCTGTTGCTGTTACCAACCTGTTTCTTGCTGCTGGTGCCCATGCCCATGCCCTGTCGCGCGTAGCTGGCCTGCGGCCTGTTGTGCGACATGTTGGGGCCAGTGAACGTGTTCTGGTGTACTGAAGTACAATAGTTGTATACATGACTGTTGTGCGGTTAAGGAAACAATAAAATTCAATGTAAACTTGATCGCCATTCTTCACGTACTAACAATATCCTTGAAGAGAAGAAAAAATATATGCGAGGAACTATTACTATGTCAAAAAAAAAAATTTTGGGTACCTTTATAATACCGGTATTATAAAGGTTTCGGTATTATTTAAAACTAATACCGCCAACTGTTATTTCAAAACGGTTACGGTACCGTTATGTTCGCGCGGCTCGCATAACCTTTACGACATAACGGTACCGTAATGGAATACCGGTTACATACCGGTATAACCGTAACCGAAATCAGTCCCTGCTTGTATGAAATACTGAAGATTGCTTGGACAGCGGACGTCATAACACCTATAGGGGTTCTTGGCGCTGCGGGCATGACAACACACACGTTTAGGTGTTCTTGGCGTTCATAGGGTTATGTAGCTTAGTTGGTAGAGACTCTGCCATCGAAGCCGAAAACCCCGGGTTCGAGTCCCGGTAATGGCATTCATTTGTGTGATGAGCACGAATATTAGTTCCTGAGTCATGGATGTTTTTTAAGTATTGTATGTATCGTGATAGGCAAACACGCTGATCTACACGTATGTGTAGATCAGCGATTAGAAGATTAAAATAGATACATGCCTGTCCACCGGATAAGGGATTTCCTCTCACAGCACGTAGTTTAGTATTATATACAGAGAATAATGGAATGTAACGGGGAGAGAACGAATCTGCAAAGCGCCTTCCTTAATCATACTATTTATATCCACTCGGATAGCCAGGCGGCTCTCTTGGCTCTTACCTCTAACGTCACAACGTCGAGGCTGGTCGAGAACTGCCGGGAACTATTGAATGACCTGGGTACCAAAAACAAGGTAATCTTACGTTGGGTCCTAGGGCATGCAGGCATCGAGGGAAATGAAAAGGCTGATGAGCTTGCACGAGCGGGGGCGGAGGGAACACACTGCGGACCAGAGCCGTTCTGTGGTATCCCTAAAAGTCTAACCAAGCTCACTCTAAAAGCCTATTGTTTCTACAAGACCATTCAAGCCTGGAGAGCTAACCCAGGACTGAAACATTCCAAGGCACTTATTAGAGCCTTTAGCAAAAAGGCGTCTTCTGACGCCTTGGCGCTAAGTAGGAACCGTCTACGCATGCTGGTCAGGGTGCTTACTGGGCACTGCCGCCTAAATAAGCACATGCAAACGATAGGACTGTGTGACACAAGGCAGTGCAGATTCTGCTTTGAAGCAGAGGAGACGCCTACACACATCCTAACCGATTGCCCTTGCCTCATGCGCAGTCGTAACTCCTTCCTGGGCAAACACATCATGTGCCCGGAGGAGATCAAATTTCTTGAGTTCAACAAAATCCTGCAATTCTTCGAGTTTGCAGGACTTGACCAAGAATTGTAGTAAGTGGCGATCACAATAGATCAGCGATGGTCGCAGTGATATAAGGGCTTTGACAGCCCGAAAGCCACTACCAGAAATAATAATAATAATAACGGGGAGAGAAGGAGAAGAGAGTTGTGAACGTGTACATTATGTCCAACCACTGCTGAGTGTTTTCCTGAAGAATCCCTCATCACACAACCCCAGGCTACGCATATTACAGTATGTATCTATATAAGTATGTATATCGTCGCCTAGTCGTTCTGGAGGTAACATATAAACAAAGAAAAGCTACTGTTGGATTTCGTATGTTGGTCTGTCCGACTTTAATCTGTTGTCGTGTCTATACTCGCGATTCCTATACCTACACCATCCCTTTCCAACATGCGCACTGATATATCGCACCGTCTTTGTCACATACACGACGTGTGCGCAACGCTCGTCCCACCTGGCGAGAGTAAAGAGTTGTTGAATTCTCACCCGCGTGCGTGTAACATCCTCCGCTGATGAAAGAGATTAAATCTAATTAAATCCGACGCATTCTCTGTACATCATTGAAAACTATATGTGCTGTCAGCTCAGCATTAAAAGGTGTTCGTGAAGTGAAGGTGCTTTTGGACAATTTGGGATTGCGCTGCGCGCCCCACACGAGCACATGGTGTGCCACGAGACGCTAGCCTGAAGGAGGAGTTCACCCAAGTCACAAGTAAGTGCGCATGACTCCTATTTCCAACCTTCTGTTAGCTGATTCATCAACCTGTTCCGATTTCCAAAGGCAGCTGACTTTCCTGCACAATTTCGCTTCAAGTAGCTACGACAATAGACCACACGGTTGGATACCTACATACAGTCCACTAATCTTTAATAACGCGCTAATCTCTGAAAAGGGAAATTAGAAAGCGCACCGCAAATTAAATCACCCTTGGAGGGCGTGATATCTACATACATTCAATTCTGTACGCCCCAGCTACATCTCAAAGACTTTTCCTCTTCGTAATATTCTGGCTTCAGCTAGTGACCACCTAGACTACAAGTTTCCTTCAATTAAAAATAATAACAATTCTGCAGACTCTATTCAAACAGTCAGCCGTATGCAATTTTATGAGTATATTAAAAACAAGAGAAAATATCCATTCAGTTCATCAGCTCATCCAAGTTCGAAAACCGGCTTTCTAAATTAGGTGGCCGCTAACCGGCGCAATGGCCCTATATAGTACAAACGGTCTTACCCCTGCCACAAAGCTACATATATATATACAATCAACTGGACCAACACACTAAAGACCTACACCAAAGATACTGGGAGGAGATAGACACATGCAGACAGACCAAAGAGATTCTGTCGAAACACACAATCGCACTAACTACTAAGGACATATAGAAACCAACTACGCAAGATAGTGGGAATAATAGCAGGACATAACACCTTGAATAGACACCTCTATAACTTAGGTATCACAGTGCAGAGCGTGCATGGAGGCAGAAGAAACGACTAAACATATACTACTGGACTGCAAGCAGGTAAAAGTATACAGAATAAAGCACCTAGGTTCTTCAAACACACTACGGGACGCAGTCAGCAACACCAAGGCAACTCACCAACTTTCTAGACGAGCTGTGGGGTGGTTAGAGTAGCGCCACACCGCCGTTTCACGCAAAATAGGTACAATGGATGTCGACTTGCGGAAAACGCTCAGTATAACTAACTAGTACAGACGGTTTTTAGTAAAGGATACGTATACAGTTCCATGTATCTCTTCCTCTCCATGTGCTGTTTCCTGTAGACATGTTCGATGCCCTCGCGGAGGTCGCCCCATATCTGGAACACAAAGTAAACCGTTTTTTTATCTTGATTTATTAGGGAGCTTTCGACAAACTGACTAGGGCAGCTCCAGCCTCAACTACAACCAGTCAACATAAATATCATCATATCAGCCGAAAGACGTCCACTGCTGGACATATGCCTCCCCCAAAGCGTGCCACAATGACCGATCCTGCACCACCCGCATCCTATAACGTCTGCTCTGGGTCGCTAGTTATATTATAAATGCGAAAGTTTGGATGTTTGTTACTCAATCACGCAAAAGTGTCCGCTAGACGGTCGCCAACACGCCCCTCCGACCGAGCGACCTTGGTTGGCACCGACCGTGTAGACAGTTGTTTGCAGCAAAGTCAAAGTCAAAATCTTTATTTGCGTTAAACACATTCACATGCATGCAAATACAATATACATTACAATTATATTAAAAATAAATTCATTCACAGTACATGAAATATTAAAAAAAAAAAAAAAAAAAAAAACTACTAATATTAATAATAATAGTAAGAAACTGCTCCGAAATTATTTAAAAACATAATAAAATAGTCAAATTATAATAACAATAATGTTCAGTTAATTTAGAGCATTGGCAAAATATTCGTCAATGGAGTAGTATGGCCTTTTTAAAAAGTAATCTTTCACTTTTGGCGACCGTCTAGCAGACGTTTTAAAGGGCTTAACCGATTAAATTTTGCATGAAGATAGTTTACTTAGCCTCAATTAAAATATAGGATAATTTATAGACCGGGTCCACGCAGGCGAAGTCTTGGGCGGAAGCTAGTATTTCATATTTATTAATTGCGATCATGTTCTATGGTGTCTGCTTAACTATTAGGCAGACCGTATTCCTGTTTGCCACCGCCGAAGTGCCTATGCTGGGAGTTTCTCTGCGCGATCGCATCAGAAATGAGGCTATCTGCAGCAGAACCAAGGTAACCGATATAAGCCCTCCGAACTTCTATACTTAAGTGGCAGTGGGCGGGGCACATTGCACGTAGAACCGATGGCCGTTAGGGCGGAAAGGTTCTCGAGTGGTGAGCACGTACCGGAAGGCGCGGCGTGGGTAGGCCCCCCACAAGGTGGACTGATGACCTGGTAAAGGTCGCGGGAGTCCGCTGGATGCGGGTGGCGCAGGACCGGCCATTGTGGCACTCTTTGGGGGAGGCCTATGTCCAGCAGTAGACGTCTTACAAAAAAATGTCACAGCCAAAACAGAAACCCAGACGAAAATCAATAATTGCACAGACCGTATTTAAATTCAAATTAGCTATACAGCTGTCGGATGACGAAATCCGGAAAGTGTGTCAACCATAATATAACGTCTGCTTTGGGATAATGAGAACAGCTTAAGAGTCTGCAGTAAGCTAGATTCTCCATAGAAACGTACGCTCTCATTTTAAAACGACCAGCTAGTTTGCTCTGAAACTTTGTACTTAGAATAAGTTAAGTACCATCCAGGTTTGTAATTAGTTTATGTAGCTTCAGATACTATTAGTAAAAAAAAACCGGCCAAGTGCGAGTCGGACTCGCGCACGAAGGGTTCCGTGCCATTATCTATAAAAACGGCAAAAAAATCACGTTTGTTGTATGGGAGCCTCCTGTAGCCTAGTTGGTAGTGACCCTGATTTGAATCCTGGTAAGGTTGTGTGATGCGCACAAATATTTGTTCCTGAGTCATGGATGTTTTCTATGTATTTAAGTATTTATTTATAGATATAAGTATGTTTATCGTCGTCTAGTACCCATAGTACGAGCTTTGGTTAGTTTGGGACTAGGCTGATTTGTGTAAGATTGCAAAAAAAAAAAAAAATTATAAAATAAAATTAAATAAAATAAAATTCGTTTATTTAAATTGTTTTTATTTATTCTGGTTTTTAGTATAGCCGCAACAGAAATACATCATCTGTGACAATTTCAGCTGTCAAACTATCACTGTTGTTGAGATACAGCCTGGTGACAGACGGACAGCGGAGTATTAGTAATAGGGTCCCGTTTTACTCTTTGAGTATGGAACCCTAAAAACAGCAAATTTAAGTTTCTCATACAAAACTTGTTTTTGCTGTATTTCGTTTGTTTTATAAACTGGAGCCATAATAAACTAATTACAGACCTAGATATACCTCATGTCATTGTATATGCAAAGTTTCGTTACAATCCAATACGTAGTTTTAAAATGAGAACGAAACTCCGTTTGTATGGGAAGGTGAAATTCGGCCGAGCTTACTGCGGTATGCGTATGCACATTGTATTAATTAATAATTTAATAATTAAACCTCACCTGATCCAAATCAATCTGCTTAAGTGGCGGTGGCGGCTTCAAGTTAACACTCATCTTCAACTCATAAACGAACAGACAAAATAACAGACAGAATCACTGATTCAACTATAAAATAGGATTTACTATTCACAAGAAGGAGATCACAGGTATATCGTTATTATATTTACAATAACATGATTTGATTGCCGCTGGGGTTTTCTGAAACAAAGAAAAAGTACATTTTAATTTTCATTAGAGATGCGCCGAATATTCGGTTAAGATTCGGTATTCAGCATATACGGCACGCTTTTCAGTGTTCGTTATTCGGCCGAATTATTTTGAACCGAATATTTACCGAATTATTTTACACGTGTTTGTCTGCAAGTTGCAAGAATATAGCATAGTCATTTGCCCTGTGAAATTATTATTCTTTACGGATTCTTTTTGTTATTTAACTAACTTTATTGTAAATAGGCCTGTTTCAATTTAAAAATCAACAAGAGTTTACTTTGAACCGAATATTTCGGCCGAATATAAGGTTCGGCAACAGCTGGACCGAATATTCGTATTCGGTAAAACCCATATTCGGCCAAACACAAAAACATAAAACAAAAGCAGCCTTTCGTTAAAAAAACCTACACTTTGAACCTTTGTTTGACACTGGTATTAAAAATACTGCAGAAACTACCTTATTCATTGTTATTTACATAATTTCCTTGTGACCAGTGAATAAGTTTTACATATTCCTTAACCTTGGTAAACAACTATGCTTATATGTATTTAAGCACTTTATTGTACACAATAACAGTTTAAAACATTAACATGTCATATCAGATTTAAGTACAAAGGAGAACTTATCCTTATAAGGGATCTCTTACAGCTAACCTTTGCGCAATTGAGTCAAAAGTAGGTAGGACATAATAGACAAACTTAGACCATATATGAACAGCTGTATGTATGTAAATTGCATGGAAGAGGACGAGACAGCCGCCCACGTCATCCTGACATGTCCTGGAGTGGCGGAATACAGGGCAAAACACCTCGGAACACCGGGGAACATAAAGGGTCTGCTAAGCTTCCTGGTGGAACTGGGTTGGCACAAATAACAGTAGTGCCAAAACCCCAACCCAAAATAGGCGCATTTATGACGTCGAGTTGCGGAAACCCAGCCCGCGTACAACCTATAACCTATGTATGTAAATTCTGTATTATACATGAAATTGGAAATAAAACCGGCCAAGTGCGAGTCGGACTCGCGCACGAGGGGTTCCGTACCTTTATCTATAAAAATATTTATTTTATTCTGTTTTTAGTATTCATTGTTATAGCGGCAACAGAAATACATCGTCTGGGAAAATTTCTACTGGAACTATCACAGTATCAGTGAGATACAGCCTGGTGACAGACAGACATATAGACGGACAGCGGAGTCCTAGTAATAGGGTCCCGTTTTACTCTTTGAGTATGGAACCCTAAAAATAACAAAACAAGAAGTACAAAAACAACTAACATATGTACAAAAGGGAGCTTAAGCTAGCTAGGGATAACCCTAAGAGGGATCTGTTTCAGCCAATCTTTGGGGAATTGAATGGAGATAAGGATTTAAGCTTAAGTATGTGTTTGTTTTGATTGTGTATATGTATGTTACTGATTACTGATAGCCCTTTTCCTCAGACATTGTCTGGTTGCCTTTGGCCTCCCCCAGAGTCCTCCATTTGACTCTATCCGGAGCTTCTCTTCTACACATGGCTCCGGTGATATCTTTGAGTTCATCTTCCCATCTTTTTTTCTGTCTCCCTTTGTTCTTTTTTCTCTTGGATACCATGTCTTAACATCTTTGGACCATTTTTCTTTGTTGTCTCTCGTCATGTGCCCAGTCCACTTCCATTTTAGTTTTTTCATAGTGTAGTTATCAGCTGTGTTTGTTTTCTGCTTGATATCTACTAATCGTATTTTATCCTTAGTTTAATATTTAGCCTGCTCCTTTCCATGCTATTTTGACACATATGTATATGTAATAAATATGTAATGTATGTGTATTCTAACAGTCACAACTAAAGTGTTATAGTCACAACTACATACAAAAGGCACCTTACTTACGTTTTTCACTTAAAAATAAAAGTGCTTGTATAAGATAAATTATGACTGGCACCACCTTAGATGTTCCATTTTCTGTGGCACTTTGTCTTATAACAAACAATACATTACAACATTGATATTGCAACAAAAAGATCTGTAGAGATAAAAAAAAAAACCTTGTCTTTGGTCATAACATACTGGTAAACGGGTCATTGTCAGATTTAGGTTCGCGTCTCTTCGGTGGACATTGCCAAAGTTAAGAGCTATAAAGCCTAATTTTTGGTTGATCACTGAATCCGCATAAACAGCGTTGCCCTTTCTATAATTCCATGTGATAAAAACATATTATATGTGAGCGTAAGCCCTTAACTATTGACCACCGGAAAGATGATTTTTGTTTTTGTGAGTGACAATGACCCAAACATAAATAATTATCTAAACCACTAAAATAACCAAGTAAAAGTAAGGTTTTATAAAAACACAAGCAATTATTATTGTGCACTAGTGCAGCTGTTATATAAAAATCCAAGTAAATAAATCTAACAGCATAACAGTAAAACGGGATAAAGATCTAGTCAGGTAGCATTTTTTATACAGCCTACATAATGCATACATAGGCTGTTTATCATATTGACTTGGGTTTACAGTCGATTATAAAAAAAGGTTGGGATTTGATGCGAGATACGTAACAGCACTTTCTAATCTACCCACTTTTAAATAACTTCATATTTAGTTGAGAAACGTAGAATCGAATGATCAAAAAGTAAAAGTACGTCTCACAAAGGATTGAGCAACCGAAGAAGGGATTGGTAAAAAATATTTCTTCCTTACCTATTCTCGATTCAACAACACATTTTGTATCGAAATATCTCATGGCACTATTGATATACACTTAATATTAGACCAAAACAACGACTAAGACTAAAATAACTGTACAAATACGTCTAATTCCTTTTTATACTATGTGAACATTACAATGACAAACTGATATTATACTACAAAATTTAACAGATGTCTTATTAACGAGGTGCGCAATAAGCAGACGTGTATGGTAATTTAGTCAGGTAATACTTACATTAGATTTACACTGTCATCGACCACATTTCACTTCACTTCAGATCTAGCACACACAACAATTAAATGCAAGGTTTATATAACTATATGTATTTAAGCACTAATTGATACTAATATTCAATATAGCAAATAAAGTTTAGCCTTTCGATTGAACATTTCACGCACGTAGAGAAAAAGAGAACACGGACATACAAGATTTTTGGGTTTTGTTTATTTTCCGCCAGATGGCGCCCTGTAAGATGCGTTCAATACTGTTAAAGAAAGTGAAAGGGCGTACCTCTTTCATAAAATTCAAAAAATAGTTGTTGGTAGAAATAAATAAAGTTTAATCTTTGGAATTGAATCAAACTTGTCATTATTTCACCGTCTTGAAATTCTATTTTGGGACATTTAAATAAAACGGCGCTAAAATCGTGCCGAGTAAAATTAATTTGCGAATGAACCCTATCTATGCACTAGCAATAAAAGTAATAATCTGTCACCTATAGGGAACATTACTGCAATGTTCTGCCGCCAGAGTGCAGCACTATCACAATTAGTAAACAGTTTTTTTGACAACTTTGACAAGTCCTTCAAAGCTCTGGATCAAATAGGGAAGAGAATATTTCAATAAATAAAATGCATCAGTGCCGCGTAATTTGATGCAAGAATGAAGGGCATCATTCATTTCCGAAGGAAACGATGATACGAAAACTATGGGAAGCGGCAATACGTCCTAAAGCAAAAAAAAGCCCTCATCCACCTTTAAATGGCTATAGGTGTCGCGAAGAGGGTTCGCGAGAAATAACCCTTAAATAATATTTGTATATAGCAACATTGACTGAACACCGGATGGACTCAAACTCTATTTTATCTTTGGTAAGCTTTGAATTTTGTCGCTAAAATTCTTTTGTTTTCTGACATTTAAAATGATATAAATTGTGATGGTGAAAATAGTTTTTGTGCCCGTTTCCTGACCTGTTACCCAAAGCTAAGTATCTTGAAAACATGTAGAATATTCCTTTATTTAAGTCTTTATTAATGGAGTGGAAGTTAGGTGACTTGGCGAAACTCATAGAGCTGATCAAGCAACCTATTTCCATCCGATACGCTTATCCGTAATATATCATTAATGTTATTGTCTGTCGCTACTAAGAATCTGAAGAAGGCTTGCGAGCCGCCGTTTTAATATTCGGCAACTTTGAGAACCGAAGGGTTCACCAGTGCACGTAGACTTGGCCAATTCTATAGGCAGGGAATGAGTAAAGAGTCCGCGCGACTCCGTCTGGGTTCGTGTGAGCTCAGGACGAAACATAAGTAAGAGGGTCCTTGCGACTCTGTCTGAGCCTGTGGGCTACCAAGTTCATAACATTCAATAACATGCTAAGGATAAGTCAGTTAACGTTTTTACCTATGCGTTGAAGGCATAGTCAAGTACTTAGAGGATCTAGCAGAGATTCATGTTTTCACCTTTAAACAGATGGGACATTCAACCCAACTACATGGGATCAGCGGACGGTGCCAGGTCAAGGAACACTTATAAGGTAAGACAGCTGACCCAACAATCTGACCAGAAAAATTGACTCAACGTTCCTATTAAAGGATTCTCACTTAAATTTATAAACTACAAGTTAATGGTCTTAATATCAATTTATTATACATAATATTACATACTCTAATTGCGAAGCAGATATATCATATCCAGAGGAAAGTTAATCCAAGAGTTACATTCCATAGGACCTGGAGCTAGAATGTCCTTGTGAGGTTATTCTTCTTTGAATACACTCATGAAGACATTATCACTTTTGTACGCAGCCGTATGTTAAGGAGCGGGACAAAATTTGGTGGAGGTGCTGGGATTTGAATTTGATAAATATGTAGCTCAGTATTTAAAGATTCAGTTGAAATAAAGTCTAGTGCAGATTAAACCAAGTCTGATAAATAAAACATATTAATAAATCTTTAAGATCAAGAATATATATAACTAAAATTAAAATTTTCATTTTAGTGGTCAGCTGTCTTATGATTTTGATATTGAGGACATCTTTGGTTGAGTAGGGAAACTAATAAAAACAGACATTGTTATTTATTTGTGTAACCCTTAGATATAAGAAATAACAGGGACGTTGGTAAAATGATTAGAACTCATTTTACAAACGTTGTTGTGTATAAAACACAATTTTATCAATTTGAGGGCTAAAATTATCAAGAGCAAATTGGTTTAGCTACGCGGCACCAGTTGTAACGAAGAAGTTCTACTATTCAATCATAGATGGCGAGTTACGAGTTATTCGGAAATAGTATTTTATTTTAGGAAAACGTATTACTTTTATATCAAATAAATATTTATACGTTTTAGAGAATTTTAGTAGATATCAAATAATATTTCTTATTTAAAAAGGTCAATATAAATAATTGGAAAGAAATTGACATCTGGCAAGGTCGAAACGTCAAATTGATATTCAATTTTTCTTTTATCTGTCAGATCAAATCAAAGGAAATTTAATAATTATATTACTAATTAGTTTCGTAATTCAATAAACGTAAAGTAAATACAATTACTTACTTATTGTAATAAATTCTTTAGGTGGAACAAGAAGAACGTTCTCGCAAAAAGGAGACTTATTATTTGTCAACAAGAAAATATTGTTTGAGGCCTTCTACAATATTGATTGAAGTTATTTAAAGGAAACAACTAAAAATAAAACAGGGATAATCGTGATCATCAGGTAAGAGTGATTATTTACGTTTTTCAAGTGTAATTATTCATCGGTCAAAGTATTTTGCCGGTAAGCAATTTACAATTTGAAATTCACATTTCTAGCGAAATAAAGTATTAGTATAGTGCTGAATGAGTTATATTATGGCAATTGCACATATGGAACGATACATTTGTTAAATTTAACAGTACTGCAACTAATTTTCTCTTTAAAAACCCGTGATTATAAAGTCGCAAACATAATTTGATCAGGTAATATTATTTTCTATTAAAACTTATTGTGTTATCCTCTATCAATAGGATCAGTGATAATAAATGAATAGAAGAACCTATCTTCAAGGAGATATACGATAAATGTAAAACGAAGTGTTACAAGATCGAGAGGTATGTAACAATGTAATCGTGTATACTGTAAAGCGAGTGGTTACTTAGTGTTACCTATGCAGTGCATATATCTTATTTGCAACATAAAACTGGATAAGTAAAGAAGGTTTTTGTTTGTTTATGGATATGTATTAAGAAAGCACAGTAACACTTTGGAACAAACATTGTTTACTCGGATGAGCAAAATTTCACATATATTCTGCATACATATATTGCAGTGTGTGTGTGTTATTAAAGGTGTTCAATCATTGTATATTGTGATAAGACCAAAGCATACAGTTACTAGGGTAAAGTAGTGCTTACTGCGATATTTAGTGACAGGTAGTGACGTATTTGTTTTGATTGATTCAATCAAACCAAATAGGCGCTATCAACATGCATATTTAGTTGTGTGTCATTAATAATAAAGACCTGAGTGATTTTCTTGTGGTTCCATATAACGAGATGAAGGTGCACGGTAGTGCAATGGTCAAGTCAGATGGATAAAAAGTGGAAATGTTTCGAAGGAAACAGACTCGTCCAACTAAGTGTCATGGTTATTGACTATACTAAGTCATGCTTTAATTGTTTATTATGCAATTTATTGGAACAAGAAATCACTTGGTAATATGATATTAATACTTTATGTCAAGTACTGTTTGAGATATGTCACAACATTTATTGCAAGGCAGTAGGGTAACTAATTGAGTGTATACTGGAAGTGAATATGCTTCATACAGAATAAACTTAATTAATATTTACCAAGACAAATTATTAGAGTCAACGCTACTGTGATAAATATGGATGATATGAACTATTGTACTACAGGGTGTTTAAAATAATTTCAGATTTATACTTGTACATGCAAAACCATGGATGAAATATATTTGGGTAGATTAACCAAATTTGTGGAAAACATCAAAAGCTTGTCAAGCAGCTCTCGTGTTCTTTGTGTTCTAAAGTCGTGGTCTTCTGAAGATGAGGAACAAGCAAGAATTTTGGCATCAAAGCTACAAGCTGTACTTGATCGATTCAGCAACGAATTGTATCAATATTTTAACAGTTCTCAAGATCCTAATGCGGATGAGATATCTAATATGACAACTGAACAATTGGAAGGAGACGAGATGTTGGCTGAATTGAATGCTCGAATACAAGTCAAGAAAGACAAGGCTGTTTCTTCTTCTTCAAGCTCGGGTCAGTTAATGAATAGAGGAAAATTACCGGAATTGGTTTTACCAATTTTTTCGGGAGATGTACTTCAATGGACGCAATTTTGGGATCAATTCTGTTCTATCATTGATCAGAGAGAGATGAGAGATGTCGATAAGCTACAGTACTTAAAAGCTTCTTTGAAGGGTGAAGCAATGACAATCTTGGAAGGTCTTGAGACCACTAATGACAACTATAAGATTGCCATCACCACTCTCACAAATCGCTATGGGAAAAGGATTCAAATTATTGACGCGCATTATTCAACTCTCTACAAACTTAAAAGAGCAGAAAAACAAGAAGAGTGTAGAAAAACATTGGATGAAATAGAGAGACATCTTCGTGTATTGAACTCACTAGGAGAAAATATTGAACATAATCACCTTCGATTCGTAATAATGGAGAAGTTTCCAGAAGAAATTATATATGAACTAAAATTGAAACTGAGTAACGAGACTGTAGAAGAAATTAGGAAACAACTTCATGTTGTACTATCAGCTAGAGAAGATGCTAAGAGAACCTTTGAGAAACTGGATAAAGAAGACTCTAGTTATACTACAGAGACGCTTCATATAAAAGAAGAGAGAATCCAGAAGAGACCTAAGATACAAAAACGAAAGAATGGTGAAACTGTGAAGAAATCGAATAAACGATTTAAACCAAATCTAGCCGCTTTTAGCAAAACTCAAACCACTAAGAGATTTCATAACTTCAAGGATGAGAATAATAGACAAGTATCTACACAGAAAAGAAGGAAAATCAGCTGTATCTTTTGCAAGGGTGATCATTTCAATGATGAGTGCACAAACAGTAGAACTGTAGAACAAAGGAAAGCGAAATTAGGAAACCGTTGTTATAATTGTCTGCGTATGGGTCATACCTTAAACTCCTGCAGATTAAGATACAGAGCTTGTTATCATTGTGGTGTGAAGGGTCTACATAACAGAGCGCTTTGCCCTAAAGGAGTGACAACTAAGAAAGAATCTACTAGTGCACTACATGTACATGGGAATGAATCCACAATATTGCAAACAGCTGTTGTCAACGTCAAGGGACTTAACAATACATCAATGAAGTGCCGTGTGTTATTGGACTCTGGTAGTATGAGAAGTTATGTCACTCAAGATGTCGCTAAACACCTTGAATTGGAGAAAGAAGAAAACTGCCATCTGATGGTATTTACGTTTGGTTCAGACAAACCTCAAGAGATAGATAGTTCGATAGTGAAACTTCATATTCGATCAAGGGTTAATAAGCAAAAGGTGATATATGCGAACATTGTACCTTCTATCACGCGTGGCATTTCATCTCATAGTAAGGAACTGGATGAGTGGGAACATCGAGAAGATTACCTACTGGCTGATGATGGTTCACTGTCAGATAGGGTGGATATACTGATTGGTAACGATTATTACCATTCAATTATGGCTGAAGAAAAAGTAAAGATACGAGAGAATCTATATTTGGTGAATTCTAACTTAGGTTGGATACTTTCTGGCAGGACTAGAGACGAACATGGGGACGAGTTGTCAGTACTCACATACTTTCAAGCGTCATATGAAACTAAATTAAATGAACCTGATTTGCCGTTAGATAAGGTATCTATGAAGGTTTTGTGGGACCTAGAGTCCATAGGAATCATCGATTCACCAAACTCTACTAGAGAGGAGGAAGCCATTGAACATTTCAATAAGAACACCACGTTCAAAGAGGGGCGCTATCATGTTAGTTGGCCTTGGAAAGAATATCCACCTGAATTACCTACCAACTATGGATTAGCGTATGGTCGTTTGGTCGGGCTGCTGAAAAGATTAGATTCCGACACCTTATCGACTTATAATCAAACACTCAAGGATCAACTACGAAATGGTGTCATAGAGGTGGTACCTGAAGGTATTAAAGAGGATCATCCAATCCATTTTCTTGCTCATCACCCAGTCATAACACCTGGCAAATCTCTCAGGATTGTTTATGATGCCAGCGCGCGTACGAAGGATACTAAAAGCTTAAACGAATGTTTATACTGTGGTCCTATGATGTTGGAAGATTTGACAGGGCTACTTATGAAATTCAGATGTCATGCCATAGGAATAACGGCAGATGTGGAAAAAGCCTTTCTACAAATCGCTTTAAATGAAAATGACAGAGATGTTACAAGATTTTTTTGGCTAAAAGATATAAATAAACCCATTACTGAAGACAACTTGTTACAATATAGGTTCTCGCGCGTACCTTTTGGAATAATATGCAGTCCGTTTCTTTTGAATGCTACGGTCAGACATCACTTACAAAAGGCAAATGGAAATTACACTAAACAACTGGCTAATGATATATATGTAGACAACGTTCTCACAGGAGTGAAATCTGTTGAAGAGGCATTGAATCTCTATAAAGAAGGAAAAAGCGTTTTCGCTGAAATTTCAATGAACCTAAGAGAGTGGAGTTCTAATTCTGAAGAATTTGCAGAACAAGTACCTGACATAGTTAAGGGACCAACTATTAAAACACTTGGCCTTAACTGGAATCTGCAAAGCGATGTTTTACAACTCAGAGGCAAAGTTAATGAAAACAACGCCAATACTAAGAGAGGAGTTCTAAAAACCATAGCAGCGATTTATGATCCTTGTGGATTCAGTGCACCTATATTGCTGCCAGCAAAATTGCTGTTACAACAGTTATGGAAGGAACGAATCAAATGGGACACTGTGTTACCTGAGAATTTACTTCAAAAGTGGAAGATTATTCTAAGAGAACTGAAACTAGTAGAGACTATATGTCTACCAAGGAATATTACTGTACCCAATGAAAAGGAAGCACAGGTACATTGCTTCACTGATTCGTCAACAGTCGCATATTCAGCTGTGATTTACTTGGTTCAAAGAGATACAGTTAGCTTTATAATAGGTAAATCGCGTCTGGTTCCTATTAAGGACCAGGAAAACCTGAAAATACCGCGTTTAGAATTGATGGGAGTTTTGATAGGAAGTCGTCTTATTAAATACGTACTCAGATTTTTACAATTGGATGTGACGTCAATGACATTGTGGACAGACAGTCAGATAGTTATCGATTGGTATAACTCTGAGAAGTTGCTTGAACCATTTGTATCCAGAAGACTGGAAGAAATAAAACAAAACAAAAATCTGGTTGTGAGATACGTACCGTCTGGTCTTAATCCTGCAGATGTAGCCACACGTCCAATTACCTCAGATGAAGAAAGAAATAGGTGGTTGGTTGGACCTGACTTTTTGAAGGAAGATCCGAAGTATTGGCCTAGAGGTCCGCAAAGAGACACTTCTCTTCTGATGGGGGAGGGTGTGCCAAACACAGAAAAACAACTAGAAACAACATTGTTAGATGAAGGATTAATCAAAGATAAGGTTTTAGACTCACAATCACAAGAGATAAAAGAATTACAAAAAATATCATTTCCGGAAGAATACAAAGGAAAGATAACACATTTATCCAAGAATTTAGATTTATTCTTTGACACAAATGGATTATTAAGATGTGAAGGAAGACTTAAAAATTCTGGTTTATCATACGACGCCAAACATCCTATACTTTTACCCAAGAACAGTGAATTGACACAGAAAATTATCAAGAAAATCCACGAGGAAAATCTTCATGTTGGAGTACCTCATACTTTAAGTCTCGTACGACAGAAATTTTGGATTCCTCAAGGAAGAGCACAAGTCCAAAAGATTCTAAGCAAATGTGCAAAGTGCGTGAAACATGGAGGAGGTCCATATGAACTACCTAAGACTCCGGCTCTGCCGGTAGAGAGAGTAACATATACTGCAGCTTTTACGTATGTGGGCGTAGATTATTTCGGTCCAATGACCATTAAGACAGAAAGTGGCTTAAAGAAAAGATGGATTTGCCTTTTCACATGTCTTGTAGTACGAGCAATACATTTGGAAGTAGTTAAAGATCTAACCACAGACGAATGTCTCATGGCGTTC
The DNA here is from genome assembly GCA_963854355.1 of Epinotia brunnichana. Classification (NCBI taxonomy): domain Eukaryota; kingdom Metazoa; phylum Arthropoda; class Insecta; order Lepidoptera; family Tortricidae; genus Epinotia; species Epinotia brunnichana. Next base: position 3,718,295 of record OY977962.1, on the reverse strand, counting down.
AGACGTTTCATCGCTACTAGAGGAATTCCATCGTCTATACTTTCTGACAATGCATCTCAGTTTAGATTATTAGCTGAGGTAATATCAGAAGGAGCATTGAAAGAGAAAATAAAGTGGAAATTTATACCTCAATTAGCACCCTGGCATGGGGGCGTGTATGAACGTCTTGTGGCTGTTGTGAAACACTGTCTAAAACGAACACTCGAAAAACATATGCTAGGTGAGAATCAGCTCTTGACAATCATCAAAGAAGTCGAGGCTGTAGTCAACACTCGACCACTTACATATGTGGGAGCCGAAATAGATCACATTCTGAAACCAGCCGATTTCTTAACACCTGGAAGATGTTTGAACATTCAAGTGCTTATGGAACATTTACCGATCTCGGGTTCGATCATTAAACAACAACTTATTAAAGGTTGGAAGAGAGGTAACTACATTATGGATGAATATAAGGAAATGTTCATCAATCGATACTTACTCAGCTTGAGAGAAAGGTATAGAAACTCGCCTAAGCAAGTTAGAATAAGATCTCATGATATTCCAAAAATTGGCGATGTAGTACAGATAAAGGGAGAATCTAGAAACCGTGAAGGTTGGAAAGTAGGAGTAATAGTGGAAATAATAAAGGGGAGTGACAATTTATGTAGAGTAGCAAAAATAAAAGTTGGTGATAGTGTATTTACACGTTCCATTTCACACCTCTATCCATTGGAAGTAGAGACTGAGAATTCAGTTGACGAAATGTTTTGTCAAGAAGAAGCTAATGAAGCACACGTCGTTGATGGTGATTTGCTTCAGATGCCGTCTATAGAAATCAAGGAAGTGGAAACAAATAATCCTATAGAAACAGATTACAGTCAAATCGATGACAATGAAATTAATACAGAAGAGAGATACGATTTAACACAAGACACGAGAGAGAAGCTAGATAAAACAAGTATGACAAACGATTTGTCTGATACAGAAAATGATGTACAGAATAGTGAAGGTTTGTGCAATCAACCAAATGAAGAGAAACAACATCGAGCTGCCGCAGTCCACGCTCTGGAGAAAATCCATGAATGGACTCGCGACTTGATGACCAATATAAACTAACCTCGCGTGGCGGGTGTGTCGCGAAGAGGGTTCGCGAGAAATAACCCTTAAATAATATTTGTATATAGCAACATTGACTGAACACCGGATGGACTCAAACTCTATTTTATCTTTGGTAAGCTTTGAATTTTGTCGCTAAAATTCTTTTGTTTTCTGACATTTAAAATGATATAAATTGTGATGGTGAAAATAGTTTTTGTGCCCGTTTCCTGACCTGTTACCCAAAGCTAAGTATCTTGAAAACATGTAGAATATTCCTTTATTTAAGTCTTTATTAATGGAGTGGAAGTTAGGTGACTTGGCGAAACTCATAGAGCTGATCAAGCAACCTATTTCCATCCGATACGCTTATCCGTAATATATCATTAATGTTATTGTCTGTCGCTACTAAGAATCTGAAGAAGGCTTGCGAGCCGCCGTTTTAATATTCGGCAACTTTGAGAACCGAAGGGTTCACCAGTGCACGTAGACTTGGCCAATTCTATAGGCAGGGAATGAGTAAAGAGTCCGCGCGACTCCGTCTGGGTTCGTGTGAGCTCAGGACGAAACATAAGTAAGAGGGTCCTTGCGACTCTGTCTGAGCCTGTGGGCTACCAAGTTCATAACATTCAATAACATGCTAAGGATAAGTCAGTTAACGTTTTTACCTATGCGTTGAAGGCATAGTCAAGTACTTAGAGGATCTAGCAGAGATTCATGTTTTCACCTTTAAACAGATGGGACATTCAACCCAACTACATGGGATCAGCGGACGGTGCCAGGTCAAGGAACACTTATAAGGTAAGACAGCTGACCCAACAATCTGACCAGAAAAATTGACTCAACGTTCCTATTAAAGGATTCTCACTTAAATTTATAAACTACAAGTTAATGGTCTTAATATCAATTTATTATACATAATATTACATACTCTAATTGCGAAGCAGATATATCATATCCAGAGGAAAGTTAATCCAAGAGTTACATTCCATAGGACCTGGAGCTAGAATGTCCTTGTGAGGTTATTCTTCTTTGAATACACTCATGAAGACATTATCACTTTTGTACGCAGCCGTATGTTAAGGAGCGGGACAATAGGATGCCATTTTAATATCACAGTACAGGTATTTTACACACGAAGGATAATAAAATTATTGTAGTTTAACGCGTTTTTATCAATTATTTGTTATTGTTTGTTAGGTTAATAAATATGACATTGTACGTCGTGGCGGTTTGTTAACGGGTTGTGTTAGTGTCGCCCCCTACACAGAGCTTTGCGTAATGTTCCCTATTATAAAAATAAATTTTCATCTCCATCGTAAAAACTTCATCTCTACTCTACCCCTAATTGCGATGACTGTCAACTGCAATGCAAGAGCATGCAAGAGGTTCAGTCCATAATTTCAGTCTTAGATAGACCACATTCTGGTTAGGGTGCATAACGTCCCAAAACGTCCCTCCACCAAAATTACCATTCGCTAAACGTCTTCTCTGCAAATGGTCCCTTATGTAAAATACCCCATTCGCAAAACGTCCCTTCTGAGAAAGCCCCTTTCGCTGAAAGTCCGCATAACGCCCCTTTCGCAAAACTTCCCGTCTGCGAAATGACCCATTCGCAAAATGTCCCGTCTGGCAAAAGCTTGTAACCTGAGGTATCCCGCCATACTAGGAAAATAGGCAATTAAATTTGAATCAAATCAAAATACGAACTAGAGTAGACTTTGTTCTTTTTCTAAAATCGAATGATGCAAAACAAATGCAACTCTGTTCTAATTTAAATTGATATAAATTCCATTGACGGGAGGATAAGAGATTTCTCATGGGATAAGAGATGGTACATTTTACGAAAGGAACATTTTGCGAACGGGTAATTTTGCGAAAGGGACGTTTTGCGAACGGGTCATTTTGCGAAAGGGACGTTTTGAGAACAGGACTTTATTTATGTGAAGGGACGTATTGCGAACGGGACCTTTTGCAGAAGGGTCGTTTTGCGTAAGGGACTTTTAGGAAAGGGACATTTCGCGAAAGGGCCAGAGGGACATATTGCGAGTGGGCCGTTATGCGCCCTACCCACATTCTGTTTAGTTGCCCATCCTTCGGCATACCTACAGTGCCTAGTGCTGATGGATGAATTGCTTGAGATCTATGGGGCTTCTAATCTAATCCCGCTTTCAGCAACTGCGGCGCTACCACGAACTTCGAATCTCGAACTTCGTATATCTCCGTCTCTGTCGCTCGAGTACCATAAACCATAAGTGCGATAGAGACGGAGATATACGAAGTTCGAGATTCGAAGTTTGTGGTTATAGCTCAGAGGGCCTACCGCGAAAGGCATTTGAAGTTTTCGCTCTCTGTCATACTGACGAGTTCGTACGTAAGTGCGACAGAGAGGGAAAACTTCGAATGCCGTTCCCGGTAGGCCCTCTGAGGGCCTACCGCGAAAGGCATTCGAAGTTTTCCCTCTCTGTCATACCTGTGAGTTCGTACGTAGGTGCGACAGAGAGGGAAAACTTCGAATGCCGTTTGCGGTAGGCCCTCAGACTTGTCAAAGGAGTCGTCTACTTATTTACCTTTGTTTAAATTTGTATATTCATTCATTTTTTTTTCTTGTACTCGTACAACCTTACTGCACTTAGTTGAGAAATTATGGACTACTAAAGTTTGACCCACTATGAAAACCTCATTTTTTAAATTGTGCTGTAGCCCAACTGTACCCGTTAAAAATGCAGTAAAAAAAAACAAGTAGTGTTTAAACAAATAAACATACTTAGGGTTTTTTTTTATATTATGGTACCAAAGTAAAAGAAAAAAGTTTTTTACTCAAAGCTGGATTTTTTTTAACGTAAAATTTTAACAACTTTGACCATTTTTTTATTTTATTTAAGTAAGTCAAAATAAAGCTAAATCTATCTAGATATTACCGAAAAAGTTCCAAAATGGAGACTGCATTCGTTTTCGAGATAAAGGACGTAACAGAGCGTTTTGCACGCGTAGGCCGAGCCCAGTATATATATACATATAGTACTCTTTGGCCGAGCCGACCGAATTTGTGAGTTTGCTTATAAGTGAACTTATTGAAGTGAGCTGTGCAAAGCTTAATTTTTTAGTTTTTGATTATTTATATTTATAGTGTATGTACTAACATAGTCTTTTTAAGGATACTACTAACAAATAATGGATCTTTGTAATCTGAATAAATAAATGAATTGAATTGAATTATTCAAACTACTTAAGAGCGTATTTTTAACCAACTTCAAAGCAGGAGGTTCTATGTTCGACTGTATACATGTTTTTTTATCCTAATATAGTATTTAATAGGCTCCTAGGTAGGTAATTAATATAATAAAAAAATAGTATTTCATAATGGGCCAAACTTTAGTAGTCTATAATTTCTCAACAAAGTGCCGTATAAGAAAAAAATTGAATGAATATGTTCATGCCCTCAAAGACTTTAATTTACCTAAATTTGAGCAAAATTCAAGATATCACTTTTTTTCTTATGTCCGCTTCAAATGCAATGCCCCATATGTATACACAATAATTCTCATTATATATTTTGTTAGAAAATGATTTTATTTATATCGGAATGTCTGGATGAGACGTAAATAAAGCTCGCTGAAAAGTTATGGATTGGACGCTTTTATTGGAACATGCTGAAGATTTTAATACTGGATTTGACTTCACGAAATGGCTAGATTTGATGGCATGAATTGAAGACAACTAAAGACATTTTTTGCACTAGACACAATTATGAAAAAACTACTGAAGACATTAGCTTAGACTAATAAAATTGAAATTATATATACTAAAGACAAGGCAGTATGGCCCATGGTCTTAGCCTGTCAGAAAGGACGAATATTTTTTTTTTTTTTTAATTTTAAAATAAACCTGTCAATAGTGTCAACTTTCAGTCTGTCAATCAATTTTCTACTCTACGACTCTAGAAGTCTACAAAGACTACAATCATCGTACACATTTTGCTTTTCGCTCTTTCCCACACCCATATTTTTTGTTTTCGTAATTTTACATTGCCCTAGATTGGGTTTACTTTACTTATTAACACATACCCGATAACTTAAACTACAGTTTCTATCTCAAGTAACAATACACAATGTGCTACGTGATTATTACTGGTCGCAGTTTAGCATGGCTCCTATTAAGCTTAGTTGCCTTTATGTTAATTCTTTCCGGTATAATGACACCGAAATGGCTGTTAGGGCAGCCTATGGTGCAAAATAGGGATAATGTCACCGGATTCTATATTCCTAGCGTTGGGATCTACAATAGGTAAGTGTCTGCAACCGTATAAAGTTCACTAAAACTTAGTTAAGTTGGTTTTAACTTTTAAGTACGTCTGTAAACCGGTGGAAGAAGGTTCTCAATTGGCAAAAATGTAAAATGAACTAATTGTCTCTGTTAAAGTTAAACATTTTTAATTTAAATTCGATACCACTCATATATCTTATATCACACTTAATCATAAATATCATAATACTGGCAGGATAACAGGGGTCATGTAATTTACAGGCAATTTTCCAATCACTTTTGAGCTTTTATGAACCACTTTAAGCTAGCATGACATCAGTATTATACAGGCTGTTTGAAATTGATGCTGATACATTTCAAAATCAGTAGAAACTAAGGCTAGGGTGTAGCAAAGGGTATGCAGGACTTAGAACATTTTTCGTCGCTGGGACATTAATATGACATGTGGCTCTATCATTTAGAATATGTACGCCAAAAGCAGAATATTTTATTTGAAAAAAAAACCTGGAAATCAAGAATGGCTGAGATATTGTGCCCATTGCATTAGCGAAACCCTAGATAGGTTATGTCCGTTAGGTAGCTTCAGATGCCTGAAGGGCATATCACCTAGAAATAGAGGAGTCCCGCTCCGCGGGGTTCCGTCTAACTAAACTCTTAACTTAGGAAAAAAATGTTATGATATTTGCATATTGATAAAAGAAAAACTTGCTTACCCTTTGGTACACCCCGACCAAAAGTCAGGAAGTCCTTCAGAAACTTCTGACAAAATATTATTTTCAATTGAATATTAGAATGATTTACTTTTGTTTACTGAAATCTTTACCATTTGTCCCGAGTCAACTTCCATGTCCTTCATAACACCATTAAGCTTAAATGCTGGTGCTGTCATATCCTGCCTCATGCTAGTGATGGCAATGACTTGGGTATATTTTTACCCTTTGCTGAACAAACCGCTTCAATATGACCCGTTTTTCCACAATGATTACACTTGGTCCAATGGAACCTACATGGTCTCGTGAGCCCTGCCACAATGAAAACAAACCAGCCTTTCCATATGCTTATCTATCTTTTTATTTACAAATTTATTAACCTCCATTGGTATCTCGATCGTTACTCGAAGAAGCAGTGACTATAATATTGGAACCAATAGGTGTGATGCCTCATGTTAAAAAAGATAATGTAGTGTTGCTAAACCATCAAATTATTGTAATAAAGTATAAATTATAGGCCCCTAGTAAGAAGTATAGATAGATAAGACTATCAGACAAAATAAGAATCGCCTAAATAAAAAGAAGAACTAAATTTATAGACACAGCCAAAACATATACCGAGACAAAAGTTCAAGTGGGCAGGCCACACGGTTCAAATGCCAAACAATAGATGGACAAAAACAATGAAAAATTGGAAACCAAAAATTGGTAAACGAAAAGTGGGCAAACCAAAGACAAGATGGGAAAAAGTAGAAACAGTAGGCAATGATTGGAAAAAAAGTAGCAACGGAGAGGCAAACATGGAAGAACATGCTAGACAAATTCATGGCAAGAATAGAAAACGGCGATTCGGAAGAGGCCTAGGTTTTTAAAAAAACCATACACACATGATATATACTATTAAATTATTAATGTATTTTTTACTTGAATTGTGTAAACGAGAGCAATTTTATATCTAAGTACCAATAGAATCCTTACGCTTTTATAGAAACAAAATTGTACAACAACTATGTACCTAAACCAGTATATTGCGAGCGAAACAGATAGAGAATACTTGATATTCCATACAACTATTAGTACAAATAACAGGTGTGACGTCATCCCCGTGTGTCAATTAGTATGAAGCTTTGATGCCTGCCCCCAGCGAGGTCAATCTTTGTCTCAAATTTTTGGGTATTAATGTTCCTTAATTGTAGTTGCTCCCATACAAACATTAGTTCCTATCCAAAAACTGGTTCGAGTGGTACCGTAAAAAATCTTGGTCATCATCCCATCAGCTTCATGGGACAAGGCAATCTGACAAGCATGGTCAAATGTCAATGTACTATGCTATATTTTGAAGATCATTTCGGAAAACCTATGTAGCCCTATCTTCCGGTACTGGTCTTCCGTCCATCCCGATGGGAACAGAAAATAGCTGACATAGCTTATAATAAGCAGCTAACTAACTTTTTACGCGGGACTAGTCATTATTATGATATATACAGGGTGTTTAGTAGCTGGGTGCAAACCTTTAAGGGGGAGATACACTAGACCATGTAGAACATATTCATCCAAAAATTATTTTTTTTTAGCGATTTTTTGATTTTTAATGGAAATTTTACGATTTTTGTATGAAAAACCTAAAATTGGTCAATTAAATGCTAATAACTTCCAATCCAAACAGAAATGTCCGTTTTTTATTATTAGTCCCTGGGCGACCGAGCTCTGCTCGGGTGAAAGTGGAGAAAATACGGAGAAAACGAATTTTCCCGGACATGAGACCTATCTAGATCGATTTCTCGCCCCTGTAAACCCATGTATTCCAAATTTCATCGAAATCGTTAGAGCCGTTTCCGAGAACGTGATTGCAAATATATATACAAATATTGCTCGTTTAATAGTATAGGATAGGATAGGATAGGATAGGATTTTAGTAGTCTAATGTGTCCTTGATCGTACCAAAGTAGTTTGAAGCACCATTGTGTCCAAAAAAGTTATGTGCAAAGCATTTAAACTTTACAAAAATAAAAAATAAAAATTAAATCTTACTTTTGATGTCATTAAATGACATAAATAAAATACGCTAAAAAAAAATTTTTTTTGGATGAATATGTTCTACATGGTCTAGTGTATCTCCCCCTTAAAGGTTTGCACCCAGCTACAAAACACCCTGTATGATGCAAGTTTTATTTTAATCTCCGATTTAAATTCACGGGGCGAACCACGGTCATTTGGAAGGCGTGCGTGGGATATAGATCCAACACGTAGAGGCCCTTTGGAGACGAAGTTTAATGTCATGTAGTACACCTGCTAGAACCCATGCACGGGTACATCGGTAGATACCCGTGAACCGGTCCCAGCAGGCGTTGGAGCTATTGTAGGAAAATGGAACAGAGAATTGGGTCTATGGTGATGACATTTGGGTGGACAATAAAATTGGGTTATTACAAAGTGGTATTATAATTATGTATCTCCGATTTAAATTCACGGGGCGAACCCCGGTCATTTGGAAGGCGTGCGTGGGGATATAGATCCAACACGTAGAGGCCCTTTGGAGACGAAGTTTAATGTCATGTAGTACACCTGCTAGAACCCATTCACGGGTACATCGGTAGATACCCGTGAACTGGTCCCAGCAGGCGTTGGAGCTATTGTAGGAAAATGGAAAAGAGAATTGGGTCTATGGTGATGACATTTGGGTGGACAATAAAATTGGGTTATTACAAAGTGGTCCGGACACCTGCCATAACAATGTTATCCACAAGGTTATCGAGGCAGGCGGTGACTAGCCGCTCATTAGATGGGCCCCTAAAAATGCCGTCGTAAAGACGGCCAGGGGCAACACCGGGTGAGCGGCTCAGGGGTGTCGAGAGGTGGTGCTGCGCTTTCTCCGAAGTTACTCGCGGCGTTATGCCCTTTAACACTTCCACCCCTGGAGCATATAGCTCTGACGACTCCTCTCTGGACGGCCAATGAAGGCAAGCCAGAGCTGAGAGTCCTGCGGTCCCCCTTAGGGTTCCACTCCATTATTATTATTGTTATTTTTTTCTGTGTACTATGGACTATTGTCGGCAATAAACTAATTTTATTTTATTTATTTTAATTTTATAAGAACTTCTTCTGTATTTCATTATCCCTTATCCCACACATGCCCACACACTAAGCGATCCCTTAATGTATGATCCACGTCTTGTAAATTACAATCAATGCTCAATTTCCTTAATAGGGGTGTAGACTAGACACTGTAATTAAATAACCAATACCTAATGGTGAATTTTCTCGAAATGGATATAAATATTGTCTAATGGAGAAAAAGTAAAGCAGGGGAATTAAATAATCACTAAGTTATACGTCCAAAGTTTTAAGATAGGGTATATTCTGTCCCTTTTCCGTAAAACGCACCTTCATGAAACGATTGTCATTTACTATGACGCTCGTGGATTGTGACGTCACGATCCCCGAGCGCTTTCTCTCTCTAACAAGCCATATTAAAACGGTTGTAGCTGCGTAATTTTTTGAGATATCTGAATGGGATTTTCGTCAGTAGGCATATTGCCTCTTTTCTATTGGAGTAATAATAAATTTTGAGTCTAGGTACACCCCTATTGAGCAATAAAATCTCTAATCCTTTCCCCCTATTGATACTTGCTATTAAATTTATATGACTATATTCGGCTTCGGATGGAAATGATGATTTAATTTTTTCACAATGGTTGAAAAGGTAACCTCACTTATTTTAGTTGGATATATCAATGATATTACCAAATCATACAAGTCTAGACCACACAAAGCTAACAAATTAGATTTTTTCTTATCATCCACTTCAATTTCACTAGCTTGCACACAGAAAATAAACGATTCTATGTAGTTCTTCCAGGAGCCATGTGCCATATCAAACTCCCCAAACTTAACGCCCACCTTGCACCGTAATAGTTGTGATACCTATCTGTATGTATTTCCCACTTAGATTACGCACTTTAACACTTCTATAGTACACTATTGTCCCTATTTTCTCGTTGCCACTGTTATCACTCAAGGTTTAGGGGTCCTAGCACATGCGCTAGTATGGATCGCGATGACAGACAGGTTTTCCCCATCTACCTCACTTCATACATGAATGTCAAAACTACCCACATTGTCCATATATAACATGATTCAATTACCCTTGTTGCTTTCCTTTGTATCATCACTATCACTACATAGTATAAAACGAAGTCGTTTCCGGCTGTCTGTTTGTCCTTATGTATGCTTAGATCTTCAAAACTACGCAACGGCGACTTCAAAAAAGGAGGAGGTTCTCAATTCGTCTGCATTTTTTTTTTATTTTTTTTTATGTGTGTATGTTACGCGATAACTCCGTAATTTATGAACCGATTTGAAAATTTCTTTCTTTGTTTGAAAGCATATACTTCCAGATTGGTCCCGTTGTCACCAAAATCCAGTTCTGATGATGGGATCCTGGAGAAATCGAGGGAACTCTTCAAATTTTATATGCAAACTTGAAGCTATTTGGCTACTGATTTGAAGTCGGTTTAAACTTTGTTTTGAAAATCAATTATTTTAAATAGATACAGTGATTCAAGAGGAAGGTTTATACGTATAATACATGCATGTATTATACATATATAAACCCGTGCGAAGCCGTGGCGGGTCGCTAGTTGATTATAACAGTCTTATTTGAATGTGTTTTTACAAGCTTTTTATTGCACTGTTCGTATGCATGTAAATATGTAAGTTGTCCGTCAAAATTTGCAATCCATTTTTCGGTCACTTCCCGCTAACCGTTTGAGCTGAAATTTTGCATGCATATTTATATCGCATGACAATGCAATATTATGATGACATGGAGCTGATCTGATGCTGGAGCTGGAAGGTGGCCATAGGAACTCCGCAATAAAACGACACAACCCCATCGAGTTTGAGCTCGTTAGAATCGTCTCAATGAGTAGTTGATGATGGTATGCAGAAAAGTACAGTCGGCAATTAAAGCTTGTACCAACAATGACATTTTTGACAGAAACTTATTTTTTATTGAACCATGTCAATTGAATAAAATATAAAATCATGGTGGGTACATATTTTCTGTTGCCATATGAAGTGTTAAGATATATGAAATGTATTTCAGATGCCTGCGTATCAAGGACAGCACTAATGACTGTGGTTCATTCTCTTTCTACGGTTTCGCCACTGATTCTAACCGTTACCCGACCCCGTGGAAAGCTGCTTTATTCTTCTTGTCTTTGTGTAAGTATTTTTGTATCTTCTTACTTGGAATCAGGTGTTCCAAATTTTTGGGTTCCAAAATATGAGATAGCGATTCGGAGGGCTATATCGGTTACCTTGGTTCTGCTGCGGATAGCCTCATTTCTGATGCGATCACGCAGAGAAACTCCCAACATAGCCCTCTCCATTGCCCTTTGGGTGACGTACCGGAAGGCGAGGCGTGGGTAGGCCCCCCACAAGGTGGACTGATGACCTGGTAAAGGTCGCGGGAGTCCGCTGGATGCGGGTGGCGCAGGACCGGTCATTTTGGCACTCTTTGGGGGAGGTCTAAATCCAGCAGTGGACGTCTTTCGGCTGATATGATGATGATGATGATGAAAATATGAGATTTGACCATATCCTATAGCTACTCAACCCACTGTACAGTGGCAATTATATTTGAATAAACTGTAATAGGAAATATAGTTGTCTTTGTTTTAGGAACGAACTACACAAAAACATGCAACAATATTCGAATTTAGAATGGTATAAATAGGCCTTTGGGCGGCTAGAGGATAGACAATTTGATTGAGCTTTTACTAAAATTAACTTTTTCATATAATTGCATATAGCAAAAACTAAAACAGCAGCTCATTTATTTTTTAAATACATCTTAAAAAGTCTGAATAATATATTCCATTGAACGAAGGCCAGGCAGATTTTAATTTAATCAAGCCATACATTATTTATTTATGTAAACTTTATTGCACAATACAAAAATAAGTTCGATTGGCGGACTTGATGCCGTAAGGTATTCTCTATGCTAAACATTCATCTCTATCTAATGAAAACATTTACAATTTGCATAAACTTAATTTATTTATTAATTAAAATTATTATTACACAGTATTACAGTTACAGAACGAATGCACTGTGAATCTTAGAATTAACATTAACAGAATACTTAATATACTACCGAAGACCGACTGTCATACATCGCCTCGCCGAACCTCAACCATTCATGACAGACTTTACCCAGCTACTAGCAAAAACATCCCAGTCAGATGCAGAAGCGAGAAGTACATTGAGCCAGTGCAGAGCTCGAATAAGCGGCGTCTTACTATGAGCCACATTAAACATTAAACTACTTAAAAAAAACTTATTATCTATTGCCACATTCTCCATCGACAACCTCAACTTGCCCTTTGACAAAGGCCTCGTACAAAGCTTTCCACATTTTGCGATCCCTTGCGTTTTGTAGCACCAATCCTTTAAGGTCATCTGACCATCTTAAAATCGGTCTTGCTTATCTTATCTTATCTTATCTAGGTGAGGGCCCTTTCGGATGCACTTCGACCCAGTGGGATCTTTTGAACATTTGCCCTCTCCTTTATACCTGCCTCCAGGTTTGCTCCATCATTTCCACAAAGCGGATGATGCAGTTCACAGGGAGCACCTTGAATTCCTTTGGTTGCGGGTAACCGTTACCAAAGTAATTCATTCTTTGTCTGGCAAGGGCATGACATTCACACAATAAGTGTCGCTCGGTCTTGTTTAATCTCATTCCTTATGCAAGTACAAAACTTTGAAACTTTGGTTAATTTTCTTGCAAAATAATGTCTTTGCTTATAATTCCAGGTGCTGCAATACAGTTTTCGACGGTGCTAGCTGGTGTGATGTCCTGCTGCGTGCAATCCGTGTTCAAGAAGAGTGTTATATCACTGGCTGGAGCTACGCAGGCTTTGGGAGGTAACGTCCACTGCAAAATGTATCCTATACTGATCTATTATAATTGTATTTATTTCTCGTATGGCGGTTACACACTGGTACATATATGTATTCGTATCGATGTCGCTGATAGAGTTCCAGTGTGCGCTGCGAGGTTCAGAAGGAACAGTGCAGCTGCCGAGTGTGTTGTTCTTTTAGCACCACCCGGAGGTCACGTGTAGGGTTTAAAGGGTTATTCCTACGGACGTAGAACAACAACGACCTCCAATCATCCTCCAATTGTAGATATGATAGGATAAGAGGGTATCTGCAGCAGAACCAAGGTAACCGATGTAGCTCTCCGAATCGCTAAACTTAAGTGGCAGCGAGGCATATTGCACGATGGCCATTGGATTGGGGTGGACCGGTCGTTGTAGCACTCTTCGGGAGGCCTATGTCCAGCAGTAGATGTGTTTCGGCTGATATGCAATATGTTCGGGCCGAGCGTTTGCCCGACCGTTTATTTTGTAAGCGGCTCCGTGAACGCGCCTCTTTGGTTTTGACAGTGACACTTGACTTGTCATAAATTTTCACGCAACACGTCTGAGTTTGGTGGAACAACGTGCTTTGTTTTTGGGTTGTAATCGCTCGTTTTGTGGACAAGGTCCGAGTGTTTTGTTTGGATATTTGGTGAAGTGTTTCGAGACTCGTGTTGGTGGCCTGAAGGCCCGAGTCGTTTTGGTGAAAACAGAACATTTGGTGATAATAGTGGCGGAAAGATTTGGCGCCTGGGATACGGACCCCGCATTGTTGCACAGCTCGGGGAACAACACCGCCCCGGAGGCAGCTTGGGAGACTTGATTTAACTTGACTGACCATTGACGGATAACGGACAGACTTGACAAGATATCGCGTCGATGGGAACGGGTAAGTCAGGCTCCACATTTTGTATACCACTTTTGATGGCCATTACTGGCACTATATGACCCGCGAGACCGCGAGGCACGTTCAGTCCCTAGCATTAGGCGAGGACTGAACACAATACGATACCTTGATCTTTATTGCACGTCTCAATATTAAACAAAAAATATGGTGTGCTGCGACATCTTCCGCATGCCGGAAGACTTGTGGGCTAAAATCACCACCAAGTGGGTCCCACACAACCGAACACGGCGTCGCGGTAGACCTCGTCGGAGATGGCGAGACGAGCTTGAGGTCTTTGACCAACACTGGTGGGAGACTGCCCGGGATAGGGAAACGTGGAAGGAACAGAGGGAGGCTTTTGCCTAGCAGTGGGACACTTAAGGCTATTAAAAAAAATGGTGTGCTGCGTGTAATCCATGTTTAAGAAGAGGTCATATCACTAGCTAGTGCTACGCAGGCTTTGGGAGGTAACATCCACTTCAATGTTTTCTGAACTGATCAATAATAATTGTAGATGAGGCTCCGCAACAGAACCAAGATACAATTACTGGCCGCAGAAATTTGCGTCTCTGAAGTTAGCCTCAAGTCACCCCCCGCATACCCGTCGAACCCCGCTGACACCTCTGCGACGGTCAAAACCGTGCAAGTGCGAGTCGGACTCGCGCACGAAGGGTTCCGTACCATTATCTGTAAAAATGGGCAAAAAAATCACATTTGTTGTATGGGAGCCCCCTTAAATAAATAAATATTACGGGACAATCTTACACAAATCAACCTAGTCCCACGGTAAGCTCAGTAAGGTATACAGTCTGGGGACATACAGACAGACAGACAGAAAGACGGACGGACAGCGGAGGAGATAGGTAGATAGGAGAGGAGCTTTGGGTACGGAACCCTAAAAGTACTTCTATGGAAGTTGCATTTCTGACTGTAGAAGTGGCAAGTCTGTCCCTGGTACGAGGGTCAAACTGAAAGTTCTTAGAAAATCAAAAACTGAGCAATCAAGCAACTTATTACTTTTATTATATCTTTTCAAAATCGCCTCCCTTCACATCAATACATCGCTGCATTCGATAGAACCACTGAGAAAAGCACTTTGCCCACTCGTCCTTAGGGGTCTCTTCGACGGCCTTTTGAAACGCAGCCACTGCTTCGTCGGCGTCCATAAAACGTTTTCCTCGAAGTTTTTCTTTAATTTTTGGGAATAAATAAAAATGACCTTGTGCAAGGTCGGGGCTATAAGGTGGGTGACCCAGTAATTCCACGTTTGCCGTCGCCAAATAGTCGATCGTTTGCTTGGCGGTGTGCGATGAGGCGTTGTCGTGGTGAAGCAGGATCCTACTGCGAGGCCGTTTTTCTCGAACTTTTTCCAAGACAAGTGGTAAACAATTGTTAGTGTACCACTTCGCAGTAACTGTTTTTTGATCCTCTAAAATAATTGTTGCGTAATGACCAGTCCTTCCGAAGAACGAGGCCACCATCTTTTTTCCCACACTTCGACCTCTCTTCACTTTAGTAGGCAACTCCTCGGAAGGAAACACCCACTCAGCAGACTGTCTTTTAGTTTCAGGATCATAACAGTAAATCCAGCTTTCGTCACCCGTAACTACGTCGAACACAGCATTTGAGTCACCTCCGTTGAATCTTTGACCCATTTCACGGCACCAATCAACACGACGGACTTTTTGGGCTTCTGTCAAATTATGAGGTATCCACCGGGCACAAAGCTTCCTCACCGCTAAATGTTCATGGAGGATTTTGTGGACTTGACTCATACCAATGGCTAAGCTTGTACGAATCTGCTGATAGGTTACTCTTTTGTCAGTCTCTATCATACGCCGCACAACACTGATGTTATCTTCAGTAGTCGCCGTAGAAGGCCGGCCCTCACGCAGATCATCAGTGAGATCAGTGCGGCCACGTTTAAATTCATTAAACCAGTTGTAAATAGTAGCACGAGATGGGGCTTCATCGTGAAAGGCCAATCGAAGTCTATCATAACTTTCTTGTTGACTTAAATTACATCGAAAGTCGTAAAAAATCATTGCTCGAAAATTTTCTCGCGTTAAATTCATGCTCACGTAGTACACACAATTTTCAATTTGCCGCCAAATCGTAAAACAAATGACAATCGAGTGGAATTCGTACACAAAAATATTAAGAAAGAGTTCCATTTTCAAATTTTGAACTTATTTTTTTATTATATTTATTACAAGTGGCCAGTTCTAAAGACTTTCAGTGTCGCCCTCGTATGACTAACCTATTTCGTCTGACTTTTCAGGTTTGTTCGGAGTCCTAGGGCTCCTCCTGTACCCGTGGGGCTGGGGCTCGCAGCGCGTGCGGCATCTCTGTGGAGAAAACTCGGAGCCCTACATACCCGGGGACTGCTCTATCGGTAAACAAACGTTCCTACATTAGCCTCCTGAGCCCCAAGTGCCTACAGACAGAACTAGGGAATGCCCAATCTCGCGACATCTCGCCTAGGTCTGAAATCTCGCAAGACTGGCTTTTTGGTCCATCGTTTCGAGATTTACGAGATCACGCGAGATTGGGCGGTTTTCAAGGGCGTAGCCAGGATTTTGTTAAGGGGGTCAGGCGCAGAAAAAAAACCGGTCAAGTGCGAGTCAGTCTCGCGCACAGAGGGTTTCGTACTAACATTCATACACAATACAATCACGACCCCGATATATTTTGAAAAAAATGTTAGCAAGAGTCTTACAGGCGGCGATATCTAGCGTGTAATTGCTTAAACTCGTATGTGCCGTGTGTCTGTATACGTAATACGACTGGTGCTACATCCATACTAATATTATAAATGCGAAAGTGTGTCTGTCTGTCTGTTTGTTACCTCTTCACGCTTAATTAAACCGCTGAACTTATTTAAATGAAATTTGGTATAGAGATACGAGTAGTTTGAGTCCCGGGGAATTAAGAATTAAGAATTTTTATTAATTCACACATAGGTTAACAGTATTACACCAAATCACTTATGTGGTACCTACAAAATACATAACATAACTAAAGATATTTATACACACTTTATGCGAAATTTAAAACATGCGGTAACGATATAAAACAATAAACAAAAACTAAAATAAACTCATAAACAACTTCAACAAGAAACATGTCCCAGTTTAAGGAAGAAAGTAGACAACATTAGGCATCTCTAAAAACTGGTACGTACATAAAATCGGCATAATATTTTTTTTAAATAACGAACTATATCCTTCTCTTTTAATTGCAGCAATTACTACTTTTGTCAAACTGTCAACATGGGGCGAATTAGCTTACACGTTCGTAAATAGTACATTACTTACCTAGGGCGGTTAAACAAAGAATGTCTCAGATCGCAGGTATTTGACGCCCGAGCCGAAGGCAAGGGCGATAAATATGCGCTCTGAGGCTTTCTTTATTACCGCCCGTGGTGAGTACAACATTTTACGTCTCTATCTGGCCATAAAGTAGGAATTACCGCACGCTATGCGTGCGGAAAACTCCACCTCCATCTTGGGATTAGGTGTCAAAGTGGACCCCGGGCTCCTTTAGGGGCACAACCGGGATTAACGCTAGGAGGATGATGATGATATTGTTTCACACACTCTGTTCGCTTAACTTCGCTGAACCTACGGCGCCTTGAAGTGTTGATGTTATTTGTTCCCAGGTTGGTCCCTGTACGTGGCAGCGCTGGGCGTGGCGCAGGTGTTCCTGGCGAGCGCGCTCTCGCGCAGCGCGGACCGCGCCGCCGGCTCCGACAAGGTGCAGTTCCAGATAGACGAGGGCAAGCAGCTCATCTGTCTTGCCTGATCACTGTAACCTAATGTCACTGTAACCTGATGTCACTGTAGCCTATTGTCACAAGAGGCTGATGACGTCACTGTAACCTAATGTCACTGTAGCCTATTGTCACAAGAGGCTGATGACGTCACTGTAACCTAATGTCACTGTAGCCTATTGTCACAAGAGGCTGATGACGTCACTGTAACCTAATGTCACTGTAGCCTATTGTCACAAGAGGCTGATGACGTCACTGTAACCTGATGTCACTGTAGCCTGATGACGCTACCGTAGCCTACAGAATCTCGGGGCGTCATTGTAGCTTGATGCCGTCTCTGTAGGCGAGTGACGTCATTGTAACTAGACGACGTCTCTGTAGGCGAGTGACGTCATTGTAGTTTGATGGCGTGTCTATAGGAGAGTGACGTCATTGTAACTTGATGACGTCTCTGTAGGCGAGTGACGTCATTGTAGTTTGATGGCGTGTCTATAGAAGAGTGACGTCATTGTAGCTTGATGGCGTCTCTGTAGGCGAGTGACGTCATTTTAGCTTGATGGCGTGTCTATGGGAGAGTGACGTCTTTGTAACTTGATGATGTATCTGTAGGCGAGTGACGTCATTGTAGCTTGATGGCGTGACTATAGGAGAGTGACGTCATTTTAACTTGATGACGTCTCTGTAGGCGAGTGACGTCATTGTAGCTTGATGGCGTATCTATAGGAGAGTGACATCATTGTAACTTGATGACGTCTCTGTAGGCGAGTGACGTCATTGTAGCTTGATGGCGTGTCTATAGGAGAGTGACGTCATTGCAGCCTGATTCACTCTAGTCTCATGACGTCACTGCAGTCTGATGACGTCATTGTAAGCCGACAAGGGTAACGTAAATGTGATTTGCTTGCTTTTACATCAGCATCTTATTTTCGTTGCCACGGTTACTTGAGTGAGGTCGTTGCAGCTACTGTGGTAACAAACATAACCGTTCCCTCTACGTAGCAGCGCTCGGCGTGGCGCAAATCACATTTACGCCACAGCTGGGCATAAAGTGGCATTTACCGCCCGCTACACTTGTGGAAAATCCTATTTTGTACTCACTACGGGTGGTGATAAACAAAAGCCTCAGATGACATATTTATCGCCCTTGCCTTCGGCTCGTGCGCTAAATACGTGGGATTTCGGACAAGGTGCACATCCAGATAGACGAGGGCAAGCAGCTCGTCTGTCCCGTTTGATGACGTCACCTTTTTTTTTCTTTTTTTTCCGTATTGTGGCTTTTTGCTGCTTAGGCACTTTGCCAATGTCAAGTGGAGGAAGATTTGACGTCACTTTAACCTACTATCACTGTAACCTAATGTCACTGTAACCTAATGTCATAGAAGGCTGATGACGTCACTGTAGCCTAATGTCACGGTACCTTGACGTCGCTGTAGTCTAATATCACTGTAGCCTATTGTCACAAGAGGCTGATGACAGTGATGCCGTCACTGTAGCCTAATATCACTGTACCCTAATGTCACAAGAGGCTGATGACAGTGCTGACGTCACTGTAGCCTAATATCACTGTACCCTGATGTCACTGTAGCCTGGTGACGTCATTGTACCCTGATAATGACACTAAGTTTACTGGAATAGCAATAATCCCAATTCTACAAGTTACAATTTTACAAGTTTAAACTGGCACCACTGAGGTGTGACAATAACGACTGGTGAATGGACGGATTCTAGAGGTCGCGGGTTCAAATCCGGCCCGATTTTAAATTTTCCACAGATCGAAATTTAGAATTTCGTTATCGGACGTTTCTGCGGCATTTGATATTAAATACGAATATTCAATACTTTTCCCATGTGAAACTATAGACTGACATCAACTTCCAATATTTATTTACTAAGATTATCGCGTAAGAGAACAAAGATGTGTCTTAATACTCATTTTATTGTGTTATTATTGTGTAGCTTATATTTTAAGTCGAGGGGTAAGATCGGATGCATGCCCTTATTTTAAAAATAAATCAAGCCCAATATATTTAAAATGGCGTGTAATTTTTTTAGTAATTGGGTCAATCAACTATTTCTTGTGGCTCGTTGCCATGGTTACGTCTCCTGGGTCACCCTTTAAAACTATTATTTTATGGGGTTTAAATCCACTAAACACGTGTTTTTGTCATATTGGTAAACCCATTCCATGGTGGCGCATCTCCTTAGCATGATAGGAGTCCAGTTTGTAGTATTTTTTTCTAAGAAAGTCTGTTACTGTTGTCTCTTGGCTTACCGGGACAGAATAACAACAAGAAAAAGTTGATTGACCCAATTATACTAATTATCATCAAGGTGCATTCGGGTAACTCCGAAAATCGGGTAATTCCGATAATTTCTACCAATCCAATAGTATTTTTTTAGGAGGGTAACTCCGAATAAAAAAAGAATATGTACATTGTGTCAGAACTATACAAGACTCACTTTTGTAGATCATTCGTAATAACCCGAATGCACCTTATGTTAATCTTACGCAGGGTTGCATCAACTTGATTTTACAGGCCGGTAAACGTTAAATATGGTGCTGGGAGCTGTCATCCCATAGAGAACTTTCAAACTCCAATACAATCAGGTTTTAACGGACGTAACTTAAGTACCTACAGTTTGACACATCCGACCCTAATTGTTATTACGTTTGGCATGTTACGAACCCTCCTTTGAGTTCTATTGTACAAGGGATGGTTGCACCAAGTTACGATTACAGACCGATTAACGTTAAATATGGTGGCGGCAGCTGTCATTCTATAGAAACGTGTCAAACTTTCTATATATTTAGATTTTAAGAAATCTAAGTTTAGTGTATCCGTTTCACACTGTCCTTCACTGAACTTAAGGCAACGTAGGCTCAGAAAACGGTCAAAAAGTCGTAGCGCTTGTTTGGATCATAATACGATTGCCCTAAATTTAATTAGAAATCTTGAGGCCTTTCTCGAAGGAATATAGCTATTCGAATCCTGAGTTTTTGACTTTCGCTCGATAGAAAAAAATCACGAACATAGGTCTAAAATACACTTAAAAGATTCGTAACAAATTATGCACTACAGCTAAACATATTAATCTCCTGGGGCCCAGACTACGATCATTGAATTAGGAACTTTTTGACATTTAGTAACAGTTCAAACTTGATTTGGGTTTCGCACTGAGAAACGGGTCGAGATTTTGTTTGAGTGTGCGTGCGGCGACGTATCGATAGTATAGCGCACACATACAAGCCGCGCGTGGTGCGATTGTATGAAGATAAATACTTTGCCCTCTTTATACTATGATTAGAGACTTTGTATGAATAACCTATTAGCTCTATTATTTTACAGACGGTTTGGTGCAACCCACCTTACCCCACATGTCTAATCACCTGTAGAACCTATAGGATGAGCAGTCAAAGTTAATATGTGAGTTTAGCCTTATCATAATTCGTATAATTCTAAACATGCATACATAATTCTCAACAGTTTCAATTCTGTTCTGTATTTAAAAAAAATCTGTCAGGAATTTAATTTTTGGTACAGTCACGGACTTCAACTTTTGAGCCATTTAGAGCTCACATTATACTGGACACTTCAAAGCTTACTATGAAATCCAAAATTAGTTGACACCTAAATGGCTCAACAATTAAAGCCCGTGACTGTACAAGCTTTTATTGCCGACTGTACTTTTCTGTTTACCGTCATCAACTACTCATTGAGACGATTCTAACGAGCCCAAACTCAACGGGGTTACGTCGGTTAAGTACTGAATTCCCATGGCCACCTTCTGTCTCCATCATCCGATCAGCTCGATGGTACCATAATATTGAATTGTCATCCAAACTATACCTTTACCCAAAATTTCAGCTCACAACCGATTGAGCTGAAATTTTGGGTTAACTGCTTTAAAATTGAGTTGCAAGATTCCACCCGAACAAACATAGTTACATACATAGCTAGTTAAATAAAAGCTTGTCATTAACAGAGCCTTGGTCAGTTTAATTAGGCTTAGGTTGTATTGATTTGTGTCATAAAATGTGTATGTTTAATGTCAGATAGTAGGTAATTTAAATATAACCTACGAAGGTCCGATCTTACCCCGTATACTATTTTTGACGTAGCAATCTCAAACTATAAGTTTAGTGCCATATATATCTACATCGGCTATTGATATTGAATTCAACTAAAAAGTATTATTTTTAGTTCCTTTTTGGAAAAAAATGTTTCAAAAGAACTAGGTGTACATTGAGATTCTGTAATTTTATTTGTGTGTCATGTATTGTGAATATTTGTGTTTTTATAAAATATGTTACTTTTAAAACTGCATTTTTTAGATCTGAAGTAAGCCTGAGAGACATTTATTATAAGGATGATATTATTTGGCTGATTATTTATAATATAGACTTTTAGATTTTATGAAACAAAATAAAAGTATACGTCGATATTTTCCAGTTAATATTGCTTTAAGTAATAGTAAATACTTTGTACAATTTGTACATGCTATTTGTTTTTCCTGAACGAAATACTATGAAACTGTTAGGTTAACGGCTCAGTCCCCGACGCTGTACTAGTATATGGCATGGGCACTTTATGACAAAGCAATATGGGTTAAATTGGAACTAAGAGGATTTTTCATTCGAATTTAAGCCTTGTCACTCTGACATAAAGCGCCCAAAAACGTGAGAACTAGGACTTGACCTTATAAAGTCTACTATAAATTCACAAATATATACAAAATGTTGTGTCTAACAATTGTATTATAATAACTAGATTTAAGGATATATTTTTATATGGAACTTTATAATCCAATTGCTAATTTAGTGTCTATATATACTTTTACAAATTATACATTATTGTGGACTGAGTAATTGTTTTATTTATTAAAATGCTGCTCGAATGGCGACCAAGTACCGGCGTGGCGGACTGATGACCTGGTAAAGGTCGCGGGAGTCCGCTGGATGCGGGTGGCGCAGGACCGGTTATTTTGACACTCTTTGGGGGAGGCTATGTCCAGCAGTGGACGCCTTATGTCTGCCCGGATGTCCGGCTGTTCTCTACACGGGTCGCATTTCTCCAAATTTTGTGAGCAGCTTCGATAATTATACGGATTTTTATTGCCGATTCAGCTTTTGGAGAGTTACCAAAAAAAGAGTTACGAGGCTACATCGGTACATAAACTCACACCTGTTTTCCAAAAACTGATTTTGGAGTCACAAGCGTCCATAGGCTCCGATGTTTGGTTACCAGATGGTGGCCAAATGGCCCGTATACTTGAGTGCCACCATTGGTGTCACCATGTTTAACAAATAAAATATTTTGTATTTGTATTTGGTAAAATAATAAGTTTCTGTCAAAAATTTCATTTTTGATACAAGCTTTTACTGCCGACTGTACTTTTCTGCATACCATCATCAAGTACTCATTGAGACGATCGAGCCCAAACTCGATGGGGTTGTGTCGTTTTATTGCGGAGTTCTTATGGCCACCTTCCAGCTCCAGCATCAGATCAGCTCCAAGTAATCATAATATTGCATTGTCATGCGATATACATATGCTTGCAAAATTTCAGCTCAATTGGATAACGGGAAGTGACTGAAAAATGGATTGCAAATTTTGACGGACAACTTACATACTTACATACTTACATACGAACAGTGCAAGGTAATATAAAGCTTGTAAAAATAGGAAACGAGTGCCTATGCGATACATTTTAACCCTTTCGTCGCCAAGAACGCCTAAAGGCGTTGCGTGTTGTCGTGCGCGCGTGCCCACGGCGCCAAGAACGACTCCTTGATGCTTTCAACAAAGGTTCACACTTACGGAATACTTTAATTTAAAAACAAAGTTTTAACCGACTTCAAATCAGTAGCCAAATTGCTTCAATAAAATTCCTATAAAATTTTAAGAGTTCCCTCGATTTCTTCAGGAACCCATCATCAGAACTGGATTTTGGTACATACCTACGTGAAATAAGTTTCTGACTAAAATGAAATTTTTGCTAAGTGCTTTTATTTATTGCCGACTTTTTGTTTTGCAGTTTTAGCCTTTACGACGCTAACGACGCATATATACGCACCGCAGGTTCAACGCCAACGACTGATATATGCGCCAAGGAGCCCAGCGCGATAGCAACCTTCTTACATTGACATAAGGTTTAACTCCGCGCTAAATTTCTTGTTTACTTGGCGTGTGGTTGACAACTTATTTCTTTGACTCGTTAAGAGGGTTCCATTGAGCCCAAACACGGGTCTATCTTGTCTAGTCTAGGAGTTCCTTTGGCCACCTTCAGACTTCTTCATCAGACCAGCTCTACAGTACCATTTGTTGTTACCACGTTGTCACAGCGCTTCTTAGCTCCTTACGTATACAACAAATGTATTAAGTCACAGTGACACCAACCAACTAAGCAATTATCAATTCAAAAATCTAATAAAATCCTGGCTGAAAACCTTAAACTACGACGAAACAGAAGAGCTATTACATGTCCTATCTTAACGTTTTCTGTTAAAAGAAACACGCACACGCAAACACACACACACACACACACACACACACACACACACACACACACACACACACACACACACACACACACACACACACACACACACACACACGCGCGCGCGCAAACATGCATGACTAGGTTAAAATAGAATATAAGTCTAATGTTGTAACAATTTTTTAAGCCTTTAATTGGGAAGGAACTGGCTCTTGAGACACAGGGAAACCTAGTTTGAGAGCCAGGGCTTTAACTTATCATGTACACTGTAGTTACAACAATAAAGAGTTTTATTATATTATTATTATTATTTGTCACCGAAGATAAGTACCTACGCAAGTAGATAGTTATACCCAATTTGAGCCCAATGGAAAGTCAGGACGTAGTTCTAATTTGATTTCCACGATTTAACAAAAAAAAAGAGTCATCTAAAGGGTTAAAATATGATTGCATAAAGCGACGAAAATAATTATTATTTAATTTTATTTAATAAACAGAGTAGTTAGTTACATAAACATGGGTACATTAACTGGGTCTCACAAAACTGTCGGAACAGTATACGTTTATTTAAGGTTCCGTCGCCATAATAGTTTTTAACCTTCGGTACGCACAGTTTACCGAACGCCATAGCCCTAGTAACATAATGTATTATCGAATGGGCCTTCTAAACGTAGGAAATATAGTGAAGTCATTACATTTTCCTCTTCATAGTAGGTATCATTGTTTCATATAGAATAGCTGATTTGACCCGTAACAAGTACCCCGTAGTCATCCTACCTCTAAACCTCAATTCACAAAAGGCTACCAACTGTGTCAGGCGATCTAGTTAAGACATTTTCCTCTTCATAGTAACAAATCATTGTTTCATAAAGAATAGCTGATTTGACCCGTAACAAGTACCCCGTAGTCATCCTACCTCCTCTATAGCCTCAATTTACAAAAGGCTACCAACTGTGTCAGGCGATCCAGTTACGTTTGACCTCTGGTTGATGCACAGTTGTTAGGAATGTTGGGATCAAGTTACCTATGTCTGTATGTACCTAAGTACATACTTTATTGTACACAAGACACCGGTAGGTATATACAGAAATTAGGTTAAGTCGGTACAATACAAAGACGAAACGTATCCCTGTGAGAACAACTGCAATTTGCGAACCGATTTTGTTGCGCTCCGTGAATTCTGAAACAAGAGACAGATTTCTAATTCTATTCCCTTTTCAGCAGTAGTGCCAATACTGCCTGACAAACAGACTTCTTATTTCAACGTATTCGCAGCTCACCAACATATCGATACTTCCAGTCAAAGTTGTGTGGACTAATCTCGGAATAAGTAAGTAGGTATAGGTACTCTTCAAGTTTGGTCGATTTGACTCTAAAGGCTTCTTGTGAATAGTTAGTAAGAATCAAAGACTAGTTAAACATAAAGACTTGCCAATGTTATGTTCCTTTAAAACAATGGGACTACCATAGCTAGATTCACTATACAGATCTCTGTACCATTCATTTCGTTCGCCATTTAGACCCCTCTTCTGCCTCTGTGACACATTGGCGCCATCTATTCGGACCTTTTTGATTGAGTTAATAAATATTGTGTTAACCTCGTAATGCTGTCGCGAAGCCACTTTTGGTCACTCTCATGGCCGCGAATGAGAACCTATAGCACTCAAGCTAAGACACCCGTATTAGTATATATGCAACTATAAACATACCCTTACAACTTGCGGAATCCTTTATATATCTGACATAGGGGCTGCCGCCTCGTGCGTGCCAGCTCCCTATGACGTGTGGGGACTTTCGTCCCCGAGAATGTCCTCCAACCTCCCCTTATAGACATCCCTTACCACACGCTATTGTTCCAGTTACCCGGGTGCACCCTTGACTGATGATGATATGGCCCGAAGCCGAGACTACCGAACTACCCTGTTGTTACACTTGTAACTAATTCTCTAACACTAAAGAACTCCACAACTAAGAACTGTGTTGTGTGTCCTACAGGTCACGTACATGCGCGACCTGTAGGAAAACCTTATTCATCTACATGATATACCAATACGCCTCCCAAAGAGAATGAGACCTGTGGACGCACATAAATACATCGCATCATAAACAATCATCGTCCGATCTGTGAAAGCACATGAACACACGTGTAAATGATACCAAATCGTTACAATATCATAGGACGCATCGAAAGTGATTATGGAAAGAGCTCACCCTGGTTTTCCTCCAAATCAACCACTACAAACCGCACTTAACTGTTCGTTCCCAATATAGCCGTTAGGAACTCGCCCGCCTACCCGTCAACCTTGTTATAAAAATGATTCCTTGTAGGTGTTGCTACATAAGATAAATCGGCTGTTTGAGACATAATTATAAACACCAATGTAAATACTATCGTGAATCATGACCATTCACGACAAATGCCGAAGCTATTTTTAACCCCTGGGCCGTATAATAATAACCGACGGAAAAAGAGGGGTGTGTCTGTGTGTTTGTCTGTCTGCGTGTGTGTCTGTCTGTGGCATCGTAGCTCCAAAACGAATGGACCGATTTGAATGCGGTTTTTTATCCGTAAGCTGACGTGATCGAGATGGTTTCATCAAAATCGGTTCAGCCATTTTAGATATATTGAACTTTGAAACGAAAATGTCGGGGGTTTTTGAACAATCATACTCAAATCGAACTAGCCCCATATTAAGCGCAATAAGGCTTATGTTATGGAAACTAGACTACTTACGATACAATTAATAGGGAACTTGCATGGGACTTCAATTTCGAATAAATTGCACTCAATCGATGCGGATATACGTAGAGATATCATACTAAAAGAAAAAGAAGAAAAAAAAAAACGATTTTATTAGTTTTACCTAGCGTTAAAATGACGAAAATTTATTTTTTATTTTTTCGATAAAATAACGTAACAGGTAACTGTGTAAATAGAATATTAAATTAGAAATGATATTTTGTATGACAAGTATAGACTTAAACGTAAATTTTGTGGAGATAATCGCAAATTAATGACTTACTCCATAGTAAAGGCTATATGCTGTGACGTCATAGCATAAGCCCGTTTAGTATAGAGCGTTTTCGGGGCGTGCCGGCGCGCGCAGATTTCAAATGCATATAACATCAGAAAAATAAATCATAACAAAGTTTTAATGCTACAGTTGTTTTAATGCTGGATTATACTTTTGTTTTTCGTAATAAAATATTAAGATGCAAGTTCCCTATTGATATAAACACTCAAATACATAAAGAAAAACATCCAAGACTCAGAAACAAATATTCATGCTCATCACACAAATATCTGCCCTTACCGGGATTCGAACTCAGGACCTTCAGCTTCGTAGGCAGCGTCACTACCCACTAAGCTTACCGGTCGTCGAATAAGTTATACATATCTATTTTAAGGAGTCCCCAAATAGACTTAAAATTTTATTACAAAAAACTAATGAGTTGGCCTGTTTAGCCTGAAATATTTTGGCCTAAAATAAGGCGGATTGGCCTTACGAGATTAAGGCCGTCCTCTATCTGAATTACCTTGCACGTTCCAATTTCCTCGACCCCCCTTCCTCGTTCTTCACCTTACAAACTTCACGTATTTACGCGCGTGCACCGCCATCTAGTAAATAACAGGTAAACTACGACGTACGTTTAAGACTACTACTGACATCTAGCGGATTTGTTGCGTATTTGACAGTAGTCTATTTGAAAAACTAATATAATATAGTAGTTTATGTGACTGTACATAATGAAGGGCATTAAAAAAAATGATTATGTACAGTTACATACACTGCTTTATCTATCCACATATCATAAGCCTCCATGATGCATTCACAGGAGCCGCATATTAAGACCGGCATCGCGGCGTTGTTTTCTGGCAGCTGTCATTGTTTTTAGTCAGCTCTAACTATCATATCGTTCGATATCTTACTTACGTGCGACATTTGTCAAATTTGTATGCAACTTGACAATTCATTTCGAACTAAACGTCATCTCGTCTGATATTAGAATAGAGGTCAAATCAAATTTCTTTGTTTTTCAGAGATGTTCGAAATTTAAATGAAATAATATTATCGAAATCGATGTTATTATTTAGCAATAATAACATTTTCACAGATAAGAAATTTGTTCTAACAAAACAGTCTGTTTTTATGGTGGTCATAATGTGCGGTTCTTGAACGCTTCATGGAGGGTTTATGATATTTGGATAGATAAATAATATAATAATTTATTTATTCATAAACATCCAGTACAAAAGTGTCTTAGAATTAGAACTTTGCTCTCTAAATTGGTAAACCTAAATGAATGCTACGGAGATAATTATCTCTGTATACTGAAAGTACCTAGCTAGAAGACACTTCCACACTCTCTGTCCATATTCTCAACAAATCACCAAAATTCAATTCAGTCTGCAACAAAATACTAATACTAGAATTTAAGAAAGCACTGTGTAATTATTTACTTAAAAAAACATATTACGCTGTAAATGAATATTTAAATAATACAATTGAATATACCTAATGTAAGTAATGACTAAGTATATGATGTCAGTTTTCAAGTAATTTTTAAGAAACATTTTGTACGGCGCCGTTATGTAAAACATGGCTGAACTTTAAGAATGCATGTTTAGTTTAGTTTATTTCATTGTACAATTTTCACAGAAAATTTTTCTTACATTTTATTACTTATCGTACAGCGATCGTCGAAATATGCAATAATAAAACATTGAAAACGAATATAAAATATTATATGTTAGGTATATACGATATATTATTATGTATATACCTACAATTAAAATTAAATGAATATCAAATTAAATGTCAAGTCAGGTTATTCCTGTGTATACAATACAAATACAATGCCAAGAGAAATACAACGATGTCAATAATTTACAAGATTAAATGAAAATAAAAATAGGGTACAGAGAGTACCTATCAAATAACATAATAAAAATATAAAACAATGTCAAAATCAATTATGAGAAATAAAACACTAGGAAATAATAAAAAATATGACGGTTCTAGATACCTAATGAATAACGAACACCTATCATACCTATGATTCACAAGTAAAGTATTCTAATTCAGTTATTCGTTGTTGTATACACGTTCAGTCTTTATAATTTACTAGTCTCAGGTAGAACAAAGCCTTCGTGACAACACCAAGGTCTGCCGCTTTAACAATCTTGACCTGTTCTGCATTTCTGCCATTACTTAACCTTTCCGCGAAGGACGGCAAATCCGTGACGAATTAAAATGTCGGGAGTGGAAGTGATGTGCTACTTGACAAGATTTGAGGTAGTTCGTTGAGATAGAGAATAAAGTCTTTTGGAAGCCACGTTTTATTGTACCTATTACCTAGCAGGTACCTACTAATACATTAAAGCGTGACTACTGTAATCTATACCTACTGTAGCCTATATTACGAGAACAATATTCCTTCCCAGCATCTCCTGATGATGCCTCGTAGAGAGGCGAAACTCATGTCGAGGTTTTTCATTATTGGTGGTGGTTTGCTGTAATTATTTGCATATTTATACGCAAATAGTTGCATTTGATCTCCGCTGATCGACCAGCACGTTTTTATCGGAATAGGAAAGGAATATTGTTCTCGTAATATATCATGGACTTCCGCAAAGTAACGCCTGATTCAATAAATTACTGTAGCCTACTTAAATTAAAGACTGTATTCTGTTCTTGTTACTTATAAATATTTAATTACCTGCCTACGAAGCCGGAGGTCCCGGGTTCGGATTCCGGTAAGGGCATTTATTTGTGTGATGAGCACGAACATTTGTTCCTGAAGTCATGGATGTTTTCTATGTATTTAAGTATTTATTTATCTATATAAGTATGTACATCATCGTCTAGTACCCATAGTACAAGCTTTGCTTAGTTTGGGACTAGGTCGGTTTGTGTAAGATTGTCCCCTAATATTTATTTACTAGCTTTTGCCCGCGACTTCGTCCGCGTAGAACACGTTTATATCGTAGCTCGATACAAACTTTCACCCTCCATTTCCCTTTTAGGGGTTGATTTCCGATATAAAAAACTATCCTATGTCCTTCCCCGAGATTCAAACTATTTTCATCATCATTATCATCATCATCATATCAGCCAAAAGACGTCCACTGCTGGACATAGGCCTCCCCCAAAGAGTTCCAAAGTGACTTATCCTGCGCCACCCGCATCCAGCGGACTCCCGCGACCTTTACCAGGTCATCAGTCCACCTTGTGGGGGGGGCCTACCAACGCCGCGCCTACTATAACTACCTCTATACAAAATTTTATCTAAATGGGTTGTAAAGTAGCTCCATACATATATTCACCCCCCATTTCCCCCCCTTAAGAGATGATTTCCGGGATAAAAACTATCATATGTCCTTTTCCGGAACTCAAACTATCTGTAAACCAAATTTCATCTAAATGGGTCACTCAAATCCAAATTTTCACCCCTTAGGGGAGGATTTTCGGGATAAAACTATCCTATGTCCTTCCCCAGGACTTCCAACTATCGCTATACCGTAAATGGGTTCCATCCAAATTTTCATCCCCATTTCACCCCCTTAGGGGATGATCTGAGGAATAAAAACTATCATAAAATATTTCCTTTCCCAGAACTATCTCTTAACCAGATTTCATCTAAATGAGTTCCATTCAAAACTTCACCCTCATTTCATCCTCTCAGGCGATGATTTTCGTTACAAAAACTATGCGATTTCCTTTCCCGGAACTCCAACTATCTCTATACCGAATTTCATCTAAATGGGTTCTATCTTAATTTTCACCCCTCGTTTCACACCCTCAGGAGATGATTTTTCAGGATAAAAACTATGAATTGTCCTTCCCTGGGACTCCCCACTATCTCTATATATATACCAAACTTCACTTAAATGGATTTTATCCAAATTTTCATCCTCTATTTCGTCCCTTTAGGGGATGATTATCGGGATTGAAAATATCCGTTGTCATTCTCCGGGACTCAAGTTAACTCTAAACCAAATTTCATCTAAATGGGTTCCATCCAAATTTTCTCCCCTCATTTCACCCTCTTAGATGATTATCGGGATAAAAACTACCCTATGTCCTTCCCCAGGACTCAAACTATCTCTATACCAAATTTCATCTTAATCGGTTCAGCCGTTTACACGTGATGCGCGGTCACATAAACAGACAAACAGATAAACAGATAAACAGATAAACAGACAAACAGACAAAAATTCTAAAAACTGTTGGAACGTGTTCTGTTATCGATTCTAAGAATCCCTAGCCAATTTTTTTTCGAATATCTTCCATGTACAGACTTTCGACCCTCTTCAGCTTTATTATATGTATAGATTAATTTATTTTATATATTTCAATTAATTACTTTTAAAACATCATCATTATGTATTATTGCAGGTTCAATAATACATAATGATGATGTTTTAAAAGTAACTCTCAAAATTTCACAAGAATTGGTTCAGTAATGTGACCGGCCCCTTAGCATGGATGGCCTTTATCACGCGATAAGTGACAGGATAAGAGCATCGTCTCGTTCTATCGAACGGTGTCAGCCAGGGACGGATGATCTATCTTGTCACTTATCGTCCATGCTACGGGGCCTGTAGAGACACCACAGCCAGACATACGAAATAATTTTTGCCCAAGCTGAGCTATAACCACGAACTTCGAAATTGAAAGTTCGGGTATCTCCATCTCTATCGCACTTACAATACTCGAGTGACAGGGATGCATGTACTTACACGAACTTCGAGTTTCGATCTTCGTGGTAGTTTCAGCGGCGCGGCGCGAAACGGACAATTTCCTTCGATTCGCTCCCTCGTTCAAAACTAGCTTCAGTCAATCTGTCGGTCGGTCTATGTGTTCCATTTAAAACTAATGGCTCTCTGAAAGTGTCAAGTGACCTGTCTTTTTTTCTGTAATGCGAAAATTCAAGAAAAACGCATTGAAAATGCATCAATTTCCATTAATAATTGCCAAGACTTTAGAATACATACATACATAAATGTTTGGGGTTTATCACTTAATTTTATTATGTCGATTCAAAGTTGTATAGATTGTATACCTTTTACTTACTTTACGATATTAAAACGCAGGCTCCAACACATAGTAGCCCCTAAATGCTATACTAAGTCGGTCTTTGCAGATAGACAGTTTAAAGCAATATCATCGCATTTATATAATAAAATAAATAAAATACTTAACATTTACCCAATACATCAAGTGAATTGTAACAAAAAGATTACAGAGTGGCTACTTACGCTTACATATGATAACACCGAATCACTCCTTAAATATACATAGATTCTATAAGTTACAGACAATCCCTCTCATAAACACACACACACACACACACACACACACACACACACACATACACACACACACACACACACACCCACACACACCCACACCCACACCCACACACACACACACACACACACACACACACACACACACACATACACACACACACACACACACACACACACACACACACACACACGCACACACACGCACACACACACACACACACACACACACACACACACACACACACACACACACACACACACACACACACACACACACATACACACACACACACACACACACACACACACACACACACACACACACACACACACACACACACACACACACACACACACACACACACACACACTTTTTTTAACAACTATGTTATCAGTATAACTAGAAATGTAAAATTAATGTAAGATTTGTGTATTCAAATTATGCATAACTCCGGATGGGAGGGGCGGCTTCTCCTAACACAAGTATTGTCATACTTACCTGGAGGGGTCAGCCACGTACAATTGTAAAAACCAAATTTTTGATACCAAATAATTATTTTTGATTTTGATTTTTTTGATTTTTTTACTTGCCCAACCTGTATTTTTAATTCTAATATGCCAGCTTGTAATAGGTGGGTACCTAATTACCTATTATCGACTTATCATAATTATTTGATTTAAAACCCAAAATCTGCGTTTTCCCATGTAAGAACATCAAACAACAACATACCAAACGTCTCATCCATTAAACAATACAAAATTAAAACCGTTAAACCCCTCATTGCCTTGTTAAGTTTAAAAAAATAATGTCCCTGCTGCCGCCATTTTAGAATCAAGATGGCGGACAAGTCTTGTCAATTAAATATTTAAACCCCAGCCAGCTACTTTCTCGGCCTATTATACTGTCCTATTTTACAATAATTATGGATCTTGCTGTATAATTTTCCTTATGAGGAAACTTAGTAGGTATGTAGATATTACTTTTGTTAGGTAGGAAATACCTAACTCGTCTAATTCTTTCAAAAATGTCAAGTTTTTTTTTTCTTTTTCTTATACTTATTTGGAGCTGCCCACTTCGTACGCATGGACGCCGAAGTTCGCTTATAATTCTTGCGGTCGCACCACACTTGGGGGTACGTGTTCGCGTTGCGTCGTTGCCTCTCTTTCATTTGCCGTAGGAAGGAAAAAGATGCAACACGAATATTTGGGCAAACACCGCCAAGTGTGGTGCGACCATTAAAGCGATGTTGTTTGCTATTTTGGACAGTCGGGCAATCAGCGTCAGAAGCTTCGCTTAAGAAGACAGACGTCCACCGCTGACCGTATCCCCGACTAAAGCAAAATACCTACTCCTTTTCTAATCTAACTAAAATACTTGACTTTGGCGTTTTATTAAATGCTCCATAGATAAATGACCAATTTAAAAAGTCTACCTCTTAAATGTTTGACCGCATAAATAAATTAAAAAGTAACTAAGTAAGGAAAGAAAGAAAGAAAGAAATATATTTACGACCAAATCCTCCTAGCGTTATTCCCTGTTGTGCCCCTAAAGGAGCCTGGGGTCCGCTTTGACACCTAATCCCAAGATTTGGCATAGGCACTAGTTTTTACGAAAGCGACTACCATCTGACCTTCCAACCCAGACGGAAAACTAGACCTTATTGGGATTAGACCGGTTTCCTCACGATGTTTTCCTTCACCGAAAAGCTAACGGTAAATGATCCGTACCTTATGTAGGTACGGATCATTTACCGTTAGTTCCGAAAAACTCATTGGTACGAGCCGGGATTCGAACCCACGACCGCCGCTTGACAGCCGCATGCGTTCGAAAATTAAATAAAAGTAAATACGATTTTAGCGTCAAAATTGCAGGCACTAACTTTCTACCGATAGAATTGAACACAAGTGATCAATACCACTCGCTTTTCAATTTTCTATCGCTATTTCAAAAGAGCATTTCGTAATTTTTGTCAGTTTTCGAGTGAAAGATTCGAGCGCTCGAAAGTCAAAAATCGGTCCCCTGAACCACTAGGCTAAGTGGTATCACAAAGAAATTTCACATGTATGTTTCATACAACTCAAATGCACCAAAATGGATACCACTCAGCATATGCCAGCAGCAATATATGCTAAAGGCGCTGGTTTTCAGGGCACCCAGAGAGAGATACCCTTTAACCATCTCTCGTTTTAACCCCCGACTTGCACGGGTTGTTATATAAATAGGTAAGTGTTTGCCAAGCAGCGCAAGAGATTTACCAACATCTATTTACTTACTCGATCCCTATGAAAACTTTCCCGCCAAAACTTACATAACCACAAAGTCATAACCACATTTATAACCCCAACAACCACATAACAAGTCCGATTTGTAAATCACCAGGCAAAATAGAGAACTTTTGATTGATGCCCGTCTGTGTCGAACCGCACTGAGTTTCTGTCTTCCCATAATGACTGGGTCGGAGCAGCTTGATTGATTTACACACTTTTACACACTCACTCACGTTGCCAAGGCATTTTGAAACTTAAAAGTAACGCCTTAAAGAAAAGAAGCTTCAAAATTTACTCTCAATCTCATCGCCAAGGAATTTTCATTCTTATACTACATTTATAAAAAAACCTCACGTTTTCACAGCGTTTTGATACTCAACACTGCAGCTCTAACAGAAGAATTAGGTTGCCGAGATATTTTGAATCTTAAGACCATTACTCATAAAGAAATACGCTAAAAAATTGTAAACCTGTTATCACATTTCCATGGCGTTTTGGACTTAAGACGAGGCACCCGAAAATAATTCCCACGCTAGCTCCGCCCATCTCACCCCGCCACCCCCTAGCAAAACTCTGAAGCCGTGCTCGTGCGCCGCTTGTATTTATCATACCTAGGCATGCAACGCTGCAGTGAGAACATAGAATGAATAGAATAGAGAAAATATTTTTTAATTTTATTCTGCAAACTGCTATATTTAAAAGATCGATCCATTAGATTACTTAGTGAATAGTGGTAAATATTTTTTTTTGTATTTGAAGAAAATAATTGTAAGGTTGTATTTTATAGTAGGTACAATACGTTATCAATTTACAGTATAATATATTTTAAAAAACGTTTTAAAATTGGCTAAAATCAATTATTTTGTGTATCTTCTGTCAAAATTCTTCTCTTCGGATTGTATGGTCTCCGTCTCCGTTACTTCTGAATTCGAAGTAGGCAGTTGGTGGCTTGTAGTTTGGTCGTAATTATCTCGTATCAATTTATTTCTTGGATGCCTTGGATCTACCAATTCTAGGAGAAGGTAATCCATGTAAAATGACACAAGTTTTGGCTCCAATTTAGTTCGCCAAAAGTTATCATCTTTTTCTAATATTTCGATTTTAAATTTGTTGTCTCCATACCACACCGCAAACAAACATTTCGATTTTTTTGCAATATGCATCTGACCCTGTGCTTGGTAGAACCAGTCCGATTTTTTGTTTATTAAGACCTGTAATGTACCTAAATGATAGAATAAAATTAGCACAAATAAATTAGTAAGTACGTGCTTCACTCAAGTTGTAGTCGCCATCAGATATATCGGAGCGGCCAAAGTGCTTACAAATGTCTGAACTCGTCTCTATTGTCGAGGTATTAGAGACATGTTCCGATATTTGTGAGCACTTTGGCCGCTCCGATATATCTGATGGCGACTGTACATAGAAATTATTAGAAGATTTAATTAATAAGACATTTGTTTAGTATTGCGTTTTCTCAGCTAGATAAAAGAAAAGAAAATTTGAAACGTGAGGATAAACTTACTTCACCATTTTTACATTTCTTCCAAAAATGCATCTTTTTTTGATCGATTGCAGCTTCAATGTCACCCATTTCATAAGGAGCGATTGGACATTTTATTTCTACTACCATATCGCCAGCAATGCCATCGCGTGTAGCTCCAAGAAAACTATGTTTTTCGTCAAGAAATAAACCACATTTATCTATTGTTATGCCCTTGAGCTCGCGGAGCTGCTCCAGAGCCACTGCTTCGTGTTGTCTTCCGTGTTGAATGGAGCTCACTTTGTCTAACGATTTTGAGTACAACATGTTTTTTATCATATTTCGGCAGCTGTGGTTCTTTCGTCTTTTTATGACTTTCCCAAAATTTGATGCTGTCAACAGGTTTCTTCGAAGCTCGAGCCATTGCCCACATTCGCTTTGCATAATTGTTTGTTTTTGAATGCGGTTACGCTCTTCTTCTGACTTTTCTAAATTCTTTAGAAAAGCTTCTCTGTCCATGTTAAAAGTCACCGGATCTTTGTCTGGCTGCTCCACGTTTTCACCATAGTTCAAATCTATTGATTTTTGCGTGTTAAAATTGCGTTTTTTCTTCCTTGTCATTTGTCTATTTCTTGGGTTGGTCTTGGACCGTCTAGAACACAATTTGACTACATTAGATTTTTGCCTATTGCTTAAAGTGACTACTACATAATGGGTCGAACACTCAAATCTCCTAAAACACAAATTGACAAGTGCGTATTTTTCCTACATAGCATAGTGACAAGAATCCAAACTGTCTGGACATTCAGGTATAAAATTGAATTCCTATTTTTTTATGTTTACTTGTCTGTTCAAGTTTAGTCTGGAATAAAAAAGTACGTCACTTTTCGACTATATGACTGTGGCGGTGTTATCCTTTTCCTTCCGCGACTACACTACTTATGACATATATATTACATTATGGAAGGTGATGTGATGAGACTGATGAGCTAATGAAGATACACTTCACAGATATTAGTCCATAATAGTAAAACACTTGTTAAACCTCTTTGTGTTCATTCTACCGTACTGGCCACTAATAGTGTACAGAAAATATGATAATTTTGACGTTTTCTAAAAAGAGTAATGTTGTGTTTATGTCATGCTGCTGAAAAAACTGCAAAATGAACGAACCTAAGTTATTGTTTTTAGCAAATAAAAAAATTGTCTGGTGCAACGGATACCGATATAACTTTGTATCGGTAAACAAAGTGGGGAATTCGTTTTGGAGATGTTCGAAGAGGAATGAGTGCAGTGCAAGCATAATTGTGAGTAAAAACGACGAAATTATAGTTCGTAAGAGACCGTCACTACATTCTTGCGAGCCCAATATTGAACAGATGTACAGAGAATATGTTCTTGAAAACGCTAAAACCTATGTTTGTGAAAACATGTACGGATTGAAAGAAAATTATGAGAAAGCCGTGATGGATTTTATAATTGAAAACCCATCTGTTGATGTGCAATTCCTACCATATGAGTCAGTGCGAGAGAATCTACGTAGGACACGACTCACGTTCTTGGATGTGGCGAAAACAGAATTTACGAAATCCTTCGAAGTTTCATTGCCAGATATGATTAAAAAAGATTTTCTTGTAAGTGAGTATGAATTGGACTCAGAAAACAAAATTTTAATATTCTGCAATCGATCGTCTCAAAAGGTCCTCCGGTTAAACGCCCACCTCAAGAAAATGGTGTTTGGAGATGGAACTTTTAAAGTGGTGCCAAAACCGTTCTATCAGCTATTTACTTTGCACGTGGACTTAAACAGCTGCAAATATTCAACCAACGTCAAACCTGCCATTTATGCGTTATTGCCAAATAAGAGCACAAGTACATACACAGCATTATTTTCAATCCTGCGTGATGTGCTGAAGGTTAATATAAAAATTTACAAATGTGACTATGAAATGGCCCAGATAACGGCATTTAAAACGATTTACCCGAACGGAAAAGTTACGGGGTGTTATTTCCATTTTTGCAAGGCGGTTTGCGATAATGCAGATAAAAAGGGGTTGACTTCAACACTTTCCGGTAAAGAAATAATCTCACTAGCATTGAACTTGCCTTTCTTACCATCCAACTTAATTAGACAGGCATGGGACAACGTTGTCAATAATGGGCCGAGATGCAATGAATTTGATTCATTTATTGTTTATTTTGAAAAACAATGGCTAAGAAATACTGCTTTGATTTCTTGTTGTAGAGAGATACATAGGACTACGAATACATTAGAAGCATTTCATCGCCGATTGGGGGTCCGCATGAACAAAAGTCCAACTCTAATTCAGTTTCTGTTCAAGCTAAAAAATGAAGCTAGATATCAAAGCATTTCTATGGCAGGTGCCTTTATGAAACGAGAAAACAAGCAAAAGAAAGATATTCTTTTTAATAGAAGATACGGCCGAGAATTGACAAAATTAATAAAAAAACAAATTGCCCCAATCGATTTTTTAAAAGCCATAAAAGACATCAAGAGAGCATTGAATTAAAGTGTATACCGAATTTGTTTTAATATCGTGAAGATTCTCTTTAAGTTATTTAAGTTCTGGAGTGACTTTTCTTTTTATTTTCATTTCCTGTCCATATGAGTTGACATAATATATCTATAAGCTGTGCCATATGTCTGTACTTTTATTTTTCACCTCGCCTGTACATTCAAAAACAAAATACAACAGTAGGCGAAATGGTTTCTACGTTTTTTCGGTACTAGTCAATTTGTGCTTAGGAGATATGAGTGTTCGACCGATTATGTAGTAGTCACTTTAAGCTCTAGGCAAAAATCTAATGTAGTCAAATTGTGTTCTAGACGGTCCAAGACCAACCCTTTCGGAGGACTGTCGAAAGAAGCTTACCTGTGTTAAAGGATATGACAGCACCTGAGCACCTTGATTGGTAGCCACGCCTTTGTGTGTAATTTATTCGTTTGCCACCAACTAATTTAGCAATTACTCCGTTAAATTGTTCTACAACATTGACATGAAAAATGAAATTTAAAACAAAGTATGAAATAAATCAAATTTATTTTTGTTTCATTAACATTCATGATCAATAAAAGACGGTGAGTTACCTTTTTGTTTCTTCCCTTATTTAAAACACTTTCACCAGATGCGTTTTCCTTGTCATGGTCACTCTTTCTTTTTTCATTCGTATTGTCCTGAAATAATTTATTTACTATTTTAGTAAATTATGGTCTTAGATAAATTCTGGATTCGATTAGTTTACAGTGGGTACTTACGTAAAGTAGGTACCTACATACCTTCAATGTAGATTGGTTTTCTCCTAGTTCTTTCTTTGGTCTAGACAGTTTCTGCTTTGACCCAATGACATCAGTAGAAGCGGCTGACGAGACCGAAGGCTGATAGTTATGCTCAGGTAAAGAAATATTTTCTTCGGAACTATCAGATCTAAAGTAATAAAAATATATTTTATTTTAAAAGGCATATTAAAAATCTTTAAAAATACCATACGAAATGGCTACTATACGGACAGTATGGTCGACCAAATTTAAAACTGTCAATGGCGACTCCACTAGGTTTTGTTCTGAGGTGCTCGGTGCGCTTTCATTTAAAAAAATATTTTCTGTTGTATGTTTGTCTCTTTCATTGTCATGATTCAAACTTATCCCTGAAACATAAAGAAACATAATTAAATACGTAGGTACCTCGGTAGATAACTTGCCAGAAATCAACCAAATCCTAGGCGCGGCAATAGGTAGGTAGGTAGCTAGTAAACTCACAATGGAAAAACAATGTTTAAAGTTTATCCTTAGTTTGTTTTTTGTTTGCGTTTTACAATAAGTAAATTCATAAATTATTAAAAACAATTGATTAGGTACTTACTATTTTTGCCTCTCATGTTACTTTTTCTTCTCTGAGATTTTATAAATTTTCTTATACTTCTTTTCTTTGATTTCGCCCCCATTATGTAGGAACTAACGTGCAAAAAAACCTAAACGAAACACTCACAACACTAAAATAATCTATACGTAATTAGTTTGTAAGTACGGCATACAAAAA
The DNA here is from genome assembly GCA_963854355.1 of Epinotia brunnichana. Lineage (NCBI taxonomy): Eukaryota > Metazoa > Arthropoda > Insecta > Lepidoptera > Tortricidae > Epinotia > Epinotia brunnichana. Next base: position 3,678,034 of record OY977962.1, on the reverse strand, counting down.
GTCCGAGTATTTCACTTGAAGTAGCTTTTTTTAATGACGTTAGCGGGATGTCAACGCAAGCGCAATTTTGGCAAACATCCGTCGTCGGCAAAGTATCACAGGCGACTGGAGGCGGAGTTTCAAATAGTCTCAATGAGATAGCATCAATTACTTCCACGCGCAAAAAAAAGAGAAGAAAGCCGTGGCGCCGCTAATGAACACAAAGGCGTATGCGGTACAAGTTCCGAAAGTATGAAATAAATCATATAAAATATACTACGTGAGTAAATAAAATGATATTTCCCAGTTCGGTAGATAGATACCATTACTGTCATTTCTGAAAATTTCGAGGTATGATTGCTTATACTTCCGGAAAAATTAGCAAAAATAAATAAATATGGACACTTCTTTGGAATGAAAATCTATCGAGAAAATTTTCACTAATCGTGTTTTCCTATCCCAGTTCGGTAGAATATATGATGAAAAATAACATACTAAAATTTCATTTACGTAGCTTACCTACTTTGCTTACAATATCGAGAGGTACACTGACAAAAAAATGAATGCCTCGTCTTAAAAACAACAACGCTGATAAAAATAAGTTTTGTTTTAAAGAATTTATTCGGATATTTTGATTCGATGTAAATGTTTTGGGTTAATCGTTACATGTGTTAAATTGTTGCGTTTAACATATTTTCGGATTTTTTGACATAGCTGTGCTGTTTTTAGATTTATGACCGTTGTAATTGGGAGTGAAAGGAAAGGGATCAGTTTAAAAAGAAATTAAGGGCTGTAGGAGGGTGAAAACGGTATGGAATTCAAATGATCAGAGCAATTTAGCTCTTGCTATACTGATAGATGATCTCTCTTTTTAACCGATTTCAAAAAAGGAGGAGGTCCTATACTATAGTCCACTTTCACAGTAGGTATGCATTTTTTATGCATGGTCACCGATTTATCTGTCAATCGTGGAGTATGCAGTAGAGATGTCAATACAAATACAATACAAAATTCTTTATTTTCTTAAATTATAGACTAAATTTATGATAGGGATGGAGCCGCCCGGTAAGCAAACAATGCCTGTATTGGGTAGCTCCGCTCTTCCATAGATTATAATAGGTATTATGCTAACACAAAAGGTTTTAACAGGTTTTTTTATTTAATTTTATACTAGACTAGAAAATAGTATGTGTGAGGGAGTGTGTGTCTGTGTGTGTGTGTGAGTGTGTGTGTGTTTGTGTGTGAGTGTGTGTGTGTGTGTGTGTGTATGCATGCGTGGGTATGCGATAAATTTTATACGGGACGGGACTTAAGAGTAACGTTGTAATAAACCTTCCGCTTCATCGTAGGTTTTTGTTTTAAGCCATTTTATAAGCAGCTTCTTGCAATCGTGATATAGTTTTGGATAAATTTCTAATACTTTGTTAATTTTATTATAAATATGTACAGAATTACTGATAAACTGTGACCTGGCAAATTGCGTTCTAGTTTTTAAAGAGTTAGCCACGTTACCTATTTTTCTTTTGTTTTTATAGTTTGGGTTAAAAGGTAAGGTCTTGTGTGTTTTTAAGGTACTTTGTAAAATATATAATTTTCTACCGAGAGGACGTCACTGATTTGGTACAGTCGTCGGGTCGGAAAGCAGATTTTTTTATAATACATGACCTTTAGTAGTGCCCGCTGTGCACGTTCTAGGTCAATAAAACGACATTTAGCTGCACCACCCCAGACAGGTATGCAGTACACTATGACAGATTGTACCAAGGACGTATATATTTCGTTTAGTATGTTACGTGACTTTGATTGCTTGGTGACTTTTCCTGGTACAATATGTCTCAGAGACTTAAATATCCAGAGAAGTTTCCTGACCCTACTGATGACTTGGTCTAAGTGTGAATACCAATTTAGGTGTTCGTCTACTGAAACTCCTAGATACTTTGTTTGGGAAACTTTTTCAATATTAGGGCATCTACAATAATTAAAAGTGTTTGGAACTGGAGGTTGACATGAATGGATTTTGAGTTGCAAGTCGGATTTAGGTTGTGTACTGTTAGTGATACTAAAACATATATATTTCGTCTTATCTGTATTTAGCGATAGAAGATTAAATTTTAGCCACTCTGAGATAAGAGCCATCCCCGTTTCAGCACTAGATTTCACTTCGTTCCATGATTTACCAGTAAACAACACCGCAGTATCGTCAGCATACGAGAACAGTTTTGCGTTTGGGATAGACATGTCGCATAGGTCGTTGATGTACATCAGGAATAAAGTTGGTCCCAAAACGCTTCCTTGAGGCACGCCATACAATACATCCTCATCGTCACTGACGTGTTCACCCAGTTTAACCCGCTGCTTCCTGCTGGTAAGGTAGTTTTTAAATAACAAAAGTGGTGTTCCCCTAACCCCTTTTTTCTCAAGTTTTTGCACAAGAATAGGAACAGAGACGGTGTTAAACGCTTTTTTCAAGTCTAGAAAGACACCTAAACTCCTGTTGTTACAATCAAGACTGTCTACAACATGCGAGGTTAGAGCAGTTATTGCATCTTCAGTTGATTTACCATGTCTAAATCCAAACTGAGAAGGTGATATGAGGTTAAATTTTGTTATATTATGTCAAGAGTAAACTCCTGATGTGGTCCCATTGTCACCAAGTCAGGATCAGATGATGGGATCCCAGGGACATTGAGGGCAACCCTTAATTTTCAACCGACGAAAAAAACGGAGGAGGTTCTCAATTCAACGCGTATATATATTTTTTTTATGTATGACCACGCATAACTTTTTACAGAGTAGTTCGATTTTGATATTTCTTTTTTTATCGGAAAGGGTATAACCCGAAGTCCCATATAAATTTGGATTCATAATTTAATCATCCCCTATTTTCGTACCCTTAGGGTTGGTTTTTTTTGTAGGTACGCGTGTAGTGATTTCGGTATTTTCTATTATATTATAATTTTACTCTCGAAAATCGCAAGTTTGGTGAAGTCACTAATGTGGAACTGATATGAAGACCACGGATGACTTATGAAACTCCTCAATGATTCATTTTTGTATAATGCAGTTACGCCTGCTAACGATATTTATAAACTTCAAATTAAAGAAAAAATTGATAAATTTAGGCTCCGAGCCGGATTCGAACCGCTTTAGGGGCTGAGACATATTGTTCCGATAGCTCTGTTGGTTAGTAGCGACGGGCCATCTATGCCTGTGGTCGCCAATTTTTCCTTTAGGTAATTTGAATTTTACTCTTCAATGATGTTAAGTCGCTAAAGATTCTGATATGATTCCGTTGAAGTAGCAACTTAATCTAAGAATCGACGGAACTCCTCAAATATTATCGGGTCACATTAGCGACGGGTTTTTCTGTAATAATCAACGCATCTGTTTAAATATTTACCTACTTATGAAGTACTGAATTGAAGTCCGTTTAAACGTTGATTTAAAGTAAATGATGGGTAAAAAATTCGAAATAATGTACCTACACATCACGGGTAATAAAGAAAACCCCTAATTGTCATCCCATTGGCGTTATATGACTGACTGATGAGTTTCGGCGGGTAGTCTGCATACGTAGCTAACGGTCCTGGGTCCTAGGTTCGAATCCCGGTAAGCTGTAGCCGCCTAGCCCAGCATGCAAAAACGAACATTTAAATGGAATTATATTTGAATTTTCAACAACTGACAAGGACTTTTAAAAGGGGTTTGGGCGGCTAAAGGGTAAGGGAAATAGGTATTTATGTGATGAGCGTGAATATTTTTTGGTGTGTCTTGGATGTTTTCTATGTCTTTTAGTATTTATAACTATCAAATAAATCGTCTCCCATAACACAATCCTTATTAATCTTCAGTGGGACTTGGGTATGATATACATTTATTTACTATTTTATTGACTTTGAACGTACCTACTTGCAGTTTTGTTTGCAATACGTAGTCAAATACCTAGTCCTGCGCGGGAGTGGACCAATCGCGTGCGCGCGCCGTGGGCCGGTCACGATTCCGAGGATCCATATTTGAAAATTATTTATGTTCCTTTTTCGAACTGTCAGTCGATATGTAAGGGGAGGGACTTACATATATCAATGCGAGTATATACTTAATGCTCCATATTTAGTGAGTAGGTACCTATTGTAATATGATATTATTTAATATTAGGTACCTACTTAAGTTAGTTTACCTGCATATGTTGAGTTAACGTAATAAGTACCTGCAATTACACCACAGAATAAATAATAGTGTTAAGGTCCTCTGTCTAATAAACCTTACACCAAATGTTTTTGTTTATACTCCAAATGTACTGGTAGAGACAATTTAAATCAAATCAATAATGTATAATCATAATAATCATAATCATATTTATTGGTAATGTCATAAATTACATGTCAATTTTACAATATGGGTACATATATTATGGAATCATACATAGACAAAAGTATCTAATAAATTATTTTAATACATTGCAGAACAACTCCTTATAATTGTAGAACGCCTGCTGGACAAGCCATTTTTTAAGTTTCGTCCTAAACAACGACGGGGTTTGGGCAGCAACTATTTCTGCTGGCAGATGATTGTACACCTTGCGACCCATGACGTGAGGAAGTTTTTTTGACTTTTCGAGTCTGAGTGGCGGAAGGGGCAATTTTCCAGCGCGCTCGCTGCGGGTCGCGTATACCTACGTGCAGTTTCGTCCCTGGCAGGAGTTTCTTCCACCTCATCTCGTGTGGTCACGGCCAGCTTTAATATTAGGAGTGAAGGCAGCGTTAAAATACCTATATTTCTATGAAGTAAGTAGGTGAATAAAATAAAGTCATGTATATTTTTATTCATAAAGAAAATGTACAAACAAGGGGTGACGACGGCAATGACAAAAAGAAAAGATGGGGCGTAGGGGGAGGTTGGTTGTAAAATCTTGCTTAGTTTAGAATTCCTGCTCCGTCTTCGCAATCGAAGGCATTGATGTGTCTTTGCCTGTCACTCTCATGGAGACAGCTCGTATGAGTGATATTTGAACTTTAACTTTTAGCCAGAAAATTATTTGTGAGTAAGGTTTTTCCCATTTGGATGATAATTTGGATGCTGTTTTTTTCAAGAAATTCATATATCCCTGAGGCTCCATCACATGAGATTACTAATGGAGTAAATGAGGCTCTTAAGTCTTCTGCGGCTCGGTCATATTTTAGATGTTTTTTTAGGCTGTAAAGTAATAAAGTCATGTTAGTTACACCATTTATAACTCGAGAACGGCAGAACCGATTTCTATGATGTTTGATTTGTTGGATTTGCCTCCGCACAGAATAACTAAAAAAAAAGAAAAAGTGATGAAAAAAAAATACTTTGTCATAGATTTTGTATGGCGAACATCGCGATACGAAGTTCGCAGGGTCAACTACTTGTAATGGGTCAAATCTAACCACAATCTTTAGTAGGTAAATTTTATTAATAATTTCGTATAGAGTATTTTCAGATCGACGAACAAAAACACCACACCTCGCGCGTCGCAAATCTCTGCTTCTCTATTCTGTAACTTGTTTTAAGCTCACCTCAACGCTCACCCACAAATATATCTTGACGCCGCGATTCGTATAGTAACTAAGCGTAGGTAGAGGTCTAGTTTCGTTACGCGTGAGGGGTGGCATGAGGCGCATGAGCGCGTAAATAATAACAGCTCAGGCCCCGTAGCATGGATGGCGTTATCACGCGATAAGTGATAGGATAGAGCTGCCGTGCCTGGCTGACACCGTTCGATAGAATGAGACGACGCGCTTATCCTATCACTTATCGCGTGATAACGCCATCCATGCTACGGGGCCTGGTGGACCACCCTATATAAAGGATAAAGGATGACTCACGCTAGATCAACTCTTTCTCAGTAAAACGACGGCGTTTTTTCGCGGCAATGGCATACCTAAGCCCGGTCGAGCCACGGGCGGGACGTGCCGATACCGAGCCGCTTCCGAGTCTCGGCCGCGAAAAAACGCCATCGTTTTTCTGAGAAAACGGCCCGGGCCGGACACGGCCCGTTCTAACGTGAGTCATCCTTTACTAGTGATGTCTATGTATGTATGTAAGCAATTTATTGTACACAATTACAGGTTTAAGCAATTATATGTCACAGAAGATCAAAGTACAAAGGCTAAATTATCCATATAAGGGATCTCTTGCAGCCAACTATAACTTTTATAAGGGGGGGTTAGGGACGGGACGGCGAACGTAACCACATCGCGGCGACTCACCGCTGCAATTGTTTTTTTTTTTCACAACCAGTATTTAAGGGTAACCCCCCAGAACCCCCCCTTATCTATACGTCCTGATATAGTGGTCTTAAAAGCGATATAATTTGCAAATATTATATATTTTTAATTTATTAAAATCTAGTGGGCATAGTGCTACTTAAAACCTTTAACATTTTTAATTTTGGGTTAAGCACAAAATTCATTCAATAGCAATCATGGACATTGATGATATGCCGATCATTCAGACCAATCGATGGACATCATGCAGTCAAATCAAAGTGTTAAAGACAGATGCTTTGGTCAATTAATTTAAATGGTGACGGTGACCATCTACTTTCAAATCCTGTGGGACAGTCGCGATACAATGTGTGACTCACCACTAGTCGTTAATTGTGCCATTAATACGTTAATTGTGGATTTTATTTTTACAAGCTTTATATTAACTTGCACTGTTCGTATGTATGTAAATATGTAAGTATGTAAGTTGTCCGTCAAAATTTGCAATCCATTTTTCAGTCACTTTTCGTTATCCAATTGAGCTGAAATTTTGCAAGCATATGTATATCGCATTAAAGGCAATACAAGTTTGTACCTAAAATGAAATTTTTGACAAAAACTTATTGTTAGTTTTAGGCTAGAACTAGAACTTATAGTTGACGAAGTCTGTTGCGGAGCTGATCTGATGCTGGAGCTGGAAGGTGGCCAGAGGAACTCCGCAATAAACGATTGAATCGAATTGAAAAAAAAGCAGCCAAGTGCGAGTCGGACTCGTACATGAATAAGGGTTCCGTTAAATAAATTGCGGTTTGCGATTTATGACGTATTAAAAAAATACTACTTACTAGATCTCGTTCAAACCAATTTTCGGTGGAAGTTTGCATGGTAATGTACATCATGTATTTTTTTTAGTTTTATCATTCTCTTATTTTAGAAGTTACAGGGGGGGGGGGACACACACATTTTACCACTTTGGAAGTGTCTCTCGCGCAAACTATTCAGTTTAGAAAAAAGTGATGTAAGAAACCTCAATGTCATTTTTAAAGACCTATCCATAGATACCCCACACGTATGGGTATGATGAAATTTTTTTTTTATCTTCAGTTCTAAGTATGGGGAACCCCAACAATTTATTGTTTTTTTTTTTGTTTTTTTGTGATAATCTTAATGCGGTTTACAGAATACATCTACTTACCAAGTTTCAACAGTTTAGCTCTTATAGTTTCGGAGAAAAGTGGCTGTGACATACGGACGGACAGACAGACAGACGGACATGACGAATCTATAAGGGTTCCGTTTTTTGCCATTTGGCTACGGAACCCTAATAAAACGACACAACCCCATCGAGTTTGGGCTCGTTAGAATCGTCTCAATGATTACTTGATGATGGTATGCAGAAAAGTACAGTCGGCAGTAAAAGCTTGTACCAAAAATGAAATTTTTTGACAGAAACTTATTATGTCTAATTTTGATCGTACTGAAGTCGTAATTTGAATTTTATTTGAATTTTGTATGCCTTGTGGCAAAACACAGTGAGACATGTTTTTTCGATATCCCTACCATACCTTTTTATACATGTGTTTCACAAATAAATGACTTGAATTGAATTGAAATGTACCCTTTCGCGTAGGCACTGGTTTAACGAAAGCGATTGCCATCTGACCTTCCAATAAGGAATCCAATTATCCATGACAACATTGACGCTATGGTCACCCCATCGCGTTGACACTAATGGATCGTCCACCTGATCAAATTTGCATCTTAATTGGCGCAGTAATGCCCGATTTTATCGGCCACTGCGCAACGATAATGCCATTTGTCAAACCGCCATTTATACAGGTAAGTGGGGTTTTCAATTGGTAAGTTAAAATTGTACTAGCGAAGACCAAAAGCCTTTATTATATTTTAGTGATAACTCGTAATACCTACTTACTTATGAAATGTTGGGTCATAGCCGCCATTTTTAAACGTTGAGATCAAATTAATATCAGCATTTACAACTACCTATTAGATATCTGTGTCCGCTGGATGCGGGTGGCATAGGACCGGTTAATTTGGCACTCTTTGGGGGAGGCCTATATCCAGCAGTGGACGTCTTTCGGCTGACATGGTGCTGATGATTAGGTATTCTGACAATTTACCAACTGATAATTGATTGGTGTGATGACAGCCTAGTTGGTAGTGACCCTGCCTACGAAGTCAGTTACCCGGGTTCGATTCCCAACAAGACTATATGCATGATGAGCACGAATATTTGTGCCTGAGCTGAGTCATGGATGTTTTATATGTACTTAATTAAGTACCGTAAAACTACACAACTATAGTCCAGGTCACCCAACTATGGTCCAAATCAATTCTCATATTACTTGCTCAGGTGGGACAATTTTCATGGATGAACTTAAAGACAGGCAATAAAATAACACAAATTTATATTAAAACGTACAAAATCACTAATACGAAATCGGTATTGATAGAAACCACAGATATATGAATATAAGGAGATCGGACATGGCGGCCGATTTGTATAGAGTGAGCCTGTCGCAAGTACATTAACCCACACAACGCCCAAGTAATTGACAAGACAAAGCACGCACACATCTAAAACACACACACTTGTATACCTACACGCTTATTTGACAATAAACGCGCATCATATCAGGCATTTTGGGAAAAAACGTAATATTCTCTGCGATCAGCACGCGTGCACAGTATGGCAGTGTATGCCCATTGAGCATACAGCTGCGACACGGCCGCCGGCGGCTTGTCCTCTCTCTAGTATTCTATGCTCTGAGATAGAAACGAATGAGTTTACTTTTGGATCATAGTTGGGGTATATAGTTGTGTAGTTTTCCGGTACCTATATACATACATATTTATATGCTCTTGATAAAAAGGTACATATAGTCGACAAGTACAATAGTCGAGGCTTATTTTGGAATTAAGGCGATTTGTGGGTGCCGGTTAATGTACCTACGACGGCCCGATAATACGCGTTCATCTATCTTTCTCTTTTGGCATGAGGTAAAAAGAGACTGAGATATAGTGGACAACAATAGGCTTGTTGCGTGGTGTTAAAATTGATAACGTCGTGTTGATAAATGAATAGTAAAACGTCAAATGATTGTAATAAAGTATAAATTACAAAATATAATTCAAATCATAAAAAGATAACGGCCTCCGTAGCCCAGTGGGTAGTGACTCTGCCTACGAAGCTGGAGGTCCCGGGTTCGAATCCCGGTCAGGGCATTTATTTGTGTATTTATCACGAATATTTGTTCCTGAGTTATGGATGTTATATATGGATATAAGTATCTATATGTATGTTTATATTATATATATCATCGCCTAGTACCTACAACACAAGCCTTACTGAGCTTACCGTGGGCCTAGGTTGATTTGTGTAAGATTGTCCCGTAATATTTATTTATTTAATATTTATATGAACCTTGAAAGTTTAGAAAAAAAAGTTTCTTTATTTATTGTCCAAGAGTAAATTTAAAGGTAGGTACCAATAAAATCCTTACGCTTTTATATAAACATATTTGTATGACAACTATGGACCTAAACGCAGTATTTCGCGACCGAAACAGCAATTTACTTCATTTTCCATGCAACGGTTAGTACAAATTGCACGGTGTGACGTCATACTTTAAAGCCAATCAGTATGAAGCGTTTCGGCTCCTGTCAGCGAGGTCCGTCTTTAACTCGATTTTTTTGGATATTAATGTCCTTCAAATGTAAACATTTGTTCATCTACAAAAACTGGTTCGAATGGCATCGTAAACAAATTTAAGGTCACTAGCCCATTATTGGGCCGGACATTAACCGGCACCTATTTGTGTAAGATTGTCCCCCAATATTATTTTTTATGTACCTATTCAATAAAACTCTCAATTTAAAACTAAATGAATCCGAACCGCCACCGTAGATGGAACTATTTACCTAAGTATGAAATTCCACCCTATTAAAATTCTAGTCAGGATACTAAATAAAATAGTTGCAAACCTGTATTAACTTCCGGTAAAAAAAGGCCATTCGCAAAAACAATAAGTCGAATACAAGATGGCGCCAATATGAATGACAGTTGCGTTGCCATTGAGATTATACAGGGTGGCAATGATTCTTCCCAGCGAAAATATTTCTGGAAGTATGTATATGTATTAATATTAAAGGCGCTCAGTTTAAGTCACCTTTTCACATTTCTTTTTACGAAGTACTTATTTGCTCACATACCAACAGCATTTTTTTTTTTCATCAAACCCATACGTCTATGGATAGGTCTTCAAAAATGATATTAAGGTTTATGATATATTTTTTTTCTAAACTGAATAGTTTGCGCGAGAGACACTTCCAAAGTGGTAAAATGTGCGCCGCCCCCCCTCTTACTTCTAAAATAAGAGAATGATAAAACTAAAAAAAAAATATGATGTACATTAACATGCAAACTTTCACCGAAAATTGGTTTAGTTTTTTTTACTACGTCATAAATCGTAAACCGCAATTTATTTTACGGAACCCTTCATGTGCGAGTCCGACTCGCACTTGGCCGCTTTTATTTTCCACATTTAGAGTTAAGTTATAAATAAACCTAAACACCTAATAAACCCCACAATTACGTTTCGCTCTTCGCTCGCTCACAGTTCGACTTGCTAAATACAAATAAAAAATCATTTTGTCACAACTAATGATTATTTTGAAATATCAAATGTTCACATTTTTATAAATTAATTAATTACCTAATTTTTGTCGTTCGATTTCCATACAAAACGTCTTTTGATATTCGCAGGCAAACGGCGACGCAACAAAACTAACAAACTTTCATAAATTAGTTTTCCATTTGCGCGAAATTCCCCCTTTCCTAGAATAAACTTTTATAGAATACAATACTACTTTTATCACTTCCCAAACGAATTTCTCAAATTATTCTAGTTTATACAAGTTTAGTCTAGGAAAGGAGGGGGAATTTCGCGCAAATGGAAAGCCAATTTATGAAAATAAAAAATAAAAATAAATATGAAAGTTTGTTACATAAGTTTCTTAAAATATCACGCCGTTAGCCTGCGAAAAGACGTTTTGTATGGAAATCGACTAAGAGAGGTAGAGCACAGCGGAATGTCATCTTGCTCATATTTGGAGCAGCCCAATTGGGGAAGTACCTTACAGAAGACCGGAGCCACCACTAATTGCTTGTGGGTTTTTGGTGTTGTGTTCCTGGTGGTGAGTAAGGTCGCCAGAGCTCCCGAGGATGTGTCGTGTTGAGAGTGAGGGATCCGCGTTCGCTGTCAACATAAAGAATCCTCAAATCACTATAGGGTCGGCAGCGTGGTTGTAATTATTCTGGTGTCTTGTCATAGGTGACGGTGTCTCCTTACCATCAGGCAGGCCGTGTGCTTGTTTGCCACCAAAAAAACTTGAATCTTCTTGAAAAAAAAATTGTTATGAAAGTGAGTGCAATACTCGCCAATAAACACTGGTCGCTTACAATGGGCCTCATAAGAAGGCTCAAAGTCACAAGGGCAATGGAGAGGCCTAATATGTTGGGTGTTTCTCTGCGTGATCGCATCAGAAATGAGGCTATCCGCAGCAGAACCAAGGTAACCGATATAGCCCTCCGAATCGCTTAACTTAAGTGGCAGTGGGCGGGGCACATTTCACGTAGAACCGATAACCGTTGGGGCGGAAAGGTTCTCGAGTGGCGACCACGTACCGGCGCAGCGCGGCGTATGGGTAGGCCCCCCACAAGGTGTACTGATGACCTGGTAAAGGTCGCGGGAGTCCGCTGGATGCGGGTGGCGCAGGTCCGGTCATTTTTGCACTCTTTGGGGGAGGCCTATGTCCAGCAGTGGACGTCTATATGATGATGATGAAACACTGTGTTTGGCGAACTTGTAATGTACCTACTGTGTAATAGAAAATTTATCCTATTCTTTTTTGGAAAAAAACAAAAAAAACACGGGTCACTGGGTTACTCTAGTAACACCCTGTATGACGCCAGAAGGGCCGCGCTATGTAATTACTTAGTTGTAATTACTCTATCGAACCGCAGGCCACGGAAAAACTACAAGCATCAACGGCATTTCTATAAGTTGAACAAAGTTCAGAAATTGCCTAATAACATTTCAGGCTATAATAACTACATTCTTTGTAAAATACTTTGTTCAGACACGTGTACCTATATCATGTTGAATCTCAAATACACGGCCCGTAATAAATTTACTTACTACCTAGAGTTACCTATAAGTATGGTGTAGGTAAATCCTAAAAATACACGGCCCGTAATACATTTACTTACTACCTAGAGTTACCTATAAGTATGGTGTAGGTAAATCCTAAAAATACACGGCCCGTAATAAATTTACTTACTACCTAGAGTTACCTATAAGTATGGTGTAGGTAAATCCTAAAAATACACGGCCCGTAATACATTTACTTACTACCTAGACGTACCTATAAGTACGGTGTAGATAAATCCTAAAAAATCTATCGTTATTCAGATTATATGCTTACCAATTTATAATTTCAATATTTATTTTCTAAAGTAAATATTGAAATAATACAAGATGATAATTTACGTCAACTAAATCACATTAAAACTAAGTTAAATCTAAAAAAGGCCCGAGGTATTGTCCGAGGATGCTGGCGGCATTTCCTCGCTGTATGTATATTTTTTAATATTTCATTATTTATTTAAACTTAATTGCACAGTTGCAAATTAGCAAATTACAAATACCTACGCCATACGCGCACCTTCCTAATGCCACAGAGACATGGTATTGTCTACTAGCCAATATTTATGAAAAACAGAGAACTATCATCGCTATCGCGGGATTTGAGTACCTATTACCACTATTACCTATCTCTATCTACATACAACACAAACAATATTAATTACTCCAAGATTCTTCAGTCCGAAAGTATTTTTGTTCCAAAACCGCTATTTTGCAAATATTCTGAATATGTAGGTATACTTATGCGTACATTTATAACAACCATAAAACACAGGACAGATTCTAATAAGCCAATATAAGGTAGGTAACTTACTTTTTATCTTAGTAGGTATTCATCACAGAATTCAGATAGTCAACGGTTCCTAAACACTTTATTTGACAGCTAATAGCGTGGTGGCTACATTTGCGGCTGCCAAAATTTACATATTTTAGTTAACATGTTATTATTATTATTTTATTATTATTATTAAGAGCCTGTTGTGTCCCACTGCTGGGCAAAGGCCTCCCCCCTCCGTTTCCAGACTTCGCGTTCCTGAGCAGTCTCTGGCCAATCCTTTAAAAAGGAGTCTAGCTCGTCTCGCCATCGCCGACGAGGTCTGCCGCGTCTCCGTTTTGAGCTGTCGGGCTGCCAGTCAGTGGCAATCTTAGCCCAAAGCTCGCTCGGTATGCGGGTGACATGACCAGCCCAGTCCCACTTCAACTTAGCCACTTTCCGAGATACGTCTACTATTTGGGTCTTGGAGCGCAGCGTGGTGTTCCGGATACGATCCATTAATTTTACACCTAATATGCTGCGCTCCATGGCTCGCTGGCAAACCCCGAGTTTGGACTTCTGAGATAGTGTCAAAGACCAAGTCTGTGCACCGTTAGTTAACAAGTTAACATGTATGTATGACTATCGATGGCACTGTAACAAACAGGAATTGTCCAGTTTTTGTCTTTATTACGGAGTCCGTTACATTTGACAGGAAAGCCTAATTTGATTTGTATATTTTCGGCTACCATCCCACAAGATATAATTATGAAGTAGTATGCCCTGTGGCAACGCGCCTAAACTGTAATTAAAACATAGCTGTGGGTGTGTCTAACTGTGTACTGTTTCAGGTTTCACTCACGAATCATTAAGTTTTATGTTGTTTTTAAAAGATCAAGAAGTCAGCGACGTGGGCGTGAATAACCGCTTTCCGAAAAGCATCATTCCTTACATTAGAGTTCTGCACCAGCAAAATCTGAGAATATAGTTTTCATAATAATAAAATTTTATTTCGGACATTAATGATCCATGGAGTGTTAGTTGCAAATTCCTTATCACTATGTTAGTTAATATTTATTTTGGACATTTACATAATGACAGGTGACTTGATACCCAGTGCCGGTAAAAGGGACTGTCAAGCCTCCCCCCTATCTCGGCAAGAAAACTGTTGGAGCTGTCTGTTTTGCGTCTGTGTTTTTTGCTACTTTACTTACCCAGATATTGGGAAGAGCTGGGTTATGTGGTATGTTACTTACGTAGGGACCGTTACTTACAACACCTGTAAATTTATTTTTTGAATGAATATCCTATGTCTTATGTCTATCCACTAAAAATCCCACAGTGCATTTGCAGTTTGTTTGGAAGTTGTAATACAAATACAATTTCATATTTTATTCATCCTCGCGACTCAAACTAATCTTCATAACATTCATCTAAATCGGTGCACCGATGCATTTAAGCTCAAAAAGGTAACCTATACATCCTATTCATTCGCATTTATATTATCGAGTATTGACATACAAAATTCACACTTATCGCGACCAAATGAAACCCAAATTGTCATTCTACCATTCAATTGCATTATAAGTCAAGCCCCTTACATAACTTATTCGACTGATAAAGGACGTAAGCGACGTCAAATTGCCATGAATATACTATATTTTGATTTCAACATGTTCAGTTCACCCTGCCTTGAGTATCGAACACTGCAATCAACCAATCGTGCAATTATACCGCTACATATACCTACAGCTTTATACATATATAACTAATGCTGTAATTACATATGTTGGAATTTCTTTTCGTGATTCCCACGGTTTTAAGTTTTGTTTGGAATGAAACAAAGATTCATTGGATTCGAATGTTGAATTTACTATCCACGGGTGAGCTCTAGAGTTAAAAAGGATACCGTTTAGATTGAACATTTGTCCTAAAAAAATACTTCACATTGCATTTATGTTTTATTTCTAAAATGTGCCTTTCTTTAAGAACTAAAGCAAACCTAACAAACTCTATGATGATTGATGATCGATCAAATAAACCTGAAAAGTTGAAGATTTTATTACCAACCTGGTTAATAAAAAAAATTAAAATCTTCTGGGATATGTTGACGCACCAATTAAACCGCATATATTTACATTGAAACAAAGTAAGGGACCGCGATTTGGAATTATTTTACAAAACTTCACAATTAAAATGGTCGAAAAAAGGTAATCAAATTTAAAATATTTCCATAAGACGCTCTTTTTATTACTTTTATCAAAATATATATGGATTATATTATCTTTCAATTTACTTGCCAATTGTCTTTGATATTTTGAAGGTATATATTAAAGTTTTTTTAATATAGACTTAAGATCCCTTTAATTTAAAAATTCCCAACATGACTACCTACCTATTCATTACCGCGGAAAAATCAAAATGGCGGACGGGGAAATAACTGGTTATTATGGAAATGAGCATGAAGTATTGAGTAGGATATTATTGAATTTCCAGTTGAGTTAATGGGAATCTAGTTTTGTTGCGATGGCATTAAGGGATAGGTATATGTGTTGTTACTACTGATGTGTTGTTACCAAAATTCCCATTCGCGGGAATCCTGTCACCGGGAACTTTGTTCTTGTGTTGCTGGCAACCAAACTATGAATAGTGATGATTTCTGGATTTTAATTTATGCTTATCTATTAGTCACGCCGTCAGAGCAAAATCCCTTTTGGCCTCCTTTCTTAAAAGTTACTCAGACTGTTTACACCGATACGTCAAAAAGAAAAATAAGACTTCTGTCAATCAATAATTTTCCTTCGTCCTGTCACCGCATAATATTTTTCACCGCTGTATGTTTAAATGATTATTTGTGGACAAATTCGTGATTTGTGCTTCGCCTGACGTATACACGCTTATGCACGGGTTCCTCCGCGCTGAGGACTTCAGTGTATGAGTTTTTGACCGGACTACGTCTGTCTACACGGATTCCTACACGCCGAGATTTTTGATTCCGCCCGCCCGCTCCAAGAGCTAACTGCACACCCAAAGAAAGGTCAAGGTAAGCAGTTTCAGCACTTCAAAATTAACAACGTAATAAATTCTACGACGTAATCTTGCCATTCGCCTCCGCACCGCTCATCCGCATAGTGCAAATTGCCTATTTACAAGGCATAATCATCTATATTTAATGTTACCTATAAAGAGAATGTTGTTACCCTCTACATTTGTATTGATTTAGTATGTTCTTTTCAGTGTTCTTCAATTGAGAACATATGTCCAATAAAGAATATTTGTATTGTATTATCTGTGACGAGCTTTGTAAGTTGGTATGTTATGGGTAATCTCCGAAACCGCTTATCCAATTTCTAAAATTCTTTCACCTGCGTGTAGAATAGTATTTCCGGCTATATTTCATTCCGCGGGTTTCCTTACGTTCCTTGGCGGTAATTGCCTTTTTGCCGACAATGTTGACATTTTCCGATAAATTTTCCTATATTTCTGATAACGCAACATGACTAGGTATATATCTATAGGTGTATATATAGGAGAAAATTATAGTTTCAAAAGATGCTTAGCACCCACAAAGTAGAAACGATTATTGAAGAGATAAAAATTATAAATTAAAATTATTTTTCAATATGAAAAATGATTAAAGTAGTTAGTCTCTAATGTCAATAGGCAATTAATTCTACAACTGATTAGCTCGGAAGGTAAAAGAATACTGTATTTGGAAACAGTTAAAATAAATTATTGTTATATTACCTACCAATAAATAAAACTCACTGAAATACTCAAAACACATCACGTTTCAACTTATTTATGATATTTTAAAGTTTTTTAACCACAAAGTTAAAAAAAGGGAAGACGTTTGACCATAGAAAATTGTGAAGTAATTTGCAAGCCCTTTCCTAGAAACTTCATAGTAGGTAACAAAATAACCTACCATAAAAAGTTGCTAATTTGACTTATCAGTCAAATAGGATAGGCGTGTAGACAACAAACAAAATTAACCAATAATGATGCATTTTTTCGAAAAAGGATGAAAATTTTGTCAAATGGAGAAAAAATTAAGCTGGGGATTAAATGATCACAAAGTTATAAGTGTCCAAAGTTTTAAGAGGGGGGTATATTCTACCCCTTTTCCGCAAAATGCACCTGCATGTGTATGTAACCATTGTCATTTACTAGGACGCTCGTGGATCGTGACGTCACGATCCCCTAGCATTTTCTCTCTGTAACTAGCAATATTAAAACCGTTGTAGGTTCGTAATTTTTTGAGATAATCTGATCTGAAGGGGATTTTCGTCACCAGGCATATTTTTTTGCCTTCTTTCTTTTAGAGTTACTTATAATACATTTTGAGTCTACACCCCCATTGCGTATTGTTACAGATATCAACACTGAGAAGTAAATTCGGATATGTGAGAGCATTTCAGTGTAAATTTTATTTTTTATTTTTATAGTTGCCACATATCAAAACATCCATCATATCCACTATCATCAAACCTAATAAAAGGAATCCAGGGCAATTTGGAGCCGTAGATTTTGTGAACCCGAATGTCTTTAATTGTGGCTAATTTAGGGCCTGAGGGCTGTGGTTACGTCGGGAATCGAACCTGCTATCCAGGATCATAACTCTTGTGTGATTTATTGTGCGGCTGGTTGTGTTCTAGAGTTAGTACAATGTGATGTACAAAATTAAAAAAAAAATCTTAATACCTAGTAATCCCAAAGTTGTCAATTTAAAAAATGGTGGCTTCAGGCCTTAATAACGCTGTAAAGGGAACATGCTCATCAAACGTTTAATTGCAAAATGCAAAAAGTGAGAAAGTATTTGATAGAAATAATTAAAAAAATAATCTGTACCCATGACATGTAATATTATATTATGTATGCGTTTACGGTTAATAAAATGTGGCCAGATGCCGATTAGATATTCAAAATAAGTCGTCTGCATCACGGCATAGTGATATCTCCATTTTCATGTATTTGTCTTTCAAAATTAGAATGATCTAGAGATAAAAGCCATTCACAGGTTCGTACATATTACCCTTGAATCATCTCCACATGAGGGTGAAATGGGGTGAAAGTTGCAAAGAAAATTCACCTAGGTAAAGCTAGTAAGTAGACCAATTAATGGTCTCTAATGACCCTTAAAGTAGAAACAATCTACGTATCAATAAAAAAACATCGAAAAAAATTATATTTGTGGAATTTTAAAAAACGATTTATTGTCTAAAGACTCTCTTTCTCTTTTTTTATTTATTTTGTTTATTTATTTATTTATCATATGGTGGTTACACACTGGTACATATATGTATTCGTATCGATGTCGCTGATAGAGCTCCAGTGTGCGCTGCGAGGTTCAGAAGGAACAGTGCAGCTGCCGAGTTTGTTGTTCTTTTAGCACCACCCGGAGGTCACATTTTCTAAAGTTTATAAGTATATATAAGAACCAAGATAAATTACATTACTAAACTAAATAAAATAAAAACTAAAGTAAATAAAAAAATTGCCTCGAGGCATTGTACAGTCGCCATCACATACATTGGTACACTACAGGTTGTTGAAAAATATCGGAACATGCACCCTAATGCCTAGAAAATAGAGTTGTGTTCCGATGTTTGTGTGTTGCTTGTTTGTTCCGTTGTGTGATGGCGACTGTACCGAGGATGTTAGTGGCATTTCCCCGATGAATTGCAATGCTGATACATTCTCTAATTTAGAATTTGCAGAACTACCTACCGAAAACTTTATAGGCCTCTGTGAAATTTTGGAAGTCAACATCCTCTTTTTTGGTTGCACTTAAGGAGCCCATGGGCTCGCATTGGCACCTAATCCCAAGATTTTTTCTAAATAAAACTTTTTTTGAAATCATCGACACGAAATAAGAACTTTCTTTTATTCTCCGTCATAACATTCTTAAATAACATTTCTGATTCCACAAACTTGCATTTATCTTTTTCTATGACTATCATGTCTCTGCTCTGTAATTATGTTCGTGGACATTTTTTACGTATTCAAAGTAAAGTCTCTCGTGAATCTTGTGTGCGTTCGACTCAGGTGTGCACAGCACACAACCGTGTGTACAATACAATACTTATATGTAAATGATGAACCTGCTTTTTAGGGTTCCGTAGCCAAAATGGCAAAAACGGAACCCTTATAGTTTCGTCATGTCCGTATGTAATACTAGTAATAATAACACATCTGGCTTTACAGCCAGCGCTGGTCTTCCGCCTTCTTATTTTTTCACCGAAAATAATTTTACGCGAAATACTGCGTTTAGGTCCATACTTAGTTGCCATACATTTTTTTTTCTATAAAAGTGTAAGGATACTATTGGTACTTACCTAGCTTTAAATTTACTCTTAGACAGTAAAAAAAGCATATTTTTCTAAACTTTCCAGGTACAGTCGCGGAATGAAAAGGTTGACCACCTGATCCGTTTTTGCTTGCTCAGTATAAGTTGTCAGTATCTGCTTTATCGACCGAGTATGACACATTCCGTCATAATGAATTTCATTTCACTACATAGCCAACGGATACGTCCACTATGACCTCTTTGCGTTTTGAAAAGACAAGTTACAAAAAAAAAAGAATACAAGAAATAGCAATGATGAGATTGACAGGAACTGTTTATTCACATATAGTTTTAATTATTATAAACGAAGAGGATTTAATTATTAGATTTATCAAACTTGACACCTTAACGTAATGGCAAGATCAAACGAATGAAAAGGTTTTAGTTCAACTATTAATAGTCTAGGAACATTCGTCTTAGTAAATTTGAATTTTATTGTCACACAGTTAAACATAATTTTCAAAACTACACTCTTGCCTGTTACACAGTTTAGAAAGGTAACATGTGCTTGCAACGCATAAATGAATTTATTTGAAAACTGGTTAGTACTTACTTTATAAAAATAATTTGATGGTTTAGGTACTATTCATTCAGAAACACTACGTTATCAATTTTTACATGACGCAACTACCCTATTTTGTGTCACATAATGTAATTTTGATTATTTTTGTGACATACGATAATTTCAGCTCAATAGGTACTTAATAGGAGATAGGTACTTAGGAGAGGAAGGCCCAAAATACCATACATGTCATAAATAAATAAAAAAATAAATAAATATTTGCGGACAATCTTACACAAATCAACCTAGTCCCAAACTAAGCAAAGCTTGTACTATGGGTACTAGACGACGATATAGATACTTAGATAGAGAAATAAATACTTAAATACATAGAAAACATCCATGACTCAGGAACAAATATTCGTGCTCATCACACAAATAAATGCCCTTACCGGGATTCGAACCCAGGACCTCTTGCTTCGTAGGCAGGGTCACTACCAACTAGGCTAAAACGGTCGTCGAAATGAAGGAATTAATGCTGCAGCCGCACATACCAAGAAGTAAAGACGAAAGCCCAAGATAGATTGGAATTGAGAATGCTACAACGACAGAGGACCAGGCCCTCTTAACGATGGTGGATCGATTGTTCGAGGGAGGCCAAGTCATTTTCTCATATATACAAAAAATACATTTAGATCTAACCGAACGTACAGCTTAGAATAGTTCATTTCAAAGTTCAATATCTCAAAAAACGGCTAAACCGATTTGGTTCAACGTAGCTGAAAACCATCTCGACCACGTCAAATTTCAGATAACAAAATGCGGTTTTTTGCATTAAAATCGGTCGACTCGTTTAGGAGCTACGATGCCACAGACAGACACACAGATACACAGACACACAGGTACACAGACACACAGACACACTGACACGTCAAACTTATAACAACACAATTTTTGCGCCGGGGGTTAAAAATAAGGGTGTACACTGTACCTAATATGTACGGTCAACCAATTTGATTATTACTAGGATTATTGCGTCGCTATAGCAGTTAAAATAACAGGGTTCTACGGTGGCCTAGGAATCAAATTGGTTGATTGTACTTACTCATAATTATGTCCAATCGCTCTTATGTCAGCGGATTATTTCGGTACATTGTATATTTATGAGGGGGTTAATTTAAATCAGTAAGTACATATTTTTGCACTTGATTGTACGTACAAAGCGTTACGGAGTCGAGCGGCTGCTTGTCTGAGTTGACTTACTTAAAAAATCTAGTAAAATGTAGAAGTCTGCCAATGCATCTTGCACTATAGTTTCTAGTCTGTATTGCGTGCTCGCGTTGCGTGCTCCCGCGCAATTACCCGCATGCTAGGCCGGCGGCGGCCATCTTTGTTTGCGTTTCTTTTATTCTCCTGTGTGAAATGCGGTTCGGCTGTATGTAAATGTAAACACTTTATTTCGGTACATAGAAGTTGGGCTAGATATATAATGTGGAAATGTTAATTTTAAGTGCATGAAAAAATAAAGTGTGTAAAATGGATTTCTGTAAAATTTTGTAATGTCGCCATCCGAGTTCCTAGGACGAACGAATTCGCATATTTTTTATATAAGTTTAATTTTCCAAACGATGAAATCGTGATACATTTTATAAAGCCTTTAATAAATGTATTTTACTAGAAGAGTAACAATAAAAACCAATCCTACTAATATAATAAATGTGAAAGTTTGGATGTTTCTATGTTTGTTACTCAATCACGCTTCGACGGCTTAACCTATTTGGATGAAATTTTGCACGAAGATAGTTTATAGCCTCGATCAAAATCTAGGATAGTTTTTACCCCGGGTCCACGCAGCCGAAGTCGCAGGCGGAAACTAGTCTTAAAATAAACGCCCATCCATTAATCGACATATTTTTATGTGTGAGAGAAAATACCTATTTATTGTAACATTTTAGAAAGTATGTTTGAGAGAAAATATTCATTACTCTCAATACACTTATGTCTAGTTATCAGAAAGTTTGTGCAAGTAATTCTACAGTTTTGCCCTATTCGACACACAAGTTAGTTCAGCCGTGCCGCTACGAGCAAATTCCGGTACTGAGCGGAAAAATGCTGCTACGTGTTACGGCGTAGCACCCATAGCGATGCGAGGCCTCGACCTTGAACCTGTCGATTAGTCGAAGGGCGTTCATTTTAAGTTTGGTTTTAGGTACTCTAATGTTTTCAGGCCGCTATTTCACCAACATCACTGGGTTGAGCACCTTCTGAGATTATACACAGACTGAATAGTAAATACACTAGTGTAAAGGTGGTGTAATAGTGGCCAGAAACTTCTAGATATTTTCTAGCGCAAGTGCAACCCAAAAAACTGCATAACACCAAACATCAATATCCGACACTAGATCAATAGGGTATCGGCTGTAATTGGTGGGCAGGCTGTTATTATGTGTAATAATACGGTGTGAGCGCGTAATTTATTGCTATCGGGGTTCTGATTGATCAGTGATGAGTCCGTGATGAAGAGAGGGTGTGGAGTGGTCTTTGGTTAGAAGTTCGGCATTAGAGGACAAAATTACGATGTGTCGGTGTGAGCTCCTAATTTATTGCTATCGGGGTTCTGATTGATCAGTGATGAATCCGTGATGAAGAGAAGTTTTAGTGTCGGCTTTGGTTAGAAGTTCGGCATTAGAGGACAACATTACGGTGTGTCGGTGTGAGCGCGTAAATTATTGCTATCGGGGTTCTGATTGATCAGTGATGAATCCGTGATGAAGAGAGGGTGTGGAGTCTGCTTTGGTTAGAAGTTCGGCATTAGAGGACAACATTACGGTGTGTCGGTGTGAGCGCGTAATTTATTGCTATCGGGGTTCTGATTGATCAGTGATGAATCCGTGATGAATAGAAAATGTGGAGTCTGCTAAATTAGAAGTTCGGCATTAGAGGACGAAATTACGATGTGTCGGTGTGAGCTCCTAATTTATTGATATCGGGGTTCTGATTGATCAGTGATGAATCCGTGATGAATAGAAAATGTGGAGTCTGCTTTGGTTAGAAGTTCGGCATTAGAGGACAAAATTACGATGTGTCGGTGTGAGCTCCTAATTTATTGATATCGGGGTTCTGATTGATCAGTGATGAATCCGTGATGAATAGAAAATGTGGAGTCTGCTTTGGTTAGAAGTTCGGCATTAGAGGACAAAATTACGATGTGTCGGTGTGAGCTCCTAATTTATTGCTATCGGGGTTCTGATTGATCAGTGATGAATCCGTGATGAAGAGAAGTTTTAGTGTCGGTTTTGGTTAGAAGTTCGGCATTAGAGGACAACATTACGGTGTGTCGGTGTGAGCGCGTAAATTATTGCTATCGGGGTTCTGATTGATCAGTGATGAATCCGTGATGAAGAGAGGGTGTGGAGTCTGCTTTGGTTAGAAGTTCGGCATTAGAGGACAAAATTACGATGTGTCGGTGTGAGCTCCTAATTTATTGCTATCGGGGTTCTGATTGATCAGTGATGAATCCGTGATGAAGAGAGGATATGGAGTCGTCTTTGGTTAGAAGTTCGGCATTAGAGGACAAAATTACGATGTGTCGGTGTGAGCTCCTAATTTATTGCTATCGGGGTTCTGATTGATCAGTGATGAATCCGTGATGAATAGAAAATGTGGAGTCTGCTTTGGTTAGAAGTTCGGCATTAGAGGACAAAATTACGATGTGTCGATGTGAGCTCCTAATTTATTGCTATCGGGGTTCTGATTGATCAGTGATGAATCCGTGATGAAGAGAGGGGGTGTGGAGTCGTCTTTGGTTAGAAATTCGGCATTAGGAGGACAATAAAACGTTGCTTTACGAGCACCCACTGCTCTCTTGTTATTGTCTTCTCAACTTCAGTGTTTTGTCCGAAAGCATATTGACGATCGCTTTAGCCTAGTTGGTAGTGACGCTGCCTATACGAAGTAGGCTTGTGCCTGCTCGTTCTTTTACGGGAGCGCTCCGATCTCGTTCAATCGGTTTGAGGAACTAGTTCGGTCTTTTAGTTCCTTCGGTCTTTTAGGTCAGTGTGGGGAGTGGCCGTTAGTTAAGATTGGCTCATGGCCTTTAACTGTCAAATAGCGCAGTAGCTTTGAGTGTTACGTTTACGATCCAAACTAAACCGACGAAGGAGCAACATACAACCATTTATCTCACTCGCACCTGTACGCGCGCCATTGCCAGGCTTCGCATTCGTTCGTTTCGTTCACTTTCAGTACGCTACGGCGACGGTGCGCGACTACGCGATGTTTTTCATTCCACTTCCATTCCATTCCACTCTCGCTCTGCTACTGAACTAAAGAGACCGAAGACCGAATAAGATCGTGATTGAGGAACTAGTTCGTTTCGTTCCGATATGGGAATTCATTCCTAATAGTTCCTAGTTCCAGACCGACACAAGCCTAATACGAAGCAAGAGGTCCTGGGTTCGAATCCCGGTAAGGGCATTTATTTGTGTGATGAGCACGAATATTTGTTCCGGAGTCATGGATATTTTCTATGTGTTTAAGTATTTATTTATCTATATAAGTATGTTTATCTTCGTCTAGTAGGTACCCATATTACAAGCTTTGCTTAGTTTGGGACTAAATAGGTCAATTCGTGTAAGATTGTCCGCAAATATTTATTTTATTTATTTACGAAGTTCATAATTCGAAAAACCATGTTGCACTGATGGATTTTTTGATTTTTCAGGATATAACACTACTTATTAAACCTATGAAACCTATTTATTTTTTATATTAAATCAGCTAAGCCTGAATTTTAGTTAATCGAAAAATATTTTACTTAATAAAAATTTTCAAATTGTTTAGTGAATAAGTAGTTAGTTACGTTAATTTAGCGTCATGGATCTAACGACGTACTACTTTCATTTACAGTTGAATTATCTTACTCAGGCCGATGCGGTTTGAAATAGAAATAAATGTATAGCTAGTAAAGCTTTAGTCAGAATAATCTCGCACTTATTTTGAAGTAGGTAGCGTTTCCGCAAAACGCACTTTCATATGTAACGATTGTCTTTTACTAGGACGCTCGTGGATCGTGACGTCACGATCCCCTAGCGTTTTCTCTCTCTAACAAGCAATATAAAAACGGTTGTAGCTTCGTAATTTTTTGAGATCTATCTAAATGGGATTTTCGTCACTAGGCATATTTTTATGCATTCTGTCTTTTGGAGTACCTAATAATAAATATTGAGTCTACATTTGAAAAGCACTACGAAGCTGCCATTTTCACATCCAGCGTTGTTTTTTGTTTCAAATAAACATTTTAACATCCACTCCACGCATTTCCGAAACACAATTTTAATTGATGCGTTGTCTTATTTTTCGACAGATTTAATGTTTTTCGAATAAAAATTCAGGAATTCGTATAAGGATTGAAGACTTTGATTTAGTGCCCCGAGCGGTATTGTGGTTTAAATGACGTAAGACTTATCAGAAGTGGGATAACTTAGGGCATTTTGTGTTAAACAGAGATTTGATACATTGATAAAATGTAACTTTTTTGTTCAATCTACTTTGTTCTGACTGATCCGTGTGGGAGGTTCTTAGAACTGTTTTTGATTCAGACGCTTGATTTATTTATCGATTTCAAATTTGATCGACAATTTAAAAGCTTAACGCTTTATAATTACTTGTTCCCTTTTTGTAGAATAAGAACATTTTGGTTGAGGATGTAAATCAAGATAGTATGGAATAATTTAGAAGTATTTATTATGTTTTTTTTATAATATTAACTGTAGTCGATTGGTAGGTAAGGCACGCTATTTTCAGTTTGAAGATTTTTTTTGTTAAAAAAAACTTAAGTATATACAAAATATCATTTCATATTTTTCGGTGAAGGAAAACAACGTGAGGAAATCGGTATGATCCTAGCAAGATCTAGTTTTCCTTCTGGGTTGGAAGGTTTGGCAGCACGTTTAGCATAACGTACAAACCAAAGATAAAGTGCAAATATTCTGAAATAATCAATATGGCCGATAAAAAGAAATGAAATCAAATTGAGAAAACAAGATTAAAAATGTTTGGAAACGGATAAGCACGACGTTGGTACCTTTATTTATCACGATCATTGTTAAAATGAAAGTCAAAGGATAGAGGAAACGAGGCCAAAAATGCAGTGTTATTTTTTAACCCGCATCCGCTGCGCCATGTTTTCGTGGGTTTTAAACGTTAAACATGTTTTGCCAATCAAAACAATACCTTATTTGTTTGCCGAACCTGACAGAAAACATGTTAGATGTTTAAAAACATCGAAAACATAGTGGACGCAGTTTAAGAATAACAAATAAAGATGTACTCACACATGCCATAACTTTGAGATGGACCCAAAACTCCATCAGAACCGACTAGTTCTATTCTGTTTAAATTTAAACTTTAAATTTATAATAATTTAGAATCTAGTGTCGTTTTTCTGGACTATTAGTAATGTTTATTTCCCATCCTGTAATTGAATACTCAAATTAAAAAAAATTTTTAGAGGACAACACGAAATTTCCTCGGATACTTTTATAAAACGTCAAAACGTCAGCTGCCGTGTGTTTTGTACACGACTGCCCAACGAAAAGGAGTGTAATGTTTTTAAAGTTTATTATTTATGTGAATACAGTAGCTAAGGGTGTAATTACAAATTTTGGAAATTATAATAATCGTGAGTTAACCAAAGTTCGTACCGACACCATGTACTAAATTGTAGCGTTAGCAAAATATCGACAAACTTGTTTACTTCAAGCATGATCTATACTTGTCTACTAAATATCTTTACTGGGATTCTATCTGTACTTCTAATGCAAGTCTATAGGTACTTGATGTAATAAAGAGGAAAATCTGTGATTGAGAATCTTTGTTTGTAAGATTGTATGCATACATGGCTAATTTCCGAAACCACATATCCGATTTCAAATATTCTTTTAACGGTGAAAAGAATATACTTTCTGGATGAACACGCAATGTATTTTCAGCAGGTTTGCTGCGTTCTTGGCAATATGCTATAATATTAAAACTACTTATCTCATTTAGAAAATACGCCATATAATGAGATGTACCTGACACGCCTTCAGAAGGCTGGGGGGCTCCTTGTACGGGGATATTCCTAGGTCTTTCAGCTGAAAGAGATGCTGAAAATAGAATCAAAACTTTCACAGTCTCTTTACATAGGTATCTATACAATATTATCACACCACCATCTGCTACCAAATTTTTCTGACACCTTATTCCTGTATAGTTACAATTCAAATGTAGAAGCTTAGCTAACTGTGTCAGACAAAGCCCATACATCCTCTTCAATAACGATTCTACTGAGTAAGATCCTATGCTATGACGTTATTTCTACATTAGTTATATAATTTTCATATTTATCATCATCATCATCATCAGATTATAAATATACGTCCCACTGCTGGGCACTGGCATCTAAATCATGAGAAGGAATGGGCAGCAGTCCCCACGCTGGCCCAGTGCGGTTTGATGACTTCACATATGACAGGTTTCCTCACGATGATTTCCTTCACCGAAATGCTAACGGTAAATATCAGATTATGTTCCGTACCTACATAAGTTGCAAAAAACTCATTGGTACGATCCAGGATTCAAAACCACGACCCCCATTTGACAGGCCTCATCATGCTTGAACCACTTTATAGGCTACCGTAGCTTTTTAATTTGACTTTGGTGACTACATCTGTACAACGTGTTGTCATTGTCACCATTGCAACCTTATTAGTTTCACTTTTCTATACACATTAAGGTGGTTCGATTGCCATACAAAGCGTTATTTGACATTCGCAGGCTAACGGCGTGATATTTGAAGAAACTTATGTAACAAACTTTCATCAATTGGCTTCCCATTTGCGCCAAATTTCCCCTTTCCTAGAATAAACTTGTATAAACTAGTATAATTTTTTTTTTTTTTTTTTTTTCAATTCAAATCATTTATTGCACTCATGTTAGTATATAGTTCTTAAATTATATATTACAGTTCTACATGAACCCTGTAAGGGCACAGCAATGAAATAAACAATAATTAAAATAATAATAATAATAACCCTCACATAATTTTCACACCTCACGCGAACTTAAGAAATATAAAAAAATTGCGACAAAATATTAAAGATATTAAACAATACTATTAAAAGTTAATATTTCACATCATATAAATTAAATTAAAAAACAAAAAATTAAATTTAAGTTAAGAATGTCACAATAATCAATTAATAATAATTCATAATATCAATCCGTTACAATGACCTACAATTTAGTCCACTCCTCAAACTGATCATTAAAAAAATCGTCTAATGTATAATAAGCTTTCTGCATGAGGTATAATTTTATTGTATTTTTAAATATTTTGTAATTTTCAATGTCTTTAATAGTATTGGGGATTTTATTATAAATTTTTATTGACATGCCATAAGGGCTTGAATGGATCATTTCTAGCGCTGAATTAGGCGTAGCTAGTTTGTTTCTGGGTCGTAAGTTTTGAGAGCGGGAATATTGCGGGAAAAGATTGTAATTATTTTTGACAAATAAACATACTTCTAAAATATACATAGACACTAAAGTCAGAATTTTTAACTTTTTAAAATGTGGTTTACAGCTTACCATGGGATCTATATTAACAAGTATTCTAATGCAACGCTTCTGTAATCTAAAGAGATGAATAATATTCGTACTATTACCCCACAACACAATACCGTATTGTAGCCAGGCGTGTGCGTAAGCGTAGTAAGCGCTCGTTGCTATTTTCATGTCCGTGCATTTTTTCAGATTATACAGTGCATAAGTGAAGCTGCTTAATTTATTCTTTATTTTATTTATGTGATCTTTCCAGTTTAGTGCCGAGTCAATGCTAATACCTAAAAATGTAGTTGATGTGACTGATTCTAATTTCGTGTTAAGGTAAAAGTAGCTAATATGTATTGTCCGTTTTTGATATGGCTTGAACTGTATCAGTTTAGTTTTTTCAAAATTTACTTGTAAGTTATTTTCATTTAGCCACCCATATAACCATTTTTGGTAGCAGTTACGTAAATTTTACGACACTTATGTGTAGGAACAAACTGATTCTGGTAACACGTTTGGTTGCTGTTACGTCATTGTTCGGTTGCCGCTACTAAAATTGGGGAAGAGTCGACACAGTAACTTTTGGTTTCGCAGTTCTGTCGCTGTGTGGTAACAATGTTCCCAGTTTGAAACCAGTCATCGCAGAATTCATTCGTTCATTCACTCATTTTGACAGAACTCGTTAGAAACTAACTTTATTTTGTGGTGATTTGAAATAATAGAAGAGACGCCATTACAACAAAATTCACAACGTCAGTGTTTGCTTTAAAAGTGATAATTAGTTAAGAATATGTGTTTAAATCTCAATGGGAAAAGGAATTCTTCGTGTCATTTGATCATATTGGATGAATTTTATCAACGCGCCATCATATAGTCATAATTTTGCCAATATAGCAAAAAACACGATACTTAATATATTGCATTATTTAAATAAATCGATACATTTAAAGAGCTCAAAAGCTTGCAACAATAATAAAAGCTTTTAACAATAACAATAATATATATATAAAAGCAAGAATAAACTATAAAAATTGTTAATTATGATATAAACAATACTGTGGTCACACAGTTACTAGATTGTGACGATGTTAAACTTGAGGTAGTAACAAAGTTACTAAATTTACAAAATGGTTCCATGTTCTTTTTTGTTTACAGAGGTTCTCAAAGTTTAAAAATAATGCCGTTTTCCGTTGTGTTGACAGAGTAAAATTCGAAATTTTTTATATCGCTGGCACCCAGTAACTGGGTAAAAGGTGGGGCTGTTTTAAACCACTATTGAGTGTAATTACGTAATATTTTTTCATTTGGTTCGTGATCACCATTTAGTTTTATATTTCTATTTTTAATCATTTGTTTGGAAAAGTATTTAAATAATTTACTAGTATTTAAGTAAGTATTTACTTACTTGGGGTTTTGTTGTGTGTATTCTTTAATTTTGCAACTTTTCTGTAGAAGTCCGATGAGAGTCTGTTTGGTTTTGCTTTATTCATTTCGTTTGACTCACACATGATTAAACGCAAATTTTTCGATTAATTATGACATGATACAACGGCACAAGATGTGAACAATATGAAATGATTGAGAAGCTTTGGTTTTCTTGAAGCCTTTTTGTTGTCATTTACTGTTAACAAGTTCAGAAACATTGACGTAACATTATTACACTTCGCGTATACTTTATTTTTATTGGTTACAGAGTTACCACACCGTTACTACACATTATTCCCTAGTTTGTACACTAGTCACAAACTAAACGCAAAGTGTATAAAAGTGTGTAGACACAAATGTTTCCGTTATGCGTGGAAACAGCGACCACACACAGTTACTAGTGGTTTAGTGGTCGCATTGTGTATCAACTGTTACTACACGTAGAAACCAAAGACAACACAGTTGCAATGTGCCGTAGCAGTTACGAAACCATTGTGACTTGTTACTGCTTTGAAAATGCTGCGACTGAAAATGGCTATCTGGGCAGGTAACAATTTCCGTCAGAATGGAGTTTAATTGATAGTTTATATTAAATTCATCCTGGCACGGTATAACAAAAGAGATATCGTCGGCAAATAGTGTACATGGGCAATTAATTATTTTAGGCAAATCATTTATAAAAATTAAAAAAAGGATACATCCCAGGACACTTCCTTGGGGAATTGATTGTTCTACTTTAGCTATTCGTGATCGGACGTTGTGTATCTCTCCGGTGATATAGTTTGAGTGTTCTATTTCAACGCACTGTACACGATTTGCAAGGTATGAGGAGAACCAATCGTGAGCATTTCCCCGTACACCAATAGATTTTAATTTTTCCAGTAATATACTGTATTGTACCCGATCGTAGGCTTTGCTCATATCTAGTAGGCAAGCTATGGCATATTTTTTTTCATTAATAATATTCAGAACTTCGCGGATAAACTTATACACTGCCAGTGTAGTAGATCTATTTTCTCTGAAGCCATATTGGTAGTCACTGAACATTTTATATTTTTCGCAGAAGGAATATAGGCGTTTGGACATGGCAGTTTCGAATATTTTAGAAAAGGTAGATAAAAGCGCTATTGGCCTATAATTGTTGCAATCTTTTTTATTGCCTTTTTTATGTACAGGTTTAATAACCGATATTTTTAATGCGTCCGGAACTGTACCTTCCGCGAACGATTGGTTAATGAGGTAGGCTAGGGGGCCTGCTAATTCCTCTGCACATTTTCTGATTAAATGGGGGGGCATTTCATCGTAACCATAACTATACTTGTTTTTTAAGTTTTTAATAATGTTTTTTACTTCGTATTCTGATACTGGTCGTAGGTATAATGAGTTCTCTATCGATGGGTGGGCTGCTGGTTGCCTTGATGCTGGAATCTTTTGACTCCCGACTGTCGAAAAAAAATTGTTAAATGTATTTGCAATTATTGATGGATCTTCCGTGATTTTATCTTCTACATTAAGCTTTATGTTATTTCTGTTTTTCATGCTTAGTTTATTTGTTTCGCGTTTTACTATATGCCACATTGATTTTACAATATTATCAGAGTTTTTGATATTTTTTATATTTTGAAGTCTTTTTGAGGCAAGCACAGTTCGTTTTAATGTTTTTTCGTATTGTTTGTAATGCATATCTAAAATGGGGTTTTTATTTTGAGATAGAAATATTTTAAGTGACCTTTTGTGCATACACGATTTTCTAATACCTTTGGTCAACCAGGTTTTCTTGTTTTTATATTTTATTTTTATTTTTGTTTTTGGTATGCATATATTTAATATATTGTCGAGAGTATCGTGAAATTTATTATAGTTATCATTTACTTTGTTGTCTAAGTAAAGGATGTTGTTAAAATTTATTTTATTTAACTCTGATTTAAAACGTTGGCAATTTTTTTCATTATACACTCTTTTTTTTACTGTCCATATGCTGCGTGAGTCCAGTTTGATGGAGGGGATGTTTATGAGTATTCCTTTATGATCTGAGAGTCCATAATCGTACACTTGAATTGCGAAATTATCTCTATGAAAGTTTTTAAATATTAGATCTATACATGTAGCGCTAGTGTCCGTTACCCTAGTGGGTTCTTTAACGGTTTGGTGGAAGTTAAAACTTTTCATTAGATTTAAAAGCGTTGATGAACATGTTGAGTGTTTTAAGACATTGACATTGAAGTCTCCTCCAATCATAATATCCTTTTTACTGTATTTATGTTGGAGATGCAGCATAAGATTATTTAATAAATTAAAGAACTGGTCTGGCTGCCTTGTACTGTTAGGCCAGTACATATTAACTAAAACTAGATTTATTTTGCTTATTTCTACTGCACTAACTTCAAATAAAGTCTCTATTGACATGTTCTCAATGTCGTTACATTCTGTATAATCTATTCCCTGTTTTAGTAGTATGCACACTCCCCCACCTGCATTGTTTGGCCGACAGTAGGATGATGCTAGGGTATATCCTTCAACCTTAAGAAGTTCAATTTTGGAAGTTGTTATCCACGTTTCAGAGAGGCAAAGTGCGTGTATGTTTTGGTTTTCATCTGTTATTGATTCTAATAGGTGGCTTTTGTTCTTCATGCTTCGAATATTTTGATATAATGCCTTAAAGTTATCGACGAAAAAAATCAGTTGTCTTTCCTTTCGAGTTTTCGTCTTCCTTTCCTTTGGGAGGGTGGTGGATGCCTTCCATTGGGGTTTTCTCTTGTGGCAGTAGAGTGGTAGAGGTAATGGCGGGAGTTGATGAGGTGGTGGATTTTTCTGGTACTGATTTGCCAGCTTCTGAGTTTATTTTCTGCTCTACACCGTTTATGTATAATTTATTTTTTCGTATAATCGCATGGTTTCCTTTTCTTCGTGCGTCAATTAGCATTTCCCTAAGGTACTTTCTTTTCTCCAAGGCGTCACGATCAAGGATTTCTGATACCGCATAGCTAGTGTTTCGGAAACAGTCAGCGTTGTTTAGTATATATTTTTTCATTCTACTACTTAGCAGCTCAATTATTATAGGTCGGAGGTTGCCGTATTTCCCTACTCGTTTGATTGACTCTATGAATCCGTTTATGTCAATATTGAGTAATTCACTGAACATATAGTTAATCCGGGGATATAGCGACATTTCTGTTTCTCCGTAGTACTCATCTAATCCGTACAAGACGAATTTTTTGTCACTGTCGTTGGGTTTGGTGTTTTCCATTTTCGGCGAGTTAGAGATAAGCGCTTCCAGCTGAGATTTGATTTTTTTATTTTCATTTTCTAACTCAAGAATTTTTTTGTTGGTTTCTTGTAGCTGTTTGGCTATAGTTTCCTGTTGTAGTGATAAAACGGAGTGGTTTTTGTCAATAATTTCGCGTTTAAAATTGTGTAATGCTGTGTCAATTTCAGTCTGCATTAGAGTTTTCAATTGACTTATAAGGTTCTTATTATTAATTTCCAGCTTGGACTCCATCATAGTTCCAAGTTGTTCAATCGTAATTTGTATATCTGCATGTTGTTGTTTCTCTCCGCGGTTCACGCTAAATTGGGTGTCGTCCGTTAAGCTGTGTTGGACCTCAGATGGAGGATCGTCGGTTGACATGGCAGAATGGTTCAATATAATAGTATCTGGGGCTGGCGGCGACCGGCCACATCTACCAAGACCCGCCGGGGACGCCGGTTTATTATCTTCATTTCTGCGTCGTCGCGTTACGTTTTCACACGAGGGACAGTTCCAAAAGTTTTTTAATTCATGGTGATGCTCACGGAAAAATGCTGAATTTGAGAAAAACAGTTTTCCCAAAATATCACGTCCCAAACCAATTTCTCAAATTAATCTAAGTAGTTTATACAAGTTTAATCTAGGAAAGGGGGAATTTGGCGCAAATGGAAAGCCAATTGATGAAAGTTTGTTACATAAGTTTCTTAAAATATCACGCCGTTAGCCTGCGAATGTCAAATAACGTTTTGTATGGCAATCGAACCACCTTAATTCAAAGTATTAAAACGTCAACTATAGTCCCCCGCGCGCGGCTATGAAGTCAATCCTGAGACATGCCTCTAGAGTTGAATATGTAATTTTTTCCTATTGTTGACATTGTCATTATTCAAAACTTCATAGTTGCGCAATGTGTCAAGATTGACTTCATAGCCGCGGGGGACTGTAGAACCAAAACATACATGTCACATAAATATGTCAGAGAATAAACTATAAGCTTTACAACAAGAACGGGATTTTATTAATATAATAACTGGGAAACTCAAGTTAGGCTAGGGAAACGTATACGAGCCAACAACATCAATAATTATTTTTTCTCTATATTAATGTAGTTTTGCTATCCATACTTTCAAACTGCCGAAAGCCGCCGGCGATTTTGTGAACGTGATTTTTTAATAAAAAAAACATGTCTGCCGCTCTGTTTAGTCCGTACTTTTTGTTTTCACTATTTTTTCTCCGAAATCTTTTCATTTCGAACAATTCGTTGTATGTGTGTGCGATGTTATTGAGAGTTACGATGTTTTAGCTCTGTGTTTGGTGGAACCGGGCCTTTACATTAGGCCCGCCGCTTTTGCCTTCCGGTAATTTTAGGTAAGTTAGCATTTGAACGTTATAATCGTCGGATCCATAGAAAAGGAGGTTGGGATACGTGGAATCTACCGACGACGTTTAGGCAACATAGGGACCTTTCAATGTGTGTACCATTTCGAGATATCATCTCTAGCCATATAGCTGATTATTTGACTACTTCTGCGTTGGTATAGTCATCAGAGCTCACGAATATTTATAATGGTCACAACGGAAGACCAGCGCTGGCGTTGCCAGCATTTACGCTGAGTTGTGATTGTGACCGTTTACAAAAAAAAAATACAAAAATGTTTATTATCAAAAATACGACTTCTTTCCATCAGAGACCAAACTAGGCTGAGCCTGTATCTTGGCCTTCTGACAGTGCGTTTTATATCAATAACATTTTTTTTTTTTTACATAGGTAGGTATTTCGAGATTTTAAATATCTTTAGGTACATACACACAAGAGTCGTTACAATTCAAATCAATTTCGTGGCAAATGTTATGCGTATGTGTCTACAGTTAGTTTGTTTTTATGTATCACGAATAAATGTTTTCTTTCTTTTTTTCTTTATTTAACTTGGGGCTTGTGCACAAATCACGCGAGGTTTTTGCAGCTACTTTTTGACCCCCCCTCCACCTTGGTGATATTTGGTGAGGTTCTTGGCTACTGGCTAAAAATACACGTGGGGTCTCCTTATACCCCCCCTCCCCCAAAGAGTGCCAAAATGGCCGGTTCTGCGCAACCCGCATCCAGCGGACTCTCGCGACCACAGATGTATGAATATAAGGAGATCGGACATGGCGGCCGATTTGTATAGAGTGAGCCTGTCGCAAGTACATTAACCCACACAACGCCCAAGTAATTGACAAGACAAAGCACGCACACATCTAAAACACACACACTTGTATACCTACACGCTTATTTGACAATAAACGCGCATCATATCAGGTATTTTGGGAAAAAACGTAATATTCTCTGCGATCAGCACGCGTGCACAGTATGGCAGTGTATGCCCATTGAGCATACAGCTGCGACACGGCCGCCGGCGGCTTGTCCTCTCTCTAGTATTCTATGCTCTGAGCTCGCGACCTTTACCAGGTCATCAGTCCACCTTGTGGGCGCCTTTTTTTATTATTTTTTTTTTTTCGTGGAGGTACCTGTGTACCAGGTACCCAATCATCGGGGGATGACTGGGTTATGTGGTATTTCTATCCACTAAAAACTCCACGGTGGCCGGCATCTGCGCTCTCATGCGGAGGACTCAAGGATCTCATACTGAACGCACTGGAGCACCTTGTGGGGGGGCCTACCCACGCCGGGCTCCGGTACGTGGTCGCCACTCGAGAATATTTCCGCCCCAACGGCCATCGGTTCTACGTGCATTCTGCCCCACCCACTGCCACTTAAGTTTAGCGATTCTGAGGGCTATATCGGTTACCTTGGTTTTGGGTATCATAATAGCTGCAGGTCGTTGTTGTTCTACGTCCGTAGGAATAACCCTAGAATCCCTACACGTGACCTCCGGGTGGTGCACAACAAACGCGGCAGCTGCACTGTTCCTTCTGAACCTCGCAGCGCACACTGGAACTCTATCAGCAACATCGAAAATAATACATATATGTACCAGTGTGTAACCGCCATACGATAAATACATTATAGCTGGCCCCGTAGCATGGATAGCGTTATCACGCAATAAGTGATAGGATAAGCGCGTCGTCTCATTCTATCGAACGGTGTCAGCCAGGGACGGCAGCTCTATCCTATCACTTATCCATCCATCTACGGGGCCTGGAGTACATAAGGTAGAAGAACTTCCCCATTTGGGTTGCTCCAAATATGATTGAAACGGCATTCCGCTATGTCCTACGTTTCTATAAAAGACGGGTACGGACCTTCACAAACACCCTATTTTCATAGATACAGTAGCTTTCGCGACACTACCGAATCCAGGGGGCCTAAGAGGCTGTCCCTCCGAAAACCATCGGAGTCCTTACCAAAATCTCTAAGGTTAGATTGTCTGTGGACTAAAGCTTCCCTTCCCTCCAACCAAAATCCTGGAACCACCACTGCCTCGCGATATTTCTTTTCAACAACTTCATAGAGTATTTATCTATCTTTTCAGTCCTACCTAGCGTTCTCTCGTTCCTGAGGATCGATAACTGTTGGATTTCGCACCCTTGATGGTTTGTCTCCATCGGTCTCGATCCATGGTTGCCCTCACTGCTTGCTGGAATCTGCTTAAGGATGCGGCTTCCTTGATCTGGTCTGACCATCTAGTACGCGAGAGTCCTGGGGCCCTTTTATCTTAGAGTACCTATATGAGTATGACAAAGTGGACTGATGACCTGGTAAAGGTCGCGGGAGTCCGCTGGATGCGGGTGGCGCATGACCGGTCAATTTGGCACTCTTTGGGGGAGGCCTATGTCCAGCAGTGGACGTCTTTCGGCTGATATGATGATAATATGAGTATGTCAATATAACGGAACCTGTAATCTGGAACCCCCATACGGACCCCAAAAACCGAACCTCAAACAAAAAACGCTTCGGAAGCCGCGCTGGCGCAGCGATAGATTAATTTGATAAATGCACGTTGTAACCCGCAATTATGAATTTATCCGCAAGAAATTATCTTTTATGGGTTATTTTGGGGTTCGGTATCGACAGTCAAAGGATAGGTACCTAATATAAAACGTTCCTTCCAAAATTTAGTTTTTGGTACAAGAGTTCATTCCAGACTGTATTAGGTATGTATTTCTTTTGCACAGATGTCAACTAGGTTCCAATGACCCCAAACACTATGGGATTATTTTTACAAGCTTTCATTTAGCTCACCCCGTTTGTTTTATTCTTTATTCTTTCTTGGGTCAAATTTAGTAATTGAAATTGAACTCACTGCCACTTCCCGTTTTCCGATTGAGCTGAAATTTTGCATGCATATGTATATCGCATGATGCAATGCAATATTATGCTGACATGGAGGTGATCTGATGCTGGAGCTGGAGGGTGGCCATAGGAACTCCGCAATAAAACGGCACAACCCCATCGAGTTTGGGCTCTTTAGAATCGTCTCAATGAGTAGTTGATGATGGTATGCAGAAAAGTACAGTCGGCAATAATAGCTTGTACCAAAAATGATTTTTTTGACAGAAACTTGTGTGTAGTTTAGGAGTTGCTTTGGCCACCTTCTGTCTCCATCATCAGATCAGCTCAGTGGTGCCATAATATTGCATTGTCACCGAACTTGTGAAACTGAAATCCAATCATGATCTTTGGCGAAAACACCCAGAAAACATGCAGCTTCAACTTGTTTTTGAATACAAGATTAAACTATTGACGCTGTTTGACCACAGAAGATGATTACCTACGTCACTTCATCATCATCATCATATCAGCCGAAAGACGTCCACTGCTGGACATAGGCCTCGCCCAAAGAGTGCCACAAATGGCCGTTCCTGCGCCACTCGCATCCAGCGGACTC
The DNA here is from genome assembly GCA_963854355.1 of Epinotia brunnichana. Lineage (NCBI taxonomy): Eukaryota > Metazoa > Arthropoda > Insecta > Lepidoptera > Tortricidae > Epinotia > Epinotia brunnichana. The sequence continues at coordinate 3,639,900 of OY977962.1, read as the reverse complement.
CCGCGACTTTTACCAGGTCATCAGTCCACCTTGTGGGGGAGCCTACCCACGCCGCGCCTTCCGGTACGTGGTCGCCACTCGAGAACCTTACGTCACTTGTTCCTGTTTAATTTCTCTATATTATCAATCATACAAACTTCATAATTACCTAACGGAGCGTTTTTGATATCCCTATTCCTACTTAAAACGTTCAAAATTTATTTGTTTGCAACGTTTTCACCTTGCCAATAAAATTGTACGTACATTTTATATCTGTCTATAATACATTAAGCACGACACAAACAGGTCTACAATGATACCTCAAGCGATTCATCACACTTTGTCAACGTCGGAAAAGTGTTAAAATTGCCAGTTACGCGACTATAGCAGCAGCTGGGAGTCCCTAGAGAGAAAATACTACTTTGTCAAGCCTAAGTATGGAATGCAACAAAGTGATAACAAATGATTGTATGTTCTTACTCATAATCTAGTAATCCATACTAATTGATCGAGTAAGCGAAGTTTACGAAGTTCTTCGTTTCAGCTTGGGCCACAATTCTTTCGTATATCCGCATTTCTCATTTACAGGTCGTATTTCTCATTTACAGGTCGCATTTCTCATTTACAGGTCGCATTTCTCATTCCCAGGTCGCATTTCTCATTTACAGGTCGCATTTCTCATTCACAGGTCGCATTTCTCATTTACAGCTCGCATTTCTCATTTACAGGTTGCATTTCTCATTTACAGGTCGCATTTCTCAACCGATACTCGTGAAATTTTTTGAGCAGGTTCGATAAAATGTGGGTCATACATACTGAAATGTAGGTTCAGTTTAGGGTTTAGGTGCATTTCTTCTGTGGACATTGCCAAAGTTAATAGTCCAGTAACTTTATACATCCAGCCAGAGGTTGCGACAAATCCGGTAGTTCTGATATTTTGCAGACTTGTTAATGACGTTGGCCCAATGAATACTCCAAGTTTGTGACCTCGAGCACCGAACGCAACTTAGTCAAGAATCGAAAATACCGCGGCCGTGGCGATTTTGATGACGTCATTACTCGGGAGACCGACTCCTTAGATACTGTCTCCCAGCAGTTTTGGGGTCCAGGAGACACCTAGCAATATACTAAAAGCTGACGCTGGTATCCGAAAATGAAGTATATTCTCGTACAGTCAGCATCAAAAGTAGCTACGCAATCGAAGACGTTAAAAGTTCTTATTCCCTTGTAATAGAGACTTTTGACGTTTGCGTAGCTACTTTTGAAGCTGACTGTACACCTAACAACATGCACTATAAAGAATCAGTACAGCCTCGGTAATAACACTAATAACAATAACTTACAGACATTGTACCGATGTGGTACTGCCAAAAGGGGAGAGGCCTAATGCAAATCTACCAACATTGTTTACAATGTATCAGTAACTACCTTCAATTATTCTAAATAAGTCATATTAAATTCAATAGAGACACTTGCGAGCTTAATAAGCGGCAAACGTATTATCATACATATTTATATAATTTCAAAATATGAATATCAATGTCACAATGTATCAAATCATCTGTGCTACATTTTGAACCCTTACTCACTGAAATGGAGTTCATTTTGCAGTGAACTAGTATAAACGGCTTACGACCTTTTGACATTTAGATGCGTCTTGCGGTCAAAGACAGTGGTGAATTACTTCTTTGAAAAATAAGTCAATATTTTAAAATTATTTCAAACTGAAATGAATGCTAACATTATACAAATACAGTCTAAATTCGAATGTACGGATTTTCAAATAAATTTCATGTCCGTCTTATCATTTGTATCGAACGTGATACCGAATACAAAGAAAGACCTAAGTCAAAACATTCTTTTTTCGATTTGATACTGTGTGTTTTGAGTGTTAAGGTTGATTTTACTTCGGGTTATTGCTATACAGGCTAGGATATCGGCTACCTCTTACGGAGGTGTAGGTTCGAACCCCGCCTAAGGCATTTTATGTACTAGTCAGTCATGAGTTATAACTTGATGTATGACTTTGTATGAAGCCTTGAACTTTACATGGTATTGTAATGGATATAGATTTCAAAGTAGTTGTATTGTATATAACTTGGAAATCTATAGGAACACAACACAACACCATATACACTTTTACATCTACAGGAACACAGCACTGCTCCTACAGAACAAGTGTGTAGTGGCGTCAAATATGGCTGCTGTTTTCTGTAAAGTGGAGGTAGACATAGATATACCTAGACATATTTATTCAGTAAACAATACAAGATTGTGTTTGAATTTCGTACAGCTAACAATATAATATATCTAATCTATATTAATAAAATAAAGTTGTGTTAGTTCCTTTGCTTATAACTCGAAAACGGCTGAACCGATTTTGATGATTGTTGATTTGTTGGATTTCTCTTCGCCCCGAATAGCAGAATAACTTAAAAAAATGGAAAAAATTAAGTTTTTTTTTTCATGCGTTTTGTACGGCGGAACAAAGTTCGCGGGGTCAGCTAGTAACTAATAAGTCTAATAACTATACGCTCTTATATCTACTAACATATTTCATTTACTACTGCTTTATTAAGCTACAAATTTTTGTATCTACTAACTATACTCTACACTTTATCAATTATTTCTGCAAAGCAACTTCTCAATAAAAATTGCCTTCATTTATCTTTCAAACTATTGTATTGGACGATACCTTTTAGCTCTACAGGAAGTTTATTAAACAACTCGACAGTCTGGTTCCTACTAACATTACTTTGCTTCTTACATTGCTTCTCTATATCAGTAATCGGGCGAAAATTTATTTTCATACTTCTGGTGCACGTGAGTACACGAAACTCTTGTTCTTCATGTGTTTCAAACCTTGTTGTATGTTTAATACATTCAGTGAGCAGTATAAGAACGTATAAACTAGGCACCGTCAGAATCCCTGAGGTCTGAAAGTATTCTCTGCAAGACACCCATTGCGGGATTCGAAACAATATTCTTTTGGCTCTTTTTTATTGCGATAAGAGCTCTGTTAATATTATATTTAAAGCTATTACCTACCCCAAAACATAATGTTGTAACGCAGTTTGGACTCAATTAAGGCATAATAGGTACACAGTTTTTAATTGTTCTTACTTACTTACTAGGTACTTACTTCCACATTTGGCTGCTCCGAGGCCTCCAAACTCCAAGTACCTAACGAGAGGATTTTCCGCTGTGCCCTATCTCTCAAACTTTCTCTATAAATGTTATAAAATTACCCGTAAACTTTCCATATCTGATCTCTCTTTGTACCTACTTATAAAAATAAATCTACAAATGCGAACTTTTCCTAGGGATCCCTTCCATTAAACCTTCAAAGAAATGAGTTAAAAAGAGCTTGGCGGCAACTTACCCGATAAAATCCGTGCATAATTTATGCAGAACAAAACTAAATAAATGTAGGCAATAAAAACACCAAATTAACTGTATCACTATAAAATTCGTTTTAGCGTGAAATCATAAAGATGTACTCGTATTTATCAATCCTAAAAAGGTCTCTATTACTAATTAATGTAATTGGACTAACGCCATTTTGAAATTGAGTAAAATGCAGGTGGAACCGAGGCGGTCGGTTCTTAAAAGTGGTCCGTTTACGCTGTAAAGTTATTTGCTTTGGAGTGTGCTTAATTAATGTTGTTAATAACTTAATAGGCCCGATTGACAGGTGCTAAATAAGTTGCTGTCAAAATGTTTTTAAAATTAGACGAGCTATGGTTCCGTACTCAAAGAGTACTATTACTATTACTAAGACTCCGCTGTCCGTCTGTCTGTCTGTCTGTCCGTCTGTCACCAGGCTGTATCTCATGAACCGTGATAGTTAGACAGTTGAAATTTTCACAGATGATGTATTTCTGTTGCCGCTATAACAATAAATACAAAAAGCCAGAATTAAATAAATATTTAAGGTGGCTCCCATACAACAAACGTGATTTTTTTTGCTCGTTTGAGCTCGATATTGATAACGGCAACAGACGCTTGAAATATTCACAGAATATTTAGTTTTATATTCACGTTAAAAATAAATAATTCAATTAAAATAAAACAAATATTTAAGGGGGGATCCATACAACAAACGCGTTTGTTTTGCCGTTTTTATAGATAATGGTACCTACGGAAACCTTCGTGTGCGAGTCCGACTCGCACTTGGCCGGTTTTTATAACACTACGATGGCAAACAACCAAACGCCTGATGGTGAGCACACACCGTTGCCTATGGACGCTTGCGACAGGCACGAGAATGATTCGTCGTTTTGACAGATAGAGACGAATCAGGACCCGGGAGAATCATCTTTTGAGTGTCCTGCCCGCTTCTACTATTTGCTGTTTAAAAGGAGATTACAAGAAAATACGTACGTTTGTGTAACTTGTTTTAAGCTCACCTCAACGCTCACCCACAAATATATCTTAAGGCTTGTACACCAGTATGTATATTGTAGTCTTTGTTGTACACCCGCTAACGTCCTTGAGTTGTCGTCCGTATGGGCCAGCGCGCGACTGATCGGGCCTGCCGATCCTCCGCGCTCGCGCATTTTGTAGGTATTTAAACATAGTAATTAAGATAATCATTTTATCTATTCAAACTCTGCGACTTTGTCTATAAATATTTAATAACTTTATTTGAGTACAAAAAATTAATTTAAAATATCTATAGTTTAGTCATAATATTGAATAAACTTTACAAAAAGAGGTAACTTTGGGATTTTTTTCGATCGAGTGAAGTTCATTAGATCGCGTAACTGAATGCGATTTTGACTAGATTAGATCCTTAAGTAATACGTATCTTTTTTTTAGATTTTTGAACCCTATTTTCTACGTCTGAGATTGTTTTAAAAAACTCGAGAACGCTGCCGCTGTTGACTGTCGAGCCTTAACGCCGCGATTCGTATAGTAACTAAGCGTAGGTAGAGAGGTCTAGTTTCGTTACGCGTGAGGGGTGGCATGAGGCGCATGAGCGCGTAAATAATAACAGCTCTGGTGGACCACCCTATATAAAGGATAAAGGATGACTCACGCTAGAACGGGCCGTGTCCGGCCCGGGCCGTTTTCTCAGAAAAAACGACGGCGTTTTTTCGCGGCAATGGCATTCCTAAGCCCGGTCGAGCCACGGGCGGGACGTGCCGATACCGAGCCGCTTCCGAGCCTCGCCCGTGGCTCGGCCAGGCTTATACTTCGTTTTTTTTAAGATTAGAATTATCTGTCAAACGGGTAACCAAAGAAGCAATGGTCGTAAACCTTCCTTCTTCGATTTCGACCGATACCACTGACATACATACATTCTGTACTAAGCGTAGGTAGAGGTCTAGTTTCGTTAGGCGTGACGAGTGGAGTGATGCGCATTCGCGCGTAAAGAAACACGGCACTTATTCTGTGACGGCACTAAGGGTACCTACAATCGAGAAAACGGAAGGAGGATAATGAGATAAAATCATCATAAAAGTGCCCGAGTTCTCGTGTGTTTGTGCCTGTATTTATTCAAGATACCTACTCAGTGATATCTCCTAACATCGTCCGGTAGCTGTAATGGCCGCCGTCCCGAAACAGACCCTAATTATGGCGGCCGCGGGCGGTGCGCTTGCGCACTTGTGCCGACACGAAAGAGGAAAGGTGGATGGCGTAAGCAAGCATGGACTATGTCTATACCTAGTCTCTAGCCGACCAAAGGCCTATTAAAAGGTACCATCTTGAATGAAATGTATATCGTCAAACATGCCTACTTTGCCACCAGGGGGAACTTTGCCCAAGAGGAAAATTTTAAAATTTGCTTCTTGGGCAAAGTTCCCCCTGGTGGCAAAGTAGGCATGTTTGACGGTACCATTATTTTGAACACAGTAGCATTCGTTTTCAAAAGCTCCGAGGGGTAATCACGTAACGTTTCAAACGCGAGTTGGGACAATTTAACTGTATATTTTTTAATATAAAAAGTGATATTTAGATCCACCTGACTCGCGTACAATGCGTTACGTTGCATGATCGACCTGCTGAAACGAACTGTGGTTCTGTAACTTTTCTTACAGTCAAACAGGCCTACTTTGCCACCAGGGGGAACTTTGCCCAAGAGGAAAATTTTAAAATTTGCTTCTTGGGCAAAGTTCCCCCTGGTGGCAAAGTAGGCCTGTTTGACGGTACCATCTAAGGTCATATTTAGCGAGCGGAAAATGTCGCAAGTGTTTCATGCGCGAGCTAAGATACCTTAGCGATTGAGACAAAATTTCGAGGGCCACAGTTGCCTTTGGTATAAATTCTGTGTCGGCAGCATTGGCGCGCACCTAACCCTCCCAGCCTCACGCATCTCTGTTTCGGGGAACTAACTATAATTTAATGATACACCCAGCGCGGGCGCCGATATCATTGCAAGACTTGGAACACGTCTTGTATGTCTTGTTTTAGACGTTGAAAAGTTGTAGAATTCTCATACTTACAATTTATTGGTGGAGGTTAGACACAAAAATGGTCGAGCTCATTTACTACCAAGTATTTTTTTAATGTCAGTGGCAAAAAAGCGAACAGCCAGATGATTAGCTACCGCAGTTTATGGACGCTTGCAACTGCGAAAGTGTCACCAGCCTGTCACATTTTACTACATTTAACATTGTACCATAGCTATGATTTCATTTTACTTATTTATTTATTCATTTAACGAGCCTAATATTTTAATTGCCTCAGTCGTCACCTCGCTTGATACCTACTCGTAGTAAATACCTATAATTAGTGCCTATTCACTTTTCTTTCTTTTCTTTATTTATTAGGGTTCCGTACTCAAAGAGTAAAACGGGACCCTTATTACTAAGACTCCGCTGTTTTTTGTTATTGCCGGTTTTTTGGTATACAATGTTTAAATAATCCTGTGTCGGCATCAGTGGTGCGCACTGCCTAAGAGCCCTCAACCTCTGTTTCGGGTAACTCTAACTATAATTTAATGATATACCCAGCGCCGGCGCCGGTATCATTGCAAGAAAACAACTCGTTTATAAGTAAGTCACAATAATCAGAAGGCTTTAAAAGAGTAGCCTCATAGGTAACATGAAAAACGTCTCAAAAACTAGTTAAGTAAAAATCTGACATAATTATAGCTCCACATAATTTCTAGTAAAACTAAGTCAAATTGTGTTTGAAATATCTAAAATTAAATGTTTTTACCATATGTTAGGCTTATTTTCACTTTCGCGAGGGTCAAAGTAGAATGCGTCAAGCGAACACAGCGACATGGTTAGACAATCGTTGGGGGTTTAGTGGGTAGTCTGGGCCTTCTGTCCGGGAGTCCCACACACCCGTCTGCCCCCCCCCCCCCCCCTGACCGGGCGGACGGTGCGTCCAAGCATTCCCCTAACGTTAAAAAAAGGGCTTATATTCACTTCCGCATTCAGCGAGCGGATAATGTCGCCTTCCTGAATAAATTCTGTGTCGGTAGCATTAGCGCGCGCCGCGCGCCTTAGTCTCCCCAGCCTCACCTCTGTTTCGGGGAACGCTAACTATAATTTAATGATACACCCAGCGCGGGCGCCGCGTCGGTATCATTGCAATACTTGGGATGCTCGTTTTAAAGTCATATATAGTTATTGTTAGCAAGCTATTAGAGCGGTTATGGTTGACGAAATATTGCAGCTATTCCTGGCGGATCTTTCCTCAACCATACCTACACACGGCGACGTTTTGCACCGCTACTAACGAGAAACAGGTGATTTTGATATGTGATCTATGGATAGTATCGCGCGACAGTCGAGCCCTAGATCATTTGTATCGCTGCAACAAGCAAAAAACTGTAAACAGGCTATGGAAAACGGACTGAAAAAAAAAACGTCGCCTATGTCACCCGGGGTATACGTTTGAATCGATTGATAGGTACCTCATTTATCAAAATCGGGTCAATATCTTAAACGCTGCGTTGGAACATACGTACATATTTACAAACATAGACTGGCTAAACTAAACTAAAAACATATCCCTTACTTTCACCTAGTACACCATAGTCGGGCAAAAATACGCTGTGTTTAGTCACTCTAAATTGTCCTGAATTTAGCATCCTGAATAACCTTTTTTTTTTTTTTACGGATTGGAAGTGCCCTTACGCATCCCCCCAGCCTAGGGTACGCTATAATGGGGGATATGTTTGACTCTCACCCTCCAGCCAACTCTATTTAAAGAGAAGGGGGAGGGAGTCTAGGTACCCACTAAAACCACTCCGCCTTTTCCGTCCCTGCCATTAATGGGGGCGCAGTGGGATCGCGAGCATTCTACCACTACGCCCCCTGATCCTGAATAACCTAGGAAGCTGGTTCAGGAAGGTGTAATCGCATTTAGATTTATTATCCTTACTATAGCTAAATGCGATTACACCTTCCTGAATTCCTATCCTTCGTGTCCTATCCTATGCCTAGCAAAATATCTATATTTACTGCCATCAAACGTCACAGTTTGTCGAGTTATATGAAAGTTGTAAAATGTAGGTATTTGATTTTTTTTTAATAAACTAAAAAAAAAACCTTATTAATATTATACTCGTGACGGAGAAAAGTCTTTAAGGTTTAAGTTGGTAAGGTCACAACCTCACTCACAAGTTTGCATTGCAAGGGAGTTCTGGTCCTGGAGTCGGACTGACATACTTAGTGGCGTTCTCGTACAAACACTTCAGTACTTCGATATAGCGGTAGTCAACTTGGCACCGCTGGAGAGACTGTAATACAGCCCAGGTTTCGACGGAATTGAAGGCTTTCTCGTAGTCCACAAACGCTAAGCAGAGAGGCAGGTTATACTCCTCAGTCTTCTGTATAACCTGGCGGAGCGTGTGGATGTGGTCTTCGGTACTAAAGCCTCTTCGGAAACCGGCTTGCTCGGGAGGCTGGAAGTAATCAAGCCTGCGTACGAGACGATTTGTAATGACTCTCGAGATCAGCTTATAGACATGGCTCAGAAGTGTGATGGGTCGGTAGTTCTTCAGCTGGGTTTTGTCACCCTTTTTGAAGAACAGCACCACCACCCCTCCGTTCCATGCCTTTGGCGTTCTCCCTTCCAGTAAGACGGAATCGAACAACTTCTGAAGGGCCGTAAGGACCGGTTTTCCACCCGCCTTCAGGAGTTCGGCTGTTATTCCATCTTCACCGGGTGCCTTGTTGTTCTTGAGCTGTTTAAGAGCCATTACAATCTCGTACAGGCTGATGTCCGGGATGTCGTCGGTATAGTGTCGGGTTAGTCTACTTACCGTCGTACCGGAAGGCGCGGCGTGGGTAGGCCCCCCACAAGGTGGACTGATGACCTGGTAAAGGTCGCGGGAGTCCGCTGGATGCGGGTGGCGCAGGACCGGTCATTTTGGCACTCTTTGGGGGAGGCCTATGTCCAGCAGTGGACGTCTTTCGGCTGATATGATGATGATGATGATGATTGTAAGGGAAGGGGTTAATCTCTGGAGGTCCAATAGGGTAATTCCGGGGTAGTTGTCCATAGTTTTTAGTAAATGCTGTTAAAAAAAACCTTGAATATTATTATAGAATTCTTTATTTGTAATTAAACTTTAAACAGTCAACTTTGGAATTATAGAAAGAAAAATAGCAAATTCTAATGAGATCACATAAAAATAAAATATTTTTTAAAATTCACGATTCTCCCGAGGTTGTGATGGCCATGGCATACGAGGTAAGATGGCCATACCCTTAATTCTAATTATAATATAATTCTTTGTCTTATTTCTTATTTTTTAACAGCCTTTTTTTTTCTACACCACATTTAGAGCACATGTCTTCAAATTCAGTGCAATTCTCGTGTATGTACCCAAAACTGGCACACCGTGCATTGAAGCCAGTCCTCGAAGAAAAGAGTTTCATAATAATTTTCTACACACCCGCGACAATTATCTCTTTCATTTAACTTCTTTTCTTATTCTGATTGGTATCATTTTAAATGGGTTGTCGTCACTGCTATCAGATAGACTTCGGATAGCTATGCTAGCGGATAGATATGGCCATCATAAACCGACTAACACTGGCCATCTCTCCTTTTCCTCCGTGAGAGATGACCACACCTAAAAAAAACAAGTCACAACACGATGTGAGCAATTTTGAGGTAAGGCCAATCTGTTACCTACTTGTATACGTTGCAACCAAAACAAAAATAACTATTATTTAACGAAACTAATAGCATAACAACATAAAACATGAACCCTGTGAAAAATATTTCCACTATACACGAAACAAATAACATGGATTTTATTTACTTTTTGATTTAATTTCGCCAAAAAGTTGCTCGCACCTTGCTGCCATGCGCGTCGCGAAGCGAACTAAACTATTGCTAGTGCCATATAGCCAACCGGTCAGGAATTATTTTGCCGTGCCATCTCTCCCTTATCTACCCCGGAATTACCCTACTATATTCTTTACGTCATACCTGGCCATAAAGTAGGAATTACCGCACGCTATGCGTGCGGAAAACCCCACTTCCTGGCCAGATAGAGACGTAAAATGTTGTACTCACCACGGGCGGTAATAAAGAAAGCCTCAGAGCGCATATTTATCGCCCTTGCCTTCGGCTCGGGCGTCAAATACCTGCGATCTGAGACATTCTTTGTTTAACCGCCCTAGGTAAGTAATGTACTATTATTTAACGTCACAAAATTACACAATTAAAAGAACAAGCAACAGAAAAGACTTAAAAGCGAGTTAGGATTCAAATGATTTCAAATATAGGTACCTACTTTCACCAGTAGGTAAGGCAAACGTCATAGTACTCGACGTTAGCATACTGGGACCCCTTTTGTTTCTGATCTATATCAATGATCTTCCCCAGGCCATTGACTACCCCATGGTTCTTTTTGCGGATGACAGCACGGCCATAGTAACTGGAGAAAATCCACAAATATGTCAAGCAAATATAAACAACTCACTAGAACTAATAATTGACTGGCTTAACCACAACAACTTACATATAAATTTAGGCAAAACCAAAGTAATGAATTTTTATCAGAGGACTAATAACTTGACTAATTTAATGGTGACATATAATAATCATACAATTGAGGAAACGGAATGTACAAAATTCTTAGGTTTAAGCTTAGATCATAAGTTAACATGGAAGAACCAAATTGACATTGTATGTAAAAAATTAAATAAGTACTCGTATGCACTATATAACTTGAATAAAGTAGTGAATCGGCCTACAGTACTCACCGCATACCACGCCTATGTAACCTCTACCCTCAGATACGGCGTCATATTCTGGGGCAATTCCACTGACCGAGAATTGGTGTTTAGGGCTCAGAAGAAGTGCTTGAGATCTGTTTGTGGGCTACGGCCAACAGATTCATGCAAGCCTTACTTTATCCAATTTAAAATATTGACCCTGCCATGTTTATATATTCTCGAGTTAGTAATGTATATCAAGTGCAACATCAAACAATTTCCTGTTTTTAAAAGTATACGCCAGCGGCATAAAATAAATTCAAGGCCTCTAAAAACAGCTTTATTAGCAAAAAGTGCTTTCGGCATGGCACCGAAACTATACAATAAGTTACCGGAATTTATAAGAGAAACTGACATGCCACAATTTAAATCAAAATTATTTAAATTCTTGACAGGTAAAGCTTTTTATTCAGTTAATGAATACTTAAACTGTAATTAGCGAAATATAATTTATAATTAAGACTATCTATATATAAGTATGTAATGCATGCTGCTTGCAAATTTGTATGCCTAAATGGCCAAACATAGTGATACGCATTATTACCATTGTACCATCTTTGTTACCTATGCTTTACAAATAAAATTTACTTTACTTTACTTTACTTTACTTTACGTTGTACTAGTGTGTGACATGGGCACTTTGTTTCAAAGCAATATGGGTTACATTCGAACTAAGAGGATTTTTCTTCATTCGAATATAAGCTATGTCACTTTGACATAAAATACCCATGTCATATATAGGACTCGTCGAGGACTAGGTAGTTTAGGTAGGTACCTTATATACAATGGTATGGTATGGATACCTACAAATTGGTTCGAAATTGAATTATTTTATCGTTCGTTTTGATATTTCAACCATTTGGTAGGAAGGACTGTAAAATATAGTACCTACCTATTAAGTTAAGGCCCTTGCTAGAGGGTCGCCAACACGCTCCTCCGATCGGGCGACCTTGGTCCGCACCGACCATGTAGACAGTTGTTTTGTTTGGAGCAAAATTTCATAGTACAGCAGCGGTCGGTGCCGACCAAGGTCGCTCGGTCGGAGGGGCGTGTTGGCGACCGTCTAGCAGAGGTTTAATATTTTTAACCACCGACACAAAAAGAGGGATGTTATAAGTTTGACGTGTCTACGTGTCTGTGTATCGATCGGTGTGTCTGTGTATCTGTCTGTGGCATCGTAGCTCCTAAACGAATTGACCGATTTTAATGAGTTTTTTTATCGAGTTATTGCTACGATTATGTCCGTCTGTGAAGACGCTACAATTGTGCAATATACATTGTTTAATTAGGAACCCTCTTGCCCAACATTACCCGTCTATCTTTAAAACGGAATTACTCAGCTCTACGGAACGTATAGTACAATAATAATTACATTCTCTTATACATTTATCTATTTAATTTAAATGTAATACATTTGGTAATAAAACGGTTTTCGTAAATTCAATATTTATTTTTACTATAGGAATATCAATGATTTTTGCACAAAAATTACATAACTAACAAAAACTGCTAATAATTTTACAAAAACAGCATAAGTGACGAAGTTATTTTACATATTTTTGAAGAGATAACCGATTATGAATGGGATTCAAGATGCAAGTGTAACTCTAGGGCCATACGCCTGCATAGTAAATGGAAGGTATTGTTTAAAGAAATAATATTTTAGGAGAAATTACGTTTTTTCCGCCTCCTGTAAAATCAACTCCAATGTAGTTATGTTGTTTTTGTAAACATCCCCTCATATGATGTACCTATTGATGTTTATCACTTGGTCAATAACATTATATTCTAAAGGTAGGTATACACCTACGTGATATACTCGTGATACATTAAACATCAACTGTAATCCCCGGACCTATATTTGCATACCGCCCACGAGGTGAGGTGAGGTGTGGCGACGCCATGACAATTGATGCTTCCCCCGACTCAATACCAAACAAATGAATTAAAAGAGTGTTTTAAAACCCAAAAGCTTTTTTACAAATACCTATGCCTAATCGTAAGTTGGCTTGGCGATCTTGAGAGGATTGCAAAGTGAAGCGAGTATAGGATGACTCACACTAGAACGGGCCGTGTCCGGCCCGGGCCGTTTTCTAAGAAAAACGACGGCGTTTTTGCGTGTCCGAGCCATATCCAAGCCAGGCCGAGCCACGGCCGAGACTCGGAAGCGGCTGGAAGAGATCGCTTTTTAGCGATAAGACCACTGTATATGTTTAATTTAGCTCTGTTTTTCTATTATGTAATATTTCTAATATTGTATTGTAAGTACCTACCTGTAGCTCTGTGCCATTCCCACAACTAAGAGCAATCCAACAACGCCTCACGTTTGCATATAAGGCGTAATATCAGAAAACACTATTTATTAAAAAAATCTTCCACCTGTGTATTGAATGACTTTTTAAATGGACATAGGTTATATTTTATCCTACTGCTTTGCTTTCGTTCACGCGGGCGTGTGTTATAATCTGTTATAATGATAATATTCAGCATTAAACATGACATAGGTACGTAAGCCCCAATGTTTGCATAGCCGCCTCCGGCGAGGTGTGGCCGCCATCACAGTTGACCCGTCCCTTCAACACCACTATAAATAAAATAGATTAATACTCGGTCTCCGGTAATGTTTGATCGGACAATTTAACTTAATGTGAACTCATTGGTCAAAATATGCACACAACTCTAAGATATCACAAGAGAATTTGTGAACATCGGTAATTCGGTATCCTATCGCAATCACTAAATTTAAATAATATCGCAATCACTAAATTTAATTTCCTAACAGTATCGTTTGTCCGAATTTTAATTTCGGCAAAAAGCCAGGTTTGTTTTTTATAATAATCCTGAAAATGTCATACATACATCATTTCGACCATTCCGTCCGCTCACCTACCCATGACTAACCATCACAACGACGAAAATAACACTTATTTCACAAATGTACATAACAAATTACCAAATGCATTAACAAAACTCATACCGAAAAAGATCAAAGTTATAATTTGATAAAAGATAACAGCTAAGTAAATAAATTATTTATTAATATCATTTTGGTTCCATTAGGTGAGTGCTTAGGCGTACAAAAGTCATGCATTTACTATATTAAATTCTAAACGAATGCCCTTCATATGCCTGAAAGTGTTTGTGTATTTTATTTTATATATGTACTAGCTTTTGCCCGCGACTTTGTCCGCGTGGAACTACTTTAAATCGTACTAATACAAACTGCCGGCCCATATTTCAGAATTTCAGTCATAATCTATTAACGTGCCTATAGACTAGCTTCTGCCCATGACTTCGTCCACGTGAAACTATGTAGGTACTTTATATCGTACTTCCATACAAAATTTCATCCTCAATTTCATTCTCTTAATGATTTCCGGGACAAAAACTAGGGTAGACTGGGTACGATTGAACCAATTTTTTCGTATATCGTCCGTAGTGTTGCTTTTTAAGGTTCCGTACTCAAAGAGTAAAACGGGACCCTATTACTAAGACTCCGCTGTCCGTCCGTCTGTCTGTCACCAGCTGTATCTCACTGATACCGTGATAGTTCCAGCTGAAATTTTCACAGATGATGTATTTCTGTTGCCGCTATAGCAACAAATACTAAAAACACGGAACAAATTCTTTGAAATATCCTTATAAAAAAAAAAAAAAAAAGAATAAGATAGTTTTTTGTAGATAATGGTACGGAACCCTTCGTGCGCGAGTCCGAATCGCACTTGGCCGGTGGTTTTATTCATATTTTTTATAAGATTACGTATAAATTAGGAACTGTTTTTAATCAGCTTGCGTTTTTGCGCTCACAAGTTAAACTCTACGTATATTATCAGTCATGTGTCACCTTATTTAAGTAAGTTACCTGAACCAAAACAAAAATAAACTGTTTGCATTTTAAACGTAGCAAAACTTATTAAAAATACATGAAAATAGACTAAAAGAAAACTTACTTTGACTTTCATTAGTCAATGACAAAAAAATACAAGCAAATCACTCTGTTGCAACCGTCCCGTTTCAACCGTCCCCACCTTCTACTTTCGGAAAAAAGCCGTTGTAGTAATAATGAGAATAATGATACAGTAAAACTAGATACGCTGACATGACCCACAAGCTTCACTTCAAAAATAAACACACACTCAATACTCTCACTTATATAGAAACCAGAATAATTGAATAGAGCTTTTCAAAAGTAAGTATTTTCGAGTGAAAATACTTACTTTTGGGGATCAAAATACAATAGGGTCTTCTACAAACAAATTACGCGTGCGGAAAGCACCGTCACGATGTTTTTCGTGTACAAACCGATCGTCCGCTTCTTTCCCTCCTTGGACCCCTCGCCGTTTCGCCAACGGTTTGCGAGATATTTACGTTGTTTCAACCGACCTCTGTTTTAACCGTACCCAGTCTACCCTATCCTATGTCCTTCCCAGGGTCTCATAATGTCTCCATACCCTAATTGCTGCCGTTGGGGCGGAAAGGTTCTCGAGTGGCGTCCACGTACCGGAAGGCGCGGCGTGGGTAGGCCCCCCACAAGGTGGACTGATGACCTGGTAAAGGTCGCGGGAGTCCGCTGGATGCGGGTGGCGCAGGACCGGCAATTGTGACACTCTTTGGGGGAGGCCTATGTCCAGCAGTGGACGTCTTTCGGCTGATATGATAATTATGACGATGACCCTAATTGCTCGCATGCTTGTGGCAACCACAGTTGCCAATTACGCGCACTCCTAAATTGATTGTGGATGCTTTGAAAAAAAGTTTAGAAGCGATTTAGGATATCTTTTTTAAATTCCGAGACCAATTGAGCGACAGACGAAACAAACAGCATAGTTAGTTACTTTCGCATTTATAATTTTAGTATGGATTTTACTAGTGGTTTTTTCCGTGATGGGTTGTGTCATGTATGAAGGTGTGGGTTTAGAACAGTGTCAAAGATTTAATAGTTATATCAGCTTGTCATATACTATAAGGTGGACTGATGACCTGGTAAAGGTAGCGGGAGTCCGCTGGATGCGGGTGGCGCAGGACCGGTCATTTTGGCACTCTTTGGGGGAGGCCTATGTCCAGCAGTGGACGTCTTTCGGCTGATATGATGATGATGATGATATACTATAAGGTTAGTAAGCCACTGTAGACGATGCGGTAAGGCAGGCGGCTTTCGATCTAGGAGGTCGTGGGTTTGATTCGAGCCCCGACTCGCATTTGGTTTTTCAAAAAACTTATGAACGTACTATTCTCCTCTACATGCCGCATTTCTCAACTGATTCTAGTGAAATTTGGTGAGCAGGTTCAATAATTAAATCTATATATTTTTTACCCGACTTAAATTCTTTTTTTTACCCGACTTAGATTTTTTTTTTACCCGATTTAGATTATTTTTTTTAAGACCTGATCGCGAGTTCTATAACTCACAGAGGCTTAGTACCAAATATTCTTAGTTAAGATTATGTATCAGTATAACTTTTAAGAGAGGTAGGGCACAGCGGAATGTCATCTCGCTCGTATGTGGAGCAGCCCAACTGCCATAATAGCACCACTGCTTTGTAGTGTTGCTATATTATTGCATGCTATGAAGTATGGTGGTGTTGTGTTCCTGGTGGTGAGTAAGGTCGCCAAAGCTCCCTAGGGTTCGCTGTGTTGGGAGTGAGGGACCTGCATGTCTCTATCTGCCAACACAGCGAATCCTCAAGTGAATAAAGGGTCGGCTACGCGCTTGTGATTTTTCTGGAGTCACAAGTGTCCATAGGCGACGGTACCAGCTTAACATCAGGCAGGCCGTAAGCTTGTTTGCCACCGTCGCCGTCGTTGTATAAAAAAAAATAACTACCTACAGGTACGAGTATAAGTTAAATAAAACATTTGGTAGGTATCGAGTCTCTAACCTGCTTGCTACTCAATCATTATTATTTTCCAAGAAATACCTGTCATGTCATACACAGTTATTTCCGCCACCAGCCAACTGGATTCTCTGTAAATATGTGTAGGTACTTACTGTTCTAAGTAAAACATATAAAGAACTACGCTACCACAAAACGACGATTTTATTAATATCATACATACCTACCTATTTTTCAAAGTTTTGCAAAAGAATTCCTTCAAAATTTTAATTTCTTGGTATGCCGTTTTTCCGAAACTGTTAACTTTGCACGATTGTCGAGTAACACAAAGCTAACCTAATGGAAAATTATAAATAGAGTAGGTACCTACCTAAATAAAAGTATTTTCCAATAACAATAATATGGCTGGAAATCCGGACACATTTGATGTTATCAAATTTTTTATCACTTTAAGCAAACCCAAATATAACGAAAACATTAAACACTAAAAGATTCAAACAGTAATTATTATAGTGAACGTACCTTTGAATTCTTAGTGCCCTACTTAGGTACGCTACTTAACGCTTTGCCTTGTAAATTGTTTGCCGACGATATGTTCGTTCCTAGGATAAATAATTACTATGGGGACAGAACTCTCAAAAAGTGTATCCCATACCTATACTCAATAGTTTGCCCGAAGCCATTAGACGTGAAAAAAATAAGAATAAATTTAAGAGACTGTTAAAAAAGCATTACCTAGATGTACTTATATAATACTCAGTTATACTACTACTACTGTTAGACTGTTACTAATGAATAACTAAATATTTTTGTTAATGATAGCCTTACCTAGAGACTGACGCTCCCACAGTCAAACTGTCACTACAGTCTTGTGGGGCAATGTTTAATTTTAAGTATGTAAAACATTGTACTTATTGAAATATATATATATATATATATATATATATATATATATATATATATATATATATATATATAATATATATAGTAAATAATAATAATAAATAAATAAATATTACGGGACAATCTTACACAAATCAACCTAGGCCCACGGTAATATATATATATATATATATATATACGGGTCATATATATATATATATATATGAGAATTAGTAGGTAGGTACCTACTTTTAAGAAATGTGTAAAAAAATGCCTATTAGAAAACTACACACAGGAGAGATGAAACCGGGTCTTTTTGTATGGATTTTAAATACAATCTGTACCTGTACTTTCCTGTTTTTATTGCTTTAAGTATGTAATTTTAAACTTAGTAGAATTAGATATTTTATGTAAGAGTGCATGCCTAGCATTAAATAATACAGATAACTAGCGACACAAGTAAATATCAAGAGCAGCACGAACTGCCAACAAACTGTAATGCAGTTTACCTACCTTTAGTTTATTACCTATGTAACCATTTAATGTGTCCTTTTCAAGAAATAAACGAATAAACAAACATACAAAAACACTATAAAATCGAAAGTATATTTTCCTCGCCGAAAACTAAACAAAGCTTCCGCTACTCGCCAACAGATGGCGCTGTCAACTCGAACCAGAACTGCTTTACTATTCATAGCCCGCTCACCTTTCCTCACCTATTGTCGCAAGCATTATCTTCCTGTCCCATTAATAAAACTGCAGTCTCTAACCTCCTAGTCGATTGCGTAACGTTTTGTACGTATGTACATGCATAGGCACGTTAGGTAGACCTAAGTAAATGTGTTTTTTTCGAAAAGTAACGAAGTAAATTATTTTCCTATTGCTTTCTGAAATATTTTTTTCCCTATTGATTGTCATTTTAATGTGAAAGCAAAGCGGAACAGAACAAGCTATTCTCCAATATTTTATCTAAAAATTAAGTAATTGTTTTATACAAAAATCGCATGCAGTACCTACTACATTCGCATAAGTGTCCCGCTTTGCCGCGGGAAACTACGGCACATATTTTCGTCTAATATTCCAAAGTGCCTCAAGACGAGAGTCTTTGACCAGTGTGTGTTAGTACTTTCAGTGCTATAAGAAACGTGGTCGCTCACTATAGGCCTCTTTAGAAGGCTCCCAAGTCACCCAAATGACAATGGAGGCTATGCTGGGAGATTTCTGGTGGATCTCTGGTGGTATAGTGAGCGTGCACTGAGTCGAGTTGTCGGTGAGTTGTGAATATCACAGTAATTAGTTACTGTATTTAATTTAAATCGACTAATGCTCGTTAAGTTCTTTTTTACGGCGCTAAGAATGCCATTGAAGCACAAATTGAGTTGTTGGCTATTAACAGATAAACGGTTTTGTACAGTTACTTCCAATAATCTATACTAATATAATAAATGCTTAAGTAACTGTCTGTCTGTTAGGTTTTCACACTTAAGCCGCTGAACCGATTGTGAGTACCTACTTAGTATGCAAAGAATGTTCATTGATCAGTGTTGGAAAGGGCACAAAAAGTCGTGATTTTTAATAAATAATCATGAAATCCGATCAAATCTTTTATTTAATGAGTAATACTCGCAGAAACCCAAGACAATATTATGCAGATACCTAATTAATAATTTGGGATCCGGGAATAGACATAGGATACTTTTATCCCGGAAAGGTATGAAATGAGGGTTGAAGGTTCTATGGGAATGTTATATTTAGTACTAAACTAAATTTTCGTGCGCTCGATATTTCATTAGGTATAGTTGGCACCTTGAACAGTTAAAGTAACATGTTGGTTGTCAATTATCTATTTGAATGAAGGTGTCAAAAATCGATACTTTTACGTTACTTATTTATGCTAAAATGGGAGATCTCATAGCTTCGCTTAAGACGATTAACGGGTCTTAGCGTTCGAAGACGCGGGCAAATGTTAGTATTATACTATAATTGTGACAGAATTTAATTTCTAGAGCTGTTTGGAACTCTCAGATACTTTTGCCGGCACGGCGTTGGTAAACAACCATACCTACGGGCTCTGTTGGATGGTAAGAAATAAACATTTATTCGAGGCAAACAACAGACAGCGTTTGTCACGAAACGGTTCTATCTCAGCATAATGCTCGCATTGCTGCCAGCGCTGATCTTCCGATATAACCGCCGAGTGACTTCACGGTGGATAACAAAAAAAAAACAAAATAATAATAAAAACTTAGTTAAAGTTGTTGGCAACTTTTTATTGGAATTACTTCAGCCTGCAACTCCGTCCGCGCGAAACTCGTTTAGGTAGGTATATCGTAGCTACATACAAATGTTCACCCCCATTTCACCCCAATTCCGGGACAATATCCTATGTCCTCCTGGACTCAAACTATCTCTATACCAAATTTCATCTAAATCAAAATCAAAATCAAAAATCAAAATCAAAAATCTTTATTGTGCATGAAATGGTGTTACATTGTTATAGTGACCACGACCATAGTCTACCATATTTATGGTATACAATATTTTTACATAAAAAGTCAAAAATACCCAGTGAATTATAAATTAAAATGTCAATATTAATCATAAACAGTGATCATATAAATAATGAGTTAACATTTAAAAAGAATTAAAAATTATAATAATAATAAACAATTACACTTAAACATAACAGCTGCCTGCGTGATGGGTACCCTACCAAGGGCACCAAATTTTGATAGGTATTTTTAATTTTTAGCTTAAGTAATTTTATTTTAGGTAGTTTTAGTTTTATATTCAAGTTATGTATCTTTCATAAGTAGTTTAGTTTCTAGAATATTGTTATTGTTAATTACTTAAACATTAACATATATATTATACCTTGCCTTTATTATTTAAAAAATCATTAGTCGTATAGAACATTTTATGCAATAACCATTCATTTATCTTTTTTTTAAATTTAGTGTTGTCTAGGGATTTAAACGTATCTGGAATACAATTGAATATTTTAATAGACATGAAATAAATACTGTTTTTATATAATGCTGTACGTGGGCAGTGAATACTGATCAATTTATTATTGTTCCTAAAATTCCTATTAAAGCTACGAAGTGTTTCAAATAATTGTTGGTGCTTTTTAACAAACATCGCCACCTCTTTAATGTATAAACTATCTAAATCGGGTATCTAAATCGGTTCAGAGGTTTAAGCGTGAAGAGGTAGACAGACAGGCACACTTTCGCATTTATAATATTAAAGTATGCATTCGATGTGTTGATAGCTAGAGAGAAAAGCAGCGACAGTGTATCCTCGGCAGCTCTGGCGACCTTACTCACCACCAGGAACACAACATCACATATATACCTACAAAAGAACCAGTGGATATATTATGACTGTGGTCTTCTGTAATTATTGTTACAGCAATGACGCGTAGTTGCAGTGTCCACAGGCGGATTAGCCACGTAGCAAGAGTAGCAAATGCTACGGGCCCCGCGCATTTGGGAGCACCGCGTACCAACGTTCTCTGACCATAAGATTAAGTATTTACATAGATTGAAGTGTTAAAACAATCCAAGGGCCCCTTCATAGAAATTGCTACAGGCCCCGCGCGGGCTTAATCCGGCACTGGCAGTGTCCAAGAGGCGACCGGATGGCTCGCGGTATTTGAGCTTCCGAAGTGTTGTGGAACCGGAACCGCTCTGTGCAACCCGATCTGAGCCAACTTGGGACTAGGGCGGGAATCGGAAAAAAATGTCGCGAGGTAGTCGATTGAAACAGCATTTATAATACCTATATAACTGCTGTTTCACTCGGCTGCCTCGGGACAAAGATATCTTTTCATACATTTTCCTATTTCCGCCTCAGGCCAAGTTGGCTCAGTTCCGGTTGCACAGAGCGGTTTCACAACACTTCGGAAGCTCAAATGCCGCGAGCCATCCGGTTGCCTCTTGGATACTACGCAATATTGCTCTGAATATAAGGAGGTAGATAGATCACATCAACAGTTGGGCTGCTCCATATTTGAGCCAGAAGACATCCAATCGGCCTTTATCAAAAATATATGTCTGGGTTTTATTATCGCGTCATCTACCTATTTATTTTGTAATACCTTAGATGTTACCTATCTAGTTCTCCGAGTATCTCTTTCTCCGATACCCTAAGGTTGTGTGGAAGAGATCGCTCTTCAGCGATAAGACCGCCTGTTGTCTACCTCTACCTACATGTTTTTATATTGTCTCTCTTTGACCTTTGTAACTGCTTTGTTTGTGTGAGGTGTGCAATAATAGTTATTTATGATACAAGTGCGGAAAGTTGGTAATTCCCAACGAGTGGAGATGACCAAAAACACGACCGTCAGGGAGTGTTTTTGATCGACACGAGTTGGGAATTACCTATCCGGACGTGTATCATACAACATTTTACAATGCATCATGCGAGGAAATAAAAAAAATATGCATAAAAGGTGAAATTTTAATTGTCACGAAATCTCATTATCGAACAGTATGCGGGAATATTGGCCTGAAATCCATTCCCGCACGGGCATGTCCCCTTCTCCGACGCCATGCTGGCATCGACCACTTCCCGTGGAAATGTTGAACCATATAAAGGGGCACATTCAGAGCAAGTGCATTGCAAAGAGTATTTATATTGTATTGTATGTTTTAATACGGTAATAATGTCAGGTAGGTACTTATTGAATGATTATCATTTATCATTATTGTGGACACTTACCTAAAAATCTGAATTGACTGCTGTGCTATGATCTCGTGGTGCCAAGATACATTACTAGGAGGTCATAACTTTAGATCAAAATATCTCCGAATAAAAATAATTAAGCAAATGAAACACAATGGGTTACTGCAGATGCTCTAAGGAAGCGTCCTTTTGAATATTTGCTCCTGTGGGCCCACCTCGTATACTTAACCCTCAATCCACTAGGTGAAATGTACTAACGTAAACACTTTCTATGAGTCCTTGGGACTCATATATTTTTTTTTCTACTCGTCGACTTTATTTTATTTATTTAATAATTTACATCAGAAATATTATTTCCATAATTTGTTAGTAACAGTGATCTTAACACTATGTTAGTAGGTAATTAGCAGTTGGATGGCCTATGCAACCTATCCCAATGGAACAGGAAGGGACCATCCAAGCGCGCCGCCACCGTCTGCAGGAGGCTGTTCGGGCTGCCGCGCAGGCGCCTCATCAGGGACGCAACCCGCTTACGCATTATGGCGTGAAACCCATCCGTGTGCGCTTCGCAAAACATCCCTGATGCACTGCAATGGCGCGGCAGCCCCAACAACATCCTAAACCCATTATTATAGTGGACGCGAAGGGCACTGTAAGCCTTTTGCGTATAGTTGATCCATAGGCTGCAGGTGTAAAATGATTGGCAGAACGCCTTAAAAAGGGTAATCTTTACGTCGGTGGTACACCTTGCAAACCTACGAATCAACATGTTGCTCCTGACTGAGAGTGCCCTACGCTCCCTCTCCACGTCCTTGTTGTCACTCTGGGTCTCCGTGACCCAGTGACCCAGGTACTTGAACTCCTTTACCATTTGCAGAGGTGTGCCGTATAGATAAGCCGGTGGAACGCGTGGATAGCATTTGCACCCCGCCTTAAATACCAGCAACACACTCTTGGAGTATTATACCTGAGCCCATGGGCCTGGGCCATGGGCCATGGGGCTCCTGGGCCCACTTTAATCTTTGAATTAAGATTTCGTACACGAAACTAAGATCACATACTTTTTAATCCTGGAGCTCTACCAGCTCGTCACGGAACTCGTATGGTTTCATAAGATAACCGCCAGCAGTCATGTTATGAATCCAGGAGCTGTATAAGATAACTGTGAAGACATCAACGCGCAAAATTACTAAGCTGCTGCGCTTCATTTCAGCAGGGCGATTTTCAATAGATACCAAGTTTGTTTAATAAATTATTATTTCCGTTGACTCGTAGAAAAAGTATTGTATACAATAGTTATATAATTAGCTTTTTAAGTCTCGTACCTTAATTAGGCCACTCAGCAAGCTTCGTGGCCTAAACGTGGTACTCGACTTAAAAAAGCATCCATTTCCATCCATTTGAACGATTGCATAAACTACTATTATGTGTGGTTTTCCGAATTAACACAATGTTTTTTAATATTTTTTTTAATGTTCTTATTACGTACTTATTAAGTCACTAGAACAAGATAACAAAACTGCAAAGACATATTCGATCCTCTTAATAATTAAAGAAACTCATTTTACCAGTCTCAAAAAGAGATTTTTTCAAACCTCTACAAAAATAACAAAAACTCTTAACAAATATACGTTTTTAACTTTATTAACCTTTCAAAGGTATACAAAGTAGAATTAAAAAAACAAAAATGTATGCTCCTATATAAGAAAAATGCACCCATTGTGCACGTTATTTTGCGTGCATTTGTATGAGTCCATGGGACTCACTTGACGCAATAACACACCAAAATACGCAGCGCAGGCGCAAGTCCACTCGCCAACGCGGTGCCCGCGTCACTGAAGGAAGGTACAGGGACGGAGGGGAAACTATTCGCTAAAACGTTAGAATTACAGTAGTTTGAAATTTTGATGCGAGTCCAGTGGACTCAGGAAGTGAATTGAGGCCATTGAGGGTAAAACAAATATAATACAACTAAATTTGTCATGAAGAACCTCGTTAGGTACGCGCGGTGGGGCGTAACTGAGAAAATTGTATTTTTGCGTGAATACATTCGTTAGAATGAGCTTAAACCTAGCTTATGGATTTTTGTTTGATTTATATGGTAGGTAGGTTATAAAAATTCATGTATTTGCTAAATAAAACTACGAGATTGATATAGGTAATTGGTTATAGTTTGTTTTTCGGTACGTTAAATATCATTTCTTATACGATGTCCGTGATAAACAGGCGAATGCCCGCCTAAGCGACTGCATTGCAGCCTTTTGACATTCATTCAGCCAATTAATTTACTTAAATTAACGAAGAACGAGCAGAGTGAACTCACCCCCTTAATCATAAATTTTTTCAAACCTCTATTCAAATTAAAATGCATTTATCATATTTTCAAATTTCTATGTTTTCTTCCAAAGATAGAGACAGCAATTGCCAATTTAAAAAATAGGCGTATCTTCGGATTAATTGATGGTAAGCGGTCATCCTTAGGACGCTTGCAACTAGGGATATCATCAAGCGCTTATAATTTAGATTGAATGATAGTGCGTCACAGAGATTGAAAAGTTTTACACCTTTTATCGAAACAAATACTTAATTAAATTTTATTTATTTTTTCATTATAAGTATTTGTTCTCTGCGACGATTGGATATGTCATCTCATTGTAAAGTTTTCGTAATATTTCGCTACAGTAACGCATTTTCCCTAATTCCCGATTTACGTCGTTTCTGACGTCGCACGACTTTTCTCTTTGACCGGTGATTAGAAATCATTGTACCCCGGTACACGCCAGTACACCAATCAACGAAGACTTTGGTTTTGACAATAATTCTCCCTTCTACTTGTACTCCTCAGTGGTTTTCAATTGGGTAGCCTAAGTATAATAATTAACATGGTGACACTACAATTATGGTATAATAAATTGTAATTACAAGATAAACTTAATCACTAAAAAAATGATATAACCTATGCAGCTTCAAAGATTCGAAATAGTACATTTCAGCAGAGGCCGGGAACGTATCATTTTCCCATACGAAATAACATTTATATTTTTCTTTATTTATTTATTTTCCGTCTCTTTGGTACATATAATATAATAAGTATTATAGGCGAGGCGTGGGTAGGCCCCCCACAAGGTGGACTGATGACCTGGTAAAGGTCGCGGGAGTCCTCTGGATGCGGGTGGCGCAGGACCGGTCATTTTGGCATTCTTTGGGGGAGGCCTATGTCCAGCAGTGGACGTCTTTCGGCTGATATGACGATGATGATGATAATAAGTATTTATGTAGGAATTTATGTATGCATAATGTGTGTATATTTATTATTGATGTAATTGTGTATGTTGTAAGTTAGTTTACTTCTAATTTTGCCATCTACCTAGTTGTAATTACTTATTTGTTAAAATTTCTCCGCTACCCAAAAGTTGTCTGAAAAAACTGTACTTTTTTTTTTTTATGACGTATTTGATTTATGCTCTGATGTGTGCAATAAATAGTATTTGTATTGTACCTAATACTGTATTTCGTTCTACCGGACGTATGTCCGATGCTTTATGACTTAAGACACTGCTAGCCGGTCACCAACACGCCACTCCAACCGAGCAACCTTGGTCGGCACCGACCGCTGTATGAAATTTTGCTCCAAACAACTGTCTACACGGTCGGTGCCGACCAAGGTCGCTCGGTCGGAGCGGCGTGTTGGCGACCGTCTAGCAGACACTCTACTACAGCGGTCGGTGCCGACCAAGGTCGCTCGGTCGGAGGGGCGTGTTGGCGACCGTCTAGCAGACACTCTACTACAGCGGTCGGTGCCGACCAAGGTCGCTCGGTCGGAGGGGCGTGTTGGCGACCGTCTAGCAGACACTCTACTACAGCGGTCGGTGCCGACCAAGGTCGCTCGGTCGGAGGGGCGTGTTGGCGACCGTCTAGCAGACACTCTACTACAGCGGTCGGTGCCGACCAAGGTCGCTCGGTCGGAGGGGCGTGTTGGTGACCGTCTAGCAGACACTCTACTACAGCGGTCGGTGCCGACCAAGGTCGCTCGGTCGGAGGGGCGTGTTGGCGACCGTCTAGCAGACACTCTACTACAGCGGTCGGTGCCGACCAAGGTCGCTCGGTCGGAGGGGCGTGTTGGCGACCGTCTAGCAGACACTCTACTACAGCGGTCGGTGCCGACCAAGGTCGCTCGGTCGGAGGGGCGTGTTGGCGACCGTCTAATAGCAGACACTCTACTACAGCGGTCGGTGCTGACCAAGGTCGCTCGGTCGGAGGGGCGTGTTGGCGACCGTCTAGCAGACACTCTACTACAGCGGTCGGTGCCGACCAAGGTCGCTCGGTCGGAAGGGCGTGTTGGCGACCGTCTAGCAGACACTCTACTACAGCGGTCGGTGCCGACCAAGGTCGCTCGGTCGGAGGGGCGTGTTGGCGACCGTCTAGCAGACACTACATAGAATTAGGTATTTTGCCGAATAAAAAAAAGACAGGATCCCGAATTCTACAGCTATAGAGCCACTACCTTATACTAAATAGTATAGTGTAAGTAGCCTAACCTAACCTAACAGCCGAAAATTAGACGAGCAAATCCTTGGCAAACAGCAAGTGATATTATATTTTTAGTAAGATAAAGCTGTCCATAACAAGCATTGATTGATATAAACTCGGCAATGCATGCGAAAAACCACAAACACGACATTTTGCAAAAACCTACCTCAAATTACTACAATATTTCAACTACTAAAATTTTCCTATTCAATTTGCAACTCAATAGTGCCAACAATAAAACTCAAATCCCATCAGCAGATATACGTGACTTAGGACGTTTTGAAGTTGGTGTTGTAAGAAGGCTCGCGCGGCGCGTTTGGAGCGAGCGAGAGCATTGTGAGAGCGGGAGGGGGGATAAAAAGTTGCGCGCGAGTCGAGTTGCGCGCATAGTTGGTGCGGGGCAAAGATTAAGGAAGGAGACTAGATAAAGGATTTATCGTTGGCAATGAAGTTGAGGGACTTATGAAAAATGCCGTCCATACGGTGTCTGCTTAGTGACAGCATGAAGGTACGTTCGCGGAATGAAAAGGTGGACCACCTTAAGATCTGTTTTTGCTTGCTCAGTATAAGTTATCAGTATCTGCTTTATCGACCGCGTATGACACATTCCGTCATAATGAATTTCATTTCACTACATGGGTCACAGACACGTCCACTATGAGAATTGACCTCTTTGCATTTTGAAAAGGCGAGTTAAAATTTAAAAAAAACGAATACAAGAAATAGCAATGATGACATTGACAGGAACTGTTTGTTATTCACATGTATAGTTGTTTTAATCATTATAAGCGAGGAGGATTTAATCATTAGATTAGTTTTTTTTTTCGTGGGAAAATGCTTTACACATTCCGCCTGGCTGGGGAACCAGGACGGGTATGACGGACTCCCGGGAACCGCCTGGACTACCGTCTAAAACCCCACGGTGTTCTGCGCGCTGCTCTTTGGCGGAGCCACGGGAACGCTTGCGCACACTTCCGCGACTCCGCCAGCAGCTGTCTCCATATGGGACCCGTCACGGGGGGAGGCGTGAGTACACTAAGTACCCGCCACCAGTAAACCATCGTAAGGAGCGTACCCGAACACCTGGCACGCTCTCCAACTCGAGGACCTGTAGTGTGGGTGGCAGACGCCCCCGTGTCTGTCACCCGGAGGTCCTCATTATGGCGGTAGGCGCCGATCATGCGCCGCACGCCTTCGTCCAGTTCTGCGGCGGCGCATTCGGTGATTTTCAATTAAATGAATTGATTTGATAACTGGTTAACCTTTTCATTCCGCGACTGCACCTACAGAGCTAAAAACATATTCCATCAGCAGGGCGAGCCAAGTGGATCTGGAAATTTCATACAATCGACGATTAAGAGTCCGCAGTAAGCTCGGCCGAATTTCACCTTCCCATACAAACGGAGTTTCGTTCTCATTTTAAAACTACGTGTTGGATTGTAACGAAACTTTGCATGTACAAGTACAATGAGGGTATACCTTATCTAGGTCTGTAATTAGTTTATATGGCTCCAGTTTATAAAACAAACAAAATACAGCAAAAACAAGTTTTGTATGAAACACTTAAATTTGCTGTATTTTTTTACTATGGTATCTGAAGCTACATATAGTAGATTGTACAACAAGTGCATAAAACGCACCATTTTACTCGAGACGTTTATCCATCCGAGCGAGCTTGCGAGCGAGGATAGATATAAAGTCGAGTGTAAAATGGGTTTTATGGACGAGTTGTACACTCTACTTTTCACTTCGATTGCGAGGAAATGAAACAGCAACACGTAAATATAGTAAATGCTAATTTAATTGTTGTTGTTATGGCTTAAATACTATACTGATCTACTAAATTGAAAAATAAACAAATATAAAAAATAATAAATGAGACGAAATACAAATTATAAGTTTATTTCATGAAGTTTTATTGTGTACTTTGGCTGTTGGTATCTTTGCCTTGGTCTTAGAATACGAACGAAACGAAATAAAATAAAGAGGTTGTTGTATGAAGTTAAAGATGTTCGTGTGGCTGTTGCAGCGATTGCCTTGGTCTTCGACGAAGATTTTACTTTATGCTCTAGAGCATAAAAAGCGACTTTATGTCGCCTACGCACGACATAAAGACGAACTTTTAGAGCATGAGAAGTGAAATAGTAGATTGTACAACAAGTGCATAAAACGCACCATTTTACTCGAGACGTTTATCCATCCGAGCGAGCTTGCGAGCGAGGATAGATATAAAGTCGAGTGTAAAATGGGTTTTATGGACGAGTTGTACACTCTACTTTTCACTTCGATTGCGAGGAAATGAAACAGCAACACGTAAATATAGTAAATGCTAATTTAATTAAAATTGAAAGTTACATTAGAGCAATGAGAAATATTTAAATACTATACTGATCTACTAAATTGAAAAATAAACAAATATAAAAAATAATAAATGAGACGAAATACAAATTATAAGTTTATTTCATGAAGTTTTATTGTGTACTTTGGCTGTTGGTATCTTTGCCTTGGTCTTAGAATACGAACGAAACGAAATAAAATAAAGAGGTTGTTGTATGAAGTTAAAGATGTTCGTGTGGCTGTTGCAGCGATTGCCTTGGTCTTCGACGAAGATTTTACTTTATGCTCTAGAGCATAAAAAGCGACTTTATGTCGCCTACGCACGACATAAAGACGAACTTTTAGAGCATGAGAAGTGAAAAACTAATTACAGACCTGGATGGTACTTAACTTAATCTAAGTACAAAGTTTCATAGCAACTTTTCAGTTTCTATTGTATCTAACTTTACATTTATGTCAATAAATATTATTAAAATTTTGTTACAATCTCAGATACGTTATTTCTTTATAATTCAAGTGCAGATATCGTTTGTTTTCGTAGCTACGGAGGTTGTCGCACACGTAACCGCTCGGCACCGGACCGGCGCCGCCTCACCTCATCGGCTCGCCGTCAACCAGGCGTCAATCATACGCAAGCACGGAACGGAAACGGCTCAGCACCACCGAGGTGTCCGCGCGGCTGCAGCTAGGTGACATCAGGCTTGGGGCGCTATGTCGGGTAACCTCCTCGAGTGTTTGGACTCTACCGATTCCTCTTGATTCGGTTGATCTGCAGGAATGGGCAGTGTCTTGGCCGGTGCGCCCTGGAGACAACGGCAAGTGATAATTTAGTGAACCCTAAGTTATCGCTTGCTGGTGTTACCAATAACCCGACACGGGGGGGATCGGGGGATTCCACCCAGGGAATCGCAAGGTGCGGCTTGAGGGAGAGGACATTGCCGTTTGCCTCTACGAGTATAATAAAAAACGGACCCAGAACCATGACAAATCCTATGCTATCAGAGGATTCATGTTAGGCGCGGGGGCTGCGACCGTCAGGCCGGGGCCTAGTTGTGGCTGCGAGGGAGAAAACCTCTATAAAAAGTTACAAGGGGACCTGAGAGGGTGAATTCGAGGTCTGCACCCTCTCCCGGCGTAGAGGTCCTTTGCTCGGGTCGGGAAGCGTGTGGTGTCGCCCTGCACGCTTACGACGGGAGCTTTTGCCTCAGTAGTGAGGGCAGCTGCGGCTGTTGCCGAGGGGCTTCGTGGTGAAATATTCGCGATCCCATGACGCCCCTACTACACGGCAGAGAGGGCATACCTTGGTGGTTTTAGACGGTAGTCCGGGGGATGCGTAAAGGCATTTCCCCGAGTAAAAAAAAAAAAAGGTGACATTGGGCTTACGGCTGGGCGACAGCGCGCTTAAAGCGAGGCGGCGCGGCGGCTAGCTGGTGGTTGATGATCGTCGATGCCGCTCAGTTTGAAGTTGAATGTAGAGCGGAACGCACGGTTATGAATGAATTTTGATTGCGTGAGATGGCTATGATAGGCATAGCGTTCGATGACGAAGAAGAAGACAATAGGAGAAACCGTAGTAAAATAAGATATTGGTTACACACCCTGAACAGAGAGAGAAGGACCGAAGGATAATATCGGAATATAGAAAAACATCTGGTGGATGATGAAGATAAATTTTACGTGTACTTCCATATGCAAAACTGTCTATTTTACGTACACCATACTACAGTCTATAAAATAATCTAACAAGAAAAATAATACGACATTTAGAGAAACCGTAACACCAGAGGGAAGATTGGCTGTATTGAATGATTGGATTTTATTTTTGCATAGTCCCGGCAGCCCGACGTAAGCTCTATGACTGCGAGTTGCCCGCGCGTCGCTTGCGTCGAGGCGAGGCGATGCTGTTCCGATGCCGATATGGTTACTGTTTTGTGCGTTACAGTATGGGATTTCTTACAAAGAATACTGGACGGCTCGAGTTGAGGCGGCGCCCGTCCACAACCTTAAAACATCAAAATTTTTTTCTCTGTCCCATCTGCTTTTTATTAATCTTTGGGATCAAAGTGCCCGCCGCTCAGGTTTTATTTTTAAATCCCCGCAAAAACCTTAGGCCCTAGAATGTAGGCAGACCTAGATTTAATTAAAGCCAATTTTTTTAGACCTGTCGATACCCTGGCCGTGTGACTTCCGGCACTAGCATCAAATGGCTTATAAGTATTTTATTTACTGTTGGAAGTGAAATCAAACTTTTTTTTATGGCAGGTCATCATATACCTAGCCAATATGGTTGTATCGACAAATGTTTCATCGAATGTCATGTTTCGCAGATTTTTTATTCCATAGAAATATTTTTTTAGACACACTACCTACGCGCCCGCCTTCTTTAAGTAGTACCTGTACTGTATCTACCTACATTTTTAGAATTGTTCGAAGACTAACCTAACCTAATTAATTGAATTAGGCGTTACTTTGTGGCAGTCCATGATAAGATTGATAAGTTACGTAAAAGTATTTTTTTGCGGAATAGCAAAGGAATATTGTTCTCGAAACGTTAACCTGATGGGTTCTATATATATATTATGCACACACTAGATACTTATATAATGCAAAAAAACAAGCAATTTGACCTAACATTTATACGGTTTCTGAAAAAAAAAACATCAAAACGATCAGCAGGCAGGAAGCTACGGTAGCCTAGTGGTTCAGGCATGCGGCTGTCAAGCGGCGGTCGTGGGTTCGAATCCCGGCTCGTACCAATTAGTTTTTCGGAACTTATGTACGGAATATTTACCGTTAGCTTTTCGGTGAAGGAAAACATCGTGAGGAAACCGGTCTAATCCCAATAAGGACTAGTTTTCCCTCTGGGTTGGAAGGTCAGATGGCAGTCGCTTTCGTAAAAACTAGTGCCTATGCCAAATCTTGGAATTAGGGGTCAAAGCGGACCCCGGGCTCTTTTAGGGGCACAACCGGGAATCATAACGCTAGGAGGATGAAAACGATCAGCAGGCAGACTACTATCTCCCTCTGGGAGGCCCTTGAGGCCCCCAGAGAGACCATACCACAACATATATGTTGCTAGCCGCACTGCAGGCCAAACGGGGATAAAAAAAAACCGGCCAAGTGCGAGTCGGACTCGCGCACGAACGGTTTCGTATCTATAAAAATATTTATTTTATTCTGTTTTTAGTATTTGTTGTTAATTGGTATAGCGGCAACAGAAATACATCATCTGTAAAAAATTCAACTGGAACTATAACGGCATCAGTGAGATACAGCCTGGTGACAGACAGACAGACATACAGACGGACAGCGGAGTCTTAGTAATAGGTTCCCGTTTTACTCTTTGAGTACGGAACCCTAAAAATTGATTGATACCACTCGTTTTTCAAACTCTCGCTATTACAAAATAGTATATCTATCATCGTTTTTGTCAGTTTTCGAGCGAACGAATCGAGCGCTCTAAAGTCAAAAATTGCCCCCTTAACCGAATAAGAAATGGATCAGATTGGCATAAGACCTAGGAGAGTGGCGTAATAAAGAGGAATCCTATACTCAGTAGAGTCTATGGGCTGAATAGGTAGATAGGATAGGAGTTCAATTACATATTTCCGAAACCATCTTAAAATGGATTTCTATTTCTCCATAAATGTGATGTTCCGTTGTCATTATAAAATAAGTTTCATCAAAAATTTAATTTTTGGTACAAGCTTTTATTGCCGACTGTACTTTTCTGCAAACTACTCATTGAGACGATTCTAACGAGCCCAAACTCGATGGGGTTGTGTCGTTTTATTGCGGAGCTCCAGCATCAGATCAGCTCCAAGTCATCATAATATTGCATTGTCATGCGATATACATATGCTTGCAAAATTTCAGCTCAATTGGATAACGGGAAGTGACTGAAAAATGGATTGCAAATTTTGTCGGACAACTTACTTACATACATACATACGAACAGTGCAAGTTAATATAAAGCTTGTAAAAAATTCGCCAATATTGCCAAAAAGGTTGTCTGTTTTTTTTTAATAAAATAAATCATCTTTTATTTCAGACAACTCGGCGACCAAAATAAACAGACTACAAAATCATTCTTGACATTCGCACTCGGCCGACTTTTCCCAAAACATTTAACATTGCTCTCCCAACGTTATCCTAACATCACAATGGGTGTTAATGCTAAACCAATTTCGATGCAACTCGAACCACTGAACAGGATAAAACGACAATAGGGTTCTCATCAATTCGCGTGGAATGTCCACGCGACCCTTATTATATTACCCTACCCTATTTTACCCGATTGCGTAAAAAGACATATGGGTGTATGGGTGAGCAAGGCGGTTAGGGTGTTTTGCTTTTAGTGTTTGTTAATCTGTACTGAATTGATAATTTGTTGGAGAAAGTGTTTGATTTTGATTGTAATTAAGACATAATTAACAGTTAGTAGCAGATAGTGTGGCTAATAATACATTATGACAAACATTTTTTTCTTTCTCCCTTCCTATCCTATTTGGCTATTTGACATGTGTATTTTATGACGTTGTATGATCTATGCAAAAAAAAACACATGATAATATATATTATTATATCCTATTTCAAACTAATATATTAAATATTATTTATTTATACTACTTATTATAAATGTGAAAGTTCGGATGTTTGGATGTTTGGATGTTTGTAACTCAATCACGCTTGGCTGAACCGATTTGGATGAAATTTTACACGCAGATTGTTTATAGCCTGGATAGGATAGTTTTTATCACGGGTCCACCCAGACGAAGTCGCGGTACCTAAGGGCGGTTACTCGAATAATGTGTCAGATCGCAGCTAATAGGTATGTGAAGTCGAAGCCGAAGGCAAGGGCGATAAAAAAAAAATACGCATTCTTTTGGGCAGGAAGTGGGTGGTACCTATTTATTTAATCTTTATTGCACAAAGAAGAACCTATCGTACAAAAGGCACTAATTGTCACTTTATGACCAGAGCGGTGATTGTGCGTAACTTTTCAAACGATCGTTAGGAAAACTCAACGATCACTTTCTTATACAAACAAAATACATTTAGATCTTAGAAGCGTTAGGCAATCGACCAGAACCAGTTTTTCTTTGTAAATATATATTTAGTGCAGTTTATTATTAGTTTTAGTATAGTTTATAGCTAGGGTAGTTTCTCATCATCATCATCATCATATCAGCCGAAAGACGTCCACTGCTGGACATAGGCCTCCCCCAAAGAGTGCCTCAATAGCCGGTCCTGCGCCACCCGCATCCAGCGGACTCCGGCAACCTTTACCAGGTCATTAGTCCTCCTACGCTGCGCCTTCCGGTACGTGATCGCCACTCGAGAACCTTTCCGTTATCTTCAATATTGTATTTTTTTATCTTCTTTTAATTTAATAAATTAACGCTAAACCTTATGTCACTTCATAAAACAATTCTTCCTGACGCGTCCATGAGCTGTCGTCAAAGTGGGCTCCATGGTCCCACGAGACCCACTGATTCATGTAAGCTTATTAACTAATAGTGCTTAATGAGGATCAGATGAGAGAAAGGTTGGATGCGGCAATATAATATTACTTTGGCAAAGGGAAGTGCGGTTTGACACAAAATTTAGTTATTTCTTAATTGTTTTTTTTCTTTTATGCAATTATTTGTAATACGTACGTGTTATTATGATTTATTTTTTTCCTTTTATAGGTTTTTTTAAATAAAATAAACAAATATAATTAATTAATTCATTTAAAAAAAACTTTTTTTATTTTTACCGGAATTTGTGGGTTGTCTTGTAAAATGCCCTCTTTGTCTACTGGTAAAATACATTTTTGATTTTGAGTAATGTAACGTTGTCAAACACATTGGACAATTTCAAACAAAAGCAATTGTTTCCGAAAACTTCGAGATAATCGCCCGTTGTATTGTTTCCGTTAACTCTGAGAATGATGGTCGCCCGACGCCACATATTTTTTTGAAGACTTTACTTACCGAGCTAGGAAAAAGGATCGCTATAGACGGAAGTTGTACGTGAATGTAATTTAAAACATTTTTTTACGGTATTTTATGATTAAAATCAATAAAGTATGAAATTCATATTGGTTGCATAGCAACATTAGGGGATATTCATTATTTTTTCACCCTTTAACGAACAGGTAAGGATAGTAACAAAACTGACAGTCAATGTCAATCGCCTACGTTTAGTAACAAAACCGACAGGTTAGACGTGACTTAAAAATCACTTTAGTCGGCCGGCCATCTTTATTGAAATTCCCCATTAGGAACATTGCCGGCAGGCGTCACAAACAACATTTCCGATGGAAATATTTCTGGGGATAGAATTATTGCCAACTATCGTAATCAGTTGTCAACACCACATCCAAATTGCGCACAGTTTTACGCATCAGTGTATAAGGCAGATTACACACCGCCCTCAATATTGTGATCAGCCCCCCGCGGCGCGTGCGAACACGCCTTTATTCCGAGTTACACCAATATAAAGGACATATTAGTGACGTAATGATGACCCAATTCACTTGTACAAATATAGCTTTTGCCTGCGACTTTGTCTGAGAACTTGTTAACTCTCCTACGCAAACGTTCACCCCCATTGCACGAAAACTTGCAAAAATCGGTATAAAAAATATTGGAATATTTTCCCCGGAAATAAATGTCACATATTATAGTTTAAGAAAAAAATAAGAAGAAATAAATACATTTATTTAACACTTTGTAGGATAAAAGACAAAAAATACAGACATAATGATTAAATGCTAAAATGGCTGCCACTCAGCTTTGTGTCACGAAATGGTGACACCTATTTCGCAGCGCTGATTTTCAGTGGCGCCTTGATGTTAATTCTATGTAACTAAACAAAAAGTAAAATTTAGTAAAATGAATAAAAATAAAAAAACACATATTACAATTTTATATAAGTAATTTAAACTAAAACATGCAGTAAAATGAAACATATTAGAGAGTGTATAAGTGTGTGTGTGTGTGTGCCGTGAACGGCACTATGCCTGTGAAACCTAATTCGTCCATGTTTCTGATTTTATTTTCACTGTTTTATTTTTTATTATGGAGGAGATTTTTTACCTACTAGGAAGACCCAACCCTGTTGTCATTTTGTACACGTTTTTTTATGAAATAAATCATTTTCATTTTCATAATTTAAAGTGGAAATCAGTGAAAATAAATGTATAAAAAACTCAAGCAATTAAATTGATAGGTAGTTAAATGCCAAATGCCAATGCCTAACGTTTATTTTTTTGATACTTTTTTGGTTATTTTTTAGACCCAGCCTTCAAAGTCGCACATCTGACCCGATCCCTTGACATAACTGCGCCTTAAATTATCATTAAATGCGATTGGGATGTATAAAAGAGACGAACAGGATACGGCCCAGAGGGGTACTTGCGATATACATTGAACGCGCGTTAAGACAAGTGAAAGTCGTTGTCCCATACAAAAAAAATACATTTGGGTCCACCTAACGTACGTAGGTATAAAACGTTACGCTATGGACCAGTGTGACCCCATTGAGTATTGGACACCTGCACATCTTTACCCACTTATATTAAAAACTGTTTCATATTCAGAACACGCACCTTTTCACACTTCAAGTACAAATTAAGCTATAAAAATAATGTAATACTCTACTTTACGGCCTTGTCCAGAAACATCCATTTCTTAGCCTCTTCCATACAACGATACGACTTTTATATATATAGACGGTTCACCCCTTTGGTTATTAGTTTACCGTTATATGTAAGCTAATAACTAAGTTACTAAATAATTAATTTAGTAATTGCACCAATTAGAGACAATATGGGTGATAAATATAAAAGTTAATTTGTCAATTATTCGTTAAAATTACCTACTTAATGAAGTTGTATCGTTATAAAATAACTTATTCCGTTAATGTAGCTTACTTACGGTTTAAAACAGTCTCTCTCACTTACTGGTCTGGAAGAAGTCCCTTGTCAATAAGACCGCGGGTTGCTATCTCGCGGGCAGGTTTTTTTTTAATAAGCATTTTGGTTTTTGATCCAAAACGAACCCACGAGGAATACAGGTGAACTTTAGTTCTTTAAATTATTATAAAACCTATAAGTTCTCAAAACTCAAGAGTACACTCACTTTAATGTTATACTCGTATAGGCGAAATTATATTGGTATCAAGGTGTATTATAAATTATAAATGCATTCATTGTAGAACAACCCCGTGCCCCGCAACCAATCACAGCGTTCGACAAAACGTTCTAAATTTAAATAGCCGAATTCTATTCGATAATTACCAACAACCAGTGCGCAGTTATAATGGTCTCACAATTAAAATAATTATATACAATACAATTTAATATAATATTTTATCTTCAAACGGTATTTTGTGAAATCACATGTTTTCTTACATAGTTTTCATGTACGGTAGTTTTCCAATTAGTGGTTATTTAACCTTTTATTGTTTGTTTATGACATATAACTTTTTTATACCATGACGATGGCAAACGAGCATAAGGCGCGGTAAGCTTACACCGTAGCTTATGAATGTTTGTGACTCCAGAGTAGGGTTTCTCGTACTCGAGCCTTCTCGAACTCGAGAAAACTCGAGAAATTTCGCTCGATTAGAGACGAGAAAAAAAAGCCGGCCAAGTGCGAGTCGGACTCGCGCATGAAAATCACGTTTGTTGTATGGGAGCCCCCTGTAGCCTAGTTGGTAGTGAACCCGCCTACAAAGCCGGAGGTCCCGGGTTCGAATCCCGGTAAGGGCATTTATTTGTGTGATGAGCACAAATATTTGTTCCTGAGTCATGGATGTTTTCTATGTATTTAAGTATAGATTTATCTATATAAGTATGTTTATCGTCGTCCAGTACCCATAGTACAAGCTTTGCTTAGTTTGGGACTAGGTCGATTTGTGTTAATAAAAAAAAAAAATATATATATATATACAGTCTGGTGACAGACGGACAGACAGACAGATGGACAGCGGAGTCTTAGTAATAGGGTCTTATTTGAGTACGGAGCCCAAAAAATTACCAGTACTCGAGAATTCTCGAGTTCTGAACGTGAATCGCGCCAGGCGTGCGTGCCAGATTACGCTGAGTCCTGGCGCGGCTGTTGCGCCAGGACCCCATCATCTTCATCCAGCGCACGCAGCGCCCCGTCGTAATCAAGTTCACCGGCCTTCCGGATCTGCAGCTTGAGACTTTCTCTTCTGTACGTTTGTCTAGCTTACGCTGAGTCCTGGGGCGGCTGCTGCGCCAGGACCTCATCATCTTCATCCAGCGCACGCAGCGCCCCGTCGTCATCAAGTTTACCGGCCTTCCGGATCTGCAGCTTGAGACTTTCTCTTCTGTACGTTTGTCTAGCTTACGCTGAGTCCTGGGACGGCTGCTGCGCCAGGACCTCATCATCTTCATCCAGCGCACGCAGCGCCCCGTCATCATCAAGTTCACCGGCCTTCCGGATCTGCAGCTTGAGACTTTCTCTTCTGTACGTTTGTCTAGCTTACGCTGAGTCCTGGCCCCGTAGCATGGATGGCGTTATCACGCGATAAGTGATAGGATAAGCGCGTCGTCTCATTCTATCGAACGGTGTCAGCCAGGGACGGCAGCTCTATCCTAACACTTATCGCGTGATAAAGCCATCCATTCTACGGGGCCTGGAACGGCTGCTGCGCCAGGACCTCATCATCTTCATCCAGCGCACGCAGCGCCCCGTCGTCATCAAGTTCACCGGCCTTTCGGATCTGCACTATTTTTCGCCTATACTCCCAAGTCACAGAGAAGTTTAATAAGAAAATAATCAACTGGGAAACCCTGATACCCTGGCACCGTCCCATCTAGCCTCCACGTCCTTGAGAGCAGGCGGGGCGGCGGTAGCGGCAGAAACCGCGAAGCGCCGTACATATGCTGGCCTCACAAACAACCACATATTTGCAGCCTTCGCGGTGGAAACTCTCGGCCCTTGGAGTCCGGACGCCCACAGGCTTTATAAAGCTATCAAAATGATGGAGAACTCGGCAGACTATAGGGCTGGCTACTTCCTCGGTCAACGCATAGGAATAACTATCCAACGAGGAAATGTGGCCAGCCTTATGGGCACCCTTCCCACAGGCAGCGACCTCGGGGAGTATATATATACTAGTTATTAGTTTTAAGTGTATAGGTTTAAGTTTTGTTTTTGTTAATTCATATCTTGCATAAAATTTCTTGGTAATAAAATCTATTTACAATCTGCTTACAGTGGGCCTTATAAGAAGGCTCAAAGTCACCCAAAGGGCAATGGAGAGGGCTATGCTGGGAGTTTCTCTGCGCGATCGCATCAGAACTGAGGCTATCCGCAGCAGAACCAAGGTAACCGATATAGCCCTCCGAATTGCTAAACTTAAGTGGCAGTGGGCGGGGCACATTGCACGCAGAGCCGATGGCCGTTGGGGCGGAAAGGTTCTCGAGTGGCGACCACGTAACGGAAGGCGCGGCGTGGGTAGGCCCCCCACAACCCAGGTAGCAAACTGACGTCAGCGACGTATAAGCGACGTCACTCATAGGTCATAGTAAGGTCGGTCATTTATTCGTCGAGAGCAGACGTGAAAGTGACGTCTATTTAGGGTCGGTACCATTATCGCCACAAAGTGGACGTTTTATTGACGTCAATTTAGGGTCTGTATCTGGACGTACCAAATTCATACCAAAGTGGACGTTTTATTGACGTCAATTTAGGGTCAGTATCTGGACGTACCACATACACCGCCAAGAGGACGTTTTACTGACGTCAATTTAGAGTCAGTATCTGGACGTACCACATTAGCCACCAAGAAGACGTTTTACTGACGTCAATTTAGGGTCAGTATCTGGACGTACCAAATTTATACCAAAGTATACGTTTTATTGACGTCAAATTAGGGTCAGTATCTGGACGTACCACATAAGCCGCCGAGTGGACGTTTTACTGACGTCTATTTGGGGTCAGTATCTGAACGTACCATATACGCCACCAAGAAGACGTTTTACTGACGTCAATTTAGGGTCTGTATCTGGACGTACCAAATTCATACCAAAGTGGACGTTTTATTGACGTCAATTTAGGGTCAGTATCTGGACGTACCACATACACCGCCAAGAGGACGTTTTACTGACGTCAATTTAGAGTCAGTATCTGGACGTACCACATTAGCCGCCGAGTGGACGTTTTACTGGCGTCTATTTGGGGTCGGTATCTGAACGTACCATATACGCCACCAAGAAGACGTTTTACTGACGTCAATTTAGGGTCAGTATCTGGACGTACCAAATTTATACCAAAGTATACGTTTTATTGACGTCAAATTAGGGTCAGTATCTGGACGTACCACATTAGCCGCCGAGTGGACGTTTTACTGACGTCAATTTAGAGTCAGTATCTGGACGTACCAGATTAGCCGCCGAGTGGACAATTTACTGACGTCTATTTGGGGTCAGTATCTAAACGTACCATATACGCCACCAAGAAGACGTTTTACTGACGTCAATTTAGGGTCAGTATCTGGACGTACCACATTAGCCGCCGAGTGGACGTTTTACTGACGTCTATTTGGGGTCAGTATCTGAACGTACCATATACGCCACCAAGAAGACGTTTTACTGACGTCAATTTAGGGTCAGTATCTGGACGTACCAAATTTATACCAAATTATACGTTTTATTGACGTCAAATTAGGGTCAGTATCTGGACGTACCACATTAGCCGCCGAGTGGACGTTTTACTGACGTCTATTTGGGGTCAGTATCTGAACGTACCATATACGCCACCAAGAAGACGTTTTACTGACGTCAATTTAGGGTCAGTATCTGGACGTACCAAATTTATACGAAAGTGGACGTTTTATTGCCGTCAAATTAGGGTCAGTATTTGGACGTACCCCAAGAGCCACCGAGTGGGCGTTTTACTGACGTTTATTTAAGGTCTGTATCTGGACGTACCAAATTTATACCAAAGTGGACGTTTTACTGACGTCTATTTATGGTCAGTAACTGGACGTACCACATACGCCGCCAAGAGGACGTTTTACTGACGTCTATATAGGGTCAGTATCTGGGCGTACCATATTCGCCACAAAGTGGACGTTTTACTGACGCCTATTTAGGGTCAGTATCTGGACGTACCATATTCGCCACAAAGTGGACGTTTTACTGACGTCTATTTAGGGTCAGTATCTGGCCGTACCAAATTCGTCCCAAAGTGGACGTTTTATTCATTTATTGCTTTATGTGGTTTACTGTACAACATTTGGTCGATTCAATTAATATCTGTATATCATGGCTTTAAGCTATTGAAGAAGACGACTAAAGAACGTCTTTGGGGCGTAGTCACCCCATGGTTGGGTTTAGGAAAGAAACAAATTAAGCTTCAATACAACATTTATTAGTGTAACATGGACCTAGGTGTACAATTGGGTATTTCACACATTTTAAAATATATAACTTGGCATTTCTCTATGGATCCTAAACCATCAAAATATCATAATGAATAAAATAGTAAATTCCAAAATTTTACCAAAATCATATTAGATGTGAGATGAAACATCAAAAATTTGAAAAAAATTGTATTTTTTCTTTATTCTCCATAAGTTAAATAAAAGGTACCAATCGAATACATATGCAAAAATAAATTGTATGACAAATACAGCAATATACCTACTTATTTTCACATACAATGGTTGGTTTGATAACTTGGCAACAATGCACCTTTATTGTTTTATTCTGTAAATAGTGTGTTACTTAGTGTTATGATTTTTCTACTACCTACACTTATACAACATGTAAAAGAAGGGTAAAACAAAACTCAACGGGTGATTTTACTCATTATATGAAATACAGAACTATATGAATGACTAGTTTAATCCATAATATTCAAGTTATTCAAGGCCAGTGTTATAGTAATAAAGTATATTAATAGTCAATACTAGGTAGGTGGGGTGGGGGTACACAACGGAGCTTGTGCCTCATCCCATGGCCGCATTATAGGGCAGTCCAACCATTGAACAAGCATACTCAGGATGCTGTTGGTACTGCGCATTGCATGGAATCCCGGCACGCCCGCCGCCGTGAACATGCCGGGCCAGATGAACTGCATTATAGCGAGGCAGACCCATCAGCATCTAAACATGAAAAACAAAAATCACTTTTTAACAATAGGGTATGCTGATGATATAGTTAATATGTGTGCCGACACTATTTAGAACACAACTATAACACTGTCAAAAGATGTGAAATACCTAGGAATAACTCTAGATGACACCAGACGAATTTCAAGCAAGATGTTTATTGATTTTAGGATTTGTTGTGTTGACAGCTAGAGACAAATGCAAGGTCCCTCACTCTTTTTATGCCCGTTCTTCTTGTGACAGAGGTTTTTTCCGAACCCTTTGGTGGTAATTTATCAACATTCATAGGTGGTATGCATGTAATATGTCTAAATTAAAGAATAAAGAACCTTGACTCTCAACACAGCACATCTTGGGAGCTCTAGCGACCACCAGCAGGATACAACACCACAGGAATATGGCAGGCTATAGGCATATTACTTAAATAATGAGAGAATCTTAGTCACAAGTTACCTGAACTTTCTGATGAAGTGCCTGCGGCTGCGGTTTCTACATGTTATTATAGATGTACTTCCTCTCTCTGCTACATTTTTCCAATATCTTCAATTAAAATCTTTCTCCATATCCATATCAATCTTTGTCCATATCAATTGGTAGGTAACTGAAACAAAATATATACTTATTTTTAAGCAGGAACTGGTATGAATTTAGACACGGTGGTGTAAGTAATATCATTATAGAAGAAAAAGAAGAAGAAAATAATTTATTAGCGTAAAGAAAAAACATATATAATCAAAATTAACTTTCTTAAATCTAAACAACGGTATGATATAAATTATATAA
The DNA here is from genome assembly GCA_963854355.1 of Epinotia brunnichana. Lineage (NCBI taxonomy): Eukaryota > Metazoa > Arthropoda > Insecta > Lepidoptera > Tortricidae > Epinotia > Epinotia brunnichana. The sequence continues at coordinate 3,596,534 of OY977962.1, read as the reverse complement.
ATAGAAATGAAACAACCTTATATGTAATCAACGGTATGATTAACTTTATATAGATCTAATTATGATTTTTACCACTTCTTTAAGATACCATAAAGTAAATATACTTACGTCAAAAGGATCTTCGCAGAAATAAATTATTAATTTTGCGAATATATATAGCCAAGCTGCTGAATCGTGAACTGAATTTCATCTTGCAAAGCACTATGTTATTATATTCATATTAAGTATTCGTTGACTGTAAAGCCGCGTCCGCTGCGCCATGTTTTCGTGGTTATTAAACGTCAAACATGTTTTGCCAATCAAAACAGTACCCTATTTGTTTGCCATTATGCCATCTTCAATTTTATGACGGCCATTTTGAACTACAGGTACATTATTAATATCTCTTGTTCTAAATCATTTAGAATCAGAAACTTGGTACGTCTAAATATTAATATATTGGTCAGGGAATTTAACTAAATAGCAGCGTTTTATCTAAAACGATTATTATTATGAAACTAATTACAGCTTAATATTTGAGAGTGGCATTGGAGTGGCAACACTGTTTGACAGATGACGTTGCGGCTCCTCATTGACTCGCTTCCAACTAACAAAATTCCTCTTGTATTATAAGCTTATATTATATTGCCAAAAAATATAGTCTTATAAAAGCCGTATTATCGCTAATAAGGGTGCGTTTGGGCGCAAATTATAAGGACTACTACCTTATACACAGGGCTTGAAATACCGTTAAAAAGTTGGTATCGTTACCACTGTGAGACATATTTAACGTTAAGTTGTATTTTAACGTTAAACCAGTACTGATACTTGTACTACTTTTTACCGGTAATAAAATGGTAATGTTACCGGCTGTCCAATGAGCTAACGTTAAGTCAAAGGTATCGGTAAATCATTTTTAACGGTATTAGGTAACGTTAATAGCAGCTTATTTGTCATTTGATTCACTGATAGATGCCATCGGTAGTAATCGAGTGTCACGTGCATGCGTCGCCGAGTGAGGAATTAAACCAAGTCATTAAAAAAATCTGCATTTATTTAATATTTTGTAAGTTGATTTTCACACAAAAGATTTAGTTTTGACGAGTCTTATTTGGTGACGATGGCCTGATGATGGAGTCAGGAGGTGGATAGTGAAACTCCTCAATATCTACTTGTACACCCCTCGAGTTATACGGGTAAGAAATACGAGATATAAGAACTTATCATATAACAGTCATAATATATACGCTCACTTTGTATAAGCTTGTTTAGTATAACGTTCACTGCATATAATGAACGAAAGGTATAATTTCAAATATATATTTTTATAAAGTATAAAGTTTTTTTCCGCTCTTTCATAAAAAAAAATAACCACGAAGTCGGTGGACTTCTAACCTATCCGCAGGGGTACGCAGACGACCTTGTGGTGACGGTGCGGGGTAACTGCCAAAGTACACTATCGTACCAAATGCAGAGAGCCCTAGACACTATTAACTGAAAATGAATTATCCATTAACGCGGACAAGACGGTTGTTGTGCCGTTCACAAACAAGAGAAAGCTCGATGGTCTGAGACCTCTGTATATGAACGGCAGAACACTTCCGTTCTCCTCCGAGGTCAAGTATCTGGGCGTTACAATCGACCAGAAACTGACCTGGAATCCGCACTTTAACGGAATTTTGCAGAAGGCTAAAGTAGCCCTCTCAATCTGCTGTCGTTTAGCGGGGAATAGATGGGATCTAAAACCCAAAATTGCCCCCTGGCTATACACGTCCATTGTGAGGCCGATGGTGTCATACGCCTCTGTGGTCTGGTACGACACAGAAAACAACAATAACTAAGCTCAGCAGTCTGCAACGGACTGCTTGCATTATCGTTACTGGAGCCATGTCAACCTCTCCAACAGCTGCTCTGGAAGCCGTGCTGAACCTGCCGCCCCTGGACCTCCACTTGGAAAAGGAGGCGAAGTCCAGCATGCTCAGAGTAGCGTCCGTAAGGAAAGGCAACTGGCTGTCCACAGCCTTGAGAACACTCAAGGACTCAGTATACGATATTCCTGTTTTAGGGATGCTACTTTACATAATGCCCCCAAAACTTTGCACGCAGATAAACTACTCTGTGGAACTCCTAAGGAGAGAGGACTGGTTGAACAGCCTCATAGATTGGAAACCAGGTAGCCTGAAGTGGTACACTGATGGCTCCAAATCCGGATCGGAGGTAGGATGCGGAATATATGGAGAGGCACCCAGGGCAGCGATCAGTCTGAACCTGGACAAGCACACTTCTATATTCCAGGCAGAGGTATACGCCATTCTAGAATGTGCGACAACGAATCTGCAAAGCGCCTTCCTCAATCATACTATTTATATCCACTCGGATAGCCAGGCGGCTCTCTTGGCTCTTACCTCTAACGTCACATCGTCGAGGCTGGTCGAGAACTACCGGGAACTATTGAATGACCTGGGTGCCAAAAACAAGGTAATTTTACGTTGGGTCCCAGGGCCCAGGTTGGGTATGCAGGTATCGAGGGAAATGAAAAGGCTGATGAGCTTGCACGAGCGGGGGCGAAGGGAACACACTGCGGACCAGAGCCGTTCTGTGGTATCCCTAAAAGTCTAACCAAGCTCACTCTAAAAGCCTATTGTTTCTACAAGACCATTCAAGCCTGGAGAGCTAACCCAGGACTGAAACATTCCAAGGCACTTCTGACGCCTTGGCGCTAAGTAGGAACCGCCTACGCATGCTGGTCAGGGTGCTTACTGGGCACTGCCGCCTAAATAAGCACATGCAAACGATAGGACTGTGTGACACAAGGCAGTGCAGATTCTGCTTTGAAGCAGAGGAGACGCCTACACACATCCTAACCGATTGCCCTTGCCTCATACGCAGTCGTAACTCCTTCTTGGGCAAACACATCATGTGCCCGGAGGAGATCAAATTTCTTGAGTTCAACAAAATCCTGCAATTCTTCGAGTTTGCAAGACTTGACCAAGAATTGTAGTAAGTGGCAATCACAATAGATCAGCGATGGTCACAGTGATATAAGGGCTTTGACAGCCCGAAAGCCACTACCAGAATAATAATAATAATAACCTATCCGCCATCCGAGTCGGTTTTGCCACGATAAGTCAATTTGTAATTGTAAGGTAGGTACTTTGAGCTGTTATATTACCTATATTTGCTGTCAACAGGCAAGTGCCATCAGCAAAATTGGAAAACTGAACAGTCTAAGAATATTATTACTTACACGTGTCATTCTCATATACGTATCCTGACCTTCCCAGCTCTTTATAAATTTGAAATTGCAAATTTTGTTATACCTGGCATACACGTTACGAGAAATCGTTATGATCGCACTGTGCCGTTTAAACTGCACCGATCAGACCTTTCATAACCGTTATTTTCGTGTAACGTTAACGTACGAAACAAAACGCTATACGTATAACGATACTTTGGTAAGCGCTATCCTATACTATTTAACTAGCAATATTTGTATTTTTATATGTATATATATATTTGCAATCACGTTCTCGGAAACGGCTTTAACGATTTCGATGAAATTTGGAATATATGTATTTACGGGGGCGAGAAATCGATCTAGATCTAGAAAATTCGTTTTCTCGAGATTTTCTCGCATAAAGATTTGTTAGTGCAATATGGTACGTAATTTCACCACGGCTGTCACCGCTTGATTAGACGAATGGTTATAACATTGGCTTACAACACCTTTGGCCGGGGGTTCAAATCCCAGCGAGGGAATCTTTCTTTTTGCTTTCCTTTTTTATAGAGAATGATTGTTCGTAGTATTAGAGCCGGGAAAAGCATGGGCATACGTTTTTTTATTGTTTATATATCTTTTTTGTTTTTAAACTATATATTAAAAACATGTTTTTTAGCTTCAACTGCTTAGCGTGCCTTCCAAAGCACGGAAGCGCTAATTTTAGTAACCACTCAAACAGGCGGTCACCATTCCAAGGACTGACCGCTGCCATCTTTGCTTAACCTGCATTATCGTTTCCGATTCGCAGGCACCACTGGGCTATGAACGCTTCGCTAGATGGTGCTCATCATTATCTGAAACTTAATTTAGGCATTAATAATGCCTTTCTTTAATTTTGTGATTCTAAATGTTAAGTTATGAATATTATTGTTAATAATATCGGCCGTAAAAAGGTCCAAAGTTGTGTTAGAGTAAGTATTGCGTGGTGTTGATCGTGTTAAGATGTTTTATAATCTTAACAAAAGACCAAGAGTTTTTAATACTGTATTTTAGATGGTTCAGCGGTTTAAGCGTGAAGCAACTGCGCTAAGAATGCAAAGAATGAAAAACCTATCGTTTTAACTGTACGGACGGTAGGCAACTAGGCAGACAAGACAACCAGAAAATGGTTAGATCTGGCAACGTCGCGCAATGCAATGCATGAATCCAGCGCCGGTGCCGGTGCACGCGCCAGTCGGCCAGTCATGCAAAATGCCTACCTGAGGAGCGGCAACAGCGCGTAGTTCATAACGTTATTTAAGTTTAACGCTATTACGATTTCGTTACGGTGAAGCATAACGTTGTCATTTCAGTATCAGACAAAGCATTATAAAATTATAAAATAACATTGCATTGAAAAACAAATTAAAAAGAAATGGATAGAGGAGGCCCCAACTTTAGTGTCATGCAGAAACTACGAGTCAAATACGGTCAAGAGCTTTCGCGCAGCCGAAAAGATGTCACAAGATGAAATATACATAGTGAACCGTTTTTTTTTTGAGTTTCGAGTGCTCGAATAAATGAAATTGAGTGAGATTTTAAACCTTTAAACTAATTTCTAAATAAAATCGATTATTGCTCCGGACTAATCGATTTCTATTCTCTCAATTGAAAAGATTCTGATTTTTTTGTACAAGTATACAATGAAACACAGCCTAACTAAAGTTTTTAGTACATTTAGTCAATCATGGTATTTCGAGAATGAGTTTATAAAGTACGGAAATATGTGACCATCCATTGTGATCATTCGTCAGAAATCGACCGCTCGGTTAAGTATAGACTGACACTGGCAACACTGCACTGCCTGCTTTTTTATCTTTCTTTCGCGGGTTTCGTTGGCTTCAAGTTGGCTTGGCTTCGTAAGTTAAGTTAAGTTCCAAGCTATAAAAAGAAGTAAAGTATGTACCACATCGTGCAGTTTTCCCCGGAAGATGGGGGCTCAGTATCCATCGTACATGAAAAATGGATAACACCAAGAAAAACTGAGGTACTATTATTATACTTATATCCGTGGCGCCATCAATGACTTGACTATGAGGCTTTGCTGGCGCCATGACATGATGGTGTTTCGTTTTGGTTTCTGGGTTGGTTGGTTTGTTATGGATTGTGGCACGTGTGTGTGTGTGCCGCTAAATGTAATAATGCCATGCTTATGGGGCTTGTAGACGGACTAGGCTATACTTTTCCGGAAATGTGTGGCCGGCAACCATATGCGTTTTGTCCTGGCATGGAAATAAGAGCAAGATGCCCATAGTTGCCGGCCACACATTTCGGTAAAAGTATAGCCCGTCTACAAGCCCCATCCTACCTTTATTTAATTCACGCAGTCCTATATACTTATTGCTTAACCATTAGTTTAACCTGACTTGTTGCATCACGTGTTTTTACAAGCTTTTATTTTACTTTCAATGTTTGTTTCGTTTGTTCGGGTCAAATCTTGCAAGCTAGACTTGAACCACTTCCCGGTGTCTGATTTAGCTGAATTTTGGTACACCTACGTAGCTTCGGTGACAATATAATAGTGGTATACTGTGGTATTATGGAGCGGAGTTGAAGATAGAGACGGAATGTGGACATTATGAACTTTAAACTACACATGCTCACTTTGGTCTCATTGGATTTGCAATAACAAAGTACAATCAGCATAAAACCTTTTAAAATATTTTTAACAGAAACATGTGTATTATGTAGGTGTACTGGCCGCCTGTAAAAGAGGCACGAGCATTTGATAAATTGCTGTGTAAAAATCCCACGCCGGACCCGAAATGGAAAACGTATCATATACAGAGAACTTTCTATGAAACTGGTAAGTTTTAAACTGTAGAATAGCTATAAAATACAACTCAAGTTTTCGAAATCCACATGAGGGGTAATTACTGTTATTAGCGTGAGGGAAAGGCAATGTTGCTTCAGCCTTGCATTTGTTATCTAAATTAGAGATATTGCATATCATCCGCACACTTATATCTTGCGATACTGACCTACACTTAAGGCAAAGGGCAGGTTTAAACGATGTACTTAACATACCTGTAAAACGCTAAATAATGATTGTTCCTAATTTCACTTACACGCCTATCCTATGCTGCATGTTGTTTTGTTATTAATAATCTTGTGATGTAAATTTGTGTGCATCTCTATCTCTATACACAGATGAATTAGAAAAAGCAAAAAAAAAATTGAAGCTTGTCGAAGTAACGTCGGATATTCAAACTGATGCTGACGAAGAAATGAAATCTGATTCGAGACCGAAGCGCCAGAGTACTAAATCGAAGAGATTAATATCATCATCAGACAATGATGATCATGATGAAAGTGGCTTAAATCATCCTCCGCCGCTTAAAAAACAGTTCTCTGAATGTAAGTCATTTCGATTAATAGATTTTATTTAAACTAAGCAACCTCAAAACTACCAAGAGTATTATGATTTTATTTTTTACCTTCTTTGACAGGTTTGATTTGCTTTACCTGTTTAAAACCATACACTTTTGTTTGCAGATATTAACTCGGCTTTCAATGATGAACTCAGCTCAAACGTTATTCAACAGGTTGTCCATGCCACACCAACAAAACATGCTGCTGGTAACTTAAAAAAGTTATTTTTATACATTACACACTTACGTTAATACTACCATATCTATCCATCTGCATTCTTTTTCTGTATTTTTTTTTCAATATTGATTTACCTAAGACTTAAGAGTTAACAGCATTCACAATAACAATTTTTTACAGGGTTTGAAGACAAAATTGTATCTCTTCTCTGTCAGATTAAGAAACAGAATCATGAAATATTGGCAATATTGAAGGAAAAAGAGTGCGAAGGAAATCTAAATAATGATTTTAAATTTCCTTTGAATTCATCAACTGACTTAATCCAGTTGGAATTGTTGTTGAAAGATCAAGAAAAGAAAAACAATTTGGTAAGTTGTATGTAAGCAAGCCTTAGTGCTAAGTAAGAACCGTCTTTGCATGTGGTAAGAGTGCTTACAGGGCACTGTGGCCTGAACAAGCATATGCAAACGATAGAACTGTGTGACACAAGGCAGTGCAGACTCTGCCTTGGAGCAGAGGAAACGCCTACACTCATCCTAACCGATTGCCTCATGTGCAGCTGTAACTCCATTCTGGGCAAACACATCATTTGCCTGGAGGAAATCAAATTTCTTGAGTTCAACAATAATTTCGTGATGTTTTGCCCTTTACCTGTCCTTGTCACAGTTGATCATATTTGTGAGGCACATCCCCCTCCCTCCCTATAGGGAACCGCTGAACCGATTTAGATGAAATTTGGCATAGAGATAGTTTGAGTCCCGGGAAAGGACATAGGATAGTTTTTATCCCGGAAATCATCCCCTAAAGGGGTGAAAGTTAGTATGGAGCTACCATATAAACGATTTCCACGCGGACGGAGTCGCGGGCAGAAGCTAGTTAGTCATATTTCCCTTAAATGACTGGAAAAGTCAGGATTGAACCTTTCCCGAATTTGGTAACCTCCGCCCAAACCTTCATGATACAACATTCTTAACCTTCTCACAAGTTATCGCACGGGAGTCGATTGGTCACGAAAATCTGTTGCTAGCTTGGGGGCTATTAATATCTAATTACTTGCAGAGGGACACCACAGGTACAGTCACCATCAGAAACATCTGAAAACTCAGGGTGGTCAAAAATATCTGACATGTACTTCTAACTTCTTAACCTTGTTCGCTCAGATGTTTTGATGGCGACTGTGTAAATAACAGTATTACAGAAACAAGAAAATATTTGCTCCTTTTAGAGCATACATAACTGGAGTAGCCTTTCAGTAACTTACCCCTTTGTTGAAAACCTTGCACCAATGTCACAAATGTGCAAAAAATCATATGTGTATGTGTGCATCAAAATGAGAATATGTTATTGTTTTTTTCAAGATGTGCGTAGGTAATGACACAGATTGTTCTGCATTTGTGTGTAAATGTTATTTCCTCACCTCCCCGCCAAATTTGACAGACTTCTGCACGAAAATACGCATACAAGGCTACTCCAGTTATGTATGCCCTAAGGGTACAATGATCCAACAATGACACATACCATTAAATGATGTGATTCGTGTGATGTAAAGTCGACAGACACCAAAGTGCTTTTCAGTCCCCATGGCTTTGACTCTGCAACTTATTATTTTATGTTTACAGATTGAATACTTGAGAAGAATTGGAGGGCGGGACTTGGCATTTAAAGTCTCAAGAGTTCTGAAATTTCTTTTAACTGATTGTTTTGCTTCGGAATTCAACTTTTATGGAAAACGCACAAATAAAAAACCTTTTTCGCAACTTCTGCTTTGTGCTGTTGTCATTGGTATGTACAATTTCTCACTTGTATATTAAAACCGGCCAAGTGCGAGTCGGACTCGCGCACGAAGGGCTCCGTACCATTATCTATAAAAACGGCAATAAAATCATGTCTGTTGTATGGGAGCCCCAGCCCAACTCGCACTTGGCCGGATTTTTAGTATCTGTTGTTATAGCGGCAACAGAAATACATAATCTGTGAAAATTTCAACTCTCTAGCTATCACGGTTCTTGAGATACAGCCTGGTGACAGACAGACGGACGGACGATCATCAATTGAAGGTAGAATTATATGACTGTATTTAGCCGGTAAAAATACGTGATGATTTACAGCCGGCATAAAAATCATTTGCCTATAATAGCAAAAGTATCGGACCAGACCGAGTAAAAATATCTGATACTCCACTAAATCAAAATTATGTGACATGATCAGATATTTTGCAGGGCTGCCCATAGTCATAATATGCTGGTGACTGTACAAGTTAGTCTAATTTTATACCCGGTTATTTTAATATTATAGCATTTTACACGCTTGGTAGTTTTTACCACCGTGACCAGTAGGTCAATCACGTAACGCATTGTATGCGCGTCTGACAGTAAAATCACAATCTAACTGTCATTTTTCCATATAAAATTGACATTTAGACCTTACAGACGCGCGTAAGAAAAGTTACGTGATCGACCCACTGATGCAAATTAGACCTTTTTCTTAGGTATATAGCCATTCTTCAAACTAGTCCTTACGATCCTAACACAAGGAACACATCTGAGTTTATACTACACACACAAGAGCTATGTACCCTACTGTACTGTAGTCAAGCGTGCGAGTGTAGATGTTGCGGGATGGGCCTCGGATAGTTATCCAAAAGACTCGAGCCTTTTAGCCCTTTTTTTAGAGTTCCGTAGCCAGAATCGCAAAAACGGACTGTAATTTCGACATGTGGACGGACATAATAAAGATGACAGATAAATTGATTTGTTATTTATTTACAGAAGCTATTAAGGTCTCAACTCCATCAACAACCACGGAGAAAAACGTCGAAGACTGCATCAAGGGTTGGTTAAAGCACGCCCCTGAGAGGGAAAAGAAGCGACTAACTCGCACTAAAGATGTCTGAAAGGAAACGGAAAACACGACTTGAGGTTGGTCGGCGTCAAATGCTGCGAAGGCTTAAAAGAGGACAAAGTTAACATTTTCAATGAAGTTCTTAAAAGCACCTGTAATCCATGTACCTCATTACAATCTTTTCATAATATAGCATCTACATCAAGTCACTGTTTTGAGACATCTATATCAACAACTTCATCAGATTTGACAGCTATATCGGTTACTAATGGAAATAGCAGTGACAGCGTTAGTGAATGTGAAGCCCTCATTACTTCAGCGGTTGAACCAGATATTTCTTGTGATCAAGTACCACCACCTGAAGTACACTATTCTTCATCTGAAAATATCCATGATTTGCCTTCTCAATTAAGGTACTGGGCCACCGTGCAACATAGTATCCCACATAATGCCATTGATAGCCTTTTAAAAATAATTTCTCCACTTTGTCCTAGTTTACCGAAGGACAGTAGAACTTTATTGAAAACCCCAATCCATTTAAATACTACTGAGTTAGACTCTGGTGAGATACTACATTTAGGTCTTCAAAATCAATTGAAAAAACAAATTAAATTATTAAGTAAAAATTCTTTAAAAGAAATAACCTTATCTTTCAATGTTGATGGCTTGCCCCTCTTTAAAAGTTCCAACACACAGCTATGGCCTATATTAGCATTAATAAAAAATTGTACTGGTGCAAAGCCGTTTGCAGTAACTTTGTTCTGTGGACAGACAAAGCCTTTACCTTTATCTAGTTTTTTGGACCCGTTTATTACAGAACTGGTTATTGTACTTAGGGATGGGCTTGATTTTGATGGAATTCATTATATCGTAAAGGTGCACAGTTTTGTTTGTGATGCACCAGCAAAAGCTTTTATTAAATGTATAAAATCACACGGTGGCTATTCGTCTTGTGATAAATGTGTTGAACCAGGAGAGTATGTCCAAGGTCGAATCATTTACAAAAACATCACTGCAAGTAAAAGAACAGATGCACAGTTTCGCACTCAATCTGATGAGGATCATCACGTAGGCGTTACGCCACTCTTGAGTCTTTCCGTAGATTTAGTGAAAACATTTCCAATTGATTACATGCATGCTGTCTGTCTGGGAGTCATGAGAAAATTGTTGAACATGTGGGTGGGTGGTAACTTATCAGTTCGTCTTCCAAGTCGTTCAGTGAATGTTATAACTGAAAAATTACTTTACTGTGCAAAATTTATACCAATTGATTTTAATAGACGCCCACGAGCACTAAGTGAACTTGCTCGCTGGAAGGCTACAGAATTTCGAACGTTCGTTTTATATACTGGACCAATTGTATTGAAAGATGTGCTTCCAAGTGCTCTTTATAAAAACTTCATGTTATTTCACTGTGCCATAACCATTCTTTGTTCAACCAAACACATAGAAAAATTGGAACTAATTTTGCGAACGAATTGTTAAAAATGTTTATAAACCATTCCAAAACTGTCTATGGCATGCAATTCTTGATATATAACGTGCATATGTTATGCCACATTCGTGATGATGTTGATTTATATGGTGCTTTAGATAATTATTCGGCATTCCCGTTTGAAAATTATCTAAATGTATTGAAACGTCTGGTTAGGTCGCCTAATAAGCCTTTGCAACAAATTGCAAAACGACTTGAAGAATATGATTTCATGTCAAAAAAACATTCTGTAGATGTTACAGCCTCGGTCTTTTACTATAACGGTTCCGGACCAGTTCCTACCAGTAACAATAACTATGAATACTTTAAAAAGCTGATTTACAAAGGTTTTTCGATGTACGTGTATGAACATCGCAGAAAAGATTGTTACTGTTATGTTAAAAACAAAGTTGTTGAAATACACAATATTATAAAATGCGCATCTAATGACGCAGAGTCTTTGTTCATTTACGGTAAAGAATTTATTACATATGAATCCTTTTATACTTACCCATACGATTCGGGAGTAAATAGCGTCTATGTTGTTTCAAATCTCTCTGACTTAAATATAATTCCAATAGAGCATTTTATAACCAAGTGTATATTAACTCCTCACGAAAGTAATAATTCATTTATTTGTTTTCCAATGCTACGCACATATGTAGATGATTAATGCCTTTAGTTGATGAGAAACTATAAGGCTACAATTTTATCATAATACGGGTGGGTACTAACTGTACATCCATGTAAACATAAATGTTACTTAATAATATAAGTAGATTATTTTTAAAATTATGCCCTTGTTTTATTTGTAAAATAAATATAGCACCCTAAACCACTCCATCAGCCGCCATCTGAAGACGTCTTGCTTGAGGCCGTAACGTCAGACGGCATTGGTGGGTACGTATCTAAATTACATCCCCATAAAATCACGTCAATATTGCGTAATAAAACACTACTTAAAGACGTCTAGAGGTCGTAACTTATGACGTCATTGGTGGGTACTAGATACGTCCCCATAAAATCACGTCAATATTACGTTACAACAACACTACCTGAAGACGTCTCCAGGCCATAACTTCAGACGTCATTGCTGGGTACTAGATACGTCCCCATAAAATCACGTCAATATTACGTTACAACAACACTACCTGAAGACGTCTCCAGGCCATAACTTCAGACGCCATTGGTGGGTACTAGATACGTCCCCATAAAATCACGTCAATATAACGTTACAACAACACTACCTGAAGACGTCTCCAGGCCATAACTTCAGACGTCATTGGTGGGTACTAGATACGTCCACATAAAAATCACGTCAATATTACGTTACAACAACACTACCTGAAGACGTCTTCAGGCCATAACTTCAGACGTCATTGGTGGGTACTAGATACGTCCCCATAACATCACGTCAATATTACGTTACAACAACACTACCTGAAGACGTCTCCAGGCCATAACTTCAGACGTCATTGGTGGGTACTAGATACGTCCCCATAAAATCACGTCAATATTACGTTACAACAACACTACCTGAAGACGTCTCCAGGCCATAACTTCAGACGTCATTGGTGGGTACTAGATACGTCCCCATAAAATCACGTCAATATTACGTTACAACAACACTACCTGAAGACGTCTCCAGGCCATAACTTCAGACGTCATTGGTGGGTACTAGATACGTCCCCATAAAATCACGTCAATATTACGTTACAACAACACTACCTGAAGACGTCTCCAGGCCATAACTTCAGACGTCATTGGTGGGTACTAGATACGTCGTCTCATTATTTAATATAGTTTCGAAAATACCTTGAAATGACGTTAAATAATGACCTTCGGAAGACGTTACTAGATTCTCTAAATATGACGTCTTTAAATGACGTCTCAGACCTGTGACATGTGGACGTCCCCTGAAAGATAAAAAGACGTCTCGTTTGACGTCATTTTCGTCATAAATGACTAAGAAAAGACGTCATTAATTCGTCAAAATGCTACTTGGGAAGGTGGACTGATGACCTGGTGAAGGTCGCGGGAGTCCGCTGGATGCGGGTGACGCAGGACCGGCCATTGTGGCACTCTTTGGGGGAGGCCTATGTCCAGCAGTGGACGTCTTTCGGCTGATATGATGATGATGATGTCCAGATGTCCGGCTACTCTCTTCTACAGGTTGCATTTCTCAACCGATTTTTGAGAATTGTCGTGAGCAGGTTCGATAATGATATCCTTTTTTTTTTGTCGAATCTGTTTTTGAATATTTTTTTTTAAGTCACACTCGCTGGTACTATAGCAGTTCATATCACAGAGCCACTTCTGCTATTTTTTTTTATACTCGTCGACTTTAATGTTTGAATTAAGAGTTCGTACACCAAACTAAATATAATCACATACTTTTATTCTATTGAGCTCCCAACTCAAACGAAACAGTTATTAATTAACTGTCACCAGTAATGTAATAAATTTGACCAATCACGTGGCGCCTTTACTGAACTACATATAATGAATTTGACCAATAGAACTTCGCTTAGATCGTAGAGTAATATACATCAACGAGCGTTGAGCCCAGGTGGGCTGCACTTCGTTTCAGCAAGTATCAAGTTTGTTTAATTAGTTCAGTTGTTTCGTAGAAAAAGTATTGTATACAATAATTAATTAACTTAGCTCTGAATTAATTAATTGCGCAGCGACCTCTCCTTCTCATTAATGAGGTTTTGTTACGTATAAGTTATAATTATAAGTTCTATTATTTTAAGATCTGTATCTCTGTCTGGGTGCCCTGAAAACCAGCACCTTTAGCATATATTGCTGCTGGCATATGCTGAGTGGTATCCATTTTGGTGCATTTGAGTTTATGAAACACACATGTGAAATTTCTTTGTGATACCAAATAAATATATTTCTTTCTTTTCTTTCTTTCAATATTTTTCGTGCCTTACATTATAATTCTCGTGCCTTACATTATAATTCTAGTGTCTTACATTATAATTCTCGTGCCTTACATTATAATTCTCGTGCCTTACAATATAATTCTCGTGCCTTACACTAATTGTGTAACTATTGTATAAAATACTATATTTAACCAGAGTATAAAAACATCATGTCTACTTACCAGTCACAACTGTCAGAAAATCAATGATTCCGCGGAACACATTGAAATGCGGATCAGAAGCGTCGAATAAAAACAGGCCTCTCGTATGCATCTGGGTCATACCAGTAAAAACCCCGGTTTTGTCACAAAAAGGCTGCAATGTCCGACCGCTTGCAATATTCAAATAGGGCCCCATTATGCGGGCTTGTTTCCACTGTTACACGAATTTTGACGGATGACGCCGACAAAATTTCCGCTCAGATCCAAACTGCGCTATACTAGGTAGCTGCGCAGAGTCATAAAATGAGATAATGGACATCTCTATTGCACTTTCTGTCGCACCAATCACAGCAGGTAAGTGCAAAAGAGCTGTCCTATTCCCACATTTCATGACCTCGCGCGCAGCGAGCGTTTGATAATTAGTACTGATAATTAATACTGACAGTGACCTGCCGTCCTAAGCAAAAAGGACGCATCTGACTATGACTTTCATTCAAAAAGAACGCATCTACGCATCTAACTACGAGTCTCATTCAAAAAGTCATCATCATTTCTGTGGGCGACAGAATGTAGTATCTTTATGAAAGACGAGCTCTGGTAAATTGAAAGCTGTTTCTAGATTCTCGTAAACCACGCCCTCAGAGTAAGTATATACATAGCCATTTCCATACTACCCATTTCTATACCCTACAAAAATGTTGCTGGGCGTTTTCGATTTATATTCACTCCAGAGGGGCAATCACGTAACGTTCCGAACGCGCGTCGGTACAATTTAACTGTCAATTTTTCATATAAAAAGTGACATTTAGACCTACCCGACGTTCGTACAATGCGTTACGTGATCGACCTACCAGTGAGGCGAAATTTCGGACTTATATCCTTAGCTAGTAGCATTTTGCGTGGTGATTCAGACTGTCCCGAATTAGTAGCTCAGTTGCCGCTTGTATGCTCCCTCGCCCTCTAGATTTAATGTTCGACCTCGTTGTCGACATTTACTAGCGGCGCCCGCAGCGCAAACGTTGTCTCCCAGAAAGTCCCCGCTTATTCGAGCTTTGCACTTTATAAACTCATTGCTTGAATCAGCACCAAACCTTGATATATTTACTAGCCGTCGGATAGATGTGTGTGATGAATGTTTGACGTTCTGCGAGACGATGGATGCACGACCGTCTTCTGTGTAGTTATTAGTTATTTCTTTTGTGTATTATTTTTTGTTTCTTATTGCCTGGATTTTTGCATTGGTACTACTGTAATGCTGTGAAATTGTATGTTATAAATAAATAGACGAGAGAGAGACTTGAAACTTTGTGTATGGACTTCTTATTACAGTAGAATCAAGAATGGGCAGAAAATCCACCGAGAGATGTCGGGGCTGTTCTAACCTCAATAAACCCCACTGTGAAGTTGCCGGGGTTCTCACTACCCAGAAGAGACTGGTGCCAGCTAAATCGACTACGGACCGGCTGTAGTCGCAGCCGAGCATACATGCACCAGTGTGGATGGAGAGACTCGCCGGCGTGCGAGTGCGGCGCCGCCGAGCAGAACATCACGCACATCATCAGTGCGTGCCCGCTCACCAAGTACAGCGGGCAACTGGAGGACTTGTTCACCAAGGAAAATGACGAGGCTATCCAATGGGTCCAGCAGATGAACATTAGATTATAAGAACGATTGAATTAGCCATACGAATAAATAAAGTACAGTACAAGAAAAGTAATTTTGGAAAAACCCACCTCTAAGTGGGTTAAATAGGGGTGCAAAGGTTGTATAGGGGAAACTCTTTTTTTGAGCTACTAATTTAAAACTTTATGAAAATACAAAAAATTTCGTTTTGCGTTGGAGGGGGTTAAATTTTTTTGTGACGGGTAAAAGTTTGTTGCTACAAAATTAAAACTTTATGAAAAGATTCCTTGTCAGAATACAAAAAAAATGGACCTACGATGTAAACGAGTATCACGCGAACGGAGTCGCGGGCAGAAGCTAGTAAATAAATTATTATTTAGGTACTGACGTCGTGTAGTGGAAACGCACCGCCCTATTACTGGGCATCGCTCGTTATCCGATTCCTTATAAATGCACTTGCTTACGATTAGACCAATCGTTTGTTACATGATTTTTATACGCCCATTAACCGGTTGCGCTAAAAAGTAGGGTATTATGTTATGAGGTAGAAATGGTTGAAACGCAACAGTGCGCAATGACAAGGCGGATGATTGATAGCCATAACATCAACATTTTATGAACGTATTGATTTAAAATTTCAATCAATCAATCAAAAAAAAAATTGTAAAAACAAGAGTAGGTACAGGAATGATGTTTACACAAAAATAACACCAACCTTGCTTTACCATAAAATGGCGTACAAATGTTTAAGAATATGTCATGTCATGTCATACATGTAGTTTTTTTCACAATTCTCACACATTATTTTTACTAAACGGGACTCAATCGCGTGTGATTACCTACTTTATTCAAGAATACTACAAACTTTCCACCCGTTTATTTGGGTAGGTACCTCAGAGCATAGAATACTACAGAGAGGACAAGCCGCCGGCGGCCGTGTCGCAGCTGTATGCTCAATGGGCATACACTGCCATACTGTGCACGCGTGCTGATCGCAGAGAATGTTACGTTTTTTCCCAAAATGCCTGATATGATGCGCGTTTATTGTCAAATAAGCGTGTAGGTATACAAGTGTGTGTGTTTTAGATGTGTGCGTGCTTTGTCTTGTCAATTACTTGGGCGTTGTGTGGGTTAATGTACTTGCGACAGGCTCACTCTATACAAATCGGCCGCCATGTCCGATCTCCTTATATTCATACATCTGTGGTAGGTACCTTCTTTTTTCGCGTCGAATTGTAAATAAAATAAAATATTGAAATATTTATTAATATTATAACCGAGTTTTCAGGAGCTAATTGAGTTTTCAGGAGCAAATTTTTCGATGTCTGTAAGTTTGTTGGATTTTGCATCTAGGTGATTATTTAATCGACAATGTATCCGTTCGACAGACAAAAATCAAAAATCTACCCAATAATATAATTTATTTTGCTGTTAATAAAATGACTGGACAACGTTATGTATTTGAAAATCTTTGAAATAGCAAATATAAGTTGAAAAGTGACGTTTTTCAAGTATTTTCGATCGTAAATGTAAGAATATTTTTTTTCTGTTGTCAACTACTTACCGAATTGTCAAGTTATAGAGAAT
The DNA here is from genome assembly GCA_963854355.1 of Epinotia brunnichana. Lineage (NCBI taxonomy): Eukaryota > Metazoa > Arthropoda > Insecta > Lepidoptera > Tortricidae > Epinotia > Epinotia brunnichana. The sequence continues at coordinate 3,579,131 of OY977962.1, read as the reverse complement.
AGAGGACAACACTCCAGCACACAACAATGACAACAATGATGATGAAGCACAATTTCCAGAATAAGCACAACCTACTTTCAGAATGCAGAATGGTTCATGAGAACTTAGGGCAAATTTTCATTCACATACTTCTTCTTTTTCTTTAAATTGCAGAGGACTTTCACAAAAAGGAATGACATTCTAATTCATCGCTGGTTCGTATAAGCGGTTCCGAAGATTAATCTCTACATATATACTACAACTTAGAAATGTTCATTTTCATTTCAAAGTTCAATATCTCAAAAACGGCTGAACTGATTTTAACAGTAAATTTATTATATACTGAGCAGAAACGTCCGCTAACGAAATTCTAAGTTTCGATCAAAATTTTTCGCCACGAGCCGGATTTGAATCCGCGACCTCTGGAATCCGTCCATTGCTCTTATCCAACTGAGCTACAGTGGGTCCCGCCTGTGAACTGATTTTGTTAAAACGTAGCTAAGAACCATCTCGATCACGTCAGCTCTCGGATGAAAAAAACCACATTAAAATCTGTCCATTCGTTTCACACGCAGGAACACGTAGCAGGAGCTACGATGCCACAGACAGACACACACACAGACACACAGACACGTCAAACTTATAACACCCCTCTTTTTCCGTCGGGGGTTAAAAATGACAAAGCTTTTAAACTTTTAGTAGGTAGGTAGTGAGTGACCGCTCGAAGCAGACAAGACGGTCCGTTTCAAATGTTTATAACTATATTTGTTTCTGAATCCTAGATGTTGTCTGTCTATTGAAGCATTTTTTTTTATGAGCCTATTGTGTGTCCCACTGCTGGGCGAAGGCCTCTCCCCGTGATCTCCATGGGTCCCTACTAGATGCCTCTTCCGCCCAATTGCTGAGGAATACATCCAGGTCGTCCCGCCACCTCCGTCTAGGTCGGCCCCGTCTGCGTCGCCCGTCATGTGGCACCCACTTGTTAGCTATGCTAGCCCACCTATCTGGATGCATGCGACAGACGTGACCGGCCCAGTCCCACTTGAGCCTGGCAGTTCTACACCCACATCAGCTATGCGTGTATTGGAGCGCAGTGTACCTAGTGTTTCGGACCCGATCCGTCCTTTTGACACCTAGAATACTGCGCTCCATAGCGCGTTGGCAAACCTTCAATTTGGACTTCTGGCTCTCAGTGAGTGACCATGTTTGGGCACCGTAGGTTAGGACAGGTAAAATACCACAGATGTATGAATATAAGGAGATCGGACATGGCGGCCGATTTGTATAGAGTGAGCCTGTCGCAAGTACATTAACCCACACAACGCCCAAGTAATTGACAAGACAAAGCACGCACACATCTATAACACACACACTTGTATACCTACACGCTTATTTGACAATAAACGCGCATCATATCAGACATTTTGGGAAAAAACGTAATATTCTCTGCGATCAGCACGCGTGCACAGTATGGCAGTTTATGCCCATTGAGCATACAGCTGTGACACGGCCGCCGGCGGCTTGTCCTCTCTCTAGTATTCTATGCTCTGAGTAAAATACACATGTCGACGAGTTTCCGCTTATTTAGTGTTAGAGGAAGGTTGCCCTTCATTAGCTCCTTTATGGACCAGTAGCTCTTCCTTGTCTTGCCTGTTGCTGAAAGAGACTAGCTGGCCCAAGTAAATGTACTCGTCGACATAATGCATGATATGCCCGTCAACCTCGACCCTACGTCTCGTGCTGTTGGTCACCACCTGAGTCTTTGACCGATTCATTTTTAGTCCAATTGAAGCATTTATATCTATTAAATAATCGGCGTCTAGTACCTACCTGAATATAAGGAGATCGGACATGCCGGCCGATTTGTATTGAGTACGCCGGTCGCAAGAAGGTACATTAACCCACACAAAGCCCAAGTAATTGACAAGACAAAGCACGCACACATCTAAAACACACACACTTGTATACCTACGCTCTTATTGGACAATACACGCGCATTATATCAAACGTTATATTCTCTGCGATCAGCACGCGTGCACAGTATGGCAGAGTATGCCCATTGAGCTAACAACTGCGACGCGGCCGCAGGCGGCTTGTCCTCTCTCTAGTATTCTATGCTCTGAGTCTAGTTTACCCATAACACAACCCTTGTTGTACAGTTGCCATCACATACATCGGAGCAAACAAGCACGTCACAAACATCGGAACACACCTCTATTTTCAAGGCATTAGGATGCACGTGCCGATATTTTTGAACACATATAGTGTACCGATGTATGTGATGGCGGCGACTGTACGATGGGACTAGTTCGATTTGTGCAGGAATTTCCCCTAATATTTTCTTTATATAAAAGCTGCGTCCTGACAGACGTCTTCTTTTTAAGTACAACATTACATACATACATACTTATAATCACGCCTCTTTCCCAGAAGGGTAGGCAGAGATCACGGATCTCCATTTCCTACGATCCTGACAAACCACTTTCGCTTCACTCACTTTCATAACATTTCTCATACACGCTCGTCGGTTTAGGGTAGGTACTTTTGATCTGGCCTTTTTGTAAGATTTCTCCAATTTGATCGGAGAACGTTCGCCTAGGTCTTCCCCTTCCAACGTGCCCTTCCACTCTTTTTATAAATACTCTCTTCGTTAATCTTCTTTCATTCATCCTCTCTACATGCCCAAACCACCTTTACATACCCTTCTCAATGTTCGTGACTATTATATCTCCATCCATTTCACACTTATCTCTTATCACACTGTTTCTGACTCTATCACTCAATTTCACTCCACTCACAACATTACATTACATTAGTAGGTATATAATAGACAACATTACATTAGTATAGAATAGCCTATACTTACCACCTGTCCTGTCTATGATAATCACAAAACTACCCTACATACGTGGCGCCACACCAAAAGCCACAAAAACCGATAAACGCCAACAATTTACCGATTTTTAGAAAAACAAAAATGACACGTTTCGTCCGAAACTTCAAAAATTATGCGCGGTCGGACTATAATTTTGAACTATAATTCGTTCGCTTTTTGTTTGTTTGCGCGTAATTACGGTTCGGATCTTTCCGGTTTTTTTGACGGGATTTTGGGACACAATTTGAGGTGATGTCACTCGGGTTGTGTTTTTGAAAAGTTCATAGTTTGATTGTGTAGTCCGGTCAGTTCATGTTTGCAAGGACGACAAGTAATTTTACTACGTGTTAATCGGAATTGACATGAGAGACTTCACTCTGTTATTACAACAACATCTTATCGACATTAGTCCGCAATAAATAAATAATTGAAAAAAAGCGTCGATACGGGGAAGCGTGGCATTGAGCGGTCGAGCTTAGACGAACTATTACGTTGCGCGTGGCGCCGTTAACTTCAGTGAAGGACAATGGGGAACGGATACATATACTGATTCTACAATAAATATATTTTTATTTTCATATTTACGTTACATGATATCAGATAGTTTTGAAGTTAGGAAATCGGAATGTAGAACAAACGATTATTAGGAAATTCGTACACTAGTACAATAAAATTGTAATTGTTCTTTAGACTTGATTTCTAGATTGTCCAAACATACTGCTAAGTAGCAAAGGTGTAGGTATCATATCAGTGATTATGAGGTACCTACACGTAAGTTTTTTTTTGAAGCTGATGATAAAATGAAGCTATAGTGGTTTCTTTTCGAATTCCTGCAGTTTATATGGTTCTATAACGGTGGAATGTAGTAAGTGGTAGTTAGTTCACGCATATGAACTCGAAGTGTCTGGTGTCGGTCCATCTGTCGCTGCGCTTTGCGGTCTGACGTGCGCAGTGACATCTTGCGAGTACAGTCCACCGCAAAAACGCATTTAAAACATCGTGAGTGAATGTGCACAAATCAGCATCATCCTCCATTTTCCCGGTTGTACCATCGGCCAAAGCCAGAGTCGACCAGATTCAAAACAGAATCGCTTGTAATGCTATACGGCTGGAACCAAAATGTCCCTTTAAGGTGGTCGACTCTGGCTTTGGCCGATAGTACCCTAAAGGAGTCCGGGGTTCGCTTTGGCATTTAAACCCAAGATTTAACGTAGGCAGTAAGTTTTACGACAGCGACTGCAGATGACCTTCCAGCCCATAAGGAAAACTAGATTTAGTTTTGTTGCGATTAGACCGGTTGCCTCACGATGTTTTCATTCAGCGAAAAGCTACTGTTAAATATATCTATGCATATAACGGAGGCAAATTTCAGAGTCCAATATTTCAAAAACGGCTAAACCGATTTTGTTGAAACGTAGCTAAAACCATCTCGATGACGTCAGATTTCGGATATAAAAAACCGCATTCAAATCGGTCCATTCGCTTAGGTGCTACGATGCCACATACAGACACACAGACACGTCAAACTATTGACGCAGCTGAAAAGTCTGCAACTTTTTTCTGGTGCTAAGGAAGGTTATTCCTATCACCAAAAAAAATTATCAGGCACTTCTAAAACTTTCATCCATTCCCCATTGAATAACACGTGAAGCACTTTTGTGCTCGATTGTACTCACGCGTCGTGTGACAGATGCATACAGTACAACTAATTATTGGCAGACGATAATTACCGATGAGAAAAGCCACATATTCAGACAGTGTTTATTACATCGAGATAGAGTTCAATTTCGCTTGGCTGTTTTTTTAATATTAAGCTGGCCTTAAGTGTCATCGATCCTCTATTATGTGCACATGACAGTCTTAAATCTATAACAATAAGGTTGAAATTCGGCCGGCCAGTGTCAAAGGTTTTCTTTAAGATGGTCGTAAGTGCCTTTGATTATGTTTAAGGTTACGCCATTTTGAAATGTTATACTAAGACTAAGGCTACGCCGCGGTTTTGCTTGACATGTGGTAAATAAAGGTTGTGAATGGTTTATACTTTTGAATAAGTAAGTAGTAAGTTTTTTTAAGTTGGTTGTATTGTAAGTTTCTCGCCTTATAGAGACACCGTTAGCTTTCCGTCCAAAAATGACGTAGGTATGTCTGTTTGAAACTTGACGAAAAATCAACCCGGAGCAAAACATCAAGGGGCTGTTTTTGAACTTTTTGATAATATAATAGCAAAAAATGACATAGCAATGGGTTTTGGCGGTTAGATGTAACATGCTGTCACGTAGGTTTGCACGCTGTGACGGGAATGTCAAAAATACTCATTTTAAGGCTTTTTGTCAATCCTTTTACACGTGCAGCCTATGGACGAACTACACTAAAAAGTCGCTCAATGCCCTGCGTGTCCAGTATAACAACGGCTTCAGAGGGTTGATGGGACTGTCACGGTACTGCAGCGCATCTGGGATGTTCGCAGAGGCACGGGTCGACGGTTTCAGTGCCATTATATTATAAGAAACAGATCCGCATCCCTCATGCATCGTGTGCGTGATAGTTCCAACAGCCTTCTTCAGCTGATCTGGAACAGTCCGGCTTCCGCAGTGTGGAGACACTGGAACACCCTGCACATGGGCTCAAGAGGTTCAGTGTATAATTTAATGTAATATGTAGGTATGTTCTTAGAGTAGTATGTAATTATTTTGTGAAATTTGTAATTTTTATTATGACATTTAATTCAAACTCTTTGCCTTAACATAGTTCTATAAGTTTTTATTGTTACTCACATAATATGGCCATAGTCTGAAATAAATAATTTGAATTGAATTGAATTGAATGAATGAGGTATTCCCGAAGGGCTACGGTATCATCAAACCAGCCGAAAGACGTCCACTGCTGGACATAGGCCTCCCCGAAGGAGTGCCAAAGTGACCGGTCCTGCGCCACCCGCATCCAGCAGACTCCCGCGACCTTTACCAGGTCATCAGTCCACCTTGTGATGGGGGGGCTAGCCACGCCGCGCCTTCTGGTACGTGGTCATCATTCAAGAACCTTTCCGCCCCAACGGCCATCGGTTCTACGTGCCCCGCCCACTGCCACTTAAGTTTAGCGATTCGGAGGGCAATATCGGTTACCTTGGTTCTGCTGCGGTATGTGGTTCTTCAAAAAATGACTGTACCTACCTATAAATTCTTAAAGGGTTTCGCCTCTGCGCAGACCCGTTGACACATACAACAAAAGATTCTGCAAATTAGACATATTTGGAAATAGTGTTAGTGTTTATAAAAAACGAATCATCGACATACTAACATCTAAGCACTAATTGTTAATATATTTAAACGATTCGATATGATAAATAAAATGTATAGATCTATAAAGGATTTAGTCACCTTTATGTTAAAAAAAATAAATAAAAAAAAAATAAAAAAAGGGTCGGCCGCGCGCATGTAACACCCCTGGAGTTGCAAGCGCCTACGGTAACCACTTACCATCAGGTGGGACATAAGCTTGTTTGCCACCGAGGTGGTATAAAAAAAATGTCAAGCCGGTGTTAATCGGCTTTTATGGGCGCTACTCCGCCACTGCTAGCTAGGTATGATTACCAGCAAAATAAAACCATTCAAATCGGTCCATTAGTTTAGGACATACAATGCCACAGGCAGACACACAGACAGACACAGACACGTCAAACTTATACTTATAACACCCCTCTTTTCGTCGGGGGTTAAAAAAGAGGATCAATCAAAGGCGACAGCCGGGCTCATACAAATTAACATAATAATACGGTAGCCTAGTGGTTCAGGCATGCGGCTGTCAACTCGGCTCGTACCAATGAGTTTTTCGGAACTTATGTACGGAATATTTACCGTTAGCTTTTCGGTGAAGGAAAAACATCGTGAGGAAACCGGTCTAATACCAATAAGGTCTAGTTTTCCCTCTGGGTTGGAAGGTCAGATGGCAGTCGCTTTCGTTAAAACTAGTGCATATGCCAAATCTTGGGATTAGGTGTCAAAGCGGACCCCGGGCTCCTTTAGTCGCCTCCATGCTAAGGCGAGTGCGCAGCAGCAGCAACGGTCTTCTCGGGGCGTTGGCTGAAAGACTCGACTGCCCGATGATGAAGTTTTGGGTTGAGGTGGCTATAGGGAGAGTTAAGTAGCCTTGGTGTTCTCTTCACTCTCTCAATAGCCAACTCTCGTTCTAACCTAAACCTAAGAATTTTATGTATTTTTTAAAGCTTTTATTTTCTTACTTTATTTTATTTTTTGTTCCCAAGACTAACATAACACGTAAGATTTTACTAACAAAACTATGGATCTGTATGGTCTGAAATAAATGTTTTTTATTTTTATTTTATTTAGGGGCACAACCGGGAATAATAACGCTAGGAGGATGATATGACGTCACGTCATTATCTTCGTAATAAACCGTTTGTATGGCAAATCACGTAAATTGTTATTCGGTCATTAAATACCTACTGCTTTAAATAAGGTAGGTACATAGTTGTCTTACAACTATGAATTAAGTATGCCGTTTTAAAATCAGAAGCAAACTACGTTTGTATGGAGAGCCGATTTGAGATGAGAAGATGTCCGGCTGCTCTCCTCTACAGGTCGCATTTCTTCATTTTTCTGGTGACTTTTAGGGTTCCGTAGCCAAATGGCAAAAAACGGAACCCTTATAGATTCGTTATGTCTGTATGTCTGTCCGTCCGTATGTCACAGCCACTTTTTTCCGAAAATATAGGACCTATACTGTTGAAATTTGGTGAGTTGGTATTCTGTGAACCGCATTAAGATTTTTACACAAAAATAGAAAAAAAAAACATTAAGTTTTGGGGGTTCCGCATACTCCGAACTGAAACTCAAATTTTTTTTTTATCAAACCCATACGTGTGGGGTATCTATGGATAGGTCTTCAAAAATGATATTGAGGTTTTTAATATAATTTTTTTCTAAACTGAACAGTTTGCGCGAGAAACACTTCCAAAGTGGTAAAATGTGTCCCCCCCCCCCCCTGTAACTTCTAAAATAAGAGAATGATAAAACTAAAAAAAATATATGAATTACCATGCAAACTTCCAACGTAAATTGGTTTGAACGAAATCAAGTAAGTAGTTTTTTTTAATACTTCATAAATCGTAAAAAGCAAATTTTTTAACGGAACCCTTCATGTGCGAGTCTGACTCGCACTTGGCCGCTTTTTTTTAGCAGGTTCAATAATAATAGTTTCTTTTGTCAATTCAGTTTTTAGAAAAAAAAAAACAAAAACTGGCAAGTGGCAGAGCACATGGTAAACATTTTGAATCAAAGTTAAACTGTAAAACATTTCAACAGGAAAAAAACTATTTCAATCCCCCTCGCTGCAAATGAAAAATCCTCCAAAACAATACAAGTAACGAATCTCGAAAAACAATGGACGAACAATGGCGACTTTGAGTACCGAGCACGAAAAAAACTACTTTAATAATGTACAAATTTAAAACAAAAGCAACTCTAAAACAAAACTGTTATGGTTCTCATTGAATTGATGTAAGAATTAAAGTTACGACGATCCTATTTTACCGTTTTGAATATTCGAAATTCGAAAGCATTTGAGCGCAGTTTTGTTCTTAAAAAGGAAAATGATAATTTTGCAAGTAGTTGAGTAAGCTGTTTTGTGTTTTATATGGATGCTAATTAGGTTGAAATTACGATGGTTTGAAGTTGGGAATTAGTATGTTTTGGATTTGACAGTATTGAGGGCTTTCCAGAGCCTTCGAGGGTATTAAGAGTGCTTCAGTTCACTGGTTTAGTTTTCGATGAAGAAGATTAGAACTGTGCGACTTTAAACGATTTAAAACGCATTTTACTTTGAAAATTACGGGTTTTTGGAAGACTTTTCAGTTGGAATTATTTTCTTTAATGTTGCATTTGGATATTTTCGTATAATGTTCACTAAATAATTCAATATTCAGCATCCAAATAATACCGCCAAAATACGGAGATAAAAAATATGTAGCCCCGTTTTGTATCTACATTGTACGAGTACATATATCATACCTAAAAACAATAAAGCCAGCCAATCATTAGTAGTTAGAGGAAAAATCTGTGAGGTTGTAGCTTTGTGAGTTTATAAGTTTGTATGTAATGGCTAATCTCAGGAACCCATGAACGGATTTCAAAAATTCTTTCCCCTGCATGTAGAATGGACTTACTGGATGGTTATAGCCGTTATAGGGCTATATTTCATCCCGTGGCTCCGCCTGAATTCTTAACCCAAAAGAGTGTCATAAGTTTTACGTGTCTGTGTGTCTGTCTGTGGTATCGTCGCTCCTAAACGAATGGACCGATTTAAATGCGGTCTTTCATATCCGAAAGCTGACGTGATCGAGATGGTTCTTAGCTACTTTTTATCAAAATCGGTTAAGCCGTTTTTGAGATATTGAACTTAAAAATTAAAATGTCGGGGGTTTTTCAACTTTCTGAGTTGTTTTTATTAAAAAGGGAATTTCATATATACAACGTATTTACCTCTTTTTTAGGGTTCCGTAGCCAAATGGCAAAAAACGGAACCTTTATAGATTCGTCATGTCTGTCTGTCTGTCCGTCCGTATGTCACAGCCATTTTTTCCGAAACCATAAGAGCTATACTGTTGAAACTTGGTATGTAGATGTATTCTGTAAACCGCATTAAGATTTTTACACGAAAATATAAAAAAACCAATAAATTTTGGGGTTCCCCATACTAAGAACTGAAACTCAAAAAAATTTTTTTCATCAAACCCATACGTGTGGGGTATCTATGGATAGGTCTTCAAAAATTATATTGAGGTTTCTAACATCATTTTTTTCTAAACTGAATAGTTTGCGCGAGAGACACTTCCAAAGTGGTAAAATGTGTGTCCCCCTGTAACTTCTAAAATAAGAAAATAATAAATCTAAAAAAAATATATGATGTACATTACCATGCAAACTTTCAACGAAAATTGGTTTGAACGAGACCTAGTTAGTAGTTTTTTTTTTAATACGACATAAATCGTAAAAAGCAATTTATTTAATGGAACCCTTCATGTGCGAGTCCGACTCGCACTTGGCCGCTTTTTTATTACATTGTTGACTTTACTTATAATACAAATTATCAGTCATCGCGGTAAATGCTACTATTATTCTTGCTAATTAATTATAATAACAGTGTAAATCAAGCGCCACTGCTAAGTGGCTAGTAATAATTGTTTATAATACGAGTTAATATTGAAGTAATGAAGATTAAGTATTTTTTAACAAATCATTTACGTTTATACTCGTACTAATTACCTGTTATTTACATTATAATTATATTTGTAACTTGTTTGTAGTGTTAAGGATGACTCACACTAAAACGGGCCGTGTCCGGCCCGGGCCGTTTTCTAAGAAAAACGACGGCGTTTTTGCGCGGCCAAGCCATACCCAAGTCCGGCCGAGCTATGGCCGGGCCGTGCCGACACCGAGCCGCTTCCGAGCCTCGTCCGTCGCTCGGCCGCGCAAAAACGCCGTCGTTTTTCCTAGAAAACGGCCCGGGCCGGACACGGCCCGTTCTAGCGTGAGTCATCCTTTAATTGGAATCGTATTAAAACTGACGTTGCTAAACAATAATAATTGTATTGAATTTGTAATATTAACAGCACATGGACGAAATTATAGAAAATACGGAGAAAACGAATTTCCCGAGACACTTATTATATCGATTATATTCCAAATTAAATCGAAATCGTTAGAACCGTTTTCGAGAACGTGAGTACAAATATATCATCATCATCATCATTGTCAGCCTGTAATCGCCCACTAATGACCTGGTAAAGGTCGCGGGAGACCGCTGGATGGGGGTGGCGCAGGACCGGCCATTGTGGCACTCTTTGGGGGGGGGGCTATGCCCAGCAGTGGACGTCTTTCGGCTGATATGATGATGAATCGCCCACTGCTGAGCATAGGCCTCTCTTCGAGCACGCCACCCGTCCCTATCCTGAGCTAATCTTATCCAAAAGTGATACGCGATCTTCCTAATATCGTCCACCCATCGAGCTGGTGGACAGCCGACGCTCCTTTTACCTAGAAGTGGCCACCAATCTGACACCTTTTTGGTCCACCTACCATCATTCTGCCTAATGGTATCTCCAACGTCGCGCACCTTAGTGGCTTAATGCGACGTCGGATCTCAAACAAACTAAACTACAAGAGAAATATATACTATACGTTATATAAACACAAATATATACATGTAGAATTTGTATGTTTAATAGCAAGTAGGTATAGAAATATGACATATAATACCTACCTATTATGAAAAAAAGAGTATTCAGCCAGTTGCCATGTTATTTTTAACCGTTTATATTTGAGTTACCGCGCTTGGGAATAATAATAACGGAGTGATAATAATTTACTTTAAAAACAATGTTTATACCGACTTCAATTCAGTAACTTATATACTTTACCAAGCCACATAGGTACATTGTAAATTTCCACATTTCCATTCCAATTTACCACATGAACTGCTCTCCGAGAGCAAATGCATTGATTATTGCAGAAAAAACCCAAGTCGCTAATAGCGACTCGCTATGTGGGCTGATAATATTTGAGGAGTTCCGCCGATTCCTCGAGGATTTCTGAATTAATATTAAATTAATTATTCGCTACTTCAACGGAATCATGTCAGAATCTTTGACGTAGGTACTTTACATCTTTGAGGAGTTCCATAAGACATCATGGTCTTCATCATCAGTTAAATACACGAGTTATAATAGAAAGAAAATATCGAAATCTCTGCATTTGAGGGTTGCCCTCTATTTCCCTGGGATCCCAGCATCAGATCCTGACTTCGTGTCACTGGGAACACATCAGGAGAAAACTCTATCGATTAAAAAATGAATTTTGGAAATCGGTCCAAAATTGAAGGAGAAATCTGTGTACATATAAAATTAATAAATACATACAGAGTGGAACATATATAACCTCGTTTTTTGAAGTTGGTTAAAAATTAAGAAACACATTAAAATTATTTGGTGTTCATTATATATTAAAATTTTGTGACACTAGCAAAAGAAATACGTCCCACTAAAACATGCAAGAGAGCCTTAATTACTTCTCCTGTCATTTTATTGAAAAGTAGTATAGGAAAAAAATACATTAGGAAATAATTTATAATACCCATATTGTTTCTGTGTAAAGGAAATATCACCATTAAAATAATTACCTAGAGACAAAATCCAAGAAAATGTCAGACAAAAAAGACTTAATTAGCTCCTGAAAAGTCTGAAATGATATATTTTCTCTATAATACTTATTCAGACTAAGAGCCATTCTAAGCAACTTAAGCATACTTAAACATAAAATGCCTTATAATACACTTCGACTATTGTATATGGCCATGGCTGACTCGATAATAAATTATGGAATATCTTGTTATGGAAGAACCTATAAAACTTACCTACAGCAAATATACAATATACAAATAAGAATGTTGAAAACCATTGTACCGCTCAAAATTAAATACCAGTTTAAAAGTAATTATGATAATTTATTCCAGCACTGTAAAGTATTAAATGTATTTGATAAAGCCAAAATGGCCGTTATAATAGAATATAGCCATAACCTGGATAAACTAATTAGGTATAAAAGACCCGCTCCATTTCGTGTACTAGACAAAAGTAAGAACTTCACTGTACCAAAAAGTACTAACATATATGGACAAAGAGTATGGTCCAGTCACTTACCGCATATCCTAAATAGTTTACCCAGTGAGGTTATAGGTATTATAGAGAATAAACAACAGAAGATCAAATGTACCCTGAAGAAGATCATGTGTGATAAGTAAAATAATAGAAAATAAATAAATAAATACTGTTATGCGAACACTTATATTATATAAATAAGTTAAGTTATATAGATTAAACTTAGAAATGTGATAGATATTAGCTAAGCTTAGCAAATAATCTCAAAAAATTGAGATTGTGCTAAGCAATTAGTAGACATACTTGTAACAATTAAAAATGCAATAAACAGTTTAAATTTTTTTTTTTTTTTTAATAAATCATAGGTACGAAAAAAGACTATGATGATACTACTACTGATGCTTCATCCAAATATATTAGGTAGGTATATAATTACTTCCGAGTGGAAAGTTTGCAGGATTCTTGAATAAAGAAAGGATCTCAGAATAACGTTCTAAAATGAAATACACAACAAACACGTACTTACGCTATCATTAATGAATGTTTACAAAACCGTATTTGTCCTTGAGTATTACGCTTTTTAGCTACATGAAGCGTTATTATTACTTACAAGTGTTACAACATACTTTCCCAAAAAGTCAAATAAGCCCCAAAAAACCTACGTTTTCCATACCCTGCCCAAAACAGCCCTCGCAATCCACCCTCTTCATTATATACTATATACTTACCTACGTATACTACGCCCTCGGCGGTAGCCATAGCAACGCACCCCCTAACCTAACCAATGTATGCAGAACTTTGACTAGTCCTTATTGCATTAGAATAAGGGTTATATTGGTGTGTTTGGATGGATATGACTGGTATATAGGGTGGAGTAACGCGGTTGAAATTAATTGTGTTTTTGGTTAAATTTTAATATTTTTAGCGTGACAGTCATGTTGATAGGGGTATTCATTATTTACTTGATAATTTTGCGATGTAGTATACATATTTAAATTAAGATACATTTTTAGTTTATAAAAACCGTGAAGTACCTACTAATACTATCTAATCTAGTTTATACAAGTTTATTCTAGGAAAGGGGCAATTTGGCGCAAATGGGAAGCCAATTGATGAAAGTTTGTTACATAAGTTTCTTAAAATATCACGCCGCGCCGTTAGCCTGCGAATGTCAAATAACGCTTTGTATGGCAATCGAACCACCTTAAAGTATGAAGTAAAACGCGCTAAGGAGGGCAGTATTCTAGGTGTCAAAAGGACGGATCGGGTCCGAAACACTACACTGCGCTCCAAAACACGCATAGCTTTATTTAATCGTATGGCAATTATTATTTTGGCCTTTGAGTTAGAGGCCTTCGGGCGGCTTAAGAACCTCTAACAGTCGTGTTGCCCACTCACTTGACAAAGGGGGGACAACTGTCACTCGCGTCCGCAGGAGCTACCTACCACAACCCTGCACGTGTCCCCTGGGTGGTACTAAAGAGTGACACGCATAGCTGATGTGGGTGTAAAAACTGCCAGGCTCAAGTGGTACTGGGCCGGCCACGTCTGTCGCATGCATCCAGATAGGTGGGCCAGCATAGCTAACAAGTGGGTGCCACGTGACGGGCGACGCAGACGGGGCCGAACTAGACGGAGATGGCGGGACGACCTGGATGTATTCCTCAGCAATTGGGCGGAAGAGGCATCTAGTAGGGATGCATGGAGATCACGGGGAGAGGCCTTCGCCCAGCAGTGGGACACACAATAGGATCATTAATAAAAAAGCGGCCAAGTGCGAGTCGGACTCGCACATGAAGGGTTCCGTTAAATAAATTGCGGTTTACGATTATGACGTATTAAAAAAAACTACTTACTCTCGTTCAAACCAATTTTCGGTGGAAGTTTGAATGGTAATGTACATCATATATTTTTTTTAGTGTTATGATTCTCTTATTTTAGAAGTTACAGGGGGGGGGGCACACATTTTACCTCTTTAGAAGTGTCTGTGTTGTTTGAAAATCTTAATGCGGTTTACAGAATACATCTACTTACCAAGTTTCAACAGTATAGCTTTTATAGTTTCGGAAAAAAGTGGCTGTGACGTACGGACGGACAGACAGACATGACGAATCTATAAGGGTTCCGTTTTTTGCCATTTGGCTACGGAACCCTAAAAATGTAGTAAAAAAATTTACGAACTCTTTAGTTTCATGGTACCTCTGCCTACGAAGCTAGCGGTGATCAGCACTTGTTCCTGAGTCTTAGATGTTTTGTATGGATAAAAAAAGCATTTTTTTTAATGTATTGTACCTATGTGTTCGCACCTGACTGTACTTCCGTTCACCACGACAACATTACACTTCACTAAAACGATACTGATACTCACTATTACACTTCACTGTACTTTACTTTACCCGGTTGTATTACTTCTTGTTGGTTACTACTTTGAGCTTGAAGGCGACTTGACCCCATGTTTTCAGGAAAAATCTCGTTATCTAGTTTCTACTAAGGATCTAGCGGCAAATTCATGGACTCATTTTGATATGTACATAGTTTCTTTATATTCCGTCGGCGACATGTGGCGTATGGCCGTTATGTGTTAATTAAATGCTACTAGTAACGCCATCTATTAGGTTTTCTAGCTTCTACAAATCTCAACACTATGTGTTATGTATGTAAACATATAAAACGATTGTAATGTAATATTTATTTAATAATTTAGTGTTAATTGCATTTTGTTTATACCTACTTACTTAAATATCTTGTCTTATCTTTTTATACTAAAATATATTGTAGTTTGTATGGATACAATATTGAAAAGAAAGAAAAGAAAGAAACATTTATTCGAGACAAACAACACACAGCGTTTGTCACGAAACGGTTCTATCTCAGCATAATGCTGGCATTGCTGCCAGCGCTGGTCTTCCGATAGAACCGTCGAGTGAGTTCACGGTGGATAACAAACAAAATAATGATATAAACTTAATTAAACACGAGAAGGGACAATTAACGAAATTAAAAATAGAACATAAAATATAATAATATTGTCCAGTGGTCTATGAACGCAGCCATTTCACTCCTGCGCGATCCGTAACAGCACACTAGCGTCATTGACACTGACAGTGACAGAAGTGACAGGTGGCACTGGCAGACAGGCGTCATTCTTTTCAATTAAACATGTAATCAACAATAATGTTTGAAAATCTACAATATATTGACACATACCTAATCTAAAATTACGACATAATGCTACATTAAATTCTTATTTTTTTCTAACACTTTTAGACTTGGATTGTAAATAGTTTCTTGACAGTAAAACTTTCATACTTGTAGTATAAAAAAAATCCTTTTGAAGGATATATGATTTGTTAGAGTTAATAAACATCAATTTTGACTTGTAATGCCCCCGTGGCCTATATTTGCAGTAAATGTTTAGATTTTTTGAGACAAATCAAAACCAAGATAATAAATATAGAGTATAAGTGCATAATAACAACATTCTACCTTATAATCAGTAAGCAGGCCACACCAAAAAATAACTAAAGCTTTAGTATTACGCTAAGCGAAGTTCCGACGTAAATATATGTCGTAGTATCCAAGTTGACAGAAAGCTTAAAAGCTTTTGCGCCGTCACGGGAGGAAGAGCTTTTTATAAGCTGCGACACGAAAAAGCTCACGTAATCATCACGTTTGTTTTTTACTAAGGTTGGCAAATATTTTGGCGCAAGACCGGTTATTTTGGCACTCTTTGGGGGAGGCCTATGTCCAGCAGTGGACGTCTTTCGGCTGATATGATGATGATGATGATGATGATGGCAAACATTCGTACTGCATGATAGTAAGGAGTCAACATAGCCTCTGGACGCTTGTAGCCCTAGGGGTGTCACGTGCGGTCGGTTGTCGACTCTTGAAAAATGTGTAGGTAAATTAATTCCCTGAAGAAGCCCAATAAAAAAAAACGTTTATTTCAGACCATTTTGATCCATATATTGTTAGTACAGAAAATCTTAAGAACTATGTTAGAGACTAAGGGACTAACTATGTAGCACAGCGAATCCTCAAGTGAATAAAGGGTCGGCAACGCGCTTCTGATTCTTCTAAGGTCACAAGTGTCCATAGGCGACGGTAACTGCTTAACATCAGGCAGGCCGTAAGCTTGTTTGCCACCGTCGTTGTATAAAAAAACAAAAGCTAAGGCTTACAAAAATAACCGACCGGTCATTGTGGCACTCTTTGGGGGAGGCCTATGTCCAGCAGTGGACATCTTACGGCTATATGATGATGATGATGATACAAAAAAAAATTTTTTTAGGCTAGCCCTTAACAGCGCCAAGCAGGGAGTCCAAAAGTTCACTACTTGGCCCTGCCAATTGCCACCCACCACTTTGTGAGAGTCGTCAGTTCTTTGGGACAGTCGAGGCGCTCGATTAACGCCCTAAAGGCCTCCACACACCGGTTGCGGGCGCGGGTGTGTGGAGGCCTTTAGCAACAAGCAGTGACCGTACTTTTTTTCGCCTGATGGCAAAAAAAGTCATCCGCTCGCGCCTCAGCGAACAATCCGGATGCAGTGCAGTACCTCGGCAGCCTCAACAGCAGTCTTAGGATGTTGTTGTATTGAACGCGCCATGCGTGACGACAATGACAGAAATATGTGTAAATCTCAATACTGTCGTCCCTCGTGGAATGAGAGACTTGTGGAATGCCAATCTTTCGCGGGAGAAAGTTCCTCGAAAATAGTGACAATCACATTTCAGGGATAAGCTCGCCTTTGTTACTGTGTAACTTAAGTGGCAGTGGGCGGGGCACATTGCACGTAGAACCGATGGCCGTTGGGGCGGAAAGGTTCTCGAGTGGCGACTACGTACCGGAAGGCGCGGCGTGGGTAGGCCCCCAACAAATGACCTGGTAAAGGTAGCGGGAGTCCGCTGCATGCGGGTGTCGCAGGACCGGTCACTTCAGCACTCTTTGGGGAGGCCTATGTCCAGCAGTGGACGTTTTTCGGCTGATATTATGATGATGATGATGTCATATGACTGTGTAATTTGTCCCGTCCGAAATTTCACACTATTTAAATTGTCATACCATGGCTTTGTTTGGGGTCATGATCCGGAATGACGAAAAGTGACGAAGATGGTCATATTGAACAACTTTTTCCGTGGAACCAACCACGAAATTGCCAAGTGAGGGTTAACTGTGAGTTTACATACATACATACCATCACGCCTTTATCCCTAAAAGGGGTAGGCAGAGCACATGAAACTTGTGTTCCAGTGCCACTTTTAGCATAAATGTGGGTATAAAAGATCGACAAAATGTGATGTTGCAGTGATAGGTTGCTAGCCCATCGCCCACAACACACTTCAACCCTGTTCCCTTAGTCGACTCTTACGACACCCACGGGAAGACAGGGGGTGGTGCTATTCTAACCCGACACCACACGGGGGCCGACACCACACGGGGGACTGTAATAAACTGTGAGTTTATTGCAATTAAATGTTTTTTTTGCGATTTATTGCTTTGTCTCAGTCATGTTAATTGTATCTATAGTAGAAGCGTCTTCTTAGCTTTTTGTCATTCCGGATCGTGACCCCGAAATCATCACCAATCATTTAATTGTATACCTATGGCTAAATATGGCTATGGGGAAATGAAACTGAACTTTGAAAATGAACGGGAATAAGTTGATTTTTTTAAAACAAAATAATTACTTATTAGCCGACTTTTTCTGTCACCGACTAGATCTGACTTATTTTGATCGTATATTATAAATGACTCCATGGAACACGAATACCTAAAAATAATGTGAAATGCGGAAGCACTTTTTACTTAAAGCGTTTTTGTTCTCTGCATTTTCTAGAGCTATTATTTAAGTGCAGCTAAAGTAGCCAATATTAGTCAAACATCATAAACATTACTTGCACAATTAAGGGTCGTGTAGAAACTTTGTGAGATTTAACTGTGATATTATATAACCATATCATGACGTATTATAACTTTGGACGCACTAAGAGGCATAATCACAGATGTATGAATATAAGGAGATCGGACATGGCGGCCGATTTGTATAAAGTGAGCCTGTCGCAAGTACATTAACCCACACAACGCCCAAGTAATTGATAAGACAAAGCACGCACACATCTAAAACACACACTCTTGTATACCTACACGCTTATTTGACAATAAACGCGCATCATATCAAACATTTTGGAAAAAAACGTAATATTCTCTGCGATCAGCACGCGTGCACAGTATGGCAGTGTATGCCCATTGAGCATACAGCTGCGACACGGCCGCCAGCGGCTTGTCCTCTCTCTAGTATTCTATGCTCTGAGGGCATAATCGTCAAGAGGTTGCCGATGATACGATCCCTACGGGCGTAGGATGGTTGCTATTTTATACTTATCGCCGTTGCGTGACGCAACTAGGCTTCGTAATCGACTCAGGGTTGACATGGTCATCACACATTGACTATGTAAGTATGCAACAAGCTGTCCGCCACGTGCTATATACGCACTGCCTACACTAGCACCTACTTTGTCTCCCAGTAACTTGAGGAAAGCTTACTTCGGTTACTTTCACTCAATTCTAATTCAAGGGGTAGATCTGTGGGCAATGTCTGCCAATCGTGACAGAGTGTTCAGAATTCAAAAGCGAGCCTTGCGAATCATCGACCGAAAACCAGTAGACCATCCCGCGAGAGACATATTTAGACATCATAACATCCTAACGTTACCAAGTGTATTGACTGCTTGCTCATACATACGAAGCAACCAACAGAACTAATCAAATCTGAAATCTGAAAATCTGATGATCTCTATTGACGTTATGTCTATTGAATAATCTCACCAAAATGTCGAAGACCGTAAAATTTCTTATTCTGGGGAAAAAAAATCTTATTCTGGGGAATGATAATGTCGAACGATGTACTCAATGTGTAGAGCAACATGCGTTTCGTTCGATCGCTCACGAGCACTCGCATTATCTCGATCGCCGGGATAGGATTTATGTCTACTTATCTCGAGTGTGAGATTTTGAGAATACGGAAATTGTTTTTTGCTCGACATCCGCCATTTTTAGGGTTCCGTACCCCAAAAGGAAAAAAAGCGGAACCCTTATAGGATCACTTCGTTGTCCGTCTATCTGTCTGTCAATACCCTTTATCTTGGGAACGCGTGGAGGTATCGAGTTTAAAATTAACACCATATACTCAGGTCTACAGTCCCCTGGACGCTGTGAAATAATCAAACTTCTAAATTAACGTAAAAAAAAGATACGGCCGTTTATGCCGCAAAAAAAGTAGGTAGGTATATTTGGACACTCAAGGGAATCAAATTTATAAAGTACTTTCCGTTAACCTAGAACTATGAAATTAGGCAAGTAATATCTTCTTATACTACCTACAAGTACAGGGAAAAATCTGTAATTCTATCATTTGTAATTTTGTACAGAACCCTCGCTCGGTGGGCGAGTCCGACTCGCACTTGTCCGGTTTTTTTATGTGTGTCAAACAGTTTGCGAGCGTTATAATAAAACAGTTGTGATTGCCTGTGACTTCATTGATCGCGTTCCTGACACTGTGACCTTTCCACTTATGTAGGTACTTATAGTAGTCCTCTGTCCTACGAGGGGAGGGTTTTGATTTTGACGAATATTACCTGAGTATGTTTGGAGCAAGAAGAAAGCTGAGAATAGAGACGAATGGAAATTGCTCCACCGACAAGAGCCTGGCTCTTAAATATATGATGATGATGATGATGTTTGGAGCCTGTGCCCAGCAGTGAGAAGCATATAGAACTGATTAGGTACTGATAACCGACAGCCGTTTTCCTCAGTTATTGTCTGGTTTCCTTTGGCATAGGCCTCCCCCAGAGTCCTCCATCTGAAACTATCCAGAGCTTCTCTTCTCCACATGGCTTCGGCTGTGTCTTTGAGTTCATCTTCCCGTCTTTTCTTCTGTCTTCCTTTTTTCCTTTTTCCATCTTTTGGAAACCATACTGTATTTGGACCATTTTTCTTTGTTGTCTCTCATCATGTGCCCAGCCCACTTCCATTTTCTTTGTTGTCTCTCATTATGTGCCCAGCCCACTTCCATTATCTTTGTTGTCTCTCATCATGTGCCCAGCCCACTTCCATTTTCTTTGTTGTCTCTCATCATGTGCCCAGCCCACTTCCATTTTCTTTGTTGTCTCTCATCATGTGCCCAGCCCACTTCCATTATCTTTGTTGTCTCTCATCATGTGCCCAGCCCACTTCCATTTTCTTTGTTGTCTCTCATCATGTGCCCAGCCCACTTCCATTTTCTTTGTTGTCTCTCATCATGTGCCCAGCCCACTTCCATTATCTTTGTTGTCTCTCATCATGTGCCCAGCCCACTTCCATTTTCTTTGTTGTCTCTCATCATGTGCTCAGCTCACTTCCATTATCTTTGTTGTCTCTCATCATGTGCCCAGCCCACTTCCATTTTCTTTGTTGTCTCTCATCATGTGCCCAGCCCACTTCCATTATCTTTGTTGTCTCTCATCATGTGCCCAGCCCACTTCCATTGTATTTGTTGTCTCTCATCATGTGCCTAGCCTACTTCTAGTTTCTTTGTTGTCTCTCATCATGTGCCCAGCCCACTTCCATTTTCTTTGTTGTCTCTCATCATGTGCCCAGCCCACTTCCATTATCTTTGTTGTCTCTCATCATGTGCCCAGCCCACTTCCATTTTCTTTGTTGTCTCTCATCATGTGCCCAGCTCACTTCTATTGTCTTTGTTGTCTCTCATCATGTGCCCAGCCTACTTCCATTTTCTTTGTTGTCTCTCATTATGTGCCCAGCCCACTTCCATTATCTTTGTTGTCTCTCATCATGTGCCCAGCCCACTTCCATTATCTTTGTTGTCTCTCATCATGTGCCCAGCCCACTTCCATTTTCTTTGTTGTCTCTCATCATGTGCCCAGCTCACTTCCATTGTCTTTGTTGTCTCTCATCATGTGCCCAGCCCACTTCCATTATCTTTGTTGTCTCTCATCATGTGCCCAGCCCACTTCCATTTTCTTTGTTGTCTCTCATCATGTGCCCAGCCCACTTCCATTATCTTTGTTGTCTCTCATCATGTGCCCAGCCCACTTCCATTTTCTTTGTTGTCTCTCATCATGTGCCCAGCCCACTTCCATTTTCTTTGTTGTCTCTCATCATGTGCCCAGCCCACTTCCATTTTCTTTGTTGTCTCTCATCATGTGCCCAGCCCACTTCCATTTTCTTTGTTGTCTCTCATCATGTGCCCAGCCCACTTCCATTTTCTTTGTTGTCTCTCATCATGTGCCCAGCCCACTTCCATTATCTTTGTTGTCTCTCATCATGTGCCCAGCCCACTTCCATTTTCTTTGTTGTCTCTCATCATGTGCCCAGCCCACTTCCATTTTCTTTGTTGTCTCTCATCATGTGCCCAGCCCACTTCCATTATCTTTGTTGTCTCTCATCATGTGCCCAGCCCACTTCCATTTTCTTTGTTGTCTCTCATCATGTGCTCAGCTCACTTCCATTATCTTTGTTGTCTCTCATCATGTGCCCAGCCCACTTCCATTTTCTTTGTTGTCTCTCATCATGTGCCCAGCCCACTTCCATTATCTTTGTTGTCTCTCATCATGTGCCCAGCCCACTTCCATTGTATTTGTTGTCTCTCATCATGTGCCTAGCCTACTTCTAGTTTCTTTGTTGTCTCTCATCATGTGCCCAGCCCACTTCCATTTTCTTTGTTGTCTCTCATCATGTGCCCAGCCCACTTCCATTATCTTTGTTGTTACGGTGTAATTTCGGCATCGACACATTAACTTTCAGACTCATAGCGCCATCTATTGCAGAACGGCGCAAGCGACGATTCCGACATCTGTTGACCAACGGAGGAACTGCGCCAGAGCGTTTATCATCTCGTTCAAGGCAACGATATAAGTCTTTTTTTGTGTGTTGTCAAAGCGCTAGGAATAATCCTTAACTTTTAACAAGCTATTAGAAAATATGATCATATTTGATTTTTGATAAATAATTTGTCGTCATGCATCCAAGGCATAACTACAGGTCTATACCTCTATGGTATTTGAACAGAATATGGGGATTGTCTATGGTAGCTTCTTTTTTTTTTTTCTCGGCTGTCAAAAGCAATGAGAAGTTCTTCTTCGAAAATGCGTTGAGCGAAAAGGTCGCAATTTTTGAGAAGTGCTCGCTTCGGCCGGGAGGCCATTTGTTTAACTTAAATGTAGCAGCATACATCCAGTGACACAGAGATGCTTTGACGCTTTGGAAATGTCGGTGAGTGAAATGAAATTGTCGCCGATCTAGCGGAAGAAATATTTATCGTGTTCAAGCGGCGGTTTTTTAGAGGAGGGACATTGCTTTGTTTCAGATGTAACACACTACTTCTTAAAGAAGATATCTGGGAGGCGGAAAATCACCAACGCTTAGCTTTGAACTCTTGCCAGGTAAAGCTAGTTCTAGTAATTTCTGTCGAAATGTGGTCGGAGAGAAAGTGATAGTTGTTTGTTCGTTCAAGTCTTAAATGTTGATTGTGATTTACAGCGACAACGTGCTGGCTGCCTTGCGGGGGCTCCAGTTGCGGACAGGCAATTGAGCGGGCGCAAGAATTCGCGCGCGGTGATACGCCCCTTTTGTACTTCACATGCGGATGCCGACACGAGCAGTTTCTCATCTGGGAGCCTGGGTAGACGCAGTGGACCGCAGCGGGACGTGACGCACGTGTAGCAGGTTTCTAGAGGTGACCTCCCTCCATTTTTTTGGTGTCATTCATGGAATCTGCCATGAGATATTAATGTTGTAATTTAATAATGCAAACGAGCCTCACACAGACCTAAGCGTAATAATAAAGCCTACTTATATATAAAGATTTAACGTTAGAGTCAAACTTCGTCCTCGGTCAGGGACCTATATTTTAATCTCATCTGAGAGAGCCACGCCGCTATCCCTACAGTAGAGTTAAGGTTTAGTAAATATTTAAAACGATTGTGAGAACTGTAATAAACTTGCTTTCTGTAATTGAATCTTTGTTCATATTTCTATGTGGCTAGCTACTAAATAGGTCTCCTGCATACAACTCTTTTGCATTTTAGAGTATAAATTGAAATGCATGGCGCCCTCTTTAGAAAGCACTAATTGCTCCTATGACCGTGAACCCAAAGCATACCCACCTCTGTGAGAAATCTATCTGACTGACTAGCGCGGTGCATAAAATCAAGTGTGGACGACTCTTCGAGTTCGTCAGGTTGCTGTTACACACATAGGTAAGTGATAGCCGTCTACGCATACCATCAAACACGGTTTATCTCGTTACATTTTGTCGGCCCAACGTGATGCTTTGGGGTTGAGGTTTCAACGGTTATCGGTGCATGGTGTTTTTTTTTTTGATAGTAGGAATTACCTGTATTAGATGCGGTCTGAGTAGGGTTGTGTGAGGCTTATCTTTTGTTAAGTTACATAGTCTTTATCAAATATCTATATCTACTGTTCATGTGTCAAAGCATTTTACTATTTGTGTCAACGGGTGTAATTTTTTTTTTCATCACTCTGTAGAGTGAAATATAAATTTTGGTGTTCCAACTGGACACAATATAAGGTACTGTTTGTAACTATTATAAATTAACTGTCAAACTTGACATTCCAATTCTCCTGAACTAAACTTGGAATATTTTTTTACTGCTTTGTGTGAAAGCAAAACTATGCACTGCAATATACAGTTACTGGCACATAGAATACTTATATATAAATGGTTTTACCATGTTTATTTGTATTCTATGGAATGGTAAATTCATGTAACACTTCTCAAAATACTTAAGGCAATAAGCCAATCATTAAAATGCTTGATAATAAGTACTACTTATTTGTTAAATTAATTAATTAATTAAATGGCATTAGGCCATAACCTTATTACATATATATGTATATGTCATTATTTATTCTTGGAGTGGAAAGAAGTATATCTCACTCATAACTTTAAGTAGGTATGAAGGTTCAAGTAAGAATTTTACTTTTATGTTAATAATAGCTTGCTACTTCTACTCTGCTCTTTTAAAACTGTAATAGCCACAATGCAAGATGGTGGTTTTATTTTGTATGTTACTATACAATATTACTGAGTCAGTATATTTATAGGATTTAAGCTTAATTAATGGTAAAAGAAATACTCTTCTTTTTATCACTGTAATACTCAAAGGAGTATTCTCTTTCTTTGTTCAGAAAAGCTGAATGTTATCTTGTGTAACTTATTATTATAATTACTCAGGGTTAGATAACATGACCAAAGACGAACTGTTTTATTTGTATTGCAAGCGAAAGGCTTAGAGGTAGATCCTATTAGCACTGTGGATGAGCTCAAACAACAATTTAAATCTGCTAACTGCGCTTTATACCATAAAAGCGAATTCTTTTATCTCAGGCTTGTCCATTGATGACGAATTTCAGGTCTGCGAAGGAGATGTTTGTCGAAGCTGGCTCATGTCATCTTAAGGTCAACAACTGTTACTGCGGGTTGATCGCTTCTCAGCTTCGTGTTGCAGCGGTCGTTGGGTATGACTGGCTACCTTTTCAAGGTGTTCACTAGTGTTTGAGGTTAGACATTTTATCTTTCATATAATTGTCGTAGGATTCTCTTGTTTGGGGTAACTGGCATTTAATCCGTATTTTCTTAAATATTGGGTGGGAGTCTATTTCTCCTCTGAGAGTAGTATTCTACAGTACCACCACATGAAGGGCATTCTATGTTATAGTTGTACAGATGGATGTTGTCTCGTTGAAGCTAGCGACATCTTTTGGATAGTACTAGATGTGAATCATTCTGTTGACGTTATGGTGGTTTCTTTTCTTTGGGGTCGCTTTAATGGAATTTAGTTCCATGGTATGTATGTTCGCATACATATAGACACAAAATAGGAAAGAGTTGGAAAACTTTTATGGAAACCTTATAACTATAAGTATCTGAACTGTATGCTATCACAATTCATTTAATCGGATTTGACTTTACAATTTCACTCAGAAGTCACAACCAGACTGACACAGTCAGACAGAATACTATTCGAATAAATCATTAGAGTTACTATGAGGTTAATGATAATGACCTTGACCTATTTGTTAGGTAGACTCATGTTTTATTTTCAAGCTTATTTTGATAACCACTGATTGGTGAAGAATTCATGTAGGTATATTAGGTAATAAACGAACCGTAAGTAGCACATTACGTCTGTCAATGTGAAACCAGACATGGATTTTTTTTTACAGTTTGAGTAACCCTTATTCGTTGAGTCAGATATAGGAACGTAGTATTTCCTAGGTAAATGCCTGTAGGTAATTATTATGCACTCAAATCGAAATTCCCGGAATGTACAGTTGACCTCGATATTAGGATACACCTTCGAGTTGGCCATCGATTGTGTTAGGTAACAATATACGATAAATATCAAACACACTAGTGCATGCTTTAAGTGTGGTTTGTTAGGTAAATAAATAGGTAAGTAACGTAGCGTAGAACTAGCGCATCGTATAGATAGCTAGGTTTGTAGTTAAGTTCATAGAAGTGGGGACGCCCGCATAGCATAGCATAGCATAGCATAGCATAGCATAGCATAGCATAGCATAGCATAGGCATACGCATACGCATACGTATGGCATAAGTCGCATGATAGGAACGCGCGTGTTAGTTTAGGTAAATAACTGTCGACGTTAGGCTTAAGCTACTTGGAACTTCTGTATCCACTTGATATTATTCTACTGCTGAACGAAATAATTCGGTACCTCTCTAAAAGGACAATAAGTCTTCTTATCTCTGCTTCTGTCATATGGACATATCTAGTATAACTTTTAAGATCTACTACTTAAAGATTTCTGTGTGAAAAAGGGGTTGTTATTTTTTAGTCTGTTACGATTTCTACTTGGTGCATTAAAGTGAGTAGGTATATATCACGGGTATATGTCTTATCAACATATGCAAGCGCTGGTTTTAATCATGGACAGTACTTTCTAAAACTTTACGTTAGTGTTGCTTTGATATGGTAATTGAAATATTTCAGAACGTTATGGGCAGCAAGCTGGAAGCTTCACGAGCAGTCAGCGGCATTTTATCGTTTTGAACTTTTCAAACTTTTGAAAGCTAGTTTTAGCTTCTAACGAGACGCTATGACACCTGTCATATCGCCACGTACATCTTTGGATTTTTTTTTGCTCCTGAAGGAGGAACTCTTGTGTAGGTCAGGGGTCGATGACCTTTCATATGCGGCATGGTCGTACTATAGGCTGAGTTGCGTATGATGTATAGTGAAGGCAGTGCGCTTTCTTAGTGGGATGGTTGGACAAGGAGTTATGTATATCCTCTCTCTCTACAGGTTTATATTGACATAGAATTTTGAAAAAAAAAAAAAAAAAAAAAAAAAAAAAATTTTTTTTTGAAAAAAAAAAAAATTTTTTTATCTAACTGAAGCGGTAATGTTACGGTGTAATTTCGGCATCGACACATTAACTTTCAGACTCATAGCGCCATCTATTGCAGAACGGCGCAAGCGACGATTCCGACATCTGTTGACCAACGGAGGAACTGCGCCAGAGCGTTTATCATCTCGTTCAAGGCAACGATATAAGTCTTTTTTTGTGTGTTGTCAAAGCGCTAGGAATAATCCTTAACTTTTAACAAGCTATTAGAAAATATGATCATATTTGATTTTTGATAAATAATTTGTCGTCATGCATCCAAGGCATAACTACAGGTCTATACCTCTATGGTATTTGAACAGAATATGGGGATTGTCTATGGTAGCTTCTTTTTTTTTTTTCTCGGCTGTCAAAAGCAATGAGAAGTTCTTCTTCGAAAATGCGTTGAGCGAAAAGGTCGCAATTTTTGAGAAGTGCTCGCTTCGGCCGGGAGGCCATTTGTTTAACTTAAATGTAGCAGCATACATCCAGTGACACAGAGATGCTTTGACGCTTTGGAAATGTCGGTGAGTGAAATGAAATTGTCGCCGATCTAGCGGAAGAAATATTTATCGTGTTCAAGCGGCGGTTTTTTAGAGGAGGGACATTGCTTTGTTTCAGATGTAACACACTACTTCTTAAAGAAGATATCTGGGAGGCGGAAAATCACCAACGCTTAGCTTTGAACTCTTGCCAGGTAAAGCTAGTTCTAGTAATTTCTGTCGAAATGTGGTCGGAGAGAAAGTGATAGTTGTTTGTTCGTTCAAGTCTTAAATGTTGATTGTGATTTACAGCGACAACGTGCTGGCTGCCTTGCGGGGGCTCCAGTTGCGGACAGGCAATTGAGCGGGCGCAAGAATTCGCGCGCGGTGATACGCCCCTTTTGTACTTCACATGCGGATGCCGACACGAGCAGTTTCTCATCTGGGAGCCTGGGTAGACGCAGTGGACCGCAGCGGGACGTGACGCACGTGTAGCAGGTTTCTAGAGGTGACCTCCCTCCATTTTTTTGGTGTCATTCATGGAATCTGCCATGAGATATTAATGTTGTAATTTAATAATGCAAACGAGCCTCACACAGACCTAAGCGTAATAATAAAGCCTACTTATATATAAAGATTTAACGTTAGAGTCAAACTTCGTCCTCGGTCAGGGACCTATATTTTAATCTCATCTGAGAGAGCCACGCCGCTATCCCTACAGTAGAGTTAAGGTTTAGTAAATATTTAAAACGATTGTGAGAACTGTAATAAACTTGCTTTCTGTAATTGAATCTTTGTTCATATTTCTATGTGGCTAGCTACTAAATAGGTCTCCTGCATACAACTCTTTTGCATTTTAGAGTATAAATTGAAATGCATGGCGCCCTCTTTAGAAAGCACTAATTGCTCCTATGACCGTGAACCCAAAGCATACCCACCTCTGTGAGAAATCTATCTGACTGACTAGCGCGGTGCATAAAATCAAGTGTGGACGACTCTTCGAGTTCGTCAGGTTGCTGTTACACACATAGGTAAGTGATAGCCGTCTACGCATACCATCAAACACGGTTTATCTCGTTACATTGTTGTCTCTCATCATGTGCCCAGCCCACTTCCATTTTCTTTGTTGTCTCTCATCATGTGCCCAGCTCACTTCTATTGTCTTTGTTGTCTCTCATCATGTGCCCAGCCTACTTCCATTTTCTTTGTTGTCTCTCATTATGTGCCCAGCCCACTTCCATTATCTTTGTTGTCTCTCATCATGTGCCCAGCCCACTTCCATTATCTTTGTTGTCTCTCATCATGTGCCCAGCCCACTTCCATTTTCTTTGTTGTCTCTCATCATGTGCCCAGCTCACTTCCATTGTCTTTGTTGTCTCTCATCATGTGCCCAGCCCACTTCCATTATCTTTGTTGTCTCTCATCATGTGCCCAGCCCACTTCCATTTTCTTTGTTGTCTCTCATCATGTGCCCAGCCCACTTCCATTATCTTTGTTGTCTCTCATCATGTGCCCAGCCCACTTCCATTTTCTTTGTTGTCTCTCATCATGTGCCCAGCCCACTTCCATTTTCTTTGTTGTCTCTCATCATGTGCCCAGCCCACTTCCATTTTCTTTGTTGTCTCTCATCATGTGCCCAGCCCACTTCCATTTTCTTTGTTGTCTCTCATCATGTGCCCAGCCCACTTCCATTTTCTTTGTTGTTTCTCATCATGTGCCCAGCCCACTTCCATTTTCTTTGTTGTCTCTCATCATGTGCCCAGCCCACTTCCATTTTCTTTGTTGTTTCTCATCATCTTTACAAACAGAACAGCCAAGGGAGGCTCGCGGGCCGCAAGCAAGGGCCTCGCGGGCCGCATGTTGCCTACCGCTGCTTTAGTTTTATATTTAGCATGCTCCTTTCCATGCTATTCGACACACTTGGAGTGATTTTTTGTGTTTTTCATTTAGTGCCCATGTTTGACTGTTAGCGGATAGTATCTGCATTGCTGTCTTTTATATTTTTACTAGGTAGCTGGTAGCTGCCGTATTTCAAAGAACGCAGGCGAACCCGGTAGGTAGATAATATATAGCCTTTATCTACATATAAGTCCAATGTACACGCAAGTGATTTTTTTGGTACCTACTTATAGGGCCAGATCCCACCAAGCGACAGCTCAGTTTGCAAATTTTTGTCTGAAAATGTAAGTTCAAAGATACAGTCGACGCCAAAAATATGTTTACACCATTGTAATAAGGCGAAAACTGTAAATGTATTTTTGGCGTCGACTGTACAAGCTTAAAATACAGAGATTAAAAAAAATGTTCAATCATCACAGATAGAGAAGATAAAAACACACAAATACAAATTAAAATGATTTAAAATTATTTTTTATTTCGTACAGGTAGTTACAGTAGAATTAAATTCGCTAGCAAAATTTACCATAATTAATATTTTTTTTATTTAGGGATTTAGGTTCGCGTCTGGTGAGGACATTGCCAAAGTTTACCTACTATAAAACTTAATTTATAAGCAGCGTCACTTATTATCAAATTTTATGCGATAAAAACATTTTATAAACTCGTAGGTTAGTTACTTACCTATTCAATTCAATATATATTTATTTCAGGTTACTGGACCCATAATGTGTTAGTTACAATAAATTAAATTAAATTAAGTGTTAGTGACAAAATAAATTACTAAATACAATACATTAATTAACTTATTTATTTATTTATTTTATTTAGCCCAGATATGAGACACTGGTGCATGCAATGACTGCCAGTGTCTCATAAATGGACAGTCAATACGGTCGGCGACGACCGCCAGCAGGGCGCTGCCGCCGGCGCGCGCGCGTCGCGCCGCAGAGGCCGCCCTCTTGCGCATGGTGCTGTAAAAACAGTCCACGCGCGCCGCAGCGAACATGCCCGAGGCACTGCAGTATCGCGGCAGCCGCAGCAGCACCCTGAAGGCGTCATTGTATTGAACGCGGAGAGCGTTGTATGCTTTCTTTGTGTAACTTACCCACAGGCTGCTCGTGTAAAAAGTAGTGCAATATGCACGGAAGAGCGTGATCTTCACACCAGTTGAGCAACGAGCGAACCTGCGGGCTATCATGTTAGCTCTGACTGACAACGCTCTCCGCTCCCGTTCAATATCGTCGTCATCTTTCAGATCATCGGACAGCACATGACCCAAATATTTAAAGCGGTGGACCCGCTTCAAAGGAACACCGCTAAGACATACAGGTGGTACATCCGATGGGCATTTGGTCCCTGACTTAAAAACCATGAGTTCGCTCTTTTTGGCATTATATTTTAAGCCGTGACCAATCGCAAACTGCTCGCAAATGCCCACGAGCTCACGGAGACCGCCAACAGACGCACTCAGCAACGCCATGTCGTCTGCATAACTAATGTTATTAAAACATACCCCGTCAATATGACAACCAACATGACGCTGGCTGAGTGCCTCAATTAACTCATTCACGTACAGGTTAAAGAGTGTAGGCGAGCTTAACCCTATGCACGCAAACTCTTAACTATTTACCACAGAAAATACGAATTTTGTTTAATAGATTCTGTATGACTCCTACTTGGGTGTCAAGATCGACGAAATAAGGTAAACGTACCTACTATATAGGTCATTTCGCCGGTTGGCGATAGATAATTTCATGTGCCGGTTAGCGACCACTTAGCTGACTTGGTGAACTGAAAGCATATTTACTCGTTTTTTTTGTAAATTCCTATTCCATAAATACAAACAATGAGGCATGCGGCTGACTGTTTCAATAGGCTCTGTAGAATTGATGTTATCTTCAATTGAAAAAACCATGTTCTTCAAGTGGTCGCTAACCGAAGGTGGTCGCGTAACCGGCGAAATGACCCTAGTTCTCGACGTTGAACTATAGTGTATGACATGGGCAGTTTATGTCAAAGCAATCTGGGTTAAATTCGAACTAAGAGGATTTTAAGCCATGTCCCTTTGACATAAAAGCCCTTGTCATAGGTACCTACACTAGTTCAACGTCGAATACTAGGAGGTTTAACCTTCTCACGTCCCCGAAAGTTAAACTTAGGTAGGCATCCAATCAATTCTTACGATATAAATTATGTTATCAATTAAAATAACAACTTCAATTCTGGTTATAAAGACTTAAACATGACACCCGAGTTTATTTCAATCAGCAAATTAATAAATCAACTCTTATTAATACAAAATCATTATAAATTCCGTACCCTACTCATACAACCCATAAATATTTCCTCAGTACATAATCTATCATAAATTCACATAACCGTCTCTCTCTAACCTCCTGCTTAACGGAATAAAGAAAAAAGACGACAGTATTTCGCCGGCTTACCTACGTTAAGAGTTCATAATGATATGCAATACGACCCTCTTTTCGCCGTCTCGCTTTAGCTTGGCGTTTATTAAGGGAAGGAAGGAGACGACGCGAGTGCTTTACGTTCTCAACGGCGTCGCATTATGCTATAGAGTGTCAGCCATTTTAGGTTGAGCTTTGTCGTTTCATACTAGAACCAAATTTGGTAGATATTTTGGGCTCACAAAGGGGAAGCGGCAGGTAATTTTATGTTGGTTAGTGTTCGTTTCTAAGTGACAAAAAGTTAACATTAATTTTATTTATAACACAGTTGACAGGGTGACACGTAAATGTGTTTTTAAAAGGAGTTATTTGTATGTTTAAGTAGGTAATGTAGACTTCTCCGATTTTGATGGGGTGTGAAATATGGGATTCTGACGTATATTGTTGTTTTACGTGGTTTTATGCGAATTTACATTGCTATTACCTACGGATGATTAATCATACCAAATAAATAAATGACTATTTCATCATTTATTATGAACCTACGTGAATGTATGTACGTTTCTATGTAGTTTCATGTAAGTACCTAATTCATAGATTTTTAAGTAGGTAAGTATGTAGAGGTGAGTTCTTCCGTCCCCTGTCGTTTTTATTATTATTATTATTATTTATTCAGAAAACCAACAGCGATACAAAGTATGTAACTTATAATATAATACACAGTAGTATGGCCAATTACAGGTTTACCTAGATAACAGGTTTTTATAACATACGCCATTTTAAATTGTTTTTGACAGCTAATATCTAGTGATAAACACTACGCTATATTCCGCAGTGTCTCAAGACGAGAGTCTTTGACCAGTGTGTGTTGCCAGTGATGACATATAGCACGGAAACGTGGTCGCTTACAATGGGCCTCATAAGAAGGCTCAAAATCACCCAAAGGGCAATGGAGAGGGCTATGTTGGGAGTTTCTCTGCGTGATCGCATCAGAAATGAGGTTATCCGCAGCAGAACCAAGGTAACCGATATAGCCCTCCGAATCGCTAAACTTAGGTAAGTGGCAGTGGGCGGGGCACACTGCACGTAGAACTGATGGCCGTTGGGACGGAAAGGTTCTCGAGTGGCGACCACGTACCGGAAGGCGCGGCGTGGGTAGGCCCCCCACACGGTGGACTGATGACCTGGTAAAGGTCGCGGGAGTCCGCTGGATGCGGGTGGCGCAGGAGGTTACTTTGGAACTCTTTGGGGAAGCCTATGTCCAGCAGTGGACGTCTTTCGGTTGATATGGTGATGATGATGATGAAACGCTACGGTGGAACACACGTAATACCTAAATACAAATATAGACTGCCCTTCCTTTCGTCTCTGCCATGGTCAGTTATACAAAAGGTAGCCTATATCATGAGGCTTAATTTCGAATCGATTGATAGCTCATTCATCAAAATCGGCTCTGTATCGTAAACGCTACGTAACGTAAACACACGTAAATAGAAACATAAACTGCTAAAATCATAACCCTACCTCCACCTTACAGAAGACCGCAGCCATAATAGTATTACCACTGCTTTGTAGTGTTGCTATATTATTGCATGCTATGAAGCATGTGGTGTTGTGTTCCTGGTGGTGAGAAAGGTCGCCAGAGCTCCCTAGGATGCGCTGTGTTGGGAGTGAGGGACCTGCATGTCTCTATCTGCCAACACAGCGAATCTTCAAGTGAATAAAGGGTCGGCAACGCGCTTGCGATTATTCTGGAGTCACAAGTGTCCATAGGCTACGGGACCTGCTTAACATCAGGCAGGACGTAAGCTTGTTTGCCACCGTCGTAGTAGGTATAAAAAAAACAAAATACCTACATAAATAATTTACTTTAAAAACAAAGTTTCAACCGACTTCAAATCAGTAGGCAAATTGCTTCAAGTTTGCCTATAAAATTTGAAGAGTTCCCTCGATTTCTCCAGGATTCCATCATCAGAACTGGATTTTGGTGACAACGGGACCAATCTGGAAGTATATGCTTTCAAACAAAGAAACATATTTCAATCGGTTCATGAATTACAGAGTTAACGCGTAACAAACACACAAAAAATACAGACGAATTGAGAACCTTTTTTATAAAACGGTTAAAAACATGAAAGACTCAAGAACAAATACTTTTGTCCTTTAGCGGGATTTGAACCTAAGCCTACTAACTTCCTGGCAACTAGACTAAAGTGGTCGTCAAATATAGGCTTCGAAAAACTCATTATGCTTAGCCAGAATTCGAACCCACGACCTTTTAAAGCGCCGCACACTACGCTACCACATCGTTGACATCGCCAAAGATAATTATCGTTTAACATTTATTGTTGAACTACAAAAGAAATCCCCCAAAAACCAACAAAAGCTCCTAACAAGTTTTCCACTAGTTTGAACCATAAAATTGTCTTAAATTTTCCCTATAAAAGGCCCAATTTGGCCGGATGAAATTGCGCGTCGAAAGAGGGTAGTAGGCGAATCAATAGGCATTGTGGGTGCTCAGTCGACTGTGAGGGTTGACGGAGGGAGGAGGGTTGAGTTTAGAGGGTTATCTTATTTTATTTAGTTTCTGAGGTGGCGAATTGTGTTTCTTAAAAATATAAGCAAATGAATATATTTTTACAAGCTTTATATTAACTTGCACTGTTCGTATGTATGTATATACATATGTAAGTTGTCCCTCAAAACTTGCAATCCATTTTTCAGTCAGTTTTCGTTATCCAATTGAGCTGAAATTTTGCAAGTATATGTAAATCGCATGACAATGCAATATTATGATGACTTGGAGCTGATCTAATGCTGAAGCTGGAAGGTGGCCATAGGAACTCCGCAATAAAACGACACAACCCCATCGAGTTTGGGCTCGTTAGAATCGTCTCAATGAGTACTTGATGATGGTATGCAGAAAAGTACAGTCGGCAGTGAAAGCTTGTACCAAAAATGAAATTTTTGACAGAAACTTATTTAAATGATAGTTAAATCAGAAATTAGGTATATGATCAAACGAACTTCGCAAGCGAATTTCGATCATATTACATGACTCGCTTCATTGGAAGATATTATTAAACGTCAAAATCACGTTTTTAGTATGAAGTTTGTAGAGAAATACTAGTGACGTCACTGTTTTCTATATGGTCGAACAGCGTTCGTTTTTGTTTTTTATGTATTTACGAATCTTTAAATTAAGTAACTAAAATAAGTAGTAGCTTGATATTTTCATTAGTTTTGTTTGTTTGTAATGTAAAACAATAAATTTTCACTGTTGTCAAATACCGTCAGTAATATCTTGTATTATTTATTTCCGGTGAACCGTTTGACACAAAGATTTTATTTTATTTTATTTGATGGAAGGACACACCATCTACGCTACCATGTACAAAAACAATGCAAACAAAAACCATAGTAATTATTATTGCCACGTACAATATTTATGCACCAATAACAGGCGTGCAACAGCATTCAAATAGTTTGAATTGCCAGTTTATTAGAGTCATACAATTATAACTTGCAGCTACTACGGTAGCCTAGTGGTTCAGGCATGCGGCTGTCAAGCGGCGGTCGTGGGTTTGAATCCCGACTGTGAGTTTTTCGGAACTTATGTACGGAATAATTACCGTTAGCTTTTCGGTGAAGGAAAACATCGGGAGGAAACCGTTCTAATCCCAATAAGGTCTAGTTTTCCCTTTGGGTTGGAAGGTCAGATGGCAGTCGCTTTCGTAAAATGCCTATGCCAAATCTTGGGATTAGGTGTCAAAGCGGACCCCGGGTTCCTTTAGGGGCACAACCGTGGATAATGCTAGTAGGATGATGACAATTATGAATGAATGAATGAATGAAAACATTTATTTCAAGTAACACAGGACTCATACAGGAACCATTATAACTTGCAGCTTCGTGAAACAGGCCAAAGCGCAAAAAAAATAATATTTGGGGATAGCAATCGATTAGATTACATAACAATAATTATATTTAACATTGACATAAGGGTTTGACCATGAGAAAACCGGGAAAAAATAAATGGTTCCGTAGTTAAATAGCTGTAGTGTCTACGAGCGTCAATTAGTTAAGTGGATGGGAATGCTTTTCTGTAGACACAACCAAAGGTGTAAGGCCATTTAAGCTAAAACTATTTTTTTTTGCTGGTCTTGGCTTGTAAGTATGATCGGGGCATAATATAGTTGCAATAAGACGGTATTAAATACCTTTCATTCTACTACTATTATTAACAGTTTTGTGTCACAAATTGCATCGTTTAAAGTGCACTATAC
Source organism: Epinotia brunnichana (assembly GCA_963854355.1). Taxonomy (NCBI): domain Eukaryota; kingdom Metazoa; phylum Arthropoda; class Insecta; order Lepidoptera; family Tortricidae; genus Epinotia; species Epinotia brunnichana. Next base: position 3,543,102 of record OY977962.1, on the reverse strand, counting down.
TTACGACTCATAATAAATTGTGCTATATTAGCTAGTACTTCATCAAATCATCATCCTCCTAGCGTTATTCCCGGTTGTGCCCCTAAAGGAGCTCGGGGTCCGCTTTGACACCTAATCCCAAGATTTGGCATAGGCACTAGTTTTACGAAAGCGACCGCCATCTAACCTTCCAACCCAGCAGAGGGAAAACTAGGCCTTATTGTGATAAGACCGGTTTCCTCACGATGTTTTCCTTCACCGAAAAGCTAACGGTAAATATTCCGTACATAAGTTCCGAAAAACTCATTGGTACGAGCCGGGATTCGAGCCCACGACCGCCGCTTGACAGCCGCATGCCTGAACCACTAGGCTACTACCTACATCAACAAATATCGATTTAAAATTGTTCAAATCACCCACTGGACCCCAAAACCCACCCCTAATCCGGAAACAGAAATGACTATATTTTTTTAAAACCGCAACGACAGCCTTGGCGCCGGCGCCGGCGTTCCTTTTTCAAAAATTTGAATTTGAAAATAGAACGTATAATGGCGGCCATTAAAAACAGATCATAGACAAAGGATCGGTATTAGTTGTTTTTTTAAGTAATTTTAAAGCGATTATTCGTATAATATGTATGTAATAAGTTTTTTGTGGTTGTTGGAGATGTTCCGCGTATTGAAGTCAAGGTATTTGTACAATATACATGGCTGCAGGTGAGTAAGTATTAGTACCTATCTATTGTTAATTTACAATGATATAGGTAGTGACAGCACTTCAAAATAAGAACGCTATGACATGGTCCAACTGTGTACAGTTAGGGGTATTAATATAAGTACATAAAAAAAGGACATAAATATCTGTACACGCCTTTATGACATTGACAATAGAGTCCTGTACTGATATTTATGTCCTTATTTATGTACGTATATTAATACCCCTGACTGTACTTTGTTGTTTGTTTTTTTTAATTTTTTTTTCATTATCAGAACTACCTAACACACTTTATTTTAGATCTAAAAAGTAGCCTTAATTGCTTAAAAAAAACAAAACAGCCTATACTCCACTACGCAACTACAGTTGCCACAATCGATTTAGGGGTGTGCGTAGTTGGCAGCTCTGGTTGCCATAACCAAGAAGGTAAAATAGTAATTCTGAGAAGGAAACACAAAAAAAAATTAGAGAAAAATGTTAAAGTGATTGTTTTTAATTGAAAATGGCCAAACACGGTCTTTTTTCTGTGATGTGTCTTCTGTAAATATATATATATTTTTATACAACGACGGTGGCAAACAAGCTTACGGCCTGCCGGATGTTAAGCAGGTACCGTCACCTATGGACACTGGTGACTCCAGAAGAATCACTAGCGCGTTGCCGACCCTTTATTCACTTGAGGATTCACTGTGTTGGCAGATAGACAGCATGCAGGCATTTTACAAGTTGACCCACTTTCAATGCTCTTGAGTGTATCATCCTCCTAGCATTTTCCCGGTTGCACCCTAAAGGAGCCCGGGGCCCGCTTTGTGTGTAGGCACTAGTTTTACGAAAGCGACTGCCACCTGACCTTCCAACCCCGAGGGAAAACTAGATTGTTCGGATTAGAACGGTTCCCTCCCGATGTTTTCCTTCACCGAAGCTGAGCATGTTCAACATCCTAATCGGTCTAGTAATAAATATTTATAAACCAAGCTGAGCGCAGGCGCCGACGCCGATTAACATAATTTGGACGGGATTAACATTAACGAATACATGTTAATTTTAATCTACTAATAACACAGTATGTTGGCTGAAATGTTCTCAGGAATAGGCAGAGACAGGCGCCAACATTGGAGCCAATGTTTTGACAATTATAGCGATGCAGTTGCCTAAAAAAAGTTCTAGTCTAAATGGAAATAATCAAAGACACGTCTCTCTCGGTAACGGCATCCTATCGCAATCACTGAATTTCATTTCCCAACTGTTTAGTTTGTCCGAGTTTCATACACACGCACACACACTCACACACACACACACACACACACACACACACACACACCCATACACAGTTTCTAGTTATTTTATGGTACCTAACGAATTTTATTCCTTACGCAATCTTTGTTCTTTTTTAATTTTAATATTAATTATATGGAGAAGGAGAGAGTTTAGGTAGATATTTATTGGTCCAGAAATCCAAACTTTTGAAACTTTTAAAATGGCCCTATGCTCTATCCACTCCTCTGTTCACTTAACTTAATTACCTATGTTTGTTATTGTATCATGTTAAACTCTAAGGAAGAGCGGTGTCTCTTGCCACAGGCATCTTGATTGCCTAAAAAGAGGCACGCACCAGCCTGCATATCTGTAAAGTTTTTTTAAGATTGCGAATAAATCATTTATCATTTTCATTTTCATTTCGATAAAAAGCCGTTTTTATCGGTGACCATGAAACTTTCAGGATTGAAAAATCGGACAAACGATATTACAGTAGGGAAATAAAACACTGTCTCTCCCACACTCACTTTACCAAACACACACTTAGGCATTAAACTTACGTTTAACTATTTGCTTTAATTGACAATTTATTATTTAATCCCCTTTCCTCTTTGTCTCTGTGCGTCTTTTGTGTAGTAAATAAATGTCTTCTTTCTTTCTTTCTTTAATCCACTTACTTTCAAAATGTTTAATGCAAACTGTATGTCAATCACGTAACGCATTGTACGCGCGTCTGACAGTAAAATTACAATCTAACTGTCATTTTTCCATATAAAATTGACATTTAGACCTTACAGACGCGCGTAAGAAAAGTTACGTGATCGACCCACCGGTCTACTGCGATACAATAATACTTAGGTATGTGTACGAGTATATATCACTCAAAGGGCAATGGAGAGGGCTATATGCTGGGAGTTTCTCTGCGCGATCCAAGGTAACCGATATAGCCCTCCGCATTGCTAAACTTAAGTGGCAGTGGGCGGGGCACATTGCACGTAGAACCGATGGCCGTTGGGGCGGAAAGGTTCTCGACAAGGTGGACTGATGACCTGATAAAGGTCGCGGGAGTCCGCTGGATGCGGGTGGCGCAGGACCGGCCATTGTGGCACTCTTTGGGGGAGGCCTATGTCCAGCAGTGGACGTCTTTCGGCTGATATGATGATGTGTATACAAATACCAGTTGACTATCGAATATATTCGAATTTAATATAAGTATTTGAAAAAAATTGGTTGTCTATAAAGTCGGTTTACTGACGACAATTTTACGTGATAGACATAAAGCCGAACGCTCAGCTCACGCGGAACGGGACAATGAGTCATACTTTTTCGTGCGTGCTGCCGGTGTTCATCGATTTATAAGACGTTATCACGTCAAAAATCGTAGAATAACCTATTGTAACGTATTCTAGCGAATAAAAAATTCATTCATTCATTTGTATATAGTCAACTCGGAAAGTATATCTCACAAAAGACATGTGCGCATAGGTAATTACATTACCTACTACTTGGTCTGCAGGTATGTGGTGTTGTGTTTCTGGTGGTGAGTAAGGTCTTCAGCTCCCGAGGAGTTGCAGGGTTGAAAGGAAGATATCTGGGTTTGTCTCTTGCCGTCAACACAATGAATCGTGACCTGAGGGGTAATCACGTAACGTCCCGAACGCGCGTCGGTACAATTTAACTGTCAATTTTCCATATAAAAAGTGACATTTAGACCTACCTGACGTTCGTACAATGCGTTACGTGATCGACCTGGCTGAGCGAGTACCTTTTTGGCATTGTTGCAACGCACAGTACCAATGTATTTAATTGATATTTTAATTTTTCGTAACACAATTGTTTTTAATTTTTTGTTTAATATCTGTGTAATCTTTCTTTCTTTCTTCTTCTTTTTTTATACTTGTTTTTAGACCTTATCCAACGCCATTAATTCCTTCATTCATGTTAACAAGGTAGACACACATAGAGGGGCAAGCCCCCTAGGCACTTAGTATTTGGGGCCTCCTCAGGGAGCTTGTGTACCTACTAAGTAAGCTTGCTACTGGGGCCCCTAGAGGCTGCCTGGACCCCTTGGCTGGGGCATTGTGGGCCTAGTCGGAAATCCGGTTCTGTCAACTAGGGTTGTCAGATTTGTGTCACTAAATTTAATGTTGGAACCCACTGGCCCCATGCTTAATTAGCTATTGGAAAATACACTCCAACACTAAGACCCTCAAAAAAACTAAAATCATAATTTTTTGCCCACTTTTTTCACAATTTTGTCACACTTTTCTTAACTTTCTGACACTTTTATATATTTTCTCTCATGATTTCTCACTGGCACTCTAAGTCTGTTCACCACCACTGTTTGAAGCGTAATGATGCGCCATGCTATTACAACGAGCCAATTTGCAAGAAACAGTAATTTTGTATCGATCATGATTATTGGTGTTTCGAATTTAAATTTAAAGTTGTTCTTGTCGCTTCGCTGAGCGAGGTAAGTGGTAAATAACTAAATATGGTATTTGGGGACTAGGGTGGAAAATTATGTAAGGGGTGGAGCTTCTGACCGGCAGTGGGATGTGACAGTTACATCCTTTAAATATGGCACTGTCATGGTTTTTGATGGAAACAAAGTAAGAAATGGGGTGATACATTGTATACATGGCTTATTACGGCCTGCCTGATGTTAAGCAGGTACCGTAGCCTATGAACACTTGTGACTCCAGAAGAATCACAAGCGCGTTGCCGACCCTTTATTCACTTGAGGATTTGCTGTGTTGGCAGATAGAGACATGCAGGTCCCTCACTCCCAACGCAGCGCATCCTAGGGACACTTGAAATTTCCTTTTGTTAATCATATGCTATGTTTATTTTGTACAATAAAGAGTTATAGGTACTAATATTACTCTATACTACTACTTAATAAATAATTATACCTACTTAGTAATAACATAGCGAAATTATTATTAAAATAGCTGCCCGTATTGCAATGAACGCAAGCAAACCAACGGGATAAAATAAATCTTGTCCATCCAGAACGAAAGGTTCTCGAATGGCGACCATGTACCGGAAGGCGCGGTGTGGGAGCCCCCCCCCCCCCCCCCCCCCCCCCCCCCCCCACACAAGGTGGACTGATGACCTGGTAAAGGTCGCGGGAGTCCGCTGGATGCGGGTGGCGCAGGATCGGTCACTTTGGCACTCCTTGGGGGAGGCCTATATCCATCAGTGGACGTCTTTCGGCTGATATAATGATGATGATCCAGTAAGTCCATTCTATGCATGATATATATCACTGATGAAAAACATTTTGAAATATGTTCCGGAGATTATCGCCTACACACAAATTTATTATTTTCTTACTCAGTTAGGTATAATTATGTATGTACCTACTCATGTATAGGTATCTGGGGATCCCTTTATTCATTCTGAAACCAATATTCACAAATATGTTATTATAACCCAAATTATTACAAGATTTTTTAAAATAAAAAGCTACTTATTACTTCGGACGGTCGCAGGAAAACCGAAATATTTGAAGCCCAAATCTTGGTAAGAAAGGCAGCAAGTACCCTTGGGTTGACATGTTCTTGTGATATTTAGACTGGTTTGGTTGGGTTTCGACGGTATAAAGTATTGTCACGATCGGTATACACGAAATGTGCAGAGTAGGGTAATACAGAAAAGCAGCCACAATAGGATTTTGGGTGATGGGTGAAATCAGTATTTTTTTATAGAAAACGCTCTGTTAGTTAGTATGAAGTTTGTAGGGAAACAGGAACACGTGATGTCACGATTTTCTGTGGTCAAAGAGGTGATCTTCAGGTATTTCAAAATCTTTAATAAAAATAACTGGTGAACAAAGGGCAGAGGACCAATTTTTGACTTTCGAGCGGTCGAAAATTAAATAAAAGTAACTAAATTCAAAATATTGTAGTGTCAAAATTGCAGGCACTTACTTTTCACCGATAGAATTGAATACGATTGGTAAATCCCACTAGTTTTTAAATTTTCTAGCGCCAATTCAAAATAGCATTCTATAATTTTTGACAGTTTGAAACAATCGAGCGCTCGAAAGTCAAAAATCTGTCCCAATGTTCTGTCGCGCAACGCGTTAGCATTGCAATTCAGCGAGGAAATGTCGCTAGCATCATCGGTACAATGCCTCGAGAGCTTTTTTTAGATTTAACTTAGTTTTAATTTAATTTAGTTATTTTTAATTATCATATTGCGTACATAATACTTATTACTACTACATACTAAAACTACTAACTACTACTTACTAAACTTCTACTTCTACTTACTTACTACTACTACTTACAAAACTTACTACTACTTTAAAAAATAAGTTGAAGGTTGATATTTTCGAGTATTCTCGTAAGTTCTGTTCATGGGTAATGTAAAAATAAGTATATTTTATAACTTTTAATGTTGTCAAGTTTGTTGAAAAGATCCATGGCATCGGATGAAGAATATTTAAATAGGGCTGTTGATAATATTGAAGGAGGAAGTAGAGGACTAAAACAGCTCGAATCAAAGAAATAATTCACAACACCATTGTTATAAGGTTAAAATATAATTTTGAAATTTATGTAGTCTGTGAGAATGAGACGAAACTAATTTTAGTTAACATGTTTAAACTGTTGAACTGGTTGAGATGGAATTTGATATGGAAATAGTTTGTATCCAGGGGAAGGACACAGGATAATTTTCATCCTGGAAATCACCCACAAAGGGAGTTGATTGGGTGGGGAAGTTTGTATAGATATAGGTACACTATATAATTTACTTTAAAAAAAATGTTTTAACCGACTTCAATTCAGTACTTCGCCAAACCACTTGGTACATGAAAACTTCCACATTTGCTTTCTAATTTACTACATGAACTGCTTTGATTGAGAGAGCAAATGCGTTGATTATTGGTACAGAAAAAACCCAAGTCGCTAGGTAGGTAAATGTGGGCTGATAATATTTGAGGAGTTCCGTCGATTCTTCAAGTATCTCAGAATGAACACTTCATTAGTTGCTACTTCAACGGAATCATGTCAGAATCTTTGACGTACTTTACATCTTTGAGGAGTTCCATAAGTCATCTGTGGTCTTCGTCATCAGTTCCACTTCACCAAAATTACGATTTCTCAGGGTAAATACACAAGTTATAATAGAAAATACTGAAATCACTACACGCGTGCCAATAAAATTTGAGGGTAGCCCTCAATTTCCCTGGGATCCCATCATCATATCCTGACTTGGTGAAAGTGGGACCACCTCACGAGTATACTCTTTCGAATAAAAAAAGAATTTTGGAAATCAGTCTACAACTGACGGAGAAATTGGCAAACATAAATTAAAAAATATAAAAAATACATACAGTGGAACATATAACCTCCTCCTTTTTTGAAGTTGGTTAATAAGAGTCCCACGCGGAAGAACTCGCAAAAGTTAGTATGGATATTTACTGGTATTAATGTTGATTTATGGCCCTTAATATGCTGCTTCGACCAGCAAGTAATCTATTTTGGCAGCCCTTCTTGAGTTCACCGTTCAGGCCCGTTGCCTCCAGGAAATTCCAGATTCTTTGGGCGGTGATATGTTGTACCACTTCTGGGTGCACGATGTGCCGCCCTAGGTAGGTACTTCTTTTGTGCATGAGTGGTCCGCATGGCTGTCTCCTCTGTCTCCTGGCAGAACCAATAATCTTCTTCTTCTCGGGTCGATGGCTTCAAATTGTGCGGGACCAGGAGGTGGCGACGCTTATCGCCCTGTCTGTCGCGTCTCGAAGGTCTTGCTTAGGGCAGGCGTGCGAGCACGCTGGGTAAGACAACATGTGCACCATTGTTTGTGTGACCTCACCACACGGACATTGGGCGTCCGAGCTACTTAGGGCGCCCCACTTCAGCATGTTCTCTGCTGCGACCGACCTGGGAACGCAATTTATTTATGGATTTCCAGAACCAATAATAATTGTATGTTTTGTATAATAATTTACATTAAGTAGTCATGTAAGTCGTCTTCTCGTTACAAATTTTTGCGGTGTCCAACAGGGTCCACAATTAAGTTTTATTCTTATTGCTGCAACTAAAACTTAAGTTTACCTAATACCCTGTAAACTAACATTGAGTATTGAGGATGGCAGCCTCTACATCCTTCTCCTACTCTACATTCACCCAACTTATCATTATGTTAATTCTGTTTTGGTTACTAGACATGCCTAACGGCAGATTATATTATAATCACGCCGATACCCATCTGTCATGGGCAGAAACAATATCATAATAAACATCCTATTTCCATTCCAAACTCTACGCCAAATTCAACCTTCTTAGTGAACCAGTTAGGACGAATTTAGACGTGAATATTTAAAGGAGTTAGGTATCTTTTTGTGATCGTTTTCACAGGTTGGGTTGGATATTCAACAAATTATGCGCTGATTTTTTGCGCTTTTGAGTTGAGTTGTGCATATTTTTGGAATTCACTAATGTTTTTTTAGCCCTCTCATTCGTAAAGAGTTACAAATACCTTTTTTAACCCCCGATGAAAATTAGGGTTGTTATAAGTTTAACAGGTATCTATTAATATATATATTAATAAATATTAGGGGACAATCTTACACAAAATGAGCTAGCCCCATAGTAAGTTCAATAAGACTTGTGTTATGGGCTTATGGGTAGTAGAACTATAGCGAGCAATATTTGTATATGTATTTGTAATGTTCTCGAAAAGGGCTCCAACCATTTCGATGAAATGTACGGGTTTACGGGGGCAAAAAATCGATCTACCTATGTCTCATCATCCTCCTCCTAGCGTTATTCCCGATTGTGCCCTAAAGAAGCCCGGGGTCCGCTTTGACACCTAATCCCAAGATTTGGCATAGGCATTTACTATGTCTCATATTTGGGAAAATTCGTTATCTCCGCATTTTTTTAATTTTCAGCCGAGCGAAGCTCTGTCGTCCAGTAGGTCGATCACGTAACGCGTTGTACAGTCGCCATCACATACATAGGTACACTTTAGGTGTTCAAAAATATCGGCACATGCACCCTAATGCCTTGAAAATAGTTTGCTCCGATGTATGTGATGGTGTACGACCGTCGGGTAGGTCTAAATGTCACTTTTTATATGGAAAATTTACAGTTAAATTGTTCCGACGAGCGTTCGGAACGTTTGCGTGATTCTCAGGTACTAATTACTTAAATACATACATCATCCATGACTCAGAAACAAATATCGTCATCACGTAATATTCGCCCTTACCGGGCTTCGAAACCGGCAGGTCGATCACGTAACGCAATGTGACCGCGTCCGTCAGGTAGATCTAAATGTCACTTGTTGTATAGGAAAATGACAGTTGAGTTGTCCTAACGTGCGTTCGGAAAGTTACGTGATCATCCTTCATGACCGCCAGCAGGCAGGGTCAGGGGCTAAACCAGTGGTCAGGTATCTGTGTGTCTGTTGGAACGATTTGTATGCGGTCATTTAATCGAAAGACGTGTCCTGTCGATATGATTACACGGCCGGCTGACGGTGATGGTATCTTATCTTATCTAGGTGAGGGCCCTTTCGGATGCACTTCGACCCAGTGGGATCTTTTGTGCATTTGCCCTCTCCTTTATGCCTGCTCCCAGGCTCGCTCCATCATTTCCACAAACCGGATGATGCAGTTCAGCGGGAGCACTTAAATTCCTTTGGTTGCGGGTAACCGTTACCAAAGTAATTCATTCTTTGTCTGGCAAGGACATGACATTCGCACTATAAGTGTTTCATAGTCTTATCCTCCTCACCTAGTCCCATCTGATCAAGAGATCCTTGACCCCGAAGTGACTTGTGAACACCCCAGATATAATGAGATTTCTTAGAAAACATCCAAGACTAAGAATCCAATATTCATGTTCATCACACAAATATCTTCCCAGGACCTTATGCCTCGTAGGCAGCGTCACTACCCACTAGGCTAACCGGTCTTCTGAAATAATTGTGTCATCATCATCATCATATCAGCCGAAAGACGTCCACTGCTGGACATAGCCCCCCCCCCCCCAAAGATTGCCAAAATGACCGGTCCTGTGCCACCCGCATCCAGCGGACTCCCGCGACCTTTACCAGGTCATCAGTCCACCTTATTGTGGGACTACCCACGCCGCGCCTTCCGGTACGTGGTCACCATTCGAGAACCTTTCCACCCCAACGGCCATCGGTTCTACGTGCAAATTTAATTGTGTATGAGATGATTAATCATAATCATAATCACACGAGGTTTATGCGGATATTGAGTTTGACCACAAATTAGGCAATTTCTTTAACTTTGACTAACTCGACAGGAAATACTCGAACCTGAATCTCGTATGACTTTAAAGCAAACGCTCCTTCATGAATGAGCTCTATAACATTATGATTAATATGTATAATGTCGGTCGTCGAGCCATAACCACAACCACCTACTTAAATCTAACATAGGGTTATGTAGAGCGAACAGAAAATTACATAAATTAAGTATGATCCCGTCCGCTCGGAATTATAATCATTGTTGATATATTTTCGGATTTTGGGGTTTAAGATTGTGATACAAGCAAAGCAGTAAAATGTTGTATGTGACTTTTTTTACGACGGTAGTGGGCGACTGTATCTGGCCCCGTAGCATGGACGGCCTTATCACGTGATAAGTGACAAGATAGATCCGCGTGATAAGGCCATCTATGCTACGGGGCCTGAGGACAGACACGCTCGTACAGTCGCGCCATCACATACATCGGTACACTATTAGGTGTTCAAAAATATCGGCACATGCACCCTAATGCCTTGAAAATAGAGGCGTGTTCCGATGTTTGTGACGTACTTGTTTGCCCCGATGTATGTGATGGCGACTGTACCACTGGGTTAAAAAAACATATGTACGAAATATCAATAGTGGGTCTCCGCTGAAGGAAAATATCGTGAGGTAGATCCCAATAAGGTCTTGTTTTTCCTCTGGGTTGGAAGGTCAAGATAGCGGTTACTTTCGTAAAATTAGTGTCTACGCCAATTTTTACGTGGCAAAGCGGACCCCGGGCTCTTAGCGTACAACCGGGAAAAGAAGACCGGAAACCTAGTAGGATGATGGTGGCAAATAAGTTTGGCGAAACAAGAAAATATGTACTTACTTACCATTTAGTTGTTTTTGAGAATTAAAAAAAACCGGCCAAGTGCGAGTCAAACTCGCACGCGAAGCGTTCCGTACCATTATCTATAAAAAACTATTTTATTCTGTGTTTTTAGTATTTGTTGTTATAGCGGCAACAGAAATACATCATCTGTGAAAATTTCAGCTGGAACTACCACGGTATCAGTGAGATACAGCCTGGTGACGGACAGACGGACGGACGGACGGAGCGGAGTCTTAGTAATAGGGTCCCGTTTTACTCTTTGAGTACGGAACCCTAAAAAAGCTCTCGAGTGGTGATTAAATACGTACCGGAAGGCCCAGCGTGTATAGACCCCACATAGCGGACTGATGACCTGGTAAAGGTCGCGGGAGTCCGCTGGATGCGGGTGGCGCATGACCGGTCATTGTGGCACGCTCTGGGGGAGGCATATGTCCAGCAGTGGACGTCGTTCGGCTGATATGATGATGATGATGATGATGAAACAAGTGTGCAACTCTACTAGAAAAGTGCAGTTAAACCCTATTTATGTACCTATCTAGTAATAATCTATGTACGCTGTTGGTTCCAGTGGTATCACATTACAAATTGCCGATCCTTTATATATATGAGGATACGCTGTATCGATATTTGCTTTGTCACAAGCGCGCTTCCACATAAAACATTTATACCATCACTCCTTTCTTGATGAACCCCATGCTGTAGTCCCTCGGGAAACATCGGTAGCTCCCATTCCACAAAAATTATTTCATTCCATAACCTTCCCGTAGTAAAAAACCGAATTAGCGCTGGGTGGATGAAATGGCGACAGGTCTCCGGAACAATATGCGATGGCAGAATGCCTCCTAGGTTAAAGGGCAAAATCTATAAGACCATTGTGAGACCTGTCGTCATGTATGGATCGGAATGTTGGGCATTAAAGGTGACGGATGAAAAGAGATTGCATGTAACGGAGATGAGGATGTTAAGATGGATGTGTGGTGTGACGAGGATGGACCGAATAAGAAATGTGTACGTAAGGGGAAGCCTAAAAGTAGCACCTATCGCGGATAAATTGAGGGCCAATCGCCTTGTGTGGTATGGGCACGTAATGCGGAGGGATGAAAGTCATGTGACCAAAAGAGTATTAGGTATGAATGTGGATGGATGTAAAAGACGAGGTAGGCCAAGGAAAAGGTGGATGGACTGTGTGAGAGACGATATGAAGAGAAAAGAAGTGAATGATGATATGACGGCTGACAGAGAAGTATGGAAGAAAAAGAGATGCTGCGCCGACCCCAAGTAAATGGGATAAGGGCAAGGAAATGATGATGAACCTTCCCGTCGTATGTGTATGAAAAATGAAATGAAAAATTCAGTAGCTTGACGTAACTAAATACAGGTTGGTGTCTCTTTTAAAGAAAGAAAGAAAAAAAGAAAGAAGACATTTATTTACTACACAAAAGACACACAGAGACAAAGGGAGTAGGCATACATTACAATTTAACACATATTGTGTGTGTCTTCGCGGCAGAGAATAGGTCGCTGTCTCAGCATTATGCCGAGGTGTCAGACAGACACCTACAGCGCTGATTTTCAGACAGCACCGTACGTGACCCACGGAACGCAACACAACATAAGACCATTGATAAACACATAATTATTGTATACACATAATAAATAATAAATGTTATAAATTTGTAAAATATGTACCAGTAGCCAAATGGGATAGAAAGAAAAAACACAAAGCACAAAACGCGACACGGTTGGGATAGGAAAGTGCTGGATTACCCTGAGAAAATAACGGTTTTTTTGGAAATAATTCAATATCAGGCTAATTATTTGTATGCGGCTTTTATATGTTATTTTAAACAACTTTTACTATTGAAATGAATAATTCTATGGACCGGAAGTTAGGAAAAAAAATTAACCCGCAAGCAAAAATGCTATCAGTATTTTTATAATAAAAACATGTTTGAGTACACAAATTTGGTGTAAACATATGGCTGATATCGATATATTGTTGTGTTTTCATAGAGCGAAACCGTAAAGTTCTCAGGGTAGATGGGTTAGGATTGGATTTGGGATTTCTGGAGCGTCTGGTCGCTTTAAGTATCGAGATACCTGTGTTAAGAGAAACCGCTCTCCCACAGAGTTTAACTTGACACGTACAGAAGTACACAAAACATGTTCAGATATAAGAGGAGTTAATCTCCTAAAACTAATACTAATTCTTTATTTAAATTGATACCTAAATACGTAGAGAAAATACATTGATATTATTATTAAATACTAAAGCAGTCAAGCCGTACGGCGAGCTGCGTTTGTGTGAGTGTGTGTATCAGATAGAACATAAATGATGATAAATGGGACTGGGGCTAGCCATATTTGCTGCAAGTCGCCGAGTTTTGGGCCAATATCGCCACTGAATGGCAGCCCAACAGCAGCTTAAGGCGCTATAGTATCATGGTCTTCTCTCCCTCTCGCTGAGCATAAGCGTGAGCGAGATAGAAGTACGTGTTTGGAAGCGCGGATATCATGTTTTTTAATTTTATTTTTTTGTGCGTTTAAATAAATAAAAAAGTAATCACTAAGTTCCCTCAAACATGATATTGCCGATTTTTAGAACCAATGTTAATATTTTTAGCTATTGTGCATAATTTGCTACGAATGTTTTAAGTGAATTTTAATATGTTTTGGACCTATGTTCGTGATTTTTTTCTATCCAGCGAAAATTGCTTAATCGTGTTTCGAATCACTGATTTCCCTGCAGAAAAGCCTCAAGATTACTATTCGTATTTTTTGAAACCATATTATTATAAACAGACGCATTATATTGTTTCAAAAACTATGTTCGCTTCACTTCGCTGAACCTATAGCGCCTTAAGAGTATCCAGCACGAAACACGAACGACTCAAGTCATCTCTCCATACATACGTAGTTTGTTTCTCATTGTAAACGGTATACTGTGTATATATAATACAAAGTTTCATGTTAATCTAGCAAGTCGTTTGAGAACCGAACGAGATTCGAGCGTCCTAGCCTTACTTGGCCCGGCCACGACATTGCGCGAATTCCCGCGCGTCAAGCGTTTTATCTGTTCACTGCGCGGTCGAGGCGCGCAACGCACTGTGGTTAGTTGGCATCACGCGCAGTGAATTAGAAAAACCGCTGCCGCCGCCGCCGTAATGTCGTGACCGGGTCCTAACGCCCTGGCCACGACTTTGGTCTTAAGATACCTGCGACCAGCGTTTTATCTGTTCATTGCGCGTGATCCCAACTAACCACAGTGCGTTGCGCGTCTCGACCGCGCAATGAACAGATAAAACGCTGGTCACAGGTCGCTTAAGACCAAAGTCGTGGCCAAGGCGTTAGCGTCTTACCCTTAAAACGGAGATGTAGCAGACTTCGTCGGCGATGGCGGGACGAGCTAGACTCCTCAAAGGATTTGCCAGAGGCAGGTTGAGATAAAGATGTCTGGAAAAAGAGGGTGGAGGTGGCCCAGCAGTGCGACACCACAGGTTCCCAATAATAATGCAATTTACTTGGCCATGCGTCTTAAGTTACGCTGAAAATATCTCGCTTCGCTTCCACAGTGTCACAGGATGAAATTTTCGGTAAATATCGGTTCGGAAATGAGCTGGCATATCGATGCCTTGGAGAGGGCAGTGTGGGAACGCTTCAAGGAAGATAGGGGCTTGGTTTGGTGAACGCCAAGTTCAGGCGGAAAGGAGCCTTGTGCGAGTTCGCGAATTTACCCGTTTGTAGGACACCATCTAATTTAAAGATAAAAATTGTAACATTTTATGGTATCTTGTTGTATTTTTTCTGTTGCACAATGGATCACCGACTGTAATGGCTTGAGGCCCGAATTATGACTAAGTTTTAATTTTATCCGTTAGAGGCTTAAATGCTGGTATATGGTTATTTAGTTACAAACTTGCAACTGGTTGGATACGACATGCTTCCTAAAGTTTCCATAATTTAGATTTGTCTTTAGCATACATTTATCGATGGACTAGCGACGACGCAACACTTTAATCAGTCTCGCTAAAAAGCACCTAGTTTCCTAGCATTTAAATTTGAATAGTTACGCCTGCATCCTATATACTTTAGAAAAGTCTGTAGTATCTACATTTACAACTTTGGATAAACAGGGTGGAAAGTTAAAACGGGGCAGTAAGGGCAGCTACTAGATCCCATGCCGCTATACGCAAAAATGGCATAAGGATTTCATTCCTAACTTTTTAAGTGATGACAATCTACATTCACAGATTTTTGAAAGAAAGTAAGGACAGTGAGAAAATCATCAATTTTGACGATTTTTTTAATGCCATTCGATCCCATTCCTATATTAAGGATCAAAATACTTTTTCGGACCGACTAAGGTTTGACTACTAGAACGCCCAGAAATCAAAGAAAACTCTTTCCATACAGTTAGTATGGGAATCCCAAAGTGCAAGTAGTCCTTTAGTTAGACGATCATCAAATTGTATGGAGACGGAGATAACTTCATTTAGATTAGAAATTAGAGAATTCATTCCTTTGTTACTGCCCCGTTTTAACTTTCCACCCTGTATACAGTAATTAAATTATTATTATACAAATAAATAATCGATAGGAGATGCAGGAAGAGACGACAATAGAGAGATCTCTCTGGGATCGAAATCCATCATTGTTTGGAAGTTATGCCATTTAAAAAAAACTTCAATAACCAACGTTCAGCGGACGTAGCCTGGTTGACTTTTTATCACTTAAAAAAAAAACGAAGACTTATGTCTTATCGCGGTCGATAAGACATATGTCACGTTCTGACATGTATGCGAGTGTGAGAGTGACGGTTGCCTTATCCACAACGAGAAGTGATAAAATGTCAGCCAAGCTACGCTCGCAGAACACGTCAGATTTGACAGTTGACAGTAGTGTCGCCACACGATCATCCTATCATCGATTATGCTGTGATAGAAACCTTCCGTGACAAAACGCTGCTTTTTCTCGAATAAATGTTTCTTTCTTTCTTTCCTGCTTTCTACCTATTTAGCGCCCGTTCTTGTGTTCGTTCCTCTGTTCTCATCTATTTAATTTAATTTAGTTAATGTTTATCATCTTGTATTTACTTTAGACATTAATGTTTTTTTGTTCGAAACAAGTTGTTAGTGAAACAAGTTTCTGACAAAAATTTCATTTTTGGTACAAGCTTTTATTGCCGACTGTACTTTTCTGCATACCATCATCAACTACTCATTGAGACGATTCTAACGAGCCCAAACTCAATGGGGTTGTGTAGTTTTATTGCGGAGTTCCTATCCTTCCAGCTCCAGCATCAGATCAGCTCCATGTCAACATAATATTGCATTGTCATGCAATATACATATGAATGCAAGATTTCAGCTCAATCGGAAACCGGAAAGTGGGTCAAATTTAACTTGCAAGATTTGGTTACAGACAGGACAGACATACAACGGGGACAGGTGAAAACTAAATAAAAGCTTGTAATTATTTAAGTTTTTAGTTTACGAAATATTTTACCAACTCGGCTGTATTTTTACAAGCCTGTTCAGACCATCTAACAAGCAGGCATGTGCGTTACGGGCCGGCTGATTGGTTCCAGGTTTAATGACAGTCTTTGTTTTAATTTAAAATATATTATGATGCAGGCATTGTGATTAAATTTATTAGCAGCGTTTTACCTACCAATAAAACGCTTATTAAAATACTTACCTTATTCGAAGCTTATTTAATTGAGATAGGCATATCCGTTTCCCGCATATCTTCCCTCTCTTTCTACCCAATATATATCCGTCTCTGTCGCACATCCCCCACTTCTTTCCGCCACCACCACCATGCAGCCTGCTGGAGGCTCGGGGCTCTCCAGCTAGGACTAGCTCATTGATTCAATTAGGTATGCACCAGGCAGAAATCTGTGTAAGCTTCGAATAAGGTAAGTATTTTAATAAGCGTTTTATTGGTAGGTAAAACGCTGCTATTAAAAGTACTTTACCGTTATTCGAAGCTTATTTAATTGAGACGTGTTTGTTATCGCCTGGTGGTATGTGACGGACGCCAATGTGATAGTTAAATAATTCAGTAGGTAGGTGAAATTACTGAAAATCTTGGATTATAATTTTATTAAATGAAATATAAGGATGTATGAAAGTAACATTGCTTTGTATTAGTATTTAAACATAATAAATCATACAAAGAATCATATTAAGTACTTATCAAATCACACATAGCTTACACATTAAGAATGTGCAAAAATACAAATAAATCACACAGTAATTGATAGGATATATGAATCCTAGTTATAAAGATTCCAACAAGCAGACTGCGCTTATCATACTATGTTAATTAAAAACTTTCAGTTTAATCAACAGGGTTGAATAATTGGGTCACATTGTTTCTGGAATTAGTACTATTAGTAGGGACGGACATTATTTCACGTCTATAGAATTGACGAAAGGTATTGCCTGATCTCAAATTGCCTTTGGCCAAAATATCGTCAACTGGTACATTTGAAAACCAATTTTTTTGAAGCAACTGCAGAGCGCATACTGCCTGGCGTTGCTACAATGCCTGCCTCCGCTAGGATAGTTTTAACCCAGCCCGCAATGACTGTGCGGGAAGCTGGTTTTGGATGGCCTCGAATGGTAACAAATAAATTAAAACAATTGCCCGTACGCCTTCTTTCCTTCAATAAGGATATTGTTTGATTAATCCAGTAAACAGGATCCAATTTAATATTATTACAATTGCGAGTCAATTTCCAGCCTGATTGTCTATAAGCAGTCGAATCAGTTTTGGAACCAAAAACAGGACGAAATAACACAAAATCATCTGACAATTCTACATGATCTGTGTCTACACTCAATAACGTCAGGTCATGTACACGTCTGCCTGAACATAGGAGGAGGAGCGTCGCTGTGTGTCTAACAACTGCAAATGTGTTTCTTTCTTCCACAGTATAATTTTCTAAAAAAGTTAGTGTATCTGTATTCCATACAGACGGCTTTGGTTTGTCAAGTTGTTTAAGAGCAATGGATTTTAAAACGTGTCTTACTATTGCATGTGAACTTATTGGCCGGAGTCATCCGCATTACAAATTGTGGAAATAGCGGACTTATGTAACATGATTGTATTACATGAAAGTTTTTCAACTAAATATAAATCGGCTAAATATCGAGCTAAATTGGAACCACCCGGACTAAAGGGATCGACATTATATTTCTTAGTCCATATCAACCACCGATTCCAAGCACTTCTATATGTTCTTCGAGTACTAACACGCCATGAAGATTCCAATAAACGTTTTTGCTCGATGTTCCAGTTGTTTAAGTTCCCCTGCCACCCCCACATATCCATACTTCTAGAGTCATATTGTGCACCTCCGGGGGCGGGAGACCCGTCGAGATGTCTATTAGACAATGTGGGAGGTGTCGTATCGTGAATGGTGCTGCTATGGCACGCGCCTTGAGGTCGGCTCTCCAGAATACTCGCTCCCAACGAGGCACTACCAGAAGAAATCGGCCTGTTGCAGTATTCATGTGAGCTAGCACTCTCGGTATCAGATACGGAGGTGGAAATACCCACGCCAGTTGGTAGTGCCATATCCTTGAAAAGGCGTCGTGAAATATCGCCTGATTGTCCCGTAGATCTAGAGATACATAATTGACTACAACATGAGCC
The DNA here is from genome assembly GCA_963854355.1 of Epinotia brunnichana. Classification (NCBI taxonomy): domain Eukaryota; kingdom Metazoa; phylum Arthropoda; class Insecta; order Lepidoptera; family Tortricidae; genus Epinotia; species Epinotia brunnichana. The sequence goes on along the minus strand of OY977962.1, from coordinate 3,524,374 downwards.
TGGTCTGACGCAAATAGATCTATGACCGGGACTCCGAATTTGCGAAAGACTATTTCTGTCGACCTCGGCAATATGTGCCATTCTGGGGGCGTCTTGTGACGAGACAAGTGATCGGCATGGCGATTGTATTTGCCTGGAATGTAAAAGGGGGTCAATGTAATTCGATTCTGATCCAGAATTTGATAAATCTTCTGTGTTATCTGTAGAAGATGAGAGGATCTCGTGCCCCCCTGGTTTCGGAGATAAGCCACCACAGACCGGTTGTCGCATTGCAGTAATATGGAGCTGTCCTTCAGGTAAGCAGATTTCTTTTCCAGTACTTTGAGAACCGCTAACATTTCTTTGTAATTGGAATGTATCAGCCTTTCCGTTGTATTCCACGGCTCTGATAGCGGTATATTGTCTACCTGTGCTCCCCAGGCCTCGTTCGATGCATCTGTTGCCAAGAAGTGAGTCGCCGGGGGCTCGAATATTTTTGAGACTTGATGACTGTTCATTAACCACCATCTTAGATTGGCTATGACCTCGTCTGGTAAGGTATGTAAGACGTGAGCCGACAATTTCTGAACTTTTATTAGCATATTCAATAGGGCTCGATAGTTCAGTCTCCCGAGAGGTACAATGAAACTGGCGAAATTCAATAGGCCGACTAGACTCTGAAGGTCTTTCAGGTTCGTACGAGTGTTTGTCAACATTTGTGAAATTTTGGACTTCAGTAGCGCTATTTTGTCCTGAGGTAGACATTTCTGGTTCAACCATGGGTCCCAGCGTATACCTAAGTAAGTGAGGCTCTTTTGAGGTATCAACTGAGATTTCTCGAAGTTGATTTTCCAACCCAGCATCTGCAGGGTTGACAGAAACATCTGGACATGAGATTGCAGCAGTTCCGGGTTCTGGTGAACCAAAAGAAAATCGTCCAGATATACGACGATACGCATGCCTTGATCTCTCATTTTCTGGGCTACCCAGTTCGAAAGTGACGCAAATACTCTCGGCGATGAGCTCAGGCCAAACGGGAGTGACGTCATTTCTAGCAGTTCTCCTTGGTACAATAGGCGGAGAAATCGCCTGTGTGAATCCTTTATTTTCAGGTGAAAATATGCTTGAGAGAGATCGAGCTTGCAAAGCCAATCGTGTGGCTGAAGGAAATGTGGAATCCGATTCACATTTATGAGTTGAAAAGGCTGGGTTATTACGTATTCGTTTAATGCTCTCAGGTTGAAAATAGGGCGCAGAGAGCCGTCGCTTTTTGGTACTAAAAATAACTTCGAGAGGAAGCTTGGAGACCAGGTTGCTTTCTTTAAGACGCCCTCTTTTTTTAGTTGGTTTATGACTTTGGACATTGATTCTGAAACTGGAGTGCTGAGAGGGCAGTTGTTTACCACCGGCATGATTAGAGGTGGTCTCTCGAGGAAAGGTATTCGATACCCTTCTATTATTTTCAACAGGGACTGCGGTGCTCCCATTTCCTGCCATCGATCGTAAAACTTTGCAAGTTGACCCGCTCTGACAGGTGATTGTCAATTTCGTCGCTTTTTGCTAGGTATGTATGTGCAGGGAGATCCCGCTCGCCTGCGGCCTCGTGCATTCGACTCTGCGTTTTGGTTACTGAGCTTACCAGTCCGGGGTCGAAAAGTGCCTCTATTGAAAACAGGCCTGTTGAAAGTGTTAGCCTGGCCTTGCGAAGGCCTGTTATAGTGATTGTACCCCACTCCCTGCGAGGGAGGGCAATTGATAAAGCCACCCTGCGGGGGTGCTAGGTAATGGTTAGCAGGGTAAGGAGCGTACCAAGTAGCATGCCCCATCTGCCCCGAGCCCTGCGAGGGCTGATTTCTCATAGCCGACCCCTGCGAGGGGTGGCGAACATTTTTGTTCTTTGATGCTACTTGCGCAGTAGATCCGAAATTTCTATATTTATACGGTGGAGGTAGAAAAGCCTTCTTAACACCTCCTTCTTTCTCAATAGCTGCTGCGAGCTTGTCTTGATCAAACAAATGTTTAAAGGATGGTGGAATTCTACGAAGTTTACTTTTGAAAAACTGGTCCCGAGCATTCTTAGTCACACCATCCCTGCGCATTTGAATAGCCTCGGCTCTATGGCCGCAAATCAATTGCAATAAGTCAGACGAAACCTTTGCATATTCCCCATTTACTAGTACGTCTAATTTTTCACGTAGCGCCTCATAATTCAAGTTGTTTTCATTTTTAGCCCACAAAAGAAAACTTTTTAACGTGTCCTCAATAACGGTTTTTTGTTTGATTGCACAAAAGGTTAATGCTGCATAGGCTTTGTCTGCATATGCCAAATGTTGCAGAGAAACGTACGCTTTAATTTCATCATTAGCTTCAAGATCTACAAATCCAGGCGTATGGTTGTAGATTTTCTGAACGTCTGCATATCTAACCTCAGTCCATTCATCAACATCTAAGTGTTGCATAGTTTTAAGCACATTCAAGAAGGATTCTGGGGCTTTTGGAACTGCGGGCTCCTTTAATTTCGTTTCTAGACCTAAAACGAATTCGGGTGGCAAATCCACTACCTCTTGAAACTCTTAGTATAATTCCCGACTCACGTTGGGATCCACAGATTGATCCTCTTGGTCTAAATAAGACCTTGAATCACCAACGATGGGAACATTGAACGAAATGTGTTTCTGTAAATCACTTACTTGCTTAGATAACTCATCTATCATACGGTGTCTTCGATAACGCCTGCTCTTCTTTTTACGGGGCCGACGCGCACGTTCTCGTTTGCGTGGCTCCGATGATGATGTTGACGACGAGCTGGAGCCCGAAGATGAGCTGCTGCTGCTACTCGACGAAGTATCTCTGGCCCGGCGCCGTTGAGACGGCTGTGAAGGGCCCGCGACCTCCACGGGCGGCCTACCGGCATTCGCCGACTGGTCCTCACTCATCCTGAACAAATGTTGCGTTAGAGACTTTAAATACTCTTTAATCAATCAAATTTCTAAATTGTCATAAGTATTTAGTATAACTCACACTTTAAACCAATAAAAATTATACTTCACAAAAACAGGGTAGAATCAAAACTCATTAAATGAAGCACAATGGACATTGTGACTAAGTAAATTTTATAAATTTCGAACGGCAAAACCGTTTATGTATTGGTAATTGCCAATACTCGTAATATATTATAACACTTTACATTCTTAGGGAAATCACTTACGTACAAGGCTGGACTCGTGCCAGCAATATTACTTTACCACTATATCTAGAGTAGATGGAACTTTTTTTTTTGAATTATCTTCGGATAGACAGAGTCTTCGCTTGCTATCCGTTCTCGGCGGGAAACAAAACGCCAATGAGCTAGTCCTAGCTGGAGAGCCCCGAGCCTCCAGCAGGCTGCATGGTGGTGGTGACGGAAAGAAGTGGGGGATGTGCGACAGAGACGGATATATATTGGGTAGAAAGAGAGGGAAGATATGCGGGAAACGGATATGCCTATCTCAATTAAATAAGCTTCGAATAACGGTAAAGTACTTTTAATAATGTTTTTCATGAGCTTATTAAATATTTTTAAGAAAAAATAAAATTTGTTGACACTGGAAAATTGGCTAGATGTGAGTCTTACTGGAATCAGCGAAGGTCCTATAAACAATTTGATAAGAAGTATCAACTTATTTATTTACTTCTCTGAGGTTTCCCGATGTTTCGGACGTCACGGGACGACAGGCTTGAACTTGTGATTAAACTTTTATTAATATTTTTCATGAGCTTATTAAATATTTTTATGAAAAAACAAAATTTGTTGAGACTGGGAAATTGGATGTGAGTCTTACTGGAATCAGCGAAGGTCCTATAAACAATTTGATAAGAAGTATTAACTTATTTATTTACCTCTTTGAGGTAGGTACCCGATGTTTTGGACGTCACGGGACGACAGGCTTAAGCGGGTATCAACGTCTGATACGCGGGTTTGCTGGGTTGTCAATAGGGGTGTAGACACTAAATAAAATAATCAATAATGTAGCATTATCTCGAAAGAGTATTAAAATGTAGTCAAATGGAGAAAAAAACAACGCACGAGGTTAAATAAACACAAAGTTATAAGCGTCCAAAGTTTTAAGAGGGGGTAGGGTATGTTCTGTCCCTTTTCCGCAAAACGCACTTTCATATGAAACGATTGTTATTTACTATGACGCTAGACGACCGTGACGTCACGATCACGGAGCGTTTTCTTTCTCTAACAAGCAACAGTAAAGCGGTTGTAGCTTCGTAATTTTTTGAGATATTCGAATGGGATTTTCGTCATTAGGTATATTTTTTTGCGTTCTTTCTTTTGAAGTAATAATAAATTTTGAGTCTACACCCCTATTGTATATTGTATGGAAAGTTTGACCAGTTTCCATGGAATGACAGCTGCCGATGCCGGCGCCATATTTAACGTTGATCGGTTGTAATCGTAACTTGCTGCTTCTTTATCACTGGTTACCATGCTTACATTTGGGTCACTTTTTAAAACTTTGGTGTTTGTCTGTTTAAATCCAAAAAATGTATTTTTTGCTAACATAAAATTATCAGCCCACTTTTATGAGCGAGAAGTGCATGACCAAGCTTTTTTTAACCCTTTATAGGGCAACTTAAAACAATTAAGGCAAAAATTACCACAAGGTCATCTTTTTGTATTTTTTATGGTGCAGAATTTTTAGTTTTATGTAATATCAAGAGACTTGAATTATGGATAAATTTTATTATTTCCCGTTAAAGGGTTACCACCGATTTTTGACTTTCGAGCGCTCGACTTTTTCAGTCGAAAACGGTAAAAAATTACGAAATGCTATTTTGAAATACCGATAGAAAATTGGAAAACGAGTGGTATTTACCACTCGTATTCAATTCTATCGGTAGAAAGTAAGTGGCTGCAATTTTGACCTACAATCGTTGTTACTTTTATTTAATTTTGCGCTTGAAAGTCAAAAATCGGCTCCCAGGAATAAACCATAATCCCAATAAGTTTAGTTCCCGCTATAGGTAGAAAGGTAATTTGATAGGCTTTACCGCAAAAACTAGTGCCTACGCCAATATTTGGTATTAGATATAAATCTAACAACGATCTACGATACGAAGTTATATAAGGCCGAAAGGGGGAGAATTATCTTGATACCTATGTAGGTCCTCCTAGAACTTTGAAATGTCAACTTATTTAAGTTTATTACATTAAATAAAATAAATTTGACATTTTCCACAAGAAACTGTCAGAAAAATTCCAGTAATACCAAATTTTACAAAATGATTCAGTAGTATCGATTTTTGCAGCGCCATCTATCGGCGAGTAGCGGAACCGTCGTCACGCCGCCGCCCGCGCCCGCACCGTTCATCAAACATAATTGGACGCAAATTACTTCAAATTAAACGGATTTATTACTGTTTACATGACATTTATCTGATATCTGTATTAAGTAATGCCTGTTTATACAGTTACATGCATTATTTTGTACTTTGTACAGTTTATGTAGGTGCTGGTGAACAAATGGCCATTTATTGTTAAGTTACTGTGGAATGTAGTAGTATAAGGTATAAGTTCACCTTTGAAAAAGGTTTATTATTTACGTGCTCCACCTAAATATGTACCTACAAAAATCATAATGAATAGATACGGTCAACCAATTTGATTCCTAGGCCATCATATAACCTTGCCGTTGGAAATGGTATGTCAATACGGGTTACTAGGACTATTGCGTCGCTATGTAGCAGTTAAAATGACAGGGTTCTACGGTGGCCTAGGAATCAAATTGGTTGACTGTACACAGTAGTTACATGAATTTAATATTCGTTCGTAATTCGTGAACCATTCGTTTGTCTTCGGTCCCAATTTATTTCTGTATTGTGCGCTTTCGAACGAACGACGAATCTGCTGAAATGTCTTAAAATATAATGTACGTACCTACTGACGAAAGTGGTGAATTGCTGTATGAAGAATTGCGTTTGTGCACAACTTTACTGTGAATAGAAATATACAAACTAGGCGCATTATGACGTCGAGTTGCGGAAACCCAGCCCGCGTACAACCTATAGGGTCATTTCGCCGGTTGGCGACCACTTAATTTCATGTGCCGGTTAGCGACCACTTATCTGACTTGGTGAACTGAAAGCTTATTTTCTCGTTTTTTTCGTAAATTCCTATTCCATAACTACAAACAATAAGGCATACGGCTGACTGTTTCAATAGGCTCTGTAGAATTGATGTTAACTTCAATTGAAAAAACCATGTTCTTCAAGTGGTCGCTAACCGAAGGTGGTCGCGTAGCCTATATTACTGTGAATAGAAAGAAACTTTTTTATGTTAAAATGAGGACGGTGCCAAATAATGAATGTGATAAAATCCTGTTGCGAATACGAAAAAACACTTTCGCGTAAAGTCCGAGAATATGTAGGTAGGTACCTAGCATGAATATAAAAACTGCATCTTACCAATTTTATTGGCCGTCGCTTACTTACGAGATCGGCTTTAGGGTGAATTGCAAAAAAATTGTACATAGGTAAGAGCCTTAATTTAATCTACGCTTTAACTTTTTTCTATTGTGTAACGGCAATTACCCATACATTTTATATGGGTAACTTTCGTTACACAATGGAAAAATTTAAAGCATAGATTAGATTAAGGTCCTTAATTATGTACATTTTTTTTGCAATCCACCCATAGTTCGTGACTACCTGATCGACAAGATTATTTATCAATTAAAGATTTTACAGATAAACAAAAAAGTTAAATGATAGGAATCTACTAAAAAGGAGAAAATATCCTTTCACTACTCATCTAAGTGGTCGCAGACCGGCCCACTAAATTAGGTGTTCGCAAACTGGCGCAATTAACCTTATATACGTTCAGATCTGTGCCAATATTTTTTTATTTTTTTCAGAATCGGATTAATAAATAGCACGTTATCATATATAGGTTTTGCATGTTTCTAGTATCCTACAATTTTATTCCATTGAATGACAACACGTCTGAAATTTTCGTTCATATTATGATATTGTATTTATAATGCACAGAATCACGAGCTCGTCCATGTTAGCCACTTTCATTAAATTCTCAGGAATAATAAAAATCATCAAGAAATTCAAATAAAAATCGGGTCTTTGTCAGTTCCTCAAAGAGTTCAGAAAGAAATAACTACTCTTTTGTACGTATATATCTGGCTTAAATATTTACAGAGTGAAAGTTGGGTAAGTAAAATGTTATGGTTTAAGCTTTAATGTCCAAGATATGTATCAATGAATCTAAACTCATCATTAAGCTGCACGCATGTTTGTAACTAATTACTAGTTTTTCTTAGTTTATGTACTTCTAATTATTTGTTACAGGTTTTGCTGTAAATGCGCTTTCGGTATCTTGGGTTTGGTAAACATAGGTAACTAGAGTAGTATTCCCGGGAATATTTACAGCCACCGCACCGGTAACATTGCTACGTTGCGCGTGTCGCCGGTACATGAAATGAACCTAAATGTGATATTTTTTGACTTTAATTGCAACATACTGTACTTACACAAAAGTGTGTGTGTACGCGTACACCTATTTGAAACCTTTTCTCCAGCTACTATTTAACTAAAATATGAATGTTTAAATACCGTCAAACTCAGCTGTCAGTGTCTGTCTCCGACGGCATCTTTAATTATCGGCAAAATTACTTTTTGTGCGGAAAAAATCTAGCAACGGCACATCACTTTGCAGCCACCCTTGAACTATATTCTTCTATTAATTAAGAAGATAATTCTTCTGTTCATGTTCTCCTATCGAAGATGTCGAGTTACATACGTAAATAATTACTCTGGGTCTGGAGGAGAACTCCAGACCCCTTTCACATCTTACTATTCTTGAGTCTTGACATAAACTCTGGAGGTTAAGGCGAGTTGCACCAACTTATTACGATTACAGACCGATCAACATTAAATATAGAAAGAAAGAAAGAAAGAAAATACGTTTATTTAGCACATATAAATATATTTAAGTGTAGTGTAAGAGCACTCAACTCTTTCACTCGAAAACTGTAAAAAAAAACCGGCCAAGTGAGAGTCGGACACGTGCGCGAAGGGTTCCGTACCATTATCTATAATAATGGCAAAAAAATCACGTTTGTTGTATGGGAGCCCCCTTAAATATTTATTTTATTGTTTGTTTAGTATTTGTTGTTATAGCGACAACAGAAATACATCATCTGTGAAAAATTCAACTATCTAACTATCACGGTTCATGGGATACAGCCTGGTGACAGACGGACAGACAGACAGACAGACATACAGACAAACAGACAGACGTACAGCGGAGTCTTAGTAATAGGGTCCCGTTTTACTCTTTGAGTACGGAACCCTAAAAATGATGAAATGCTATTTTGGAATAGCGATAGAAACTTGAAAATCGATTGGTATTGACCACTCGTATCCAATTATATCAGTAGAATGTAAGTGCCTGCTATTTTGACCCTACAATCGTATTTAGTTTTATTTAATTTTCAAGAGCTCGATAGGTAGTCAAAAACTGCCCCCCCTGATACTGGTCAGTATAAATAACTGTTGAAAGAATTTTTGACCAGATAAGTCGTTCTGAAAATTACCTAGATATACAATTTCCCTCTTCACAATATTATCTAAGGTGTATAATAAATATAACACCGTTTAAAAGTCATATAAGTATCTTATAAGACTATAAATTTCTAAGCAGATGTTTTATATTTAAATTCTAATTAGCGTCCAACTCAACTTATTTTCGTATAATAAACAACAAAATAAATTTAAAGTAACTTCTTAGTATCTTCAATATGTAACCCGCATTTCATTATTAACAAACTTACAGTTAATTTCAACAAAATATCAAACAACAACAAAACTTCGCAGCGCTCAATAATTCGTTCGGCAACTCAACAACAGATGGCGCCACACGTCCTCCATAACAAATTTCAAGCCACCAAACCGGCATGGCCTGTATAGTAATTTTAATTACCACGGGTCAGGACTGGTTTGCAAACAGTATGCATCTAGATTGAAGTGTTAATATGGGCTGATTTGCAAGGCTTTATTGACTTAGATGAATAAGTGTTTTTGTTATAACTGGAACAATTTAGATGGGTCATGTTGGAACGATTTGGGAGGATTTCAGATGACGATGTGTTCCACCGATACGACATATATGTCATGACAGGGTTATATAGGTACTCATACGCATACTAATGTTAAGTATAATAGTTATATATTATGTCAGTTAAATTAGCTTTATCCAATTAGATTACAATATTTATAAATTACAAAATGTTAACGTTACAATACTAATTATTACTTTACTAATATATTGGTGCTGGGTGGTGGTGCAGGATCGGTCATTGTGGCACTCTTTGGGGGCGGCCTATGTCCAGCAGTGGACGTCTTTCGGCTGATATGATGATGATGATGAATAATATATTAAACATACTCATTAAGGTCATTAACATATTTCATGATTTTACAGTATTTTCGATAATTTTGTTTAGTAATGAATTTTGTTTAATGGCCTCCGTAGCCCAGTGGGTAGTGACTCTGCCTACTTAAAAAAAAAAAAAAAAATTTTGGCTACAAGGCCCATATTAAAATTGATTGTTGTTATCAATATAACCTTATTATTATTAATAACTACAAAAAAACACTTGTTCGCACACGCAATTTCGATTGTTTTAGACTTTTAGCTTTGTCAGACAGCCATTTCTTTATATCACCGTAAAATTTTCCTAATGTTCCAGACTCATCATAATAACGAATGTTCCTACTGAAATGCTGTTGTGAAGGATTGCGAATAGGAAAAATCACATTTTTCTTAAGTATAGGGATTCATTTGACCACTATCTCACCTGATAGTAACGCACACGTCACGCTTGTGTGTATGCCGGGCATAATTATTTCTGCACTAGCTTGCGATAATAAATATAAGTCGCGGACATGATGGTAGAGTGGCGATGTTATTAGAAAACCGGACCATACCTTACGTATTCTGTTCGTGATATTTGACAGACGGGAACAAAATATACTTATATAGCCTGTATGTATAATATTACCTCAAATTTTAACCATATACGTAGATTTCAGTACTATGAACCGATATTAGAAGAAAATTGTAAGTTAATCTTAACTACCAAAGCGTAATTTATTTTTGAAAATTTATCGAGCAGCAATGTAATGCTTACACTCATTTGACATATGGAAGAAGCGGGTTACTTTACGTGACGTCACATCAGTAAGACAATGTAGTGATACATTGCGTGCTGAATTATTTTTTATGGAAAAAAATTGGTAGTTACGAAAAAAATTCTTGCAATATGGGTTCATAGCCCTAACACCTACCTGTGGTTACAATTTGAGTAAATATTAAAAACTAGCTTTTGCCCGCGACTTCGTCCGCGCGGAACTCGTTTATATCGCAACTTTCTCCCCCCTTTTCACCCCCTTAGGTGATGAATTTCCAGATAAAAACTATCTTTAGTAAGGACTCTTTGGGAAGGCCCCGGAATTCAAAGTATCTCTATACCCAATTTCATCTCAATCGGTTCAGCGGTTTAAGCATGAAAAGGTAACAGACAGACAGAGTTACTTTCGCATTTGTAATATTAGTATGGATTGTATGAAGGAAAGGGTATCGATGCATGTAGGCTTTTTTCAGTATTATTTTGCATATTTTCATATCACACGGCCGTAAGGACCTTTTCTACTAAACCGTAGGATTAAATGAACTGACTTGTAATTTAAACATTATATATGTTACATCTAATAGTTTTCAAAATAGCCATAATCAAACGTCTTTTTTACCCCGTTTTAGAAAACATCTTTAAAACCAAGGCCGCCATAAGGTACCTTTACCCTTGTAACGTCAATTTACTTATGTAATGTTAATGTTCCTATTCCCCAGGACTCCCAACTACCGCTATACCGTAAATGGGTTCCATCCAAATTTTCACCCCCAATTGACCCCCTTAGGGGATGATTTCTGGAATAGAAACTATTATATGTCCTTTTCCAGGACTCAAACTATCTTTCAACCAAATTTTATCAAAATGAGTCATAAACAAATTTCCACCCCCAATTACACCCCCTTAGGGGATGATTTTCGGGATAAAACTATCTTATGTCCTTCCTTATTTATAGCTATACCGTAAATGGGTTCAATCCAAATGTTCATCCACCATTTCTCACCCCCTTAGAGGATGATTCCCTCCTTTTATGTGTTCCGGAATAAAAAAAAATCTATGTTCTTTCCTAGGACTCTACCTCTCTCTATACCAAATTTCATCTAAATGGGTTCTATCCGAATCTTCAACCCTCATTTCACCACCTCAGGAAATGATTTTTCGGGATAAAAACTATGCATTGTCCTTCCCTAGGACTCCTTCTATCTATTTACCAAATTTCATCTAAATGGGTTTTATCTAAATTTTCATCCCCTATTTTATCCCTGAGAGGATGATTTTTGGGATTAAAACTATCCGTTGTCATATTCCGGGACTCAAACTATCTTTCAACCAAATTTCATCAAAATGGGTCACAAACAAATTTTCACCCCCAATTACACCCCCTTATGGGATGATTTTCAGGAGTAAACTATCCTATGTCCTTCCCCAAGACTCCAACTTGCTATACCGTAAATGGGTTCCATCCAAATTTTCATACCCCATTTCACCCCCTTAGGAGATGATTTCTGGACTTAAATTATGTTAAGTCCTTCCCCAGGACTCTGAACTATCTCCATACCAAATTTCATCTAAATCGGTTCTATCCAAATTTTCACCCCTCATTTCACCCCCTCAGGAGATGATTTAGGATAAAAACTATGCATTGTCCTTCCCTGGGACTCCTTCTATCTATATACCAAATTTGAACTAAATGGGATTTATCCACATTTTCATCCTTATTTCATCCCCTTGGGGGATGATTTTCGGGATGCAAACTATCCATTGTCATCCTCCGGGACTCAAACTATATTTATACCAAATTTGATCTAAACGGAGTCCATCCAAAATTTCACCCCCCATTTCACCCCCTCAGAGAAAGATTTCCGGAATAAAAACTATCCAATGTCCTTTCCCAGAACTTAAACTACCTCTTAACCAAATTTCATCAAAATGGGTTACATCCAATTTTTCAACCCCCCATTTTACCCCCTAAAGGGAAGATTTTCGGGATGAAACCTATTCTTTAACCTTTTCCGGGACTCAAACTAATCATATACCAAATTTCATCTAAATCGGTGCAGCGGTTTAAGTAGCTCCATACAAATTTCCACCCCCCATTTCATCCCCTTAGGGGTTGATTTCTAGGATAAAAACTACCCTAAGTCCTTCCCCAGGACACAAACTATCTCTATGCCAAATTTCATCTAAATCGGTTCAGCCGTTTTCACGTGATGCGCGGTCACATAAACAGACAAACAGATAAACAGATAAACAGACAAACAGATAAACAGACAAACAGACAAAAATTCTAAAAACTGTTGGAACGTGTTCTGTTATCGATTCTAAGTATCCCTAGCCAATTTTTTTTCGAATATCTTCCATGTACAGACTTTCGACCCTCTTCAGCTTTATTATATGTATAGATACACGCTGTATAGGAAAACTCCCAGCGCATCACTGTTCCGTGTTGAGCCGAATGGCCACAACGGAAGACCAGCGCTGGCCCTGCCACTCCTGCCAGCATTTACCCTGAGTTGTGTCCATTTCGTAAAAAATGTGTATGTGTCATGTGTCATGTGTCTACATTTATCATTGCGCTATTGTCACGCATAAATGTTTTCTTTCTTTCTTTCCCTCGAGAATCAGATATAAATCGCGAGTGCTCATGACTAAGAACGCTAATCAGCTCGAAACAGGTCGAGCGATTTTGAAGATAAATAGATAGATAGGTATATATATATATATATATAATTTATTTGGCATTTTGTAACATCCAATAAACAGCCATGAGCGACCCGTTTTCATTATATTAAAATGTTAGGGATATTGTTTTTCAGAGGCTCTAGTATAAGTTTAACGATACAATACGTTTACGAACGCGTTTGCGTTTAGTTTCAATTTGTATAGCAACGCGAACAGCGCCTCTGGTGGTAACTATTAGGAACTACGCGTTGCCATACAAATTCAACACAAATAGTTACGCATTTGACCCCTATCTCATCTGATGCGTAATATGGCTTCGGCTTACACGCTAATTCTGGAGTCAGTTCAGTCCATCAGTATTATCTGTCTGTCCCTGTCATTCACAACGGTTATACTATCATTCTCTCATCATACTGATGGACTGAACTGACGCCAGAATTACCGTGTAACCAAAGCCTTAGACGGTAGGTAAGTGATGATGAGCTCGAGGGTATTACATGCATTCTTAGATAGTGCCTATTCATTCTCATCTTAGGCGTGAACCATACAGAGACGACATAAGGCGAAGACGCGGCGCAGCAGGCACGATGCTTGCACGACGCCGCTTGGATGCCGCTTCAAAACATTTGTATACAAACTGTACTAAGGAGACGTATTTTAAATTACACTGAAGCGGCGCGGCGCAGGCACCGCGTTCAATTCACCAATGGACATTCATTGGATGGATTCATGGATTTCATTGTGTTAAAGGTCTACAATAGGTTGAAGCGCGCTGCGCCTTATGCCTGCCTTATGCCTGCCTTATGCCTGCCTTATGCCTTACGCCGTCTCTGTGTGGTTCACGCCTTAAAAAGAGAGCCACGACACGGGCCAAATAAGCTTAAGTTTAAAAAACCTTTGAAAAATTACTTACTCCAAACACTTGAGTGACAATTGCTTACAAGCACGACACATTGTATTGTACATTATGCAATATAAATATATAGTTAAAATCATAGTATAGTGCTAAATATAGTGATATAGATAAATAAATAAATAAATAATAAATAAATAAATAATAAATAAATATTATGGGACAATCTTACACAAATCAACCTAGGCCCACGGTAAGCTCAGTAAGGCTTGTGGTGTGGGTACTAGGTGATGATATATATATAATAGATAAATACATATAGATACTTATATACATATATAACATCCATAACTCAGGAACAAATATTCGTGATAAACACACAAATAAATGCCCTGACCGGGATTCGAACCCGGGACCTCCAGCTTCGTAGGCAGAGTCACTACCCACTGGGCTACGGAGGCCGTTAAAAATAAAATAGATAAAACTAGATAGTTAATTCTTATAGAGACTCGTACCTGCAGACAAACTGTTAAAACAGTTTTGCAGGGAAATGTAATAGATGAAGTTTTCTATCCCATTGTTTAGTAATAAAATAAATAAGTAATAATAATAAGATCCATGTTATTCCAAAGTTGGTTACTTGTGAAAAGGTTTGCTGGAGGTAAATGCCACTCTTTAGCTGATATCTCTGCCATTCTGCTTTTGAAAGAGGGGTTGTGTCCAATTTTCTGATCACTGGCACAGACGCGGCAGCTCTTTGAGCAATCGCGTCGCTTACAACACACTTGCAAATCGCCAGTGTGATAGACAAGACTCTTAAGATCTGCAAATTGTAAGGTAAACAAACGTCCGAGTGCTCGACGCTGTACTAGTATCTGGCATGGGCACTTTATGTCAAAATGACATGGCTTAAATTCGAATGAAGAAAAATCCTCTTAGTTCGAATTTAACCCATATTGCTTTGGCATAAAGTGCCCATGCCATGTACTAGTATAGCGTCGAGCACTCGGACGTTTACCTTAATTGGACCCATACGTTTGATCATCCTGGTTCGATTGGTATCACGAAACAACGAACGCCAATTTTAGTTCATTAAATAACGATAATATCAAAAATATCGAAACAATAACCCTATCAAACATTACCCAGATGTTCAAGCACCAACAACCCCTCAACTTGTCACTCGAACAAGTCACTACAATCTATTGTCAAGCAACTTGTGGCAACTGAAGCACCCTTCACTCTTAACTCGTCTGAATAAGGTCGGTAATGCGGCGGTTATTAATAGAGGAGATTGGTAATAGTATATCAGATGTGAAGAGGCTGTTAAGTTGTTAAGTGGATGTTAAGTGATTAAGTGCGTATGTGCTTTATTAGGATTTGAATGTAATTATTCATTCATTTAAGGATGTAAATAGTTATAGCAGATTCAGTTTTTATAGCGAATAGTAATTTTTAGCAGTGTGAGAAATAACTTTACTATATAATGTTTAAATGTTGTAAAATCACCTGCCTAGCACGATAGGTTTTAATAATGTCACATTTACGACCAACTTAGCCCTGGCCCCGTAGCATGGATGGCGTTATCACGCGATAAGTGATAGGATAAGCGCGTCGTCTCGTTCTATCGAACGGTGTCAGCCAGGGACAGATGCTCTATCCTGTCACTTATCGCGTGATAAGGCATCCATGCTACGGGGCCTGAGTGAGAGTTTGAAAGTCAAGTGAAGAAGAAGAAGTATTAAAAATAATTGTAATAATTAATATGCCTAAACAGTAAATTTTGTAAGCATGTCAAAACTGTCGCACCAGTACGAGACACAAACTATAAAGAGATTGATAAAGCGCATAGGTTTTTCATATAAATAAATAGTATCTAATATTTTTAAAAGCTTTTATCTAATTTGAAGTTTTTATATTACGACGGGAGTCCGCTGGATGCGTGTGGCGCAGGACCGGTCATTTTGGCACTCTTTGGGGGAGGCCTATGTCCAGCAGTGGACGTCTTTCGGCTGATATGATGATGATGATGATGCTATTACGACGGTAGCAAAATCATACCACTCGTAATCATACGGTCTATCTGATAGAAAGGAGGCAACTTAGCCTAATGGACGATTCCAACTTTGGAAGAGTATAGACTGCTTGAGACAAATTCAGGTGCCTCGCTCTCAAAATTACATCCTCGGGAACTCTGGCAACCTGTTTTGTATTGTATGTATGTATGTATGCATAGACACTAGAAAGAACACCAGAACATTCGCCACGCCGGGACTCCAAAAATCCTGCCGCTAATCCAACGAAATTGCCCGTAATTGGTCCTTCCTCCTTATCCCAATGCACTTGACTCCATCAACAGTACACTTAAAAATCAACCTTTACTCTAAAGCTTAGAGCTCAAATTCCTTTACCGAATAACTAAGAAAATACGACGTTTTCAGAGTAAAATGTCTACAGTTGTCATTGGAATTTGTGTTATGTGAAATTGGGTTAAAGTTCGTTTTTTTTTGATTGGTCAGACATCTTCAAATGTCGGTTTGACCTCATAAGGTTGCCAGAATGAGGAAGAGGGGACACCGGAGTGAATTGATACATATTAAGATGCAGAAATGTTTTTGGTGACAGATAGGTTGGTATAGTATAGTCGTGGGATGATTTGCAAGGCAATAGCTTACCAGGTGATATCATGCATGCATACCTACATAATTATTCAGATTCAAACATTTATTAGTACCTAACAAATATACAAGATACGTTGCTTGCACTTAAAACAGATGGGCGTTGGCACGGATTTTTTTAGGTTCTCGAGTGGCGAGTATCGGAAGGCGCAGCGGGGGTAGACCCCACAAGGTGGACTGATGACCTGGTAAAGGTCGCGGGAGTCCGCAGGATGCGGGCGCAGGACCGGTCATTGTGGCACTATGTCCAGCAGTGGACGTCTTTGATGATGATAATGAATATGCAAAGTGCCAGGGAGGAGTTCAAATATTATATTACAAATTTAAAGTTTGTAATGTAAATATGTATATTGGAATTCCTGCAGAGAGCCGAACCCAGCTCACTTTGTACCTATTAAAAAAAAAATTCCTCAGGGTGAGCTCCAATGATAATAACATTATTTGGATTTTTCGCAAGCGCCTTGTAACTTATTTATATGTTACTGTCATATTATGAACACTGTCAGTTTATAATCTTAATCGTGACGCGATATTATGAACTGTCGAAAAATTGTGAACTGTCAAAACCGTTCACAATTCACCGCATTATGTTTCGTTAGTTTATAATCTGATTAATCTGTCACTGTCAAATCGTCTAATTCTGAACTGAGATCAAATTCTCATGCTATGTGCTATGTCCAGGGGCGGGCTCCCCCATTTTCGGCTGATATGATGATGATTAATTTCTTAGGAACCCTATATAGCCAAAAATATGTCATATTCATATACATTTGCCACGACAATGTATAATTATGACGTTCGGATTACTTTTGACACGCGTCAAAGTAAACTATGAAAAACTTTTTTTCTAATACCCCAAATCGAACTAGTATAGAAAGCTTGTCAAATATACCACTAATAATATGATTTGAAGTATATTTGGGGCGTGTAATAAATTGATACCATAAAGCCATATAAGGCTTTAGATTGTTCTTTTTATGGGACGTTTTGGATTGAAGCATAATATGTTACAGTTTTAAAATGACTTAAGTGTATTTGTATTGTGGTGTATACAGGATGTAAAAAATACGTCGGTCAGTATGAGCAGTTTTTGCATTTCGTGCATTCATGTGTAAACGTCAAACAAAAACCTAAGGGACAACTTGAAAAAATATAGTAGGTTCAGCGAAGTTAACCCTTAACATGGCAAGACATGAAGGAATGTAGCCAGCTATCACTCGGAATGTTTTTTGTGATAGTTATTGGATAAAAAGAACTATTGTTAAGAAAAAAAAATTAAAAACATTATGAAAGTAAGTTTTTCAGGACGTCCGTTAAAACGGCCATTGCCACGAATCGTATAAATTTAATGCTCTTGATGTTATCCTAAAAAACGGACAATGCTGTCATGGAGTTTAAAAAACAAAATTAAAAAAGTGTTGTAAACTAAAAATAAGCTTGAATAACTGAACAAAATCATCATCAGCATCATTATCACACCAGCCAAAAAACGTCCACTGATGTACATATGCCTCTCCCGAAGAGTGCCACAGTGACCGGTCCTGCGTCACCCGCATCCAGCAGACTCCCGCAACCTTTACCAAATCATCAGTCCACCTTGTCGGGGGTTTAACCACGCTGCATCTTCCGGTACGGGGTCGCCACTTCAAAACCTTTCCGCCCCAACGGCCATCGGTTCTACGTGCAATGTGCCCTGCCCACTGTAACGTAAGCTTAGCGATTCGGAGGGATGTTACCTTGGTTCTGCTGCGGGTAGCCTTATTTCTGATGCGATCACGCAGAGAAAATCCCAGCATAGCACTATCCATTGCCCTTTGGGTGACTTTGGGCCTTCTTATGAGGCTTATAAGCAACCACGTTTCAGTGCCATATGTCATCACTGACTGGCAACACACACTGGTCAAATACTCTCATCTTGAGACACTGCGGAATATTGAACGAAAAGTGAGATGGGTCGGTAGTTCTTCAGCAGGGTGTTGTCACCTTTTTGAAGAACAGCACCACCACACCTCTATTCCATGCCTTTGGCGTTTTTACTTCCAGTTTTGAAGGGCCGTAAGGACCGGTTTTCCACCTGCCTTCAGGAGTTCGGCTGTTATTCCGTCTTCACTTGGTGCCTTGTTGTTCTTGAGCTGTTTAGAGCCATTACAATCTCGTACAGGCTGTTTTCTGGGATATCGTCGGTATAGTGTGGGGTTAGTCAAGCTCTAGGGTTTTTCGCCAGACTAACCTCCGGTCCGCGAGTTGATGTGCATAGCTGTCCGCATAGCACTCTATCTCAACCAAAAGCTCAGGTTTAGAAGAAAAGATTCTACCTTCTTCAGTTTTCAACTAGCTGAGCTGGCTCTGCCCAATGGACAGATCTCTCGAGAACACTTTAGCGCCCTTATTACGCTGGATGGCGTCTTCAATAGTTTGTATTGAATTGGCGCAGATCGTGGGCCTTGAAGAACTTAGACCCACAGGCACGGGCAGCTTCCACAAACCCGTCGTTGAATTCGTCCACATCGCCGTCTAGGCAATGTAAACGTTTGAAGTTCCAGCTGAAAGCTCGCGGGGTTTCGAATTTGGATTGATGCTGGACGGAGACTTCATCAATCGAGAGCGCGCTTGCACGACACATATATTCAATGTGCCTCTTAACAGACGGTGATTGCTCCCGGGTTTAACTGTATTGATCACAGAGACATCATATAATGTATCATGTATCCTTCCCCGTCGACAGGATGAAGTCAGTCTCGTTTTTAATTGCACCGTGGCCTCAAGCTCTTAGCCAGGTCCACTTTCTGTGCTCGCGTTTATTGAAGAAGGAGTTCATCATGTATCGGTCACTCCTTCTCCAAGAAGCCAACTAGTAGTTGGCCCTGGTGGTTTCGAGTTCCAACTCCAAATTGCCCCACTCTCAGCTCTTCACCATCTCTCTTGCCCAGATTTGCGTTGAAGTGCCCCATGACAACGGTGAACTAGGTTTTGGAACTATATATGGACGTCAAAGATGTACTCGGTACCAACATTGATAGTAATGAAGGTGGATTTTGTGTTTGTTGTTGAGGACAAAAGTTACTTGTAGACGGGGTGCTAGAGGTCAGACCGTGATCAGCAGGTCGATCACGTAAGTACCCCTCTGGTCGAGTCATTATATTTTGTGCAAGATTTTTCACTGAACTCTTCCGAGTCAGATGGCGCAAGCATCGCCATTATTTTTTGTGCGCGCCATACATTTTTCCACGCCATTGTGAAACTAGGATAAAAATAATTTATATATAATTCACAACTCCAAAGCAACAACGTCCTATAAAAGTGACAGTTAATACATAAACTAATTAAAGGAAATAATGGCAATGTCCGTTTTCTGTCACAATGTAAAACAAACTTTGTATCCACACAAGTCGGCACTGTCCGTTTAATATGACATGCTAAATGGTACGTAGTTACATATACAATCGATAGTGTCACAAAAACAGGACAAGCTATAAATCATTCTTTTTGACTTAGAATCTATTAAATATTTAATGAAGTTTATATTAAAAACAAAAGTTTATCTCATCTGAATGTTAATTCAACAAAATGCAAACAATTTTTTTTATTTCGTTTTTGTTTTATGGGGCCAGAAACAAAAGCCGACGCAAATTCAGAAAATCCTTGACTTCAACTGACGCTCGCGCACAAATTGAACTCTGCATACTGTTGGCGTATTTGACAAAGATAAAGTAATATTCTCGCCCTTTCGTTTGGCGTATTTACTTTTCTAGCCTGCAGGCGCATTCAAACTTTACCCGGCATTTAGTAACTGTACTAAAAAAGTGACAGGAAAGCTTTAAGGGTTAAGCGAACAGAGTTTTCGAAACAATATTATGCGTCTGTTTATGAACAGACGCATAATATTGTTTCGAAAACTCTGTTGTTGTTATGACAAATAGTTTTAAAAAAATATGAATAGTAATCTTGAGGCTTTTCTGCAGCGAGATCAGTGATTCGAAACATGATTAAGCAATTTTCGCTCGATAGAAAAAAATCACGAACATAGGTCTAAAATACACTTAAAACATTCGGAACAAGTTACCTATGCAGAAAAGCTAAACATATTAAAATTGGTTCTAAAAATTGTTAATATCATGTTCGAGGGAACTTAGTGATTTTTTTTTTAATAGCCTTAAGTGTCCCACTGCTGGGCAAAAGCCTCCCTCTGTTCCTTCCACGTATCCCTTAGTGATTACTTTTTTTTAATTTAATCACACAAAAAAATTAAATTCAAAAATATGATATCCGCGCTTTTGAACACGCACTTCCATCTCGCTCACGCTTATGCTCAGTGAGAGGGAGAGAAGACCAGAATCTATGAAATATTGGCATCATTTATAAAACTGGAAGTTGGTTAACATCGCCTTAAACCAGTGCAGTTGCTGTCCTTAATCTTTACCCGTTTAACTACAAAATTCCTTTTCTAACAGCTAAACATACTACGAAAAGTCCACCCTGTATACATTTTGGTCTAGTCGCGGCGTGGTTATATTTATGAAAGGGTTCATACGTATAATGCTACAATAGATGTCTGCGTGTTTGTTTGTGTGTCATAATCCATACAGCGAAATTATAAGCGTGAACAGACAAAGGGGGTACACTTACGTACACAAGTTTATTTAACTTTAAATTAAAATATTAAGAGAGCTAGGTTATTAAGAGAGGACACAGCGGAGTGTCATCTCGCTCGTATATGGAGCAGCCCAACTGGGGAAGTACCTCCACTTTACAGAAGACCGCAGCCATAATAGCACCACTGCTTTGTAGTGTTGCTATATTATTGCATGCTATGAAGCATGTGGTGTTGTGTTCCTGGTGGTGAGTAAGGTCGCCAGAGCTCCCTAGGATGCGTTGCGTTGGGAGTGAGGGACCTGCATGTCTCCATCTGCCAACACAGCGAATCCTCAAGTGAATAAAGGGTCGGCAACGCGCTTGTGATTCTTCTGGAGTCACAAGTGTCCATAGGCTACGGTACCTGCTTAACATCAGGCAGGCCGTAAGCTTGTTTGCCACCGTCGTTGTATAAAAATATATATATCACCGACACATTAAACATAGCTAAGAACCATCTTGACAGAAAATATTATCGGTTAACAAAATCGCACTCTAATCGGTCCATCTGTTTGGGAGCTACCATGCCACGGACAGACACACAGATAAACATGTTAAACGTATGCTCGTCGTCTGCGATCGAGGGTTAAAAATTATCACGGGAAACATAATTTACTATTCCGAATATACTTAATACCCTTATTCATAGCGGACCATCAAACCTATTTTACCTAAAATGTCTTTAAAATTGTTTTATCTTTGTCTGACACTTAGACATTGTGTTTGAGAATAGGGGACTAAACACATTTCAGTTAACAGATACGTTAAGTTTCAACAAGGTCCACTACCCGAAGAAATTACAATGGAGGAATGAACAAGCACCTTAAGAGGATTGTGAACCTGTAAATTTTCATACAAAAAGCGATAACGTTTTTCACCCCGTAAATATCGTTCGATTTTTATAATTTTTTGGACATGTTGTAGATATGGTGAAATACTAGGTCTGTACGTTTTGATTTTTAAGAAATATTGCTTACGTCAAAAGTTATTAGCATCTAAAAATCTATATTTTTGACTTAAAAACTTTGTCTATCTTTTTATTTCTTTTAAATTAATCGAAACTGATTTACTAAAGAAGGGAAACGTACAGACATAGATTAAAGTGTACTAATCCAATCATGCCAAAATTATTTAATTTCATTAAGGTTTAGGGGGGTAAGAACGTTATCACCCGAAACCATATTTCAACAAGAAAATGTAGGCAATTGCCTCCAGGACTTGCAAATCGCACGATACGGGCCGGGAGGCAGAGCGGTGTGAGACAGATAGATTTTTTTTAAATACCTACTCGCGCCGCGTATTGACATTTCACAATCCTCTTAAAAATGGTTAATTGGACATGCCTTTTATAATTTGAATGATTTTTATTATAATAATAATTGAATAATATGATAAACATTTACATAATTGATAGGATAATAATATGAAATTGTGATTAATATGATAAATAATATGTGACATATAATTTTATATAAAATTATGACTATATGAGTATGAGTATGAATAATGGGGTTTATGTTTAACTCTACTATTAGAGGCAGTAGAGTCTGCTGCCTCTAATATTCATATTAATACATTTTCCTTTATTTGCTGCAGCCATGGTATTAACAGGATGCTCTTAAAATCTAACCAGTGGGTTACAGACATGGACCCTGCTAGGGCGTAGCAACATAGGCACTTAAATACTAAACTAACCTAAATAAAATCTAAATCTATATTTATAAAATCAACATGTTATGTATATAAAATCTGCAACGTACTAAATTGTTAAAACAAATATGTTTGCTAGTGGACTAATGTTTGTCACTTTTGTGTGCGACAGTACCGCACACAATACATACATAATGGTCGAGTGCGCACCGATTGAGCTTCAGTGTACCGGCTACCTGTAGTGTGGGGCACATTTCATGCCATTGGGAACTAGGGCTAGTGTTCAGTAATAGGTATTCGTACCTTTAAACGAAGTGCGGATTTCTGCACTGCACATTCGCTGAGGTCCTTATTACCCTCTATATCTGATAGATATTCATATTCATATTCATTTATTCATAATTGTCAATATTACATGTCAGGAATTTATAAAAAAAAATAATAATAATATTAGCTTTACGCAAAAAGTGTACTTACAAATAATATTTATTAGTTAAGATTGCAATAATAATTAAAAATATTCATACACTGTTTATAAATTCGTCGAAGCTATAGAATGTGTGCTCGAGAAGCCATTTTTTTTAGTTTTCGTTTGAAAATCAGTAGTGACGGAGCCGACGTGATTGTCTCTGGCAACTTGTTATACACGGCTGGCCCCATCACGTGCGTCGCCTTCTCGGATTTGGCCAGTCGTCGCTTTACTGGGAGGATTTTATGGGAGGATGATAAATAGAGTCTATTATCATTCTCCGCGGGCGTTCTCTCGGTTGAATCCTCAAAGAGCCCAGGGTCCTCTGTGGCACCTATAATTCTGCTTTCCGAGAACAAATGCGTTGATTATTCCAAAAAATACCCAAGTCGCTATACGTGGGCTGATATTATTTGAGGAGTTCCGTCGATTCCTCAAGGATCTCAGAATTGACACTTCATTAGTTGCTACTTCAACGGAATTATGTCAGAATCTTTGACGTATTTTACATTCTTGGCCATCTGTGGTCAACAAACACCGCATCATATAGACGCTTACGACTCCAGCAGGTCGATCACGTATCGCATTGTACGAATGTCGGGTAGGTCTAAATGTCACTTTTTAAATGGAAAATTGACAGTTAAATTGTACTGACGTGCGTTCGGAATGTTACGTGATTACCCCTCAGAGGGGTAATTACGTAACGTTCCGAACGCGCGTTAGGACAATCCAACTGTCATTTTTCCATATAAAATTTGACATGTAGATCTACCTAACGTGCGTACAATGCGTTACGTGATCGACCAGCAGTTTAGCAACTAATACGTAAATATAAGTACTTGTGCTTCTTAATTAAGCTCTTTTTCTTCAAATACTTTAAATGTGACTAAAATTTATTTTAGATATTAAGTACACACAGGTAGAAATAAAGTGATCCGCACAGATCTCATAATATAATCGTATTGTTGTAATTTGATATCTCACAAAAGGTCTTTCAAAAGAAGATCTTTGAATGAATCCAATATCCATTCACAATTATTTGACGATGAGCAGAAAAGGTCAGTTTGGGACCATGGCCACATATTATATAAATATGCCATGGCACACAATATTTGTGTGATTTACTCATGTGTTAAAATCTTATTGAATTGTTATACGTTCGTAAAATGGCCACTATCAACAGAATTTGTGGAAAAAGCTACAACCACCACCACCACCGTACTCTGTTTGTACTAGGTACAGTCGCCATCACATATGTACATAGGTACACTATAGGTGTTCAAAAATATCGGCACATACACCCTAACGCCTTGAAAATAGAGGTGTGTTCCGATGTTTGTGACGTGCTTGTTTGCTCCGATGTATGTGATGGCGACTGTACCTTGGTCTGTTTGTGGTGGTGTTACAGAATAAATAATAGTACCTACTACGTAGGTACATAAGGTTCTCTGTTAACAAATTCCCTGTTTAGGTACGCCAAACGTGCCTACAGAATAGCGGGGCAGGACGTTGCGCATATCGTTGGATATGCGCAGCTGTTCTCTCTGGAAAACGACGCTATTCTTTGGATCCATAACTTATCTGATAAAATAACATTAAGTATAATGAATAAAAAAAACGACTTTTTATTTATTTATTCGTATGGCAAGTTAGATACAAAATCATAAATTAATCTCCAGAGCATTAATCCACTTAAGGGCTTCGTCGATCAAATTGATCAGGTCTTCTGGTGGTCCTCCGGTATATCGAGTTAACGGGCACTCTTGGATAATATGTTGAATGCTTTGCTCTACGCAACCACACTCACAGGAAGGGGAGCCCTGTCAGCCACAACGAAAACGGTATATGGTGCAGCGACCATGACCAGTGCGCAGTCTATTGAGATTGCACCAGGTCTGTCTCCATGGGGCGCTATGTCGGTCAGTCCAGACACTCGAGGAGGTTTCCTCGAGTGTCTGGACTCTACCGATTCCTCTTGATTCGGTTGATCCGCAGGAATGGGTAGTGTCTTGGCCGGTGCGCCCTGGAGACAACGGCAAGTGATTATTTAGTGAACCCTAAGTGATCGCTTGCTGGTGCTACCAATAACCCGACACGGGGGGTTAAGGTAAGGCAGACAAATCCTCTGCTATCAGAGGATTTATGTTAGGCGCGGGGCTACGACCGTCAGGCCGGGGCCGAGTTGTGGCCGCGGGGGAGAAAACCTCTATAAAAAGTTACAAAGGGACCTGAGAGGCTAAAACCGGAGTCTATCACCCTCTCCCTGTGTAGAGGTTCTTTGGTCGGGTCGGGAAGCGTGTGGTGTCGCCCTGCACGCTTACGATGGGAGGCTTTTGTCTCAGTAGTGAGGGCAGCTGCGGCTGTTGCTGAGGGGTGTCGTGGTGAAATGTCGTGGCTGAAGCGTCCTGCCTGGTGTGATTCTTCTGGAGTCACAAGCGTCCTTAGGATATGGTGTTAGCTTATCGGTACCTATGCTTTTTTATCAACGTTCTGTTATAAAAAAGCTATATGTTGTCGGACACATCCGAGGGGTAATCACGTAACGTTCCGAACGCGCGTCGGTACAATTTAACTGTCAATTTTCCATATAAAAAGTGACATTTAGACCTACCCGACGTTCGTACAATGCGTTACGTGATCGACCTGCAGAAACTAATTGATAATAAGACCACACAGGTAGCAAAAAATCTATTAAATCTACCAATGACATAAACAATATTCATATTAAGAATTTAAGACCAAAGTGACTCAAGCCCAAATAAATGTTCACGCCATTCCATCCTATAATCCTTGTGTGATAGGGACTATAATAGCTTGGGATTAGTAATAGGTTTGGTCCAATCTGTTTCTCTGATAAATATAATTTCATTTTAAAACATCCAACCGCGTTACGCAAATTAGTAATAGGGAGACAAAAAGAGACAGAAAAACCGGAGAATAAAAACTTAGATATAAAAAACACGTATTATGATTCTGGATGTGTTTGTTCGTATGTATGAGTTCGAAGGTAGTGTAGTTGCTTTAGCGATAGCTTTTGCCCCCAACTTCGTGCGCGTTTATTCGTTAATCGCCATAAAGAGTTCTTAATTAATAATGATCCTATGCTAAATATAATAGCTAATTAAGCTAAATATTGGACTTAGCACAGACTTTTGTATGTTTCCCTACTATATTATCACATCATCATCATAAATTTAAGAGTCAGACTCTTATCGGTGTAGCTCCCTCCGTCTGACTGTGTCTAGCGCCACTTCTTTGACCTCTTTATACGACCTACGTACTTGCTTTACTACCCTACTTACTTGCTACTTTTATAGGGTTCCGTACTCAAAGAGTAAAACGGGACCCTATTACTCAGACTCCACTGTCCGTCTGTCTGTCCTGTCTGTCTGTCTGTCTGTCTGTCTGTCTGTCTGTCTGTCTGTATCTCCGTCTGTCACCGGGCTGTATCTCAATAACCGTGATACCTAGTAAGACAGTTGAAATTTTCACAGATGATGTATTTCTGTTGCCGCTATAACAACAAATACTAAAAACAGAATAAAATAAATATTTTTATAGATAATGGTACGGAACCCTTCGTGCGCGAGTCCGACTCGCACTTGGCCGGTTTTTTCTTTTATTTGTTTCATGTAACTTATCCAGCAGGGAGTCTCCCGAGTGCGATTGTGGTGTGCCCGTTCAGTCCATCCACCACATCATGAACGACTGCCCAAAACGGAAGTACTGTGGTGACCCTCTGGACCTCTTTGCTCCAAGTGAAGACGCATCCTAATGGGTGAAGAATCTTGATATACATTTGTAATAGCGACTTTGGTTTTTTAAGTCATACGATTTTCATTTTTTTTTTCAATACATAATTATTACAGTAAGTAAAGTAAATTAAATTAAACCTACGTTAAATCTAAAAAAGGCCTTCGAGGCATTGTACCGAGGATGCTGGCGGCATTTCCTCGCTGAATTGCAATGCTGATGCGTGGCGATACATAAATAAGTTGTCATACAATTAAATAAATGTAACTTATCCTTGGTCTTCACATTCCTCACTTGCCTTGCCTTCTATGATGTTATTTATAATTAAAAACATCATGTCGTATATCTTATAATATGACCCAGATAATATACCTAAGTA
Source organism: Epinotia brunnichana (assembly GCA_963854355.1). Classification (NCBI taxonomy): domain Eukaryota; kingdom Metazoa; phylum Arthropoda; class Insecta; order Lepidoptera; family Tortricidae; genus Epinotia; species Epinotia brunnichana. Next base: position 3,497,109 of record OY977962.1, on the reverse strand, counting down.
CTTATATGGAAGTGCAGTCCTGTAGAGTGCAACTCAAGCATAGTATAAAGAGGGCAAAGTATGTTATCTTCCCCCGCTTCGCACTGAGAAACGGGTCGAGATTTTGTTTGTGTGTGCGTGCGGCGACGTATAGATAGTATAGCGCACACATACAAGCCGCGCGCGGTGCGTTTGTAGGAAGATAACATACTTTGCCGTCTTTATACTATGACTCAAGGATCCACATAACATCAGCGTCGAGTCATCCTGTGTGGCTCGACATTGTGCTGAGTGGACTCCTTTTTCGCATTTCACGAAGTGTCTAAATGTATACGATAAACACAATGAGTAATATTTTGATAGCACTTTCCCTTAGTTTAAAATATGTTAAATTCTAAGCATGTTAGTTTTAAGTATGTTGCTGTGCCCTTGCAGGGCGTCACATGGATACCTAGCTATTAATTGTTCCACCTAATAATTATATTGTAATTTGATTTGTGCAATAAAAAAATTGAATTTATATGTAATTGTTTAATTTTGTACCTACGAAATAAACTTATTTTCTTTCTATATTCCATTTTTGGAGGGTAAATAGTAGTAACACGCAACGGAATGAAATTGGCTTCCGTTGTCTGATTACTGATCAACTATCTAGTTCTTTTCAGGGCATTATAGCAGCTATTACTGAACCAATGATGATTAAGTATAGCGTAGTTGGTAGTTCTGCTCCTGCTAGTGATCCTGGATTCGAATCTTAATAAGGGCAAATTTTTGTGTGCTGAGCAGTATTTTACTTGTCTTCGATGCTTTATACGTAAACGTCCATGCCATTCGAAAAAGATTCGCCAAAGATTGCGGGGACAGAAACTTGTGAAAATTCGCGGCAGGTCTTTGCCAAGCACTGGCACACCAATTGGCTGATAGAATACGTAGCAACTATGTGCCGAAATGAAGTTAGTACTAGGGTTTCTGCTCGAGCGTTCTCGAAGTCGAGAAAACTCGAGAAATTTGGCATCATTCGAGACTAGAAAAATATTACCGGAGCTCGAGAATTCTCAATCAGTTCCCTCTTACAACTCCTTAGGGAGGCGTGTAGCTATATCTACCAAGAAGACTCAGGCTTCCTAAAGGCACCGACGTCTCAAATTTTATTAAGAAATCGTCAGTAACGATAAAAAATTGGAAAACCACTAATTCAAATAAGGAGTCTAATTGGAGAACTTCACCTTACAAGAAATTTGTAAAACAACGAGCAAAGCCGCGGGAAAAACTAGTATACAGCCACTGGATTTACGGTTTATCCCAAAAACGAGTCGATTCATAAACTTTAGTTTTGTTCCTTTACAGTTAACACCTCAGAATTCACACATATTGAATTTGTTGAAAAAGCGACCTTGTCGGTTTACTCCTCTTGGGACTTCGCTGGCCACCTAATTTATTGATTCAAAAATTATGATATTTATGTTTATCGATTTATATATATCAAATAAATCGTCGTCTAGTACCTTAACACAAGCCAAGCGCTGCTAGACGGTCGCCAATATGCTTGTTCAACAAGTCCCTCCGACCGAGCGACCTTATCTATATGAAATTTTGCTGCAAACAATGAGGAATGGATGAAAATTTTAGAAGTTCCTTATTATTTTTTTGGTGATAGGAATAATCTTCCTTAGCACCAGAAAAAGATTGCAGACGTTTTCAGCTGCGTCTTATTTTTGAAAAATATAAACAGTTTCCTCACTTACGTTTTGGGTTTAGGGCGGCGAATGAGGCACTTTCCTTGATCCGCCTTATATTACAAAAAAAAATGTAAATATCTGACCCTGAAAATGACAAATATAGCTGCTGCAGCTGTCAATATCATTGCCGGTGTCAGTTTACCACAGATTTTTAAGATATTTTTTTGTAATATGAGACGGATCTAGCAAAGTGTCTTATTCGCCGTCCTAAACCCAAAACGTAATTGAGGAATCTGTTTATATTTTTCAAAAAAAATTGACGTCGCTGAAAAGTCTGCAATTTTTTCTAGTGCTAAGGAAGGTTATTCCTATCACCAAAAAAATAATCAGGCACTTCTAAAATTTTCATCCATTCCCAATTGCTTACACGGTCCTTGCGGACCAAGGTCGCTCGGTTGGAGGGGCTTGTTGGCGACCGTCAAGCAGACGCTTTATTGAGCTTATTACTATGGGGCTAGGTCGATTTGTGTAAGATTGTCCCCTAATATGTATTCATCATATATTTATTTATATTGTCTAGTAGGTACAGTCACGGACTTTAATCGTTGGGCCATTTAGGTGTCATTGAATTTTGGTTTTTATAGTAAGCTTTGAGGTGTCCAGTATAATGTGAGCTCTAAATGGCCTTAAAGTCAGTGCGTACGTACCCATAACCTAAGCTTTAATTGAGCTTACTTTTGGGTTAGCTCGATTTGTGTGAGATTATCCTCTTATTTAAATAGATTTATATTTATTGGCTTCGTCCGCGTGACCACTTAGGGCTTTGAATTTCAAGACAAAAAGTATCCTAATGTTTTAACTATCTCTATGCTAAATATGATTGAGAAACAACATCGTAATAAAAGAGGAAAATTTAAAAATTAATCGCCACGAGCGAGATTTGAACCCGCGACCTCTGGAATCCGTCCATTGCTCTTTGCCAACGGAGCTACCGTGAAATCCCGCTCGTGGCGAATAATTTTTCAATTTTCCTCTTTGATCGAAACTTAGAATTTCGTTAGCGGACGTTTCTGCTTAGTATAAATTTAACATCGTAATATCCAGACATTCATATTTTTTTATATTACCTAGGTTTAATCCGGAGCGCTAAGCGGCGGAACCAGCGAAAACCGATTGTTTCCTCGCAGAAGGACCGACAGACAAAAAAGACATTTCTATAATCAAAAGATCCATCAAAAGCGAATTAATGCAGCGACAGCAGGCAAAAACTCGTGCGCACCTTATTTTGGATCGGGGTTCCGCAGGATTGAACAAAACAGGAGCTAGGTGGACCTTTTAACTCAGTCCTCGCCTGCGCCGCGCGTGGATGCAGGGGTGTGATGATAACTGGGTACTTTGCCTCCCGCACGCCACCCTGGCCCCGTAGCATGGATAGCCTTTATCACGCGATAAGTGACAAGATAACAGCGTCGTCTCGTTCTATCGAACGGTGTCAGCCAGGGACGGATGCTCTATCATGTCACTTATCGCGTGATAGGCCATCCATGCTACGGGGCTAGGTCGATCACGTAACGCATTGTACGAACGTCGGGTAGGTCTAAATGTCACTTTTTATATGGAAAATTGACAGTTAAATTGTACCGAAGCGCGTTCGGAACGTAACCTGATTGCCCCCCGTGTCTACCTATATGTCTTGAGTTAAGTTTATATTAGGACGAGCTGCTCTGCCCACACACATACACAATAACATTTGATATTTACCATTAGCTTTTCAGTGGAGAAAAACATAAATAAAATAAATAAATATTTGCGGACAATCTTACACAAATCAACCTAGTCCCAAACTAAGCAAAGCTTTTACTATGGGTACTAGACGACGATATAGATACTTATATAGTGAAATAAATACTTAAATACATAGAAATCATCCGTGACTCAGGAACAAATATTCGTGCTCATCACACAAATAAATGCCCATACCGGGATTCGAACCCAGGACCTCTTGCTTCGTAGGCAGGGTCACTACCGACTAGGCTAAAGCGGCCGTCAAATGGTCAAGAAATCTGATACATAACATCTCTCATGAAATTGCTTTTGTTGGGAAACCGACAGAGTACGGCACTCCCAAGGGGCTTAACATCTGTACCGTGTCGCATTAAACGTCATGTTAAACTGCCATATGAAGTTGTTAAACGAGTGAAAACGACAAGGTACTTAGGTGTTCAGCAACTTATGAGGCCAAGTGTACATGTTAAGAGGCATTAAGGGTCGCCAGGACTGTCCATACAAACGTAGTTTGTTTTTTTTTTTAAACCTAATGAAATGTAAGTGGCCAGTATTTGGTATGCAACATGCACGTTTCTCTAAAGAGGTTACAATCATAAAATAGCGGTTCTAGGGAATTTATGTAAATTAGGTATTTTATGTGAAGATATATCCATGTTCTCCCATAGCTATAATAAAAAAAAATGTATATTTAAGGTCTCTAACGTGAAAGTAAATAAAAAAAAAACTGAAAAGTTTAGTCAGCTTTTTATATTTTTTTCTATGACATAATTTATATCATACCTATAATCATCTTTAGTAAATGTACAATATATGTGAAGCACGCTAAAATTATTACGTTTTTTTAAAACAAAAACTAGAAAGTAGTAACTACAACTGCAACACCCATCCATAAAAGTCCAAACTCGACGGGGGCAGAATCACTTAGCTTATCCTGGCACAGCCTTTATAGAGATAATCTTGCTACAGAACCCTTTAACTCTGCTGATGCTCATCCTTACGTCCGCGATTAGGCGGCGGCCACAATGAGACAGCGGGGCGCCCAGCGGGCGATGTGTGAACCTGGCTTTATGTGGCGCGTGTCATGAGCGATAGCGGGCTGAGAATTGCTTGAGCGTTTTGCAGTGTAACAGGGAAATGGATCGCTATATCTCGTTGGTTTCTCCTCCAAAATTCAATATAAGCAAAACATGTTTCATATCTACCTACAGGTATAATATTGAAGAGATTTGATAATCAATGTCTGTTTCTGAAAAACATGCTGCGCCGATCCCAATTAAATGCGGCAAGGGTAAGCGAATAATAGTGAAAATTCTTCTTAGGTCTTTTTTCTGAGCCTATTTGTAGTATAAATAAATAATGAATAAATATTTGCGGACAATCTTACACAAATCAACCTAGTCCCAAACTAAGCAAAGCTTGTACTATGGGTACTAGACGACGATATAGATACTTATATAGAGAAATAAATACTTAAATACAAAGAATGTGTCCATACCAGTGCTTATTCCGCCCAATCGCTGAGGACTGCATCCACGTCACCATCTCCGTCTAGGTCGGCGGTTATGGTTTCAAATAGCCCACCTGTCTAGATGCTCACAGCAGACGCGGCCAGTCTCACTAGAGTTTTGCGTCATGAATAATCAAAAAAAATGCTGGACTCGTACCCCCTCGTCAATCCCTCATTGCTGAAGATCGCCGTCCGGTATGCCGACGTAGCCTAGCCACTAGCCAGTGTTCTTCTCCAAGAGTTTCGGTCGGCTGCCTGTTGGAGGGCTGCATTAACCCGCATTTAAGATACTTCGACACCTGGTTGAGCCATCGTTTGGGGCTTTTGCCTCTTGGTCTTCTGCTTTCTACTGTGCCAGTTACCACCATTTTGTCCAAATTTTCGTAATATTGCTACTACTACGCTTGCTCGACGACCCAAAGAGCCTTCTTCTCTCATCCTTTTGGCCTCTTGACACAAGACAACACCATTCTACGCGCCACTGCTTGACCCGATCTCGAGCGTGCTCTCTGTCCTCCATTTCGTGATAAACATAGCGCCGCACTACGAGATGGGCATGCCTGCTGGAGGAATGTAATGCGTTTATCGAACGCTCCTAAACGCCTAGAATACGCGCACACACTTAAATTGTATTCGGACATTATTCGTTCTTAGTTGTAAATTTACTAGTTTAATTGCCAAAGCGTTACAGATTTTAAACTTTAAGATCTGTAACGTTTTGGCATTTAGCTATACATTGCAGATATATACTCTCACGCCAGTTGATGATGAATGGACTTTATCGGGTATTCCGAGGATGCGTGCTGTGATAGAAACTTCGTGATGTATGAAACTGTTATAATTGCAGAATTAACGAACTGAGTACATTTGTATCTATATCTTAGTTAGCACGCGACACGTAAATTACGAGATGTTCACAGACGTGAGGTCAAATGGCGGAAGAGAGTTAAGTTGCGAGTCTTCCCTGTATGGTGTGGCGTCCCGGAAGCTTGATATAGCCATATTGGGAATGTTTTGGGTCCAGCCAGTCAGTGCGACCGCGCGTCCACTCTGGCGCATCCTGTGAGCCCTGATTGGCTAGTCGAGAGACAACCACACAGATAAGATAATGCAATTTTTTTTTATACAACGACGGTGGCAAACAAGCTTACGGCCTGCCTGATGTTAAGCAGGTACCGTCGCCTATGGACACTTGTGACTCCAGAAGAATCACAAGCGCGTTGCCGACCCTTTATTCATTTGAGGATTCGCTGGACTGATCCTGGCTGGATTAATCCCGGAGGAAGTGATGCCGCTTCGGTGGGCCACAAACTCGTACACGACGGATAAATCCGCCAGAGCTTCAGATCTTGCACCACACCCCGTTAGCCTTTTTGTGTTATAACGCAGTGGCACTAATGTTTATTATTGTGCGTGTGACGCCGCCGTAATATCGTCACGGATTAGTATGTCCGGGTTATGTGTGGATAATCCTGTATGGGATTTGCGAATGTAAAGTTTTTGGTGCTTGCAGCTTTATTAAAAAAAAAAAGATGCACTATGATTGCTAGGAACATACAGAGGAATTGTTGGAAACTTTCACGAGAACATAAGGCAAGTTTCCGTATCTGAGGGCACGGTAGTGCCCCCGCCAAGACGAGCCTAGAAAGTTCCCTGAAGAGAACATCTAATTTTGGGAATTTCTCGTTGGTGCATTAGGTAGGTACGTACTGTCGCCATCACATACATCGGAGCAAACAAGCACGTCACAAACATCGGAACACACCTTTATTTTCAAGGCATTAGGGTGCATGTGCCGATATTTTTGAACACCTATAGTGTACCTATGTATGTGATGTGATGGTGACTGTACTAGCGGTAGTATGTACATATAAGAGTATTGTCACACACTTACTTGGAGGGGTGGTGGCAATAGATATGTACAAACTACTCAATAAGATAGGTACAGTCGCCATCACATACATAGGTACACTATAGGTGTTCAAAAATATCGGCACATGCACCCTAATGCCTTGAAAATAAAAGTGTGTTCCGATGTTTGTGAGCTGCTTGTTTGTTCCGATGTATGTGATGGCGACTGTACCAAATAAATGTTTCAGATTTAGATTTTTTGGTAGGTATTGTATGTACAAATATTTGTATCAACTTCACTTATTACATATATACAAGTTGTTACATAAGGAGGTTACCAAAGACAAGTGACATTTTGTATCAATATGCGAGTGGTATAATATGCCTAACAGGACTAACATGGCTAGAGAGCCAAACTCAAATCTAAATTATTTTACTTATTAAGAACTAGGTATTCCAGATTAGATTTTTATACTCATTACTAGCGTACGGACTGGCGGTGGCATTGTGGACAGAGTGAGAAATGGAGTCGTTATTATCTACAAACTTCTTATGATTCATCATCCTCCTAGCGTTATTCCCGGTTGTGCCCCTGAAGGAGCCCGGGGTCCGCTTTGCACTAGTTTTACGAAATCGACCACCATCTGACCTTCCAACCTAGAGGGAAAACTACAAACTTCTTATGATTGAATGAATAAATTCATATATTAAATGGTTTTTCTTATAAAATCCATTTCTCTTCTTACATTAATTTAACCAATATATTTTACAAACTCAACATTAGCCATATACAACCGGTATAAATAGATGTTGAACGATCATTTTCGGCACACAAATGGGTTTTTAATCAATTAAGGAACAGATTTACCGCCAAGAATATGGAGCAAGTTGCTATAGTAAATTCATTTTATAACATGGACACCGATTTAAATGAGCACGATGAAGAAGATTTCGAATCTCTTATCCCAGCCGCCATTTGCTGTTAAACATTGCAGTGGGCACTATATTATGCACAAAGACATGTGATTTAATTTTTCAGTCTAAAAAAATTTGGCACTACTTTAAATTAAGAAAAATCATTTAATCATTATTCACTCAATCATAAAATGTAGCTTTGCGACTCCATTTCTCACTCTGTCCACAATGCCACCGCCAGTCCGTACGCTACTCATTACACAGATTTAAACTCCCAAAGATTGTCAAAGTAACAATAAACCGACATCGTTGCCATTTTTTTAACACACCTTGCGACTTACAACGGTTTTTGACGTCATACGAGAAGTAACGTGTCGAGTTCCGGTTAAAAAACATTTGTATAGAGGGCGTGGTAGAGCAAAAAGGGCCCTAAGATGTTTTAAATGTTGAATTATTTTATTATGCATGGATTTATGCTACAGTGAAAAGCGTTTTGTCTGTTTTTAGGGTTCCGTACCTTGAAAGGAAAATACGGAACCTTTATAGGATCACTTTGTTGTCCGTCCGTCCGTCTGTCAAGACCCTTTTTCTCAGGAACGAAGCAAAATTTTAAATTTGGTACGAAGCAACGTCTTATAGCACAGATAAAGGAAAAATTGGGAATACCGTAAATTTTTAGTTACATCACTGAAAATTTATGTCCAGTATAAACTGACACGCACTAAGTCTGTGGATACATATTTAGTGAGTGTCACTTTATAGTGGACTTGTTTCTATTGGGGTGGTCCGGAACCCTCTGTGCGCGAGTCTGACTCGCACTTGACCGGTTTTTTTAAATTTTGCGACGCTGGCGAACTGTCATACGGCCCGACGGTAGCCTGTGGACGCTTGTTACTCCAACACACGCGCGTTGCGGACCCTGTAAGGATTCGAGGAGTTGTTGTGATGTTGTGTTAACAGCTACTAACAAGAGATAAGTGCAGGACCTTACTCTCAACACAGTGTGTCCTCGGGAGCTCTGCCAAACTTACACACCAGCAGGAACACAACATCACATGCCTGCAAAGATTATGCGAATATATTAGAGAACCATTAAAACGGGTCAATATGTATGCGAATATCGATAGCAACTCAGTGGATATGTCACCGTTAGATTGTGAACACCGTCATTTTATAATCTTACTCGCGATATTATAAACTGTCGAAAAATTGTGAACCGTTCAAAACCGTTCACAATTTAACGCAATATTTTTCGTTAGTTTATAAACTATCAATGTCGAGTCGTTAAATTGTGAACTGAGATCAAATCGGTTTGCTACGGAACGTACACAAAGACTAGGTATAGGTAGTTTAGGCTAGTTAGGTATCTTCAGTTGGCCGAAGGGCAAACCGCCCAGAAATAGGAGCCCCGCGCCGCGGGGCTCCGTCGATGCTGCCGGATGACGAAATGAATGGAATAAAATGTTCTGACGTAGGTAATTGGATGCTGATGCAAGTGGAATACTTCGTTCAACCAATCAGCGCACAGGGTGCGTTCCGCACGTCCTAATTTGATACACAATTCACAATTTGACGATTTCACATTGATAGATTATAATGTTTATAATTTAACGAAAAATTATGCGTTAAACTGTGAACGGTTTCGACAGTTCACAATTTTTTGACATTTTATAATATCGTGAGTAAGATTAAATCTGACGGTAACAGATACATAATATGTTTTCCTCAAGTACCTATATTTTACTCGCAAAAGATCTTTTCCTTCAAGCAAGTAGCTTGAGCTTATACCTACTTATAATAGTTTTAGTGTTTTTTTTAAATAAATATTTCGTATTCTATTTTGTTTTTAGTTAACGTTGTTTTTGTGTTTTTGTTGGCACTCCAACTGATTATCTAGGTAAGTAAGTACTTTGTTATTGATGCCATTTAATAATCCCTCAAAGATTGTTAAATATCAATGTCAAAATAATCTACTAACTCTTAACAACACCTCTCAATATCGCAGCTAAAATCCAAAATATTCAATAGGGCAGCCAACAAAAGGTACAGCCAACATAAAAGCGGTTTCCACAATAAAAGCGGGGATTTTTTCTGCTGACCACACCCCCCTTGTAAAGGAAGAGGGGAGTATTGTTACATTGTTATTGTTGTTATTGTAGTTTATTCCGGATTAATATGTTTTTGTTAAGGCTACTTTAGGGCTTTGTAAGGTCATTGCTAATCCTGAGTTTAAGTAAACATTTTGGAGTACGTATAGGTACACAATTTTCGCCAAAAGCAAATTAAAATTCTCAAAACTATCCAAATATGTAACCGTGGATTGTGGAGGCGGCACAGGAAAACAACTTTATACAGCTACCTGCATAATGTAAATATCATAAAATTCATTAACATAAATAAAGTTTTAAACGACTTCAATTCAGTCATCATCATCATCATATCAGCCGAAAGACGTCCACTGCTGGACATAGGCCTCCCCCAAAGAGTGCCTCAATGGCTGGTCCTGCGCCACCCGCATCCAGCGGACTCCCGCGATCTTTACCAGTACATTAGTCCACCTACCCACGCCGCGCCTTCCGGTACGTGGTCGCCACTCGAGAAACTTTCCGCCCCAACGGCCATAAGTTCTACGTGCAATGTGCCCCGCCCACTGCCACTTAAGTTTAGCGATTTGGAGGGCTATATCGGTTACCTTGGTTCTGCTGCGAATAGCCTCATTTCTGATGCGATCGCGCAGAGAAACTCTTAGCATAGCCCTCTCCATCGCCCTTTGAGTGACTTTGAGCCTTCTTATGAGGCCCATAGTAAGCGACCACGTTTCCGTTCCATATGTCATCACTGGCAACACACACTGGTCAAAGACTCTCGTCTTGAGACACTGCGGAATATTGGACGAAAAGATGTGCCGTAACTTCCCGAATGCTGTCCAATTAAGTGCGTCGCTTTATTTGAAGAGTTCCCTGGATTTTTCCAGGATCTAATCATCAGACCCTGACCTGATGACCATGGGACCACGAATGGGGCGACGAATTGAGAACCTCCTCCTTTTTTGATGTCGGTTAAAAAGTGTACTAACGAAATATTATGAAATTGGATATAATTTAAGTATGTGTAGCTAGACTATTCAAATCGGAACCCTTTTTAAAGGATTTACGATCAATTAAACTACACTTTAAAATAAACGCGTGCGCATACGACCTAATTATTACAACCCCAAGCAATAATGTAATTAACGCAATTTTCCTACCACGTGCAATAATTTCAAGTATTTTCGTACTTATTTAATACCTGTATAATTGAATTTACTATTTAATTAATGTGAATTAACAGTGCTAAACGATTTGGAAAACTATTACGAACATCGCTCAATTTGTTATGAAAGTTTAAATAGCAATACAATTAAGTACTTATTAATTGTGGTTACGGTTTTTTTATCTGAAATAAATAATAATGAATGTCCGTCAACGTCAAGTAATATTAGTAGGTACATATATTATTATACATAGCTCTATATATTTCTAAAATAAATACACAAAGTCACGCAATACTTTATACTCGTACATTCATCTATCTATATATATAAAAGAAGACTTCCTGACTGATCATCAACGCACATTTACACCCATACTACCTTTTATAACGTAGGAAACGGATAAGAAGGGATTTTTGGAAATTCCACCCCTAAAGGGGTTAAATAGAGGTGCAAAGTTTGTATGGAGTAAACTGTATGTTTTGAGCTGGAGTCTTCAAACTTTGTGGAAAGATTACTTTATAGAATACAAATAAAGTACTTTCAGCGTTTTGGAAAATTCCACGCCTAAGGGGGCTAAAAAAGGTTGCAAAATTTGCATGAGGGAAACTCTTTTTTGAGATAGAAGCTTAAAAGTTTGTAGAAAGATTACTTATTGAAATACAAAAAAACTACTTTCAGCGTTTTAGAAAATTCCACCCCCAGGGGGTTAAAAGGGGGTGCAACATTTGTATGGAGGAAACACGTTTTTTTAGCTAGAGACTTAAACCTTTGTAGAAAGCTTACTAATTAGAATAAAAATAAAAAACTTTCAGTGATTTGGAAAATTCCACCCCTAAGAGGTTAAATAGGGTTGCAAAGTTTGTATGAGCGAAACGCTACTTATTGAAATACAATAAAACTACTTTAAGCGTTTTAGAAAATTCCACCCCTAAGGGGGTTAAAAGGGGGTGCAACATTTGTATAGAGGAAACATGTTTTTTTAGCTAGAGACTCAAAACTTTGTAGAAAGCTTAATTATTAGAATGAAAATAAAGCACTTTCAGCGTTTTGGAAAATTCCACCTCTAAGGGTTGTTAAAATCGTTGCAAAGTTTGTATGAGGGAAATTATGTTTTGAGATACAAGGTTAAACGTTTGGAGAAAGATTACCTACTTAATGAAATACAAAAAAACCGGCCAAGCGCGAGTTGGACTCGCGCACGAAGGGTTCCGTGTCGATAAAAATATTTATTTTATTTTGTTTTTAGCATTTGTTGTTATAGCGGCAACAGAAATAAATCATCTGTGAAAATTTCAACTGGAACTATCACGGAATCAGTGACAGACAGAAGGACGGACGGACGGATGGACGGACAGCGCAGTCTTAGTAATAGGGTCCCATTTTACTCTTTGAGTACGGAACCCTAAAAAGAACTTTCAGTGTTTTAGAAAATTCCACCCCTAAGGGTTAAAAGGGAGTGCAACATTTGTATGGAGGATTTTTTTAGCAAGAGACTTTAAGCTTTGTAGATAGCTTACTTATTAGAATATAAATTATTGACTTGTAAAATGTTACTTATACTTTTACCAATAAAATATATGAATATGAATATGAATATGAATGAATAAAGTACTTTCAGCGTGTTGATAAATTCCACCCCTGAAGGGGTTACAAAGGGTTGCAAAGTTTGTATGAAGGAAACTCTTTTTTGAGATAGAAGCTTAAAACTTTGTAGAAAGCTTACAAATAAAGTGCTTTCAGTGTTTTGGAAAATTCCACCCCTTAAGTTAAGGGGTTAAAAAGAGTGCAAGATTCGTATGGGAAACACTTTTATTGAGCTTATATACTTGATAGTTTGTAGAAAAAATGCTTATTACAACAAAAAAAACTCTTCTTCTTAATTTTTCCTTGAAAAGTGCTAATAGGGGGTTCAAAGTTGGTATAGAGAGTCAGAAAATTTTAAAGTAGGTATGAGATTTGTAACTTCGATCCTAGCCTGTTTGTTAAAAGACTACAAAACTTATTTCAGCGTTTTTAGGGTTTCGTACTCAAAGAGTAAAACGGGGCCCTATTACTAAGACTCCGCTGTCCGTCCGTCCGTCCGTCCATCCGTCCGTTTGTCTGTCACCAGGCTGTATCTCACTGATACCGTGATAGTTCCAGCTGAAATTTTCACAGATGATGTAATTCTGTTGCCGCTATAACAACAAATACTAAAAACATAGAATAAAATAGTTTTTTATAGATAATGGTACGGAACCCTTCGTGCGCGAGTCTGACTCGCACTTGGCCGTTTTTTTTTTTAAATTCAACAACCTCTAAAGGGGATTCCAAGTTTGTATGGCGAGCAAGTAATTTTTAATGTAAGGGATTTGTAACTTCGGTTGTAGACTGTTTGCTGAAAGACTACAAAACTTATTTCAGCGTTTTTTTTTTATTGATCGCCTAAGAAGGTTAAAAGGGGGTTCGAAGTTTATGTAGAGAGCAAGACATTTTTAAAGTAAGAAAATTGTAACTACGGTTTCAGACTTATACTATGAGGGTTCAAAGAGGGTTCTAAGTTTGTATAGAGAGCAAGACATTTTGAAGGTAAGAGATTTGTAACTTCGGTTTTAGACTGGTTACTAAAAGACTACAAAACTTATTTCAATGTTTGTTTAAATTCATTATTTAAACAAACATTTAGACGACAACATGTTCTACGCGGACGAAGTCGCGGGCAACAGCTAGTAAGTCATAACCAAGCACGCTGGAATTGAAAATATTGAATAATTTTCAAAATAAAAACAAAAACTGTGATAATATTAATGTAATAATAATGAAATACATAGATATAATTCATGATCTTAAAGACATCTTTTCTTTAATATTTACTCCTGAAAAACTAGTTATTTAGTGGTTTCTTCCAAAACACATTATAAAACAGTGAATATGGAAGCAAAATTAAGGAAAAGACCCAACTACTCGTAAGTATTTATTTAGAATAAAACACAATTTTTTTCGTTGATTGATAAAACATTTCTTAACGTGAATCACTATTAAAAAATATAACAATAAACATTATGAACGGTTTTATGAATAAAGAACTCCAGCCAGTAATTTAAGTATCAAATTTGGCGCGTGCCTTTACGTTCTTTTTAAATTAATTCCATGGTATAACGTTACCTGTAATGATTATAATTTCCGTGTTGGTACTGCGTCGTAAAAGTGACGTTTGCTTTATTGGCACGAGTTTTATGGAAGAAATTGGGGCCGAAAGCAGGAATGTGAATGTTACGTATTGAAATGGTTTTTGAATGGTGTTCATTCATGCTTTTTTTGGCCAAGTATGATTTTGAAGATTTTGAAATGTGGCGTTGGCGAAGATTGTAGAAAATTTTCTGCACAGGATGGCTATCTCTCTCTTTAATTAGGTAAGAGTTCTAATCATAAATAAAGATGTGCTAAAAGATAATAAGGGGAGAAAGAGAACTGTAAAAACGTTAGATAATTGGGAAAATAAACCATCAAAGAAGGCAAGATTTAATGAAAATGCTTTTTTAATGCGAACTATTTGAGTTTTTTTTTTATGGACTTTAATGTTAATTTCTTAATTATAACAATTACAAGTACCTTACAAAAGACTGCAGCCATAATATCAGTACTTGCTCTGCGGGTATTGTGGTGGTGAACACCTGGTGGTGAGAAAAGTCACCAGACTCACCAGGGCTAGGTGCAAAAAAAACCTTGAATTCAGAAAACTGCTTAAGGCGGCGCCGTGTTGACAATATGGGATCTGCATCTATCTCTAGTCGACATAACGAATCCACAAACTGGGAACGCGCTTATGACATGATTGTATAGTCTTAAGGGTCCATAGGCTATAGTGTCTGCTTATAGGCTGTATTGTATGCTTTATGCTTGTTAACCACCGCTTAAAAAAGACTGTTAAAAGTGCACTGACGCTCCCCACTTCGCGCGTCATTTGCCAAGCTCCAAACCGTTGACAAATGCTTGGCCTTCCACTAAAAACTGAGACGGCCTCACGTCTGTCAAAAACAATAGAGATGGCGGCAAAAAGCCGCATAGCGGAGGCGCTGCGCCCGCGCAAAACACGCGGCGCGGGACTTCAAAGGGACCGCCACGGTTGGGTGACGCAGTATATTGACTTGGCTGGAACTACCCATTGCGCACCGTGTGATCGCATCTTCAAACAAACTTCAGCTTTGCGGGCCACATTAGGCATCGCATATTGCAATAACTTGACAATTGTCACCGGCAATGACAATTTGACGTACTAGAGTCATTGACGTACCCAGAAATGTACGATGAATTATCATTGGCGAGTGACAATTGCCAAATGGGACAAATAGGGGTAAGAGCGTTCTATATACTTACCTAATTATGATTAACTGACGGAGTCGCTGTCGCCAGATACGGCAAGGAGGACTATAAATATATGTACATATAAATATTCCGGACTTTATAGTACACTGGATGATCCACATAGGTAACATCAGCGTCGAGTCATGCTCTGTGGCTTGACACTGTGCCGAGTGGACGCCTTTTTCGGATTTCATTTATGTATATCCAGAACATTGCAAATTGAACAAACACCTGTTCCAAATGGGTATGAAACAGGACGCGACTTGCAGGTTCTGCCAGGAGACAGAGGAGACAGCAATGCACATTCTCTGCTCCTGCGGGACAACTCATGCACAAAAGAAGTACCTAGAGCGGCAAACCGTGCACCCTGACGAGGTACAACATATCACCGCCGAAAAAATCTGGAATTTCCTGGAGGCAACGGGCCTTAACAGTGAACTCTGAAGAAAGGGCTGCCACAATATATCACTTGCTGGTCGAAGCGGCATATTAAGGCCCACAAATCAAACAATCAATGTATATTCAGGTTAAGATTACTTAAGTCACTTACGTGTAATAATGCGAAATACAGTTCTGGCTTTATTTCTTTCAATTGACTTTACAAGTTTACATATGAGTGGCAAGTTACTAGAATAACATGTTTTTGCTATTCTGCTAGTTAGAGAAGATAGAACGTGGTCTATTAGGGATAATGATGGTGGTACGTACGTATTTTTAGTGCAGTTAATGTAAAAATACGCTAATAGGTACATCTCATTATGGATAATACACCTGTACGTTCTTTAGCGTTGAATGAATGAGTTGTTGTAAGAATTTATCATGGAATTCCGCAATTTAAAGCCTGATTTAATTCAATTGATTGAGTTAGAGTGACATAATCAGTGTTTGATTTTAACGGGTTACATTCAATAAAAAATAAATGTCAATCTAGATAATGCACTTTAGTTAACACGTAACCCTTAAAGCTTTGGATGTGTTAATAGGAATTAGGTACGGATCCCTAAAGCGTGTTACATTAAAGATTTTGACACTGACATACAATTTCCTATCACGTTTTTGACTAACTGTGACTACATCGAACATTCCATTTGGACTAAATGTATTTTGCAAGCACATGGGGTCACGAACCTTTAAATCAAAACAATTTGTGTCGGAAACGAATCGTGTCATACCAATTTCATCAACTTGACAATTTGTCACCTGACAACGACAATTCTCCGTACATTGCTGGTTCCACAAGTAATCTAGCGACCACCTTAACTACTAGAACAAGCAATGTATGGCGAATTGACAGTGTCAGGTGACAATTGTTGCCCCTATTTCACGGCCAGGTCATTAAGAAGTTATTTTTTATAAATTCAGAGATTCAAGATACTGATAATTTTAGCTGTGACAATGAATGTGGCTTTGCCCATGACTTCGTCTGTGTCCATATGCACACTTTTAACTGGACATGAAGTAGCTACCAGTTACCAAGTGGTTGCACTGTATCAGCTGCTAGCCAAGCACTAGCCCTGTATGCTGGTGATCTACCAGAGGTATGCGAAGCAGCGGCTCGGCTTTGAGGGGAATAACTACTACTTAGAAATGTTGAAAAAACCCGAAATTTTCATTTCAAAATTCAATATCTCTAAAACGGCTGAACTGATTTTGTTAAAACGTAGCTAAGAACCACATCGATCACGTCAGCTTTCGGACAAAAAAAAGCGGACCATTCGTTTAGGAGCTACGATCCCACAGACAGATAGACAGACACGTCAAACTTATAACACCCCTCTTTTTGTGTAGGGGGTTAAAAAACACCAGTGATGCGTGAGGCTAGCAATGCTATTAATGGTTTTTTTCCTCGCAAACGCTCCGCTACCAACCTCGCCCAGATCTTGTGGATACTTACCCTAAAAGTGCGACTGAACTGGGCAAGAGGCACCTTAAGAATAAATAATTGCTCGAGGGAGCGAAGAGAACAAATTTCTCCGTTTCAGCTTGGGCCAAAATTCTTTCGTATGTTCGGTTGTTTTCTTCTAAATGGTTCTTAGACGAAAGCAGACCCCGTGACCTACGGAGGCTTGTGAGTTCATCATCATCATCATATCAGCCGAAACACGCCCAGTGCTGGACATAGGCCTACCCCAAAGAGTGCCTAAAAGGCCGGTCCTGCGCCACCCGCATCCAGCGGACTCCCGCGACCTTTACCAGGTCAGCGGACCACCTTGTGCCGCCTACCCACGCCGCGCCTTCGGGTACGTGGTCGCCACTCGAGAACCTCGCCCCAATGGCTATCGGTTCTAAATGCAATGTGCCCTGCCCACTGCCACTTAAGTTTAGCGATTCGGAGGGCTATATCGGTTACCTTGGTTCTGCCGCGGATAGCCTCATTTCTGATGCGATCACGCAGAGAAACTCCCAACATAGCCCTCTCCATTGCCCTTTGGGTGACTTTGAGCCTTCTTATGAGGCCCATTGTAAGCGACCACGTTTCAGTGCCATAATGTCATCACTGGCAAGTGGCAACACACTGCGAATTACCTACTTGCTATCCTCTCAACACAGGGCACTCTCGGGAGCCCTGGCGACCTTTCGTAGTCACTACCACTACCAAGAACACAACACCACATACAGAAAGGGGTAGGTACTCTGGGAGGTGATCACTTAAATTTTAACGCACGTTAAATAGGACAACTAGACTGTCATTCCCATACAAAAACTGACATCATCTAGCTGACGCGCGTACAATGCGTTACGTGATCGACCTGCAGGTAACATAATAACATGCTGACGAACATACGGTTATTTCCAGGCAAACCCGCGGGCTACACCAAGCCTCCATACCAGATGTCTCGCGTTTTTATTCCTTTGTGACTTGTCCCTCTTTATTATTTTTAAAGGGTTCCGGGGGCGGTACATCCGCCGCCATTATTCGCTATTTGGGGGGCTTTTTTATAGTTTTTTAACTAAAATGTGACACTTCGCAATGTGTTAGGTTTAATAGTTTTATGTTTCACTAGCTGCCCGTTTAGTTCGTCCGCGTTTTGCAGAACCCAGGCGAACCCTGGGTAAAATGGACAAGGGCTATATTTTATATCACGGATTAGCTTGCGTTCAAAGTAAAACGCGGGCGGTGCCGCGCGGCCAGCTACTACAGTCAGCATCAAAAGTAACTACGCAATCGAATACGTCAACAGTTCTTATTCCCTTTTAATAAAGACCTTTGACGATCGTTTGCGTAGCTACTTTTGATGCTGACTGTATGACGACCAAGGTATCGCTGGATAGACGAAGTCTAGAAAGACCTTTGCCAGCTTCAAACTGCCGATCATGATGGGCGGCAAGCTACCCAGGGCTGTTATTCGCTACGCGTTAATGCGGCTCACCCCGCCGGTCACCTACGCTTAATTACTACGCATCGCGGTGTCAAGGTATAATTGGGGGTGAGCGTTGAGGTGAGCTTAAAATAAGTTACAGAGTAGGGAGGCAGGATAGAGCACAGTGGCGTGTCTTTAGTGTCGGAGGCCAAGATCCACTTCGGGTCGCTGAGCCAGCGTAGTAAGTTAAGTATGTACGTAAGTATGATATAATAGTTTATGTGACTGTACATAATGAAGGGCATAACGGCTCGTTTCATAATAACATCACACGAGTGTCTTAATGCCTAATTATGTACAGTTACATACACTACTTTATCTGTCCACATATCATACGCCTCCACGATGCATTCAGGAGCCGCATATTATGACCGGCATCGCGGCGTTGTTTTGTTTCTGAATTAAGAAATAACTATGACAGCTGCCGTCATAGTTTTTTCTTAATTCAGAGACAAACTAGCTTCGGATCCAACTGTCATATCGTTCGATATCTTACTTACTTACGTGCGACATTTGTCAAATTTGTATGCAAATTGACAATTCATTTCGAACTAAACGTCATCTCGACTGATATTAGAATAGAAATCAAATCAAATTTCTTTGATTTCAGAGATGTTCGAAATTTGAATGAAATAATATTTTCGAAATCGATGTTATTATTTAGCAATAATAACATTTTCACAGATAAGAAATTTGTTATAACAAAACAGTCTATTTTTATGGTGGCCATAATGTGCGGTTCTTGAACGCATCATGGAGCGTTTATGATATTTGGATAGATACATTATTATAAACGCCTTTCAAGTTGTTCCTTAAAAATAAATTCATAACAGCATTTTTGACATGACAGACATTCAGATGTTAGTTAAACGGCCGAGTGCTCGACGCTGTACTAGTAGATATATGGCATGGGCGCTCTGTCATGGCTTAAATTCGATAGAAGAAAAATCCTCTTAGTTCGAATTAAACCAATATTGCTTTAAATCTAAGAAAATTAATAAAATCAGGCGAAGTTATAACTTGCGGTATCTAGTATACATATTAAAAGTCCTCAAGTGTGAGGGCGGCTGTGCTGAGGGTGTAAGGGGGTTTAAGGTACCTTTTTTCAGGTATTTGCTCATATCTCGAATATCTTTCTGTACGAACAGCATTATGTACTTCTGACAAAGTACTGTAATGATTACTTCTGACAAAGTACTGTAATGATTACTTCTCACAAAGTACTGTAATGATTACTTCTGACAAAGTACTGTTATGATTACTTCTAACAAAGTACTGTAATGATTACTTGTGACAAAGTACTGTGATGATTACTTTTGACACAGTTCTGTAATGATTACTTCTGACAAAGTACTGTAGTGATTACTTCTGACAAAGTTTTTCTATAATTCTTGTTTAATTTATCGTAATTTGTTATTTTAATGATTCAGATTTAATCTATTTTAATTTGTTATTTTAATGGTTCTTGTTTAATTTATTTGTTTACTGTTTACTTAATGATTTTGTTTATTTTTCGTACCTGAATGATTGTGTGTTTGATTACTTTGTTTATTTTAATTAATTTTTATTACATACAAAAATGTTATTTACTTTGTTAACTGATGAGTGATGACCTACTTACTATGATTATTCTTCTTATTACTATTATTTTGACACATCTGATCTTAATATTGTTCTTGATTATTATTTTTAAATGTTTTTTTTTTATTATTATTGTACCTACATATATGTATTACTGCATGGATTTACTCCTTAATGGCAATAAAGAAACTGAATACAGTACTGTAATGATTACTTCTGACAAAGTACTGTAATGATTACTTCTGACAAAGTACTGTAATGATTACTTCTGACAAAGTACTGTAATGATTACTTCTCACAAAGTACTGTAATGATTACTTCTGACAAAGTACTGTTATGATTATTTCTGACTAATTACTATAATGATTACTTCTGACAAAGTACTGTTATGATAATTTCTGACAAATTACTGTAATGATTAATGCTGACAAAGTACTGTAATGATTCCCAGGAACAAGGAAGACGAGCTGATTGATATTTTTCCACTTTTACTGCCATTCATCGTCAGCAAATATAATCCTGCCAATTGTAGTCAATCTCAATTCCACAGATCCGTCACAAATGGAAACGAGAAACATAAATAAATAATTGCACGAGCGCTGCGGGTGAATCGAAGTTCTAGTTTCATCTTGGGCAAATTCTTTCGCACCTATGTCCGGCGGTCTGTCCGGCTGTTCTCTAAAGGCCGCATTTCTCAACCTATAGTCTCGAAAAATTTGGTGAGCAATTTCGATTATTAATAAATACATAAAAAACCGTATTATTATTATTTTTTTTAATTGATGCGGTTCAAGTTTGGCCATAAATTCTTCCGTATGTCCGGCTGTTCTCTACAGGCCACATTTCTCAACCGATTCTCGATTCTCGTGAACAGTTTCGATAATTATAAATATTATTTTGTAAATTTTACAAACAATTTTTTTTTAACAGCATCTCCAGTTCTATATCTTACAGAGCCGCTAGTAAATAAAGATACATGACCATATATGTCATATGTCAGTCCAAATAAGCCTACACTTGATTAAGAACACTAACTAATTTTGCCCTAAAGAACACTTATAATGAGAAATTAAGCTGTCAATTGTTTTGAAAAAAGGTTGACCATTGACTAGATAGACTGGTAGGGAATTCTCGAACTTTAGAATGTTTTTATGGACTTACTAGTTTTGCCCGCGGCGTCGCCCGAGGGCTCGTTAATTGCAGTCCCATAGAAATGTCCTATAGTTTCTTATTAGGGATGATCTTGTTCCCACCATTTTTAACGATCTTCGGAACTCAAACTACTGGGGTATCTTTTGGTTTAAATTTTAAATCGGTTCAGTGGTTTAACATATATAAATATAAATAAATATGTTCGGACAGTCTTACACAAATAAACCTATCATTATCATCATATTAGCCGAAAGACGTCCACTGCTCTGTCAAAAAAATCATTTTTGTCACAAGCTTTTACTGCCGACTGTACTTTTCTGCATACCATCATCACTTGATGATTACATGAGGCGATTCTAACGAGCACAAACTCGATGGGGTTGGTCGTTTTATTGCGGAGTTCCTATGACCACCTTCCAGCTCCAGCATCAGATCAGCTCCAATTCATCATAATATTGTGTTCTCATTCGATATACATATGCTTGCAAAATTTCAGCTCAATTGGCAACGGGAAATGACTGAAAAAAAAACGTTAAAAAAAAAGTTAATATAAAGCTTGTCAAAAGACAGGCTTCCGAGGTCTACAGCTACAGAGCCACTAGTAAGTATTATAGGATACGTAGGTGGAGGACTTGCATTAGAATTAAAAACAATAAAAAAAATATAAGTAATACGAGATACGAGTAGTAAAGTATCCTTCTTTAAAACTCAAACAACCTATCTTCACAACAAGTTTCATCGAAACATTTAAAGCCCTGAAAGTTGAAACTCCACGGTGTAGGCGTAAAACCATAAAAATACACTGAAAAAATAGTTTATTACTACCTATATTATTACTAGTTTTTATCGGATTAGGCCGCTGTTAGGGCGACTACGGCCGTTGGCGGAGGCGGGTAGCGCTATAGTCGGGTCGGGTATAGTTGTTATTTTCTAAGCCGTCCGTTCCGCACTAAAGAACGCCGCACTGCAGAACGGACGGCTTAGAAAATAACAACTATACCCTGATAGCTCGCGCAACAGCGCCTCTGCGTAAACGCCGCTCAAGTGTATTATTTTCGGATTAAAAGTTTAACCGCTAAGATGCCTACTGAACCGATTTTGATAAATTAGGTTTCAATCGATTCAAAATTATTCTCTGGGTGACATAGACTACCTTCTGTATAAAAAAAAACAAAATAAATAAATAAAAAAGATAGGCTTACTGTACTTAGGTAGATCTATACTTTTCCGTTCGGGTCACAAATTTTAGAACTGTTTAATGCTTGTTTTTGAAAGTTGGTTCAGTGTTCATTAAGCGTGAAAAGGCAGCAGAGATATTTTCGGATTTATAATATCAACAAATACATAATATGTAATAGGATCAAGCGCTACAGGTAGGAGCAAACCTAGTACTACCCCCTAATACTATCATCATCATCATCATCATCATATCACACACATACGTACAGCGCACTGCGCGTGCAGTACAACAACGCGTTCAGGGCGCTGTTCCGGCTGCCGTGGAGCTGCAGCGCGTCCGGCATGTTCGCCGCGGCGCGCACCGACGACTTCCACGCTATCATAAGGAAGCGTTGTGCCTCCGTGCTTACCCGCCTGCGCACGACCACAAACAGCATCCTGAACGTGTTTGCTGACAGGTGGAACACACCCGTGATGAAGAGGTGGTTGGCCCTTCACGGTCCTAGTTATTAGTAGTTTAGTTAATTCTTTTAGTTATGTTTATTATTTTAAAATTCAAAATTTCCTTTGTTATCATTTTTGCTTTTATGTATATACCCACCTATGTGTAATACCTATGGATGAATGTCTGAAATAAATTGCTATTTATTTATTTATTTATTTATTTATTTATATCAGCCGAAAGACGTCTACTGCTGGACATAGGCCTCCCCCCAAGAGTGCCACAATGGCCGGTCCTGCGCCACCCGCATCCAGCGGACTCCCGCGACCTTTACCAGGTCATCAGTCCACCTTGTTGGGGGCCCTACCCACGCCGCGCCTTCCGGTATGCTGGGAGTTTCTCTGCGCGATCGCATCAGAAATGAGGCTATACGCAGCAGAACCAAGGTAACCTAGTACTATCCTCCTTACTAAATATTTATAAATGCGAATGGATGTTTTAGATGTTTGTTATCAATCACGCTTAAACGTCTCACCCGATACGAATGATATTTTTATTATTTCGTTTTCTAGTACTAAATATTTATAAATGCGAATGGATGTTTAGATGTTTGTTGTCAATCACGCTTAAACGGCTCAACCGAGTCGAATGAAATTTTGCACGACAATAGTTTATGGCCTGAATTAAAATATAGGATAGTTTTTATCCTAGATCCTTGCAGACGAAGTCGCGGGAAGAAGCTAGTAATATTATAAATGCGAAAGTTTGGATGTTTGTTACTCAATCACGCAAAAACGGCTGAACGGCTTAAGATGAATTTTAGTATACAAATAGAGTACCTAATATAGCCTGAATTAAATACTTTTTATTGCAGTAAAAGTCCAACAAAAGGAAGTCAACGCGACATAAGTCGTGGGCAAAAGCTAGTGTGTTTTATATAAAACAGGCAAAGACACAGGCAAGTCTAAATAAATCCGCCGTATAATTAAAATGGCGGCCAATTACATTGCTTATTGAATCGTTCGGCAGATGGCGCGGTGCGGACAAAGGGATTTTTGTTTTTGCGGTGCGTACGCGCAGTATCGGTCGTTTACTGTAAAGCTGGCTACACACTGGCGACATTGTCTAAGCAGTTTTCTCACGACCTGGCGGGTGATTTTTGACTTCCAAGCGCTTCTTTCACTCGATAACCGTTAAAAACGATCAAATGCTCTCTTAGCGACAGCAAATAAAAAACAAATCGTATCCACTCGTATTCAATTCTATCGGTAGAAAGAAACTCTACAATCGTATTTACTCGTATTTAATTTTTGAGCGCTCGAAAGTCAAAAATCGGTTTCTGATATTGTATGTAGGTCATGTTTGGTGCGTAAGTGCATGTTGTTAACGGAATTGCTACAAACAATTTCAAACGTATCTAACTAATTAACAATTTTGATTAATATTGTGTATATCAACTCCGTTAACTATCCATGCTGCGCTGAACATGCTTCAATAGCTTAGGTACCTATTTTTATTTATTATTATACAAATATTAAAAATTCAATAAAAAAATACAAAAATAATAAAGTATGTACATACCACAAAACTTTTTAAACAGTTTGATTGTGACGTCAAATTACAGTGTCTTTTTTAGGGTTCCGTAGCCAAATGGAAAAAAACGGAACCCTTATAGATTCGTCATGTCCGTCCGTCTGTCTGTCTGTCGGTCTGTCTGTCCGTCCGTATCTCACAGCCACTTTTTTCCGAAACTATAAGAGCTATACTGTTGAAACTTGGTAAGTAGATGTATTCTGTGAACCGCATTAAGATTTTCACACAAAAATCGAAAAAAACATTAAGTTTTAGGGGTCCCCATACTCAGAACTGAAACTCAAAAAATTTTTTTTCATCAAACCCATACGTGTGGGGTATTGGATATGTCTTCAAAAATGATATGGAGGTTTCTAACATCATTTTTTTTTTCTAAACTGAATAGTTTGCGCGAGAGATATTTCCAAAGTGGTAAAATGTGTGTCCCCCCCCCTGTAACTTCTAAAATAAGAGAATGATAAAACTGAAAAAAATATATGATGTACATTACCATGCAAACTACCAACGAAAATTGGTTTGAACGAGATCTATGAAGTAGTTTTTTTTTTAATACGTCATATATCGTAAAAAGCAATTTATGTAACGGAACCCTTCATGTGCGAGTCCGACTCGCACTTGGCCGCTTTTTTATTTTGCTTTGTACGAATTGTCTAAACTCTTGACTCTAAAGTGTCTAAGTACATAAATATTAGTTATCTTTGCCAATCGTAAATAAGTCTGACCAGTGCGTGGGGTATCGAGTATTGTACCTACTGTAATTCTTTAAATGGCAACGATTTTAGCAATCACAAGCTGTCAATTATAAGTATGAGGTAGAAAGAAAGAAAGAAAGAAATTTTTGGTCATGCAAATTTTTTTTGAAACTTAATATTTAAATATTATTTGTCATTCCCCATACAAAATTACAATTAGCATACTTAAATAATAAATATAATTAAATGACATCAATATTAAATAATAATTAGGTTCTAAAATAATCCTGCACTGAATAAAAACATTTTTCTAGTAACCAATTGTATAATTGTGCAGTGAAAGGTTTGAGAGAAAGTTGCCTTATGTCACTTGGTAAATGATTATAAATTTTTATTGCCATTGGATAACAGTTTTGACTACAAAGCGTGGTATTATATTTGGCCGGTAATACCAGTCGGTTTGGATATCTAGTGTTAAAATGGCAAACATCGCTTAACTTTATAAACAGTTCTGGATGTATCTTGGTAAATTTGCAAGTTTCAAATATATAAAGTGATGGTATAGTGATGGTAAACTACCTAGGTATAACGTCGCTATGCATTTCGTGTTACTTACCAGCTTATATGGGGCTCCATCCACGCAGACGAAGTCACCACCAAATTCTAGTATGATCTTAAGTAATTACGGTTGCCTTAAACAAAGCAAGCTCAAGCTTTGTTTAAGGCAACCGTCACGGGTTTTATATCGCTGACAAGATTTTCTATCTGATCTCTATAGCGTGTGACATCCATTAGAACATAAATTTCAAGCTTTAGGTGCTGTGAACCGTTTTATCGAAAAAATACAACAAAAATTACCTTTTTTAATGGAGAGTGATCATTTTTAGGGTTCCGTACCTACTCAAAGAGTAAAACGAGACCATATTTCTAAGACTCCGCTGTTCGTCCGTCTGTCCGTCCGTCTGTCTGTCACCAGGCTGTATCTCACTGATACCGTGATAGTTCCAGTTGAAATTTTCACAAATGATGTAGGTAAATATATTTGTTGCCGCTATAACAACAAATACTAAAAACTGAATAAAATAGATATTTTTATTGATAATGGTACGGAACCCTTCGTGCGTGGGTCCGACTCGCACTTGGCCGGTTTTTTTATTTTGTCGGGCAGCTATGTACTGCTAACATTTATTTGACGTTTTAGATAGGCACTATAGACATAAGACATTTATTTAGCAGAATCGTTTACATATATATTTATAAGTATATTACCAGTCCCTGCACTAGGCTTTGCCTGTATCGCAGGAGACCGCATATTACCTTTTACATTGCATGGATTCAAAATATTACAATCAATTGGACAATATATTATAAATATCAAATAAGGAATACAAAGTGTGTGTTTGTATAGTGTTTGAGTGTGTACGTGTGTGTTTTTTATTTGATAATTTCCAGAATCTTCTCTATTTCCTCATAAGAAAGTGTATTAAGCCATGATTGTACCTTAAGTTTTACTTCCCTCGTCGAGTAGTCTTGCAAAGGAAATTTTGTACATATTTTATTATATATGAATGGATGGAGAAACGAGCCAAATCTAGGCAAAGCAATTTTCAAATGTTAACTGTCCGTTGTTAGCTTTGTTACTGATTGCGTGCCGAACTAATTTGTATCAAAAATTGCTGTTTTTATTAAGTACCTACACGCTTTATATTAACTCGCACTGTTCGTATGTATGTAAATATGTAAGTTGTCCGTCAAAATTTGCAATCCATTTTTCAGTCACTTCCCGTTATCCAATTGAGCTGAAATTTTGCAAGCATATGTATATCGCATGACAATACAATATTATGATGACTTGGAGCTGATCTGATGCTGGAGCTGGAAGGGATAGGAACTCCGCAATAAAACGACACAACCCCATCGAGTTTGGGCTCGTTAGTAACGTCTCAATGAGTACTTGATGATGGTATGCAGAAAAGTACAGTCGGCAATAAAAGCTTGTACCAAAAATTAAATTTTTGACAGAAATAAATATTTTTTAACTAGAGATACCAATTTATGTTAATTAGGGCTTACACTTTCAGCCCTTAAATATATGTGACCGTCCATAAGAAAAGGGCCTTTATGGCAGTTTCTAGTTACGGAGATATTGGCGTTTTTGTAAAATCCTTCAAAATTATATTTTCTTTGTTTTATGCAAAATAGTAAAATATACAAATAGAGGTATATTTGTACCTTGGTGTCAGTTGTGTACGTTAACACTTTCTTCAATAAAATTGAGTTCAAAGTTTAGTAGAAAAGGGCCCTTATGGGAAATCGCATACAAAAATGACAAAGCTCAACGGATAAAATTGTTAAAAGTATTTTTTTTCATATTCCAAGTATCGTAAAATCATAATCCAGCAACTTACAATAATTGGAATGTGAAATAAGGGGTCTGGCCGTGATTTTTGACCCCCCCCCCCCCCCCCTCAAATCACCTATCAAAGGGGATCAAAAATCACCTAAAATGCCCTCACGTGATTTATGAATGGTTCCTTAGTGGTAACGGACTGTTAACAGTACAGATATTGTGTTCTCTTTCGGGATCACTAGGTAGGTAACTATGTGAATTATTTAACGTTGACTTTAAATGAGAATTACTCATTACTGGTCAATATTTTAAGAAAATGTATAATAACATTTTTTCTACGGATTGCTGTCTTGATACAAGATTAGCAAATAAATTATGTTAATATTGTGCCATATTGTAATTATCAATATGTTTTGTCTGTGATTGGTCATAAGGGCCCTTTTCCCAAATGTATGGAAGTCAAATTGCGATTTTTACGTAACTTTAATCGTATATAAATAAAAAAGTGTGACTTGTAGATTTATTAAATATAATTTAGAACTTACTATACCAAATTTGTTATTGTTCTAGGCAAGATGTAACTGATAATAATTATTAAATTTTAATTAAAATAAAGATATTTCGTTAACTATGTGATTTTATTTCTATCCTAAAATGCAAGTTCAATTAGTGTTCTACTATATGTATACAGTCGCCATCACATACATAGGTACACTATAGGTGTTCAAAAATATCGGCACACGCACCCTAATGCCTTGAAAATAGAGGTGTGTTCCGATGTTTGTGACGTGCTTGTTTGCTCCGATGTATGTGATGGCGACTGTACAATGGTTCAGATTACAACATATTAAAGAAAAAGCCGAAAAAAATATTTTTATTAATTTCATTCATATGAGCAATGCTCTTTCGAAAGGCTGTTTTTTCAGGATCTGGAAGTCGCATTAAAAAAACATGACTGAGTTCCAAAGAAAAACACCTTGAGATACAAAATCAATCATAATCTATGTAACTTCCCATGGGAATACTTAAAATTAGTTTCAAACTTCTTTTGACGATTTCTCAAAAGTGCAATTTTAGCATGTGTAAATTTGATGTTTTTAAAAAAAAAAGTATGGGACTTAGGGTCATGATTTTTTTTTGTATTAGATAGCTTATTTAACGTAGATTTAGGATCTGTGCTTAACTCAATAAGGGCCCTATAGCCATGGACTGTCGTCACATATGCTCTTATGGAAGTCGCACACGGCATACTCGTATTGTCAATGAATGTTTCGTCATTATTATTACGAATAACTTTTATTTCGTCGAAATGTGGAAGATATGTTTTGTAACAATCAGCTAAACCACTAATGGTAAAGGAGAAAATGGTTTCAATCGAAATTATTACGGTATTCTACGAAATGAAAATCAACGACAGAGTGAAATTAGCCATCTCTATTGCACCTTTGAATCTTGCATATTTATCGGAATGTGACAAATAATCACACAATAGGTAGGTACTCACACTGCTTTGTTCAAAGACATGTCTGGCACTTTTTAAGTGACGTGCATTTTTTTATTTCAGTCTACACTAAAAGCGAATAAAAACTGGTAGGTATATTTCGCACCTTATATATAGCCTTTTGTGCAGCAGTTTTTCTATATTCAGCCTGCGAGTAAGGCTGCATACACGACACATCTTTACATTATCTAGTCTTTTTTATTTCTGGTTGAATCAGCTTTTTTCTTCATTCTTTTTCGGTTGCCAGAAAAAAACTGTGCCCTAGTTTTGTAAAAAAATACTATGATATGCTTGACTTGTTTTTGAGACAAAGATAACAAATAAACATGGTTCATATTTAATTACAAAAACTTGATTAACCTACGACCACGATACACACACACACACACACATACACACCTACAAATACACACACACACACACACACACACACACAACACACACATACACACTCGCGCGCATACTTACTTAACATACATGGACATAAACTTGTATATTAGCGTTTTTCCTAATCAATATTGCTTTTTTCTCATACACTTACTTTTGTTTTTTTTTTCTTTATGTCATAAAAAATGTTCTTAACTATTAATTAAGCTACACCATGGGGAAGAGCAGTGTCTCTTAATACAAGTATATTTTTTACTTAAAAAGATGCACCAGCCTAAATAGATTTTGTAAAAATACTTAAGATATAAAATAAATATTTTGATTTTGGTTTGAGGTACCTGTATACTTACTTATAGGTACATCCAATAGTTAGCGTTGTAACTATGCCCTAAAAACAGTTTTAAAAAGTGACCCTGGAGTCTAGGTCACTTTTTAAAACATCTCCAAGGCCTCGAGCCGACGTGACCAGCTAGAAGAAAAAGTTGAGTCGCCCTTTTGTAAAAATATCTAACGGTACGTTTTAAAGCGTTCTAAATATGTAGTATTGAATTCTGAGCTAGTTTCCTATTTATGTAGCGAAAATTAAATAAGGTCTTGTTTTTTTTGGTAACTATTGGTAGACATTAAATAAATATTATCCCTTCAAACTTAGTATTTATAACGTTTAGACTTTATTCAATGTATATAGTAAATACAAACAATATTAGTCCTCCGAAACTTTTTTTAAATATGCGGATAGAAATTTATCATGAGTCTTGGGAACAAAAAAAACAAAAAATAAATATTGAAAATATTTATTGGTATCATACTAAAGTTAGGATACTTTGCGAGATTTACGAATGATATAACCCTATCATGACGTGTTATATCGATTGGATATATATACTGGTTAACAAAATTGTTACACTCCACGCACCACTGTTTATGTTAAACCCAGAATTCCAAAAATATATTGTGCAAATTATAGATAGTGACTGTTGTGAATGGGGTTAAGGGTTGATTAAAAAATAAAAAATAACACAAAATGTCTTTTACTCTTTTTATTTTGACAAAAGAAATTAATTCACTTTTTTTTCTTATTCCACTTTCCTTATTATACAGTAGTTATAAAGTAATTAAACTATCTACTTATATTTATATGTATACTTCATTTCTCTATATAATACAAAATATATTTACAATTTCTCCCCGTAATGTCCCATAAAGATTAAATATTTTAGTCTATTCAAAATATAAAATACGCATTTATATTTTCAAATATAAATAAGAACACATCAATTGTTATTTTATTATGTACATGTTTAATTTTAATATACGACATGCAATATTTGCCTAACAGATATATTGAAAATATAAATATGTATTCACATGAAAAGATTGAAACAATTGAGCAATTGAAATTACCTACATATTCCTTCTGTTAATAGTTCTTTTATTAATCTAGCGTGAAAAATATTTATCAAATATGATTGTAATGAATAGACTAAAATATTGAGATTGCAGTAGATTAAAAATAAAATTTATAGCTTAAATAAAAAAGGTTGCATTCAAAACACATTTTTTGCACAAACACTGTAATAAATAGTTACATTAATTTTTGATCAAAACAATATTGTTCTATAAAAACTTAAAATTATTTATCACAACGGACTGGTTTGTGTTCCCGCTCTAAATAAATAAAAATGTATTAAAGCTTTTTGTTAAAACATTCAAGAACATTTTTGTTTATTATAAATAGCAGTGCAGGTATATAATTATTTATGTATTTTTGACCTAGAAACCATTTGAGGTGTTTCTTTAAAAAATATAATAAATGTAAGTAATATTTGTGACAGAGGAAGTTTTTGAAAAAGCAAATTAAATTGCAAATAAATCGAGTATTCCTATAACAATTAGTTCTTGGTAAAATCTTGGAGGGAATAATATGAATTGAAATAGTTCATAGACACATAATCTGTCACACCATCTCTCAAACCAATATTTGTATTTTTTCTACAATTTTGACACATTTGCAAAACGTCAAATACGAAAATAAATCAGCTTGAGATTTAAAAGCATCCAAAAACTTATATAGCTTTTATTTATTTCCAAAATAAAATGGCATTTGATAATAGGAACTATTATTTCTTATATTTGACGTAAGACAAAATAAATAAAAACATTAAAAAACAAAACTGTAGTAAAAATACAATTGCCCTATAACATGTACAAATAACCTTTTTTAAACAATTACCTTATCTTTAGTTAATTATAAAAATTTACAATGATTTTTAGTTGATTTTATTAAATATTTTTCTTAAAATTACAGTTGGTTGTGCCGATACATAATATTCACATTTACAGCTCTTTTACTGCCTTGCTGCGTTAAAATAGACATTAATATATTTTTTTCTAGCAATACATTTCTAACATGTCCGCCATTTTGTAAATCGGCGCCATCATGTTTTCCACTATCGTGAGTAACGTAGCTGTAGAGAGCTGTTACACTGCAGGCCATACCCTGTAGACAAAAAAAAAATTTAGTCGTGTGTACATTTTATAAAAAAATATTTAAAAATTCACTGTAGGTTTAGAAAAAAAAACTACAGTTGCACATTCAGTGAATTCATTAGATTTGAGAGAATTGTTACTCTAATAAAATATTGAACATAAAGTACGAATTAAGATCATCAATATATTCATAATTTCCAAGATTATTTATAATTAATTCGTTACAAATGCGATCCACAGCTCATATTTTGTGTTTTATCGATAGTTTATGGAACACACGTTGTATTCATGATTATTGTTCCTAAAAGTTACAAAAAAAAACCACTTACTTATAAAAATCGGCGTCAGTCTGAGACCTTGAAGTCGCTGAGTTACTGTCAGCAATAGTTGGAATAATACTGCAACTGCATCGGACTGCAACGAAACATAAGAACTATACTTGCCAGGCTCCGGTAGTACTGTAGTACTACTGGTAATCGTACTTGAAAATTTAATAGTAGTGATAGTAAGATTACTGGTAGTAATAGGACAATACGTGCGTTGAAAGCTTGCTATAGGCATTTTTTTTATGTTAGGGAAACAGTAATTGTGAAATTTTGTCAATGCATCTTATTGTAGGAACCTAAATTATTAATTTATAATTGCTACTACACACAAACATAACCATTTGTAAATATCGCAGAAAAAAAATCATAATCATGTTGTTATAAGAAGTTAATTAGCCATGAACCGAATAAAAGGTTTTATAAGTTCATTATGTACTGAGTATTTGGTTATACTTTATCATCTAAGTTCTCGAAGTACCTTGGACGGACAAACATACAGTTTCTGATTAGTGTGTGAGGCGTTGATTTAAACCTAAATTAGACAGGCTTCGTGCCAGGGTTTCCAATAAGTATTTAAAAAGCGATTGTCTCTGGAAAAGAATAAAAAAAAAATGGCACACACCAATTGACTATTCAATGTCACTGTTAAATTCCTCAAAGTATTCCAAAGATATGTCATAAATTGTGCATGTTATAGATGTTTAAGAACGACAACACGACTCTGCCTAAAGGCCAAATCCCAATCAAATATTACGCATTAATACACTTTGACTCTAATCGGACTCCATTAGAACACGAAATATTATAATTTTGAAGAGCTATGCGTTATGGTACACAAAAAAATACAAAAAAAATGCCTCAATAAGTAAATGCCAAATTGGAAACCCTAGTCAGTGCCCAGCAGTGCCAAGCCAGCTTTCACCGCATGAACTGTTCCGTAACTGGGCACGACGCGTGTTTGAAGCGTGAATGGCAAACTTACTTGGTCGTACTTGATGGAGTTGCTGGCATGGTGACTTGATACATTTAATATTCAAGGTGGATTGATGGCCTGGTAAAGGTCGCAGGACTCCAGATGCGGGTGGCACAGGGCCGAACATTGAAGCACTCTTGGAGAGGGTTGATGACCTGGTAAAGGTCGCGGGAGTCCGCTGAATGCGGGTGGCGCAGCACCATTGTGGCATTATTTAGGGGAGGCCTATTTCCAGCAGTGGAAGTCTTTCGGCTGATATGATGATGATATTTCATAGAATTTAACAACAAAAACCAACCTTAGAAGTTGCCATGTCAATGGCTGGTCTCATCAATGGCTGCTTAATGACTGACACTTACCTACGTCAAAAATCCTCGAACTTCTATGAACTGTTCTGTAACTTTGAGGTGAGTTTGAAGTATGGCGGACTTACTTGGTGAAATTGGGGTGGTTATGTATTTGTTAGATGATGATCTTTAGGGTATTACTTACCATTAGACAGAATACTAGCCACTCGGACATGCTGGGGTTTCCATGTGTTTTTAAGTAGATGAAGATCTTTTGAGTTTAACTTACTATTAAGCAAATTGTAGCAGTTACTTGGTAGAAATGCTGGGTTGGCCATGTATTTTTTAGTACCTAGATAAAAAACCTTTAGTCAAACTTACCATCGGAAATGTAGAATGCTAGTCGTATTTGGTGGAGCTGCTGGGATGGCTTATCGCACATTATTCTAATTAGTTTACTATAGTATAAAATACTCACGTCAAAAGTCCAGGGTTCGCGTCAGTTTGGTACCACGAGTACTGCGGGACGTAGGGCGGGTGCGGCTGTGGCGCCCCCTGGTGGTGGAGAGCGTGGGCGGCATGCGCGCCTTTCATGTCCCACGGGCCGGGTGGCGCGCCCTGTGGAAAATGAGGGTTAAGTTGCAATTTTATGATTTTTAAGTTATTCATAAAGTTTTTAACGAGTTTTAATAAACAAATCGGACTTACGAATTTTAACGGAATTTTAGCTAAAATAGGGTACTATAAGGCCATAAATCTGTAAGTACCTGGCCACATATCTACGGTGCTGCGCTGCAACGCAAAATTTTGCGTTTCTCGGTACTAAACGCGTGTGTATATGGCGAGGCCCTAAGAGGTCGGGCGTCTACATTTTTTATTTATAAAATTAAAATTAAAAATCAGAATTCGTTTATCTCCAGTAACAAGACTCATTATTTGTTTGCATCAACGCCTAATATATCTTATGGGCTAACATCATGTCAACATAAAAACGATAATTATTTTGCGACGAAGTCTTACAAAATATTGGAGAAGTTTTGAATCGTAACGACGTTAAAATAATGTCAAGCAATAAATAGTCGAGAAAAAGTTAAAATTTACACACTAATAACAAAAAAACGAAAGTACCTACGTGTTAAAAATAAATACGCAGGTGTAATAATGGAAGTGGAAAATTAAATTACCTTTTTATTGTAACAAAAACAATTAGCCATGAATTATACACATTGACTTTATTTAATTAAGCTTTAATTATGGTATTATATCAACAATTAGCGAAGTTTACCCAAATTGAATTTATTTAATTAATTAGGCTTTATATTATTATATCGTTATCTATGTAGGAATGTAATTTATTTAATGCAGGGTGCGGTGGCAACGCCCGAGAAACATCAATATCGTGAAAGGGTCGACATGCTATTACATGATTTGGGTTTTTGTTAAATCTGGACTGGTAAATAAAATGTTAAAACAAAAAGAACAAATAAATGGACATTTCACTATGCAAAATAGTACTTTACCTATTTATTCAAAAAGCTTGTGTTTTTTTTAATTTCAGTTGCATTTAAAATAGTGCCTACCTATACTTACTACTAACCAAAGACACGTACGCGGCTGTTTTTATAAAGGTTTATGTATCACCATAGGTATCTGTTTTTAAATTTTGAATTAATTAGACGCAGTAAGTAAACAATTATCGAACTAATAAACGCGCATCCGATATGTTTTATTTTTGTATTTTAGTGTGCATTTGTTTTTTGTGGTTATTGAAACAAAATAAACTCGTCTCTGCTTACGTCATAGTCCACCTTTTATGTTATATGTTCTCCTATGTGCAATAAAGATAAAATAAATAAATAACTATATTTCCGATACGAAATTACTCATACTAGCTACCCGCGCGGCTCCGCCGCGTATACAAAGAATCTAGCCGGAGCGACGGTGTAAAATATAGCACATACTTAA
Source organism: Epinotia brunnichana (assembly GCA_963854355.1). Taxonomy (NCBI): domain Eukaryota; kingdom Metazoa; phylum Arthropoda; class Insecta; order Lepidoptera; family Tortricidae; genus Epinotia; species Epinotia brunnichana. The sequence goes on along the minus strand of OY977962.1, from coordinate 3,461,513 downwards.
TCCTGTAGGGCCATTCTACATATCCCTTATATTCCCCCCGAGATCCCTTATAGGGATAAGTTCGCCTTTGTACCTACTTTAATCTTACGTATCATGTTTATGTTTTAACCTGTTGTGTGTACAATAAAGTGCTTACATACATACATACACCTACTGAACAAAGGGTTTTTAGAATAGGATGGGTAGGTATAGTTTCTGAGATTACCCCCAACATACAAACTTACATTTCAAAGACATTACACCTAATTATTATTAGTTATCGGCACAGGCTATTTATAGGTAGGTACCGCTAAATAGTTTATATCTACTAATTTATGTTTTCCATTATTAAGTCATATCGTTTTGACAAATTACAATTTGTACAAAAATCGGGCTCGCGTAATAATAATATAGATATTTCAATGCCGTTTTGTTTTGTATGGTGAGCCTGGGTATACTAATGTTGAGTGTGTATGTAATGGGTACTTACGTAACCGACCCGCGGGTCCCACGACTGCTGGTGGTGGGGTGGCTTCACGTCGCACGACGCGCCGTCCGGCGACCGTCCTGCCGATGGCTGTAACAAAGGGAGGGTTAAATGTGTCATACAATATAACATATAACCAACCAATATGTATTATTAAGCTGGCTTTTCACTACCGCTCCAAGGCGAACGGAGCAACGCTGCGCCAAAATCGGTCAAAACTGTCGTGTTTCTTATTTAGTTGGCGTTGCTCATTGATATCCAAACGCCGACACCAACACACACACGCCATCCAAAAATTTAACATTGGAACATCAACATCAACTTCCATCACCCACCACGCATCCATCTGTCGCCGACACGAATATACTTATGCCTACTTTTAGCGAGCACACAGTTTGACGGACAGGGCTGTTGTTCGCTACGCGCTCATGCGGCTCATCCCGCCGGTCACCCGTTACGAAACTAGACCTCTACCTACGCTTAATTACTACGTGTCGCGGTGTCAAGGTATATTTTGTGGGTGAGCGTTGAGGTGAGCTTAAAAAACGTTACAGAATAGGGGGGCTGTACAGTTTTTTGAGAGCGTTGAGAGCATCCTATCTTAGCGTTGACGCCGCGCGCCGTCGGATCGCGTTGATGATAAGGCCTTCTACGGCTGTAATATGCGCCCCATGATAACTGTCACGCAGCGTGCCTGTTATAACCGACTATGCTATGTGGGTGTCGAAAGCGCCTTATTGTATGTGCCAGTAACGACAACCTTTTAGATATACTCGACCATGAAAGAAGTCGTCAGACACTTCTCGTATAATTTGTCTTTATGATTTAATGGAGGTCGTTGTTGTTCTACGTCCGTAAGAATAACCCTAGAAACCCTAGACGTGGCCTCCGGGTGGTGCTAAAAGAACAACAAACTCGGCAGCTGCACTGTTCCTTCTGAACCTCGCAGCGCACACTGGAACTCTATCAGCGACATCGATACGAATATCGACATCAATACATATATGTACCAGTGTGTAACCGCCATACGATAAATAAATAAATGGACATTAGGCAAAGTGATATAGGTACCTTAACGTCCCACGCGGGTTGTGGGGGCTGCTTGACGTCCCACGGCGTCCCCGTTGGGGATAAGCCAGGGGACAGTTCGGAGACAGGCGTAGAACTCGGCGTGGGGGAGTGCGCCTGCGCGGCGCCGGCGTACGCGCCTGGAGAGTGTTGGGAGCCCGATGAGCTTCCGCCACCACCTAGAACAATAGAAACAATAAGTTAGGTGCTACAATGGGCTGTGCACAGACCCTGGCTACGTAGGAATGCAATAAAGGGCAATCTTGCAAATATAAACTAGAAGAATATAGGTACTAGGGTGTGAGAACTCACCAGATAGTTGCTTATGCTCAACGGGCTAACTGAGAGAAAGAAAGAGGCTACAGGCTATATCCATGAAATATAGTACCAAAGTACCAAGGCTGCAGAACGCATCATGTAGCTGCTGATTATTGCTCAGCAGGCTGAAAGAGAGAGAAAGTGACAAGCTACCTTCTCTAAATAAAATTGTCTTAGTAAAATTCTTTGAATCTTTTATGAAAATAGTAAAAGTACCAAAGTACCAGGGCAGCATACACATATATGTAGCTGCAGGTGTGAATATATATAGCAGCTGATTATTGCTAGGCTGGCTGGTGAGAGAGAAAAAGGCACGACGGAGGTATCTAGGCGAGAGCGAGCGACTAAGTAGCTATCTTATCTATTCTTGTTTAGTGTAAAAAGTCTAACTCTCGAAGTCTACTCTCTTATTAGGTACTAAATATCTGTATCTCATCATTATCATCATGTCAGCCTAAAGACGTCCACTGCTGGACATGGGCCTCCCCCAAAGAGTGCCACAATGGCCGGTCCTGCGCCACCCGCATCCAGCGGACTCCCGCGACCTTTACCAGGTCATCAGTCCACCTTGTGGGGGGCCTACCCACGCCGCGCTTTCCGGTACGTGGTCGCCACTCGAGAACCTTTCCGCCCCAACGGCCATCGGTTCTACGTGCAATGTGTATCTGTATCTGTATGAAATGACGAACTACGAAGGTACCAGGGCAGCAGAACTCACCATGTAGTAGCTGGTTATTGCTAGGTGGGCTTCCCGGTGGGAGCCCTAGCCCCGGCGGCGGCGCCCCGACCTGGGCTGCCTTCATCATCTTCTTGTACTTGCTGCGCCGGTTTTGGAACCAGATCTTCACCTGTTGACAAAGGATGGAATTATTCGTTGAAATAAGATACACCAAGAATAATCACTTATTCAATAATTGTATTTCGGTCTTGATAACCCGAGGCCAGTCACTTTGGCACTCTTTGGGGGAGGCATATGTCCAGCAGTGGACGTCTTTCGGCTGATATGATGATGATGATGAACCCGAGACTGGGATAAAGGCGAGAAAAATTACCTATTTAACTGAATTAAGTGCCCCTTTCACGTGCTCACTAGCGCCACCGGTTAGTAATTGAGATTCTTAAAATTTAACGGTAGATATTTAAAAAAGTAGGCCGCTGCACACTGTATTTTGTATTTAAGTACCCTGTGAATACATCAAACTAGTTTTTATGTTGCTAGCTTTTAGCTATCTAGTAGTTTCAAACTTCTCAAATGCTCGTAACTATCATGCCAAAGTATTCATATTTATTCAACGTAAGTATGTGCGCTCGAAATTCGTAGGCAGATAGTACCTAACAGTGTATGTATGTATGTGGGGGTTGTAGCGTGAATGTGGGCGGGGCGGGGTGCGGGCCGTTAGTGCACCGTTACTGTAGGGGTAGGGGTGCGTCGATGAAATTTGAGAGTTCGATGTCGATAGTTCATTTTTCATTCAATTCATTCAATATAAATAATTTATGGGTCAATGTCAACTATTTTACAATAAACTATAGGTGCTTTGAAGAAATATCTAAAATCATCCTTGCTAAAAAAGGGATACTATACTGTCGAGGACTACTTAATAGATAAAAATGCTCGGCCCAGCTTAGTAAAAAAATAATGAAAAGTTGCTAATTAAGTATTTATAACTGATTACCTTGACATTATTTATAATTTATAAACTATGCCTATTTACTTAACGTATTAATTGTTAGTTTAACTATAGACGATGCACATACACGAAGCTGAATTTAATTTCTCCATTTTATTATCTAAGGTATTTTAAAAAACAAATTTTATGTAAAAATCCCTTGACATGTTGTAATAATTTTAAGTCTTAAGTATATTTAATAGAACCTGAGTGTTTCTAGTGTTGTAGCTGATGCCTGACGATGCAAAAGTGGTTCGATGAATCCTATTTGAATAAATAAATTATTTCTTTCTTTCTTTCTTTCTTTTAGTTTGAATTTAATTTATTGTGTAGTATTTTATCGTAACTATGGTTAAATAACCAATTCAACGGACTCACCCTGAGACTGGTAAAGCATAATCATATCAACGCCACTTCCATGATACTGTGTTACTTATAGAAAAGGGCGATAATCATTGTTTGACACGTCAACGTCATAGTGATATTTGTATTTGTAAGAAAGTGACTAAACCTATTTTAACAGTTTAAGTAATGCACAAGGGAGTTAAGTGTTAGTTTCTGTAAATTATTGAATTATTAATTTGCTTGTTCAAGAATAACATGAAATAATACATACAAATAAATAAAACTAGCAAACTTGATGCCTTATCGCAATAAAATGTTACATAAATTCAATATAATACCTAATTTGCTTTAAAAGGCACATCATAATTATGAAATCAACGCGTTATCCGCCATTTTAACATGACGTTAAACAGCTGTAGTGACATTACGTGTAATTGATCATAATTTATCTTGTGATGATAATGACTATATTGAAAACTGGTCTTGCACTTATTATGTAGTATATGTTTCCGTTTTTGTTGAAACTGGTACAGAATGGAATAGATAGGTATAAAAACTCGTCACATACTTATATGATAAGGGTCTGACAACCGGTACTTTTCTATTGTATTTTGGCTTAATAATTCACACGATGCATAGGGATGGAATTCCAGAGTCCTGAAAAAAGTAGTTGCAAATCTACATGTCTAAATGTTATAGTTATTGTATTGTTTAAAAAAAGTGGTTGGTTATAAAGTCGGTTAATGGACGATAAATTTACGTGATGTCATAAGAAAACATTGTGCTGCGAGAGATAGATGCGCCACAAGCCGAACGCTCGGCTCAGGCGGAACGGGACAATGAATCATACTTTTTCGAGCGTGCTGCCGGTGTTCATCGATTTATAAGAAGTTATGACGTCAATAAAGAACCTTTATTATTTTACACGAGCCTTATTGAGCTTGCTATGGGACCAGTTTCATTTGTGTAACATTGTCCCTGAATATTTATTTATTAATTTGACCTTTTGTGCAATAAAAATTACTAGTAAAGCAGAAAATAGCAAAAACAATAAATTTTAAAATATCTGAAATGTTTTGCATTAATTTACGAGGATGTCTGCTTTTTGTGCGTTAATTTTACTAATTCTCAATGAACTTAAAATAAATAAAGCCCAGAGTTAAAAAATTGTCTCATCATCCTCCTGGCATTACTTCCTGTATCACTCAGACATATAAAGCTATATGCGACCTTATTTGACATCCGATGTAATTAATAAATAATACTACTTATTATGTACATACCTGACTTGTAAAACATTGACTTTTATGAATAAATATATTGTATCTTGTATTATTCCCGGCTATGCCCTAAAGGAGCCCCGGGTCTGCTTTGACACCTAATCCCAAGATTTGGCATAAGCACTAGTTTTACGAAAGCGACTGACATCTGACCTTCCAACTCAGAGGGAAAACTAGACCTTATTGGGATTAGACCGGTCTCCTCACGATGTTTTCCTTCACCGAAAAGCTAACGGTAAATATTGCGTATATACCTACATACGTTCCGAAAAACTCATTGGTACGAGCCGGGATTCGAACACACGACCGCGGCTTGACAGCCGCATGTCTTAACCACTAGGTTACCTTAATTTCCCGAGTTAATAAATTACACAATTTCTACTTTTTAACATAACTCACGAAAGATATTCAAACAAAAAAATTATTAAATTTAAAACTTATCGATATTGGCGACGCGATGGGTTTGGCACAACCCTATCTCGCCCCCACCCGATTACCCGGGTCACGTTATAACTTAACCCTCACTCGCCGTATTGGTATTCAATTCCATTCAGTTAACACTGCCGCTGCCGCATTATTTATGTGTTTAACCCTGCTACAGCCTTACCAGCCAATAATACTTAGGTTCAATTATTGTTTTGCGTTCTAACATCGACTTTGATATGTTCACTATGTTCTTAGTGTACTAGGAATTTGTTTCTGCTAGTACCTAAATTGAAAATAATCATACAAAAAAAAACAAAACTAGCAAACTCGATGCTTTATCGTAAAATAATGTTATGATTTAATATCATACGTAATTTGCTTTAAAAGGCATACAATAGATCACTATGAAATCAACGCGTTAACCGCCATTTTAACATGACCTGAGGGCCTACCGTGAAAGGCATTCGAAGTTTCCCCTCTCTGTCATACTTACGAGTTCGTACGTAAGTGCGACAGAGAGGGAAAACTACGAATGCCGTTCGCGGTGGGGGTCCGCTGGATGCGGGTGGCGCAGGGCTGGTCGTTGTGGCACTCTTTGGGGGAGGCTTATGTCCAGCAGTGGACGTCTTTCGGCTGATATGATGATGATATTGAGTAAATTGACACACTATATATTTGACTTTGTATTAAATGGGGTTGCTTGGGGGAAAAAAGATTTATTCACATTGTTTTAGCTCATCAAAATCAAGTACGTGTAAGAGTCCGGTAATTGACATTATTACGTACATTACATCCTGACATAAATAATGATATGTCTGTTTTCTAACTTGATCTAAGTACTTATTTTCAATCCACGATTGAAACACCAAAAGTTGTATTTTGTGCGTATTTGAAGAAATCCTCATGAACATATTGGAAATAAATTGACTAGGAATACATAGATCCTAGCGAGCTACTTTGAAGTTAATATTCATGATGATAGACGACGTATTTTAAATTAGTCTAGAAATATCGACGTTATTATTTAAATGAAGTATCTCTTTTAAATGTCGGCACGTATATCTCTAAAAGACTATCACGTACATTTTATTTTCCATTGCCTTATCGACAAAAGACAGTCCAACCACATCATTAAGCGCTTTATAATGACAGTTACCAGTTTCCACATTCGCATGATTTCAAAAAGTATTATATTGACAACGCATAAAAGATATTATAAGGGGCAACGGAGCGGGGAAAATTATCCACTTCCTTGGGCATTGTCGATTCTGTTTCGAAATGTTTTGAAACTTTTTTTTGGTGTTTTGACGGTCTAAGGCCGGTTTACAAAAGTCCAATAGTGTTTGGAATTTCGGAGTCAGCAGAAAATGGGATGTTTTATGGGATAATTAGTAATTTTTAACGTATTAGTTAATCTGGGAAGTTTAGTCAATACCTACCTATCCGTTCGGTAATTTTTGAGTAAACATTTAACAAACATTCAAACTTAAACACAAACTTGCCTTTATGGTATTGGTAAGATTAGTTTGACACGCGCGACTCCTATTTCATTAACTGGACAATTGTATTTGTCACTTGACAATGACAATTCGAAGTACATTTCTGGCTGAATAGGTAAAGATGATCGTTGGATACCCTCGTTATTTAACGACCGAGAATTGTCGGGTAAATTGTCATGTCAAATGACAATTATAAAGTCGATGCCCCATATCTCAACGTCTCAAAGCGGTGGGTAATAGGTATAGGTATACCCTATTCGATATAAGATTAGAAAAATCGTGCTTTGATCGCTATGCGATTTCAAGGGAACCCATTTTAAAACATATAAACTTTAGTATCATTATCTTTCAAAAACACTTAATGATCGAAATAAGTAAAACTACAGTCTGTTCGTGTTAAGAATGCAGTACAATATTTCCCATATCCATACAAATATTATAAATTCAAAAGTGTGTCTGTCTGTCTGTTACCTCTTCACGCTTAAACCTCTGAACTGATTTAGATGAAATTTGGTATAGAGATAGTTTGATTCCTAGGGAAGGACAAAGGATATGTTTTATGCCGGAAATCATCCCCCAAAGGGATGAAATAGGAGGTGAATGTTTGTATGGCGCTACGATATAAACGAGATCCGGACGGTGTCGCGGAGAGAAGCCTTCCTTTAAAAATCTAATTTTATCAGGAATGAGGTACCTAAATAATAATAGTACCTAGTTTAAATAACCATAAATGTTAAAGTTAAAACATATTCAAAAACGCCCTAGTAGCAGAACCACGTACGCTTCATTTCCACAAAACGCTTCCGTGACAAGCTGGCAACATATGGTACCGCAATGGGAATTATTTAGCTTTTTAAAATATTTCGTATTGGCGTCACGCGATATTTTTTGCTGGCGTGAATTGTTCTGATTTTGTACGTGTCTGATGCTAAGCTAGATTGTTAATGGTTATTAATAAATAATATTATTATATTGGTGTGACCACAGATGTATGAATATAAGGAGATCGGACATGGCGGCCGATTTGTATAGAGTGAGCCTGTCGCAAGTACATTAACCCACACAACGCCCAAGTAATTGACAAGACAAAGCACGCACACATCTAAAACACACACACTTGTATACCTACACGCTTATTTGACAATAAACGCGCATCATATCAGGCATTTTGGGAAAAAACGTAATATTCTCTGCGATCAGCACGCGTGCACAGTATGGCAGTGTATGCCCATTGAGCATACAGCTGCGACACGGCCGCCGGCGGCATGTCCTCTCTCTAGTATTCTATGCTGTGAGGGTCTGACCAACATACGAAGGTATAACATACAAAGCATAGGATATTACAACTAAAATAAGACGCTGAAATGGAAGTGGTCAGGGGCTCAGGGCACATGATCTGAGGAGACAATAAGTAACAACGTAGAAAAGTTGGAACCCCCCCCATATTTTCATTTCAAAGTTCAATATCTCTCAAAAACCGATTTTGTTAAAACGTAGCTAAGAACTATCACGATCACGTCAGCTTTCGAAAAAAACCACATACAAATCGGTCCATTCGTTTAGGAGCTACGCTGCCACAGACAGACACACAGATACACAGACACGTCATACTTATAACACTCTGCTTTTTGGGTCGGGGGTTAAAAAGAAATGGAGTAAACGAGTTACTTAATGGTATCCTAGAAATAGCAAGAGAAGAAAAGGCAGACGCATTAAAAAGATGGGACGATGACATCTGCCAAGTCCCTGGATTGACATGGAGCAGAGAAGCCCAAGACAGAAACGAATGGAGAAGGCTGGAGGAGGCCTTTGCCGACTGGCAAACAGATATGCAAAAAAAGAGAAATAATAGAGTTAATATAGACAATACATAGGTATCTGATAATAAGGATATAATAATTATAAAAACATATGTTGTGTACCACAAGGTGGACTGATGACCTAGTAATGGTCGCGGGAGTCCGCTGGATGTGGGCACAGGACCGGTCATTGTGGCACTCTTTGGGGGAGGCCTATGTCCAGTGGACGCCTTTCGGCTGATATTATGATGATGCATAAATAATACGAGGCTCAATGGTTCAACAGTGACATATCTTTATCAAGACGTAGCTGTTGTGTTGCCTGGACGTATTAGCTTAGCCGCGATTCCAGAGATGGCATTCCATGTACAGTTGCCATCATATATATCGGAGCAGCCAAAGTGCTCACAGATATCTGAACACGTCTCTAATGCCTCGACAATAGAGACGATATTAATCAGAAGGGATACGTCACCACTTATTGTCTCCACAATTATTTGTGTTTCAAAAGCAGAGAGACAGTCATGAAAGGGTCATTATGCCGGTTACGTGACAAACTTCAGTTAGCAACCACCTGAAGGACGAACTTTCTCCAATTAAAAAAAATATCAATGATAAAATTTATGCACAACACAAACAAAGTTATGTTTAACAGGAATCTATAAAAAAAACGAGAAAACTTCATTTTAGTTCACCAATTTGATAGCATAATACTTTTATTATTTACGTCTTTGGTACTTACATATATGTTCAAATAAACGACATATTTACAACAATAGTATATTATAATTCTAGAGTATAAAAACACTTAATCTCTAGATTCTTTAATAAGATTAAGTTAATAAAATTGTTTTTTTTTGTTTCCAAAAAAAACTACTAAAAATGTAAATGTCCTGGGATAAAATATCGCAACTAGTTTATTATATTAACGGCATTAAGGATGACTCACGCTAGGACGGGCCGTGTCCGGCCCGGGCCGTTTTCTAAGAAAAACATCGGCGTTTTTGCGCGGCCGAGCCATACCGAAGCCAGGACGAGCCACGGCCAAGGCTCGGAAGCGGCTCGGTGTCGGCACGGCCCGGTCGCGGGCTTGCGTATGGCTCGGCCGCGTAAAAACGCCAACGTTTTTCTTAGAAAACGGCCCGGGCCGGACACGGCCCGTCCTAGCGTGAGTCATCCTTTATACGTATTCCGAAACAACACTAAAAACAAAATAGCGGATAAATAATGACGCCAATACGTCAAAAAGAACTTTTGAATTTACATGCCATCTCACATTCCCATTACATTTTAATTACAATATAAGCTTATAAAGCTCCGTCCAAGTACAGAAGCATTACACCCAACCGTAAAAAAGCTCCATAAACTTCAGCCCATAAAATTCTTTACCTAGAAGCTTTTGTTCCATTATTTTATTTTTGCCACTTACACAGTTTTCCCACCGGAGCATTTCGTCAACCCAGGACGGCGGTATGCAATACATCCAAGCATACTTACATGGACGGTATTCAACGTATATCGGGCGGCAAGTACAAAGAAATGTCCGGCATAGGTCGCATAGCGTAGAGCCTGGTGCCTTCGCGTATACAACTATTCCACCACTTCCATGGACGGGTTTATGCAGTATGTTGCCAATGTGTGAATGGGGGATTGTGTCTGGAGGTTTATGCCGGCGTGATTGTTTTTAGATTTGTGAGTGAACGTATCTTGGGTTTGAAAGAGAAGCGCTTTCACGGTTTTTGTTGTTCGATTTTATACCTTAGCTAAAGTGCATAGAGTCATATTTGCCGTTGGTACGCTACTCCGGATGGATTGGATTTTATTTTTTATACGTATATTAAAAATATATTTGAATGACTTAAAAAGCCTCTACTATTATTAAGTGGAAAACTTATGTTATCTCCGTATTCAAATGTATAATCAAACGTTTTTTGAGTTGCTTCCAATCAAATACTTGTTAAGATTATTTTATTGTTACAATTGACCTGTCACAATTATAATGATTGATTTCATTCAAAACATTTCACATTTTAACCAAGACCTAAATAAATCACTTTTCTTTCCAGCACTAATGAGAATTATACGCCAATAAAACTGCCTCACCTACTTATTCTGAGCAGAATGAATATTAAATCCACATTCATATTCATTGCAGTATCAGCTACATAATTTGAGTAACAGCTGTAAGAAGCGAGAACTAGCATTCGCAACAAAATGTTAATTCATATATACGTACTTATATGTACATAAATGACCTACCTATAGAGCACAGACAAGTGTGAAGTTATGGACTGTGCATAATATGTACAGTATTAAGTGTTTCTTTGCAGTAAGGAACTTCATGAGAAGAACTGTATTTTGTTCAATTGCTTATGTCTGATTATGTTACCAATAAACCAACAAGTTTTTATTCTTAAGTCAACCGAGCCATATTTAAGACTAAAATTGTTTTCAATAATGTCTATTATTAAGTCATATTTTTTTTTTAAACGTGTAGTTTTATGTAACTTGATAACCATTCGAAAGCAATTCTTTATTCATATTAGCAGTCACACTCTCCGCTCCAAAATACTAGTATCAATCATTGCAACGACTCAATTTGTGAATGGATAATAAATGTTTAATTAAAATGTATAAATATGGATGATGCTCGCTTGTGCATGACGCGGTCCAGTAAAAAAGAACGGTAGCTGTACAAAACTGCATGCCGCGTACGAACAGGGATGGAGTGGAGTTGCCTTGATACTTTTAATTTTATTTTCGTATTTTTTTTAATATACCTACATAGTTACACGTATGGCGAGTAGACAAGCGAACAGTGTAGTTCGAATAGAATACAATAGAAATATTCTGTATTTCTTACCAAAATGGTACAGAAAAAGAAACAAATATAAGCAATGGGCGGCTAAAAAGCGATCTGCTCCCGACGACCTTTGGGTAGTGGACAAAGCCAAACAATTTAACATTAATTGAATCAGTAATCACACAGTTTTATTAAAGCAATTAATAATACCCTAAGTTCCTAAGTTCCAGAAAAAAATTGCAGATCTTTCCTTTTTGTGTATTACAGAGTAGGAAATATTTGACCAACGTTTCAGAATTACATATACGATATAAACCTTTTATAGAAAAATACTTAAATTATTTCAAATGAATAATGAAAAAAACCTTTTACAATGCACTTGCTCTGAATGTGTTCCTTTGTATGGTTCAACATAAACACGGGAAGTGGTCGATGCCAGCACGGCAGCGCAAAGACAGGACCTGCCCGTGCGGAATGGATTTCAGTACAATATTCCCGCACACTATGCGGGAATGAGATTTCATGAGTTCGTGACAATTAAAATTTCTCCTTTTATGCACATTTTTTTTATTTCTTCGCATGATGCATTGTAAAATGTTGTATGGTACACGTGCGGATAGGTAATTCCCAACTCGTGTCGATCAAAAACACTCCATGGCGGTCGTGTTTTTGGTCATCGCCACTTGTTGGGAATTACCTACTTTCCGCACTTGTATCATAAATAACTATTACAATGCACTTGCTCTGTATGTGCCCCTTTATATGGTTCAACATAAACACTGGAAGTGGTATATGCCAGCACGGCGTCGCGGAACGGGACCAGCCCGTGCGGGAATGGATTTCAGGCCAATATTCCCGCAAACTGTGCGATAATGACATTTCGTAACAATTAAAATTTCATATTTTTTTTCCTCGTATGATGCGTTGTAAAATGTTGTATGATATACGTGCGGATAGGTAATTCCCAACTCATGTCGATCAAAAACACGACCGTCAGGGAGTGTTTTTGGTCATCGCCACTCGTTGGGAATTACCTACTTTCCGCACTTGTATCATAAATAACTATTATTTTACCGGCTCCGGCCGCGTGTCACAGATAACTCAGGCGTAGCTACGGAATAGAATATAGCTTATATCCATATATTATAACAACCTACCTTGATTTGTACCTATATATACCTAATATCATCTAATATAGAACAGGTTTAGGTAATCGGATTAAAAATATTATATACTGGACAGAGAGTGTCATAGATCTGACAATATTTTTTTCAGTATTTGATTACGCACATTAATTAAACGTAAAAAAATATTTACGTTCGTCTTTTATTACTCCGAATAACTAAATATTCACTTATTACAATAATAGTATACAACGCTTCTAACCTATCAAGTCAAGCAAAAAATACCTATGATATAAAATTAGCATAATTTGCATATTACATACACTGATAAATATAATCACATGCAAAAATAAACCTTATTATTAAGACGTAAAGTTGAAATACAGAGATCGATCATATCTCATTGCAATCTAAAAATTAGTGATGCATGTATGCACGATGAATAATTATCGATGAAATGAACTAGTTTAAATATCGAAGGTCAGACAGATGGTGGAGGAACGTAGGTAGTCTTGTTTCTCATACTAGGTGCTATAAATTGTGGGTGATTAGTCAATTGGATATGCTCCACTAACTGACACGATATTTAGGTGTTTTATTGCCTTATAAATTAAGCATATAATTATACATTTTCAAGAAGCATTACAACGTACATCTGCGTGTTGTCCTTGTTTTATAGAGAAATGGCGTAGGCACTAGTTTTACCTGCGTATAGAATCGTAAGTTAAATATTGTCCAAATTTAAAAGTTCGGAAGAAATAGTCGCTTACATAAAAGAAAGAAATGTTCAACGAATGAACGTTTTTTTTCTTACGCAATAAAATTACGAAAAACTTAGTCTAAGTCATCGCCAAACTGCATAACAGTTTATTGGCGAATACACACTCTTTATGATTATGTTTGTATTGTGTTTTTTTTTAATTATGTTCACTTTAAAAATTTAAAATTAGATAGAAAAAAAAATCCAACATGAGTGGTTGTTTTATGTATTTTTATGATAACTGTTATGACTTGGTCTATCATCCGTTTTTGGCTTGACGTCGATCTCTGGGACACCCTGTATATGATTTTAATAAAAAAAAATATGCTTAATAATATTAGCGGCAAACAGGAATGGCAAGTGATGTAAACAAGCATTTCATCATAATTACGGAGCCGCAGCCTAAGCTACTTTTAGTAACAACAAACTTGTTTACATTTCCACTCACTTCGAGGTTTTCCCAAAGGACTAAGTACAACTAAACTATATGATTTAATAGGTGTTAGCTCAGAACAATTTACAGGCAGGTGCAACTTCAACTTTAAGTACGTCATGAAAATAATAAATTATACTTATGAACGCATATTATAAACGGTAAAAGTCTGTGAGATTTTTAACCGACTTGAAAAAAGGAGGAGGTTCTCAATTCATCTGTTGTGTGTGTGTGATGTTTCTTTTTTTTTGTGTTTGTTACGCGATAACTCGGTAATTTGTGAACCGATTTGAAATTTTTTTTCTTTGTTTGAAAGCATATAATTCCTGATTGGTCCCGTTGTCATGATCTAGTTCTGATGATGGGATCCTGGATAAATCGAGGGGACTCTTCAAATTTTATAGGCAAACTTGAAGCAATTTGGCTACTGGTTTGAAGTCAGTTAAAACTTTGTTTTTAAAGTAAATTATGTTGGTATGTAGGGGGAAATGTCTAGCAACTCAATCAATTTCAAATATTTTTCCTCGGAGTATTAATACGAATCTATCGGGTGGACATTTTATCCTGCGTGCGGCCCCACCTACGTTCTCTTTAATAACGGGCAGCGCTGTGCGGGTAGCTAGTTCATAATAATTTAATATCATCAATATTCTTGTGAATACACCATTTCATGTATTTGCATAATTAATAAATGAATATGAAAACTAAAACTGTCAAACAATTATTAAACATATTTATCAGTCAATTGAAAAATCAGCCCTTATTAAGTATTGTTTTTTGCCACTCCACGGTTCCCGCTGCCAATTGGCACAAATACTCGTCGGCGTCTCCGTCTCGACTCGGGGCTTTGAGCCTCTGTGCTCCCGTTGATTTGCTCCACACTTGTTCAAATGTATCACTCTACAATTAGGTTTTAGCCCGTTTGCACCCGGCTAATAAATAGGGATGTAGACACCAAATAAAATAACCAATGATGAATTTTCTCTAAAAAGGATAAACATATTACCAAATGGAGCAAAAAGTAAAGCAGGGGATTAAATAATCACAAGGTCATAAGTGTGTAAAGTTTTAAGAGGGGGTATACTCAGTCCCTTTAACGCAAAACGCACCTTAATATGAAACGATTGTCATTTACTATGAGGCTCGATGGTTGTGACGTCATGATCTCCGAGCGTTTTCGGGCCAATCTCCGAGCTTTTGAACCGCTCGGTTCTAACGTCATTGTCGGCTCAGGATTATTTCAGCAGAGGTAAAGTAAAACATAGGTACCGCGGAAACTTAAATCAAAAAAGACTTAGCACCGGTATTGGCTTACGTCTTCATCAAAAGTGGACTCTGATATTCGTCTCTTTTAATAGTATTTGCTGGCGACGACAATGAAGAAAAAAAAACGCCTTAAAAACGCTGAATATTCGCCCTTTCTCTCTCTAACAAGCAACATTAAAACGGTTGTAGCTACGTAATTTTTTGAGGTATCTGAATAGGATAATCGGGTCTATGCATATTTTTTGCCTTCTTTTTTTGGTGTACCTAATAATAAATATTGAGTATACAACCTCGCGTGATTTGTGCAATAGCCCCTATTGTATGTCAATACACTTCATTCCGTTGATTTGCTCCACATTTGTGCAAATGTATCACTCTCCAGTTAGGTTTAGGTTGGTTAAGAGAGGTAGGGCACAGCGGATTGTCATCTCGCTCGTATGTGGAACAGCCCAACTGGGGAAGTACCTTACAGAAGACCGCAGCCATAATAGCACCACTGCTTTGTAGTGTTGCTATATTATTGCATGCTATGAAGCATGTGGTGTTGTGTTCCTGGTGGTGAGTAAGGTCGCCAGAGCTCACTAGGATGCGCTGTGTTGGGAGTGAGGGATGAGGGACCTGCATATCTCTATCTGCCAACACAGCGAATCCTCAAGTGAATAAAGGGTCGGCAACGCGCTTGTGATTCTTCTGGAGTCACAAGTGTCAATAGGCGACGGTACCAGCTTAACATCAGGCAGGCCGTACGGTTGTTTGCCACCGTCGTAGCATAAAAAAAATAAAAGGTTTTAGGCTAAAACTTTTAGCCCGTTTTAACGCGGGTAATACAATTGGGGTTGGATCATAATTTCATAAATAAATAAATATTTGCGGACAATTACACAAATCGCTTAGGCCCAAACTGAGCAAAGCGTGTACTATGTGTACCTACTAGACGGCGATAAACATACTTAAATAAATAAATAAATACATAGTGAACATCCATGACTCAGAAATAAATATTAGTGCTCATCACAAAGATAAATGCCCTTACCGGGATTCGACCGGTCAGTAAAGTGTAACGCAACCCGCCCCAACACAATGCCTTAAATATTTCTAGCTGACCTTCAATTACGGCAACAAGTGGCAGAAACTGTTACTAATTACGTTTATGGTATATCGATGTCGATGGAGTGGTTTCATCGATAACGGTTTATCGACGTTGCGCGTCACTCGGACATGCCTTGATTAAAGTTACATGTAAGTAAATTAGGTGGAATAGATTTGTAAATGGCTGTAAGAGTGAAGGGTTTGTCAGATAAAAAGGGTTTTTTATAGAAATATCTTAATGGTATAAATTAACAGAAGATGTGCTATCGGATGACCCTCCATTAACGCGGAATGGTAATACAATCATTATCATCATATCAGCCGAAAGACGTCCACTGCTGGACATAGGCCTGCCCCAAAGAGTTCCAAAGTGACCGGTCCTGCGCCACCCGCATCCAGCGGACTCCCGCGACCTTTACCCTGGCCCCGTAGCATGGATGGCGTTATCACGCGATAAGTGACAGGATAAGCGCGTCGTCTCGTTCTATCGAACGGTGTCAGCCAGGGACGGCAGCTCTATCCTATCACTTATCGCGTGATAACGCCATCCATGCTACTGGGCCTGGTTATCAGTCCACCTTGTGGGAGGCCTACCAACGCCGCGCCTTCCGGTACGTGGTCGCCACTCGAGAACCTTTCCGCCCCAACGGCCATCAGTTCTACGTGCAATGTGCCCCGCCCACTGCCACTTAAGTTTAGCGATTCGGAGGGCTATGTCGGTAACCGCTGCGGATAGCCACATTTCTGATGCGATCACGCGGAGAAACTTTGGGTGCTTTGAGCCATCTTATGAGGCCTATTGTAAGCGACTACGTTTCAGTGCCATATGTCATCACTGGCAATACACACTGGTCAAAGACTCTAGTCTTGAGCTTGAGACACTGCGGAATATTGGACGAAAAGATGTGCCGTAGCTTCCCGAACGCTGCCCAGCCGAGTCGGATTCGACGATTGATCTCTTTCTCGAAGTTGGACCTACCTAACTGGACAGTCTGTCCTAGTCTAATAATCGTCGTATAATCGTCTACAACTTCGAGCGTAGTGTCCGATCGTAATGATAGAAGTCCCTGGCGTGTTGCCGATCGTTTATTGATTCATTGTGTTAGTAGACAGTTTAAGATAAATGCAGGTCCACTCTCAAGTCTCAACATGACATCCTCGACAGCTCTGGCAACCTTACTCACCACCTCAGAGCATAGAATACTAGAGAGCGGAAAGCCAATCGACATCGATTGGCTTTCCGCCTTTTTCGATTTCTGGAGATCGGACATGCCGGCCGATTTGTATTGAGTACGCCTGTCGCAAGTACATTAACAAACACAAAGCCCAATTAATTGACAAGACAAAGCACGCACACATCTAAAACACACACACTTGTATACCTACGCTCTTATTAGACAATACACGCGCATCATATCAGGTATTTTGGGAACAAACGTAATACTTATTCTGCGCGATCAGCACGCGTGCACAGTATGGCAGAGTATGCCCACAAGCTAACAACTGCGACGCGGCCGCCAGCGGCTTGTCCTCTCTCTAGTATTCTATGCTCTGAGGTTTTTAACTTTTTGGTCCGGAACCCTGCCTTGCACAATAAGATGCTCGATGGAATCGCCGTCTCGCCTCGATAAGTGTCTACTTTAACT
This sequence comes from Epinotia brunnichana, assembly GCA_963854355.1. NCBI lineage: Eukaryota > Metazoa > Arthropoda > Insecta > Lepidoptera > Tortricidae > Epinotia > Epinotia brunnichana. The sequence continues at coordinate 3,443,521 of OY977962.1, read as the reverse complement.
TAATACACTTTAAATAACGCAGCAGCAGTTTGCCAATCCGTCAACAAAACAAGTCGAACCGTACCCTTTATCAAATACATCGAAGTATTGTATCAATCTTGAAACAAAAAGAACTCACGCGCACGTCGGCGGGCGTAAAGACATTTCAATGTGCCAAAGCATTTTGTCGCAAAAAACCACGTCTTTGTAACCTTATAAATCTTTTTTTTGTTCAAATTTTTCGAGTGAACGTACAAATCTAGGTCTTGCTTGCGGAATGTTATTGAAATGTTTGTTTTGGGTAAACTTTATTGCACAACAAAAATTTTATGCACAAAATGCGGACTTAATGCCTCAAGGCATTAGCTACCAGTCAACCATAGGGTCAAACAGAAACTTTCAAACGATTATTTTGTAAGTTATCATAATGTGACACGTACGTTTTATACTATTGTGGTGGCAAAAAAGCATATGGCCAATCGAATCGGAAGCGGACACACTAATGGACGCTTGCTTTAAAAAAAATGTTATTATGTGGTCTAACAAATCGTATGAAAGTACTGTTTTTAATACAACGATAGTGACAAACAAGCACACGGTCTGCCTGATGGTAAGCACCTTAGCCCTTTTAACGCCATTCCAGAAGAATCACAAGCGCGTTGCCGATCGAGGATTGATTTGAGGATTTGAGGTGTTGACAACTAGAGACAAACGCGTTGTCCCTCACTCTCAACTCAACACAACAACTTCCTGGGAAGCTCTTGTAACTTTTATGATGTATGGATGTTTGCAAAAATCTTAAAAATATGTAGATATTTTAGTCAAGAGCTCCACTTTAAAAAACACATCTGCCAGTTTTGTACCACAATCGCAAGAAAGGTTGCACATGCCGTAAAAACATTGATACCCTAACGTAACTTAACCTATTTCAAATGGGTAATATGAAGCAGGACGCAACCCGCAGGTTCTGCCAGGAGACAGAGGAGACTGCAATGCACATTCTCTGCTCCTGCGGACCACTCATGCATAAAAGAAGTACCTACCTAGGGAGGCACATCGTGCACCCACAAGAATTACAACATATCACCGCCCAAAGAATCTGGAATTTCCTGGAGGCAACGGGACTTAACGGTGAACTCTAAAGAAAGGGCTGCCACAATATATCACTTGCTGGTCGAAGCGGCACATTAAGGCCCACAAACAAATAATAATAATAATAATAACTTAACCTAAGTTGGGGCGTAATACAATAAAGATCATCATCAAAATTTTAGAGCGTGGCTCTTGTCGTAGGAGTAGGCGCCAGTTCTCGGCTCATTTCTTTAGGTCCCAGCAAGACACGACATTTGCTTTTACTTTTAGTTGCTGTGCAAATCTTATCCTGGGTTGACGTCTACCCATTGATCCTCCGATCTTACTTTCTAGAATATACTACAAAGATAAAGAAAACACAATAAAGATATTTGTACAATATTGTATTGCGTCTCAAAACCAAGAGGCTATCTGTCAGAACCCGAGAACAGAGCAATCGAATGCGGATAATTAGCGAGGTCATAAATTGGCCGCCATTATTGTATCGGGTGGCAGAATAACGAAGACATACGAGAGGGTGCTGGCAAGAGGAATAAACGGATTAATATAAATACTCTGTTTATTATATATTTAAATTATTGTTTTACACGGGTCTAACGCGATATTTCCCCGCGCAACCCGTGTCGAAACGTCAGAAATAAAGGTAAACAAATATCGCGTTTTACCCGTGTAAAACGATAAATGAAATTCAAGTAAACTTATTTCAGGGTGTTAAAAAAACACTAAAACACGACTTCAATTCAATACTTTGTTGTACGTACCACATGCGGGCACTTCCTGTCTACTTTACCTGAATAGACTCTTTCCAAAAGTGCGTGGTATGGGCACGTAATGCGGAGGGATGAAAGTCATGTGACCAAAAGAGTATTAGGTATGAATGTGGATGGATGTAAAAGACGAGGTAGGCCAAGAAAAAGGTGGATGGACTGTGTGAGAGACGATATGAAGAGAAAAGAAGTGAATGATGATATGACGGCTGACAGAGAAGTATGGAAGAAAAAGACATGCTGCGCCGACCCCAAGTAAATGGGATAAGGGCAATGATGAGACTCTTTCCAAAAGTAAATGCTAGGGTTTTTACAGAAAATACACAACTGAAGTTATAGAGTCGCAATGCCACTGTTATCTACCGAATTTCAGGTTTTTTTATATGAGTACCTATACCTATCCGATAAACCTATCAGATAGTAAAATAGTACTTCCCACCAAATATGAGCTGCTTTGATTTAAGGTTGACTGGCAGTTAATGCTTTATGGCATTAAGTCCAGCTTTTGTACTATATAAATAAATAATAATAACTATATTTGGACAATCTTACACAAATCAACCTAGTCCCAAACTAAGCAAAGCTTGTACTATGGGTACTAGACGACGATATAGATACTTATATAGAGAAATAAATACTTAAATACATAGAAAACATCCATGACTCAGGAACAAATATTCGTGCTCATCACACAAATAAATGCCCTTACCGGGATTCGAACCCAGGACCTCTTGCTTCGTAGGCAGGGTCACTACCAACTAGGCTAAAGCGGTCTATATGTAGATAGGTAATTCGTTTGCAATGTAGATTAAATAACTAAAAGTATTATGCAGTTGCAAGCCAGCCTCTTGACGTTTTCGTACGACTGGACAGCATCTTTCAAAAATGTCCTCAAAAAGTTTAAATTAAGCCTTCATTATTATAACAAATGTATTGAGCTTTTTCTAGAACTTTCTTTTAAGCTTACACCTGACTTGAATAATTCAATACACGTACGCCTTTTAATGCGTGTGTTTGTTACATTATTATAAGAAGGGTATTGGCACGTAGAAGGTGCGAACTTATCCGTTTTAAATGAAATTAATTGCAAGAACATGTATATAGTATAAAGTTGATGGGCTGAATATATAATAAAGTCGTGCTTACGTTCTACCTTACAGGCATTCAAAAAGATAGCCAATTAAGGCTTAACTTATTACGTAATTATATATATTATTACCAAAAAAAACAGACCATTAAATTGCACCTAGGTATGTATTTAGAATACACATTGCGCGTAGAACTGATGGCCGTCGGGGCGGAAAGGTTCTCGAGTGGACACGACGTACCGGAAGGCGTGGCGTGGGTAGACCCCCCACAAGGTGGACTGATGACCTGGTAGTCGCAGTAGGGTCGCAGGAGTCCGCTGGATGCAGATGGTGCAGGACCGGTCATTGTGGCACTCCTTAGGGGAGGCCTATGTCCAGCAGTGGACGTCTCTCGGCTGATATAATGATGATGAAAGTACGTAATTCGTTTTTTTTTTTGTTTTTATGAACCTTTTTTAATAACCTATCTACACTATTGATGATAAGCCTGCAGGGCTTTATGTAGTTTAATTAAGCGATTTAACAGTGTTATATCGATGTCATACGTAGTATAATTCATTATCGATACTGACGATTTAAAGGTCGCGGGAGTCCGCTGGATGCGGGTGGCACAGGACCGGTCACTTTGGCACTCTTTGGGGGTGGCCTTAGTCCTGCAGTGGACGTCTCTCGTAAAGGTGGCCAACTTACCGTCTGCCAAGTACTTCCAGCCATTTCAGGACTGACAGACTAAGGTTTACTCTCTCTACGATTAAAGGGCTAAATGATGCCACATGTCTCGTAATGTTGTCACATGACGTAAATGTACGAGTACCTACCCTTACAATTTTGACGGGAAGTGAACGATTTTTCAAACCTTCGGCCAATTTAGGTGCGATATTCTTCTGATTCTTGCTCAGCACAACTTTCTCGACCTGCTGCCATGCATTTTATCGTGTTGTGATGAGACGTAGGCGTATTGGGAGTGGGCTTACGAACTATTATAATGATCCATGTTGGTCCCTGGTACTTATATGACTTAAGGATGACTCACGCTAGAACGGGCCGTATCCGGCACGGGCCGTTTTCTAAGAAAAACGACGGCGTTTTCGCGCGGTCCAGCCATACCCAAGCCCGGCTGAGCCACGGTCGGGCCGTGCCGACACCGAGCCGCTTTCAAGCCTCAGCCGTAGCTCGGCCGGGCTTGGGGGCTCGGCCGCGTAAAAACGACGTCGTTTTTCTTAGAAAACGGCCCGGGCCGAACACGGCCCGTTCTAGCGTTAAAGTCATCCTTTATGTCATAAGCCGTCGGCTAACGCGACGACTACACACATTAACAACAGCATATAAATATCACAAGTACAGAAATCAATCATAAAACCTACAAACAAGGAAAAACGTTAAACCTTGAAATGTCTCGACTAAGCCATGCGAACTGACAGTTCTGATTCTACCATTAATACGTACAAGGCTCCGTGTTACTGATGCAAAAATAATAGTTATAGACGTACAATAAGTAATAATACTGGTTTGAAATAAGTAGGACATTTGCAACAATGTTATACGGGGTGGAACGCAACGAGGGACTTTCCCGAAAATTTACAGGTGTAGGCTTTTGTAGTAAATGTTAATGAACTGTTAAACTTGAAGGCAAATATGCAGATATTAATTACAATTTTTTTTTTTTGATTATAGGTAAAACTGTACTAATGTATATTAATGATAACGGTTATACCTAGTGATTTAGTTGTTTAATTTAATAAAAATAAAGAAACTGTAGGTCTTAGTAATATTGTTACTGAATAACTTCTAGCTAATTTAATGTGTACCTATATAATTTAAGACCGTTTGTTTCTAAATAAAAAAAACTATAAAGGGTAGGTGAGCTTAGAGAGAAAAAATAACAATTAATTCAATTTAATAATTGCTCTATTACATAGGTACACATACCAAAAAAACCGTCCCGCAAAAAAAGCCGTGGTAGTGACTATGTCGCGGATTTGAATCAAATTGTTTTTGTTTGAGATGAGCATTAAATGTAATATTTTTTATTGAGGTTATTTAAGTATGAATTTATCTATTTAAGTATGCAGGTACATCCTCGTCTAGTAGGTACTTATAGCATACAATTTGCTTAGTTTGGGACTGGGTCGATTTGTGTAAGTTTGTCTCCAAATATTTATTTATTTTATGTGGTCCATTCAATAATGGACCACATAAACCATATACTATACCATTTTAAAATTGCACTGATTTTGTAAATTATTAAAAACGGTACAACATCAATAGACCAACATAAAAATATGGACCAATCAATGAAGCCCCTTTAAATACCGTAAAGAAACAAACTTAATTAAATGAAAAAAAAACGCTGTGATAATTCCACATCTCGTATAATACAATAACACGCTGATTGCTCCCTAATGATTAGGGCTGTGCCAAACCCAAAGTGGGGCTAATTGTAATTGGCGTCGCGCCTGTGATTTTGGCAACCCTGCTGTGAAGGGCGGTGGAACGCGTGCCGGCTAATTTAGACGTATGTTGGAACTTTGAAGTTAATTTTGAATGAATTGTATTTAGGAATAATATATTTAATCATTATCTTACCATTCTCTCTCATCCGTGAGAGGTACTATAAGCCGATGATGACGATATTTAATTTTTATTAAACCCGCGATCGTAGCGTAGCCGACTGACATATTGGCGTTCTCGTACAAACACTTTAGTACTTCGATATAGATTGCACTTAGAACCGATGGCCGTTGGGGCGGAAAGGTTCTCGAGTGGCGACCACGTACCGGAAGGCGCGGCGTGGGTAGCCCCCCCCACAAGGTGGACTGATGACCTGGTAAAGATCGCGGGAGTCCGCTGGATGCGGGTGGCGCAGGACCGACCATTGTGGCACTCTTTGGGGGAGGCCTATGTCCAGCAGTGGACGTCTTTCGGCTGATTTGATGATGATGATGAAACTTTCATCAAATCCCGCGATTAGATACAGATTAAGACGTACGTTTAAATTATATTTAAGTCACATCTACCTTGTCAGTTTTGTGACGAAACGTATGCGTTTGACACTTTAATTTTATTATAAATTAGTAAGTAAGGTTTATCTGTCAGTTCTAATTATTACATTAAATAAAATAAACAAAAATAAATAAATTTCCTGTCAGTTATGGTTATGACAACCATGTAGCTGTCCGTTAATAGTAATTACAATGAAAATGCCCACACAGGAACAATTTTAACATAATATTCAGCTGTCTCATATTAATACAGGTTGACTCCTTAAGTCGTGAACTGAAATATTATTTTCAAGTCCTTACCTACCTCAGTGCTGCCTAGAGTGATAATTAGGGCAAACAGATACCATATATTATTCTTTCAACGATATTTTTTTTCATTTCTATGTTATTTCAGCATAGCTCATGGTCACCCTACAGGTTTTTGATGCAGTTGACACATTCATGACAAATCACTACAAGCTAAGTAGGGTGACCAAAAGAAAATGTGATCGAGACTGGAAATGCTTTTAACGATTAAAAATAATGTTAAATGTTAATTAATTCCTAGTAGAACCACTAGACGTGCATGCAGTTTTTGGACCCTAAGCCGCGGCAATAGGATAAGAAACGGTATGCACATCTCCAGCGTGCTCCCAAGTGCTTCACAGCATATAGAAAGAAAGAAAGAAGAAAGAAAGATACATTTATTCACTAACACTTTGCTTAATATATGTGTCCTGTTCACATAGGTATATTAACCAAAAATAAATAAAAATAACAGTAAAAAACTTGTAACAAGTGTGTCTCTGCGGCAGTGAACCGGACACTGGCTCAGCATTATGCTGAGGTGTCAGTCAGACACCTGCAGCGCTGATTTTCAGCCAACACCGTTGGTGACTCACGGAAACGTCATACAATTATAATTACACAACTATATAATTAATTGTGAAAGGCGAGAGAGAAATAAACATAAATACATAGTGAGATAATACATACAGCACTACCTACATGCAGCTTTAATAAAATAATAACTACGTTACACATTAAAGTAAATTTGACTATTAAACTAAAAACAAAAACTATAGCATATCACGTCATAATGTCGCATTTTGTGTAGGCAATCGCCGTGTGCGCTTTATTTTTATAAGCTTGTTATCCTATGTATAAACTAAATATTAATTGAGTGAATGCAGTGGCAGTTAAACCCTGCTGGGTTTTGTCCGCTGCGTGGCCGTGTATTGTAAAATAATTATATATAAAAAAAAAAAAAAACCAGATATTCTAAATCGCCATAAGTACTGTAAAGTGCATTGGAAACTAGTGTTTCGGTTCAGGACATAGGAATCATCCTGTATAGTGTAGGTACTTTAATACACTTATTATATAGTCATCATCATAAATATGTATACATTTACGAACGTATGTCGGCGGAATAAAGTTGAAAATTGGATACACATATTTGGAGCTGACCGTACCTACACACTTTTTGAATGTGTAGTTACAATAAGTGTATTAACATCCTTATGAAACATTCTTGCATGTTATATCGTCAATTACGAATACATAAATATTACTATGAAGAAGTACCTTTTTTTTTTTTTTTACGTGAACCCCTAAATCTAAAACCCCAACGATTTCCGCATTCGACCGCGTAATGAAGAAGTAAGAAAAATTAAGAAGTACCTAGGTATTGATAATTTTGAAGCATACCTATATCTAAAGTTGACAAAACTGATGTATTTTACCAATCAGTCGGAAATGGCAATATAAATGGGGATATTCCCTTGGCAAATTGAGACGCGGCAAAGCCGATTGGAAGGTATTATTATATTGCAATTAACCTATTGTTGCTACAAAACTTTTTTTTAATTCAAATAACAACATATTTTAGTAGTAATTTCAAGTTTGTCCTGTATTTTTGATTATAATTGGCATCAATATTTTGCCGACCTTGCTGTTCCATAGGGATTTCGAAAGGGTACAAAATAAACATATGTCAGAATTAGATGCGTCCTAGCAACACCCTCTCAGCAGGGTTGCCAACGCTGGCTATTACAATTAGGGTCTAGTTGTTGAAACTGAATGTGATAGCTTTATTACTGATAGTTTAAATATATTTTTTTCGTTTTTTTTTTCACTTAGTTTACCCAAATTTTTGGCATTTTTATTTACCTGCCTACCTACTGGAAATGGAATGTAACATTTATTGTAAATAAATACTTGTGATTATTGTTATATTTAATTCAAATTTTATTGTACAGAAAAAGAGTAGGTACCTACAAATAGGGGACTTAATGCCTTCAAGCATTCTCTTACAGTTAACCATTGGGCCGAAAACTCAACTCAATATAGTTATTCCGATGATAGAACAGATTAAGCTTCAGAAAAAACATTTGGACACTATTCGACGATTCACTGTATAGTTTTATTTTGCTGTCGCACGGCGCGCTATTCATAATACAATGAACAATACGATAGAATATGGACTCAGAATATAAACGGACATTAAATACTCTTCCCCATTGATTTCACCGGCTATCCGACCCCCAAAAATATTCAACATATGTCATAACTACCACGAACAGGCAATGACTGTTTGCACCGTTATCCCTTTGACAGTCCCACGACCAAACAATGGCGTTCACACGAATTTTGACAGAAAATGTCACCGCCTCCCACAAACCATCTCCCAAATCCAACAATTGCTGTAATACGAAAATAATTACGACACAGACTTCCGCCTTGGAAGAAAAACCACAATTGCCGTCGCGTGACACATAGAAACAATGGAAAAAAACATTACAAAAATGGAGTTTTTTAATGCCGTATTCTTAAGGAAATAAAGGTCAATTTGGAAAGGTTTTGTCAATGTCAGCCGTGGGAGTAGTTTTTTGGAAATCTCGAGCTGGCATGTTTCTGTGATTGATGGAAGCTTGCCTAATCAGAAATTGCGGTTGATTATGACAACTGGCCTCGGCAAGGATTTTTTTTAGATAAATAGCAATACTGCCTAAGTCTGAAAAGACTCAGCATCAGAAAAATTGTTTGCGTCGTAGGATTTGAGAGCTTTCAAGTGCTAAATATGGTTTTTGTTATGTTGACAACATTGTCACTTCTTTATACTTAGTCCGACACCAAATAGTGAGCAACCAAATAATTTTAAGGCGAGGCCGGTTCAAGATCTGACGAAAATATTGATTTTTGAGCTTCCAGTGTGAATAAATAATGAAGAATTCTATTACAGAAAAATTACTGTAGACTGAAAAAGAAACAAAGAAAAATAATAACCGAACATAATATAAAAAAATGTCTTGGTATCTCTGTAAAAAAATCTTAAATATCACCATAAAAATAAACTTTAATGTTCGAGATCTCGTAATTTTCAACAACAATCTATGTTTTTGTTTTATAAAAATGATAGCTTTTTTATTGTTCTAACACAATAACCGGATAGAATTTTTATTAATTTTCCAGTATTCCAAAAATCAATTAATATGTACTAAAAAGTGATGTTACACACTTCCGAACACGCACTTCCATCTCGCTCACGCTTATGCTCACTGAGAGGAAGAGAAGATCGTGAACCGGCCTCGCCTTAAATATTAATTCCCCTGTGCATGGTTCTTAAATTTTTCCAAATGTTTTATTTTTAAAATAAATATATGTGAAGGTGTTAATTTAATTACATACATAAATAGCATTAAATATTTAGCGGATAAGAACATAGATTTTGATAACGTAACTTTTAGCTGATGAGACGGAATAAAGGGCTTTTTTATTTTATTTTATTATATGTGAAGTAGTAGATTTATTCGACGAAAAGTCCCCGTCGATTAGAGTATAGGTTATAATTATATTAATTAGGTATCTATTTCTATCAACATGAAAATTATCGAATTTGAATATTTTAAAATCTCCATTGTAAATATGTAGTTTATGTTTTTTAATTTACTACTGCACACTATTCAAAAATCCATAACATGTACAGAAAAAAACAGCAATCCTAGATCATGAAATTCTCACTAGATGGCATTACTTACATCAAAACAAACACGACCAATTTAAGAAGACCTCCGCACTCTTTCCGACTCCCGCATCGGCTCCCACACTTCCAAGCAGAAATAAGTGAAGGGGCTCTCCGTAAATCAGTCGGTTGTTAATGATGTGGTGATTCACAAGGTCGTGCGATTGTATCTAAACTCTTGGTTGTTGCTGCTCGCCTGGTACTTGCTGGGATGATTGATAGGTGTTCAAGATAACGTGGAATTGTTTGGATTTTGTAGTTAATAAAGTAAGATAACTTGAAGCTTGGCAAGGTAGAGTCAGCTGTATAGACACGCCCCTGCATTGAAGTTTGTGCACGTTTCTCTGTAAGGTTTGTAAAATGTTTGATCATTTTGTCATGGAATCTAATAGCTTCTGTTCCTGACCCATTTAATCTTCCACCCTGTATGTCTGTTTTGTTTACAATCATTTGCAAAAGTCCCCCTCATCATAGCGTTATCTTAGTTGCATTCTAAATATTGGGGCAGGCACTAATTTTCAATAATAAGTAGAACAGTTAATAAAACTGTATTTTACACTGTTCTGTTTTGCGACGCTACAGGTTACAATTTAAAAAAAATCGACTAGCAACACTGCTCAAAAAGATGGCCGTAACATAAGAACGTTAGTGTCGCCAGTCTAAGCCATTGGCTTGGTCCAAGCTTAAACGGAAAACGCAACGAAATTCTTTCGTATGTCTGGTTGTCCGGCTGTTCTCCTCTAAGGGTCGCATTTCTTGTGTGTGAGCCGGTTCGATAATTAAACAGATTTTTTTTAGGAAAATTTAAAAAAAATATTGCTAGCTCCACAGCTCACAGAGACAGTGTTAAAAAGTCAGTAATCATAGAATGAAATATTGCAAAAGCTTGACCAATACCCACTTGTTGCTTACAAAATGCCCTTGTAATGTCTACGCCTGACATTTGATTGGCAATGAACTCAAATAAATATTTGCGGAGTATATTCTCATTCAAACAATACAGACTAATAACATGGTGTGATTAGTTACTTCTCCAATCTAAAATACAATTTCCGCTTAACAAACGTATAACCGATGGCCTTTGGGGCGGAAAGGTTCTCGAGTGGCGACCACGTACCGGTGGACTGATGACCTGGTAAAGGTCGCGGGAGTTTGCTGGATGCGGGTGGTGCAGGACTGGCCATTGTGACACTCTTTGGGGGAGGCATATGTCCAGCAGTGGACATCTTTTGGCTGATATGATGATGATGATGATGATGAAACGTCCATAAAATCTTTTTTAGGTAAAATCCCTATATAGTTCGTTTGCTTTTATCTGTCACTTTAATATTTGTGTTTAAGGGACAAACGAAACACATTTAAGTCAGCTTTTTAAACTCAAAGGTGAAATAAGTTTGTGGCTGTATGAGCTATATTTCTTCGCCTTTGAAAACATAAAAAACTATACGCAAAGCCTCGAAACTAGGTGAACATTCCAGAAATCGAAATATTATTAAATAATAATCCAAAAGCCGTTATTCGACAGAATTCGAAATTCAAAAGTGACTGTCAACGCTTCAACAGCTGTAGCGATCTCTTAACCGAAAACGTTTGTTGAAATACGTACCCAACATCATTAAAATAAAGTCGAGTTTCTTTTGAAGACCCAAATTATACATTTCGAAAATGATCGCACAGTGACAAAAGAGTTTTGTATCTTGTTGTGTTACAAACACAGTCGTATTTTGTCTGTAACGGCGATGTTTTGAAAAATTATAAACTAGAGTCGTTCGAATGTGAGACGTAGCAGATGTAGTTAAGGTTGTATTTCGTGTGGAATAGTGATGTCATTGTAGAATAAATGGCTGGCTTGCGGTATTTTTGCCTCACGTACCGCGGTCTTGGTTGAGATCTGTCATTATTCTGATAACGGCTACGTGCGGCGTCCGAGATAGGGATGGGTTAGGGCGGTCGATGAAATTATTATTTATTTATGAAACAATCCAAGAAATAGGTAAGAATGTTATATTTTCATTTTACAAAAAAACTGCCCAGCAGTTTAGCCTTGTCCAATATTAACTCCGTTATGAAAAAACTTAACAAACTTCTGTTGACTAAAATATGTTTTGGCCCCTCACAAACTCAAAATGTTAATGTAGCATATAAAGGGTGTAATGTAGGATAAACGAATTTTACGAGGTTTTACCAATTTTAAATTGTATTTAACTCAAATTATGACAAATACATTTAGTAATTCCAACACATTCATTGAACAATGCTTGCTTGAGTATAAGGTACCAAACCCATATTGTACAAGTAATATTTCATACAAAGGATTTTTACCATTTTTTGGAGTAATATCAAACGGAGAGTGATAACTCGTGGAAAGTTAATAACTAACAATGTAAAATGCACCTCCAATTTCGCCAAAAATCACACACTAACTAACAAGTATAATTATTAAAACTAACCGGTAATTTTTAATTTAATCTTAACAACCGGTTACAGAGCACGCACTAATGGTCTGTTTTCTGCATTGTAACAAATTCCCACGTTTTTATCCCATTCTTGTTACTATGACATGCTTGACATTCGATTATGTCACGGATTGACAGTTTTATTGGTACTTAGCCATTGTGTTGCGGATATTTCTAGATTATGTCGAAATACCGCAGTTCTGGGCACTTGCTCTACTATACCATTGGGCATGGGATTTGAGAAGTCACCTAGTTTATGTCGAAATACCGCAGTTCGGTGCATTCACCCTACTCTGTACTATTGGGCATGTGATTTGAGAAGTCACCTAGTTTACGTCGAAATACCGCAGTTCGGTGTATTCGCCCTACTTTATACCATTGAGCATGGGATTTGAGAAGTCACGTCTGATTCTACATTTTAAATACTAAGGTCAGATTTTCAAACAACAGCTTAGGTCTACCTAGAGGCAACCTACCCTAGCTTCTAGAATCTAGAAAAAACGTTACACACAAACACTCACATACAAACATCCATTCCCTATTTCACCCTCTGAAGAGTAATTTTGCAACATGTTGCTTTTTTACAGAAAAACCTACTCCTTAGCGTTATTCCTCTTGCATTCTGAAGGAGCCTACCTAATCTTAAGATTGATTAAGGCATTAGTTTTTGCGGATCCGATTGCCATCTCATCTTCCAACCTAGAGTGCAACACTAAATACCCACCCGTTAACTGCCCGCAACCGACGTTGCTTAAGTGTTTAAATTGAAATCTGTTACCGATTATCGGAAGTGAGTTCCATTCTTCTACTCTAGCTGTCTTCATGAAAATAAGAAGCTGAGCGTGGTTAAAAGAAAAAAAATCGACCACGCTACATCACTACGGCACTGTCATACATACATATAAACATAGAGTCAGTGTTTGTAAACATATAATTACCTGGTAAGTCGATGCATATCAGTAGTTGGTGTGTGCGTGTAAGTGTATATGTATGTGTGTGTAAACTAGTTTTGCAAGAGCATGAGTGATTGCGACCGCACGCGGATTATTTTTATTAATTTGTTTTAATTAAACTAATATAATGCTTCTTGCTCATTGCAATAGTAGTTTGTTTTGTGTGGCAAGGATCCTTCATCTCATGAAGACACGGCTCAGTCAAAGTCAAAGTTTATATTTAACGATGACAACATAGAATTCGATACACAAACATTAAATGTCATGCACTCTTACGTATAGACAAAATATAAACTAGGTCATGAGGATAAGTGGCATGCATCCTTGTGTTATCCGCAATTTATATCTTCGTAAAGAAAAAAAATATCGCAAAGAAGGACCATTTTGCACCTAGCAATTTCATATCTATCTGATTTGGTTATTAGTTAGTCGTAAAAACGATGCAGAAGCGATCTGATCTTCTAAATTAGTCTATTAATCATGGATGACTATTAAACTGCTAGCTTGGAAGTTAGGAGACTTTTACGCGATATAAAAGGATCACAGGAAATGAAAATCTAGGATCTAGAACCTCCTCAAACAGGCGTTATTCTATGTTTTGTGTACGCGGGGATGACAGCCTCGAAAAGCTAGTCATCGTTGGGAAAGAAAGACTCAGACTCACCAACTATATGATCGGACCAGCTAAAAGAATTCAGAAATACCGAAATTTTACACTGTCGCTAACATTGCAACTGACAAGAGCCGATGGAGACGGTTCATCCATTCCAGACTTGCATTACCATGACAACGATCTTCAGAAATGAGAGAGAAAGGACCAGAGAGAGAAAGTATATCTAATGACAAGGAATATTAAAGAAACCGTCAGAAATAGATAAGAAATTGATATTTTAGAATATAAATTCCAAAACTGACCAACAACTATGATTACAGTATAGATGAACATCAGCATCATAATAGCATTAGACTAAATGTATGTGCGTCTGTCTAAACGGCTGTTTAGCGAACTTTTAGCATAGTTAACGAGGCATAAAATAACTTTTGTTTATTCATTGTTTTATGTGATTCATTCAAATTTATGGCTTTAATGTGGCTGTGAGTGTTATTGTCTGTGTGTAATTGGTGATTTTGCATATAAGTGTATGTCTATGATACTTAATGTATGTGTGTCTATGCAATATCAAAAATGCAGCATTTATAGTCTTAACATTTGAGTTCCTAATCCAAACTTATATTATAAATGCGAAAGTAACTATCTGTCGGTTTATAACCTCCTCACACTTTAGGACTAAATCAATTTTAGATGATATTTGGCGTAAAGAGAATTTAAGTTTTAAGAACGTTAAAAAGGGGTGGAAAGTATACAATTGCGACTAACAATATCGAATAAAGTCGTGAGCAAAGGATATAATAAATTAAAACAGTTATTGTTTCAACAAAAAGGTTATCGGATGACTTAATTACTGTTAATGTATTCAGAAGTGCGTGTACGCATGGCTGCGCGATCTTGGGGTCAATTCCAGAACGTGATACACGTATTTGCATTAGATTTGGATCGTATTGGTGCTATGACTCTTACACATGACTATATTGGTGAATGCTTTAGCGTTAGAGATATAATGCATTCGAAAGGATGTTATTGTCTATTCATAATAAAAGTTATATTCTACGGTTTCCAGTATGTGATGACTCTGATATTTGAAATAATGTTATGTGATTTATACTGGTTATCAATATTTTTATTTATAAAATAAACAATTTCAGAAAAAGGATACAAAACATCATTATTCTTAAAAAATTAAGGACCAAGTCATCATCAATCGATTATGAAGCCTTTATCATCAGGAATCTATGCTCGTCGTATGCAGGAATATATAAACTACACCTTATTTTTTTGGCGGTAGCCTTTCTTTCGACCTAGCAGACGACCTACGGAAACCTTAAAAGTCGCTCCTTCTATCATTCCAGTAGTAAGTAGAAACCTCGTTCCCCAGCGGACGGTTCCAATGGATGCTTTTTTAATTGATGCGCTTAAACACGCCGCTGCCTATAAATCATCCTTACTGTTACAGCTTTTATAACGCACATTGGATTGTTAGAATTTTTTAATATGTCCTTTGGTCTAGCAGTTGCCCATATTATACTTTTAATTTTTGATCATCTGATACAATAAAGGATCAGTACATGTGATTCCTCTGCCGTTGCAAGCTTCCATATGCTACGGTAGCAGGTAGTCCATACTTCTTTGCCACTTTGCTATAGACACAATGTGTATAAGTCTTGTTGACCCTACAGAACCCTAAACTGACCCTACAGAACCCTAAACTGTTGGACCTGCTGTCAGCCCAGCAGTGGACGGAACCCGGGCGCCCCCTAGCGGACGCGGTTCCACTCGCTGCCTTTATAATTGATGTGCATAAACACGCCGGCACACACAGGATGTTTGAAAATGTATCGTTTAATTTATATTGACTATAGGCATTTATTGAGAATATTAAGGCAGTCTGATAAATTGACTAATCTAACACGATTGGTAAACAGTTAAATAAGCGAGGTGACTTGAGTGGGGTATCAGAGTTTCTTATTTCTTATTTTATTTAAACAATATTATATTGAGCTTAAAAGTACTGTTAAGACTATTTGATCACAGATACAACACTTTCTTTGTGAAATTGAGAGAGCGATAATAAAAGACATGAGACAAGCAAAAAACGGTAGGGATAGGACCAATCGCTAGACCAAAAGCATTGACCTGAAATTCATAACCGCCAAATAACATTGTATAAGCAGTGACAAATGATACTGTTATTGATAATATACTCCGACGGACAGTTGGCGAACCTACACTTGACTATTACTGACATGTAATTGAAGGTAAGTAAAAGCTCAAGGAGATTATTTATAATTATTTGGGCTTTATTCCAATTATTAAACCATACTCCCATCATTATGTTTTCAATGTGAAATATATTTATCAGATAAAAATGCCTTAATATTTTTATTTCCGAGATATTGTTAAGTAATTAAATAAAATGCTGACATATTCTTGATATTAACTTATGTTAATGTCAAGAATATGTTACTTACGTGTGTGTGTTGATTTATACCAAAATATACCTAGGTAAAGTATAAACACTCAACGATTCTAGTTGGATCTGACATACAGATAAAATATTCTCCAATGTCCGTCAATTTGCCGGCAATACGTTCCTTATACGGTAAATAACCATTGTAATTTTATTCATAGCTGGCTTTCTTGTCGAAACACGTTTGTAGTAAACTTGTACGATATTTATTTATTTTTGAAAAGACATATGTTACTTCACAGTAATGTAATTTAATTTACTCCTTTGCCAATTTTCCGGTATTTAGCACCTTGCAAGTTAATTTATATTCGCAATGGTTTTTATCGATTTGCGCCTGACACAAGTCACGATGTTTGGATTTTTATTTTTGAGGTATAAAAGTTTTGGCTACGTCTTGAGAAGATTGTCACTGGGTAATAATATTAAAGAGTGAGGCCAGCATGAAGCTACATATTCTTCTGTTAACTAAAATTAGTTTGATCCTTTTCACAGACACAACATTATCAAAGTGACATATATAGGTATCGGACGTTTATGAATAAGGGTTTTTTTTCTTTACACATGTATTTTTGAACAGTTTTAAATACAAATGCTGGTAGTGTTATTCATACCAATTGACATTATCATGTTATATTTGTATTTAAAAAATATTCTGAATTCAAATTGTACGATATCAAATTGGATAATGAAATCAGGCTTAAAGTAAATCTCAGTCTTATAAAACCGCGCGAGTTTCAAAACCTCCTTTACAAAAAACTCATCAACGATTAATCAATCATCAACACTTGAACATCCTCTATACGCACACACACACATACAAGTGCCCAGCGAAGCATAAATATATTTTGTACGAACAAAACTGTTATTTTAAAAAATAATAATTGATGCACACAATGTCCGTCAGAGTCGATTGTCAATGGTATTTTTTCTGTGGCACAATACGTTATTATCTTTGCCCGCCACAGATAGTAAATATAGGGGGCAAAATAAAAATTGCTATGAAGCAAAAAGCTATGGAAACAATACAACAACAAAACAGCTGAATTCTAAACCGTATGGCTGTGGAATTAAAATCGAAGTTCAATTGCAGTGCTAATGTGACTTAAGACTTTTGGATTTCAGATTGGATTCGTAAGGTGCTTTGGATGACCTCTCAATGCAGGAAAAACGTGTTATTTATAAAAATGAGTCGTTTTCATAGGTAAGAAGGAAATTTGTATTTGAATACATAGTTAAAACTATTTAATAGCTTGGATAAAGTATTATTTGTGAGGATATACGTATCCAATAGTGGGTTGTATAAGGACAAACAATTATGAAATAGATGATAGCAATAATTGAACCCGGACAGAAGCAAAATTAAGTGTATTTTATCATTTCAGAGAGGCTTTTATTAAACATACCATATTTACTACTAACAGGTAATTATTATGCGTCATTGGAGACTGTGAAAACTATAAAATATTTATTACATTCTGCATACCTAGTGCATCACATTTATAATGACATCGTTTCACTTATTCATTTATGTAAGAATATTTCTTGTTTTATGACTAACACGAGCAGGAGACTAAAAGCTATATATATATATATATATATATATTTATCAACCTACGCCCTTGCTGGGTACAGATCACTTTTGTCATCATTCGCTTGTCCTTATCACATTTACTTGGGATCGGCACAGCGTGTTTTTTTCTTCCATACATCTATATGGCCAGTCAACTCGTCACTCACTTCTTTTCTTACAACCCTCCACATCCATACTGAATGCCTTCTAGTAACATGACTATCATCCCTCCACATAACATGTCCGAGAGGTCATAGGATTATAATCCCTAATGTTTAAATACACTTTTTTGATTTCTTCGCAAATATAAATACGTATGCTTTACATTATTCATAGATGAACAATATTTGCACACATATAGGTACCTAGAATTGACTTATACAATAAGTGAATTTCCTACTTTAACTCGACTGCCAGTGACAACCAAGGGACTTTGAGAAAAAGTACCAAATATTTCAATAAAACAGGTATGAATTTCAAAGAATGTCTTTCGGACTCACAAACGCACTTGAAAGTATTAAAACCCAAAAAAACTGACTATCTAAACCATTTACATAGAAAAAGTAAGCAATTACCGTAATTTTTATTATGTGATTAACTTTTTTGGCTAATTACTAAAAGCTTGAGCAGATGCGAAATTCTTGAGAGTCTTTAGTCCAATCAAAAGGGGTTGGATTTCACAAAGTATCTTATTTGTTTAATTTAATCAAGATAAAGTGAATAAATGGTTTTTGGATAATTATGGTATCATTATTTAAGACCTTAGACGATTAGAGGGATACTTATAATTTTTTAATTTTTTTAATCATCAGATTATCATATAAACGAGTACATTGTGTGAGTTACATGACGAATGTTTTTAGGATTCCGTAGCCAAATGGCAAAAAACGGAACCCTTATAGATTCGTCATGTCTGTCCGTCTGTCTGTCTGTCTGTCTGTCCGTCCGTATGTCACAGCCACTTTTTTCCGAAACTATAAGAGCTATACTGTTGAAACTTGGTAAGTAGATGTATTCTGTAAACCGCATTACGATTTTCACTCAAAAATAGAAAAAAAAACAATAAATTTTGGGGTTCCCCATACTTAGAAATGAAACTCAAAAAAATTTTTTTCATCAAACCCATACGTGTGGAGTATATATAAAATGATATTGAGGTTTTTAACAAAATGTTTTTGTAAACTGAATAGTTTGCGCGAGAGACACTTCCAAAGTGGTAAAATGTGTGTCCCACCCCCTGTAACTTCTAAAATAAGATAATGATAAAACTGAAAAAAATGTATGATGTACATTACCATGCAAACTTCCAACAAAAATTGGTTTGAACGAGATCTAGTAAGTTGTTTTTTTTTAATACGTCATAAATCGTAAAACGCAATTTATTTAACGAAACCCTTCATGTGCGAGTCCGACTCGCACTTAACCGCTTTTTTTTTATTATACTTCTAGCAAGAATATTTAAAAGCATAAGATGCTCTTATATGTACTTATATCTA
The DNA here is from genome assembly GCA_963854355.1 of Epinotia brunnichana. Lineage (NCBI taxonomy): Eukaryota > Metazoa > Arthropoda > Insecta > Lepidoptera > Tortricidae > Epinotia > Epinotia brunnichana. The sequence continues at coordinate 3,424,029 of OY977962.1, read as the reverse complement.
CTAAGGGATTATATTGCGATTTGACGATCTTTTAACAGTGTTTTTAAAAAAAACTATATTAAATTCTATGTCAGTTGTAATATTATGAGTCATTTGGTTTCTCGTTCTCATTACCTTATCCTGCATCAAACAAACGGTTCCTTTTGGCCACTGGCAGATAACTGAAACACGGAACTAAGACTGATAGAGAATGCCATACCTTCTTTGTGCAATAAATTATAAAAACATTTTAATGAGGATTCAATTGACTATGACTGGACTATATGTTAAAAAGCTCTGTCGTTACTCGCCATGGGGGAAGCGGGTAAAGAAAACAATGTTTTTTAACAGCTATTTAACCTTTATCGTTGTTTAATTCCAATTTATAATGCTTAATGTCGATTGGTTGGTACAGGCAAGAAAAGAAGTGTTAGCTAAGATTCGAAAAAAACATTTTCTATTGACACCCAGAAAGGTACATTCAAATTTCTCTATGCTTCTGTTAAATATGCTTCTAAAAGTACCTACCTATCGTATTTTTATATATTGTATCACACCACGTAAAATATGCACAAAAAAACTTATAGTATAAAAGGCGAACTTAATGCTCTAAAGCATTCTGTACCAGTCAACCAAAATGATGATGATAAAAAGTCTGCCTAAATAAATTTATAAAAAAATTAAAAACTATGATCTCTGATTACGTATAGCCAGTATTTAGTCTAAATTTTACAAGACAATGAGATGAATCACAAATGTATGACGTGAAGACAGCGTGCTTAATCACGCAATAATTAGTATCCGACACTATAATTCTTAAACTCGTACAGAATCTATCACTAAGACGTTTACTATACCTCAAAGTAACCGCAAATCAAGTTCCAAGAACGATGTAAGTACTATACTAATACGTACATACATAATACCATTTCTTTACAATAGATATGTAAAAAGTTCTGATAAGGGTAATTGATTGGAAAGTTATGCTACTGTGCTATTTTGTTTTTCTTTGTAGAAGAGAAGTGCGAGCTTTTTTCTTTGGCTTTATGAGTAATGAAGGATAGAAAAAAAAGCTAGCAAACATTGTTATATAATTAACTGACTAATATAAAAAATTAAGGATGTACTACATTTGTATTTATAGACGGGAAGTCTTATTTATATTTCCTGAAATGGATCAGTGAATTTTTTCTTAGTTTTTTAATAATGAATAGGAGAGTTAAAATCAAGTACCTATGTGTCTTTAAAAGATTCATATTGACTAAACTATTTTGGGGCGTAGTATTTCTTTATTATATGCTTGCTACCCAGTGTCCCATAAAAACAGCAAAATATCTTCTAAATTTTCAAATATCACACATCACATTTCGAGCCAGGGTCCCTACATTTGTAACCCATTCGCCGACACAGAAAAAAAATCGAGTGGCATCCCCACGCCACGTAAGTCTTAAGTTCTATTGTTTTTAGACTTCGTATGAAGTCCGTTGGAAATGTGGTGTTGGCGTAGAATGGGAAACATTAGCTGGACAGTAAAAATCACAAATGAAGAAGTGCTGAGAAGAGTGGGAGAGAAAAGGAAACTGATAAAAACGATAGAGAATAGGAGAGGGAAAATGATTGGTCACCTTAACGTATGCGGAATGAAATTTGCACAAGGTTTTAAATATGTACAATGTTTAAAAAAATCGAGACGGCAATTGCATCTTACGGTTAATTTAAAGACTACATATCTGTCAATCAATCTGGTAAGTTTCATGGACATTGGATTTTTTCTCTTGAAATTATGGAAAATCGAGAAGAACGACGTCGCGAAACTATTAGTAATTTCTACAGTACACATTCCCTACGGCCGAAACTGAAGATAGTGAAACATTTTGTGCAAATGAGTGAGAGCCGAAGCTCTGTTTATATTATTTTTGTGTCCTTTTCTTTGAGAAAAAGTGCTACTAGAAGGACTGGTTCGGGGAAACATTCCAGCTTTAGCCAGTTTTCTGAGGGGGCTCGATTAAAGAAAAATACGGCCGGCCGAGTCGCAAAATCTTACAGAGAGCTCAGACGAAAATCAAATATGACAGTAAAACTGTAAAAACATATCTTAAAGACATGGGCATCTTCAATCGTTCAAGAAAAGTTAAACATGCCGTCTCCGAAAATCATAGACTTACTCGGAAAATGCGGCTACGTCATTTGGTCAAAACATGTAAAAACTAGCGGTTTTTGCGTTATGGGATTTATGGGTGACGAATCATAAGTCACTTAAAATGGAAATTCGTGGCAAGGTAACTTTTATTTTGAGAACACCTATAGTCCAACGGACGACAACGTGAAATATGTCGAGCTTACGAAGTTTCCTAAAAAAGTTTTCTTAAGAAGGATAAAATTGCACCTAAAAAAATGCTTTTATCTGTATTTTCGACAGCGATGGACAAAGTACCACAAAACTGCCGTAAATCATTTCGCATTGGAGTAAACTTTTTTTAGCATTGAACGTCGTGAAAAACTAACACTATTAAAAACATTAATATTTATAAAAATAATCATGTGTTTTTTTATTTAATACGACATTGAACTTTGTGCAAATTTCACTCCGCATACGTTATACGACATGACGCTTTTATTAATAACATCATGGAAGGAAAGGTAGAAGGCAAGCGAAGACGGGGAAGACCAAGAATAAGTTACATGAAACAAATAAAAGAAAAAAAGTAGCAGTCACGTCGTATAAAGAGGTCAAGGAGGCGGCCCTAGATGGAGTCAGATGGAGGGAGCTACACCGACAAGAGTCTAAATCTTAAATTTATGATGATGAAGTCCGTGGCGGGTGGGTTGCGACGGACGAACTGGAGTTCAAGTCAGTGGCGGCCAATGGGTAGCAAAGCTAAAACATCGCTAAATTGTAGATTTTTTTTCTAAAAATCAACCACGTTTACCTAAAAGAGTATTTTTTTTAAATACTTGTGTCGTTTTAACCCTTATCTGCTCGCCTGTTCGCGGCATGAACCTCGCTACCGGTGGTGGTCATTAAATTCACATAAATTAGAGCGAGCGCGACATCTGGCGCCCGGCGCAGGCGCAGAGGTGTTTTCCAATTTGGTCTCATACATACATATAAATTTGAGATGCGCTGTTTAAAGTGTTAAGTTGTCTACAAGACAATTATCATTTAATAACTAGTTATAAAGCAGGCTCTTTAACTCAATAAATCTTTTATATTTAATATTAGTAGTTAAGGCTAGAATGCAATCCTAACTTTTTTATTGAAAATATTTCATTTTAAATAAGTATTAGCTTTTTAGTTTTGTAATTCGTTATTTTATTTTAATACGGTATGCATGATAGTTAATGTTACCTACTCAAAATAAATAACGATAAGCATAATTAAAACATTCGAATTAAATTGGTCTGTAAATATTCGATCTTACCATCATAGTGAAAATTAGCAATACATTATTTTGTATTTCAAAAAAATATATACAAATAGGTATATGAAGAAGAAAATAATCCTGTTTTTTTACCAATTAACAGTCCCTACTTGAGATACTTAATATCAATTTGACTATTTTATAAAATTGTAACTGGTTTTTGGACACACAATTAAAACTTATGATTGATTTAATAATGCCTAAATCAAAACAATGGACTGAATGACTGACTGGTTGACTGGTATTTGTACCTTATCTTGTATTGTGCAATAAAGTTTAAATGAATAAATAAATAAATAGACTAATTCCTATTGCTCAACCAAACGCTTGAAGAAATGCAATCGTTTTTTTTACTTTATTTTTGAGTATGTCTACTGTTAAAAAAAGTATTTTGTATACAGTAAAAGGTGTATGGGCATATTTAGATATTACAGTATTTAGGCCACTGCCAGTCACGGTTGCATAATAAAAAAAAACGTCTAAAATGTGAAACCAATTTAGTTGTTTCGCCATACTTTTCCCACTATTACGCTTGATGGTTTAGTTAATAGACAAAATGGCGTCGTCACGGGCGACACACACGATGATGACTTTTATCTTAAGTGTAGAATCGGCCTTACACGCATCCGCGCTATGTGTACTTGGCCTTAGATTGTCTATGCCACAATGGGTTTTAAAGTGTTTCCCGCGTTTTTGTATTATTGTTTTTTTAGTGATTTTTTTGTGCGAACGGAAAAGGGCAGGTTCGATATTTCAATAAAATTGTTACTTTCGTTGAGTGATTTTTTTACACAAGAAGGTATAATAATATAGATTTAACCTGACCAACCATTTGTGTTACTGGAGAGTAGCTTAAATATTATTACTTCACTCCAAAGAAAAAGCAATCAATATATGGACAAACTATAATTTTCAATGCTCTTTTAGATATTTCAGATACTCTGGTTGATGATTAAAAAAATGTAATCAAAAAATAGTAGGTACATTTAATGCATAAACTTTTTCTTATGCAGTTGAGGTTGCTTTTTACTTTCAATTGATATTAAATTAAAAAAAGCAACGTCAGAGAGAGTAAAGTGATTTACCTTGTTACTCCTTATCGTGTTATGCTAATACTGTACGTACCTGTAACAGAAAACATAAATTTAAAGATTATTTTTAAACTAAACATTACGCACGAAGCGTAAAATGAAGACGGAGAATGAAAATAACCATTTTCACTTAAAAGCGAATACCATCTTAATTTCCAAGAATCGTTCACTCAAAACAAGACAAAATAAAATGATAAGATAATATTATTGCTAAAACAAAGATCTACAATATTATAAAAACCCCTTCTCCTACTCCGTCGATTAAACGATTAGCTTTGTATCGATTCGACGTCAATTGTCATCGATTACTGTGGATGTTGGTTGACAATCAAGTACTTTTCATGATCTCCAACAGAACAAGTCAATCGTGTCATCTGTAATTTTGTACAGAAACTTATAAACGAATTTTAGGTTATATAAGGTGTCGACATTAAAAACGACAGATTTTTTTTGATCCAGCGGAGACCGTAGGTGTGACTCAATTTAAAATTATGCATCAAAACCTTTTTGTTTTATAAATTCCGCAACAAAATCCCCGTTCAACACTTCTACGAAAACGAAATTCCACATTTAAATTTATTCATCTAAATCAAATCGTTGCATCAAAAATCGCCGGTACGGCCATCCTGACTTGATACGCGTCCCTCCTTCATATTCTCCCCCTCGCTTTGTGATGTTAAGACGTTGAAGGGGCAGGGGGGGGTCAAGTTAAAATTGCCGCTAGAAGCATGGAGGCGTGACGTCACTGTTCAGTTAGCACGCCCGGAGTACTGTTTTACAAATTGGTTAGTGTATGCAATCGAGTTCTTTGCTTGGTTTTCGTCACAAAAATCAGCTCTTTTATCAGAAAACAACTTGACATGATGACTTGCACGACATGCAACAGAGAAGGCGAATCATTAATTTTGTTACTGTTTGCCATACGATTAAATAAATAAATGGCTGCGTTTGTCATCATAGCACCTGTTGACAGTTATCGCAAATACGGCAGCTGTCTTATAGTCCATCGCAACAGGTCGCGTATGCTGGCTTTGAGGGAGATGAAGCTATGTGATAAACTAAGATAGGTGTATTGCGAGCTTCAAGTCTCTATCAGATACGGTTGGTGCATATCTTTTGACGTCTTTCTTTTACATAAAATAGGTATACCTAGTTTTAGTTGTACGTTTAACGACAGCATAAATGCGGCAAATTCTCTGGCCTTCCACACAGCGCCTCCTCAGGAGAGTGGTATTTGCGCGCTGTCTTTTGTAATGCGATACCTAGTTCCCTAATTGGACTTCTCTACATTTGAGCAAGATGAAACGCTGCATAGACCGACCTAATATGTATCCTGTATGGTTAATATTGTAAGTTGAAAGGGGGAAAATAAAACAGTTAGATTCCTAAGATACTCTACACGTTCAAACAAAACGGAAAGAGCGGTTTCCTTGTAGATTGAACGATCTATACTAATGCAATTACGTTTATCTTCGTACCTTTATTACAATAGCCTTTTTAAATTGCTATTTATTCAAACGCATTCTAAATTCAAAATGTACGTCTCTGACTCATCACGCGATGATCAGAAACTACGTTCGTTCTGACGTTTCCGGTTCCAAAAAACTCAACTGACTATCAAAATTACAAATTAAGATCTACTTTCCAAATAATTTACTAAAGCCTTTATACACTTAGTCGCAAGGTTCAGCTTTGAATGAGTCTAATCGCAAAGCCGTAATGGTATGTTGGTAATTTTCATAAGGTGCCGTCTTATTTTGATTTGGGTCCTGTTATTTTATGAACGTATATTTAAAAATACTTTTGACTGTTATACGTAACAGTTGTTTGATTTTGTTTCCTTTTACGAGGTGTATAAACATGGCAAGCTTTCTTTTTTTAACAAGTTCAACTTTTTGGTAACCTTTGTAAATATCGTTGATTTTTTAACACGCTCAAACCAAATATTGTTTATAATACAGTCTTGTATTCAAATAGAAAAGTAGAAACGATTTTTTTTTTATGTGCAAGTATTGTCAAAAAAAGTCAACAAGCGTCAGACAATTTGTTAATTACCATTTTATCACAAAATCTCCTTTCCGAACGCGCCTCGCGCTCGAAAAACAAAAGCGTGTAGTCTGTGACCCCACAATATTCAAATTTCGAATTATGAATGGTCAGTCGGTTTTTTCTATTCTTTTTTCAAATAGGATTATGATTGATTGTGAACTTGATGTCTTTTTTGTTGGAAGTCATTAGGCTGTTAATTACTTGTGAATTCGATCATTTGTACTTAGTTAGCACCGGAAAGAGAGAACGTTTGACATTTCTTTTAGGGTTGCCTGTGTTATTTTTTATTTGATATTAATCAAGTTTTTTATTAGATGAATGTGAACAACATTTTTAGTACCTAGGCAGGTAGCTTATGGAGCGTAGCTACCCCAAATTATTACAAAACGCTTAGTCTCCTAAATGAGCCTGTAAATAAATCTCGAAAGAAAAACTTTGATAGGCATTTCGTGAATAATCTCATTGTTTGAACAAAATTTTGTTTGTTTTTGATTATATTCATTTTATTCATAAAAAATTTCATCGTACCTGAGTAACTTTAATCTATGTATAGTGACGATAATATATCATATATGCAACAAAACCAAAATAGATAAGAAATACAAAGAAATGGTTTTATAATAAACGTTTATGTTCTAAAGTTACATTCATATTTTTTATCAAACGCAATTAACTAACAAAGCGTACGTTTATGCATTTGTCTCAATGACGTAAAGGTCGTGAAAACAAACGCACTTTAATTGGCCTTTACCAGTTCAAACTACTTGTTCAGGTGCGTAATTGATCTAATTAAGTATTGAACGGTCATATATTATGTTATTATGTTACGTGTGTTAGTTGTTGTGTGACAAAGTATTTTTTACATTGATCTAAGTGACAGCGTTCGGTACAATTTTCCGTTTTAATGTCAAGCATTTTACTAAGATGACTGATGTCTTTCTCTTATTTTTTTGTACCAAGACACCGTTACCGTTAATATAACCCAGGCTATTCGCGTTACCTATGTAGTAGGTATTTTAGCCAGAAATGCTAACGCAGTGAGTAAGTGCCTGCGACTGTAGAGGTCCTAGGTTCATAAAGTTTGGGAAATTCATGCAGGCATTTCTCTATAACCTTTTATTTATTTATTTTAATTTCTATCGTACGTTGTCTGATACTCGTAATGCAACCTTAATATAATTTGGGCAATTACCCTTAAACATTTATTTATTTACTTAAATGTATTTTGTGCCCTATGGATAAGAATATTCCTTGAGAGGTTACTAAGTACAATAAAATACGTTACCTACTTGAAATCAATTAAACTTGGGTGATTTAAAAATAACATTTGTTAACACATAGTTATCTTGATTGTAGTTTATTGTTTATGGCAACACCAAAACAAATCGCTTTAATTAGATCGAGTTGCGCAAGTAAAGGTTAGTGTGAATGTCGATCGAGGAAAATCGATTGCGAATTGCGATGCGTGAAAATATGAATAATAATCAACGTATAAGTATGGACATAATAAATGTAGAAATCCAATAAATACACTAAATAGTAATTCAGCAAATTGGGGTTTAAGGGAAATAGTTACGCCACGTAATCATTTTAAAACACAGGCTCTTAAATGAGCGGGTGAAAGAAAAAAAAAATATCCTTTGATCATAATCAGCATCATCATATCGGCCGAAAGACGTCCACTGCTGGACATAGACCTTCCCCAAGAGTACCACAATGACCGGTCCTGCACCCGCACCCAGCGGACTCCCGCGAACTTTACCAGGTCATCAGTCCACCTTGTACGGGTCATACCGTCTCCCCCAAGGAGTGCCACAAAATGACCGGTTACCCGCATCCAGTGGACTCTCGCGACCTTTACCAGGTCATCAGTTCACCTAAACACCTCGAGCGAAATAGTAAAGTTATGCGCGAGATGAACCCCTTAAGCTCGCTCCACATTCTCGACAAAACTACACGAGATTTGCCGAATACCAGAGTGTGGAGTCATGGAGTGGGTATTCGTCTATGTTCGAATTGTTTTGCGTATATTCGTGTAGTCTCCGTTTAATGTCGGTAAAATGGCCAAACATCACAGAGCTCTCGTGAAGTTTCGTGTTTGCGCGAAACTTCTCCCGCACATTCTCGCTGCGCTATATATAAGTGTATACGAAAGTCCAATTACAACTGCGCAAGGCGAGAATGTAGAGGGCTGGTTTCGATTTCGCCCGGTCTCGGCAAATATTCTGGCGAAATCTGTCTCGTGTAGTTTTGTCGAGAATGTGGAGCGGGCTTTTTAGCCTAACTCTTAATTCTTCCAATAATGAACTTATGCATTAAGGTAACCCGAGGTGAAACGTCAGTAAAATCATACCGTTACAAAACCGACGGTGCCATCTTGGGCAAGCATCCGGGAGTCAATCGAGCCAATAGAGCCGCCATTTTATCTTGAACTCTGGTGTTTGTACAGTCGAGCTTTCCAATATATATATATATACAGACAACCTTTCAAAAAAATATACATATAAGACGCATTTGCAAATATTTGTATAGATAAAGTGTCTGTTTAGATATTGGAGAACTGGACTTTACGGTGTGTAGGTATGAGTATAGGTTACAATTTGTGCGAATTTTTTACCTTTTAAGCCTCTCACAGACTGGCGCGGCCTGCAATGACAGTCAATAGTCGTCTAGTACCCATAGTACAAGCTTTGCTTAGTTTGGGACTAGGTCGATATGTGTAAGATTGTCCGCAAATATTTATTTATTTATTAATAATAATTTTGACATTAACTGTCATGTGTACTATTGACCGTCCCGCAGGCCGCGCCAGTTCGTGAGAGGCTTAAGGCCTGAATCATACTGGCGAGGCTCGCGTTGGCGGTCAATAGTACGAGTACACTACACATGACAGTTTATATAGCAAATTTACAATGGACCACCACCGCAAGCCGAGTCTGAGAGTAAATTTGACAATAGCTGTCAAAATTACTACTGACCGCCACCGCAGCCGCGCAAGCGTCATTCAGGCCTTATCATTGGAATCAATTACATTTCAATTTAAAAAATACACAACTTAATATCTAATTATGTAGTGGTAAAGTGGAGTATCTAGGATTTGTCTAATATAGACATGTCTGTCAAATTAGACCAGCCTGACAGGACTGGTTTGCCACGAGGCAGCTTCATGGTGGCAAACGAGTATACGATCAGCCTGATGCACACACCGTAGCTTAAGGACGCTTGCTACTTCGGAAGAATCGCAAGCGCGTTGCGGTCCTTTTATTGTTTTGAGAATTCAATGTGTTGATAGCTGCTTTGAACTGAACTGAAAATTTCGAACTCAGGATGAAACTGGAAGGAATATTTTATTTTGGAGATGGACTTAAGAAGCTCTTGCAGATCATAAAAAACCGGCCAAGTGCGAGTTGGACTCGCGCACGAAGGGTTCCGTACCATTATCTATAAAAACGGCAAAAATAACACGTTTGTTGTATGGGAGCCCCCCTTAAAAAAAAATTGTTTTTAGTATTTGTTGTACAACAGAAATACATAATCTGTGAAAATTTCAACTCTCTAGCTATCACGGTTCTTGAGATACAGCCTGGTGACAGACGGACGGACGGACGGACGGACAGCGACGTCTTAGTAATAGGGTCCCGTTTTACTCTTTGAGTACGGAACCCTAAAAATAAACCATTTAAGCCACGAAAACAATATTCATGCTCGATATTAAATTTACCCTTGCCAGGATGAAAGCACATTTAAGATTTTTTCAAGTCTATTTACCTACTTTATGTTCATTTTCTGTTCTGTCTGACTGCTATTGAACATTTAATGTATAGGATATATATTTGTTGCTCCGACCATTCGAGCCTTCAACCGTCTGTCATACACGGCCAGTAAAATAACAATACAAATTTTCTTTATCACACCCCAAAAAACAACATTATAAGAAAAAAAAACATAAACAGTGGCAGACAACGGGCGGTCTTATCGCAAAAAAAGCAGCCTCTTCCAGACATCCTTTTTTTGAATATATTTTTTTCCTTTTAATTCGAAATCTACTCTATGTGACCACAGAGGGGAAAAGGTCAGCTTCGGTTGGCAGTTGGCCACGTCACTTGAGCGCATTAGGACTTTAATTCGGACTTCCTACTTACGTGCGTGCGCGCACGGTACCGAGATTTGTTCCAATTCTGTGATCGGACGATTTTGGCTACGTCATATAGCTGTATATTTTTTAAATAGCAGATCCCGGTGTTATTCAATAATTGTTAAAAATTAAATTTTGTTACACGTACGTTCTTAAAACGTTTGCCAAAGGGAATAAATTTAAACGCTTCTAGATCATATTTTTGAACAAGGATAATGGCACTAATTTCGTAGGTGATGGGACACTGTAGGTGACATTGTTTTAAAACATGGCAAAGCGGTGATCGGCGATATCATTCTAGTTTATAATTAAAGAGACTAGTAAGTTCGGGATGCAAATTATAGAAAGGACTTTGCTTAATTAGTGAGGTATTCAATAGGGTAGCGTGTTGTTACTACAATGTTTTTAAAGCCACAATTGCTAGAAGTAGCAATGAAAATAAATTTTAAAGTGGTGTGCCTCTTCAATACGAGCTTGAATGTGAGTAGCTATGATATTCAAAATTTCAAATGTTATTGACTAGTAGCAAAATAACTTATCTTTAAGTACCTACTAAGTTGTAATGGCACTGCAACACCAAATGTCATCTCATGCAGATGCATTCAAGTATACTCGTACTACACTCAAAGAAAACGACTATCGACTATTTGAAGAAACAGCCCTAAATGGCCTAAATGGGATACCTTTCGTATCACTTTCTATACAATTTTCTTGTCCACATACATACGTACAATACATACGCTCCAAAACATAACCCTCCTTCAGAAGCAGTCAGATAATTAAAAGGCACCCTTCTGTTACTAGTAAAATCATTTTAAAGTCGACGACAACGAAAAATTACTAAAAGCTAGTACAACCGTTGTCCAATTTACTCGAGCGATGCAAAAAGGTCGCTCGCGCAAAAACCAGAAACTACGTAATAACTTTACTTAAGGGGGCTTCGTCGTGCACTAGTCGTGTAGGTGTAAGTACAATTGGGTATAACGACAACAGTGAAAAGAAATGGTGTTTTCATTAGCAACAGATAAACATTACGAAAATACTCGGAAAGTATCAAGCTTTCATTTATGTTTGCTATTTTAAGATTTTTAAAATTCATAAAAACTAACTACAAGTACGTAATCCCTACAAATTCCATACAAACGGAACGTTTTTGACGTTTCATAAAAAGAAGCTGATTTGACTTTTGTCAAATACCGTATTGTACCTCCCGAGCGAAGCGTTAGGTCATGTCATGTGCGCCTGTGAAACGAAGGGCTGATTAAGCCAGTTTCTGGCAGGAGCCCGGGCGTAGTGTAGGGAACTGGTTTCCAGAAACGAAGATCTTAACGTTAGATTCACACTCTTATGATGCTCTGACATGGTGGCTCCTTTTTTATCAGGCATCAGGAATCAGATAAGTATGAACCATTAATTTGCACTGTTTATGATGGTTCGTGGGTTTGAAACAATTTGGGAGATTTGACAGTATTATGACCACACTATTTAAAATAAACTAAACATATTCAGTTAAATTATACATTCTGAAAGAAACATCATTGTGGTGCTTTTTTATTACACTTTTAGCGGAAAAATCTAAATATAAAAATTAATCATTATTATTATGACCTAAATGTCATAGGATAAATAACGGATAACTCACAATAATTTGAATATTTTTTTATCATTTGCCTTTGATACAAGGTAGTAGTCAATTTTAGTTTATAAACAGTGATTACTAAAGATTATGAAATTGTAATATATTTGTTGTGTTATATATTTGTTGGCACTATGAACGCACCCTTAAGCCCTCACATCGAGTTGATTAAAAAGCAATAATAGTATTATGTGTATTGCATAAAAACCTCATTACAACCTGTAATTAGGGCATAGATCTTATCTATGCCAGCGAAGGACAGAGGGTGCGTCTACGTCTATGGTTTAAAAATAAGTGCAACGGTTTAATGTCAGAATAGACAAAGGAGTAGGTACTTTAGATATAAAAAATGACATAAATGCAGAAGTAACTCTATTAGTCTGCCTGTTAATGATCAAGTTAAGTGGGGAGGGGCCAGACTTTATGAAAGGTATCTTAAAAGGACATTAAGTTACTTTTATCCCGGATATCATCCCGTGAAAGAGTGAAATGGGGAGAAGGGGAGTGTAGAGCTCAATACTGACGAATTCTTGGATAAATGCCAGTATAAATTAATACAGAGCTCCTAAGATGCTCCGAGTTGACGGCGAGGAACCTACAACTGTCCCTTATCTTCGCTATCTTTACACTGAAATCCTTATTTGGAACTATCTTTTTAAAACAAATCAATATTACCTACACGACCAACCCTGAAAGACTTTGTTCAACAAACGTAAACAAAACCAGCGCAAAAACAAGTCTCATAACGGCATTGCTTTAAAAAAATGTGTTAATATGAGCCATTCGCAGAAACTGTCAATATTCATTAACGTGTCGTATCATACAGGTAATTTTCATACGCAAGTCATGTATGAATGTATGGAATAATGTATGTATAGATAATGCAACTATGACTGTTTCCAATGATTGAGTTCGTGATATAATTTTCTGACTTTAGATATCATCAAATGCACGTAAGTAGCAATTAAACCGTTGAGCACTACCCCAAAGAAGGACGCCGTATCTAAGAAAACAATAAACGTTTCCATGATGTTGTTTTAAGTCACGTCTGGCTATAAAGTGGCAATTACCACCCACTACGCGGGCAGAAAATACCTCTTCCTGCCCCGAGGGAAACGTAAAATTGTTTGCACACCAAGGGCGATAATAAAGAAAGCATATTTATCGTCAAATACCGGTGATCTGAGATATTCTTTGCTTTACCGCTCTTGGTGAGTAATGTTACTATTTTTGCAATATCTGTGAACGTATGTTCTAAAATTCATTATTTTGTACGGATAAGAAAAATGTTCATCGTAATATTACTAAAGCTGTTCGAGACACGTTATATGTACCTAACTCACATGATTCTATTAAAGTCATTCAAACTCGTGTCAACATTATGTATATTTGTATGTATAATGTATATCAAAGTCCATATAAGGCCGTATCGTCTTATGTAATGGACAATCGTCAATCACACATCAAGCCACGTGCTCTCTTATCACTTTAAAACGTCATAAGCGACATAATGTAGACATACATATACGCCCTTGTGTGACTAGTTGGTTAGGTATGCGGGTTTCTCAGAAGTGAGCGATGTTTTTTTTTTCTATTCTACGTAATGTTTTTATTTATGGCTGCATAGTGAAAGGAACGTTTTCCTCAGTTACCGATTTCGTTTGAATGAAGTACAACTATACTACGGTGATGAAACACGCATAAAAAGTTTAAAAAACTATATCTTGACTACGGAAAAGTAAGTATGATTAATATTTTTATATATTTGAACTCGAAATTTTCTCCTCTTTCATTTGATCCCCCACACGCTATGATAGCAAAAGATTTTGTTTTCAAAGTCGGTCACTTATTTGTATGTGACAGGGTGACAGGCACCATGTTTTTATTTTTCATACAAAAGGTAGCCTATGTCACCCGGAGCATAATTTCGAATCGATTGACACCCCATTTATCAAAATCGGTTCAGCATTTTAAACGCTACGGTGGAACATACACAAATACAAACATAGGTAGACTGCTAAAAACATATCCCTTCATTTCGACTCTGCCGTAGTCGGGCAAAAAAAGTGACTAGACAGGTTATTTCCGTAGACTGTTCTAATGTTAGACTACAATAACACTTTGAATACACAATTGACAACATTTCAAACTATGTAATGATTCCTAATTCGAAAACCATTTCGGTAATTGACAACATTTCATTTTTCTGACTCCTTAATTTTGTTTAGGCATTTAATAGTATTTGAAAAGTTAGTAGACACGTATTTTTTATTTTCATTTAATTTTAAGTTAAACCCCCTAAATTTGGTAGTTTTAAACTACCACGTTCGGAAAGGGCCTAAGTACGTTTATAGGATGAATAAAATTAGCACTGTGGTCTATTTATTGAATTAAAAAGTAAAAAGTATGCTGCTGTATCTGTGACAGGAACATTTGACATTTTGAGTTTTGACGGTTCCTTGCTGACGGTTTTCGTTTAAAATAGAATCTTGCAAATCATTAATCGCAAATAAACGTGTTTTGGAGAGTAACGAGAAAACGAAAATGTATCGTCAAAATCCATTGATTTCGTGTTTTGTGCTAAGTTGCAGGCACACGGCACTGATGTCGCTTGAAATCCAATGTTCCGAAAGGTTTACTATACGAGTACATATGTGAAGATAACCCAAACTGATAATAGCATTTTAGATCATTAATCTTCAAACTCGTTGGCTGAAAAACATTGAACTGTTTAATCATCATCATATCAGCCGAAAGACGTCCACTGCTGGACATATTGAACTGTTTAATACAATAAAATTGTAAATATTCTTTTAAGCGTTGTTTAATTTTTCCAGGCCCTAGATGACAATAAATGTGTTTTATTTTATAAGTTCCGACTTTTGCCTCCTGCTTGCTCTGGACCAGCCTTTATTTTAATCATAATATATTATATGTAACTAGCAAGTACTAGAGGCCCTAGCACACTAGGTTTTATCATCACGTTTTACGGCGAAAATGTACTGAAACGTCACGTAAAACGTGACACAAAACCTAGTGTGCTAGGGCCTTAGATCAAGGTATAAACAGTAAAAGTTAATCCTTTCGACGCATTTCACAACAAGCAAAGATGACAAAAACGGCGCCGTGGGCACGATAACCCGCAACACCTTTAGGCGTTCTTGCCGTTAAAAAGGTTAATAGCGTAAAATAATAATGCATGTATTACACCTGATGCTGGACAGCGTTTTATTTTACAGTATTTAATTGTATTACAATATCACCCACAGTATTGTTGCACTACTAGATATTTTGTCAAAAATAAGCAGGTCTTCCAACACATCTCTGACTTCCAGTGATAATTTCTGCTCTGCATACCCTTTGAGTGCTTCAGTGAGTTAATATATCTTGAGCTAAGACAAATTTATCTTTTAAAACAGCCTCAGACAACTTAAGCCGAGTCCAATAACACCGTATTGATGTGACTGGTGAGTTAGCTTCCACACATATACTGCATTAACATTATTTTATCCACCGTTGGCAGATTGCAAGAATTAGCTATAACGTAGCCATCGGTGACTTACATTATTAATTATGTTCAAAGTTTTATCAAAATGCTTTAATATTACCGTCACTGACTTAACTTGACAAGAATTAGTCAAATAACTGTCACACTGTCAATGTCACACCCAAAGAGAATATAACCACTACACCAATAGTTGTTTATTACAGGGCACATTAAACAAAGCCATGGAATGTCCGCATTCAGCCTTTAAATGGCTTTTTCAAAGTAATTTCCACTTTTCTCAAGAACTAGCGAAGATAAAAATCTGTAATTTTTTTTAATTACCGAGCTATCCCAAATCTCTAAATGGTTTTTAGTTTGAGCCGCTATGAAAAAATTAAATGTTGTTAATTATGTTACCTGAAATAATAAAGTAGTTTTCAGATTTAATTTCTCACCCGTTATTAAGAAAATCGCGATACCTATTGTATAAGAATGGTTTAAGCCGTCTGTGACGTCAATACCATAGACTATATTGAATAACCTGTAAGTCAATACTACGACTGTCATATGAAAGGTGTGCAAGCAGCCATACAGAGCCGTAACGTTGACCTCATAATTTAGTTACTACCTTCAGGAATTCGCTACTTTTCAATTTAATATTTCTGAATGAAAATTACTATTTAGGGAAAAATAAAAAACATGTGCCGCTTTAAAAAACATTTTCTAGCGAAATAAATCATAAAATGGCCCATTTGAAAAAATTTAATGTTGTCAATGGAATTTGCTATATCTAGGTCGGAAACTAGCTAGTAATTATAATAGTCACTAGAAACATTTTTTTTAAAAATTGGAACGCTATATTGATACTCTCTGGTACTTTATTTGATTATGCCGTGATTGCCGTGGTTATGCTAGTAAATCACTACGTATACACTATAGCAGTTTGTATGTATGTATGTATGGTGTGAATGAAACGGGAGGGTCCCCTGCCCTCGATACAAACGAGTACAGACGCGGCGACAAGGCGTAATTAATGAGAATGATTTTAAAGTTGACTTCGAATAAATTTTTGGCTAATAAATAAAATAAAAACCGTTTTTTGCAGACCATTGATTCATGGGATGTTAGTAACAAATTTCGACTTAATAACTATGTTAGTAGGTACAGAAAATGCATAAGAAAAACAAAAAAAACTTATAAATTAAATGAAAATACGAACAAACAACGTTAGATTGTTCGCGACCTCATCCTACTTGGCCCTGCCGATGGCCACTTCGACCCAGTATTTATATATGGGGCAATCCATCCTCTCCGACAATACCCTGAGGAGGCCCATTACCGCTGCCACGCACTCGCCTGAGTAGTGATCCAACCCGTCCGATCCGTCAAATCCATACCCGAAAGAAAAGGGTTGACTTTAATTTTGGAGTCTAAGTAGCAGCAACTCACAAAAGTAACTATGTATGTAATATTAAAAAAAACCATAAGTAAGAGATTTCAGCAGCAACACATTATTTAAACACCCCTCTTCATTTTCTTTTAACTAAGTACAACTTCGAATTTTTTAAATTGCTAATAGGGAACTTGCATCTTAATATTTTATTACGAAAAACAAAAGTATAATCCAGCATTAAAACTTTGTTATGATTTATTATTCTGATGTTATATGCATTTGAAATCTGCGCGCGCCGGCACCCCCCGAAAACGCTCTATACTAAACGGGCTTATGCTATGACGTCACAGCATAGCCTTTACTATGGAGTAAGTCATTAATTTGCGATTATCTCCACAAAAGTTACTTTTAAGTCTATACTTGTCATACAACATATCATTTCTAATTTAATATTCTATGTAACTGTTACGTTATTTTATCGAAAAAATAAAAAATAAATTTTCGTCGTTTTAACGTAAGGTAAAACTAATAAAATCGTTTTTTTTTTATTTTTTTTTCTTTTGTATGATATCTCTACGTATATCCGCATCGGTCGAAATTGAAGTCCCATGCAAGTTCCCCATTATATTACAGAGCAGCTTTACTATTTTTGATATGTATGTTACCATAGTTATTCTTATTCTTTTTTTTTGCAAATTGCTAACAGGCATGAAACTCCTGAATTTAGACAGCTCATTACTTGTCATTAGACCATTCAGAGTAATTATGACGGAACCATACCAAGCAGCCTTTAGACCTGGCTAAATGCAGTGCACTAAATGGGGGAGGGGAGATATACCGTCTCGGTATAATCAGTGAGTGTGAGTGCAGTTAGTCAAATAGCCAGGTCAAAAGGCCGCTTGAGTGAATTTTAACATGTAACGAACTTTCAGAAACATTTCAAATGTGTATACAGATGAAATGTTTCACAGTTTATGTAAACTTTGAATTATTTCAGAAATCACAATCTCAACTTTATCAGCTACTACCGCAGATTACATCATCATCATATCAGCCGAAAGACGTCCACTGCTGGACATAGGCCTCTCCCAAAGAGTGCCACGATGACAGGTCCTCCGCCACCCGCATCCAGCGGACTCCCGCGACCGACGAGGTCACATATTAATTGAAATATATTTAATGCCCAAATATTACTGTCGGTGACTGTACAGGCGAAAATGTACGATTAACGAGCTTGCATCGCGCCGGACAGCCGAAAAAAGAATTAAAAATAGTTTGAATATATCCGAGAATAATACTTTGGGTTCCGTAGTTATATATGTTATATTAAAACATTACACTTAAATTATACTAACTAACTTAATCATAGAACATAACAGACCTATCTGAGACAGGCGCAGAAAATCACCATCGTCTACCATAGAAAATCATAACGTTACTTGTTGCTATTTCCCTACACTTTTACTTAAGAGGATTGTGAAGTGCCGATACGCGGCACCAGTAGGTATTTTAAAAAAATCTATCTGTTTCACATCGCTCTGTGCCTCACCCGTATCGTGCGATAGAGAGAGTAGCTAGTCCTGGAGGCAATTGCCTACATTTCCTTGTTGAAATATTGTTCCGGGTGATAACGTTTTTACCCCCCTAAACCTTTATGAAATGAAATAATTTTGGTATTATTAGATTTAGTACACTATAATCTATGTCTGTACGTTTTCTTTTTTTAGCAAATCAGATTAGATTAATTAAAAAAAAATAAAACGATAGACAAAGTTTTTAAGTCAAAAATATCAATTTTTAGATGCTAATAACTTTTACCGCAAGCAATATTTCTTAAAAATCAAAACGTACAGACCTAGTTTTTCATTATATCTACAACATGTCCAAAAATTATAATAATCGAAGAATGTTTACGGGGTGAAAAACGTTATCGCTTTTTGTATGAAAAATTACAGGTTCACAATCCTCTTATTTACATTCCATAAAAGGTTTCTGATATTTATTAATTAGCAGAATAAATCTCAATTACAAAATTAGTTAGTTAATTTAATACAATTTTGATGTTCAACCTAGGGGAAATTACACATGCAAGAAATTGCATGCAAGTTTCATTACATAGCGGGTATAACCGAGGTAAATATGCTGTGCAATTGATCTATCCAACCCCGCAATGTAGTTCTGGCCCCGTAGCATGGATGGCCTTATGGCCTATCACGCGATAAGTGACATGATAGAGCATCCGTCCCTGGCTGACACCGTTCGATAGAACGAGACGACGCTGTTTGGATGTCCGCCATATCATTGACAGCTCTATATTAAAAATGGCTACTTTTCGGTCCTTCAGCCCAAGAGTCCCTAAAATAAAGCCTTTACCTTTACCCGCTCAGATCAATGTCAATAAAAAGTCAATGCCGCCTGGCTGTCACTTTCTCCACGCGCGCGATTTTAACCGACGTATATACACGTTCTAGACGTTTATATTGGCTGTATAGGCAGTTCTCAACCCAGGTAGCCAGAGGCGTAATAACACGGCTATCAGAAGACGGCGTGCGAGCTCTCTCGATTTTTCTCGCACTATCCGTCTCTCTCTTATTAGAAAACTTAGAAAGAGACGTATAGTCAGAAAAATCGAGAGAGCTCGGGCCCCGTCTTGTGATAGCCACTTGGGAATAGATTTCGAGAGTGCTCGAGGCAGCTTAAAAAATAGATTAAAAATTATAACGAAAAAAATGTCCCTATGGAACCCCGCGCCCCTAGGGTTGTGCCTAGTTTGCCTATATGGATCATGCACCTCTCTCAGCAATGATAGCGTTTATGACGGACATAAAGTAAAGCGACAATGGGGAATGGATGAAAATTTTAGAAGTGCCTGATTATTTTTTCGTTGATAGGAATAACCTTCCATAGCACCAGAAAAAAGTTGCAGACTTTTCAGCTGCGTCAATTATTATTGAATCATATAAACAGTTTTCTCACTTACATTTTGGGTTTAGGACGGCGAATGAGACACTTTCCTTGATCCGTCTCAGTTATTACAAAAAATATTTTAATCATCATCATCACAAATTAAGAGCTAGGCTCTTGTCGGTGGAGTAACCGCCACTAATTTTTGTCTCTTGACGTCTTCGTACGACTCGACAGCAACCTTCTCTTTTATTTGGCCGGCGCAAGTATGTCCGGGCCTTCCTCTGCCTCTATTTTCTTCGATCAATCACTCTAAGATATTTAAAAAGAAGCTGTCGTGTCATATTAAGTGTCCGATAATTCTGCGTCTTCTATTTTTAACGGCCTCCGTAGCCCAGTGGGTAGTGACTCTGCCTACGAAGCTGGAGGTCCCGGGTTCGAATCCCGGTCAGGGCATTTATTTGTGTGTTTATCACGAATATTTGTTCCTGAGTTATGGATGTTATATATGTATATAAGTATCTATATGTATTTATCTATTATATATATCATCGCCTAGTACCCACAACACAAGCCTTACTGAGCTTACCGTGGGCCTAGGTTGAATTGTGTAAGATTGTCCCATAATATTTATTTTTTATTTTTATTTTTTATTTATATCGTTTTTAACAAGCATCGGCTCTCTCCTACCATCCTCAAAACCTCGTTTGTCTTCCTTTCCGTATAGCTTACTCTTTTCACCCTAAAGGTTGCCAGTATCATCATATCAGCCGAAACACGTCCACTGCTGAACATATGCCTCCCCCAGAGAGTGCCACAATGACCGGTCCTGCGCCACCCGCATCCAGCGGACTCCCGCGACCTTTACCAGGTCATCAGTCCAACTTGTGGGGTACCCACGCCGCGTCTTTCGGTTCGTGGTTGTCACTCGAGAACCCTTCCCCCCAAACGGCCATCGGTTCTACGTGCAATGCAAAGGCTGCCAGTATCGACTTCTACAATTTCATCTTGTAACAGAGCTCTAGAGATGCCGCTGTGTTGAGTGGCTTATGCGGTCTTCAATGATTCCATAAATCAGTAAAAGGTCGGTAAATAATATCCGAGCCGGTCGCTTCTTTGCCTACTTCGTAGTTTTTTTTATTCCTAATGAATCATAAGAAGTTTAATCAGAAACCCACAAAATCATAGTCTGTTAACCCCGATAGCGCGAAATTAATCTTTTTTTTTTAATAAAGTAATTAGCTAAATTTCGCTGAGGAAAAAAGAAACCGCCACGGTCTGCGGCGCGGGCGCATGCGTTGCGTTGCGCTGCACGTTTCCACTGTCGCATGAGATGGGCACTTTTTTAGAAATTCCTACTAATGGGTGAATAAACTTTTTTCTGTGACAGTTGCGTTAGTACGTCTACTAGGATACTTCTGAACATCAAGGCCAAAAATAGTGCGTTGGTTATGGTTATTTCATGAAATGTCGGCTTTTGTTGACTTTTGTAACCCCCTTTTTATGGGCTATCTTGTAAGCATGCTAAAAGTCCGAGTTGTAAGATTGATTTAAAAAAATAAAACGGTAGACAAAGTTTTTAAGTCATAGATTTTAGATGCTAATAACTTTTAACGCAAGCAATATTTCTTAAAAATCAAAACGTACAGACCTAGTTTTTTATTATATCTACAAAATGTCCTAAAATTATAAAAATCGAACTATCTTTACGGGGTGAAAAACGTTATCGCTTTTTGTATGAAAATTTACATTTGCGTTCATGTTGTAACAAAATAGGTCTTAAGGGGATTGTGACTCTCAAGACCTTTTTTGTTACAACATGAACGCAACAAAAAATCTGATGATATCCGTCTTTGGTGGACATCCGATCCTGAAAATTTTACGTTGAGACAACCTCCTATTCCTGTCTCCTTACAAGTAACAATCAAATACATATTTTCACCGTCGCACGTCATTTGACGTACACCAATGGACACGCGCCCACGACCGGTAAAAACCGACGGTTCTGATACGAAAGAGAAAAAACGGTACCAGGTTACACAACGAAAGGTCGCGATAGGCGGGCAGAGCGTTTTTACATACACGTAACTGGCAACACTGTAGAATAGGGGCTTGGGTTTGTGTTGGTTTTGGATTTGACGCGCTTGTGGGTTATTCCAAACTGGGCTGTTAGAACGCGCTCATGCGCCGCATGGCAGTAAAAAACAAGGTATGTCATTCCCGCGACAGCTCATGACGTTAGCGTAACCTGCCTACGTCATCAGCATCTTAAGAATGGCGGACCGTCAAAGTGTTGCCACTTTGTGAAAGTAAATTATCTGAGTAAATTGCATGCACTGCGGGAATGACATACCTACCTTGTTTTTTCCGCCATAATGCGCCTCACCTCATCCGTCACGCCTAACGAAATTAGATCTTTGATTAGACTTAGGTATTCTTATCTCGATGGGGGCCCTTTCAGATACACTTCGACCCAGTGGGATCTTTTGTGCATTTGCCCTCTCCTTTATCCCTACTCCCAAGCTCGCTCCATCATTTC
Source organism: Epinotia brunnichana (assembly GCA_963854355.1). Lineage (NCBI taxonomy): Eukaryota > Metazoa > Arthropoda > Insecta > Lepidoptera > Tortricidae > Epinotia > Epinotia brunnichana. The sequence goes on along the minus strand of OY977962.1, from coordinate 3,401,394 downwards.
CACAAAACGGATGATGCAGTTCAGCGGAAGCACCTTGAATTCCTTTGGTTGCGGGTAGCCATTAGATTTAGTTGCCACGAATCACGGCATAGATATATTCATAGGTGACGAGTGAGGTCAGGTTAAAACAAGTTACAGTATAGCGGGACTGTTGCCACCAAAGTTGTTACCACTGGTAACAGTGAACCTTGAACCTACGCTGGGTTGAGGTTGTTCGTTATGGTGGTTAACTGTGAATATATCGAATAAACAGTCCCCGATTAAGAAGCGGCAGTTATCAGGGCATAATGGTTACAATTAATCTGATGAGGACTTTGTGACATGTTAATGAATGGATAGATGGGCTTTTAGCATGGACACTTAAGGTACAATGGAACTGACGTAATCTTAAGTGATTAAATGTTCCTAAAACAATAAAGAGAAAAAAAAAAAAAAAAAAAAAAAAAAAAAAAAAGCATGGACACTTGGACAGGCATTCCCCTAAAACAGAGCAGCAGCTGTGCTATTGACAGAAGGCCGAGGAAGTGGGTTCCGGTATGAGTTTTGACCACACAATAGTGGAGGGATAAATCCGGCAATTATACTGCGAATGGGGAAACCACCACATTAATATTCTCCAATATCAGTAATAAGTATGAGTGCTGCCATGTAGGTAGTGGTACCTCTCACTTCGTAGGTATTTAGGTATGTTTCTCTCTAGCTTATCCCAATATTATACGGGGTGGAACAGCACGACGGACCTTCCCGCAAGATGGGGATTATTTAGCGTTAGTAGTACGTACGTAAAGACAAAAAGAAAAAAAAATTGACGCGATTTTTTTTTCACTTTTCTATGGAGCGTTGGCCGACTGAGGTGACCTGTTCCATACAAATGTTTAAAAAAAATCGCGTAAAAAAAAATATCTTTTTATTTTTACGTACGCCGTTGCGGGAAGGTCCGTCGTTCCGTTCCACCTAGTATTTTTTTTTTATTTATTCGTATGGCAAGTCAAAAGTCAGATACAAAATCATAAATGAATTTCCAGAGCATTAATCCACTTAAGGGCTTCGTCATTCAAATTGATCAGGTATTCTGGGGGTCCTCCGGTGTACCGTGTTAACGGGCACTCCTGGATGATGTGTTGAATGCTCTGCTCTACGGCACCAAGCTCACAGTAAGGGGAGTCCTGCCAGCCCCACAACGAAAACGGTATAGATTGCAGCGACCATGACCGGTGCGCAGCCTGTTGAGATTGCACCAGGTCCGTCTCGGTAGTTGGAACCCTTCTAACTTCGAACCTGGGACAATACTCGAGCCAAACTTTCCAGGTCTGTCTCGGTAGTTGGAACCCTTCTAACTTCGAACCTGGGACAATACTCGAGCCAAACTTTCCAGGTGTGTCTCGGTAGTTGGAACCCTTCTAACTTCGAACCTGGGACAATACTCGAGCCAAACTTTCCAGGTCTGTCTCGGTAGTTGGAACCCTTCTAACTTCGAACCTGGGACAATACTCGAGCCAAACTTTCCAGGTGTGTCTCGGTAGTTGGAACCCTTCTAACTTCGAACCTGGGACAATACTCGAGCCAAACTTTCCAGGTCTGTCTCGGTAGTTGGAACCCTTCTAACTTCGAACCTGGGACAATACTCGAGCCAAACTTTCCAGCCGTCATAGAAGACCAGGACCGCTTCCACTCTTGGTTGAGGTTAAAGCTAGTTTGAGACAGAGTTTGCGCAATGCTGTAAGATGGGTGTCTGTCACCTAGTATTAGTAATATATTACAATTGTATGACTTTTCCGTGAGCAAACCAACGGTGCTGGCTGAAAATCAGCGGTGTAGGTGTCTGACACCTCAGCATAAAGCTAGGCCAGTGTCGTTTCACTGCCGCAGAGACACACTTGTTTCATGTTGTTTATGTGTGTTTGTGAATAAATGTACCTATCTTTCTGTATTTTCTTTCTTCATAAGCATTGTTCTGTAGATAAGCGATCAGAATGGCGATTACTCCACCGACAAGAGCTAGGTTTTTCAACAATAAATTTTTTCATGGATATTTTAGGCCAGCTTGTCAATACATTTAATTCCACCATTATTAGGGTTCCGTAATCAAATATTGAGGCCGGATTACAGAAGATGAATGGAGTACGGTGCGGGGCGGGGTCGGTTTTTATTTATTAATTTTCGCGTCTGGCGAGCACACTTGCAGACGGATTCACACCCATTTGGAATGCTTTTACACCGAAGCGAGCGGAGTCAAGGTTATGCAGCCAAGGTATTGCAGCGCCTCCTCGATGTTTGCAGAGGCACACACCGATGGATTTGCAGCAGTTATGCGCAAAAAGGCGGCGTCTTTGCTGATTAGGACGAGGAGAAGCCCAAACAGCATATTGAAAATGATTGCTGATCATGTTTGTTGCCCCATATTGGCGCACATAGTTACTCTTGTAAAATCTAATTTAGTTGTTAAGTTCTAACATAGTTTTTAAGTGTAATTGTTTCCAGTGCATACTAACAAAAATGAGATCATTGTTATCTTGAATAAATGATATTGAATTGAATTGAATTGAAATTGGAGTCATTTCGATTATATATAAAGTGATATTAATAGGCCTCCTTCTTGTCAGGTAGCATAGAGAGCCATGGAGCGCGGCAAGGTCCGCATTGAGCTACAAGACTGAGTGAGGAATATTGAAATCCGCCATGAAGTCCGAGATGAAGTCATAACCAAACTCAAATGGAGTTGGGCAGGACATATTGCCAGGCAGGGGGACGGTAGGACCAAAACGTTAACGGATTGGTGGCCACTTACAGGAAAAAGAAGCGTCGGTCGTCCATCAGCTCGATGGGTTGACGACGTAAAAAAGACCGCGGGTCATTTCTGGATGAGACTAGCACGGGACTGCGATAAATGGCGTACTCGAAGATATGCTTATGCAAGTAGGCGATTATAGGCTGAGAATGATAGTGATTCTTGTCGGGTTTTACTAATAGCTGTCAGCGCGGTTCTCTCCTCGTATTACAGAGAAACCAATTGGAGCTGGGGGATAAAAATATAGCGTATGTCAATCGCGATGATCCATTAGGTCATTCATTTAGGTCCTGGTGACATCGGATGAGTATTTATTACCCCTTACAAAGCTTCATACTCACGAACTTTACGTCTTTATAACTCGTATAGACATCAGTCCTTATGTTGGTTAGTAGGTACCAATGATAACTAATGTCAAATTATGTACTATATTAATAAATAAAGTGCTGCATTATGCGTTTTATTTCCTAATCCATTAGACTTTATGTTGGTTAGTAGTTCGTGTCAAGTCCTTTAGCCCTTTACACCCGACTCGATACGATCGTTCAAGTTTATTAGGTACATTGAAGTGTAATTTTTTGTCAATTGTCAGTTAAAGTTTATTTTTGACTTGGAAAATCACGATTTCTCGGTTGTAAAGGGGTATTTACTCCTGTTGATCTTCAACCTTGGACATATTTCAACACAATTACTCTAAATCTTTCTCAGTGTCTCTCAATTAAATCTTAAAGCTGTTACGGTGTAAGAGACAGCCAGACTATCACTGGGTGTGGTCGGTATTTTATTAAAATCTCTTCATTGAAGAGAAAAAATAAAGTTTTCTTATCTTATGTTGAGTCTGATCCACCGTGACCTTGGCTGGGGCACAGATTAAATTAAAATAAGGTAACTTTAGAGCTTGTAACTAAGTTAAAGATTACAATTAAAATGTTAGCTAAGCAATTAACCCAACTTTTACTTCCCGCCCTTCTGAAAATGACACTTTGATTTTTTAACCATAGTACAGTCGCCATCACATACATCGTCGGGGCAAACAAGCACTTCACAAACATCGGAACACACCTCTATTTTCAAGGCATTAGGGTGCATGTGCCGATATTTTTGAACACCTATAGTGTGTCTGTATGTGATGGCGACTGTACGATGTAACGGTGTTAGTTTGTGTTTTCACCCAACAGATACCTAGCTTGGCTTTAAGTTGAATAGCATATACACTATACCTTTTTAGTATTCCGTAACAAAATTGGTATAACAGAATACTTATGTCACTCTAAACGTCTGGCATTTTTTAAATTCCACGACGGCGGCCATTACGAAACCGTAGCCTATGAACGTTGCGACTCCAGAGGGGTAATCACGTAACGTCCCGAACGCACGTCGGTACAATTTAACTGTCATTTTCCATATAAAAAGTGACATTTAGACCTACCTGACGCGCGTACAATGCGTTACGTGATCGACCCCGATATATCACATAAGCGTTATAGACAGTGTTCCAAACTTTTGATTGTTTTTACGGCCTTGTATGATTGTCATTGTCCTTAGCTTCGTCGAGTTTTGTATGTCAGCATGTATCTTGTATAGTTGCCATGACCCTAATGACCACTGTTGGAACCTTTGTAAAGAAAATTGAGGATATTAAAGTAATAATTTACCTCCTGACAATGTCCTTGTCCTAGCGCTAAGATGCTAAAACATGTATAAGTTGGTGTACTAAGGGCCACCGTAGCCTAGGGTCGCCTATAACTCCAGCGGTATCATATGCGCATTGTCTACCCTTAAAATGTATGAAGATTCGCCGTGTTAAATTCAAGTCCATTACCTACTATGGCTACTCACCATCAGGAACAAAACATTGGAATTACAAGCGTTCACAGGCTGCGGTGATCAAAGTATAGGAAGGACATTATGCATTTGCAAAGGATTTAAACAAATCGATGTACTAGGCTGACATAAATATGAAAGAGAAATATCGAATGCTTAACGAAGTAAACAACTCATTTTGGCTGAAAACACTCGCTACCATTGCCTCGCACTGTGCTTGAAAAATCAATGCGTCATTTTCAAAATGGCGGGAGGTGAAAATTAGGTTATGTTTGAAAATATTGGTGTGATTTTAGTGATTTTTTGTGTTGTTATTGCGGATTTTTCTGTACTTTTAATACTTAACGTAGAACTTAGTAAAGACACAAAATGCTGTTGGAAAACGGTAAGTAAAACGTAGTTTGCCTTGAATTGCACCGACGCGTGTTGCCGTCTTTTTTCAACCCGTTTTAACCTATATGCCTGTCCTTGTCTAGTGTTACGCAAACCTATTGAAGAAAACGTCGGAACTTGTTTTAGCGTTATATAAAAGGTTTTATTATTTTCTAAATGCTTGGTTTTTACTTCGTTAACAATAACTGTGAATATTGAAAAGGCATGCTAGTATCATAGATTGGATGAGAAAAGAACTATGTGTTTGTCATCTTTACACGCCTAACTAAACCACTGTTTTAGTGAAATTCGGAGTGGAGGCAGATCGAGTCTTAGAAAAAATCATTAGGTGTTTATCACAGAAATCTATAATATGTATATTTATACTTCTAGATACGTATTATAATATTAGAGAAACGATCTATGAGGACGTCTCACCGACATTACCCCTTTATTACTAGTATAGGTTACCGACATTACCCCTTTATTACTAATATAGATGATTACAACAGGACATACGCCATAACACATATATTAAAATCATCAGGTATCTTTAAAACCATATTTCTGTATAATTACAGGAAACACTACTACATAGACAGTAGACACTCACACGAGCAGAATAAGACGAGTAGGGTCAGAGGAAAAATTAAAGGTCATAAGTTAATTATAGTTTTCATGTAAGTATTATATGATTATTTATAAGATTTTTTTTTTCTTGTTATCTTTTGTTGTCTAGAAATAATGTACGGAGAGCGCAGGGTAACGGCCAATTGATATCAGACATCGCTAGCGACGTAAAACGGCTCATACATAATACGGTATTCGACAAAAGTCAAATCATCTTCTTTTTAGGAAAAGTCATAAACGATCCGTTAGTATAGAATTTGTAGGGATTACTTAGTTGTGACGTCACAATGAAACAACGTTCTTATTGTTAGTTTTTTAATGAATTAAAAAATCTTAAAAAAGCAAACATAAATGAAAGCTTGATACTTTCCGAGTATTTTCGTAATGTGTATCTGTTGCTCATGATAAAACAATTTATTTTCATTGTTGTCAAATACCCTATTGATAGAATTATGATTATTATAACGTCACATCTAGCTTGATATACCTATCGGATGGAGTGGATATGGAGAGGGAGAGGCGATCCATGGCAGTCCGCTGTAATATGTTGGCCCGCAGGTTTGCACGTTGTACGAAGCAAGTTAAAGTAACACTTTTTAAGGCATACTGTCAAAGCTTCTACACGTGCAGCCTGTGGGTCGGATATTCCATTAGTACCCTTAATACCCTAAGGGTACAGTACAACAACGCGTTCAGGATGCTGATGGGACTGCCGCGCTACTGCAGTGCATCAGGTATGTTTGCGGAGGCCCGGACTGATGGTTTTCACGCCATTTTGCGTAAACGTGCGGCATCCCTGATGCGACGCGTGCGCGCCAGCTCCAACAGCCTCCTACGCGTTGTGGCCGGCAGGCTGGATTGCCCGTTCCAACACCACTGGATGCAACTGCATGTGAATGGGATGCGGGCAATCTAGGCTGCGTAAGTTTTAGTACTAAGTTAATATTTTATTTATCATTGTAATTTGTGTCCACTAACATTAGTTTAATAATAAGTGTTTTTATTGCTACTAACCACAAATATGGATGTACATGTCCGAAATAAATTTTTGAATTTGAATATACGAATGTCACTTAAACCTCACAGAGGTGTGCGCAGACAAAAACAAAGTTACTATACAATGGATCAAGGGGCACAGTGGCTCAAGAGGAAACGATGCAGCGGATGAACTGGCCAGGAAAGGCTCAGAAACAACGGCATACGGACCGGAGCCAATCTTACCCCTGCCACAAAGCTACATATACAATCTACTGGACCAACACACTAAAGACCTACACCAAAGATACTGGGAGGAGATAGACACATGCAGACAGACCAAAGAGATTCTGTCGAAACGCGACTACAAACTCACAACCACACTACTAAGGACACGTAGAAACCAACTGCGCAAGATAGTGGGTATAATAACAGGACACAACACCTTGAACAGACACCTCTATAACTTAGGTATCACAGACAGCCCCATGTGCAGAGCGTGCATGGAGGCAGAAGAAACGACCAAACATATACTACTGGACTGCAAGGAGGTAGAAGTATACAGAATGAAGCACCTAGGTTCTCCAAACACACTACGGGACGCAGTCAGCAACACCAAGGCACTCACCAACGAGCTGGGGTGGTTAGAGTAGCGCCACACCGCCGTTTCACGCAAAATAGGCACAATGGATGTCGACTTGCGGAAAACGCCCAGTATAACTAACTAACTAACTATTATAACGTCATATCATAACTTCCTATATCCGTACTGATCGTGGTATAGAAAAGTAAGTAAATTGTTGTCTTGGTCGTGAAACACTGCGTTAAGTCGCATAGTACTCGATTCTCATCGGCTTGCCTATAATTTATTTTTAGGCAAGCCTAGGTAGGTATTTATAGTTCAACGGGGGTTGCCCATCGAAATCCTATAGCTAACTCATATTTCCTCCATTTTAATATTTTTATTTATAATTACTAATATCACTTTTAACAAGGAAGAAAACAATACAATACCTAAAACTAAAATTAAATAATAAAAACAGCAACATTGATAATTAAGTGTCGAATAACCCGCCCCGGGTCACTCCAGGCGCAAAGGTGCCCATCACACTTGCCGCATTGCCGCGCTGAACAGCTATGGCTAACCTTTGCACTAAAAATGACCCAGAGCGGGGATCGAGACCTCTCTCTTGTAAGCGGCGCCCCACTTCCTTGAAAAAGATTTTAATTGTAACATAAGGAAAGTAAAATTAGAGGTACTTTAATCATCATACTTCTAGCAGTATTCCTGCTTATACAGTCGCCATCACATGCATCAGAGCAAACAAGCAGCTCACAAACATCGGAACACACCTCTATTTTCAAGGCATTAGGGTGCATGTGCCGATATTTTTGAACACCTATAGTGTACCGATGTATGTGATGGCGACTGTACCCATACGTATCCCGAGGTCTGCTTTGACAAATTGGCACCTAATCCCAACTGCACTGGTTTTAGGAAAGCAACTGGCTTCTGACCTTCCGACTCGGAGAGACAACATCATCACTATTTAAGAGCTAGGCTCTTGTCGGTGGAGTAACCGCCACTGATGTTTGTCCTCTGCCGGCTTCTTGACGTCTTCGTACGACTCAGCAACCTTCTCTTTTATTTGGCTGGTGTAAGTATTCCTGGACCTTCCTCTGTCTCTCTTTCCTTCGCTTTTTTATGATGCATAAGTGACATGATGTCTTTTGGTGATGTGTGCATAAAATTGTATACTACTTGCACGATAAAATATAAGGCATTTGCACTTTATGTTTTGGTGAGGTTTCTTGCACAATGAAGTTCAATGCCCATCAGAACAAATTTAGATTCGTGTCACTATTTAAAGTGTTGCGCTCTGTTATATTAGTGGCAAGCAGTGTATTTCAGAATGTTTCCAAGATTAAAAAGAAGTTGGATAGAGGGACATAATTAGTATAAATCCATGTTAACAACATAAATATAGATTTAATATTAATTATGTTTTGCTGTCGCTACTGTTTTCCCCCCGTTAATGAGATGCATCTAGTTTCTAGCGCTTGCAAGATGAAATGACTCAGCCAATATTTAACTCGGCTTAAACGTAATAAGGACGTAAATGTCTTACTGGAAAAGGGACCTTAGTGCGTTTAATGCTTCTTTTTATCCGGCGGCAAATTAGCCTGTGGACGCTTGCAACCTAACGCCTTGGCCACGACTTCGGTCTTAAGCGACCCGCGACCAGCGTTTTATCTGTTCATTGCGCGCGATCCCAACTAACCACAGTGCGTTGCGCGTCTCGACTGCGCAATGAACAGATAAAACGCCGGTCGCAGGTCGCCCAAGACCAAAGTCGTGGCCAAGGCGTAAGACGACTGACAAGAGCGTTTCCGACCCTTTACTCATATAAGGATGCGTTGTTTTAACAGCTAGAGACAAGTCCATCCTCATTCAACACAACGCTAAGAGGCTCTAGTATAAGTTTAATCGACAAAATACGTTTTAGAACGCATTTGCGTTTAGTTTCAATTTGTATGGCAACGCGAACAGCGCCTCTGGTGGTAACTAGGTACTAAGAGTTTTTTTTTTAGCCCAGTGGTACAGTCTAGTGCAAAAATATGTATCGATTTAATCCATTCATAAATATGTACCGAAACCTTATATAGGTAATCCGCTGACATATGAACGTTGGGAAATATTTATGAGTATAAGTTGTATGCAACTGTGCACCCATATAATTATCTTTACACTTTGTTGGTACAGTCAGCATCAAAAGTATAGCTACGCAAACGAAGACGTCAAAAGTCTTTATTGAAAGGGAATAAGAACTGTTGACGTCTTCGATTGCGTAGTTAATTTGGTACTGACTGTAGGAGCCGGTTCGGGCCCACGACCTCCAAGATCGAAAGTTACGTCACTACTGCATTCTAGAACAGAACCTAAAAGGTGCTAGTACCTACTAGTACGATTTGCGCATCCTTTAACCCTGCGCTGCGCCTGCGCAGCGATCCGCGTCAGTTTTTGCGCTCTGACGTTTCCGGACTGGTCGACAACGCGTGATATCGTAAAATGTGTCCGAAGATATGGTTCATGTTTTTTCTGTTGTATATCCAGAAATAGGGGTGTAGACTCAAAATTTATTATTACTCCAAAAGAAAGATGGCAAAAAAATATGCCTACTGACGAAAATCCCATTAAAATATCTTTAAAAATTACGAGGCTACGACCGTTTTAATATTGCTTGTTAGAGAGAGAAAACGCTAGCGGATCGTGACGTCAAGATCGACGAGCGTAATAGTAAATGACAATCGTTTCATATGAAGGTGCGTTTTGCGGAAAAGGGACAGAATATACCCCTTCTTAAAACTTTGGACACTTATAACTTTGCGATTATTGAATTGCTTTACTTTTTTCTCCATTTGACAATATTATCAATCCTTTTTCGAGAAAATTCATCATTATTAGTTATTTTGTTTGGTGTCTACACCCCTATTAAAAGTGGCAAAGCGAGAAATGATTATTTAGTAGCTTGTGTCAAGGAAGCTACGTAAAATAAATATTAGCGGACAATCTAATACAAATCTAACTACCGCCTTAAGGTCGTTATGCGCCCTGCAATTTATCACAATGCAACTTGTAAGTAATTGAATGATAGTTGTCTCTTTTCAACTAGGTAATAGCTGCGTTGCGTCTCCGTCGCTCGTCACACGGTTGTTGTGACAAATTGCAACCCTTTAGTACCTAAACTCAATAAAGCTTGTGTTATGGTACTTATGGTTACTAGACGACGAGGTATTAAATGCTTAGATATAAATACATTATTATATTATTAGTTATACCTACTTATATTTAGAAATGTCCAAGATGTAAATATTCGTACTTGCCATACGAAGAAATGCCCTTCCCAGGACTCAAACCCGGAACCACTAACTTCGTAGACACTAAAAACTAGGCTAGAGTGCTGAAATCTAGTACAATGCAACAATTGCAATGCTAATGCTAACTTGATACTTTAACAATAAAAACGAAATCGTAAGACATATTCCCGAAACCCACACCACGCAAGCACTAAACACAACCAGAACATCATGGCCTCTCGTTGAACTAAATTAGTCCTTATCATCTTGTAATACGGTGCTCGAGAGAGCTCTCGGTAGAGTGGACAAGTTTGACTGACAGATCAGATAAAACTTGCCGTTTTTAAGGCTTTTCCGACGTGATACGTTACGTTTAGCTGTAAATATAGTTTTACTTTTATAAAATACGTATACCTACTTTTACTTTTATTTAACCGACGGTTGTAGAAGAGTTAGAGTAAAACCAATTTTAAACTGCGTATTATCACAGAATAAGTAATAGTACTACGTTCTCTGTTAACAAATTCCCTGTTTAGGTACGCCAAACGTGCCTAAATGTGGCCATCCTGTTCTATCGCATGCAACGCGCTGCGACCCGTGCGAGCGTCCTGTACCAACACGTGGCAGCCACTGAATAGAGCCCTTCGAAGGGGCGACCGGCATGTACTTGTAGCAATAAACACAAATCGCGAGTGAGCCGCGCCTGGTATTATGTAAATTTAAACACAATTAGATTTTACTATGGTTACTAAAGACAAAAGATTAATAATACGGTACCTATTAGACTAAAGTCAAATCAGCTTCGTTTTATGAAACGTCAAATACGCTCCGTTCGTATGGAATTTGTAGGGATTAACAGAAGAGGCAAGATGTTTGGACACTTGTTACGACACGATGATAACATGAAAACTATAATAGAAGGGAAGATAGAGGGAAAGAGGAAGAGAGGGAGACCAAGATGATCTTTTACGGACCAAATCAAGGAAACAGTAGACAGCGTGGCGTATCAAGATGTCAAGAAGAAAGCTGAGAATAGAGACGAATGGAAATTACTCCACCGACAAGAGACTGGCTCTTAAGGGGACGTAGGTTCGTGGTCTTCTCTCCCTCTCACTGAGCATAAGCGTGAGCGAGATGGAAGTGCGTGTTTGGAAGCGCGGATATCATGTTTTTTTTAATTTTATTTCTTCGTGCGTTTTAATAAATAAAAAAGTAATAGCTGATTTCCCTCAAGTATGACATTGGTAATTTTTAAAACCAATTGTAATATGTTTAGCTGTTGTGCACAATTTGTTACGATTTTTTTAAGTGTATTTTAGACCTATGTTCGTGATTTTTTCTATCAAGCGAAAGTCAAAAACTCAGTATTCGAATAGCTGATTTCCCTCGAGAAAGGCCTCAAGATTGCTAATTTAATTTAAGGCAGCCGTATTATAATCCAAACAAGAGCTACGATTGTTTAAAAATCCGTTTTCGGAGCTCACGTCGCCTCTATGTAGTCCAGGCAATGAACTGACAGGTTGTATGGAAAATATGTCAAATTTGGAAATAATTTATAATAGCAGATTTTTTTTATGTAATGGATATATTATCAATTAAATAGTTACTTAGTGACAAAATCCAACAAAATTTCAAACATCAAAAAAATGATAACTTAACTAGCTTCTGAAAAGTCAGAAAAAATATTAATAAATGGTTTTATCTTTATTTGCTCTATAATATTAAAGAAAATTAATTTAAAAAAAAATCATTCTTTTTTTAAATCTTTATAAATACTTCCGGATGGAAAGTTTGTTGGATTCTTGAATAAAGCATCATATATATCAATGTTTTAAAATGATATAAAGAAAAAAAACGCTATTATAAATTAATGTTTTTCAAAACCGTATTTTGCCTGGAGTAATGTTGTCACGTCACAATCAAACAACGTCCTTATTGTTAGTTTTTATGAATTTAAAAATCTTAAAATAGCAAACGTACGTGAAACTTTGATACTTTCCGAGTATTTTCGTAATGTTTATCTGTTGCTAATGCAAAAAAAATATATATTTACTGTTGTCAAATACCCCAATGAAGGTTCACGTGTAGAGAATGGGGAATGGATGATAATTTCAGAAGTGCCTGATTTTTTTTTTGGTGTTAGGAATAACCTTCCTTACCACCAGAAAATTGCAGACTTGTCAGGTGCTTCAATTATTTTTGAAAAATATAAACAGTTTCCTCACTTACGTTTTGGGTTTAGGACGGCGAATGAGACATTTTCCTTGATTTGTCTCATATTACAAAAAATATCATAAAAATCCGTGGTAAACCAACACTGGCGATGATATTGACAGCTGCAGCAGCTATATTTGTCATTGCCAGGGTCAGATATTCAAAATATTTTTTGTAATATGAGACGAATCAAGGAAAGTTTCTCATTCGCCGTCCTAAACCCAAAACGTAAGTGAGGAAATTGTTTATATTTTTCAAAAATAATTGACGCACCTGAAAAATCTGCAATTTTTTTCTAGTGTTAATGAAGGTTATTCCATTATCACCAAAAAAATAATCAAGCACTTCTAAAATTTTCATCCATTCCCCATTACAGCTGACTGTACGTATCTATGTATGTAAATAAAAGAACACTGGCGCCAATGACTATTAATCAATAATCATTAATTCAAGTTGTTAACGCTTTCATTTTCAATTAAAATGTTAATTTAGATACCTTTCTTTACAAGAAATGAGTAATTCTGAATTCTGATCATATGCGTACGAGACTCTATTCGACTCGTTTAAATGGTAGCTCGTGACATTGCGGTCTGCGAACTGCTAATTTCATTGAAAAAATTGTTTTAAGTACTTACAATTTTTTTCAAGTTTTCCAAATTGAATGTGTACCGCTATCACCGGCATGTAGGTATAAGTATCTACATGTTAATGCGTGGAATGTCCTAGAAATGCGGATACATAGTACATAACTGAATTTCCCTTGGCACGGGATGTTTTTACGACTTTCCTACCTACTAAGTCATGCAGCGAGACGCAGGGTGACCATCGTTTGCAGTTTTAAGGACAGTCCTAGGTCAATCGTGACGGTATGTAGGGACCTATTCAGAAACGTCCATCAACCCTATTTTAGGTAACATGCCACTATAATTGGTGTGGTTTGTGTCATTTCGACATTTTTTTTAAGGAAAGAGACAAAGCGCATTTTACCCCACTTGACATTGGCAAAGTGCCTCAGCAGAAAAAGCCACAATACGAAAAATTAAAAATCGCATTTTATTCAACGGAGGTTTGTTAAATTATATTAATAAAAAAAATTTTTTTCAAGTAAAACAGGCTAATAATGGGCCTTGTAAAAGAACATGTTGAAATTGTTTCGTCCTGAATTGTGTTTTAACTTACATTCAATGAGTATTTCAGAATTCACTATGGTAAGAGGTCATTTTCACAGCAGCTGTCAGAACGCGGTAATCAAATTCATATTTTTTTTATAGTAAGACGGTGTTAAATGAACGTAAAACCTGTCTGATAAGCTTTTTTAGATTTTATTCAAAAATGTAGTATATCTAAATTGCAGATATTATTATTATTTTTTTTTTTTTTTTTTTATTATTTACAAGTCACAAAAGAATAAACAAAATAAAATAATAAAATTCACAATTTTTGGCCTGTGCGAAGCTGAAACTGTAGCCCATGGACCCTTGCGCACTATACTCGTACTATTATATTATGACGATAGTGTCCCACGGCTGGGTAAAGGCCTCTCCTCTCGTCCAATTGTCCCGGTTAAAAGCCGAAGGCCATTATTAAAAAAGTTTTTTTTCTTTTTTAGGCCATAACCTGCACCGTGGTCATCCTACGATGACACGCAGTATTACCATACAATAGCCGACACCTCCCATGTCCTTGAATGTACTATCAGATAACGCCATTGCCTGCTTATATAACGACAGCCTCGACATGCCGGCTTTGACCCCACGATACCCTAAAACGGCAGTAATTGCACTTGGTACTTCTGATAAGTCAATTGTTCTTGACGTGTAAGCATCTTATAAATCGATGAACACCGGCAGCATGCACGAAAAAGTATGACTCATTGTTCCGTTCCGCCTAAGCCGAGCGTTCGGCTTTATGACATTATCGTCCGTAAACCGACTTTATAGACAACCAATTTTTTTAATCACGATGGTAACAGTCAGCATCAGGGCGTTTTTCAAAAAAAGTGTACAAAGCTTTTTTTTTTTCAGAATTCGAAATTTTTTGGTTTTTCTTACTCAGAATCGTTGATATTATCGATCCTCATACAAGAAAAAAAGTGTCCCAGATTTTACTATGTAATTTTTTTCTTCCAGTGCGTCACGATCATATAAATAAAAAAAGACTGCATACAAAAATGTGACGATCTGGAATGGAATATTTAGGAAACTTTTTTTCTTGTATGTGGATCGATAGTATCAAAGATGCTGAGTAAGAAAAACAAAAAAAAATGAGTTTTGAAAAAAAAGTTTTTTTTGTACACTTTTTTGAAAAACGCTCATCAGAGAAATTTGAAAGGTTGGTTTTATTAAGTGAATTAGAATTTTTGCATATCATATTTTTCTTGCAAACCAGATTAATTTATAAATAAGTAAATATGCACGCAATTGACTGGCGTCAGTGAGTCATGGACTCATGGAACAAGTCACACAGGATGTTGATCTAGTTCCACAAGTCTGTTCCACTCTCCACCAAAGCATTACTTAAACAAAGTGTCTAGAAAACCAAAGACAACTGTTATTTGCAGAAATAAGACTTAGGGCTATTGCATCAAACCGTCTTAGACTTAAGCTTTGCTTAGATTGGGCCTAGGTCGATTTGTGTAGATTATTTGGAGCTGATGCCTCGAAATGTATGTGGCCTGCTACTGTGGGCCGCCCGCCGGGACGTACGCGGTTGTATGCCAGGAGCGATCCTGCGACGCCCCACTTTACAAGGCAGCGCCGGAACTCGTTGGTGGTTATAGACGGTAGTCCAGCTTCGGTTTGTCCGTCATACCCGTTCTGCCTCCCCGGACAGGACGGGATGCGTAAAGGAATTTCCCCAACGTTAAAAAAAAAAAGGTCGATTTGTGTAAGATTGTCCCCAAATATTTATTTATTATATTTAAGCGTTAAAATCGGAAAGTTTGCTAAGTTTCTATGGAATTACAGCTGCCGCCGCCATATTTAACGTTGATCGGTCGGTAGCTCTAGTATAAGTTTTATCGATACACATAAGTTTTCGAACGCGTTTGCGTTTAGTTTCAATTTGAATGGCAACGCGTAGTTCCTGATAGTTACCATCAGAGGCGCTGTTCGCGTTGCCATACAAATTGAAACAAAACGCAAACGCGTTCGAAAACGTATGTGTATCGATAACACTTATACTAGAGCGACTGTAATCGTAAGTTGGTCCGATCCGTCCTTAGCCAGAACAATTTTCGGCATATCATTTTGCACGGCGTCTTAAATTAATATCCGCAGAAAACGGATTTTTTTCCAAATTTGAGACTTGGCCAGATTGATTTTTCGGCACTGTAAACTACATGTTAAGTTGTTAACACCAAATATCCATCGCAATCGTAAGAGCTGATTCTTTTACCCATTACAAACAAATAAACAAATGTTGATCGAATAGTGACATTCAAAAAAGAGACAGGGCTATTTAATTAATCATGAACATGGTCAACCTAAATTTTTTGACACTAAATGTTTGCTAATAGGGAACATTACGCAAAACTCTTCGTAGGTGGCGACACTAGCAGCGTTGACATTGTATCTCGTTCCCACTTGCGGTATTGTCTATGCAAGCATCCTTGTCACTCATTTGACAATCAATTGTGCATGTGTGTGTGAATCCCTATATTCCTATACTGGTTTACTATTAGTGGTAGTGCTGCCTCTGGCGGCAGAACATTGCAGTAATGTTCCCTATTGACAAAACAATGCCGTGTAGGGTGGCCAAACTATATCAACTATTTATTTTAGGCTTTTTATATCAAGTGTGTGTACCCGTTTTCCTAACAGAGTAAATTAATTATACTGTTTTGAATACAATTTTTTGTAGAACCTAGTAATTGGCTCTAAGCGAAACACACCAGATGCTAAACTGTCGATAGCAATATTCCAAACCCACTCAACAGGTTGGGGTTCAATCCAGGCCTCAATTCCGAAACGCTAATTAACATTGGAATAGTAAGTACAGTCGCCATCAGATATATCGGAGCGGCCAAAGTGCTCACAAATATCTGAACACGTCTATCTATCGAGAGACGTGTCCAGATATTTGTGAGCACTTTGGCCGCTCCGATATATCTGATGGCGACTGTAGGTACTATGGTGGATCTGCGAGCTGTAAAACTCGCAAGTCAAGTCTGGTTCAAAAAACTGAACTGACAATATATAGAATCCATAACATAATTATTGAACCAGCGGCGCTACCACGAACATCGAATCTCGAACTTCGTATATCTCCGTCTTTATCGCACTTATGGTTTATGGTACTCGAGCGACCGAAACGGAGATGTACGAAGTTCGAGATTCGAAGTTCGTGGTAGCGCCGCTGCCCCTATTCTGTAACTTGTTTTAAGCTCACCTCAACGCTCACCCACAATTATACCTTGACACCGCGATGCGTAGTAATTAAGCGAAGGTAATAGAGGTCTAGTTTCGTAACGGGTGACCGGCGGGGTGAGCCGCATTAACGGGTAGCGAATAACAGCCCTGTAGAGGAGACCAGCTGGACAGACGCCGGACATACGAAAGGATTTTCGCCCAAGTTGAAACGGAGAGCTTCTTTCGCTTCGCTCCCTCGTTCAATTAACGAAAAACATGTGTAGGTCTAATCCCAGGTCTAGTTTTCCCTCAGAAAAGGTCTTCCAGGTCAGGTGGCAGTCGCTTTCGTAAAATTAGTGCCTACGCCGAATCATGGTAACAAAAGGACCCCAGGCTAATAGGCTACAACCGAGAAAACGCTAGAGCTTGATGATGATGATAAAATTGGATTAGGGATTATTACTCAAAACTCTGCGTAGGTGGCGACACTAGCAGAGTTGACATTGTATCTCGCGATATTGTCTATGCATGCCTTGTCACTCATTTGACAATAAATTGTGCATGTGTATGTGAATCCCTCTTCCTCTTCTGGTTTACGGTTTGTGTTAGTACTGCACTCTGGCGGCAGAACATTGCAGTATTCATCCCTATTAGTATTGACTGTTGCCCACATGTACATATCTGCAGCAGAACTAAGGTAACCGATATACTAGCCCTACGAATCGCTAAACTTAAGTGGCATGCCGGAAGGCGCGGCGTTGGTAGGCCCCAGGTGGACTGATGACCTGGTAAAGTTCGCGGGAGTCCGCTGAATGCGGATGGCGCAGGACCGGTCTCTTTGGAGCTCTTTGGGGGAGGCCTATGTCCAGCAGTGGACGTCTTTCGGCTGATATGATGAAGTGGCATGCGGGGCACATTGCACGTAAAACCGATGGCCGTTGGGGCGAAAGGTTCTCGAGTGGCGACCACGTCCCGGAAGGCGCAGCGTATAGATCCGACAAGGTGGAGTGGACAACTGATGACCTGGTAAAGGTATGTAATAGCGGGAGTCCGCTGGATGCGGGTGGCGCAGGACCGGTCACTTTGGAACTCTTTGGGGGGAGCCTATGTCCAGCAGTGGACGTCTTTCGGCTGATATGATGAAGTGGCATGCGGGGCACATTGCACGTAGAACCGATGGCCGTTGGGGCGAAAGGTTCTCGAGTGGCGACCACGTACCGGAAGGCGCAGCGTATAGACCTGACAAGG
This sequence comes from Epinotia brunnichana, assembly GCA_963854355.1. Classification (NCBI taxonomy): domain Eukaryota; kingdom Metazoa; phylum Arthropoda; class Insecta; order Lepidoptera; family Tortricidae; genus Epinotia; species Epinotia brunnichana. The sequence goes on along the minus strand of OY977962.1, from coordinate 3,383,136 downwards.
CGGAGTGGACAACTGATGACCTGGTAAAGGTAGGTAATAGCGGGAGTCCGCTGGATGCGGGCGCACAGGACTGGTCATTGTGGCACTCTTTGGGAGGCCTATGTGTAGCAATGGACGTCTTTCGGCGCCAATACGATTCAAATACAATTTGAATAAATAAGCGTGTCAGAATTGAGCCCTTGCCCTCATTTTGTAGGAAACCGACCAAGTTATGGTTTCTTAAGAAATGTAGATCACTATCACAGGAAAACTTGGCGATGTCGGTCTGATAATGATTAAACTATCAGAGAGGAAAAACGTTACAAATCACATCATTATTTTATACTACTACTGGCTGCGCGGCTTCGCCCATGTTATCCTGTATTGTTACGTCTGAGTATGTCTAAATGTCTAGTATATGGCACGGGCACTCTATGTCAAAGTGACATGGCTTAAATTTTAATGAAGAAAAATCCTGTCAGTTCGAATTTAACCCATATTGCTTTGACATAAAGTGCCCGTGCCATATACTAGTACAGCGTCGAGCACTCGTTCGTTTACCTTACCTATACTGTACCTTATGTATTTGTATTAGATTGACATTTTATCAATTATTTGAATTATACAAAGACACAGTTGAAATGATATAAATTATTTATTAGGTAACTATTGATTTTCCATTAATTAAAATCGTATCTACTAAACTATATTATAACCATGGTCCATGTGGACGAAGAGCGAAGCCTCCCAACACAAGTATTGCCATACTTACCGGGAGACTCCAGCCACGAATGTACTTTTATCTACTTTAGTATACAATAAATATTTTTGATTTTGTTTTTTTTTTTTATTGATTTTCCATTATTTTCGTTTTTATATTATTATTCAATATTGTTATTTTCTGCTTCTGCATTCGTTTTTATTTATTATGGAATTGTAACTTGTATTATTTTCACATTATTACCTATATTTCAAATGCAATGTATATTGTTGACTGAATAAATAACTATTGCAAAGAACGCAGGCAAACCCACGGGATACAATATAGCCTATGCCAGAAAGCCTATGCAATATAGCCTATGCCTCGTAAAATTGATAACGTTGTGTTACTAAATGGATAGTAAACCATCAAATAACTAACAAATTGTAATAAAGTACCTATAAATTATGAAATATAATAAAAACCATAAAAATATATGGACCATGAAAGTTAATTTTTTTTTTTTTTTTTTAATCAAATAATTGGTTTCAGAGATTACTCCCTACATACAAACAACAACTACAATCTGAATCTTCAGTATATACTTTTTTAGTGTTGACTACGATACAACTTTGTCAAAATACCAATCTCACAAACCACCACAAAATTCCTCATACTTTCGTATCAACTCTTATAGTGACAGGGTTCTTATCAATGCATGTCGTAATTAAATAAGTAATTAATTAAACTTCCTAGTAAGAATACTTTTAATTGCCCATAATAAGGGGTTAAAGTTTTCAAACAAGCCGATGTCAATTAATATGAGGTTTAAGTTTTAATTAGTCAAGTAGTTTTGTATTCATATGGACCCCCCCCCCCCCTCCTTTCGTCACAGATTTTTGCTACTTTGCTCTTTTGTATGGGTGAGTGCACACCCCAGGAACATCTGTTCCAACTGTTCCAAGCGGTTTGCTTTGTCTCAAAAATGTTAGGCGCCTTAGAAAACGGGATCTAAGATCTCATACGTTGTATAGATATTTTTGAACTCATTGGTATATTATTTATTTATTAATTTAAGTCAGGCAACAAATGCCCTACATTCCAATATAAATTTATTTTAAAACATAATAAAAACACTATAACTGCGATAATATGTGTTACGCAACTTCGTGCCGACCGACCGCGTTGGAACTATGTATGTAAATAAATATTAAAATATATAAATAGCTATATATATGTGTTACCACCTGCTTCCTCGTTCGCTATTATTTAAAAAAGGCTAAAGCGCCGCGTATTTTCTAATAAGTTAAGTTCTTCTTTATAGTCAGAAGGTTTTACTACTATAAACTGGATCGAGGACCATCAAATACACAAGTGTTATGGTAATTAAGTTGTTAGCGCTTGGTTGACGTTTCTCGTGGCCAAAAGGCTGGCTTTTACCTCGCCCAGAGGATCAGCATTGCCAGCATACAACGTGGCAATGCTGCCAGGCTTCTGGGCACACTACCGCCTGGCAGCGATCAGGGGCAATTTTTGTACTTTTAGTTTTAGGTTTATTTGGTTTTTCTTTTCTTAGCTTAGTATGTTCTTTTTTGTCACAATTTAATAAGAGTTTAAATTACTATATTTAGTTAGCTTCTAATACTTTATTTATAGGTGGCATGGTACAGAAATGCCAGTCACAATAATACAATAATAGGGACAGTTTGATTAAGTCGGTTCCTAGGGTTTAGTAAGTTGGTTTAGGCTGCTGAAAACTAGCTCCGAAGCAGTAGCAAAGACCACCAGAAAACGATGAGCAGTTTTGGCTAATTTGGACCTAGTGATAGGTTTGAGCCCAAGTGAACGACTGAGAACTTTAGTTGGAATCATACTTCTCTTATTCTCAACAAAGAATCAACGGTAAAATAAAATCACTTTTTTCGCCGACATTACACGCATTTCTTGTTGACACTAACTACCACATGTATTAGATCCACTATATTATAAAATTTGCTACCTGTTTTCTTGCATAATCATCAACATACGCTTTATACTCCACATTTATAACGGCCTCCGTAGCCCAGTGGGTAGTGACTCTGCCTACGAAGCTGGAGGTCCCGGGTTCGAAACCCGGTCAGGGCATTTATTTGTGTATTTATCACGAATATTTGTTCCTGAGTTATGGATGTTATATATGTATATAAGTATCTATATGTATTTATCTATTATATATATCATCGCCTAGTACCCACAACACAAGCCTTATTGAGCTTACCGTGGGTCTAGGTTGATTTGTGTAACATTGTCCCGTAATATTTATTTATTTATTTATTATTTATTTATACTAGCCGTACATATAGCGCCAGGTGGATGAGAAATAGGACAAAAACATTTATTATTTCGTTATTTATAGATATGAAAAATAACAAAAAAAATAACATTACAAGAGATATCCTGAAGCCCGGTTCACATTCTTCTGTGGTGTTTTGATGCATCAGAACGGGTACAGTAAACCCGGGGTACTTTGGCCCTTGAGGGTTACTTTGGCTTTCGCGAATGACTTGGTCCTCCGCTTTTTTATGAGTTTAAGAATGGTCTGATCACCTTATTTTTAAGTTTCAGCTAATTGCTCACGTTGGTACTTTTATTATTTGACATTGCTATGTGTGGTTTTTATGCGGGCCAAAGTAACCCTCCATTGGGTTAATAAATAAAATAAATAAAATAAAATATCTTTATTTTAGATCTTTAGTCGATCCATACGATGTTAGTAACAGTGGAGACTTATGAACTACGTTAGTGACAATAATGACAATAAATTAATGATACTTAAATGACACGGGTTTATATGCATGAATTATACATATAAACCTTCCTCTTGAATCACTCTATCCATTAAAACCCGCATCAAAATTATTAATGTACCCCGAGGTTACGGTACCGGTTTCATACATTTAATATGGTTGCGTTCACATTTCTGTGATGCCCACGGCATCAGAGAAATGTGAACGCAACCATATTAATGTATGAAACTGTTACCTATTCTGATTCGTCACATCACAACACAACACGACAGACAGATGTGAACCGGGCTTTAGTCATTTTTTTTTAAATCATGGGCACATTCTTCTTAGTCGCTTCACTCTTGGCAGAGTTGTCGTGATCGTCATGTCAGTTTAGTGGCAAGCTTGACAATCCGTCACCATTCGTCTCTCAAGACCGCCTTCCTTGTGCTTATATGTAGTGTAAATGGGAACATTAGACACATACCGTCAAACATGCCTACTTTGCCACCAGGGGGAACTTTGCCCAAGAGGAAAAATTTAAAATTTGCTTCTTGGGCAAAGTTCCCCCTGGTGGCAAAGTAGGCATGTTTGACGGTATTTAAAATAGTACAAAACATTACACACATATTATAAAACATTTACCCATAAAAAAGCGAATTAACTGGAGTTGCAAGCGTCCACAGGCTGCGGGGGGGCCGTACGCTAGTTTCCATTGACACAGTTGTGATTGAAAAAAACTGTAGGTGTCTTTTTCCAGTATACCTAATGGTTTTTATTACATAATAACATTAACTTGTATTGGTTTTCTAACCTTCTTAAATGAATTAATTAATAAGGTAAATTATTAGTACATTATTCATTCCACATTCAATGTTATAAACAAACCAAACAAAAACTCTCAATCGGTTATTTTATCTAAAACATCACCACAACACGTCCTAAATCAAATGAAAAATAAAACACATCATCGGCAACCCTAACGGTAATTATTCACGCACACACCCCGTTTACCCTATCCGTACAAGCTTCATTAGTGTGCGATTTGACATTTCAGCGCGCGATTGGCGCAAAAACGACGTCACGTGTCAGGGGTGGCCAACTAGTTTTTTTAGTTTAAAGTTCAATCGATTGAGTGTTTACTAGAATTAGAACAATGTCTGTTTGATTAGCTTTAATTGTTAACAATTGAACAGTATTTTTTAATCAACGGTCAACTGTGGCTAGGACTGAAATTGCTATAGTCGTAATGGAAACCTATAAATTGTACCATAAATGTCAATATACGTTCCCTTTTAATCAGCCAGGATTTATACTTCATTCGAAATGACATAAAAACGGGTCTAATTTAATAACTTGTATATCTAGTTTATTTATCGGTGCGTAAAAGGAATATCTCATAATATTCCTTTATGGTACTATGGAACAAGTAACCTTAATGCAATTTGCGAATACTGATATGACTAAAAGAGACGTGAGTATGCTTAGATAGTGGAAAACAGTTACCTATGTGAAAAGAAATACTTGTAATGTTATTTCTACGTGAAATCTTTTAATCACAAGGGAGTTATAATGATTTATAAGTAGGGTATTGCAATTGTGTGCCGATGGCCGTTGGGGCGGAAAGGTTCTCGAGTAGCGACCACGTACCGGCAGGAGTGGCGTGGGTAGACCCCCACAAGGTGGACTGATGGTAAAGGTTGTGGGAGAACCAAGAATAGTGGCGCACTCTTGAGTCAAAGGCTCATTTTCGGTTTCGTACACTGAATTTTCAATAGTTGCAAATATTTTTGGGAGTCAATAAAAAAAAACCCGGATCCGTCAAAACAAGTGAAGAGTCATTGTCATTATTTCAGAGGTAGGTCACCCACTGAGGTCGGACTAAGGTCACTCTTAAGTATAGTGATGTGCACTATATTTACCTATGTGATTATTGTAACAAGACACGCCATGTTTATAATAATTGTCTATTTATTTATGTAGAAATATTGTAAGGAGCATTATTTTTGTATTGCAAAAACACAGTTTTATTATAATATGTGTGAGAAAGAGATCTCGTAAAGTTGTGTAACTTACATACATAAGGTTATTAAATTGCTTATTATTTCGATGAAATTTTGGTATACAAATAGGTAGATTGAGTCCCGGGGAAGGACATAGGATAGTTTTTATCCCGGAAATCATCCCCTAAGGGGATGAAAATTTGTATGGAGATAGGACATAAACGAGTTCCACGCGGACGGGGTCGCGGGCAGAAGCTAGTAATATTAGGTATACAGAGGAAAAATCTATGAGATTATAGTTTTGTAAGTTTGTATGTAATGGTTAGGTAATCTCCGGAACCGCTAGTCCGATTTCAAATATTATTTCACCTGCGTGTAGAATGGACTTTTTGGATGGTTATAGACTATATTTTATGCCACGGGATTGCCAGCGTTCTTTGCAATACGCGGGCGAAGCCGCGCGGGCAGCTAGTACTTTATAATATTAGTACAGAATAAATCTTCAGTTCTATATAGATAGATGCGTCAATAGACGCTAACCGACAGCGCGCCTAACCGCCACTCGAAAAAACCTGACCCCTACAAAGGCCAGAAGCTAACGGAAGCTCATTTTTTAAAGCATATCCAAAGACAATTGTTCTAAAACCACAGAGTCATCACATTTGACGAGCGGCCATTGGTTCACAGGCAGCGTTTGACAGCCAATGAGAGATGTGATTTCAAAATTCGAAAGTCATGTTCTTTATTTGAAAGAGTGACGCGGCGGTTTTAGGGATGGCATCATTGGATGTCGTGTATATGATTTTTTATCTGTAGGTAGCGGTGTTAGGTTACTGTTCTGTGATCTATTGGTGACTTTTAAAATTGGTTAAAAATGAGCTCGGGGCGCGGCGCGCGAGTGCCCCGTTTGGGTTCTTCCGTGTTTGCATGCTTCATTTGACCTTTTTCATTAGACCTTATGCATTTTATCTTAAAATAAGTAGATACCTAATAAACTTTGTAGGATTATTGCAAAACAAACCTAGCCTAAGCTAATGACTTCTATTTGATGATAATCAAAGAAAACCCGAAAAGTTCACTGTTTCGAAGAAGAATGCATTAGGTCTAGTGAAAAATTAGGTCTAATGAACGATTAGGGCTAAATTTAGTAGGTCAGGTGACAGGACCCCCATGGCCTTTTGACTTTTATTTTTCCAAATCAGACTAAGTAGTACCTACCAGTGGCGGCGCGTGAAATTTTTCGAGGGGCAACCCGGAACAAAAAAGTAATGAAACTAACTAGTGAGGCTTGCCTACTTTTTTGCAGTTAGGTAGTCCTTGTTATATTGATATAAAACTATGATTTTATTTTACATCACTTTATAAATATTCATACGACTGCAATGCGTATGGACATAAGGGAATTTTACGGAAAATACACGTTAAAAAAAAATTGTTTGCCAATTTTAAAACGAATAACATTAAATGAAGTGGATGCTTGAAACTTTGAGTATTCAACAGTTTTCTTTTATTCTTCCGAAATTATCAAGTTTATTTTAAAAGAATTGTCAACGTACATACATATGCGACACCTTAGGCTTCTATTTCACCATATTGAAAATTGTCAGCTAACAATGACAATTCACTGTACAATAATGGGTCACTATGGTACAATAGTTAACCTACACGCTGACTATCTTCTCGACCCAGAAATGTATATATTTACTCATATTATTGTCTTACTTTGTAGACCAGCGGATGGCTGTAAATCGAATGTGTCCTTAGTGGCTACCTACTAACAATATTAGGATGAAAAATCAAAAAAATAACCGAAATAAAGCTATTGTATTATAAAGCTATTACGAGTAGCAACATGCTAAGCTTGGTCCATTTCGTGATAAATCCTAACATAATGTGGTTTTTTTCCTTTTATTTTATTATCTGTGTTTTGTCACGAAAAAATGTTTGAGTTTGAGTTTTAGTTGGTGGAATAGGGGTGGTGTTGAAAGTTTGGATGTTTCAGCGGGCTGACCATACAAAAAGAACAGCTGCTATATTTAAATAGCTGTTCTTGTGTGTTGTAGTAAATGTTTTTTTTTAATAGATGACCAATACCCTGAGGTATGCCACGTCCTATACTATCAAGCTAGTCAAACACTTCTCTGCCATAATTGCCACCCTGGTGCAAGATAAAAGTCTTTAATATTTTTATTGTAAGTATATAAACAGCAAAATATTCAGTCACGTTTTACAAACAATCAATCTTTTTTTTTAAATAAAGAATGATTTATTCATGAGCTCCCGTGTGGCAATGATTAATCTACCGATGACAAATGCTGTAGAAATCCTTCATTACATTACGTCAGTCATTACTGATTGGCTACGGGTTAAACTAACTGAGAATTACATATTATGTTACTAGACCGTGTCAAAGTAAACTGGAGATCTGAAGTCAAGTTGTATTAATATTGTTTATTTGATTATAATATATTTGTCAATTACCTACACCCATAACATCACAAAGCTTAGACTAAGAAAAGCTTTAAAAATCCTACTAACTTTGACTGCGAGGATAGGATTTACAATTAATTGTCTCTGTGCAATTTTTTTAATGACTCGTACGCAAACTAAATTTTTCTATGAATATACTACAATCAATATTAGGAACCCATACCTATACCTAACGTAGTTTTAATTTAATTTAGCTTATGTTAATTATCATGTATTTACTATAGTAACAGTTCAATTTGATATCCGAAAGTCATTATGGCATAGTTTTATAACCGCGATGTCAATACAATTTCGTATTCATGTCTTGATGCGGGTGGCGCAGGACCGGCCATTGTGGCACTCTTTGGGGGAGGCCTATGTCCAGCAGTGGACGTATTTTGGCTGAAATGATGATGATGATGATGATTCATGTCTTAATATAAACACTATTTTGGATTTTGCACAACCCTAGACAAAAAGTGGCGGTTAGGTACATCTACATTAGGGTGGAGCGATTTTTTAAAATTTTGGGATTTTGTTACGGAACTGTAATGAAAAGTTGCGTGATTTTATGTACGTTTAATGAAAAATAATAAAAAAAATCTTGGCATATACTTTTAGCCCTCTACCCAGCAGTTAAATATTTAAAAACCTGATAGTTTAGAAAAATATATGTTTTTTTTTAATTTAATTTTAACTGTTTTATTTGTTAAATAACACCTTTTGGTACCTAGGTTGCTTGATTTCGGTTTTGATTTATTATTTTAAACAGCAAATTGGGTACATTTAACAGGTTAAAGCCAGTTTTTTAGAGATACCACATTTACGTGATCTAAATGGGCCATTAAAAATTGTTCTGATAATAAATCAAAACCAAAATCAAGCAACCTAGGTACCAAAAGGTGTTATTTAATAAATAAAATAGTTGAAATTAAATTTTAAAAAAAATATATTTTTCTAAACTATCAGGTTTTTAAACATTTAACTGCCGGGTAGAGGGCTAAAAGTATATGCCAAGATTTTTTTATTATTTTTCCTTAAACGTACATAAAATCACGCAACTTTTCATTACAGTTCCGTAACAAAATACCAAAATTTAAAAAATTCGCTCCACCCTAATCTACATCCATAATCCCAAAACTTCGTTGCCCCCGTTTAATAACTGGCATCATATTCCAAATTTAAAACTCGCGCGTTCATAATCGAGTTCTACATTCGAAATTTAAAATTCGAATCGTATAAACTGACTCGAACGGCTACTGGCCAGTAAAAAGTATCGATTATAAACACAATACTTGTACCGACGTCGAGTACTTTTGTTATTCGTCACACTTCGTATTAAGCCTTCGTGTATGTCCGTTCCAAAAGGTTTTAAGTTCTATAGAGTTGAAGGTTTTTACTGCATTTTTGACATTGACACGTGTAGTCATCCATCATAATTTCCCGACGGCAGAAATGAGTTGTTTTTTGTAACACTTCAGCATTCGATTGTGGCTTTTTGATTTTTAGTTGTGTTCCCTTATGGGAGTCTACGGTGAAGAAACTGATGAAGATGATTTGTCATCCGTTCTGGGAAACTATGTTTCCATCTTATAAGAACCCGCCGAATTTCACGTTTCATTAAAAAATCTACAAGTTTTAAGTTTTTCTTTGTTTAGGTTAGGCATTTGACATGTGTTGACCCAACTACGGCAGAGTCATTGTCATTTTGACAAAACTCTTTAAATAAAGATATAAAAAAAAACTACGGCAGAGCGGAAAGGAAGGGATATGTTTTTAGCAGTCTATGTTTGTATTGGTGTATGTTCCACTGTAACGTTTAAAATACTGAACTGATTTTGATAAATGGGGTGTCAATCGATTCAAAATTATGGTCCGGGTGATAAAGGCCACCTTTTGTATGAAAATAAAAACAAGGTGGGGTGACATACAAATAAGTGACTGACTTTGAAAAAAATCTTTTGCTATCATAGCGTGTTGGGTATCAATTGAAAGAGACGAAAAGTTCGAGTTCAAATATATAAAAAAAAATATTCACAGTTTAGTCGTCCGACAGGATATAGTTCGTTAAAGTTTGTATGCATGTTTATTTCTCTTGATTATTGATTTTTAAAACTAATGACGATATTTTCTTAGGAATATTAGAATAAGCTGTTGCAAAATGACCATAGCTATAACTATAATAATATAAATGCGAAAGTAGCTCTGTCTGTCTGTTACCTTTGAACCGATATAAATGAAATTTGGTATGTAGATAGTTTTAATCCTAGAGAAGGACATAAGGTAACTTTTATCCCGGAAGTCATCCCATAAGGGGGGGGAAGGTTTGTATAGAGCTACGATATAAACGAGTTCCACGCGGGCAAAGTCGCGGGCAGAAGCTAGTCCTTATATAAAAACCTAAAAAACCGGCCGAGAGCGAGTCGGACTCGCGCACGAAGGGTTCCGTACCATTATCTATAAAAAACGGCAAAAAAGTCACGTTTCACTTAAATATTTTTTTTAGTACCTGCCTATTTGTTGTTACCTATAGCGGCAACAGAAATACATCATGTGTGAAAATTTCAACTGTCTAACTATCACACAGTACATGAGATACAGCCTGGTGACAGACAGACAGACAGACGGACAGACAGTAATAGGGTCCTGTTTTACCCTTTGGTTACGGAACCCTAAAAAACTACCTACATGTATTTTTGTTACGTAGCTTTGTAGGTTATGGCGTTGAATTGTGACATTATTGAATATTAGGTACAACGAAAACATTACAAAACTCGTACGCGTATTCTAAAATTAAAAAACCTACCATCCCAAAATCCCGTTTAAGTAAAAAATTCGTAAACAACACCGTTAGTAGACAAAACCAGCTTTTTTACCATAGTCAGGTTTATTAAGTTTCTATAATTATGAGAGGCGTATCCGATGGTTTTAGGAATTCGTGGGTGTATTCGACACGGTCATCATCGATACTAATTTCTAATCGATTCTGTCGTCAGTGTTGCCAGGACGTTGACATTTGATTTGAGACAACTTATGAACTTTTTTATGTATTTGTATGTGAAAAAAATACGCTGGGTTCTGTACTGTTTGGTAATACAATTGAGGTGTGCAAGTATGGGTATTGCACTTATATTGTCTTAGAGTATAGATATCTACACTCTAAGTATGTTGTCAATAAAATTGACAGGGGTAAAACTCCAGTCAATAATCCACGAGAAGAAGATTTAAAAAAATAAAGGAATGTTTCCTATCAGTAGAATGAGCTAACTAAAGGATTTAAGGTAGTTCCCCTCCAGGGCCCTTAAGGCGCTATAGGTTCAGCGAAGAGAAGCGAACATAGTTTTTGAAACAATATAATGCGTCTGTTTATAATAAAATGGTTTCAAAAAAATACGAATAGTAATCTTGAGGCTTTTTTGCAGGGAAATCAGTGATTCGAAACACGATTAAGCAATTTTCGCTCTATAGAAAAAAAATCACCAACATAGGTCTAAAACATATTAAAATTCACTTAAAACATTCGTAGCAAATTATGCACAATAGCTAAACATATTAACATTGGTTCTAAAAATCGGCAATATCATGTTTGAGGGAACTTAGTGATTACCTTCTTTTTTTTATTTAAACGCACAAAAAATTAAAATTAAAAAACATGATATCCACGCTTCCAAACACGCACTTCCATCTCGCTCACGCTTATGCTCAGCGAGAGGGAGAGAAGACCATGATACTATAGCGCCTTAAATCTATTTATAATTACGTCTGTATTTTCAAAAGGGATAAGCAGAGAGCATGAGCCAACATGGACAAAATGGGATTCGCATTTTTGAAAGAAAGAAAGAAAATGTTCAATGTCACACAAACAGATACATAAGCAAAATACATATTGAAATAGAACATTTACATGATTATTTGTGTGACAAAAGGAACGAACTCAGCATGTGATGTGATGTGACAGTCATCATCCCTCAAAGGGGTGAAATGAGGGGAGAAAGTGTACCTATATCACCGTTCAAAGGAAGTGGGTGACAACCGACTTGCAAGAGCTTGATTACATTGTCAGTATTGTCACATAAATAAAGATGAAGTTAATATAATGGTCGTAAAATATCAATTACCACACGGAACTGTAACGAGCGTGTATTTTACAAACTATTCAATCAAACATTTGAATTAATCAAATTGCTTTATAACAGGAACCCCGTGTTGCCAGGCGCAAAAAAATACATCCGAATCGATTGTTACTATCGATACAATACATCGTAAACAGCACCTAAGACAAATGCTACGATTTATTGTCTGTGGCAAAAAAAAAGTTTGCCGTAGATGTAACGCTAATGCCTTTGAATTAGAGTTTATTATTGGTTGACCTAATTGTTGAGTGAATTGTAATTGAGATTAGATTGTCTGTTTTTGTTAGAGCGGGACAGGAATATTTTTTTGTTTTAATGTGGAATCGAATCTAGTATTGTTGGATAGGGGTGGGATTTATATCGATGGTTATTATGTTAGATAATTATTAGTTCTGGTAGTGGCTTTCGGGCTGTCAAAGCCCTTATATCACTGCGACCATCGCTGATCTATTGTGATAATAATTATTAGTTAAGATAATTGTTATAGTTTTCTGTAGACATCATGTGGAATTGGTTGACAGGTAGTATGTAAGTAGGTACACTAAACAAAACAAGTTATCTTTTGTAATTTGTTTTATTAAGACAAACTTCACTATTATAATTATGGCGAAACTAGCTTAACGTATTCGTACTTAACATAATTGAAGGAAAGATAGAGGGAAGGCGAGGAATAGGAAGACCTAGAATAGACTACATGGAGCAACTCAAAAAGAGAGTTGATGTTGGGTCATATCGTGAGGTCAAAGAGATTGCGTGGGATCGGAGTAGATGGAGGGCCTACTTTGAGCTACACCGACAAGAGCCTAGCTCTTAAGTAAGAGAAGAAGAAGAAGAAGCTTAACGATGGAATTTTAAAGAAATATAGAGAAGATTAAATCAAACTACATATACTGAAAGAAACGAATAAAATTAATTTCTACTTTTTTATGGTCTTCCCTTAAATATCCCGAGTCAACTTTATTTTATCATTTATCAACTTTAGATTATCGGAATAAAAAGTATCCTATATTTTAATGCAACCTTTATAACTAAATCCGTTCACCCGTTTTATAAATGCGTGATTGAGAAACAAACATCTAAAATTCCACATGTCCCTATAATATTAGTAAATAAGTGTGATTACCGATTCACTAATATCGATAAACCCCATCCCTAGTACCGGTTCATCAAAGTGCGGTACACACAACAATCGAGAAATATTAAATTATAATAAAATTAACCTGCTCTTACTTTTTCTTGCCGTTACGGCACAGAGCTTTAAACGGATAGAGGCGCAAGAACTAATTTATACAACATCAATTTTAAATTGACCATTCATCAACCCTAACACAAGGGTATAGAGTCTACATTTGGATACTCCAACGTATTCGTATTTGTGGATTTTAATTGACCATCCGTCAACCCTAATGCGAGGGGATAGAGTCTACTTTTGGATAGGTACGTGTTTGTTTTTGTGGATTAGTTTTTATTTCAGTTGCAATACGAAATATAATATTATGACGATAATTATTATTGAAGTTGGATGTTTTTTTTTTCCAATGCACGAGGGAGTTATTTAGTATTTACAATTTAATTATGATAAGTAGGTTTTATTGCGAATAGTATAACAGCAGAATTATTACAAAATGATAAAAATAATGAAATACTCCGTTTTTGTATTAAATTGCGCTAATTGTGGAGCGATCAATAACATTTGAAATGCAAGAATATTTGAAATGTATTAATAAATTAATGTATTGAATAGTTAGTAGTAGTGGTATATTTTAATTTAGTTTTCTCATGAGTCCTATGCCTAACCAACCTAAAGCTGTGCATAAAATTTCCAACAATTTATCTTTGCGATCTTTTGTTTGACCGATATGAGGCAGTTATCTGCTATAGGTGGATATGTATTGATGTCCTGTTCTAACAATAACATTACTATCGTATGAAGCGATAAATGTGTACTTTTATATATTCCATGTCTTATTCTAAGTAAAGAATGCATGTTGCAAGTTGCATGTTATTTTTTATTTTTTTATACTACGACGGTGGCAAACAAGCTTACGGCCTGCCTGATTTTAAGCTGGTACCGTCGCTTGTGAAGAATCACAAGCGCGTTGCCGACCCTTTATTCACTTGAGGATTTGCTGTGTTGGCAGATAGAGAAATGCAGGTCCCTCACTCCCAACACAGCGCACCCTAGGGAGCTCTTGCGACCTTACTCACCACCAGGAACACAACACCATATACTTCATAGCATGCAATAATATAGCAACACTACAAAGCAGTGGTGCTATTATGGCTGCGGTCTTCTGTAAGGTGAAGGTACTTCCCCAGTTGGGCTGCTCCACAAACGAGCGAGATGACATTCCGCTGTGCCCTGCCTCTCTCATTTGTAATTAATATCAACTGACTACACAAACGCAAACTTAAATAGACTAAACGACCTTTGCAGCCATATTATAAAGCTATGCGTCAATATAGAAAATATATCATACCGTCAATAAATAAATGTCACCTCTACCCTTCCCAACTCTACCTCTATCATTCGATAATCATTATTCATTTTCAACGGAGTCACATGACGAATCAATCGCTGCGAGTCGAATCGACTCGAATGTGGCTGGCCGGTTAGAAAACAACACAAGCACTTCTTCACAATAAGTCGTATTTACGTAGGATCAGTGGGCCGCGTACGACCTTTTGAAAGTAACTGATTCAAAATTGAAATTAAGAAAAAATATTATAGGGTTATCCTAGTTGAGGCACAATGATGTTTGAAATTAAAAAAGTTGCGTTGAACGCTCAATCTGATTGAAGTTTTACTTGAATCAAAATAAATCTGAAAATATTTTGAGGCCATCTGAGGCAGTTTTTTTATCGAAATTACCATAGAATATCATTACCATCATTTTGTCGCTGAAATCTGATGGAAAAGCAGCTTTACTCTTTTTAGTGTTCCGTAACAAAGTTGGTCCAACGGAACACTCATGGGATCACTAGGAGGCTGTCCGTCTGTTACAGCCAGTTTTTTTATATGACGATGGTGGCTAACTAGCGTACCTACACCCTGTCTGGTGGTAAAAATATACCGTAGCCTTTGTCTTGTTTCTTACAAATTAAAATGTGATGTGACGTCAAAAAACTTGGGAAGAAATTAAAAAAAAAATATGTATTACCTACTTTAAGCTAAGCCTAAATCATACGCGTATTTCTCTATCTTGTTCCTGACATAAATATAACAAAAATAACACACTACCGATAGCCGCTTCCTGTCACCGCTAAAAAAACCAAAGACAATTTAAATGACTATTTTAAAACATATCTGTGACAGAATTTAAAAAACGAACGTCTTTAATTGCACGTTTGCTATCGCTTCAGATAACTATATTTAAAGGAATTTAAACCTTAACAGCTCAGACTTAAGGTGATTTTAATATATACAGGTGATTTGTGAAATAAAAATTGGAGCAACCGTCCTCACTCGCTTTTTAATTATAGCTTTGCGACATAATTACTGAGTGAATAAAATAATAAAAGTTGTCTATGACTTTTTTTTAAGGGAGGAATAGAAAATATTAATGCTTGGTAATAATAGAAAGTAGCATGTGGTGTTATTAGCTTTTAATTTGTTTATGATGGGTTTATTAAAAAAGTTTGATGTGAAGAAAGTTTTTGCGAGCTTTTGAATTTAAGACTCGATACGTGTTAGAATTAGGCTGTAAAATAACATAGGCGTTAATCAAATTATCAACTTTTTCCCATTTTACTTTTGTAGAAAAGAGACACAACTCAAAATCTAATAGAACTATGGGTGATTTGGTTGTGTTTTCAAAAACATAATTTATAAAATTAAAAGCATTACACTATCGTCATAATTTTCTGCCCTTTCTGAATTTAGTTTTTAGTTTTAATTTACATTTTTTTTTCCGTCACTTGGTGTAATTTTTGTTTTAGGTCACATTAGATTAGACCCACGTGATGTTATTTTGTTTAAGGTCACTTTAGTCCTACTAAGTGTCATTTTGTTTGAAGTCGCTTTAGTTCAGGTTGGCTAGTAGGTAGTTTAGTTAAGTGAAGCGTATTTAAATATTAAATTTGTAGTTACTTCCGTCCTGCTCAAAACGTACGTTCGTTACGTTTCGGTAATAATTCTGCTTACTTGCGTCTTTTTTTTTTGACTGTGTGAAAATGCATTACGCATACACCCTGCCTAGGGGAAGGCCTTACAAGTGTTATGTGGGACTCTCTCCTCCCGAAACCCCCTCTGCTGGGCAGAGGGAGGGGAGGAGTCTACCCACTAAAAACACACCGGCCTCACCCGCACTGCCGTTACCGGGGAACGTCATGGGATCGCAAGCATTCTACCACGTCGTACGTCCGACTTGCGTCTGTGTTAAGCCTAAGCTAGCAGCTAACTCCGCCCGCTCGGGCAGCCCGAGATACTGCGTCCGCTGGAACCGCCGGTTCAACTGCTGTAGTTGACTGCTGTATGCGGTCACTCTTAAGAGAGTCCGACTTATTTCATAAATATACTAGGTCCACTCTATTAAAATATTCAATATTCATTTTAGAACAATAATTTTGATGTAAGTTGCTTTTGCCTTACTTGATGTAATTTTGTCTCCCGTCACTTAGTGTAATTTTTGTTTTACCAATTGTAATTTTGTGTAAAGTCGCTTTAGTTAAGGTTGGTAATTAGAAATTCAGTGTTTCGTGTTATTTTATAGTCAATTAGGTTACCTGCGTCTGAGTTAAGCGTAAGCTAGCAGCTAACTCCGCCCGCTCGGGCAGCGCGAGATACTGCGTCCGCTGGAACCGCCGGTTCAACTGCTGTAGTTGACTGCTGTATGCGGTCACTCTTAAGAGAATCCGACTTATTTCATAAAGATACTAGGTCCACTCTATTAAAATATTCAATATTCATTTTAGAACAATAATTTTGATGTAAGTTGCTTTTGCCTTACTTGATGTAATTTTGTCTCACGTCACTTAGTGTAATTTTTGTTTTACCTATTGTAATTTTGTTTAAAGTCGCTTTAGTTAAGGTTGGTAATTAGTAATTTAGTGTTTCGTGTTATTTTATAGTCAATTAGGTTACCTGCGTCTGAGTTAAGCGTAAGCTAGCAGCTAACTCCGCCCGCTCGGGCAGCGCGAGATACTGCGTCC
The DNA here is from genome assembly GCA_963854355.1 of Epinotia brunnichana. Classification (NCBI taxonomy): domain Eukaryota; kingdom Metazoa; phylum Arthropoda; class Insecta; order Lepidoptera; family Tortricidae; genus Epinotia; species Epinotia brunnichana. The sequence goes on along the minus strand of OY977962.1, from coordinate 3,365,936 downwards.
GCTGGAACCGCCGGTTCAACTGCTGTAGTTGAGTGCTGTATGCGGTCACTCTTAAGAGAGTCCGACTTATTTCATAAAGAGACTAGGTCCACTCTATTAAAATGTTCAATATTCAATTTAGAAGGATGATTTTGATTTAAGTTGCTTTTGCCTTACTTGATGTAATTTTGTCTCCCGTCACTTAATGTAATTTTTGTTTTACCTATTGTCATTTTGTTTAAAGTCGCTTTAGTTAAGGTTGGTAAGTAGTGCTTTAGTGTTTCGTGTTTTTTTTATAGTCAATTGGGTTACCTGCGTCTGGGTTAAGCCTAAGCTAGCAGCTAATTCCGCCCGCTCGGGCAGCGCGAGATACTGCGTCCGCTGGAACCGCCGATTCAACTGCTGGAGCTGGAGACTGCTGTATATCGTGCGAGGTTTCCGCATTTTCTTGCCTTTGCCGTTCACACGGAGGCCGGGGTCGTCGCTGAGACCGCATTTTTCTGGAACAAAGGTGCATTTTGAGTTAGGCCGTTTTTCTTAGTTTATGCATTGAGTTATAAAATGAGTAGACACCCCTAGCATACGTTGGCACTTCGTTAACTAAACTTATAGGGTTACCTTTGCTTATAGACGGAGAGCTAGCTACGGAAATAGGTTTGCAATTTATAGAGCAACGAAATCCCTCTAGTTAGTGCCATAGTCAGAGGCTGGGGGGCGGTCGCTAAATAGTCCCGAATTCAATAGTATCTTCGATCATAGTTTTGAATTCAAGAAAAATGTTCTAGGCAGCCAGTCTGTACGTAGTAATCAAGTAATAGTAAGTCAATGGTACAAATTATTTTTCAAAACGAATTTTATTTTAGTAGATATTGGATGGAAGAAGTAGGAAGTGGCATATTTTTGTAGGCGGAATAGAAATCCAAAGTACTTATAAAATACTGTATTAAGTCATCATTGCATTTTAGCACCTATTTTTGACGAGTATTTCTTAAAGCTAACGAGTATTACTTTTCTATTTTTAAACGTAAGTTCATAGTTCATTCTTTGTTTAAAAGTTGTGCATTGTAAATAAATCTTTATTATTTTTATTTGCTTTTTATTAGGTACTACACGTGCGCTTAAATACAAAGGCTTATTAATTAACAAAATCACTATGATAAAATTAATGAACAACAATCAAATGAACGTTGCCTTCCCATTTGAAAAACAAACAGCGAATTTGAATTTCGAAATTCAAAAACGGAATGCCGTTAAATTGAGACGGTTTATTCCGGTGTGTGTTGCGATGGCTGATATGCAAAACACGTTGGAGCACAGATAAATGCACCGCTATGATATTTATTACTGTTCTTGTTATTTTACTGTATTTTTACATGTAGTCTGGGTTTGTTGTGTGTTGTTCCTGTGGCCTGTTTTGAAGCTACATATTCCAATTTTACAAATCTAACCAGGCCCCTATTTCACCAAACCGACAATTGTCGCCTGACAATGACAATTCCAAGTACATTGCTGGGTCAATAAGCTGTCCAGCAACCACCTTCACCTGATGGTGGTGAAATAGGGCCCAGGCGTATGCGTCTAGTCAAATGGTCGTTATTGATCAAGCGCAGGTTATGTGTTGCCTGCTCAGACTTTCAAAAGCAAGAATAAGGCTTATAATACCTGCCAAAAATCCCATACTAACAGATTATAACGGACTGAAATTACCGACGGTTTAAAACAACCGAGCCTATGGTTTGACAGTTCTCTATGACATGACAGCTGCCGGTGCCATTTTTAAACCGTCTATCGATCTGTAAAGGTCCCAGCCCGTGCCCTATTTTTTCATAAAATAAGCCCGTTCTAACAGAAACCGTATTCCAAATTCAAACTTTTCGAGCGCTAAATAAATCTTTCCCCCCATAAATCCACAATATAAATATTCAAGGCAGACGCTCTGAAGGCCATCCATTTTGTAAAATATATGAAAGGCACTCGCTACTTGATAATGGCCAGTAACTTGTAATTACAACGTATCAGGCATCGCATCGCCTCGAGTGAGTTTGGTAACCGTTTTTGAACGCGTTCGAAATTCGGATTTTAATTTCTGTGAATTTTTTAATTTTTGTTGAAATTTATTAGTGGCCAGTTTTTTTTGTTATGTTGGTTGACAGAGGTTTTGGAACGATTTTATATAATACTTAACGTAATGGAATATTGTTTTTAATTTTTGTCGAAGGTATATTTGTGTTAGTGGCCAGTAGCGGGCTCGGTTTTTTATGTTGGTGATAAGGGATTTTGAAGTAAATTTGTTTTGTTTCGAAGCCTATATTCTACTTTCGAATTACTGTTACTAACCTCTACTATTTTTTGTTTTGTAAAGTTTTCTATCAGTCTTTCAAACTTAACTAATGCAAATATAAATGTAGTATTTTTAACGTGGTTTTCAGATATCATAGTGGAATTTATCAACATACCTACTTTGAAGAAATATCAGAAAAAAAGCACACCCGTGTTTTTCCCGGGACTTAGGGTCGTTTCGCCGGTTAGCGACCACTTAGCCGAGTTGCTCACTTTAGATTAGTAAATGTATACCTATTCAATGTACACACATAATAGATGGTATTCGTATAGGTTCTGAATATAGTCAAGTTTTGAAACCTACAATAAAATATAGCACTTTCATCCATAGATTAGGAAAAAATATGGAAAAGGTTTCAAAATAGCGAATTCGCTGGATAGCGACCGCTTTAGTCGGTTTGCGACCACCTGTTAGCTAGTTGGCGACCACTCTTGCAAATAGTGTTTAAGTAGTTAATAAAACGATGCATCATCATCATCATCATATCAGTCGAAAGACGTCCATTGCTGGACAATGGCCTCCCCCAAAGAGTGCCATAATGACCGGTTCTGCGCCACCCGCATCCATCGGATTCCTGCGATCGTTACCAGGCCATCAGTCAACTTGTGGGGGGCCTACCCACGCCGCGCCTTCCGGTACGTGGTCGCCACTCGAGAACCTTTCCGCCTCAACGGCCATCGGTTCTACGTGCAATGTGCCCCGCCCACTGCCACTTAACTTTAGCGGCTTAGGGCTATATCGATTACCTTGGTTATGCTGCGGATAGCCTCATTTCTGATGCGATCACGCAGAGAAACTCCGAGCATAGCCCTCTCTCCATTGCCCTTTGGGTGACTTTGAGCCTTCTTATGATGCTTCTTATGATTTCTGAAGCGACCACGTTTCGGTGCCACACGTGATCACTGGCAACACGCACTGGTCAAAGACTCTCGTCTTCAGACACTGCGGAATATTAGACGAAAAGATGTGCCATAGCGTAGCTTCCCGAACGCTGCCCAGCCGAGTCGGATTCGACGATTGACCTCTTTCTCAAAGTTGGACCTACCTGACCTGACTGCCCTTATACTACTACAAATTGTTACTCTTCTAAATCTACTTTACATTGCTTGTCAATGCAAAATAGAATCGAAAACGGCGCGCCATCTCGCTCACACCATAGTGCTATTATATATATTGCTATTACAGTCACACATGTCGTTCATAGTAGGTATCTAAATGCCACCATTTTACAAGCTTTTATGTAACTTTTAGATTAAATTCTACTTACCTACACTAGCTTCTGCCCACGACTCCGTCCGTGTGTCTCGTTTATATCGTAGCTCCATACAAAATTTCAACCCCTATTTCAGCCTCTTAGGGGATTATTTCGGGGATAAAAACTATCCTACGTCTTTTCCCGGGACTCAAACTATCTCCATACCAAATTTCATCAAAATCGGTCCATCGGTTTAAGCGTGAAGAGGTAACAGACAGACAGACACACTTTCGCATTTGTAATATAACCATATCATATAATCATATGAATTATTCATTTTATAATTATATATTATTATTATATTACATATACCTACTATAGACATAGCATGGATTGGCGCGGCTTAAATACCTACCGACTTGCTACCGACATAATTGGCTTGCCAAGCTAAATATCGCGGGTGCCGCAAGAATCCATAAGGAAAGAAAAAGAAAAACGATGTGGTCGCTATCCGACTTCTTTGGTAATATTTTTTTTGGGTACGCGACCACCCCATTTTATTTAAATCTATTTTTATAATATGCCGAATTTCAACGAAATTATTACAATAGCTAAATCATTTAAGCATTCAAGTAACTAATTTCAGCATAATAATAAAATTAAGTGACGTAACTAAAGTTTTCGCGCCAACTGTCGCGTTATTTTTTTTACAGATTCACTGCACGTCAACACTTTTCGGAAGCAATGTGTAAAATGTGTGAATTGAGGTTATTTTTTCTTGCTTTGGATTAAGCTTTGGGTTTTAAAGTGTATTTATTCTTATTCTGAAACTATTCAAGAATAGTTAATAACTAATTAGTTTTCTGTTGGGTTTGTAGAAATGTTAATATCTTTAATTGAAGCAGCCTAGTCCGTCAAGTGGTCGCCAACCGAAGGTGGTCGCGTTACCGGCGAAACGACCCTACCTATAATGTCGGGGAATCATTCTTGAGAATCATACAGTCATACAGTCACATACTGATTCATAATAACTCGTTACACATGACACTTAAGGATGACTGTCACTTTCAAAACAGCACAAAGGCTCCCATGGCTCCCATACAAATTACATACATACCTACATACATACAAACGGTCATGTCGGCGCGGATAGACGGACGGACGAAACAATGGTGTGCCGTGAGGCGGGCACACCCCCGTAGTGATGTGGAAGGTCGATGGATTGATAGGGATGGGATTGGGTCGATTAAATCTATCGAGAAAAGTATTTTTTTCTTGGAGCAAATGGTACATTTGACTGTATAGCTTATCTACTCCAACTTGAAAGTGAAGATATTTTTTTGCAATTAGTATCAAGTATGTACTTAGTACCTATTTAACGACATGCTTTAATGATCTTCACAATGATAGAGTCAAAGGCGGTCAAATAGAAAAACGCTTTAGCAGATAGTTATGATGTAATTCATAATCAAATAACAATGGTTAACTACACATTTTTTTTTTTGGGATATGTTGTGTCTCAAAATCGGATATTTCATCCAAACCCAACGTGAAATACGCCTAATAAAATTGCGTTAACTTCGTAACGTAGAGCCACTTTCCATGCGGGCCGTTTACCTAAGTATTGTACCTTTTTATTAGTGACGCTAGAAAAAGATGTATTTGACTTGAACGATGTCACGGGACTGTAGGTAATAGACTAAGTATATATATTATAATTAGGTAAACGGTCTGCAAGGAAAGTATATTTGTTAGATACTTCGTTAAATACGTGTTCAACTTAAACTATGTCACGGACCTAAGCTAGTTAAGCCGAAACGTAACGTAGAGCCACTCTCCCTGCGCACCGGGACCCGCCCACAATGCCGCCTACCGAACCCCGAAAGCGGCCGGCAAAAAACAATAAAATCTTTTTCCTTCAACAAAGAGCGTTTTTTAAAAAAACCCAGGCAGTGCAGACGGGCGGGCGGAACGCTGGCGTTTACGGCATTAGGGCGATCCACCAGAGGAAGAGATGCGTGAGCGAAGCTACCAATGCTATTGGTGGATGTTTTCCCCGCACACCGCCCCGTAGTAAATAGAAGCTGCTAATCGAAACCTGAAAATGTTCGGGAATGCCCATGAAACACCCATACCAATTATTTTAGTTTAAGTTTGTATTTATTAATTTTATTTTTATACAATTGTGTTTTCTAATTAAAAACGAAATTGTGATGTGGTGTTATTTTTGCGGGCGATAAATTCATTTCTATTCTATTTTTTTCTTCTTCAATTCAAATTATATGTGAAATGACGTGGTCTTGCTTGCATAGTCAGACTGTACGCTTCTTTGCTACCGTCGTTATTTAAAAAGTCAAACGTGTTCACTAACCGCTCATAATAAGATAGAAGAATCTTTTTCTTTACGTGATAATGTCTCATAAATCGATAAACACCGGCAGCACGCACGAAAAATTAACGACTCATTGTCCCGTTCCGCCTGAGCCGAGCGTTCGGCTTTATGACGTATCACGTAAAATTATCGTCCGTAAACCGACTTTAATAGACAACCAATTTTTATATCAATCGGCGCTTGGGGGACTGTTCCAATCTGAAGCGTCCATATAGCCTACAGTCCATCAGTCAGAGTGCACACTGGTTTATACAGGGTGGAAAGTTAAAACGGGGCAGTAAGGGCAGCTACTAGATCCCTTGCCGCCACGCAAAAATGGCATTAGGATTTCATTCCTAACTTTTTAAGTGATGACAATCTACATTCACAGATTTTTGATAAAAAGTACAGTCAGCGAGAAAATCATCACTTTTGACGAATTTTTTTTTAAATGCTATTCGATCCCATTCCTATTAAGGATCAAAATACTCTTCGGGACCGACTAAGGTTTGACTACTAGAACGCCCAGAAATCAAAGAAAACTTTTTCCATACAGTCAGTATGGGAATCCCAAAGTGCAAGTAGTACTTTAGTTAGACGATCATCAAATTGTATAATCTACGTCTCCATACAATCTAGACGATCACTACTACTAACGTTACTTGCACTTTGGGATTCCCATACCGACTGTATGGAAAATTTTCTTTTTTATTTTATTTTATTTTAATTAAAGTTTTCTTTGATTTCTGGGCGTTCTAGTAGTCAAACCTTAGTCGGTCCCAAAGAGTATTTTGATCCTTAATAGGAATGGGATCGAATTGCATTAAAAAAAAATTGCACTTCGGGATTCCCATACTAACTGTATGGAAAAAGTTTTCTTTGATTTCTGGGCGTTCTAGTTGTCAAACCTTAGTCGGTCCTAAAGAGTATTTTGATCCTTAATAGGAATGGGATCGAATGGCATTAAAAAAAAATTTCGTCAAAAGTGATGATTTTCTCGCTGACTGTACCTTTTTTCAAAAATCTGTGAATGTAGATTGTCATCACTTAAAAAGTTAGGAATGAAATCCTAATGCCATTTTTGCGTGGCGGCAAGGGAGTAGTAGCTGCCCTTACTGCCCCGTTTTAACTTTCCACCCTGTATATATAATAAATCAACTACCTAAAGAACTACAGCATAAATACTTACGTAACTTAAAATCGATACCTAGTATCAAACGATATCTGACGCTATTCAGATAGCGTCAGATATCGTTTGATACTAGGTACCTAATACGAGTGTATCGTAATAATTATAGCGGTAATGTAGTCAAGTATATAAATGAATGTACCATAGCGAACTATTCATCAGCCTATAAACAAACTCTTGAAGTTTCCGCTGCTGAAAGAAAAATAGGTATACCAAAATGTTGTACTGAATATATTAGTCAATAAATAATAAAAATAAAAAGTTTTAACCGACTTCAAATCAGTAGCCTCCCAGTTCCCTCGATTTCTCCAGGATTCTATCATCGGAACTGGATTTTGGTAACAACGGGACCAATCTGGAAGTATATGCTTTCAAACAAAAATATATTTTTTCAAATCGGTTTATAAATTACCGAGTTATTGCGTAACAAACACACAAAAAAAGCGGCCAAGTGCGAGTCGGACTCGCGCACGAAGGGTTCCGTACCATTAACAATAAAAATATTTATTTTATTCTGTTTTTAGTATTTGTTGATAAAGCGAAAAAAGAAATACATCATCTGTGAAAATTTCAACTGTAATTATCACAGTATAAGTGAGAGATACAGCCTGGTGACAGACAGACAGACAGACAGACAGACAGACAGACATACAGACAGACAGACAGACAGATGGACAGACAGATGGACAGCGGGGTCTTGGTAATAGGGTCCCGTTTTACTCTTTGAGTACGGAACCCTAAAAATACAGTCGAATTGAGAACCTCCTCCTTTTTTGAAGTCGGTTAAAAAAGTCATAAAACTAGTCAGCTCAAATACTCATGTCTCGAAATAAACTATGGAATTTTGTGTATGTATTAATTGCTTAGTGTGTGGCAAACTTAATAATTACTCATTAAAATATAATAATTATCATTAGGCAGAAGCTCCAGTTGGCAAAAATGCCAATTAACTAGGGGCTTCCTGTGGATATTCATTTATCGATAACTACTTCCATAAATGTGACAGTTTATAGGAAGGATAATTAGGAATACGCAATGTTTTTTAACATGTCAATCGATGTTTTTGATGAGCATAAAATTTTTACATGGCGATTTTTAATTGACACAAAAAATAAAATTTATCTTGTAATTCCTCTCTTTTTTTGTCTGATTACGGCAAAACTAAAAGGAAGGGCTTAGGATTTTAGCAGTCTGTGTTTTTCATGTTTATGTAAAAGTGTTGAGGTGTGCATTCAAATGTATTTCTTTTTTATTGTAAATCAAAATATTTTAGAAATATTAATTGACAAAATAAATTCTTAAATTGGTTTAATGCGCTTTAGTAGTAGTAGTATTAGATCTAATAACCAGCTGACACAAACCACCATGGAGTGGAGACGCATTTTTTTTTCTTTTTTTCTTTGGCCTGCAGAGCGGCCAGTTACAAAAATGTTGCGGGACAACCTTGGCAGCCTAGGGCTAACCCAGGGGGACAAATCGACCCAGGAGAATGGAAGCGCATCACCAGGGCTGCTTTTTGCTTTTTATCATTGTTTGGCCTGCAGGGCGGCCAGTAACAAAAATGTTCCGGGACAACCTTGGCGGCCTAGGGCTAACCCAGGGGGAAAAATCGACCCAGGAGAATGGAAGCGCACCATGAGGGCAGCTTTTTTTCCTTGTTGGCATGTAGGGCGGCCAGTAACAAAAATGTTGCGGGACAACCTTGGCAGCCTAGGGCTAACCCAGGGGGACAAATCGACCCAGGAGAATGGAAGCGCACCATGAGGGCAGCTTTTTTTCCTTGTTGGCATGTAGGGCGGCCAGTAACAAAAATGTTCCGGGACAACCTTGGCGGCCTAGGGCTAACCCAGGGGGAAAAATCGACCCAGGAGAATGGAAGCGCACCATTAGGGCAGCTTTTTTTCTTTTTTGCTTGTTGGCCTGCAGGGCGGCCAATAACTAAAATGTTGCGGGACAACCTTGGCTGCCTAGGGCCGATACAGGGGGATGGAAGCGTATCACGAGGGCTGCTTTCTGCAGTCAATACATCATGGAACCCCGAGCACTCTGTCAAGAGTGGACGACTGTAGACATCTCCTATCATGCTTAGTAGATGGCTGAAGAAAATGGGGTTTAAAATACAATACAAATACAAAAAGGTTTATTATCAAATAATTGTACTTTAAAAACAAAGTTTAACCGACTTCAAATCAGTAGCCAAGTTGCTTCAAGTTTGCCTCTAAAATTTGAAGAGTTCCCTCGATTTCTCCAGGATCCCATCATCAGAACTGGATTTTGGTGACAACGGGACCATTCTGGAAGTATATGCTTTCAAACAAAGAAAAAAAAATTCTAATCGGTTCATAAATTACCGAGTTATCGCGTAACATACACACATAAAAAAATACAGACGAATTGAGAACCTCCTCCTTTTTAAAAGTCGGTTAAAAACAAAAACATCCAATTGACTTCTTTCCATCAGATACCAAACTAGGCTGAGCCTGTATCTTGGCCTTCTGCCAGTGCGGTTAACAGCAATATCATTAATTAAATCTTTAGGTACATACACACAAGAAACTACAATGCCTTTTTTCTGTAAAAGTAAAAAAGTTAATTCACCCACTATCATCCCCCTAGCATTTTCTCGGTTGTAGGTACCCTTATAGATCCAGAGATCCGCTTTGGCACCTTGATCAAACTTGGCGTAGGAACTAGTTTTACGAATTTACTGACGTGGACTGATGACCTAGTAAAGGTCGCGGGAGTCCGCTGGATGCGGGCGCAGGACCGATCATTGTGGAACTCTTTGGGGGAGGCCTATGTCCAGCAGTGGACGTCTTTCAGCTGGTATGAGTAAAACTAGCTTCCGCCCGCGACTCCGTCCGTGTGGAACTCGTTTATATCGTAGCTCCATACAAACTTTCACCCCCCATGTCACCCCCTTGAGGATGACTTCCGGGATAAGAACTATTATATGTCCTTCCCCGGGACTCAAACTATGTCTATCGGTTCAGCGGTTTAAGCTTGAAGAGCTAACACACAGACAGACATACTTTTGCAGTTATAATAGTAGTATCTATGGTTTAATGTAAACGCCCGTCTACACTGGCAGTAAGAAAGTAAAGCCAAGCCGTTTTGTTAAGAAGTAAAATAATAAAAAAAAGCCATAAAGAGCTGCATACCTTAAGCATGTATTAAAAGCTCTGGGAAACAAATTATTATTTTTAATTACGTTAAGGACTAAATTAAAACCGATGCTATTAACAAGATCAAAATTGAACTAAGACTTAGAAATCCACTTCACGCAGGAAAAAAATCTAGAATTTAATGTTATTTTTAACAAATTAACTTTCTTAACAACCTTATTGGTTTCCATTCTCAATTCAGTAGTTTGACACCAGTAAAAAATGTTTACATTACCAAAAAAAAAAAATACGCAAAAAAAACTTTCATATTTCGATTTTTTATAGAATTATAAATTACTTTATCAAATTAATTTGTCATTACAACTTCAAATTCGCTACTAGAAGCAGTGGCGAATTTAAAGTTGTAAAGACAAATTAACTATACTTCTAACTAATTTATTTATTTGAGAGTTCTTTATGGAAAATAATCAAAACACGTTAACCCTAAACATCATTGCTCTCTTTTTAGGGTTCCGTACTCAAAGAGTGTTTATTGCCAGAACATAGTAATAAAACAGACTTTAATGTAAAAAGGTATAAAGTACTTATGTTCTACCAGCAAACTAAAATTAAATGTTCTTACAATATTTACAAAAATATCAAAATGACAACATTCAGGCTATGGATTTACTTTTCTACAATGTCCAGTTATTGTTATAATTTATGTCAATTAATGTTTATTAATAGAAATGAAATTATTTTTACATTTATTCAAGTAGGTAGTCATTTATAGAGTAAAAACATTTACTTAATAGCCAGTCTGTGATATTTTTTTAATTAGCCAGGTGGGCAGTTTTTAATATCCCCTGGTAGACGGTAGAAAGTGTTTATCTATCTAGATGCACTAACTTAACTAACAGGAAATCAACAGAAGCAATGGTTATCTAAAACCATTAATACGTTGTTAAATTAAGTACTGATTTTAATAACCTTTAATAATAATCTTAAATTACTTAGCATTAATGCGGTATTAAAAGTATTAAAACCGTATGTAAATAAATGATTATTTTTTATGGCTATTTTTGTCATTTTAATTTTATGTCCTTTTAGTACGTTTATTTCCATAAGATCTCTGTTAGGGATACCGCTGATTTCATTAAAGTCTTTTAATCCAAACGAAATAATATAATTATAAACGCAAGTATCTGTATGTCTGTATGTTTATTACCTTGTCACGTTTAAACAGTTAAACCGATTTAGGTGAAACTTGGCAAGAAGATAGTGTGAGTGTTGTTGATGTATATAGTACACTTATTATCCCAAAAATCATCATCTAAAATAGGCAAATGAGGGTTTTTAGGGTTCCGTAGCCAAATGGCAAAAAACGGAACCCTTATAGATTCGTCATGTCTGTCTGTCTGTCTGTCCGTCCGTATGTCTCAGTCACTTTTTTCGGAAATTATAAGAACTATACAGTTGAAACTTGGTAATTAGATGTGTTCTGTGAACCGCATTAAGATTCTCATACAAAAATAAAAAAGAACAATAAATTTTGGGGGATACTTAGAAATGAAACTCAATTTTTTTTTCATCAAACCCATACGTGTGGGGTATCTATAGATAGGTCTTCAAAAATGATATTGAGGTTTCTAATATCATTTTTTTCTAAACTGAATACGTTGCGCGAGAGACACTTCCAAAGTGGTAAAATGTGTGTCCCCCAAAATAAGAGAATGATAAAACTAAAAAAAATATATGATGTACATTACCATGCAAACTTCCACCGAAAATTGGTTTGAATGAGATCTAGTAAGTATTTTTTTTTTAATACGTCATAAATCGTAAACCGCAATTTATTTCACGGAACCCTTCATGTGTGAGTCCGACTCGCACTTGGCCGCTTTTTTTTAATTCTTTTTATTCACATAATTATACTTACTATTTTTTATAATACCTACCCAAAGTACTATAAGCAATTTCTGGGATCCTATCAGAAAAATATCAATATCCAAAAATGTAGATTTTTGCGATATCTCGGTCCGTTGTTTTTTCCACTGAGGTATAATGTACATTATACCTCAATGGTTTTTTCATGGGTTTTTACGAGTCCGATTTAAACCTGGTAATTTTTTTATTGTTATTTTTGCAGTTAATGCGTAAAATTAAATTAAATCATGACAGGATAAAAAAACTGTACACCATTGCACTATTATAGGAAAAATTGCAGCCACGCTGGACAGAAAATCTGGCCACCTCTTTTTAAACCCCGACGTAAAAAGAGTGGTGTTATAAGTTTGACGTGTATGTGTGTCTGACTGTGGCATCGTAGCTCCTAAACGAGTCGACCGATTTTGATGCGGTATTTTTGTCCGACAGCTGACGTAATCGAGATAGTTCTTAGCTATGTTTCAAGAAAATCGGTTTAGTCGTTTTTGAGATATCGATTTGATATTTTCAACCTTTCTAAGTTGTTAATAATTAATTAGCTAAGTGCGAGTGAGACAGGGCAGTGGGCGGGTCACATTGCACGTAGAACCGGTGGCCGTTGGGGCGGAAAGGTTCTCGAATGGCGACCACGTAGCGGCAGGCGCGGCGTGGGTAGGCCCCCCACAAGGTGGACTGATGATCTGGTAAAGGTCGCGGGAGTCCGCTGGATGCGGGTGGCGCTGGACCGGTCACTTTGGCACTCTTTGGGGGAGGCCTATGTCCAGCAGTGGACGTCTTACGGCTGATATGATGATGATGATGAGTGAGGCAGGAGTCGCTCGCGACGCGACTGAGCAGCTTAGTTGCGCTAGTTCTTCGTAAAACGCGGGCGAAACCGCGGCGCCGGCTAGTTTTCCGTAAAAGTCGTAAATACTTTATTTCCCCGGGCACACCTGGCTTGCGTTAATGCTAATAACAGACGTCAAACACTTTTAATTGTCGGCTTTTTACGTTTTCGTGGAGTTTCGCTTGAGGCACGTGGAGTACTGTCGGGGAGACAAGTGTTAGGACAAATCATTTACGGAGCCACGCTGTTTCGTCGCCTTAGATTTAAAATTGTACTGTATGTATGTAATATACATCCTATCCTATACTATTATAAATGTGAAAGTTTGGATGTTTGGATGTCTGGATGTTTGTTACTCAATCACGCTTAAACGGCTGAACCGATTTGGATTAAATTTTGCACGAAGATAGTTTATAGCCTGGATATAGGATAGTTTTTATCCCGGGTTTACGCAGACGAAGTCGCGGTTGGAAACTAGTATTATATAAACCGCCAGTAATTTGTCCGTTTTTTGTTATTTCTGATAATCTTTCTCATAAATAATAAACCATTTGTTACATGCCTGTCATAAATGGTTTAGGTATTTTTATTATTAAATGTTACAATAAGGATGTTTACAGCCCCCCTATTCTGTAACTTGTTTTAAGCTCACCTCAACGCTCATCCACAATTATACCATGACACCGCGATGCGTAGTAATTAAGCGTAGGTAGAGGTCTAGTTTCGTAACGGGTGACCGGCGGGGTGAGCCGAATTAACGCGTAGCGAATAACAGCCCTGATGGTCAAATCAGCCACTTTTTATGAAACGTCAAAAACGCTTTATTTGTATGAAGTTAGTAGGGAAACAGGAATAAGTGAAGTTGTGTAACGAAGTAATTGTTTGATCTTTACCATATTGTATCTTTAATAATCTTTAAAAAGGCTTGAAGCGTAATGTTTTCCAAGTATTTTCCTGATTTTTGTAGATTGAAACGCTACTATAAAAATACTTTAGTTTTACTCTTGTCAAGTAGGTACGCATCCAAGTTAAGGTTTCTGTGTGTACCTATATCTTTTTGTCAATTGATGTTCTGTGGAATGTCATCACTCAATCACATCGTTACAATTTCAGGGGAATCGGTTGAGAAATGCGACCTGTAGTGGAGATCAGCAGGACAGCGTGACAGCGAAAGGACATACCAACGATTTTCGGCTCAAGCTGAAGCATAGAACTTCGTTCGCATCGCTCGCTCGTTCAATTAGAATAGGCGAAGTTTTTTTTTTTTTTTTTAAAGTTCCAAATAATTCTTACTTATCGCAGAGTTTCATGATAATGTGCTAAAGCCATTAATGGCTTATTTACAGCTAGAGTTCGGACTAACTATTTACTAGGTATTTCATTTTACATTCACATATTTTTTTACAATACGAGACTTAATTACATAATAATTGACTTATTTATTAGAACGTCTCTGAGGTTTGGTAAAAATAATGTGTGTGAATCGTGACAGTTTACATCAATATAAAATATGTACTGACATTCCGTTTACTGTATCACTGACGAACAATAACTTAGTTGGTTACAGGGCACAATCATAGTTGTTACTTGACTTACATATATTTAGCAATCATAACATAAAATTGTTTTGTAAACCATGTAGTCCGAAAAAAATTCGCAACGACAGTTCTGAACGCTGTCGTTCCTTAAGCACTTGTGTGCTCACCAGTCCAGGGTACCTTAGGCTAAGGGCACACCCCTGCTCTACGATTTTCGGGTCTCCGCCCACCGCGTGACGCCGCGGGCGAGGGTCCAACTACTTTTTATACACACTTACTATTTTAGTGAAAACTTTGGGTGACTATTGGACAAGCGTAAGAAAGCCTTCGCCCAGCTAGCACGATAAATTTAATCTAATTTATTTATTAAATATAAATACACATATTGCAACTTAGTTGCAATACAGAAACAAATACAGGAACTCACGATTATATGACGTAATATAAAATAGAACATTTACCTAGTTACACGCATAACGTTACAAGTTACAACAACGCATACACGCAGAAAACAGAACATTATGCAGAACCTAGCAGAACTAAGCATATTAAAATTGCAACACACCACATTATAATAGCACACAAAAAAATATGGACACTTTTTACGGCCCAAATGACCCAAACTTCGCGTAAAAGATGACCATATAACATATCATGCTTAGTGTCTGTTTGACACGCGTATAAAAAATATGGCAGCGAATTCAGTACAGGTGTCTAGTTGACACGAGTAAGTACAAAGGCAAACGTTTTCAGCAAGCAACTGTAGTTTAAATGCGAAAAGTTCACTAACGCATCGGGTTTATTGAATACTGAAGAAAAAGTACCTAGATATCATCATCATCATTTTCAGCCTGTAATCGCCCACTGCTGAGCATAAGCCTCTCTTCGCGTACGCCACTTATCCCGGTCGGTACCTAGATAACTTCGGCACAAATGTTTTGGCAAACAAAAGAGTGTGTCAGTGTGTGCGTAGAGATCTGCTGAAACTAACTTTACATGACACGTCACCATACCTGTGCTAATTCGGGGCACCTATACTAAAGTTATATAGCAAAATATTTTATCGACAAAAAAATATATCGATGTTACTGTCAACATCTAAATGTTGTTCCTTATAAATAAATATGATTTATTTTCTTTTAATTTTAAAATAAAATAAACAATAAATTAAGTGTATTTATTTGTTTATTTTAAAATAGTTTTTATAGTATACAATATATATTTTTTCCATATTCGTCGGTAATAAAGATTGCCGTCCAGTTGATTATATCCACTTTAAATGACTATACGTTATCTCAAATCTCAACGTCCACAGTGGTCAACAAACTCTTCAAATATTTTTAATTACTTTTGAGTCAAAATAAAACAGATGATATGTGTTCAGATATGATGTCGAACCTTTTTATAGTAACTAATAGATAAATTTCAATGAGCACATGTATTAATATATATCGTCTATATGGACATATTTTTTATCGATATCAAATCCCTAAAACGTGCCCCGAGTTAGCACAGGTGCCACGTCACTGATACATCGAAATCCCACGAAAGGTATTATTATTCAAAGCAGAATGTAAATCTTTAGTAGATTTTTTTATTTTATTTGAAAACTCTTTTCTTAGACCGCGTTTGAAAAAATAGAAAGGCAATTTACGTCAAAATTGTAAGGATAAAATCTTGGAATAAACTATTGGCGTTTAGTCAAACTAACTGTGTGTGTTTTTAAGTTTGCTTTTTTCCATTGATACATTAAATTGGAACACCTTCTTTTCGCAACTAAAGTTTGGCAAACTGATTCATTTCGCAACTTTTCATTTCCCAAACTCTAAAATTGTGAATATTTCAGGATTTATTTCAGGGCCATCGTGTAGAACCCTATAGGTTAGGTTAGTTTATGAAAATCCTGAAATATTTAACAGTTTCAGAAATATTAATAGGTTGGGAAATGAAATGATGCGAAATGAATTAGGTTGCCAAACGTTAGGTTGGGAAACATTAGTGAACCCAGTACATTGTTAAGTAAATTATTGTTCCAAATAACCTACTTAAACAGTCCATAATTAAAAATATAGTAGAGCATACTCCCCGACGCACTGGGCGGTACACTCAACACCGCTTGTCCGTTTTGAACCGTTTTCTTTTTGCCGACAGTACCTTCCTCGCGAGTCCATATGTACCTACACGCGTTACGCCTCAAAAATATGTAAACATGACGTGTGTTTTTGCTTTGGGCAGTACAGCATCACCGTATACGGTAAATAAGTAGATAATATTAAATTCGCTTTAGGAGTAGTAAATGATAGTTTTCTGCACTGACTGCTACTTTTAACCCGAACACAAACGAGCGGTGTTATGAGTTTAATTTGTGCATATACAGTCAAAACCGTTTACGACAACATCGCTTAAAACCACATATCGGTTATATCGACCAAAATCATAGGTCCCGGCTAAATTCTATTAGACCGCCTTATAAAAAATACTGCTTTTTACGACATTGCATAGTACGACATATCTCTTTGTGCGACTACATTTAACTGATATTTTCGAAGAATTATATTTGTTAGAACGACCAGCTGTTTTGTAAACATTTGAATAGGTAACAGTATCCACATCTGGCGCAGTAAAATGGTCAATGGCCATTAAGATCGCAAAAGTAAACAAAAACGTGACGAGTTTAGGGTCTTTTGTTATTCTCAGAAACAAAATACACGTGCATGCGGTATAATGAAAGCCCAAAGCCCGCTTTCTCATAACTCATCAGTCAGTTTGTTACTTATCTGGACACAAGACGCACCAAGACACATATTGTTGAGTTAGTTGTGAAACTTTTAACATGTCGCAAAGAAAACGAAAACAAATAATATCGAAGAAAAGTCGCGCATTATATCAAAGCTTGAGAATGGAACTCCAAATAAAGTCTTGGCAGAGGAATATGGTGTATCACACTCAACAATTTCAACCATTTGGAAAGAGAGAGAAAACATTCAAATACTTTTGAAGAACAATTTTTTGAAAATGAAACGTGCAAGAACAACGAAGCATACGAAGATTGAGGAAGCTTTGTTAAAGTGGTTTAAATATCAGAGGACAAATAATGTGCCCATAAATGGACCAATTCTTCAGCAAAAAGCAAACGATTTTGCTCAGCGTTTGGGTGAAGATTTCGTTTGCTCGTCTAGTTGGGTTCAACGTTTCCGGGCTCGACACGGTATCGTCGGCGGGAAAATGAGTGGTGAAGCTGCCAGTGTTGATAGAGGTGTAGTAGAAGAATGGATGTCGCAAAAGTGGCCTAAGTTATACGAAGACTACGGACCGGATGACGTTTTTAACGCAGACGAAACCGGACTTTTTTATAATATGACACCAGACAGAACTTTAAAGTTCAAAGAAGAGAATTGTTCTGGTGGAAAATTGTCCAAGACGAGACTGACGATCATGGTTGCAGCAAATATGACAGGATCCTGTAAAAAGAAGCTTTTAGTTATTGGCAAGTCTAAGAAACCAAGGTGCTTTAAAAACATACGCTCACTGCCGGTAACGTATGAAAACAATGTGAAGTCATGGATGACATCGGAAATTTTTCAAAGATGGTTACGAAACTGGGACGCTGAATTAAAAGCACACAATAAGAAAATTCTACTTTTGGTTGATAATTGTCCTGCTCATCCGGCTGTTACTAATCTGAAGTACATTAAACTTGTGTTTTTACCACCAAATGTTACATCTGTACTGCAACCAATGGACCAAGGTGTAATAAGATGTTTAAAATTTCATTATAGAAGAGTGCAAGTGTTAAAGTTAAAACAAAACCTTGACAGTAATGATCAGAAAAGCTTTACCGTTCTTGATGCCATCTTGATGATATCAGAAGCATGGGAAAAAGTGTCACAAAACACTATTGCGAACTGCTTTAGACATGCAGGTTTTAAACACCTATCTACAACATTACATCCTCAGATGATGTGACTGATGATGATGAAGAGGATAATATTTCTTTGGCTCAATTAGCCCAAAATTTACGACCTGCTTTATCTACTACTGAAGCAGAAGAGTTTATTGATGTAGATAACTCTATTGCCATTTGTGCACCAGCTACGGAAGATGATATTGTACAAGAAGTTCAAGAGGAAAATGACGAACAGGAAGAGACTGAAGAACAATTCACAGTGCCGACTTTGAATGATGGTCTCAATGCTGTCAGTGTATTACGAAAAATTGTTCTTTTTAATGAACAGTTCCACATGCAGGGACATTATGACGATACATTAATTAAAATTCAACGTGAACTGCAAAGTGCGTACGCGCGACAAAAGTGTTCCAAACAGACAAAAATTACAGATTTTTAAAAGTACATACCTATGTATGTAATGTTCTTTTATACTTTTTTTGTGAAATAAACAAAATGTACCTACTTTTATTTTATACATGCATACATTAATCACACATTCAATAATAGGTAGGTACTACATACATACCTAATTAAAAAAAAATATACCTCGAAAACATTACCGGTTGTTACAACTATCGGTTTTTACGGCCCAATATGAGTAGTCCCTTCGATGTTGTTATAGCAGGTTTTGACTGTATGTTTGTCTGTGGCATCTAACCTCCCAAACAAATGAACCAATTTGATTGAGTTGTTTAATCGAAAGTATATATTGCCTCTCGAGTTGGTTCAGCTATAACTAATTTGTTGGAGGCTTTCAATTTTTAAGGGGATCCCATACGCCAATGACCTTCGATCTGAATCCCTTAGTTTTCTAATGTTTTTCGTAGTTTATCATATTAACAACAACAGCTTTAAGCAATATAGTATCCCATATTTACTTCAAAAATCACTGTCTTTGAGATATTTGGCATCAAAGTTGAACAATTTTAGACCAAAAAACAGGTTTTCTGGCCATAACTTTTGTGTTAATTAGTTTAAAACGAAAACCGTACACACATTTATAGAGACATCAGAGACGAACCCAAATATGTAGATTTGGTATATGTTAGATCTTTCACAGCAATCTTATAACAAAAAAGGTGTATTTTTAGACAATGATTAAAAAAATCATAAAAAAATAACTATCCATTTCTTTCAAAATATGGTAGACCAAAATGGAGATTAAAGATTGAAGAATCGATAGCCGTTTGCTTTATAAGTCTATCTGTAGTGCAAAAGTATTTGTATCGATTCAAAACTAGTCAAAAATCGATGAAAACCTCGGGTAGCCCCTTAATCGAACGAGCGAGCGAAACGAAGTTCTATGTTCCAGCTTGGGCCGAAAAACGTTCGTACGGTCAGCTCCAAATATATGTACAATACCGGTCAAAAGTTTAAGTTCACTCTTTGTTTTAGGTACAAATGAGTACCTACTTTTGGGCAATAATTTTTTGCAATTCGGAAGCCGAAATTTGTTTCCAAATGATCCGTTATTGTTTACAGAGATGTGTTTGACTAGTCAGACACATTTTACGTAGATTTCTAAACAACTCATTCCCTAAAAAACAACATTGTATCTGAGCATTACGTTTTAAGTGGCAAGGCCATATGGCCCAGCCTTTGCCGTCATTCCTATAAGATTTTAGATTTTTAGATTCCAGCAATCTACGTAAACAATAACGAATCATTTGGAAACAAATTTCGGCTTCCGAACTGCAAAAAAATATTGCCCAAAAGTACTCATTTGTACCTAAAACAAAGAGTGAACTTAAACTTTTGACCGGTAGTGTATCCAATTTTCAACTTTATTCCACCGACATACGTTCGTAAATGTATACATGATGACAAGATAATCTACATACCTACGATTTCAAGAAGTCAAAAACTCGAATTATAGGCTTAAAGAAAAAAAAACTCTCAGTTAACTTTATTAATATGAAAAGTTACCTGACTTCTGACCTGAATTTTAACCTGTTATAGTGTTGGGACTGGTTTGCCGACCTTTGATATTAAGACATATGGGTTAAAAATGAAACTGGTGTAGGTAAGTTTGCGTAATTAATGCATGAATACATAAAATACAGATTTCAAATAAGCAGTTAAAGTTATAAATTTCTGTCAAAAATTAAATTTTTTATAACAAGCTTTTATAGCCGACTTTACTTTTAAGTAAGTAGGTACTTTATTTTTCTGTATACCGTCATCCATCAACTACCTACTCATTGAAACGATTATAACAACCCCAAACTTATTTATATTATTTATTTATTTAATGATTGCGTTAAGAATCCCTATCCCCATCTGTATTAAGTCCCCCACTGATACTTGAGTAGACGTAAGCAAAGAAAAGTCAATAATCAAGTTGTTTAAACAAAGTTAATAATAAATAATGCTTATTTAACTCTTTGGACCAATGATTACGGTTCTCTCATATCATCATCAAATTACGAGCAATTGGACAAATTCAAATGGTACAATAAATTTTCATTTCTCATTAACCAGATAACGCTGGTCCCTCAACCCTTCTAAACTGAACTTAAGCTAGTACCAACTTATTATGAAACACAGCTCTTTATGAACTGGTCTTTCAAACTTAACAAAGATACTAAAGTCGCTCACGAACACTTTATGTTGTTAGATTAAGGTTCAAAATAGATCAATTCCACTTTCATAATTAAAATAGGCAATTGTTTTAATTTTTGGAGTCTCAAGCTATTCGATTCGAAATTCAAATGTGACAAAATTAAACATACCGCTTATAGCGTTCTTATATCGTTGGGATACGGTTTATATTGGTTCAATTTAACTAATAATAAAATAGGTGACTTTTTTCAAAGGGACTGTATTGCTTTGAGCTAAAGGCGAAATTCGATTGCTTTTTAAATCCTAGTGAAATAACTGGACAATATTATACACGTAGTTGTAAAGGACTTTATGCAGTTGAGTTAAGGTGTATTTAGGCTTGTACTGACACAGACAAATAAATCTTAGTGAAAGACTTGGGTTGAATTAACAGTTTGTAAATAAGTTAATAGAATAATAAGTTGATATGCCTAGGAGTGGGCAATTAGGTTAGGGATTTATGTTTTTCATGTTGTCACTTATGTTAATAGCGACAATTGGATAATTATGACTCTTTTACACTTCTCATTCTACTTATAGTTGTTATTTTCTAAGCCGTCCGTTCTGCAGTGCGGCGTTCTTTAGTGCGGAACGGACGGCTTAGAAAATAACAACTATACCTATTACATTCGTATTTTTTGTAGTCTCATATTTTAGGAGTTTAGAAAGTTAAAGTTTTTCACAATTAAGTTCCTACTAAGTACTTAACTAGTGGTTTATTTAATATATGTATATCATATTTGTTTGCACTTAAGTAACAAACTATTCATGGAAATTAAAAAAAAATGCCACGGCCTCCAATTTGCAACTTAATTTTAGACTTTAGTTTGATTCCAGCTGATTGTCGCGCTGACCCACACTGACCCAGGCGACATGAATTAATACGATGTGTAAGTCTAAACATAAATATAATGTAATTAATTAATGTAATAGAATGCGTTCCAAAATTGAGTCTGATGTGTCTAAATTATCCATTATAGACTTTAAGTAAATAGTTCTATTATGATTTATGATCTAATTCTATTTAAAAAAATGCTACACAATGATTCACATGAACAAATTTTCAAATATCGAGCCGCGTTCGATATAACACGCAACGCAAAAAAACGGTCTTCCTATCGTGCGAAGGAAATTGAACCGTAAATTAATATTTTCCGACGTTCGTTTTCCTCTCGCGCGGTCAATGCTTCAAGGTCGATTTTACAATGGCTTCCCAAATTGATTTCTAAACCGCTTTCCTATGTGAAGGTTAGAGTGTTCCATTTGGGTCTAAAGGAATTGGAGGAATAAAATATATGCTATCATTTGTTACTTCAAGAATATAATAATTGACGACCGCTTTAGCCTAGTTGGTAGTGACCCTGCCTACGAAGCAAGAGGTCCTGGGTTCGAATCCCGGTAAGGGCATTTATTTGTGTGATGAGCACGAATATTTGTTCCTGAGTCATGGGTGTTTTCTATGTATTTAAGTATGTATTTCTCTATATAAGTATCTATATCGTCGTCTAAAAAAATAGGTACTTACTCTATGGTTTTTCCCAAGTATATAGATTTCCTTTTCTGTGTAGGTACAGACCACCAGGTGCTACTATCTTGGCAATTGTAACCTGAAAATGACAATTCGACCTACAATTCTGGGTCAGCAAGCAAAGGTGGACGCTGGACATCATTGTTACTTACCGACCCAGCAATGTAAGTCGAATTGTCATTGTCAAGATGTCAAGTTTGTGAAATAGAGGCCGGAGATGACAATTGTCAACTTGGAGATAAAGAGGCTTTTCTAAATTGAACACTACTAAGAAAATTTACAATTACATAGTGAAAGTAGGTACTTACCTATCTAGTAGGTAAGCCTCTATATCTCCAAGTTGACAATTGTCATCTGAAAATGACAATTCGTCGTACATTTCTGACTCGATAAACCCAGGTTGACAATTGTCAAGTCATTAAATACAATTTCTACTGAATGACCATTCAAACTTAATTTTAATAACGTTCAATTTTACCACCACAACAAACCCATTCACAATTCAAAATCTTCCGAACTCATTCCAAATTCAAAATGCACGTTCTAAAACCGTATGGATTTGACGTTAAAGTTTGATGCGTCGAGCTGGGTTGCCGCGCTAAAAAATTCACTTGAGGCTAAATTGTAGTGCCGCGAACGTGATCAAATATTGAAGGCTGATATAACTGGCGTGTTTTGACGGGGTTGTTTAAGAATAAAATAGGGATTTGTGGTGTGAAAATTAGTAGTTTAGGATGTAGCAGATAATGTTTAATTCGTGAAGTCATTTGTTGAATATTTTTGCCACTAATTAATTTTGGATTTAAATAATGGTAGCCTAAATTGCTTGGCATTAGGTACATTACAATTTACAATCGATATGGGGGTGTTCAAAGTTGGCAACTGTTGTTGCCAGACCGGTTTTGCACAAACAGCGTTAATGTTGCATCTCTTTCCTTAGTATAGAAACTAAAAGATGCAGAGCCATATTTGCAGCAACAAACAATGTATGATATAAGTGAGTAACCTTAACTAATAAAGAATATTAATATTCTTTTTTTTCTGGTTTTTAAGTTGAATTTGATACTACTTATAATATAATGTACATATACCGACTTGTAAAACATTGACTTTTATGAATAAATTTGAATACGTTTATAAAGAATATAAATTAATACAGTTCTGTCAAATGTTGTATAGGTAGTTGACAATAATCATAATATCATTATTAGGTAATTAATAATAAATTTATTGTAGTGATAGTATCACTGGTTTACTGCCTGACCTTTGTACTCGTCTTTGATATTATATCAAAACGTTTTTTAAGCATATAGATACAAACTTCTAAAAAGAAAATGTTGCCACATGAAAATATTCAACTTAGCAACCTAACGCCTCGTGTATCAAAGTTTTAACAACCCAACAATCACCATAATGATGGGTTTAGAAAAAAGTTAACAGTCGTAATGAAATTACAGGGTGACAGTTGGTGTCATAATTTTATTATTCTGTAATTCGAATATTCTGTTCCGTATTATTTTCTTGGTATAATTTTCTCACCTGAAAATTATGTTCGTAACATTTTTATAAATGAGAGTTAGGAGGGATGATAGGCTTCTAATTTTTGTTAGTTTTAAGTTTTCTTTTCTGTTCTACTTAATCGGATACAACTTTAACACACGTTAACAATACCTTCTATATTTTTCCCGTGACTTCATCCACGTGAACTTCAGTAATTTCTTCGTTAATTAAGAAGTAGGCTAATAAATAGGTTGCTAAGTGGATGGAGAATGCTATATTTTAATCCAGATTATGATCTCCCCGAGTTATTTTCATCCACATCCCGTTTTGCATGATTGAATGACAAAAATCTGAATATACCTGTATAATATTAGAAGGAGAATATTATGGGGAGCACGGTTCTCAACTCAATTCGTATTACGGCAATATATAAATACAGCCTGGATTTCAAACAAGAAAATACAGACCTCCCTAACGCCCTGGCCACGACTTTGGTTGCGACCTGCGACCAGCGTTTTATCTGTTCATTGCGCGGTCGAGACGCGCAACGCAACGCACTGTGGTTAGTTGGGATCACGCGCAATGAACAGATAAAACGCTGGTCGCAGGTCGCTTAAGACCAAAGTCGTGGCCAGGGGGTAAGTGCGTTGTAATTGTAAGAGGGAAATGTTTGAAGGATTTGTGGACCGAGCAGATTGTTCCAATAGCTCAGTTTTCTAGAACGACTGGTTGCGTATGTCAGAATGACGCAGGTACGAATCCTGCTCGGAGCGATAATATTAGATAATATTAAATACATATAGATAGTAAAATTCATAAAAACACTCACCATCTTTGGGTGGACTCGAGCACTGAGGCGCATACGACCCCAAATGATACCCGTACGTGTTCTGATGCATAGGAGGGAAGGGATACCCCAGCGACCTGGGACTCGGGAACCCAGAGGCCTCGTGAGGGTTCTGCTGCCCCCCAGGACTCCCAAAATGATGAGGATGCTGATACCCCCCCTTAAACCCATACCCATGCTGCTGCAACTCAATGAACGCTGACTTGGATGACACGTTCGTTGGTGTTGAGTTTGCGGAGTTCGGGTCATGGGGGGTCTGCGAGCCTAGGTGGTGGTGGTGGTCGAGGGCCTCCTGGGTGGTCATAGCGGGCTGCGGGGTGGAAGGGCCCCCCCCGTCCGACGACGCGGGAGGCCCGAAAGGATCTGAGAAACTCAGGGTGGGTTTTGGGGACTGGATTCGGGTAATTTTGAGGGTTTTGTGGAACGGGGTGGCGCCGCTGATTTAGCCTGGAACAAGAAAAATATACGTTAGTACAGGGTATAAGAAAAAAACAGATTCTATTATACCCTAAAACTAAGCCACAGGTCAGCCTTCACGCACGACATCCAGCCATCGACATTCGGCAGCTATCAAGAACCATTGGTGGACTTTATGCTGTTGTAATAAGGTTCACAAATGGTCGGCTGAGTGTGTCGTCGCTGGTACACTAAGTTTAGTGTTAGTAAATTAAGTAAGTAATTTAGTAAGTAGGTAAACACAACAATGTTTGACTTTTGGAAGGGGGCGCACATTCGCCGACAAACTGTCCTCAGTTTGGCGAAGCAGAAAGGAATGTACTTGCCATTGTTGTTTTTTTTGAGAATAAATTAAAAAAAAAAAAACAACAAATTAGAGAATTTAGGACCAAATTCTGAGTAAACGTGTATCTCTACTTTTTAACCCCCGACGCAAAATGAGGGGTGTCATAAGTTTGATGTGTCTGTGTGTCTGCGTGTCTGTCTGTGTGTCAGTCTGTGGCGTCGTAGCGCCTAAACGAGTGGACCGATTTGAATGCGGTTTTTTTTCCGAAAGCCGACGTGATCGAGATGGTTCTTAGTTACGTTTCAACAAAATCGGTTTAGCCGTTTTTGAGATATTGAACTCTGAAAACAAAAAGTCGGAGGTTTTTCAACTTTTCTAAGTTGTTTATTATTTATTATACTACGATGGCGGTGGAAGCAAGTATTGTCCGTCTGATTGTACCTAAGCAGCCACCGGCGTCGTTAATGGACACTTCCGACTCTAGAAGAACCACAAGGTATCTGAGGTTCACTATGAGTGTAAATTACCTACCTATAGAAAACAATAAGTCAAGAATTTAATTGCCACACGAGGGCCCTAATTCATTTCAACTAAAGGGATTTCTTCATCCATTCGATTGTCCCCGACCGGTTCATTCGTTCACTCACTCATTCAATTGGCCGTGACGACTTTTAAATTGTTTCCAGAAAATTCGTACGACCTCCGCTGACCCCGTGGGAGGCGTTCGAAATACGAATTCGAATTTTGTATCGAATTTCGGCGTGGGTTGCCAGTTAATAATTTAATTTTCTACTAGAATATTGTGAAAAGGCGTTGGTTGCGTGAGGACAGTAGACTTTTAGTGCCGAATTAAAAGGTTTTTTTAAAAGGAAACAAAAGTGTTCAGTATCATGCAACAAGAAGTTTAAAGTTGTGTAGCACACTTTATATCTGGAAAGTTCTTATTTTTTTATGTTTCCTTCGGTGAACTTCCTAAATGAAAACATGCAAAAATCGGTTTAGAATTCTAATCTTTTTGAGTCTTGCAATTTGAACTTTCCTATACCTATCCATACTCCATACTTGTACTAACTAATATTATAAATGTGAAAGTGTGTCTGTCTGTCTGTTACCTCTTCTCGCTTAAACCGCTGAACCGATGTAAATGCCATTTCGTATAAAGATAGTTTTGAGTCCCAGGAAGGACATCAGGATGTTTTTATCCCGGAAATCATCCCCTAAGGAGATGAAATGGGGGTGAAAGTTAGTATGGAGCTACGGTATATAAGCGAGTTCCTCGTGGATAAAGTCGCGGGCAGAAGCTAGTTCCTAATAAAGCAACTACCAATAGATTGGATGCTCTGAAATCTACACTAACAAATACGCCGGATTTCCATTGCAAATCATGCTTGACGGTGAAGAAATACCAGTGAATCACCGGCAAACGAGCAAAATACCTAGTAGTAATAAATAATGTTTAAACATTGTTATGTTTTGGAGGTTATAGAGTTATCTTGATCTAGATTATGAGTGAACAATTCTTGGAAACATCGAGATAAATATTATTATTAGAGAAGGTAAAATTGATCTGAAACTCCCACTCTAGAGACAGTCGGTAGATACTCTTGAGATGAATAATACTTGCACATTAATTTTTTGAGCCGGCAACACAGACATTGATGTCAGTGTCAGTATTCCCGCGGGAATGGGAATATTAGCAATAGGGTATTTCACACCTTGACGTTGGCGGAATCATCGGCAATACTGATGGGGCCATAACACAAAGATTGATTGATTGATTGGGTATTTCACAACAGTGAAAATAAATGGTGTTTTCATTAGCAACAGAAAAAATTATGAAAATACTCGGAATGTCCGATCTTTCATTCAGGTATGCTAGCTATTTAAAAAAAAACATTAAAACGTTAAATAAGGACGTCGTTTGGTTGTGACGTCAGAAGCAAGTAATCCCTACAAATTCCATACCTACCTTGAAGCGTTTTTAGCGTTTCATAAAAGAAGCTGATTTGACTTTTGTCAAATACCGTATTGCATATTTGTAAGAAAGTTTTAGGTCAGTACTTACCATTTATTACCTACTAATATTATCGAAACTACGAAATATTTTAAACACTTTTTAATTAAAGAAGAAAAGAAAATAGACATATTACAAATATGACACCATATATCATGGTGTTACACCAACATTTTTAATTGTCATATTTAGTTAGTATTGAATTTGTTAACCATGACGTTATACTCCTTAGCAAAAAAAAACAATAGATATTAGGGTTTGAAGTGTTGCCAGATAATATGATAAAGCCAAATTGATCTTATGAGGACTCCATAAAGTATCATTAACTCACTATTTGTTATTATAATTATAACCTATTATTCAAAAGTATTAAGTCTTCAACCATTTAATACAAACGAGTAATATTTTTCAATAAAAATTTACACCAATTAGTTAGTTCTAAACATTATTATTACAGACACAAGTAATCAACACAGGCAAACAAAATGAAAAAACGAAACGCTTTGACCCGACCTTTGAGGCGCCGGCGAGAGTACAATAAAGAACCTCATGACAGAACGAGATGAACACATATAAATTAACGCGAGTGTGATAGGGAGAACGCCGTAGTAATTAACTCAAAGAGCTCGCCGAAAGGGTATTTTTTTATCACAAATTCTCTGGGTCATTTGTTTTACAGGCTGAACGGTTTTGTGAGATATTAAATAGTATATGGACCACAGATTGGGAATCCAATTTGGGTTTTCTATGAAAAGGGGTGTAAAACTGATTTCGGAGTTTTTATTGATCTATTTTGGTATTGGTGTCATAAATGTGTCACTTTAGTTTTATTAATCGTTTATTGATTGTTTGGTTGACTTTTGAACGATAATGAGAATATTATCGTTTTCAAATTTAGTCTTGCCAGCCATTCAAGATACTAATAACCCCAGCTGTCTTCGGAAAAAGCAGCGATGTAAGTGCTGTAGGCAGGAATATAATTTGGAATTCTGGAATCAAGTCTGAAATATTTGTCTTGGTTTTGGCCGTTTGAAAAAAAAAGCCTAGGGATTTTCTCAGTTCGCGCGTTTAGAACGCCATTGGAAGTGTCAAAAGAGTACGAATAGGTATTTCCAGCATCGTATTTTGACGTGGCGACACTGGCCAGATTTTCATTTCGCGATGATTATTAAGGCCGTTACACACTTAGCAATATGTCACAACACTTTGTTGTAGTTTCAATGAGATCGCAATCCATAGGTACCTAACTATAGGAAGGTAGGTATTCTAACTATAGGAAGTTGGCGTGACAAAGTTCATTGGCTGTAGTGTGCTTTAAATTACTTATACTGCTTTCAATTTTGCAGTATCCAGATAAAACTTCAAGATAATTTGACCATTATAAACAAAATAAACTTCAAGTCCACAACCAACTCAAGCGTGTCCTCCTGTCTTTAATGAATACTTAATTCTAGTTTATAGGGTTCCAATATTTATGTGTCCATACGAGTTCCCATGGACCCCTCGTTTCGGATCAATGGTTGTGTTCCAAAGCCTCGTTATGGTAAAAAGATAGTTTGTATGTTTTAATTAGAAGGTAAAAACGTTGCAAATTGATAGGGATGTGACCAAGTAAGGTTAAGGTTGCACCAACATAAGATTGCAGACCGATCAACGTCAAATATGGCGCGGGCGGCTGTCAATCCATAGAAACTTGTCAAACTCTCCATACATTCCGTTTTTAACGAACACCGCTTACCTACGATTACAGACGGTTTGGTAAACCCAGCCTAAGTAGCTAACAATACAATCATCATCATCATCATCATATCAGCCGAAAGACGTCCACTGCTGGACATAGGCCTCCCCCAAAGTGCTCCAAAGTGACCGGCCCTGCGCCACCCGCATCCAGCGGACTCCCGCGACCTTTACCAGATCATCAGTCCACCTTGTGGGGGGCCTACCAACGCCGCGCCTTCCGGTACGTGTGGTCGCCACTCGAGAACCTTTCCGCTCCAACGGCCATCAGTTCTACGTGTAATGTGCCCCGCCCACTGCCACTTAAGTTTAGCGATTCGGAGGCCTATATCGGTTAAACAATACAATACAAGTAGGTATATAATATATATCACAGTTAGATTGTGAACTCCGTCAGTTTATAAGCTTACTCGCGATATTATAAACTGTCGAAAAATTGTGAACTGTCAAAACCGTTCACAATTTAACGCAATATTTTTCGTTAGTTTATAAACTATAAATGTCGAATCGTCTAATTGTGAACTAAGCGTCTCCTTTATTGAAGTCGGTTAAAAATATTTTTGACAGAAACTTAAATTATCATTGACTTTACTTTATAACACTTTAAACTCTCGCGCTTTGTACACATATTTAAATACTTTACTTTAGTCATTATTTATAATTAACTGTGCCGCGCGCCGCATAATAAAATTCTTCTCTCTAAACAACAATATCTCACTGGCAGCATGCATTTGTGTCTGACATAAAACATTGGTCCCACTCACACTAAATAGTTCACATACTTGCTAGTGAAGGACATATGCTTTACTACCGACATACATGCGATCACCTTTAACAACCCTCTATGCCGTGAATTATCTGTAAGTCAATCATTATTAGTACCTATTTAATTAAATAGACATACGGAACTCTAAAAATGAAACTTCAATCGCCTACTAATTACTTTTTTCTCTTTTAATTGGCAACACAGGCGCGCTAGAATAAAAACCACGACCGTATTCCATAGACAAAACGGCTGTTTCTAGATCATAGAGCGTGGGCATCTGGGCATAAACTATATCTTTCCCGCTTTAATTGACGTTGAAATATAAATACAACTACTGAGGGCATTGAGAAATTACTCGTTCGATGTAAAACGTTATATTGCGGCAAAAAGTGACATTATTGCTTTTATTACCATTTTGATTATAATTTCTAAGATGTTGATGCTTATAGATAACTATTTGTAAACTAATATTTAATATTGGGTCAAGCTGCCTCGTGGGAAGCCAGTCCTGTCTAGCTGGTCTAACTAGACAGACATTCAGATGTACTCTATGAGTAATGATTGCAAACATACAAGTCAAATAGGTAGGTATCTGTTAGTATAAGACTTAAACCATGAGTGATTTTAATACCTACCCCATTACATATTGTTATGTTTGAAATGCACTCGACATAAGTAAAACTAGTACAGTACGAGTATTTCCCATTGATATCCTAGATATAGGTACCTACGAAGAAACGAAGACGAAATTGTCCATTAAAATTCTAATGTTATCTGGAATGACGAATAGCTAGCATGCTCGTTTTTATGTCGGACATAAAACATCCGTCCCTCACGCACTCACATATCGATACCTGCAGACTCAAAGGGCGTAACAGGCTGTTGTTGTAATGGCGGTTACGCCCTTTGAGTTTGCAGGTATCGATATTTGCTAGTAAGGGACGAATACGTTAAGCTCGACAAACGCGATCATAGAGGCTAGTGGGAAAATATGTTGCTCGGGGGGACAATCTGTTGCTCGGGGGGACAATCTGTTGCTCGGGGGGACAATCTGTTGCTCGCGTCCGCAGGATGTATCTACCACAAGTACCCTGCACCCTGCACCTGTCCCCTGATGGGTGGTGCTAAATGAGCGACAACACTTTCGGCAAAATAGGCGCTCCTATAAAAATATCACATGGATATTCGCCTATTCTACAGATCGCCATACGATTAAATACGTCGAAATACGTGGCTCTTTTTTTATTCTCAAAATACTACTTAACGTTAAGTACCTACACATTTCCTATTTCGCCAAACTAGGGCCAGTTTGTCGGCGAATGTGCGCTCCTTTCTAACACTACTATCACAGAATAAGTAATAGTACTACGTACAGAAGGTTCTCTGTTAACAAATTCCCTGTTTAGGTACGCCAAACGTGCCTAAATGTGGCCATCCCGTTCTATCGCATGCAACGCGCTGCGACCCGTGCGAGCGTCCTGTACCAACACGCGGCAGCTACTAATGGGCCGCCAATTTGGCGGCCGCCGGCATGTACTTGTAGCGGCGCGACGCAATCACAGAGTGAACCGCCCCTGCTACTATAAGAGAATCCATGAAAAAGAAGACCCCTGGTGAAGAGCAGCCTTGGTAAACCTCCAGCACGGCCACACGGGATAATAATCTACGAGTTTGTGCTCCAGTGAGATTGGTTGAACGGTATCAACCGAATATGGGCTGTGAATGGTATCGAGCTACTGGCACAGAGTAATAGTACAGTCTTAGGAGGGCATGCTCCTTTGCCACGTCATCTGTCATGTCAAACATAATGACAAACATAATGCAAAACTCAAGTGTCCAACATTGTAGTCCAAGGCCGTAAAGCTCCATTTTCCCCGTTTGTCGCGTGCGCAAAACGCAAATCGAACTGACAATCGTGTTCCAATGTTGCCAGTTGCATGATTGGACACTCCACAAAAAACCGGCATATTAATTAGTGGAGACAATAAAATGTTAAGAAACGCTCGCGTGCGCGTTTTATGATCAAAAATAGTGGATTAGACATGGTACATACGAGTACCGTTGGTCGGCGGGTTTTACTTGTTTTTAGTTGGGCAATACTTGAAGACATTAGTGGCTTTCGTGTAGGAGGTGTATGGAAAATAATCGATGATAATAATTTGATAAACGTCCTTATGTTTGATAGGTACTTGAATGCCGAACAGTTAACAATCTGTATAACTTTTTATCACAGAATCCAGCTTTTCGAAACATGTCGCTCATAGTGACCATTATTGACGACCGCTTTAGCCTAGTTGGTAGTGACGTTGTCCCTGCCTACGTAAGCAAGAGGTCCTGGGTTCGAATCCCGGTAAGGGCATTTATTTGTGTGATGAGCACGAATATTTGTTCCTAAGTCATGGATGTTTTCTATGTATTTATTAAGTATTTATTTCTCTATATAAGTATGTATTTCGTCGTCTAGTACCCATAGTACAAGCTTTGCTTAGTTTGGGACTAGGTCGATTTGTGTAAGATTGTCCAAAAATATTTAAATATTTTTATTTTTTTTTTACATAAGGTGGCTCCCCATGCAAACCTAGTTTGCCTCGTAGTCTAGGAATAACATGAGACCTTGTAAGCTCACCCTACCCGCACGCCTAACGAAACTAGACCTCTAACGCCTTGACCACGACTTTGGTCTTAAGCGACCTGCGACCAGCGTTTTATCTATTCATTGCGCGGTCGAGACGCGCAACGCACTGTCGTTAGTTGGGATCACGCGCAATGAACAGATAAAACGATGGTCGCAGGTCGCTTAAGACCAAAGTCGTGGCCAAGGCGTAAGAGCGCAAAAAATCGTTCTAGAAAAAAATGCAAAAAGGTGACTAAAAAATGTGTGCATTTTTAGATACTCTGTAAATTTTAGGGTTGGGTACGTCAAAAACAAATTTGACCACATTTTTGGCCACTTTATTGTCATTGTGCTAGCTTTCCATATACAATATTAACCATACATACCACGGTTATATAACAAACAGGCTACAGTGTTAACATGCATAATAACGTAATTAACGACCGATGCTTGTACTGGTTGGATTTTATAGCTTGATTGTTTCACTCAGGAAAAAACTGATATGCATTAAGTGTTAGTTATTTCACGGATTGTTTGGATTTGAGAATGTCCGTATCGTCATCCGCCATTTCGTGCTGTCATAAATATACGTAGATGAAAGGAAGAAATATATTTATTTGGTGTGACAAAGAAATTACACATGCGTTATTACAATTCAAATGCACCAAAATGGATGCCACTCAGCATATACCAGCAGCAATATATGCTAAAGGCGCTGGTTTTCAGGGCATCCAGAGAGATAATACAGATCTTAATAAAATATAAGTTATGCATAACAATCGTGGTTAATTAATTAATTCAGAGCTAAGTAAGTTTACAAATCAGATCTAAGGTAAGTTGCGTGTTGTGTGTAAGGTGCATTAGGAATGTGACAAAATGCCTGTAGCTTTTTTTTTTTTCTTGGGGAGATGCTTTACGCATTCCGCCTGGCTGGGGAACCAGGACGGGTATGACGGACTCCCGGGAACCGCCCGGACTACCGTCTAAAACCCCACGGTGTTCTGCGCGCTGCTCTTTGGCGGAGCCACGGGAACGCTTGCGCACACTTCCGCGACTCCGCCAGCAGCTGTCTCCATATGGGACCCGTCCCGGGGGGAGGCGTAAGTACCCGCCCCCAGTAAACCATCGTAAGGAGCGTACCCGAACACCTGGCACGCTCTCCAACTCGAGGACCTGTAGTGTACCTGCGCCAACACTTACACGACAAAAAGAAAATAAACATAAAACAATATCACGAAATGGTCCCAACTCGGCATGGTGCTGGCGATAACCAGCGCTTGTCTTCCGTTGGAACTCTTGGAACCATCGGTGAAACCTTGGCGTACTTGTACTTAGTTTAATTTAGTTTCGATGTTACGTATTAACCCAACAACCACCATAATGGAAGAAAAGATAGAAGGAAGAAGAGACAGCGGAAGACCACGGCACAGTTATATGGACCAAATAAAGGAAAAAAACTGGTGACGTGTCGTATCTGCGATTCAAGGGGCTGGCGTACGAAAGAGAGATGTAGAAAATACCTACTCCACTGACAAGAGGATAACTCTTAAATTTAAATCTTGATAACTATTAAAATGCTTGCAAAATTTCAGCTTAATTGGATAACGGAAAGTGACTGAAAAATGGATAGATAATATAATAGATAGATAAATAATAAGATAGATAATGGTAATAATAAAAATATATTTAGTCCTCTTAAGATATTTTTTTTACGAGACCGCACGGAGGATTCGCCTTGACAACACTTTGACTTTTAAATTATCCATAACGTGATTGACGCGTGCCATGCTTGCCTTGAACTGTAGGATGAAACCTGTAGTCTATGGGCAAAAAGTAGCTGCTAAAACAACAGCAGCATGCAAAGCAGCGGCTAAGTAGACGCGGCTCTAGCACGGTATTTATTTGACATCATGTCTCTACAGCATGTATACATGTATGAATATCATGACATGAAAATTAATGAAGCAAGGTTCGTCAAGATGTTAGAGAAATTTCAGACAAGGTCCCACATTTGTTAGTAAAAAATAATCAACTTATGAACTAAATGAGTGTTAGTTAATAATAATACTTAAGGTCTAGAAAACTCGTGCGCGCGTATTGTATATGTATCAACGATAATTTGCCTCATTCCGTTTTCGGAAGCATTAGATCGGAAAGAATGTGTCGAAAAACAATGTTCATTATGTCCATTTTGACAAAAGTTTTTAAACATAATACTGCCATTAGAGTGTACAATTTACTTCCTGACGGCCAAAAAAAATATTCAAGAGTTTAAGACCCTTTGACAAAAAAGTAAAGGAATATTTTTTGACCCGTCCATTCTATTCGATCAAAGAATACTTGTATTATGCAAGAATTTTCGCCAAATTTTCGTGACATTTATGATTCCAGTTATTTTAAATTTTATTTTTTCTTTATCATAAATTGTTCATAAAAGAGTTACATGTCATTCAAATAAATGATATGTCGTTTATTTAAATAATAAAATGATTATTCTACTTCTGTGACATTAAATGTAAGTTATTTATATTTCTTTTAATTGAATCTTGTACTTACTTGTTAGTTTTATTTGTATGTTATAACTATATTTGCATGCATTTAGAAATGTGTTTTATAGTTAATACCTAAATTATTGATTGATTGATTAATGAATACACGAAAAAGGCCAAGAAGGACAAAGCCAGTCAGCATCTCTAGACCTGGCTCACGCACGAGGTAACCGCCATGTTGGGATGTTGATTCGATGATCATTGTCTCGATAATCGTTTCGGCGAACAGTTTAATAGCGAAGAGTCTCGACCAACAACTCAAGAGACTCTCGCTAGATGGTCAGATACAAAGGTTCTCCTGGACACTGCGCGGATAGTCAGGAGGTTCCTCTCTCTGTCGCCTTGAAGGCACCCTAGGGTAGGTTTTTATAATTATTTTTTGTTATGTATGTGCCCTGCCCACCATGACGTACGGTTCCGAGACATGGACGCTAACAAATGAGGCTGTGCACATAATACGAGTAGCACAGAGAGGCACGGAGCGCGCCATGCTCGGCATTAAACTACAAGACCGAGTGAGGAATGTTGAGATCTGACGTCGCACTAAGGTGACGTTGGAGATACCATTACCAAACTCAAGTGGAGCTGGGCAGGTCACCTTGCCAGGCAGAATGATGGTAAGTGGTCCAAAAAGGTGTCAGATTTGTGACCACTTCTAGGTAAAAGGAGCGTCAGCCGTCCACCAGCTCGATGGGTGGACGATATTAGGAAGATCGCGGGTCACTTCTGGATAATATTAGCTCAGGATAGGGACGGGTGGCGTACTCGAAGAGAGGCCTATGCTCAGCAGTGGGCGATTACGGGCTGACAATGATGAATTAATGATATATGTATGTATAGTGTATGTATGGTCAGAAAGGAAGACAAATGAAGAGGTTTTGACGATGTTAGGAGAGAGCCGATGCTTGTTAAAACAATTAAAAATAGAAGAGGCAATATGATCGGACACAGCACGAAAGCTTCTTTCTAAATATCTTGGAGGGCAAGGTCGAAGGAAAGAGAGGCAGTGGAAGGCCCAGACATAATTACATCAGTCTAATAAAAGAGAAGGTTGCTGTCGACTCGTACGAAGACGTCAAGAGGCTGGCAGAGGACAAAAATCAGTGGCAGTTCTCCACCAACTAGAGCCTATCTCTTAAATTGTGTTTTTTATCGTATATCGGTTACACACTGGTAAATGATATGTATTATAGGGTTCCGCGGATAGGACTCCAGTGTGCGCTGCGAGGTTCAGAAGGAACAGTGCAGCTGCCTAGTTTGTTGTTCTTTTGTTTAGCACCACCCGGAGGTCACGTGTAGGTTTTCTAGGGTTATTCCTACGGACGTAGAACAACAACGATCTTAAAATAGTGATGGTGATGATGTATAGTTTTATGAGCTATTGTATGTATAGTTTGAATGTATAGTTTTAAGAACTTGTTTTATTATTATTGTAAAAGCGTAAAACGATAATTTAATAAAGAAGATAATATTTAATACACATAACAGATAAACCAACGTTTTACCTGTAGCCTTTGCCGTGAGGGAAAGCGGCACTGAAAATGAAATCAGGTGCTCTGCCTTCTGCCTGCACCTGTGGCAAATGCAGGCTTGAGTTTATGCATATCTAAGTTTTTTCTAATAAAATGAAATAAAAGCATGAATAATCGAATGAAATGCTTAAAAAAAACGTATCGGCATCACAAACGCTAAACATTTTTATTGCACATGACATCTGCACGCGTGCCCGTAAAAAGATAATTACGTATACATATGTATCGCCGACAAATTAGTAGTTAATTGGGACATAAAGACTGTTAAATTGCGGGTGACCGTT
This sequence comes from Epinotia brunnichana, assembly GCA_963854355.1. Taxonomy (NCBI): domain Eukaryota; kingdom Metazoa; phylum Arthropoda; class Insecta; order Lepidoptera; family Tortricidae; genus Epinotia; species Epinotia brunnichana. Next base: position 3,328,783 of record OY977962.1, on the reverse strand, counting down.
TTAAAATTACTATGTTGGAGATAGTTTCATCTGCGACATGCTAGCCGGTCGTTGTGGCACTCTTTGGGGGAGGCCTATATCCAGCAGTGGACGTGTTTTAGCTGATATGATGATGATGATACTAGTACCACCCTACATAAGACCGACCATAATAACGCGATCATCAGACAAAAATGGCATCGTTGATGAATCGTGTGAGAAGTAGTCAAAACAGCATTTTGAAGGTGACATCGGATTGGTAGGTACAACTGTCCCATCCTTTGTCACTGGGTGGAACAGAGGCCCTAGCACACACACTAGGGTTTTATGTCGGCGAAAATGTACTGAAACGTCACGTCAAACGTGACATATTTATAACGTAGTGTGCTAGGGCCTCAGGTGGTGGCACAGAATACGTAATAGTACTACGTACAGAAGGTTCTCTGTTAACAAATTCCCTGTTAAGGTACGACGCCAAACGTGCCTAAATGTGGCCATCCCTTTCTATCGCATGCAACGCGCTGCGACCCGTGCGAGCGTCCTGTACCAACGCGCGGCAGCTACTAATGGGCCGCCAATTTGGCGGCCGCCGGCATGTACTTGTAGCGGCGCGACGGAATCACAGAGTGAACCGCCCCTGGTGGTGGTAGTAAATAATATAATAATAAATAAATATTTGCGGACAATCTTACACAAATCAACCTAGTCCCAAACTAAGCAAAGCTTGTACTATGGGTACTAGACGACGATATAGATACTTATATAGAGAAATAAATACTTAAATACATAGAAAACATCCATGACTCAGGAACAAATATTCGTGCTCATCACACAAATAAATGCCCTTGCCGGGATTCGAACCCAGGACCTCTTGCTTCGTAGGCAGGGTCACTACCAACTAGGCTAAAGCGGTCGTCGAATAAGTAATAGTACTACGTACAGAAGGTTCTCTGTTAACAAATTCCCTGTTTAGGTACGCCAAACGTGCCTAAATATGGCCATCCCTTTTTATCGCATGCAACGCGCTGCGACCCGTGCGAGCGTCCCGTTCCAAGTTCCAACGCGCGGCAGCTACTAAAGGGCCGCCAATTTGGCGGCCGCCGGCATGTACTTGTAGCGGCGCGACGGAATCACAGAGTGAACCGCCCCTGGTGGTGGTAGTAAAGTAGGTATATTATAAAATAGCCGTGATCTGTCACATCGTGTTATGAGCGTTTTTAACCCCCGACGCAAAAAGAGGGATGTTATAAGTTTGACGTGTCTATTATGTATCTCTGTGTGTGTGTGTGTGTGTGTGTATGTCTGTGGCATCGTAGCTCCTAAACGAATGGACCGATTTGGATGCGGTTTTTTTTATCGGTAAGCTGATATGATCGAAATTGTTCTTAGCTAACGTTTCATCAAAATAGGTTGAGCCGTTTTTGAGATGAAAATGTCGGAGGTTTTTCAACTTTTCTAATTTCTAGTCATTATTTTATTAATGTGTAACTAACAACATAGATAAAAGTTCCTAATGTAACTATAACCCGATAAGGATATTTAAAAAATAACCAAATTAAAGTATTTAAATAAAAAATATATATATTACGGGACAATCTTACACTAATCAACCTAGGCCCACGGTAAGCTCAATAAGGCTTGTGTTGTGGGTACTAGGCGACGATATATATAATAGATAAATACATATAGATACTTATATGCATATTGTATAACATCCATAACTCAGGAACAAATATTCGTGATAAACACACAAATAAATGCCTTGACCGGGATTCGAACCCGAGATAATTTATTATTATTATTTGTTTTGTTGTCTTGTTATTTGAATTAACTCCACTACTTGCTATGCACGTATGTGGTGTTGTGTTCCTACACGGTTATCCAAGATGGCGCGCGACCTCTCTCGCAGCGAGATAACAGTTAGAAAGAGACAATAGTCTAGTCTATCTTGCCGCAAGAGCGACATACTAGCACCGGTCATTGCGGCACTCTTTGGGGGAGGCCTATGTCCAGCAGTCCATAAGAAAAGGGCCCTTATGGCAGTTTCTAGTTACGGAGATATTGGCGTTTTTGTAAAATTCTACAAAATCATATTTTTTTTGTTTTATGCAAAATAGTAAAATATACAAATAGAGGTATATTTGTACCTTGGTATCAGTTGTGTACGTTAACTCTTTCTTTAATAAAATTGAGTTCAAAGTTTAGTAGAAGAAGGGCCCTTATGGGAAATCGCATACAAAAATGACAAAGCTCAACGGATAAAATTGTTTACAAGTATTTTTTTTCATATTCCAACTATAGTAAAATTATAGGTAATCCAGCAACTTACAATAATTGGAATTTGAAATAAGGGGTCTGGCCGTGATTTTTGACCCCCCCCCCCCCTCAAATCGCCTATCAAAGGGGATCAAAAATCACCTAAAATGTCCTTACGTGATTTATGAATGGTTCCTTAGTGGTAACGGACTGTTAACAGTACAGATATTGTGTTCTTTTTCGGGGTCACTAGGTAAGTACTATGTGAATTATTTAACGTTAACTTTAAATGAGAATTACTCATTACTGGTTAATATTTTAAGAAAATTTATAATAACATTTTTTCTTCGGATTGCTGTCTTGATACAAGATTAGCAAATAAATTATGTTAATATTGTGCCATGATGTTTACGTAACTTTAATCGTGTATAAATAAAAAAGTGTGACTTGTAGAATAATAATAAGACTTTTTTGATACACCTGTAGATTGATTAAATATAATTTAGAACTTACTATACCAAATTTGTTATAAATAAATAAATAAATAAATAAATAAATATTATGGGACAATCTTACACAAATCAACCTAGGCCCACGGTAAGCTCAGTAAGGCTTGTGTTGTGGGTACTAGGCGATGATATATATAATAGATAAATACATATAGATACTTATATACATATATAACATCCATAACTCAGGAACAAATATTCGTGATAAACACACAAATAAATGCCCTGACCGGGATTCGAACCCGGGACCTCCAGCTTCGTAGGCAGAGTCACTACCCACTGGGCTACGGAGGCCGTTAAATTATTGTTCTAGGGAAGATGTAACTGATAATAATTATCACATTTTAATTAAAATAAAGGTATTTGGTTAACTAAGTGATTTTATTTCTTTCCTAAAATGCAAGTTCAATTAGTGTTCTACTATATACAATGGTTCAGATTACAACAGAAGAAAAAGCCGAAAAAAATATTTTTATTAATTTCGTTCCTATGAGCAATGCTCTTTCAAAAGGCTGTTTTTTCAGAATCTGGAAGTCACATTAAAAAAAAAATAACTGAGTTCCAAAGAACAACACCTTGAGATACAAAATCAATCATAATCTATGTAACTTCCAATGGGAACATACTTAAAATTAGTTTCAAACTTCTTTTGACGATTTCTCAAAAGTGTAATTTTAGCATGTGTAAATTTGTTTTTTTTTTTTAAAGTATGGGACTTAGGGTCATGATAGTTTTGTATTAGATAGCTTATTTAACGTAGATTTAGGATCTGTGCTATGTAAGTATAAGGGCCCTATAGCCATGGACTGTCACATATATCTTTCGGCCGATGAACCTTACAGAATTCCGCAGCCGTAATGACGCTACTACTTGCTTTGTAGGTATGTTGTGTGTTCTCATCTCCTTTACTATCAGCAAGAACAAATAAGAAACGAATTCCTTTTAATAATGATACATGGCTCTTTTAAAACACAAAGAATAACTTTCCTAAGAAAGTCCAAAGCGAGAGAACTCTAAAAAACTTTATCTAGTATTGCTTTTATCTCTTTCATCCGCTTTGTAACAAAAGAGACGGTTGCACTCTAAATAGGGCACAAACATATGCAAAAATGCGATATGCTGTTATGGTCGCAATTATTAAAAACAAAAACTACAACCACCATTACTATTTGAACCCTATTCGATCAAATATAAGGTTGATATTCGAACGAATTTTAATAAAAATGCATATTTAAAATAGTGCTAACTTATGAATACACTTTAATTACAATTGGAACCTTCTCAGCCACACTTTATAGACGATATTTGAATGGATTTTGAACCTGTAAAATAGTCTAAACTTAACCGATGTTTTAATTCTTACGACCAATTATTTGCTAATATGGGGCTAAAAGAAACTGGGGTATAAAGAAACGGGGTATTTGAAGCCGATTGATTGATGATCGAGAAACACCTTCGGTTTTAAGTTCACGGTCTTTAAACATGTTTTTTTTCTAAAAATGCTATTTATTTTACATACCTAAGTATATATATGCACAGAATATGTAATAGTACTAGTATATTTATTTATTTATCTACTAAGGCAAGGTAACAAAACGTAAATTACAGAATTACTTAAGTAACATAGTTCAAATACGGAGAATTTTAAATTTACATTTCAATAATAACCAAGCACAATATTCATTCGCTTATAAAATTATATTAATTTAAGTAGCTAGTTTTAAATAAAATTACAAAAGTAAGGGTTTCATTACACGGTACGGCTATTATAATGAGATCATGTATTTAAACTACATGTTAATATTTACATTACTTTTAAATTTATTAAAACTTAAGTGAAATATATCTACTTACATCATTACATATTTTATTGTAAGCAGTGCTCATGCGAGCCAGGGGACTATGTTGTGAGACATTCTGAGCAATTGGTATTAAAAATTGAGCGGGGTTACGGCAGCGGCATGGCTTAGGATATATCCGAAACTGTAAGTTACTTATGAGTTCCGAGTCTATGATACTGTTCACAATTTTGTACAAGAGCTTTAATTTATTCATCACGCTTTAAATTGTTCATGCTACGGGGCCTGGACGCCTTGGCGATGTCGCCTGCTACCGTGTCCAAACAAATTGAAATCTTAGGAGTGTGAAACAGAAAAATTGCTATAAATACTACAACTTTTTAAATTAGAAAAAAAACACATATGTGAAATTCTTTTTATCAGTCTGTATCATGATATTTATAAATCGTTATTTTTTTGACATACTTTTAGTAAGGGATCCATATACAGTAGGCCTTATTAGGGGACTCTTATTTTAGCTCAATTAAGTGTCGTTAAAATATGTTAGTAAATTTAAAATAACAGTATTTAGGTATACCTATAATTGGATGTTAAACAGATTAAACACCTATTTTCACTTAAATACTGACAAAATTTACGTTATTTTTTTAAATTTTGGATGAAATGTACAGGTTGGAAAATAATAAAACGTGCAATATTTTAACACGACACAGCAAACTGTATTTTTTTTGCAAAATGACAGAGCGATTGGGTAAAAACTGAAATGCACGTTTGTTTGTGAATAAACGCATCTGCTCACGAAATTTTAAGTAGTTTGGGAAACCATAATTGCGAGTTTTTACAGGTGGGCCGCCATCTTAGGAACCGGGCCTTCCTTGGTGCACCTACCTTTTGTTGTTTAATAGAAGCTAAAGCACGATTGCTTAAAATATTCTAAATATAAAAAGTGCCATTAACTTTTTATTTTTTAGCTTAGATAACACAAACGAAACGATACAATAAATTACCTAGCATAATAAAGTTGAGTATTACCTAGCTAAGTAAAGTATTTTTCTCAAAAATGCAATGAAATATTCTCTTTACGTTCCTTATAATAGACTCGGAAGTATCCTTTTTCGGGCGCAGCATCTCGAGGCGGCCTGAAATGGGATTTCATACAACTTTTCAGGCCTAGGCCTGCAAAGTAACTTTTTAATTTTCATTTCACTATTTGTGGCACAGCATCACGGCATTCAGCCATGAAAATTAGTCTGATTTGAGGATTTTTATTTATTTATTTCATTGCATGTTTAAAATGTCTAGGTATACCTACTTGGCCGGAAATCCGTGTCTTCCCGCATCTAGAAGTTTTTAGTATAAAGTAACTGCTAGTAGTAGGTACTAACATAGTTTTTAAGCCAAATTGTAAAAAACAGTAATATGGATCTATAAATATCAATACATATCTAAATAATCAATCATTTGAACTTAAATAATGTACCTACCTAATGTACCTTTGTACCTCATCATATCAGCCGAAAGACGTCCACTGCTATACATAGGCCTCCCCCAAAGAGTGCCAAAGTGACCGGTCCTGCGCCACCCGCATCCAGCGGACTCCCGCGACCTTTACCAGGTTATCAGCCCACCTTGTGGGGGGCCTAGCACGCCGTGCCTTACGGTACGTGGTCGCCGAGAACCTTTCCGCCCCAACGACCATCGGTTCTACGTGCCACTGCCACTAAGTTTAGCGATTGGATGCTGCGGATAGCCTCATTTCTGGTTCGACCTAAGCAAATAGGTATTACCTTTCCAAGTTTAGACATATGTAGATATGTATCAGAATTTGTCCAGAAAGGCAATACTTGGGGAGTGTTGCATCTCTCTCGCGCGCGGAAGACTTCAACAAGCATCTTACACGGGGGCGTGGTTTTAGAGAATCAGAGACACGACTTAATGTTCCTTTAAAATATCTGCCAACTCTATCCTCAATCTATAAAACAACTTAAAAGTAAATCCCCTCCCGCCATCGCCATTATGTACTTCCCTTAAACGTCATTTTCAACACTTTCATAAAAATAAACACAAAAGTGTTGCCACCAAACACGACACCATAACATGAACAAAGAAAAAAGATTACCATCATTTTAGAACTGGCAACACGGACTGGCGTGATTCGAAGATCTTGCGTGAGATAAGTTATCCTAGACTTGTGGATAAAAAACTGTTTCTTCATTGCAATTATTGTCAGCTGTACGCGGTTAATACTCGTACCTTTGCCTGTCCTTTGTTTAAAAAAAACTGTTAAATAGTTGTATCTGACCTAAAAATAAAATAAGAATAGGATTTTATATTATTTTCAGTAGCCTTCAACCAAGAATGTTTGTACTTATCTATAAAATAATGAAGTAGCAAATCTAATTACGCAGATAATCATAGTATTAGGTTAGGTATATATCTAGGTAACTGATGACTCCGAATACGCGTATAAATTATAGTCATATCCTATTCCGATGTCTAAGTTACACTACTGGAAAGTATAGTTAAAATTCGTAGGACCGGAAGAGATTTTTCCGTTTATAATGAATGAATATTATTGAGATAAATACTAGATGTCAACGCAGCTCTATATGTGTTAATTACAACAAAAACTCATTATTATATATTCTGAAAGTCCATTATTTAAATCAGATAAAAAATTTCGGAGATTAATGCATACAAACAAACTGACAAACTACCTAAAACAACGAATAATCATATAGTTCTAAATCTAGTAAATTCACTTCCTATGTATTTCACCTATTTATATAACCTGATTGAGATCATTTACGTAGGTATGTACTTTCTTTAAAACGTACCTATCACTATAATGTAATGACATAGTTTTCTAAGTCAATTTACAGAGGCATAAAGTCAATTACCTTCGTCCAAAAAACGCTCTTTCAAAATGGCGGGAGTTATGACATTTCGCATCAGTCATATGTCAAAGTGCCGCGCCGCCATCTTGAACTGACAAGTATTAGCCGTACAAGGCTCTGTGGTAATTATTTTAATTATTGACGGGTGTTCGATTGAGTTGTCTTATAATCCGATAATAACGAACGTAATACAGTTGGTTTTGCGAGGTATTTTAATTCGGTGAAATGTGTTAGTGTGGTCGCATAGTTAGATTGGATTGGCATAATTAAGTAAGCAGTGTGTGCAGTTATTTAAGTGTTAATGATAGTACTGACCGTTCTGGCCATGAATGACGTTTAATAATACATTGTGACAGGAGTACGGCAATATATTGTTTACGAACGAGAGTCTAATAAATAAAAGCCCGACGCCGAAAAGTTTGTAAAATTCTTACCGTGTGTGACGTGTGTCGCGTCGCACACAATGTTTTTCATCAGTCATCACATTTGCGAGGAAACGAATTAGGTACATTAATACAAACTGCAGTAAAAATACAAAATGTCAATCGTCCATATTGTTGAATTTGACGTAAGGTGCGTATGGCAATATAAGACGGATCAAGGAAAGTGTCTTATTCGCCGTCCTAAACCGAAAACGTAGGTAAGCGAGGAAACTGTTTATATTTTGAAAAAATAATTGACGCAGCTGAAATGTCTGAATTTTTTTTCTGGTGCTAAGGAAGGTTATTCCTATCACCTATCTAAGTTTTCATTTATTCATTCAAAAACCATACTTACTTACATTACTTGGATATCATTACCTACTAAATTCCTCGAAGCTTCCATCGAACACTCAAACAGCCGTATATCATTATTCGATTCGTATATAGTCATCACAGCAGACTCGAGATGTACAAAATACATAAAAATCAGAATAGGCTTAGCAAAACAGGCTTTCTACAATAAAAAGCATCTGCTGACTGCAAACATATCCCAGAAAACCAAGAGAAAGTTCATCAAAACCTTTATATGGAGCATAGCGTTATATGGGTGTGAAGCGTGGACCATGACCATGACTCAGAGAGATAAAGAATATTTGGAAGCGTTGAAAATGTGGTGTTGGCGTAGAATGGAGAAAATTAGCTGAACAGAAAAAATCACAAATGAAGAAGTGCTGAGAAGAGTGGGAGAGAAAAGGAAACTGGTAAAAACGATAGAGAATAGGAGAGCGAAAATGATTGGTCACCTTATACGACATGACGCTTTTATTAATAACATCATGGAAGGAAAGGTAGAAGGCAAGCGAAGAAGGGGAAGACCAAGAATAAGTTACATGAAACAAATAAAAGAAAAAGTAGCAGTCACGTCGTATAAAGAGGTCAAGGAGGCGGCCCTAGATAGAGTCAGATGGAGGGAGCTACACCGACAAGACTCTAACTCTTAAATTTATGATGATGATGATATAGATACCACAGCACTAAATTTACTGTTATTGGCTGGATTGGATTACTGCGGTATACAGGGCGTCCCAAGACTATGCGACATGAAGGGAAAGTACCTTAAATATCGTAGATAGGATATTTTGCTGAAAGCAGACTTTTTTTATTTTTTTTATTTAGTAAAATACTGCATTCAAATATTTTCTAAAAATGACTTGCTTCGTCTGGGAATTGAACCGACTTAAATGTGAAAAAATATCATCAGTAATATTATGATGCCAATCGAATGAATGGACAAAAATATTAATTCTTCTTATGTAACATAGTTTCTTAAAAGAAAGGAATAACGTAAAATGTTCGATTCAAATTTCAAGAAAATTATTTATTGCCGACGACGACGTTCGAAAAATAGCGATATATTAGATTAGTTTGCAGTGCCGTTCAGCATTTTTTATTTAGTTCTGATAATCTTTTATATCATCTGCCTTCGCCACATTTATCCAAATCTTTTTCTATCCTCTGTAAGTTAGACAGAACGCAAATTTAAAAGAAATATTAATCTTGTTCTTAAATTTTATTAAAATGTTTAATTTAACGTTATTCCTTTCTTATAAGATACTTAGGAGGACTTACAATTTTTTGTCCATTCTTTCGATTGGCATCACAAAAATACGGGTGTTTTTATTTCACATTTAAGTTGGTTCGATTCCCAGACGAAGCACATTATTTTTAGAAAATATTAATTTGAATGCAGTATTACTAACTTTTAAAAATAACATTGCAGCAAAATATCCTATCTGGGCATTTTCAATAATTCGTGCACCCAATTAGCATGAGTTGTTAAATAAAAATTAACTCAGTGTCAGTTTTGTAACGAAAGTTAAGCATACAAATGATGTCAAACTGAACTTTTTTCGCATTTAAATAAGTTCTATATGCATATGATTTATATATTGAAAAGAAAAAGTAAATTTTTATACAAACTAAATACTTAATTGTCGTTACAAAACTGACACTGAGTTAATTTTTATTTAACAACTCACGCTAATTGGGTGCACGAATTATTGAAAATGCCCATCTACGAGATTTAAGCTACTTTCCATTTATGTCGCATAGTCTTGAGACAGGAAATTAAATCTTAAATACTTGAAAGTACCTTTCTCACGTTCCATATACTTACTTCCTAGAATTGTTCGGAATATGAACCAATCATTTGGAACCCCTAATGACAGAAGAAGACGTCAAGTGTTATCGTTTGTTACGATACGCATCTATTTGTCTTTGTCGGTTTGACAAATTGACTATTGAGTTGTTTTATCGTCGTGTTTAAGTAGTGGTAAACATCAAACATATGCACGCAATGACAAATATATGGGAACGTAACGTACGTGCCTCGTAAAAGCGTTCATATATTTTTGCGTCAATATATTTTATGACTTTGTTAGAGGCATTTACTCGCCGCGACTTTGGTATTTCTTAGGAACCGTGCATTATTTGAGAATATAATTTTCACCCCAGGTCCTAGTTATTAGTCACAAAGTAGGCTTTAAAGTGCCTTTTGAAACATATTAGATTAGTTTGCAGTGCTGTTCAGCATTTTTTATGTACCTAGTCCAGATAATCTTTTCTATCATCTGCCTTCGCCACATTTATCCAAATATATATCGCATTAGACCCGATGAAACATTATTTTAAATATTTGATACCATTGTTACAAGCGCCAAACAAGACATTTTGCCAACGTATCCTACATTTCTAGCTCAAAAACATTGTCAGTTCACAAGGATCCCGGAAACACGTTAAAATTGTCAGTATCAAGTGACAATTGTATCCGACAATTAGTATCTGTTTCTATAGAGAACAATATTTGTCACCAATTAATAATTAAAGACTCGAGACGTGTTTATGTCAAACGACCATAAATTTGTCATTAGCTTGGATTAAAGCGACATCCTTTTAACATTGAAAGGGGCAAAGCGGGTTAACCTATACATTATTAATCGTTATCGATTTGTATGTGAACTTTAGCTTTATAAGCTGTGTTTTAATGTAATTGTGGTGTTATAGAACTGATTGTTATGAAATCGAATGGGTTTGCATTTTATAAAGGTATCGTTTAAGCTATTTAACTAGTGGCTGTCTTTTCTTTGTTAAAAATTGTTTAAGTTTGTTTACGATGTGTATACGGAATAAACGATACTACTAAAGTACAAAAGGAATCATTTAACAAGGTTGACACTAAATCCGACGCTTGACATGAAAATATACTTGTGCGTCGCATGTTTTGAAACGCTAAGGCTCTTAAGGTCGTTCGATTAAAAATGATGTCACAATCTTTTATTAATTGGCTTCCCATTTGCGCGAAATGCCCTCTTTCCTAAAATAAACTTGTATAAACTAGAATAATTTGAGAAAAATAGTTATAAAGTAAGTAGAACAATTTGAGAAAAATTGTTTTCCCAAAGTATCACGTCTCAAACTAATTTCTTCGTCCCAAACATTGAAATGGGGCAGCTTTCCACTAAAACTATTGTTTCTAAACGCAAAAAGTGTTATTGCTAATTCATCTATCTGAAATCTGAACGCTTAATATTCTGATAATCATTTCTTTTGACAGGATTTTTTATTGAAATTTCGCAGTTTATCTGTGCGCGAGCGCAGAGCGCAGTACATTGGGTTAACATTAAGGAACGAGCGGGACAACATTTCGTGGACTACAGTTGCCTTAATATGATTTAACAAAACTTCTATTAATAAAACTGGCGATTCCCTTAAACCGGACATAAACTTCTTGCCCCCAGTAAAATGGCGCCGTTGTCAAGGAACCGGCATTTCTAATTGCATCGCACAAAAAAGGCACGAGGCTCCATGTCGTGCGTAATTTAACTTTATGGGCTCATAGTATTTTTATTGGAAAGCGTATTTACAATTTTATTTAAATTTAAGAATTTTACTACCGGTATTTGAAATTGACTTTAAATGATATCGATTTCAAAGTATGCGAGTATTCACGGAAGGGTCAGTAAAAAAAAGGTTATTGTTAAGCACCTTAGATCAGTTGTTTAGTCGATGTGGTGTTGATTTCAGTGTATGAATACACTGCTCAATGTTATTGTACGTTATAAGTGTAATTTGGAAATCCTTATAAAAAGTTAATTTGGTCATTTATTTGCCTCAAAAACAAAGTCTTATTGAGTGCACTGTGGGACTAGATTGATTTCTGTAAGATTGACGTTTTTCCCGCCGACAAATTTTGCGTGTGTGTTTTGTATTATATTTATTTAATCGTATGGCATACATTATTTGGCCTTTAAATTTGTCACTTTTTAGTATTACCCAGGGGACACGTGCAGGGTTGTGGTAGGTAGCTCCTGCGGACGCAAGTGACATTATATAAAAATGTAAACAGATGTGCGAATGTTTCTTACATTTGAAAATCTATTCGTGGCGGTTTCTAACTTAATTTTTTTACGATGTGTTGATTTTCACTTGTCAGAAAACCATTATCTGAAGCGGTTGACAATAAACAAACATACGGAATAAATAATTATAAATTATGATAGTTAGCCATTTTTACCAATATTAATTACCATAATTGACTCTTATTAGAAAATTCTTAACATTAATCCACTTTGATTCAATATAATGTTACTAGAAAAATCATAAATAATCGGTTTAGTGAAAGAAGCGCACATCGTAGTCGGATTATTAATAAATAAACTCCATAAAGGTCACTTTGATCAAAATGATATTAAGTTAGATTTAATAAAAAGTTAAGTACTCGTAATATGAGTATTAAATATTTAATCCTTGGATTCACTAAAAACTCTATAAAATGTATACATGAATCTAATAATTGTCAATAGAAGTTTGTTTATTATTTATTACAATCGTAATTCATAGCTCATGCCATTCTCGTCGCGTTTTTTCGTTTCTATTTTGGCCATCACACCAATTTTAAACAATATAATAGGTATTACTATACGAATTATGTCGCTTTATTTGATTATGATAGAAAATTCATCTTATATCGGAGATGTTTTATGGTATTCTATAGAATGTCTTTCAATTTGCAAAACATGAGTAAAGATATGTCAAAATGTACCTATGTGATAGGAATTTTCCACCATTTGTAGATTCAAAACATGGATCAAATGTACTGAATAGAAATAACATGTGCAGTAACAATAACATCACCAGTGAGTTGTAGGTAAGTAAGTAAATAAATAAAATAAATAAAAAAGCTTTATTAAATTCCGTTACAGCATTAATGATTAAAAAAAAAACATTTATATTAATTACAAAGATTGCTGAATGGACCCCTCGCGGGTAAAAGCCTCCTGCAAGGCTTGCCAAGTCGGTCTGTCTCGTGCGGTTTTTAATCATTTTTTTCCTGCGACTGAGGCTATTTCGTCTTGCCATCTATTATTGTCTTCCTCGCTTCCTTGAACCACACGGCCCCTTCCATTTCGTGGTGTTCAAGGTCCACCTGTCATCATGGCTCGCCCATTTACACTTTAGCCTTTTTGAAAAGAATAGAGCGTCAATAACTTTAGTTTTTTGCGTATTTTAGTGACTCTCACTCTATCTTTCAGTTTGATATTCAGGCAGCTTCGCTCCATTGCTCTCTGAGCCGACTGAATTTTTATTTTTGGGGGTCTTTCGAACAACCATGTTTGACAACCATATGTAAGGCATGGTAGTATTGCGGAGTCCAGTTTATTTATTTTTTTGTTTTTACAGGGTACTTCTGTGCTTTTAGTATTTCTTTATGAGCCCAAAACTTTTTCCAGGTTACTGAGATCCTTCTAGATATTACTTCTATGTTCCTCTTTTTGTCAAATGTCAGTCGCTTCCCTAGGTAGATGTATTCCTGCACGTAATCCAGGGTGTTGGCGTCTGTCATGATTTTTTCTTTTGATTGTTTGTCGTTGGTCATGATTTTTTCTTTTCTAGGTTCATTTCTAGTCCAATACGTGTACTTACTATATGTAATTGGTTTATCATGGTGTTCAGTTTTTCAGGACTTTCCGATAAAAGGACGATGTCGTTTGCAAACCACAGGTGACTAAAAAATGCACCATCAATATTGATACCTTGCGTTGACCACGGTAGATCTTTCATAATATTCTGTAAAACCGCTATGAACAACTTTGGAGATATTGGGTCGCCTTGCTTTACTCCAGGCAAGGTAAGTAAGTAAGTAGAGGGACCGAGAAAAAAATCCTTTCGGAAGCCGACACCAATGATAACAAAGATCGCTGTTATGATCGCTGTACTACAGTTAAAATTGTTTCTTATGAGTCAGTATAAAGAAAATGAAACCAGGTTTTGGAAACTTTATACTTATCGTAAGAATAAGTCCTGGCCTGAATATTTATTGATTTAAATGCTTGTTGATGTTAAAGCGAGGAGGCAAAAATCCCTTATTTGGTAAAATTGCTTCTTTTCAAAGTAAGCTCTTCTCAGTTTGCATCAAAAGTTTTAAGAATATTACGGAACTTTTTAATTTCTTACACAGCTTTGTCAGTCTATTCTTTTGCTTTGACAGTCTTCAATAACCTTATACCTCATTCGTTTTTCACAGTACAGGAAAGAGATAACACTGTAGTGCATCAAGTGTACCCAATAGTGCTACCCGCGTTACGTCCTAGGTCTTTCATTTCCAGTGCCTAGGGCTTTTTCCACGGCTACTGGTTTGTATCGCTTCACGATTTCACCTACCGGTTTATCATTGGTTCCATATTAGTACGTACCTACTTGAAAATATTTTGTTATGCGTCTACGGGAAATTATTTGTTCTTTGTCTCTTGTGTCTTGTGTGTCTTTTGTGTAGTGAATAAATGTCTTCTTTTTTTTAAATAAATAAATAAATATTAGGGGACAATCATACTTCGGGATAGGGATAATTCAATTTGTAACTATCCCCATAGTAAGCTCAATAAGGCTTGTGTTAGGGATACTAGACGACTATATATTTAAAATATATCAATACTTAATTACATGGAAAACATACAAGACTCAGAAACAAATATTCATGCTCATCCATCACACTAATATTTGCCCTTACCGGGATTCGAACCCAGGACCTTCAGCTTCATAGGCAGCGTTACTAGGTACCAAATAGGCTAACCGGTCGTCAACATTAATCATACAAAAACGTATCAGGGTTGTATTGTATATTTCCTCTATTACTGCCCGCTGTATTTTAACGTGTGCAATAAAGGGTAGTTTTACTTTATAATGATTACTACCCAGGTTTTCTGATATAGCAATGTTACTATGTCTCTTCATGTCGCTCCATGATACCATCGTAAATGTAAAATCGGACGGCCAAATAGCCTGAAGCATACATTTTTAAGTTATTTGAAATTTTACTGGATTCTATTTTGTCCATTAATGGTATTAACTTTGTGTTTTGTTTTATCTACTACAAATGTCGTAATTTTTTGTAGAATTTCCCCTGGAATGCTAGTTGTTGTTTAAGTTAGCACCACACAATCTATAAGAACTCTATGAACTACGAAGTTTCATTTACTTCTACCAAATTTCTTATGATGATAAACAACAGGTACCTACGTTTAAGTTCCTTTTTCATCATCATCATTATTTTCAGCCTGTAATTGCCCACTGCTGAGCATAGGCCTCTCTTCGAGTACGCCACCCGTCCCTATCCTGAGGTAATCTTATCCAGAACTGACCCGCGATTTTCCTAATATCGTCCACCCATCAAGCTGGTGGACGGCCGACGCACCTTTTACCTAGAAGTGGCTACCAATCTGACACCTTTTTGGTCCACCTACCATCATTTAAAATATTGCATGTTACTTATATGTCTTTTAATTTTAGTTTTTAGATCAAATTGTTTTTAAATCATTCTAATGAAACTATAAAATCAACAAAAAAAAATAAAAAAAATTTGAACTTTATAGGAATATCTTCCTCATGAATTGTTAATTTATTCTTTTTTTTATTGTTAAAGCGTTACGATTGTTGAAGAGCTATTTAAGAAATTCGATTATTTCCTTTTAACTGGCTTAAATTATGCATGATTTATATTTGCGAATGATGTGTTCACCTGTAATTGGGGTGCATGTAAAGCCAAATAAAAGCAAATACTCTGTTGGTGTCCCGTACACCGTACAACTAAATAAAATAAAAAAATAAATCATTCTGCCTGGCAAGTTGTATTTACTGCCCAACTCCACTTGAGTTTAGTAATGGCATCTCCAATCGCGCCTACTTACTACCAACTTATTTAAAGTCGGTATACCTTGATTTCGTTCTGACTGATTGTAACAATAAATTCCGGCTAAACGTTAACAAATTTAATGCTTGTGTCACGTTGGGCTCGGTCAAAATGTCCGATTTTGAGGGCCTAATTAGGCTTTCAAGAGTGAACGAAGAACACAGCATATTAAACTAATATTAGCGAGCAAGCAAAACAAATTCTTAAGGGTTATATCTACCTTAGATGATCATTCCTATACTTATTGGGGAACTAGAAAAGAAGATGACCATCCAGTTCTATGATGTGGCGTGGACTATACGGGGCCACTACAAAAAGCCGGTAGAAGCGAGTCGTACTTCCAAGACATCAGTGTGATCACGATCTTAAGTCATGCAGGAACGACTAGGTATAGCGTGTCTTATTAGTATCTTATTAGTCCATAGTTTGCGAAATAGAAATGATTTATCTACCATAAAATCAATTATAACTGAAATATTCCCTAGATCACCGGTAATAAGACCGCTTTATCATTTTGTAACCATGCGATGTTTTAACTTGATCGTCGTTACTCATGTCTGTCCATGATTCATGATCAATAGATCATTTTTATTTCTACATTCACATTGATCTGTTGTATAGAATTAAACGTAGAAAATAAATTATAACTTGGTTTTATTAATTACTGGCGCGTAGTTATTTGCACCTACCTACTCGAAGGTAGGTACAGTACCTGAACATGTTTCTTCCTTAATTTGGTTTTTCTTAGGGTTTTGTCTCATAAAGATTTGAGTAGGTACCTAATTTTTAGGTAGGTAGGTTTATCTAAAAAATATGTATGTCCATTTGTAGGTAAATATTAGAATCTGGCTAGGCATATTATTTGTTTTAAATAATTAGTTGCTTTACCAAACCGGTCTAAATAAGTATTACAAAAATGTGTTCCTTTTTCTCTAAATTGTGTCATACCTTTCAAAATTCTTTGGTGGGGCTAGGGTAGGTAGAATAGGTTCTGCATTTAATAGTATCTATTTTACATTGAATTGTGTTTTAAATATGTAGGTAACAGATTAGAATTAAAGTTAGGTACTTACGGATAATCTGGAATTTAGACGACACACAGCATCACTTTTCCACAAAAATTTTCGAGCACAGTCACACAAAATGATGTTCTTTGAATTCCGAACGCACTGTTTCTGAACACAGAAAACCGTTAAAATCCGATTCGGAAAAGTGAAACGACGGAAACACGTTTGGAAATCGTAGGGTCACGGTTCAGAAATGGTTAATAGTCGGCAATTAAGAAGAACGGGACAGCGATAATTGGGGGAGTTAATCGCGTCACTATTATGTGGCACGTGTCATTCTTAGTAATTTTCGATACGCGAAACGATAAGTACCGAGTTTTCGAACTGTCACGTCACTGAAGTCATTTTCGTTCACTTTACACTAACCGCACATAGGTTCCTTTGCTAAACCGCACTAAACAAAACTGATAACAGTCATCAGCTTCGAAAAAACCGACACTGAAAAAAAACCCGCGCACACAGGCGCAAAATTCAGCCCAATTAAAGATAATGTTTGTAGATATTTTAATAGCGTTCCCCTCCGACGAAACCCGACACAACCAACTCCCGTTGAATTTAAACACTTAATGATCGGTTGGCTCAAATTGTGCGAGAGGCGACGCGCCCAGCATATCGCCCTCTCTTTCTATTTAGTACTGAACGGCGCCACTTGTATGGCGCGGCCGGCGCTAGCGTCGCGCCGTGGGCGTGGCATATTTAAAGGTGGAATGGTCTCGGGGCGTGGCTAGTGCCTGATTGGTGGACGCATGTAACGAGATTTTTTTCGTTAGTACGTGAGCCGCACGCCGGTTGGTACTATCCCATCGATCGTGTCCTAGGGTTGCCATTATATGTTTTTTATGGTATTTTTTGGCGGTGTTCGGCTTTACTAACCTGTTCTGTTGGCCACGCCCAGTTTTAGTCCGTACGTGAGCCAGAAAGTAAGAGAACTCGAAGCTGTAGGCTTTATTTTTTTTTAAAGTGTTTTTTTTTAGTGGCGGTTTCTTTGATTTTAGTGCTTGAGTCGTTGAACTTTGGATTGTGATTTTAATGTCCTTTGGGAGTGTGAAGTAAAGTGCGTCAACTTTTTTTTAATCTTAATATTTATTTTAAGATCAAATTATGTATTGATACGTCTTGATAAATACCTATGAAGAAAAGCAAAGCCAATGAGACTATGTAAAATATCCTTTGTCCTTATCTGGTGTATTATTTTTTATCTCTTGCTCTTTTTCTATCTCTCTTTGTGAGACTCGTCGATTTTGCTTGTCTTATACCTACTTATTATTGTATACCTAAGGTACTTAACATTAAGTACATAGTAACCTTGAGTCTATAAAGTCTATTGTCAACAGCGGAAGTAGCTTCAAGAGCTAAGTGCTCAAAATTATCTGTAGGTATACAAGCCTTGTAAAAACGCGTCTAGATAATTTTGACCGCTTCGTACGCGTATTTTTTACTGTCTAAGTATAGTATTATTTTTAGTGGTTTATATTACCTACCTAGATTTTATGTACGAACGATTGCCTAACTTATCTAGAATCTACACCTGCCAAACCGTGTATTAGTATGGGGTTCGAATCTGATCACGTCAATGAGAATAATTTGTTTAAGATTAAGACATTGAAAAATATTATTATTGTAACAAACATCTGCTATCAAAATGTAAAGAGAAATAATTAAAAAAACAATACTGTACCTATTAAACTTACTGTAGCTACTCTACTACGAGAAGAAGAAAAGCTATAAAATTATTTTTCCTAAAGAAAGTACTTACCTATTTACCTGTTACAGTAGCCTGATGTAGGTAGGTATGTGTTCATTTACTAATATCTAGCCATTGAGGAGCTTCTTGCACCATCCTCAGATTAAATTGATGTTACTACTTTATTTTATTCACTTCTAACAACATTTATTTATTTGAATAATCTTTATAAATTACTTTAAAAAAACACAATAGAATAAGGAAGGCCCAGAATACCATACATGACACAGATGAGGGAATGGTGCTGTAGCCACTCATACCAAGAGGTAAATACAAGAAAGCCCAATAAAGACTCGAATGGAGTACCTATTATGCTGCAACGACAGAGGACCAGGCCCTCTTAATATTGATGATGAAAAAGTTTCTAATCTATAGGTACCTACAACTGACGGAAGTGGGCGAAAATCGAATTGCAAGATTTGATAACAATGTTAGATACATATAGGTACTATAGGTATAAATTAAGGTTCGTAAAATTATTATTTGTGAGTCATATATGGATAATTTAATCATCATTTATTGCGTCCATTGTACATAGGAGTTACATATATAGGTAGTTTTGGATTCACATGGACCCTAATATGGACCATAACGATAGGTCGTCTAGTACCTAGTACCTACCCATAGCACAAGCCTTAATGAGCTTAGTATATGATAGGGCTAGTTGTCCCCTAATATTTATTATTTATATATTTGAAGACTTAAAACGAATTAAGTAGGCAGTAATAAATAAACGTTAGCGCAATTTACTAACTAAGTAGGTACATAATTATCAATAAGTAAATACAATTAAAATTTCACGTCTCATAGAAAAGTAATTTGTGAACAACACGATAACTAGGTAAATAGAGAATTTAAATAAATAAATAAATATTTGCGGACAATCTTACACAAATCAACCTAGTCCCAAACTAAGCAAAGCTTGTACTATGGGTACTAGACGACGATATAGATACTTATATAGAGAAATACATACTTAAATAAATAGAAAACATCCATGACTCAGGAACAAATATTCGTGCTCATCACACAAATAAATGCCCTTACCAGGATTCGAACCCAGGACCTCTTGCTTCGTAGGCAGGGTCACTACCAACTAGGCTAAAGCGGTCGTTTTATTCGGATAGCGGATTTAGATTCGATAATTATAATTATAATGCCAATAGCTATTTTAATTACTAATTCATCTAGTACCCATAACACAAGCCTTGTTGAGCTTACTATGGGGCTAGTTCGATTTGTGTGAGATTGTCCGCTAATATTTATTTATTTATTTAATTTAGGTAAGTAGTTAACATTATTATAGTAAAGAAAATTTTTTTGAGAGATTCGACTTTACAAGTAGGTAACCATTTTTTTATGAAATTTAATTTTCAAAACGTGGAGCTCGATATACCTACGTCACATTAAAATCTCATTTTAACCAAGCGAAATCAAAAGAGTTTTCGAAAAAAGCCAACTGCTTTTTTCAAATATTATAGCTTATCCACACCTCATATGTCAAAATCCATCAAGCCGTTTGGACTGTAGTCCGTGAAATATAATTTTCTTGTCCACATACATACATACGCTCGAAAAACAACCCTCCTTCTGAGGCAGTCGGGTAAAAAAAGACTAGACATGTTCTTTCCCTGTTGAATCTCTCAAAAACTGACAGTAATTTTTCCGAAATTTCCAAATTCCGAAAGCCATTATCCGCTAAACGAAATGTCGTCTCTGATGATTCAATAGTTAGAATACAATAATTAAAAACACAAAAAAAACTAACCACTATTCGTTCTACAAAATTCCGTTTTGATAATAATAATAAATCCCTCGCTTTAGATTGTTTTTGTTTTAAAGGGCCTCTGCGCTGTTGGCTTCGGCCCCACGCATGCCTTTCAAAAGTCCGGGACCCCAATGGTCCCGAGATATGGGAAAAACATACAAATAATAATAAATATTTGCGGACAATCTTACACAAATCGACCTAGTCCCAAATTAAGCAAAGCTTGTACTATGGGTACTAGACGAAGATAAACATACTTATATAGATAAATAAATACTTAAATACATAAAAAACATCCATGACTCAGGAACAAATATTCGTGCTCATCACACAAATAAATGCCCTTACCAGGATTCGAACCCAGGACCTCTTGCTTCTTAGGCAAGATCACTACCAACTAGGCTAAAGTGGTAGTCAGCGGATGTGCAATTGTTAAATTTTGATGCGCAAGCGAGTATTTTTTGGTGAGCAATTAAAGTTTTAGTTTAGTTAAGTCAGGTTAATGTTATATCATGATTTTTTTAAAATTATTTATCGGAACATAGTTTTCAGAAAAATTGTGAAATTTGAAAAAAATATGCATTCGGAATCTCTGCGGAATTATGTAGGTACTGTGCCCGTTTACAATAGCTAAAGGAAATGTGTCTTCTTCTTCTAGTTTCATCATCTTATCTTATCTAGGTGAGAGCCCTTTCGGATACACTTCGACCCAGTGGGATCTTTTGTGCATTTGCCCTCTCCTTTATTCCTGCTCCCCAGGCTTGCTCCATCATTTCCACATATACCTACATTTATATATATAAGTGTTCCATAGTCTCATCCTCCTCGCCACACATTCTATAGTCTAACTAAACTATCCGCTAGTCCCATCTTGGCCAAGAGATCCTTGACCCCGAAGTGTCCTGTGAACACGCAAGATAGAATTCTGAGTTGCTTCCTACTGGATTTCTAGAGTTTTCTGGCCCAACCCGAGTCCACTCCTATGAAGATGTATAACGAATACTATGGTTTCATCATAGTATTCGTTATACATCAACTGCTCTAGATTGTATCAAATTATTGAATTGTCATCTTTATTTACTCTGCATACAAAGCTGGTCCTGGGTTCGAATCCCGGTAAGGGCAAATATTTGTGTGATGAGCATGAATATTTGTTTCTGAGTCTTGGATGTTTTCTATGTATTTAAGTATTTATATCTACTAAATATATCATCGTCTATACCCATAACACAAGCCTAATGAGCTTATTATGGGTCTAGTTTGATTTGTGTAAGATTATCCCCTAATATTTATTTATTTATTATAGGTACCTTCCTACTTACAAAATTTCGAATCGAAGTAACTAGGTATAAGTATTTAGGTAAAAATCTGAAACTTGATGTTTATATTGTTATTATTACATACCTAATTCCTACCTATTTATTTAAGTTAATATAAGTTTTGTAATAAAAATAAAACTTAACTTTACTTATTGTTCTAAGTGAACTAAGTATTTTTCCCGAAACTTGTTCATTTCTAAAAAGTGTTTTTCAAAAATAATCTAAGTTACCAATTGACGCATTTAGAACGACGACTGACGAGTTGAGAATGTAAAAGTCATTTAGAAAGTATTACATACTGTGACATTTATTTTGTATCATTATCCGTATGTATTAATTTACTGTAACTAAATGTCAAATTGCCATAAGTATATTTATTTTTTATTTTTATCTAGGTACAAGTTGCACAATACTTTCAAAACAATACAAATATTCTCAGAAGTCTTTATAAAATGTCACGAGAACTTAAGAAGATTTTCCATTCCGGAAGTTTCCTTGAAGTAACATCTAATGTTGTGCAGAAAATGTTATAAATAAACTTTAAATATTGGAAATTTCTCGTCAGTGTCGATGAACAAACAGTTTGTTACAAGATTGTAAAAATGAAAATAGAGAAGGTATGATATAAATAACAGAATCAGTCTTTACTCGAGCCCGAGGGGTAATTCAACGTAACGGGGGGTAAAAGGTCAAAGAGGGTAATTGTAGTAACCCCGGTTCAATTAGTTAATTACAAAATATTGAATGAGATTGTAATAGAAATGGGTTGTTTGAAATCGGATCGTTTCTTAGACTAAACGTATTACGTTTCGGTGATTGATAATGTAATTTTGTGATAGTTAAAAGAAACATTATCTATACCTAAAATATGAACTATTATTGTAACTAAGTTTAAGAAAACAATCTACTCAGAAAGCGTATTTACTGTCTAAGTTTAAACTTAACTATTAAAGTACTAGAGACTTACATTTATTTAATAATGTAACATTATAATACATGTATGATGGTTTTTATATCTTAAGAATGTGTATATTGATATTTATTTATCTCATAATATTACATTGCATTATAAACTACATTAATGTTAATCTATAAATAGTAGTAAGTACTCAATTATAAATAAATGACTTACGACTTAAGAATTAATATACTATGATCGTCAAGGGTACCTACAATAGTTGATAATTAAGAATTTTAAAATACGAGTACTTACAAAAAAATTAAATACCTACCGTAAATAAATCAGGTTTCTTTATTTTACAAGTTTCAAATCTCCAAATAAAAAAAAATATATATATCTTAAGTATAATCCACATTCAGATGTTTTAAAATATAAAATGTATTGTTGCTTTAGAGAAATAGCTACTTTTTTATCACTTTTTGAAATGGAAGATTTTATTATCTCACCTTATCTTCTCACCCCTCAGTGTCTTATTGTAAGCATTTCCAACCATTTTGTGTGGCCTCATATTTTTCACAATTCTTTACGTTTTGAATAAATTAAGCACCTGATTCCTGCTTAGTATGATATTTCCAGAGTCATTTCGATCACACTTTTCCAAATATACCTTAGCCTTTCCGTTGATGATAAATCTAATTCAGTTTATACTTCACTACTAATGTATCAAAATGTTTGAATGTCAACTAGGCAGACTCTTTCTGATATACCTACTTTAGTCGGATATGAAATTTGAAAGCGCCACTTTTAGCAACTAACACTGATTAAAGATAGAGAAGAAATGTTGTACAATCTAGGTGTAGGTTGCGAGACCAATGGTCACTTTAACTCAACACTATTCTTAAATTCATTTAAGGTCTTCATTTAATGCAAAAAATTGATTAAGTCTACATTACATATAGTTATAACCTTTTACATTTAATAATGAATATTTAAGAATCATAAATTAACAACACATTCATTAATCTTAGTAACAATCCGAACTTTCTTCGACATCCAATTTTAGCGCCATCATTTGACAAACCTTAACTAAACAAGTGCTCGTATTATACCATTGTCCGATCGTACGTCATTTTTTCCCCACAAAAGACGGCCCCCTTTGCCATTTTTTTGCGCTATAACAAAGTATTCATCTATTGTAATGGGGGGTCGGTTTTGTTGCGAATTTTTTGCTCTGGCATTACAGGTGAGCGCTTGACTAGTTTAAAGGGGTGCCGCTGTTTAGATAGTTAGTCTAATTATTGTATTGTATTTTATTATCAGGGATAAATGTGAGATGACATTGTAAGTCCGTCAAAGGCACGAGTGAGGTTGCCGCTGTATAATCAAATGTCAAAACGGTCGTACTAGTTTATCCATACATATTAAATTAAAATCACGCGTGCTTTTCTAAAAAGCACAGGGCATTTAGTTTTTAGGGTTCCGTACTCAAAGAGTAAAAACGGGACCCTATTACTAAGACTTCGCTGTCCGTCCGTCCGTCCGTCTGTCTGTCACCAGGCTGTATCTCAAGAACCGTGATAGCTAGAGAGTTGAAATTTTCACAGATTATGTATTTCTGTTGCCGCTATAACAACAAATACTAAAAACAAAATCATTATTTTTAAGGGGGGCTCCCATACAACAAACGTGATTTTTTTGCCGTTTTTATAGATAATGGTACGGAACCCTTCCAACAGGAGTCCAACTCGCACTTGGCCCGTTTTTATTACTAATACGTCTAGAAATATGGATGTTGAGTGATAGTCAAATCAACCACTTGTTATGAAATGTCAAAAACTATCGAAATAAGAACAATGGAATTTCTGGTAAAACAGTATCATGTTTTTTAACTTTATATATTTAGGTATATAAACTATATATTTTAAAATGGCTAAAATAGTAGAATAGTAATATTTTTTGAGTATTTAGTGAGCTTTGTTTATTGGTAATTTAAATATATTATATTTACTGTTGTGAACAACCGACATAGGGAGACAAGACCTACATAGGGAGGTGTAGACGAGTGTCATTTCGCACCAAAATGCATAGCCAAGATATAATTTATACTATTTTTTCTATAAATATCTTCTTTTTAATATGTAGGTAGGTACTTTCTAGATACCAACCCAAAAATCTCCTCAAAAGTACCGTTCAAGCGCCACTTCACTTTTTTTATACACATTTCGCTTACCTGCATCGGTTCCGAAAGTTCCGAAACCAATTCGCATTTCACGCGTCTCGCATTTACTGTATTTGGTGGCAGTTATCGTTTGTATTCATTGTATTTCGTGACATTTATAGTTTGTTATCGCATTTTAAGAGTTTTATAGTGTGTTAGTGCTGTTGTGGACGAAAAACTCTGGTTAGTTTATTAGGTGTTATAATGGTGGTAAAAAAGGGCCTTTTAATTTAACAATGCTTGCACGGGAAACAAGTTTATGCTATAATCCGGCCAACCGTGTCAAAAACGAAAAGCTGAGATTTCATACTTTATCTTTATATTTATACTCAATTACGAATAATTTACTTTTCAAAACAAAGTTTTAACCGACTTCAAATGAGTAGCCAAATTGCTTCAAAGTTTGCCTATAAAATTTGAAGAGTTCCCTCGATTTATCCAGGATCCCATCATCAGAACTGGATTTTGGTGACAACGGGACTAATCTGGAAGTACCTATATGCTTCCAAACAAAGAAAAAAAATTCAAATCGGGTCACAAATTACCGAGTTATCGCGTAACAAACACACATAAAATAAGTTTCTGTCAAAAATTTCATTTTTGCTTTTACTGCCGACTGTACTTTTCTGCATACCATCATCAAGTACTCATTGAGACGATTCTAACGAGCCCAAACTCGATGGGGTTGTGTCGTTTTATTGCGGAGTTCCTATGGCCACCTTCCAGCTCCAGCATCAGATCAGCTCCAAGTCATCATAATATTGCATTGTCATGCGATATACATATGCTTGCAAAATTTCAGCTCAATTGGATAACAGGAAGTGACTGAAAAATGGATTGCAAATTTTGACGGACAACTTACATACTCGTATTTACATACTTACATATTTACATACATATGAACAGTGCAATTTAATATAAAGCTTGTAAAAAAAAACATACAGACGAATCGAGAACCTCCTCCTTTTTTGAAGTCGGTTTTAAATAAAGGATATGGTTTCAGGGGTTGTGCTACAGCCATGTTTGGTACATTATCCATACTCCATACTCCGGTAGTTGAACGAGCGAGCGAAGCGAGCGAAGTACTCTGTTTCAGCTTAGGCCAATATTCTTTCGTATATCCGACTGTCTAGCTGTTCTCCCCTACAGGTCGCATTTCTCAACCGATTATTGTAAAATGTTGCAAGCAGGTTCGATAATTAAGGCGACGTAGGTTCGTGGTCTTCTCTCCCTCTCACTGAGCATAAGCGTGAGCGAGATGGAAATGCGTGTTCAGAAGCGCAGATATCATGTTTTTTGATTTTAATTTTTTGTGCGTTTTAAATAAATAAAATAGTAATAGCTAAGTTCCCTCAAACATGATATTGCCGATTTTTAGAACTAATTTTAATATGTTTAGCTGCTGTGCATAATTTATAAAGATGCGCCGAATATTCGGTAAATATTCGGTATTCGGCATATTCGGCACGTTTTTCAATGTTCGTTATTCGGCCGAATTATTCGGTTCAAATTGCCGAATATTTACCGAATAATTTTGCAGGTTTTTTGTCTGCAAGTTGTAAGAATGTAACATAGTCATTGTCCTGTGTAATTATTATTCTAAAAAGGATTCTTATTGTTATTTAACTAACTACCTTTAGTATAAATGTTTCACTTAAAAATCAACAAGATTTTTACCACTGAAAAATGAGTCTGTTTTGGAACGGCTGGTTAAGGCATAAGGCATTCCTTTATACCGAATTATTCGGCCGAATATTCGGTTCGGCAAAAGCTGGACCGAAAATTCGGCCGAATATTCGTATTCGGTAAAACCCATATTCGGCGCATCTCTAATAATTTATAAAAAAAAAATTAAGTGTATTTTAGACCTTTGTTCGTGATTTTTTTCTATCGAGTGAATGTCAAAAACTTAGGATTCGAATAGCTATAGTCCCTCGAGAAAGGCCTCAAGATTGCTAATTAAATTTAGGGCAGCCGTACTATAATCCAAACAAGAGCTACGACTTTTTTAAATCCGTTTTCTGAGTTCACGTTGCCTTGAGTAGGTATCGAATTTTTTTGTCGATTCAGTTTTTGAAATTAAAAAAGCTTTGTTTTTATTAGACGCTAGGGTTTTTATTAAAAATACGAAAGCAACTCTGTTTCACTACCTTTTCACGGCTAAACCAATGAATAGATTAATATGAAATTATGTGTGGAGATGGTTTGTTTGGTTCGGGGAAGGATATAAGATAGTTAATAGTTTTCATCCCAGAAAGGTGGAAGTTTGTATGGAGGTATGGCGTACGGGAGTTGCACTGTAAAAGCTAGTTAAACAATAAATCAAGGATCAATCTGTAAAAGTATTATGTTTGTAGTTGCATTATTTATGTCATTTTCACTGCAGATTTAACAACCTTTTAGTAATCTAATCATAGAAACGGCTTTAGTGGTTGTTAACACTAAAACAGCATTAAACCAGTTTAATTGTACAAAATAAATGTAATAAAACATCAACCGCGTTTCCAAGTAAAATAAATAAACAATAAAAATATAAAAGAGCTCTTACCCCATTTTACCCTATTAACGCTTCTAGGAACGATTCTAATTTCAAATTTAAATTTCGAAAAAGGAAGCGGGTTCGCGCAAAGTTCTTTATAGTGCTATAAAGCGGTTCAAGCGTTATTACGATTATTATGGCATTGCAACTTTAACTTTGCAGTCTACAGTGGCGCTAGTATCGCTTTCCTCGAACAGATAGTATTGTAAATTTAGTTCCAAGTTAAGCCACCGACGCCGTTAAGTTGGTAGTGCTCATGTTATGGGTGCGTTCTGATTTTTTCAAAGGGTGTATTGGATGATAAAGAACCTTATTTTTGCCGCTTTCCATGACGTGTATGAAATATAGAGTATAGATAATATTTTTTATTGGACTATAGAGCATCGTGAAGGTATTTTATTGTTGTTACAGTTGCTACTGGATTGGCACATTGTCAGTTACTGGAAAGCGCTTCTTTTACGTGAATAAAAATATTAAATTGTATCACAATATCAATTAAAAGGCTTATACTATGCTAAGTTTAATTTCAATTCAATATGTACTCCAGGTTGTTCGACCCATAGTGTTAGCGACAAAATAAATATAACTAAATACTACTCTTACATTAACTCTTACATTTAATGCCATTTATTTATAAATACAGGATGATGTTGTAAGTACAATACAATAGTGTATCTAATTTTTTACCGCCACGCGGATATTACCTTAGGCAACTTTTTATACTTTTCTATGTTATACCAATGAACATTTACCGATCAAAAAATTATGTATGCGAGAAAAGTTGATTTTTTAAATATTTTATTTACTTACTTATGTGTTAAGTTGTACTCCATAAGTCAAATGTTTATAAGTTTACCGTAATTGGTTATATTGTCTAGTCTTTATTTGATATTTCCTAAGAAATCGATGTATGCTCAATAATGCTCTAGGTACACAAACACAAATGTATTTTTAACGAAATAAATGTCTTGTTTTTCTTAAATTTTTACAACTTCATTTCCCACGTTAGATATTAGGAATATTTAATTAAGAATGTAGAAGAAAATAATAGTTTTTACTAATAAGTAATTGCACAGTTAAACTCAAGTATTAAATGTCACTACGGGCGACAGGTTTCGCACTCTTTGGGAATAAAAGCAAGCAGTACTTGAAGCGACACCGTTGCGAAAACACTCGTCCTGAAGAAGAACTCCTGAAGAGTTCGAAACATGTCACCCGTACACATTTAATAGATGAGATTAACCGTGTAATTATTTAGTATTATTTTAAACATTTCTCACGAAAGTTTAAATTCAAATGTAGAAGAACTATCGATTGATACCCAAGATGGTTGCGGCTATTGATATTACCCAAGGAATAAGTTCAGAACAGAAGTAGTAGTAGGAAGTAAGTAATTTTTTCCCACTATTTTTCTACTAAAACTGTATGACCCAACAAATCATCGGCATGCTACCATTACAGTCTCGTGCGTATAATGACGTTGCGCTGATTCTACAAATGCGAACAAATTGACATAAACACGTTTGCTTATTAGATGTGATTGTGCGCATGTCAGTCAAGGTATGCTTTTGAGGTCGAAAATAGTCGAAATCGCGTGATGTTCATGGCTCAATTTCATATAAGTAAGCATACGGCCTGCATTTTAGTCTATGGATGCTTGTGGCTCCAGAAGAATAGCAAGCGTGTTGACCTCAGAGCATAGAATACTAGAGAGAGGACAAGCCGCCGGCGGCCGTGTCGCAGCTGTATGCTCAATGGGCATACACTGCCATACTGTGCACGCGTGCTGATCGCAGAGAATATTACGTTTTTTCCCAAAATGCCTGATATGATGCGCGTTTATTGTCAAATAAGAGTTTAGGTATACAAGTGTGTGTGTTTTAGATGTGTGCGTGCTTTGTCTTGTCAATTACTTGGGCGTTGTGTGGGTTAATGTACTTGCGACAGGCTCACTCTATACAAATCGGCCGCCATGTCCGATCTCCTTATATTCATACACTCATACATTCACATATCATCATACACTTTATTGGTTTGAGGGTTCTCTGTGTTGACAGCTAGCGGAAAATGCAGGTCCCTCACCCAACACGGCACATCCTCGGCTCTGGTAACCTTACTCACCACCAGGAACACAACATCACATACCTTCTTTTTTAGGGTTCCGTACTCAAAGAGTATAAGTATCTGTCAAAAATTTAATTTTTGGTACAAGCTTTTACTGCCGACTGTACTTTTCTGCATACCATCATCAAGTACTCGTTGATACCATTCTAACGAGCCCAAATCCGATGGGGTTGTGTCGTTTTATTGCGGAGTTCCTATGTCCACCTTCCAGCTCCAGCATCAGATTAGCTCCAAGTCATCATAATATTGCAGTGTCATGCGATATACATATGCTTGCAAAATTTAGGCTCAATTGAATAACGGAAAGTGACTGAAAAATGGATTGCAAATTTTGACGGACAACTTACATACTTACATACTTACATATTTACATACTCGTACATACGAACAGTGCAAGTTAATATAAAGCTTGTAAAAACGGGACCCTATTACTAAGACTCCGCTGTCCGTCTGTCTGTCACCAGGCAGTATCTGACTGATACCGTGATAGTTCTAGTTAAAATTTTCTCAGATGATGTATTTCTGTTGCCGCTATAGGAACAAATATTAAAAAAAGAATAAAATAAATCTTTTTTTATAGATAATTGTACCTACGGAACTCTTCGTGTGCGAGCCCGACTCGCACTTGTTTCTTTTTTTTAACGTCGAGGTATCCTGCGAACCACGTACCCAATCATCGGGGGATGACTGCGTTATGAGGTATTTCTATCCAGTAAAAACTCAACGGCGGCCGGCATCTGCGCTCTCATGCGGAGGACTCCAGGATCTCATTCTGAACGCACTGGAGCCCCCCTTGCCACATTTGGCTCGTCCTAGGATGATAGTCCCCTTCCCTGGGATTTTTAGGTGAGTCCCGGCCCCCGCAAGAAACACTGTGACCCCGATGACCTCCTTTAGTCGCCTTCTACGACAGGCGGGGGAGACCGTAGAGCTATTCTTGTCCGAGCCTACAACATACCTGCAGAGCAAGTAGTGCTGGCGTCATTATGACTGCCATCTTGTGTTAGGTGGGGTAGGTACTTCCCCGGTTGTACTGCCCAAATATGAGTGTGATGGATGATATACCGCTTTGCCCTACCTCTTTCATCATTTGATAATCATCATCATCTTCATCGTCATCATCATTATCATCATCAGCCTCTATAGGTACCAGTGGCGGCGTGTGAGAATTCTCACTTGGAGCAAAAAGAGAGTTTTTTGATGATAATTTCGAGTTTGGTAATATATAACAAGAGATTTTAGGCAAGCCGGTGGGAATCGGCTTGTATGGGCGCTCCGCCATTGATAGGTACTTGCCACTGATGAGCACAGGCCGTCTCATGAATGAGAGGAATGAGCAGTATTCCCTACGCTGGCCCAGTACGGGTGGTGAACTTCACATAGCTCCACAGAACACTTCAACATCATCATCATCATATCAGCCGAAAGACGTCCACTGCTGGACATAGGCCTCCCCCAAAGAGTTCCAAAGTGACCGGTCCTGCGCCACCCGCATCCAGCGGACTCCCGCGACCTTTACCAGGTCCTCAGTCCACCTTGTGGGAGGCCTACCAACGCCACACTTACAAAACACTTAATACTATAAAATGGCGATGTGGGCGTGGCACGCGCGCCACTATAGTTTGAGCATGCGCTCAAGCTTTTCCACCAACGTCACCCGATCGCCGTGTTGTTGTAGGCGACGTGGAGGGACCGAGGTGGCGA
This sequence comes from Epinotia brunnichana, assembly GCA_963854355.1. Lineage (NCBI taxonomy): Eukaryota > Metazoa > Arthropoda > Insecta > Lepidoptera > Tortricidae > Epinotia > Epinotia brunnichana. The sequence continues at coordinate 3,297,292 of OY977962.1, read as the reverse complement.
CACCGCGGCACCGGTCCCGATGGAAATCACGCTTTCCCCTTCTTTAGTATTTAGTGTTCTGCGGGTAGGACATCTTTGAATTATTTTGCAGATGTACCCTCTAACCTACCCAACGTGTCAGCGGCGCTACCGCACGAACTTCGAATCTCGAAATTCGTATATCTCCGTCTCTGTCAGATGGAGATATGCGAAGTTCGAGATTCGAAGTTCGTGGTTATAGCTCAGGTCCAGTAGAAAGAACAAATCAATGTACCTAAAAGCTCACTTAGTGCAGAAACCCAGACAGAGCTGCGGGATAAAATATGTATATCCTTTGATCATTCTGGTCATAAAAGGTCGTTGTTGTTCTACATCCGTAGGATTAACCCTAGAAACCCTACACGTGACCTCCGGGTGGTGCTAAAAGAACAACAAACTCGGCAGCTGCACTGTTCCTTCTGAACCTCTCAGCGCACACTGGAACTCTAATCAGCGACATCGATACGAATAATATATATTATTATGTTCCAGTGTGTAAACGTCATACGATAAATAAATAAATTCTGATTATCCTGAAGGTCCGTTCTATATGAAATCTGGGACGATTTTTTTCATAATCTGATATGTAGTTTCGGAAATTACACCTCATACAAACTTAAAAACTAACATTTCGATGACATATTGCCTCTTTATTATTATTAGGTACCTACCTAAGTTTAGAAAAGCTGCAGTCGGAACATTTGGCTAAAATTAACTTTTCGGTAAACTGCTCTCTCATCACCCACAGACAAAAATACCCAAGACTCATCTACGACCTTCTAAATTTAAAAGTAAAACTTGCCAAAATAAAGTAGCACTCAGAGTTGTCACAGAACTGCACCGTCATTCCTTAATGCATTTAAAAAAAACGCATTTTGTCGCGTCATCACTCTAACAAATGGACTTGGTAGCACGTTATAACGTCTGTATTATCTGTATTAACTCCTGTCAAAATACGTTGAAATATTTATTTTACGACTCAACTCCTTGAGGATTTCACACAACCCTTGCCTTTAAAGACATGTTTAAAAAAATACAATTTATGAGTCGGGGGTCTGAGACATTTTGTATAATTCGTGATATTACCTTGTTATGAAATATCTGTCTCATCAACTGGATTAACCAGTTATGATCGATTAATTAATTTAATTAGTTGTGCCAAATAGGCAAGTACCTAAAGCATTCATTACACAAGTAAACAAAAAATAAAATTAAAAAAGTAGAAGTCTGAAAACTTGGAACGTTCTACCACAAACTGATAAAAAGTCAATACAATTACTCCGATAATTACAAACAGTCAATAAACCCCAATGATATCTTGTGCAATCCGAAAAACAGGTAGTCGGAAGATTTCGTTAACTATCCTTTTATATATCTCCAAGAGACAATCAAATAAACAATAAAATGTGAAATGCAATTTCCTTTGCCACATTTCGCGGTAACTGCCAACGCGGCCATTTTCTCCCGCCAAAACCATAGCCTATAAACATCGACCTTAACTTTTGAGGCTTAAGCGTTACTTCGATCAGCCACACGTTCTGAAAATGTTGAACAATAAATTGGTAAAGAAATAAAAACGTCGAAGCTTCTACTAACAAGGTGGGTTTTAATTATTTTAAAGTCGGTGTTAATTTAGTTTTTTTTTCGCCGGAGCGGCCGCGGCGTCTTTGGCTTTCGGCCTTTGTTTTTTTTTTTCGTTTGTACAATTTGTAAAATGGCATGTTAGCGCCGTCGTGTTTGAGGTCTTTTTAAATTATTATTGATATTCGAATGGTTCCGGTGCGGATTTAAATTAGATGCCACCCAGTTCTTTATGGCATGAGTTCTTTATGATGGATAGTATAGTCTATGGCTGTGGTCTTCCTTTGCCTGTTCAAATATGGAAGGAAATTAACTTAAGGAAACAGTAAAGTCGTTAATGCGAATTATATTGTACAGTAATTTTAATGACGTGCTATGGGAATGCGGATGCATATGAATAGTTTTATGACCAGAGGAATAATTGCGTAATTTTTCTATCGAGCGTTAGGACCACGCAATTGTAAATTTTCCATACTAAAAATGTCATTTAGGTCTACACCTCACGTGCGTACGAAACATTATGAGTCCAGCTGAAGAGTGTTGGACATAAATACCTATGTAAGTGACAAGGTATCTCTCTCTCTCTCTGGTGGGTCCTTCATGTCTGAAGATCGTGGGCCATGTTGAGACGCAAGTCTGGAATGAATGAACTGTCTCCATTGTTGGCAACTCCAACACAGATAATAGAGTGACTGGAACGCCTATCATTCGATCCAATCGTTCCTGTCGCTTCTATAGTTCTATTCAGATTCAGATGATTTATTTGCTATTCGTACAAGTACAGTCGCCATCACATACATCGGAGCAAACAAGCACGTCACAAACATCGGAACACACCTCTATTTTCAAGGCGTTAGGGTGCATGTGCCGATATTAATGAACACCTATAGTGTACCTATGTATGTGATGGCGACTGTACATGCAAATACAATCAATACAATTTTAGGTACACTCAATAATACAATTATAGTTATAATAATACATTTTAAAATTAATTACTTTTTCTAGATACACATTAATAAAAGGACACATTACATTGGATTTTATTGGTTACATTATTTAATAGATGTTATTTGTGATGTCAAGGGCATTGGCGAAAAATTCTTTAATTGTATAAAATGGTCTATTAATGAAATATTCTTTTAACTTTCTATCAAAAGTTCTCATGTCTGTACATTGTTTGATATCCTATACATTCATTCGTCCACTCTCTAATAAACCAACCATGTAATTGAAAGTGTATTTGTACATAAAATATAAAATTCTTCTCTAGGTACCTACTGAATTCTTTTAATTCAATTCCAACAAGAAACAGAGCGTCTACAACCACTGCAACACTGTCCATCCATTGGCTCCTCAACTGTGTGTGTTGGCTGTGTTGTGTATCTTTTGGCTGTCTGTTGTGCCGGAATTTTACTCTGTCACTAACATTACTGTTAGTGACAGTGTAAAATTCCGGTGTGTCTGGATTCTTTAGTGACAAGGTAGGTCAAGGAAATGGTGGAATGGTGGATGTACTGTGGGAGAGACGATATGAAGAGGAGGGAAGTGAGTGAGGAAGTGAGTGACGAGATTACGTGTGACAGAGAGGTATGGAAGATATGGAAGGAAATTATGGACATGGAAAAGCATAATCCGCATGAAACCAAATATCACCTTATGGTGGAGCGTATCAAAAATAAATTCGTACGATTTCTGTATTGGAGGAAGTACGGGTTATACCCATTTTACCCACTAATGTATCCAACTCTATTTGTACTGGGCATGGTAGGGTACAACCAGCTGCGGGTGCGCAGAGAGCTGTGCCTGGCCACCTACATTTTTAAATTACTTCGGGTAAAATATACAACAGCCAGGTATTAGAGAATAAGAATAAGAATAAGTTTATTTTGGAACAACAACAGGCATATACATCATATAAGGCTTAGATCTAAAGAAGGAATCTAGTGTTGCTTCAAAAAAGGAGTCCACTCAGCATGAGTCGAGACACACAGTGCAACGACGCTGATTTTCAGTGGATCCGTTAAACTAAAACTAACTTATTAACCTATATAAGAGATATTAACCTAAGAATATACATACTGTACGGTATACAGAGATAGTCCACGCTATGTCCAGCGAAAACCAAACCAAAACCTGAGTTGCAATTATTGTATTACAGTATTGAGTGGTGTGAGTGTGTGTGTTCCCGATAGGTACCTACGTGTGGCGTAGACTCCGGCCGCGGCTGCTAGCCGAGCCGCGCGGGCGCACCAACCTGCTTGGTAGGGCACCGATGACGCGAGCAGTGCGTAATACCCTCAATCTCATAGCGGAAAATATTGATTTGTTTTCGTGTTCTCTGAATGAATTCACAAAGGCAGCATTGCTCGTAATATGTTATAAGAGTACTACGTAAAAAAAAATGTTATAGGTATTATAAAATAGTTACACTGTTGTCTTAGGTTCGATGCCTGTAAAAATAGTTGTAAGTGTGGATAATAATAAATAAATAAATAATAAACAAATCAAACTACTGGCTCAGTGAGCTCTAGTGTAGAATAGAACTTGCGAGCCTGTCTTTTTTTGGAAAATCATAATCGACAAAAAAAAACTACTAACGTAAATACTTCTCCTACGCGCCGTTCCACGCGCGCCAAAAGACCAAACGGACGATATTTAAACTTCGCGGCATAGAAGCCTTAAGATTGACATTCGCGCAGCACGCGCCCAAAGGACGCGCGCTGCCCGCTTCCGCGAAATCAGTCCACCGCTGAGCTTGTATCGACGTGCATACATTTTAACTATATTAATTTGTTATCCTAATTAGTTACCTATTTCAGACTGAGCCAATAGCCGGGGTATTACAGTTTTCCATGTTTAAATATAGAGTTAACTATTAGTGCAGTGTTTTGTCGTTGTTTTCCAGCCAGTGTTCATTAGACTCCAATACAATAACAATAATACTAATAAACTTTGTTTCCCCAATTCGCGTCGACTATTCATTTCATTTTAAATACACAATACTACATAATTATTGAACCGAACCTGTTCACAAAATTTCACAAGATTCGGTTTAGAAATGCGACCAGTGGAGGAGAAGAGCTGGACAAACGGACATACGATTTTTTTTTGGCCCAAGCTGAAGAATAGAAGTATGTTCGTGTCATGTAAATAAATATATTATGAGTTACACTCAAAAGTGTATGTTATTATGTTTCCCGTACTTGAAACGTAACCACAGAATAAGTAATAGTACTACCTACGTACAGAAGGTTCTCTGTTAACAAATTCCCTGTTTAGGTACGCCAAACGTGCCTAAATGTGGCCATCCCTTTCTTTCGCATGCAACGCGCTGCGACTCGTGCGAGCGTCCCGTACCAATACGCGGCAGCTACTAATGGGCCGCCAATTTGGCGGCCGGCCGGCATGTACAGTCAGGGACATTCCCGGTCGACCACCTTTAGGGCGATATTCGTTTGTCCGATCGACGCGTAATAACCCGAACGCTCGCATTAGCTAGTTGCACCGAACAAGGGAAAATTTTCTTAAGGTGGTTCGATTGCCATACAAAGCGTTATTTGACATTCGCAGGCTAACGGCGTGATATTTTAAGAAACTTATGTAACAAACTTTCATCAATTGGCTTCCCATTTGCGCCAAATTCCCCCTTTCCTAGAATATACTTGTATAATCTAGTTTAATTTGAGAAAAATAGTTTTCCCAAAATATCACGTCCCAAACCAATTTCTCAAATTAATCTAGTTTATACAAGTTTATTCTAGGAAAGGGGGAATTTGGCGCAAATGGGAAGCCAATTGATGAAAGTTTGTTACATAAGTTTCTTAAAATATCACGCCGTTAGCCTGCGAATGTCAAATAACGTTTTGTATGGCAATCGAACCACCTTAAATGGTCGACCGGGAATGTCCCTGACTGTACTTGTAGCGGCGCGACGGAATCACAGAGTGAACCGCCCCTGGCTGAAGCATAGAACTATGTTCGTGTCATGTAAATAAATATATTATGAGTTACACTCAAAATTGTATGTTATTAATGTTATTATGTTTCCCGTTCTACTATACACACATTCATAAATAACTGTCGCTCTAGGAAGGTCAAGTAATAGCGATATCAGCGCGATTCGACTTTGCTTTGTGACATTATTAAACGGCCTCCGTAGCCCAGTGGGTAGTGACTCTGCCTACGAAGCTGGAGGTCCCGGGTTCGAATCCCGGTCAGGGCATTTATTTGTGTGTTTATCACGAATATTTGTTCCTGAGTTATGGATGTTATATATGTATATAAGTATCTATATGTATGTATCTATTTATATATATCATCGCCTAGTACCCACAACACAAGCCTTACTGAGCTTACCGTGGGCCTAATAGGTTGATTTGTGTAACATTGTCCCATAATATTTATTTATTTATTTATTATGTGATATGGCCAATTCTCCATTCATCCATTTTAACTTACTTATTTAATAAAACATTCAAATAAAATATATCTTGTGGCTATTTACCTATTTAGCTTTATCCTCATCACTAATTAAATAATACAAAAAAATAAATAAAAAATGTCTAAATAAGGAAATTGAAATAAAATAGTCAACTATATGTTCCTGAGTGTGTGGTAAGAGGGATTCCTGACCATGGGAACAGGTTTGAAGTGTGTTAGTTAGGTGATGCGCTATTAGGCGCTAGCAACCTAATCACTTCGATATCACATTTTCTCCATCTTGAAACATAAAAATGCTAAAAGTGGCATTGAAGATTAAATTGCATGCGCTTTGCCTATCCTTTTGGGAATAGAGGCGTGAATTTATTTGTGTAAATTATGTGAATATCCTCTTTTCGGGGCCTAACCACGCTGAACTAGTATTAAATACGATAATAACCTCTACAGGTAACTCTGACACTTCAGAATCAATTCGCTACGCTACACCAACATTGGGCAAAACTCCACGTCACCCATCCATCATAAAATAATGACGACTTTTGTAATAGTTGGGTGTCCTTTGTACCAAAACCAACTTATTATTGCATGCAGAATACAACGAGTTCATACTAAGTGTTCTGTGGTTTATATTTTGGAGGGCATAGTTATGTTTGTGCCGGCTTTCTTTAGAAAGCTTTGGGTGAAGTGGGTCGAATTTGCGAATGCGGTAAAGATCTAGTGAAGGTTAGATAATGTTAACTAGGAAAGTTGCAAAAACAGTAAGTACGTAGGTGTTTTTTCGGATTTGAGGTATTTTGGTAGAATTTCCCTGAAAACTGAAAATTTTATCCAAAGAAAACCTTTAGAGATTAAAAAAGAAACAGCCGAACTATGCCACGTCAACGTCACTAAATTTCATGTAGAAAAACGATTGTTTGAAGAGAATGAAATTTTTGGGTTATTGTTTTAATTACCCAAGTCATTAATTAGGTGCTGTAGGTTTACACATTATGTTTGATAATTTTGATATAATTACGTACATAATTATAATCCTCAGTGTATAATGCATACCTACAGTAGGTAGTTTTGTAAAAAAATCGCCTTATTTGATTTAGACCAGACTATCTATACATATAATAAAGCTGAAGAGGATCGAAAGTCTGTACATGGAAGATATTCGAAAAAAAATTAGCTAGGGATACTTAGAATCGATAACAGAACACGTTCCAACAGTTTTTAGAATTTTTGTCTGTTTATCTGTTTGTCTGTTTATCTGTTTGTCTGTTTATGTGACCGCGCATCACGTGAAAACGGCTGAACCGATTAAAATGAAATTTGGTATAGAGATAGTTTGAGTCTTGGGGAAGGACTTAGGGTAGTTTTTATCCTGGAAATCAACCCCTAAGGGGATAAAATGGGGGGTGGAAATTTATATGGAGCTACTTAAACCGCTGCACCGATTTGGATGAAATTTGGTATATGATTAGTTTGAGTACCGGAAAAGGCTAAAGGATAGGTTTCATCCCGAAAATCTTCCCTTTAGGGGGTAAAATGGGGGGTGGAAAATTGGATGTAACCCATTTTGATGAAATTTGGTTTAGAGGTAGTTTAAGTTCTGAGGAAGGACATTGGATAGTTTTTATTCCGGAAATCTTTCCCTGAGGGGGTGAAATGGGGGGTGAAATTTTGGATGGACTCCATTAAGATCAAATTTGGTATAGATATAGTTTGAGTCCCGGAGAATGACAATGGATAGTTTGAATCCCGAAAATCATCCCCCAAGGGTATGAAATAGGGATGTAAATGTGGATAAATCCCATTTAGTTAAAATTTGGTATAAAGATAAAAGGAGTCCCAGGGAAGGACAATGCATAGTTTTTATCCTAAATCATCTCCTGAGGGGGTGAAATGAGGGGTGAAAATTTGGATAGAACCGATTTAGATGAAATTTGGTATGGAGATAGTTCAGAGTCCTGGGGAAGGACTTAATATAATTTTTAGTCCAGAAATCATCTCTTAAGGGGGTGAAATGGGGTATGAAAATTTGGATGGAACCCATTTACGGTATAGCGTGTTGGAGTCTTAGGGAAGGACATAGGATAGTTTACTCCTGAAAATCATCCCATAAGGGGGTGTAATTGGGGGTGAAAATTTGGTTGTGACCCATTTTGATGAAATTTGGTATAAAGATAGTTTGAGTCCCGGAGTATGACAACGGATTGTTTTAATCCCGAAAGTCATCCCCTCAGGGATAAAATAGGGGGTGAAAATTTGGATAAAACCCATTTACATGAAATTTGGTAAATATATAGAAGGAGTCCTAGGGAAGGACAATGCATAGTTTTTATCCCGAAAAACCATTTCCTGGGGTGGTGAAATGAGGGTTGAAGATTTGAATAGAACCCATTTAGATGAAATTTGGTATAGAGAGAGGTAGGGTCCTAGGAAAGAACATAGAATATATTTTATTCCGGAACGCATAAAAGGAGGAAATCATCCCCTAAGGGGGTGAGAAATGGTGGATGAACATTTGGATTGAACCCACTTACGGTATAACGATAGTTAAGGAAGGACATATGATAGTTTTTATCCCGAAAATCATCCCCTAAGGGGATGTAATTGGGGGTGGAAATTTGTTTGTGACACACTTTGATAAAATTTGGTTGAAAGATAGTTTGAGTCCTGGAAAAGGACATATAATAGTTTCTATTCCAGGAATCATCCCCTAAGGGGGTGAAATGGGGGTGAAAATTTGGATGTAGCCCATTTAGATGAAATTCAGTATAGAGATAGTTTGAGTCCTGGAGAATGACAACGGATAGTTTTTATCCTGAAAATCATCCTCTAAGGAGGTGAAATAGGGGGTGAAAATTTGGATTGAACCCATTTACGGTATAGCGGTAATGGGGAGTCCTGGGGAATATGAACATTACATAAGTAAATATATGTATGTGACGTTCCAAGGGTACCTTATGTTTTGAAGATGTTTTCTAAAACGGGGTAAAAAAGACGTTTTGTTATGGATATTTTGAAAACTATTAGATGTAACATTTTTTTGAAGTATTTTTATTTTTAATATAAAATGTTTAAATTACAAGTCAGTTAATTTAATCCTACGGTTTAGTAGAAAAGGTCCTTACGGCCGTGTGATATGAAAATATGCAAAATAATACTGAAAAAAGCCTACATTCATCTATACCCTTTCCTTCATACAATCCATACTAATATTACAAATGCGAAAGTAACTCTGTCTGTCTGTTACCTTTTCATGCTTAAACCGCTGAACCGATTGAGATGAAATTTGGTATAGAGATACTTTGAATTCCGGGGCCTTCCCAAAGAGTCCTTACTAAAGATAGTTTTTATCTGGAAATTCATCACCTAAGGGGGTGAAAAGGGGGGAGAAAGTTACGATATAAACGAGTTCCGCGCGGACGAAGTCGCGGGAAAAAGCTAGTTTAAATATAAACACAAGGTGGACTGATGACCTGGTAAAGGTCGCGGGAGGTCCGCTGGATGCGGGTGGCGCAGGACCGGCCATTGTGGCACTCTTTGGGGGAGGTCTATGTCCAGCAGTGAACGTCTTTTGGCTGATATGATGATGATTTAAATATAAAAAAAAACAAATCAGTAGTTTGAGTTTTATAATACCTCCAACATTAAAACTGTTGTAAACCTACATCTTTATAATTATATTAGTACCGGAATATAGATATTAGAAGGTATATCAATACATATTACATAGTATAAAACAAAGTCGCTTCCCGCTGTCTGTCTGTCTGTCTGTCTGTCCCTATGTATGCTTAGATCTTTAAAACTACGCAACGGATTTTGATGCGCTTTTTTTTTAGGGTTCCGTAGCCAAATGGCAAAAAACGGAAACCTTGTAGATTCGTCATGTCTGTCTGTCTGTACGTCCGTATGTCACAGCCATTTTTTTCCGAAACCATAAGAGCTATACTGTTGAAACTTGGTATGTAGATGTATTTTGTGAACTGCATTAAGATTTTTACACAAAAATCGAAAAAAAACATTAAGTTTTAGGGGTCCCCATACACAAAACTGAAACTCAATTTTTTTTTTCATAAAACCCTTACGTGTGGGGTATTATTGGATAGGTCTTTAAAAATTATATTAAGGTTTCTAAGATTATTTTTTTCTAAACTGAATAGTTTGCGCGAGAGACACTTTCAAAGTGGTAAAATGTGTGTGTCCCCCCTGTAACTTCTAAAATAAGAGAATGATAAAACTAAAAAAAACATTTGATGTACAATTACCATGCAAACTTCCACCGAAAATTGGTTTGAAAGAGATCTAGTAAGTAGTTTTTTTTAATACGTCATAAATCGTAAACTGCAATTTATTTTACGGAACCCTTCATGTGCGAGTCCAACTCGCACTTGGCCGCTTTTTTTTTCATAGATAGAGTGATTCAAGAGGACGGTTTATATGTATAATACATGCATGTATTAATTGTATTATACATATAAACCCGTGCGAAGCCGGGGCGGGTCACTAGTGTTAGATAAACCTGATATATCTGTCGCGTAGTTTACACAAAAATATCTCATCCAAAACAGGCATCTTAAAATACTCCTTAACATCTTACAAAAGGTAACGGTATAACTCATCCTTTACAAAACTAATACGTTTAATCGCATCACACGCCCGGACGACGCCATTGATCTACTTTATGGTAAAAAAAAAACAATGAGTCTATGCTACTGTTTAGGATTAGAATGTTACCGACTTACGTTATTGTGCAAGGATGTTGAGATTTGAATAAGTTAAAATGATAATATTATGAGTTTATTTTAATTATATAACTATATATAAGCATATACATAAATTAGTATGTACATAAAAAAAAATAAGGGACAATCTTACACAAATCGAAGTAGCCCACAATTTTGCAATGTTTTATTTAACTTTTTTTTGTATATTTATATTATTTATGGAACTATGTTTGTTCCGGTGGAATTATGCAATTACATTTAGAAGCAGATATCTTTAACTTTAACCGAATACAACTTTGTTAATTAAGTGGCACTTATCGAGCGATATATTCGTAACAGCGAAAAAGCTCATAATGTACAACTTTGTTAATTTAAGAGGCACTTATCGAGCGATATATTCGCAACAGCAAAAAAGCTCAAAAATAAATAGAATAAAAATAAAAAAACCGAATCAGCTGAAATTTTGGGTAAAGTTCGGATGGCAATTTCAATATTATGGTACCATCGAGATGACCTGATGATGGAGACAGAAGGTGGCCATGGGAATTCAGGACGTAACTGACGTAACTCCGTTGAGTTTGGGCTCGTTAGAATTGTCTCAACGAGTGGTTGATGACGATATACAGAAAAGTACAAGTGCCAATAAAAGCTTGTACCAAAAATTTAATTTTTGACAAAAACTTATATCATACCTATTAGAACTATGTGCAGGCTAGTGCCCGGCCTATATAAAATCTTGAAGCCATACCTATTAAAACTATGTGCGGACTAGCGCGCGGCCCATACAAAATCTTGAAGCCATACCTATTAAAACTATGTGCGTTGTGCGGGCTAGCGCGCGGCCCATACAAAATCTTGAAGCCATACCTATTAAAACTATGTGCGTTGTGCGGGCTAGCGCGCGGCCCATACAAAATCTTGAAGCCATACATATTAAAACTATGTGCCGACTAGCGCGCGGCCCATACAAAATCTTGAAGCCATACCTATTAAAACTATGTGCGTTGTGCGGGCTAGCGCGCGGCCCATACAAAATCTTGAAGCCATGCATATTAAAACTATGTGCCGACTAGCGCGCGGCCCATACAAAATCTTGAAGCCATACCTATTAAAACTATGTGCGTTGTGCGGGCTAGCGCGCGGCCCATACAAAATCTTGAAGCCATACATATTAATACTATGTGCCGACTAGCGCGCGGCCCATACAAAATCTTGAAGCCATACCTATTAAAACTATGTGCGTTGTGCGGGCTAGCGCGCGGCCCATACAAAATCTTGAAGCCATACATAATAAAACTATGTGCCGACTAGCGCGCGGCCCATACAAAATCTTGAAACCATACATATTAAAACTATGTGCCGACTAGCGCGCGGCCCATACAAAATCTTGAAGCCATACCTATTAAAACTATGTGCGTTGTGCGGGCTAGCGCGCGGCCCATACAAAATCTTGAAGCCATACATATTAAAACTATGTGCCGACTAGCGCGCGGCCCATACAAAATCTTGAAGCCATAGACATACTAAGTAGTAGACATCCTTTATTGGTAATAAGGTATTACAAGTCATTGTTTACAATAAAATTGTGCATTCATTTGTAAATTAAATTAACAAGATCATTAGATTATTACATTGCCCATACAAAAACTTATTGAAGCCATACCTATTAAAACTATGTGCGGGCTGGTGCACGGCCCATACGAAATCTTGAAGCCATAACTATTGAAACTATGTGCGGGCTAGCTAGCTAAATATTTAACAGATGTAATTACTTAAATACATAGAAAACACCCAAAACTTAGAAACAAAATTTTAATACCAATACCAAATATTCATGCTGATCACACAAATATTTGCCCTTTGATTTGAATCAATTTAAGGCCCGTCAGCTTAGCCCAGTCGTCAAGTATATACTTCTATGTATAACAATAAATATAAATATAAATACTTAGCAGCCAAATCAGCCAAATACATCGAAACACATACTTACTCCTACAGTTATTGAACGAGCGAGCGAAGCGGTTTCAGTGTGGGCCAAAATTATTTCGTATGTCCGGATATCCGGCTGTCCAGGTGTTCTCCTGAATTGTCCTGAAATGATGTGAGCAGGTTCAATAATTACCTAAGTTTTTTTTGACAACGAAGTTTTTTGACATTAAAAAAAATGATTTTTGAAAAAAAAACAGCCTCGCGAATTTTACAGCTCACAGACCCACAGAGCTGCTTCCTAATAGGTACTTAAGCTTATAATAAATACATGTAATGATATATTTGGCTAGTTAAACCGCTACTAACTATACTTAAATATAATGGCTGACTGTGGGACCTACTTAGGCGATGGAAATGAAATTAAATGTTCAGTGCCATTTCCAGCAATTATACACATATGGAGAAAATTTGGCATTGCAGTAACAGGTTGCTAGCCCATCGCCCACAACACACACTTCTACCCATTCCCATAGTCATCTTATTTTTTTTACTCCTCAAATCAGCTACTTTTTAAATGTCAAAAACGCTCATTTTAACCCCCGACTCTTAAGAGGGGTGTTATAAGTTTGACGTGTCTGTGTTTCTGTCTGTCTGTGTGGCATCATAGCTCCTAAACGAATGGACCGATTTGAACGCGGTTTTTTTTTATCTGAAAGCTGACGTGATCGAGGTGGTTCTTAGCTACTTAAGGCGCTATAGTATCATGGTCTTCTCTCCCTCTCGCTGAGCATAAGCGTGAGCGAGATGGAAGTGCGTGTTTGGAAGCGCGGATATCATGTTTTTTAATTTAAATTTTTTGTGCGTTTAAATAATTAAAAAAAGTAATCACTAAGTTCCCTCAAATATGATATTGCCGATTTTTAGAACCAATGTTAATATGTTTAGCTATTGTGCATAATTTGCTACGAATGTTTTAAGTGAATTTTAATATGTTTTAGACCTATGTTCGTGATTTTTTTTCTATTGAGCGAAAATTGCTTAATCGTGTTTCGAATCACTGATTTCCCTGCAGAAAAGCCTCAAGATTACTATTCATATTATTATAAACAGACGCATTATATTGTTTCAAAAACTATGCTGTGATGTCACTTAGCTGAACCTATAGCGCCTTAATACGTTTCAACTAAATCGAACTTTCGATATTGAACTTTGGAATGAAAAGGTTGGGGGTTTTTCAACTTTTCTAAGTTGTTAATGTGTACGTTATAGTTTCCATAGGAAAAAAGGAACGACGTCACGATTCTCTATGATATTTTTCTTATTTTTTTATTTTTTTTTTCCAAAAATAATATTATGTTACATTTTTTATTACTTATAAGTTCTTAAATCTGTTTAAAATAACGTAAACAAGTTGAAGTGTGATGTTTTCCGAGTAGACATTTTCGTGTGTTTTGTTTAATAGGTCGTAGGTCGTTGGTACCTAATGTAAGAATAATTTATTCTTACTGTTGTTTTTAATTCAGTTCATGCCAATTTGTTTTCTTAAATTGTAGAGGTTATAATATAAATTGCTAAAATATTTATAGACATTTCTATTTCAATATATATAATTATAATGGCTAAGCCTAACTTACCGGTGGCGTTACGAGGCTTGATCATGTAAGGAACAACCATATAAGAGGCAGTTTCAAAATAAAGCCTATCCAAGATAAACTAGCAGAAAGCCGATTGAGGTGGTACGGTCATGTGATGCGACGACCACTAGAGCACATGACCAGAAAAGTCCTAGACATGACTGTTGCACCCCAGGGGCGAGGTAGACCCCGGTTAACCTGGATGGCAGTAGTGAGAAAAGACATGGAAGCGGGAAATTTAAGACCAGAGACGACCCAGGACCGACCGGCCTGGCGACGCATGATTAGAAGGGCCGACCCCAAGTAAATGGGAAGGAGCTAGGCAAAAGAAGGCTAAGCCTAACTTAAGACACACGTCTTACCTGTCAGTTTTGTAAAGAAACGTATGTGTATGACATTGACAGTCCATTTTGTGACTATTGGTAACCGTACATATTATAATAGAAATGCCCAAATATTATGTGTTTACCAAGTTCCGAAAGGACCTCACATCCTTAAATTACAGAACCCTAACCTATATACAGAGAAACCGAAAACTAAACAACAAAAAGCGCTCGCGTGCGTACATAATGCGGTATAATTGTATATAATCCCTATGTACCGAAGGATATAATATAATTTGCGTCCACGCCGCCGGTAATAACAGGGAGCCGCAGCACGCATGCGCGGATGGTGCACACTAGGTGGTTTTTACATCGGTAAAAATTTCATAGAAAAATTTAATGTTTACCTACAAGCTTTTATGCAACTATTTTTAGCATAAATAAATATTTGCGGACAATCTTACACAAAGCGACCTAGTCCCAAACTAAGCAAAGCTTGTACTGGTACTAGACGTAATGGGTACTAGACGACAGAATAGGTACATAGAAAACATCCATGAATCACAAGTCAGAAACAAATATTCGTGATGCTCATCACTCAAATAAATGCCCTTACTGGGATTCGAACCCGGGACCTCTAGCTTCGTAGGCACGACCGCTACCAACTATGCTAAACCGATCGCCTAAGCATAATATAACCCGCAAGGGTTAACTTGAGACCTCTTTCGGATGACGTTAGTACGCGCTCGAGTCTCAAGATAACTCTTGCGGGATATTGTGGCACTCTTTGGGGGAGGCATATGTCCAGCAGTGGACGTCTTTCGGCTGATATGATGATGATGATCCTTGGGAGTTCTGGCGACCATACTCACTACCAAGTAAACCATTTTACGTACTTACCTACCAAGCAAGAAGTGGTATGGCTGCGATAAAGATGGAGGCACTTCCCCGTTTGCGCTGCTCCAAATCTGAACAAGACAAGATGACATTCTGCTGTTCGCTATTTCTCTAAATAATTACTAGTTGACGAATTATATCATTTTCATCCATTTAATTTTCAAACCTCGCTTCCCAAAATATTTGTTAGTTTGAAGTCATCTGTCAAACATCAACTGAAAATAATTTGCAAACTTTCTAAACGACCTCGGATATGAAGGTGGGATTGACAGGTTCTTAATTAAAACAATAAAATAATTTAATTTATTTCATTCACCACCTCTTTAATGTATTTTATTTAATGGTGTGGACGACGCGTGGCGCCGACGTGGTCGATGTGCGACAGGCCTGGGTTTGACCTTCGCGACCTCACAGTCACCTAACAAGGGGCGTTTAAAAACCGCGGCGGGCGAACCGCGCGTTTCAACCGCGGCGGGTGAACCGCGGCGGTTGAACCGCTCAGCGTGTTTTTAAACGGCCGTAACGCGCTCTGATAGCGCAGGTGCTCTAGGGGAGCACTAATCCCGCAGACTGAGCTGCACTGTTGAAGGATGGGGTGAGGGTGACGATAAAATAATACTTGGCGAAAAATAAATGAAACGGTATAATAAAATAATGAGACACAAACTACTGATTAAACTTTCCCTATCACAATTTCCTACTTCCTATCACAATTTCCCTACTTCTTCCTTTCTTCTTCTTCCTAGGAGCTCCCACTGGTGGGGCTGAGCGAACACAACTTTATCCGGCGATTATAGCCTCTTTTATACCCCTAAGGCATTAAAAGTGGTGGGGATATAATTTTGAAGACCTCGCCCACTTTTACTATGGAAAAGCTAGTTTTTACGTTTTCCTGGTTTTCAGGGAAACCTTAAGGGTTTTTACATATTTTCCTTCAAAAGAACTATTTCTGAGCTATACATTACAATATCTACTAGTTTTCCTGCTTTTCCCGTTTAAATTGGGAAAGTCGATATTTACGTAAAATTATCAACTTTGGTAACATGAAATGGCTTTGCCAGGCCCTAGTGGCTTTAATTAACATTAATTATCAAAAGTGATTATACATACGTAAGGGCATTTACCGTACCTTCCTAACGATACCTCAATTGCTTTCGTACCTCATCTGGTTACGAAGCTATGGCCGGGTGAGACCGTCAATTTTCACATTTACATTAACGTGGTAGCATAAGTTTGACTTTGCTCCCGTCTTTTTAGCCAATCAGAGAAATCAACCTGAACCTTGACCATTCTTGCACCATAATATGCAATAAAACTCTATGCATACGTAGTGTACATTTTTATTTCACATTTTATGTAACTCTAGTTACCGATGTCCCTTGTTGACGGACTAGATCGGGATATAGTCTCAAGTTGGTTTCTTTACAAATAATTTGGCTGTCTCTCCCTCAATTATCAGGGGTTCTCCCTCTATCGATCTTTATGAAATAATTACTGGAGGTACCTGGTACCTTTATCTTTACTTTAAGCTATTTTCTTTGTCTGTACTTATGGTACTTAGGTCCTAAATAAATTGCGCGCTTCTTATATGAGCCGTTTGCTTTAGGAGCTTAATCTGGGCACAATTGCCGTCCTTATGTGAAGGAATTATAGTTACACATCCTTTCTCTTCGTGACCCGTAGGTCTTATCTTTCACGTACTATACAACACCCTTTCTCTTCGTGGCCCGTAGGTCCTACATTTCACAAACTACATTCTGTCGCCCACAATGCCCCCGCCGGTATGTATCGCAGATACATACTGGGTTGCAAGGGTAAGCGACAGTCTACATTAAAGTCTTACGGCACGATTCGTCATTAATAACACTTTTAATCACTTTCACTGTCATGTTCATTCACTGTCTTTACCATTAAAATTTTTCTTTAATTACCTTATGTGGCCCTTGAGCGACCAGCACAACACATTTTCACTTGGTAGCCGGTACTTCCCATCGCGTGGTGGGTCGGCGGGGTCGGCGATGACCCTGCAAACGCCGATCTTAATCTTCACCTTCTTCTTCTTGTTTTGAGCAGGCCTTGTAGGCGCTGCGTCATCCGGCGGCTCCGGCGGAGCCGGGGGTTGTCCATGATTGCCGGTATGCAGTGTTAACTGCGCGTCCCGGCGGATCTTCTTCGTGTTAGCGACACTACTAGTCGCTGCCTCTCGCGTCGCGAAGGTTGGCGGGTCGGCGGGGCGCCGTTTGCGCTGTGCCGCCGACGATGTTCCGCTGTGTGCAGTGCGTGTGATGGCGAGCTGGCTCGCCCTTCCGCAACTGGCGACCGCGGCACTCTCGTGCGTCGCGGTGGAGATCGACCCCGCTATTCCAGGGGCCGATATGTTAAGAGTGGCCGTGACCGACCCCGGGCGACCGCGGGTCGGTTGAGTGATGTCGGCGTGAGCTGCAACCAACCCCGGGCGACCGTGGGTCGGTTCAGCGGTGAGGTGAGCCATAGCGCCCCCTGGCGCTGTGGTTATGGACACTGTATTGTCCTCTGTGTTGATCGGTACGGCGAGCGCTGCCTCTGAGCTCGTATTTATAATTTCCAATGGTGGGGCACCGTGACCGGCGGTCTGTGGGTGCCCGGACGACTGGCTGTCATCCAAGTAGGCTCCCTCTTGTTGAGGCCTTGTAGCTATGCCGAAGTGAGCGACTTTCGGCAAGGCGTCGCCCTGCCGCGGCTCTGTCAGCCGGGCGGGCTCTGGTGTGGGTGTCGCGTTGCGTTGGCGATGTTTCTCAGCCATTGCGAGCGCGATGTAGGTTTCCGGTGGTGGTCCGGACGGTGGGGCACCGCAACCAGCGGTCTGTAGGTGCCCGTATGACTGATTGTCAGCCGTGGGGGGCCCCCCTTGCTGGGGCTCCCTAGATGTGCCGAAGTCAACGACTTCCGGCAACTCGTCGTGCCGCCGCGGCTCTGTCTGCTGGGCGGGCTCCGACTTTGATGCGGTGTTGCGTCGGTGACGCTCCGCAGTGGCCATAAGCCTCTCGTTGGCATTTCTTAGCCAGCACTCGTGTTCCTCTTGCTGTGCCCTTTTTAATAGGGCTTGCCTATTTATGGATTCTTGTTTCATTTTTCGTAACTCTTGTTTAAGGCCGGCGTCTATTTTCCTTATTTCTTCCTGGTGTGCTGCTTGTTGCAGCATTTCTTTTTGCCGTAACTTGGCTAGTTGCTCGCTCTCTTCTCGTTCGAGCTCCTGCTGGCGTGTCGCCGATAACCGACTTTCGGTTGACTGTTGTGATTCCGGCCGGCATGTCGTCAGTGGTTCCGCGAACGTGACTCTCTTTCTCATCTTGCCGACCTGCGCTCCCCCCGTCAGGGGGTATTTGAGGATCCCTCTCTGGTAAGTTCCCAGGGGTATGCTCTCATATTCGTACTGCCGCTGCAGCCGGTTCTCTGCTTTTATGCGCCACGAAATATCCGCTTTCTCATATGGGGACTTTGTCACGTCCATGTTTGATAAAACTGCGGGGGCTGCCCCTCTTGGGGAGTCGGCTCTTCTAGTATCGTCGATACTCATAGGGGCTGGCATTCTTCTCCTCAGCCATTGCTCCCAGACCGTGTCTTGGGCATCTTTTTCCGGTTGCTTTTTCCTGGCAACCCGTGCGGCGTGCGCAGTGTGTGCGCCGTACGCCGCTGGCTCGGCGAGCCATGTTCTAGGGCTGTATTTGTGATACGGTGTCCGCTCGCTCCCGACTGGCCTCATTGGAATCGTTCCGTTCATAATGTTGGCTTAATTCTGCCTATTTATACCACTCTCATTGTGGCTTTTCAGTGCACGCGCACTTAATAACACTGTTGTCACACCGTAGTGACCGAATAAGTACTTCTACTAGAACTCTTCTATTCGAATGCCTGCGGTTGCGCTCTGGGCAACCTACACTACAGGCATGAAAGGGCTTCTACTCAATACACCGCACGTATTGTATACAGTTTATGCTGTCACACCGTAGTGACATACATGCATTCACAATTTCTAATTTTTTCACCACTTTTGGTCGCGTCACGGCGACAAATTTCAAGATTCACTGTTTTTACTATCGTTGTTGCTTTTATAACCCCCAAACGACTTTCTTTGAGTACCCACACGTACTATCACTTTTTATAACTTTCACTTTTTTGGATCTCCAGATCCGGTTCGAAGGACCAAAACGACTGTGGACGACGCGTGGCGCCGACGTGGTCGATGTGCGACAGGCCTGGGTTTGACCTTCGCGACCTCACAGTCACCTAACAAGGGGCGTTTAAAAACCGCGGCGGGCGAACCGCGCGTTTCAACCGCGGCGGGTGAACCGCGGCGGTTGAACCGCTCAGCGTGTTTTTAAACGGCCGTAACGCGCTCTGATAGCGCAGGTGCTCTAGGGGAGCACTAATCCCGCAGACTGAGCTGCACTGTTGAAGGATGGGGTGAGGGTGACGATAAAATAATACTTGGCGAAAAATAAATGAAACGGTATAATAAAATAATGAGACACAAACTACTGATTAAACTTTCCCTATCACAATTTCCTACTTCCTATCACAATTTCCCTACTTCTTCCTTTCTTCTTCTTCCTAGGAGCTCCCACTGGTGGGGCTGAGCGAACACAACTTTATCCGGCGATCCTCTTTTATACCCCTAAGGCATTAAAAGTGGTGGGGATATAATTTTGAAGACCTCGCCCACTTTTACTATGGAAAAGCTAGTTTTTACGTTTTCCTGGTTTTCAGGGAAACCTTAAGGGTTTTTACATATTTTCCTTCAAAAGAACTATTTCTGAGCTATACATTACAATATCTACTAGTTTTCCTGCTTTTCCCGTTTAAATTGGGAAAGTCGATATTTACGTAAAATTATCAACTTTGGTAACATGAAATGGCTTTGCCAGGCCCTAGTGGCTTTAATTAACATTAATTATCAAAAGTGATTATACATACGTAAGGGCATTTACCGTACCTTCCTAACGATACCTCAATTGCTTTCGTACCTCATCTGGTTACGAAGCTATGGCCGGGTGAGACCGTCAATTTTCACATTTACATTAACGTGGTAGCATAAGTTTGACTTTGCTCCCGTCTTTTTAGCCAATCAGAGAAATCAACCTGAACCTTGACCATTCTTGCACCATAATATGCAATAAAACTCTATGCATACGTTGTGTACATTTTTATTTCACATTTTATGTAACTCTAGTTACCGATGTCCCTTGTTGACGGACTAGATCGGGATATAGTCTCAAGTTGGTTTCTTTACAAATAATTTGGCTGTCTCTCCCTCAATTATCAGGGGTTCTCCCTCTATCGATCTTTATGAAATAATTACTGGAGGTACCTGGTACCTTTATCTTTACTTTAAGCTATTTTCTTTGTCTGTACTTATGGTACTTAGGTCCTAAATAAATTGCGCGCTTCTTATATGAGCCGTTTGCTTTAGGAGCTTAATCTGGGCACAATTGCCGTCCTTATGTGAAGGAATTATAGTTACACATCCTTTCTCTTCGTGACCCGTAGGTCTTATCTTTCACGTACTATACAACACCCTTTCTCTTCGTGGCCCGTAGGTCCTACATTTCACAAACTACATTCTGTCGCCCACAAATGGGTTAATAGGTAAAAAAACTTAAGAGCCGATATATGCAAATTCGCCAATGTTTATCGACCTAGATCTCAACGTCTATAGACCTATATTGATTACAAACCTATCTGTCCTTACAGTAAACTGTTTTTCTTCAGTCTGTTAAAAGTGGAATTTATTTTTCAAACCTAACCCTTCTTTTGGATGTTTTTGGTTGGATCTTCAAGACCCTTCCATCTTTAACAATGATTTTTGGTTTAATAGTTGTATAAGTACAATGATAAGTTCTCAAATGTGGTGAAAGGAATTTCCTTATAAATATAGGTACGGTCAAAAAATTATAATAAAAAAAACATGATATCCGCGCTTTTAGTCATGGTCAAACGTCGGACTATAGGGGGCAGTTTGAGGGCAAGGTTAGGTTTACAAAAAAATCTTAACTTACGAGTATTATAATGTATTATTTGTAACATAATTAAATTAGTTACCCGTTATCATTTATTCATATTTAATGTGTAAATACTCTTTGAAGTGATGCCCACTGAAGTGGCCACTTAAAAAACAAATAAATAGCTGACATGCGTCATTATGACTGTTGTTCATACTTATATTTGTTGGTAGAGTGCCGTCTAATCAATAGAAAGATTTGCTTTATTTTGTTAATTTGCATATCTATGTATTGCAATGGATACGATACTACGACAGCGCTCCCAACTTAAGTCACAACATTATTGGAATTTCACATTATAAATACTAGGTACCAAATACTAAGTACAAATACTCGAAAGTGAATTGATAGATTTGCGAACCTTACCTATCATTCTGACATGCCACGAAAATGCCCGCTGGAGTCCGACGTTTGGTCATGATATATGGCCATGGCTGAACTCGATAATAAATTATGGAATATCTTGTTATGGAAGAACCTATAAAACTTACCTACAGCGAATATACAATAAACAAATAAGAATGTTGAAAACCATTGTACCGCTTAAAATTAAATACCAGTTTAAAAGTAATTATGATAAATTATTCCAGCACTGTAAAGTATTAAATGTATTTGATAAAGCCAAAATGGCCGTTATAATAGAATATAGCCATAACCTGGATAAACTAATTAGGTATAAAAGACCCGCTACATTTCGTGTACTAAAGTAAGAACTTCACTGTACCAAAAAGTACTAACATATTTTTTACAGTTTACCCAGTGAGGTTATATTAGGTATTATCGAGAATAAACCACAGAAGATCAAATGTACCCTGAAGAAGATCATGTGTGATAAGTAAAATAATAGAAAATAAATAAATAAATATTGTTATGCGAACACTTATACTTATATTATACAAATAAGTTAAGTTAATATATAGATTAAACTTAGAAATGTGATAGATAATAGCTAAGCTTAGCAAATAATCTCGAAAAATTGAGATTGCGCTAAGCAATTAGTGGACAAACTTGTAACAGTTAAATTACTGCAATAAACAGTTTAAATTTTTAATTTTTTAATTTTTTTTTTAGCACGCATTTCCATCTCACTCACGCTTATGCTCAGTGAGAGGGACAGAAGACTATGCAACTACGCCCTCTTAAGTAAAGCCCTTCTTGTATGTGTGTAGTGGTGACGTATTCAAATAGACATTACACATTTAATTTGTCTAATACAAACAAAACACATGCCTATTCGAAAACGTCATCCTTACGCGCAATTAAGGATGACTCATGCTAGAACGGGCCGTGTCCGGCCCGGGCCATTTTCTAAGAAAAACGACGGCGTTTTTGCGTGACCGAGCCATACCCAAGCCCGGCCGAGCCATACCCAAGCCCGGACGAGCTACGGCCGGGCCGTGCCGACACCGAGCCGCTTCCGAGCCTCTTCCGTGGCTCGGCTGCGCAAAAACGCCGTCGTTTTTCCTAGAAAACGGCCCGTTCTAGCGTGAGTCATCCTTTAAGAGGTGCATTACTTAAGTTTTTTTACCTATACGCGGATGTCAGGGATTGAAGAATGGCATTAATCCGCAGTTTTCACTTTTACTGTGCGGGAAACATTATATAAGGTGGTAAGAAATCGCCTAGTGTACACGCGCAGTGTTCGGAGACGTAAAAACAATCGCGTTTCCTCCCGCAGACGTGATTGAAGCCGTCTATTGCGGTACAGTCGGCGCCGACAGCTGCAGGTAGGTACAGGTGGACGCAACAACAACAACTTGAAAGTAATACTATGAGTTCATAAACATAAAGTACGTTTCCAATTCCCATTGGTTCAAAAATGGCAGCGCAATAAGGCCTGTGCTTTGCGCCTTCCGACGAAAAGCTGAGCCTTCGGCCTCGCTTGTTTAGTTTAGTTTATTTATTTCATTGTACAATTTTCACAGAACATTTTTCTTACATTTTATTACTTATCGTACAGCGATCGTCGAGATATCCAATAACATTGAAACATTGAAAATTAATGTAATTATGTGTTAGGTATAGATATAACGATATAACTGTACCTATATACCTACAATTAAAATGAAATGAATATAAAATTAAATGTCAAGTCAGGTTATTCCTGTGTATAATCATAATCACAGTGTCAAGAGAAATACAACGATGTCAATAATTTACAAGATTAAATAAAAAATATAAAATATAAAAAATAAATTGACTCCCCGTTTACGGACTTCGGCCATCTGGGTTTCGCTTGCAAGACACCCGGAGATAGTGAGTGTTCGTGGGTTGTTCACATGTTTTTGATCACATTGTCTGTGCACATATTTCTGAACTTGACTTAAAAGGTGGACACAGGGAAAAAGTAGGTTTTGTTGAACCCTGAAGATTCACTCTGAAGGGTGGATACAAAAGGTTGAAAACAGAGGTACGAGTATTAACAATATAAATGATAATTTTAAGACAGATAGACAAGATTTCGATTAAAACCGCACTCAAATCGGTTCGTCCCTTTGGGAGCTACGATACTGCAGACAGACACACTGATACATAATGATAAACTTATAACACCCTTCATTTGCGTCGAGGGTTAAAAATAAGTTCATTTGATTCAGGGTGAATAGGTACTTAAAAGGTGGGGTACGAAGACTTTACAATTTCCTAATATCACCGAAGACGAATACCAATTATCTATTAAATAGGTAGATGCTCAAGAAGGTGATACAAGCGTTTCTCAAAAAAATGCCACTACATTTTTTCTGAGTTTTCCTGCAACTTTTATGTTATTTCTACTCAAAATCACGATCTCTTTCCATCCTAATAGGAGAAAAAAAGTGTCACAAAATTTCCATACAGATTCGAACTCTCCTATTATGCTACCGCCATACAAAGTAGAGTAAGAAGAAGTAGAGTAGAAGTATATGGTAAATGGTAAAACAATTGGAAAAATATCTTTGGGACATTTTTTTGTCCTACCAGGATCGAAGGAGCTCCTGATTCTGAGTGAAAATGACATAAAACTCCTGGAAAATGTCACAATGAATAATAGTGGCATTTTTTTTTTGAGAAACGCTACACATTCTAACCTTTGTTTATCCTGATAGACAAAAAATCCTTCAACTGAAAAAGTTTCCAAAAACGACATTCAGAATAGTGATTCTTTTTTGTTCGACTGTACTGGACACAGTGGCGCCACAGCTTTCAGCGCGAGCCGCGTCCCCTGTCTAGCTCTCCCAGCCGTCTCTCTCCACTCCCGCGCAATGACAGCTTTCACTTTCAAAATGTAACTTTGAATTTCTTTTCCGTCTCATGGGTTTGAGGTTTTTTTTGCGTGCGTGCATTTTTATATTTAAGGGTCGCACTTGAAAAATAAAAGCCCTCCAATGGACAGTGAATGGACTCATATTATTTATATTGTTTATTTATGGGAAAATTTTAATCGCTTACCATACAATAGTTACCGACTTGCACATCACAACCCGAATTTTGATGAACGATTAGTATGTTTACGTCATACCTGGCCATAAATCCAACTTCCTCGCCAGGGCCGGACGTAAAAAATTGTACTCACCACGGACGGTAAAAAAGAAAGCCTCAAATCGCATATTTATCGCTCTTGCCTTCGGCTCGGGCGTCAAATACATGGGATCTTTGACATTTTTTGCAGCTAATTATTTTTTTACAACAAACATTAAAAGTAAACCTATAACATGAATCTTTTGTACAAAATCAGCTCCGCCATGTCTAGGTTGGAAACTAGTTCTGTTTCTAGAAATTATAATAGAAATAAAACCGGCCAAGTGCGAGTCGTTGTCGTCGAGTTTGTTGTATGGAAGCCCCCTTAAATATTAATTTTATTTTGTGTTTTAGTATTTGTTGTTATAGCGGCAACAGAATCTGTGAAAATGTCAACTGTCTAACTATCACGGTTCATGAGATACAGCCTGGTGACAGACGGACAGACAGACAGATATAGAGACAGACGGACAGCGGAGACTTAGTAATAGGGTCGCGTTTTACCCTTTTGGATACAGAATTCTAAAAAATGAAGCGATTAGAGATTTTGTATGAAAAGCGTTTTAATCGCTCAAATTGTTATCTATTTGAATTTCTAATAACAGAAACTAGTTTCTAACCTAGATATTGCGGATCCCATTTTGCATACAAAGTTCCATGTTATTCTAGCATGTCATTTTGAAATGAGAACCGAACTGCGTCTTTATGAAGAGTCGAGAGTCCTGGCAACTTAACACGATGGTATAAAATCAAGTCCATAACTCGCGATTCGCTGACGCAGTAAGTTTAGCTCAGACTTCGGTCCCGACTGTCAGGTTTCTAAGCATTCATCACATAGCCACTGGACAAAGACCTTTATTTGACCTGTCATCACTCCCATTTAAACCCATTCAAATGTAAAAAAACAGGTAGTCGGATGAAGATACTAAAATCACTAATTAATGTCTTACAATAGAATTATTATATTAATTTGCTGCGATAATACCACCTCTATTTCTGGGGTACTAAAGAATATGTTGCAGCCAAAGAATCTGAGCGCAATGACGGTTTAAGTAAAGTTTCAAATATGAAAAAGGGCATAAGTGACTGTGTATTATGAAGAGACTTATTACCTTTTGTGTAGGGCGTTAGAATTGTAGCAGTGAGTCAGCAATACAAGTGTACAGTGGCGAGCACATAAAAAGGGATATTAAGAACTACTTACTACACATAAAAGAATTGAATTCTCTAAAAAACGGAAATTAATGCTTTCCAAAACAACAAGCATGCTACAGTGTAAATGACTTCCAGACATAATTATAATCACGCGTGTTTCCCACAGGGGTAGCCAGAGATTGCAGAACTTCACTTTTTTCAGTCCTGTCACACTGGTGAGTTATGAGCATATGCTCATAATCTGTATACACATATTTCTATATGCCGATTGAGGATACGTTTTACTTGACCTTCACTCCGATATGAATACGATCTAAGTAAGAATTTTAGCCGAGGCTAAGAGTTTGTCAAAGACATAGGGCGGCGCTTTAGATCAAGGGGTTGCGACCCTCGTTCTGGTTCTTAGCAGCATATTTTCGAGCTCTTTCGCACTATCCGTCTCTCTTTTATTAGACCACTTAGAAAGAGAAGGATAGTGCGAGAGAGTATGTTGCGGCCGCCTTGTGATAGCCGTGCTGGTCCAATGAATATCACTGGCCATTCAACGTGGTAATGCAGCAGGGATTTTTGGCACGTTTGGTCCGGGTGCTGAGTATAGGAGTAGGGTGTGAACTGGTGGTAAATGTTAAATATAGTTGACGAAATCAACGAATGTTGCAGATGTTTGCTCTTTGGGTGTATTGACAAAACCTGCTGCGTTGTGAAAATGGTTTGTGTTTTTTTTTGTCACATTAATATTATTTCATCTTTAATAATAATATAAACGTAAAAGTTTTGACGCCCAGCCCAAACCGTTGAACCTAGAAAACTGATTTTTTCACAATAGGTAGTTTATATATTACAAGTATCCACTAAGAAGGGGTTTTTAAAAATTCCACCCCAAGGGGGTAAAAAAGACGTTGAAAGTTTGTATCCCTCCTTGTTACAACAATACAAGAAAAGTTATTTTAGGGTTTTGGAAAAACCCACCCCTAAGCCGGTTAAATAAACTCTTTTTATACCTACTACAAAATAAAACTTTATGAAAAGATTGATTGATAAATAGTTTGAGTCCCGGGGAAGGACATAGTTTTTTATCCCAGTAATCACCCCTCAAAAGGGGTGAAATGGGGGGTTTGAATGTTTGAATTGAATTGAATTGTTTGAATTGTATGGAGCTACATTATAAAAAAGTACCAAGCGGACGGAGTCGCGGGCTGAAGCTAATTATAAATAATTAAATAATCATGAGTTTCTAAGAATATTCATGGAGTTCTCCTCTTTGAATTCCCATCCGCTGTTATCTCACGGCGAACATTAGGAGCATAGGTACGCTCATAATCATAAATTATCACCATTACATTGATTACCGCTTTAGTCTAGTTTGTAGTGACCCTGCCTACGAAGCAAGAGGTCCTGGGTTCGAATCCCGGTAAGGGCATTTATTTGTGTGATGAGCACGAATATTTTTGTTCCTGAGTCATGGATGTTTTCTATGTATTAAAGTATTTATTTCTCTATATAAGTACCTAAATAATTGTCTAGTACCCATAGTACAAGCTTTGCTTAGTTTGGGACTAGGTTGATTTGTGTAAGATTGTCCGCAATATATTATACTAGCTTTTGCCCGCGACTTCGTCCGCGTGAACTTTAGTATTAACTTCCATTTCCTATTTGATCAACTGCCGTTAGGTAATAATTCCTAAAATGGTATTCAATGTCTTAATGCAAAATATAATAATTTATATGTGGGGCAAGAGTCACCTAAAGATCTTCTGCCGTTTTCAGGTGTCTGAGTAGGTAACAATCATCCAAACTTACAAACGTTTGCAATTATATTATGAGTAGAAAGTGAAATTACTATAATATGGTTTTCAATACTTGTGTGAATATTGTTATTTTAAATAAGAGTCATGTATTACTATTCTTATAAACCATTAAATTTGGTTCCGTTTGCATCATTTTAAGTGATGTATTACGAAAGTGGCTACAACCTAACCACACTTACTGAATTTTTCTTTTTTCGAAATATACATACATTATGTTCTTAGTGTTAAAAGCAATTGCTGCGAGCACGAAATCGGAGCCCCGGCAGAATGTAGAAGCCTAGAGCTACTTTCCTCCTTCCAAGTAGCCACCTTCTAACAATATGAAGCTAGGCGAAAGGCTTTTCTTTTCAACAGAGCCTTGAGCCCCGGCCCCGGCGAAGTTTGTTGCGGGTACTCACTCTGTGCTCATTTTTGAGGTCGGCTTAAGATCCTGCTGTAACTTATTAAAAAACATACTCTACATCCAGTATGGAAAAATTTCACTTAAAGTCCTTCATTTTGGACGAATGGTTCTCAATTTCATTTTAATTGTAATATTCTTTTTGCCTCCGTAGGTAAAATTGTTAATGAACCTTATTGTACCTAGAAACTATTTTAACTTTTTAATCGACTTCAAAATAAGGAGGAGATTCTCAAACAGGTTATAAGTTTTTTTAATTGTTTGTTACCTCAGAACTCCGTCATTTATGAACCGAGTCGTACATTTTTTTTTTTCATTTTAAAGTGTATACTTCCAGATTGGCCTTAATGTTTTCAAAAAGCTAGTTGGATGATGGGATCAATGAGGTATTGAACCAAACATTTGGTGAAGTGGAACTGTTGATGAATACCACAGATAACTTATGGAACTCCTCAATGATGTAAATTACATCACATATATTCTGATATGATTTCGTTTAAGTAGCAACTAATGTAGTGCCAAAGGTCAAAATTCTGAGATCCTTGAGGAATTGACGGAGCTCCTCAATTATTATCAGCCAACATACAGTGATTTGGGGTTATTCTGTAACTGAGGACTGGCAATTTCGGTTCTCGGTTTCCGTCACCCCAAACCATGTTCGCGATTATTTCTCCATCAAGGAGAGCTTCCACTTTCTCTCCGACTTTTCTCTTCCATGAGAGTCATCCCAACCGTCTATTGTTCTGTCTCTTATTCAAATAATACCCGTTATAGCCCTCTGTTAGCGCACGGCGGAACTAATGAGATCCCGAGTTTGCCCAGAAAAATATGTCCTCGTTACCTGTTGGTCGATCACGTAACGCATTGTACGAACGTCGGGTAGGTCTAAATGTCACTTTTTATATGGAAAATTGACAGTTAAAGTGTACCGACGCGCGTTCGGAACGTTACGTGATTACCCCTCGGACATTATAGTAAAAGCACATTACAATTACAACCGAAGTCATAATGAAAGTAATAGGGGGCGCTGAAGGCAATATTCTTATCTTCGACTAATATTTAAATTTACAAATATCATAATATAATAATATATCATTCACTAAAACACCTGTTTTAAATTTTAATTGCACAATTTGGTCATAAAAAAATATATAGTACTTTTCTGAGGAAATCGAAAATCGTTGTTGGTATCATTCCAACGACTATCGGCATTATATTGAAAACCTTCGGTTAAAGATTTAGTGTGTATGATGTTCCATTAACTTACTCTAACTTAAAAATACTGTAGGTAGGTACTACAGTATTCCCAAATAAGAGATACCATACAACGTTAAATCCATATACATAATTACAAAAGTAAGCGATACATACCAAACATTTGTGTGTTCTTGTATTCTTAAGAATTGGCAATTACATGTATATGAAACTAAATAATCCCCAAATATCCGCCTTGCTACGCGGCATTTTCATAGCGTTCTCCTTGACTTTTCGCTTTTCAAATTCACACAAGTCAAGTCAGATGAAGTAAAATTTGGTCACCTTGGTTTTCAAATTTTTTTGACCTGAATTTTTTTCTGCTATTTTACCACAGTGTCTCGTGCCTTGTAAACATGTTCTCGAGCTTTAAACGTTCTGTAATGCATTTGCCGAGAATCAGGAGTTTTGCCGCCAAAAAAAATTACGTCAGAAAAAAACTCATACTTGCCCACGCTATAGTACTTGGAAGCTTTTAGGTATCGTTTTTCATTTGAAGAAATCTTTAACCATTGTACTTTTCATCACTTAATTTCTGAATTAAATAAATGTTCATTCATGCATGCAACTTTATCTGTAATATTAACGCAATGATTACTAATTTACATCGTAAAAAAATATTTGCGATTCCTGAAACGTCCAATTTTGTCAGCTGTCGCTATTTTTTTCTAGAATTTTCATGATTCACTGCGTTTTTGAAAATCTATCACTATCTATCACTAAAAAAATAAATACTATTATTAGTTAAATACAAAAACTGCATGCCGGTCGCTGGGTTTGAACTTGGGAACATCGAGTTCGTAGTCTATAGGCGAAACCACCGGACTACGTATCAGTTGTTAGAACATGATGAATATTCGAATACCTATACCGTGACGTGTTATTTATTACAAAGGTGACGAAACCTGTTATTCCCTGCCGTCGCATCATTATTAATCTGTAATCGCCTCACCACCCATTTTTCATCCCATATTTTTCACGTTTTATCCCTACATTTCACAAATGTTGAATGGGGTTATTTTTACTTTCCAGTCAAGTATATGCTTGCCAACTTTCAAGTCTTTAGCTCATAGATTCAAGGAGTTCCCATACAACGATTAACCCCATTTTTTACGCCCTTTGAACCCTAATCTTTATGATTTTTATAGCCTATAGCCTGGCTGAAGATCCATTTAACGTTTTAGTAAAAGTCTCACATTAATCCATTCGCTCGTTTTCACGTGATGCCGTTACATATAAACAAACAGACAAACCGACAAACAGACAAACAGACAAAAATTCTAAAAACTGTTGGAGTGTGTTCTGTTATCGATGTTTCTGCCTACCCCTGTAGAAAACAGGCATGATTATTATGTGTTTAATCCAGCCCTAGTAGCCATTTCTTGTGTCCGCCACCGCATGCGCCGGCGCCTACGAAAGTGCTGCGTCACTCTGACTCGCTTCCGTTAATGCAATTCATTAACCGTGCCGTAAGTAAACACTATAGCAGCTTTATAGTTCTGGGCCCATGGCACACTCATATAACGTCTGTTTCTCGCAGTGGTAGGCAGAAAGCACGGGTTTCCATTCCACATCCTACACTGACAAGCCAGGTCAGTTTCTGGGGACTTGTTTGAGCTTGATGCTGGGGCCCGGCCTGTAGTCCAGGCAATGAACTGACAACTTGTATGGAAAAAATTTCAAATTTGGAAATAATTTATAATAGCAGATTTTTTTATGTATCGGACATATTGTCAATTAAATAGTTACTTAGCGACAAAATCCAACAAAATTTCAGACATCAAAAAAATGATAACTTAACAAGCTTCTGAAAAGTCAGAAAAAATATTAATAAATGGTTTTATCTTTATTTTGGTTAATTTACATTTGCTCAATAATATTCAAGATAAATTATAATAAAAAAACAATTCATGCTTTATTTAAATCTATATAATTACTTCCGGATGGAAATTTTGTTGGATTCTTGCATAACGTTTTGAAATGAAATAAACAAAAAAAACGCTATTATAAATTAATGTTTTTCAAAACCGTATTTTGCCTGGAGTACTGTGGGTTTTGAGGAATCTCGACGGGCCTGGTGTCTACTAAGCCGGATCAGGACAGGGATCGGAAATTGCGCATCTCTTTGGTGCAAATAGGGATGGTGCGAGACAGCGGAGTGCCGGTGTGGCTGCCCAGATCAGACGGTACATCATATCATCTTTGAGTGTCCCATCACCAAATTTAGCGGGAATAGGCTTGTTGCGTGGTGTTAAAATTGATAACCTCGTGTTGCTAAATGGATAGTAAACCATCAAATTATTGTAATAAAGTATAAATTACAAAATATAACTCAAATCATAAAAAGATATGAACCTTGAAAGTTTAGAAAAAAAAGTTTTTTTATTTATTGTCCAAGAGTAAATTTAAACGTACCAATAGAATTTTTTTCTTTTATAGAAACAAAT
Source organism: Epinotia brunnichana (assembly GCA_963854355.1). Lineage (NCBI taxonomy): Eukaryota > Metazoa > Arthropoda > Insecta > Lepidoptera > Tortricidae > Epinotia > Epinotia brunnichana. Next base: position 3,265,152 of record OY977962.1, on the reverse strand, counting down.
TTGTATGACAACTATGGACCTAAACGCAGTATTTCGCGACCGAAACAGCAATTTACTTCATTTTCCACGCAACTGTTAGTACAAATTGCACGGTGTGACGTCATACTTTAAAGCCAATCAGTATGAAGCGTTTCGGCTGCTGTCATCGAGGTCCGTCTTTAACTCGTTTTTTTGGGTATTAATGTCCTTTAAATGTAGTTGCTTCCATACAAACATTTGTTCATCTACAAAAACTGGTTCGAATGGCATCGTAAACAAATTTAAGGTCACAAGCCCATTCGGCTGATTTTAAAACTCTCTCGACGGATGCGGTTGCTTACCTTAATTCTAATATCATAAACATTTAAGTAGAGACATACGATAAATAAATAAATAACTGACACACTGGTGAGCATATAATAGCGCTCATAATCTTACCCCGTCTTCTTTTGCCCTATAGCATTAACTTCGCCTTTTATATTTGTAACCTGTTACTGTGCAATAAAGTTTAAATAAATAAATAATGTCGAAGAGCCTTACAGATGCCACCGGTGACCGCAGGGCTGGCAGCTACCTCGCACAAAGAATTTATGAAATTTATTTGAGAAAAAACATGTCACAAAATGATAACAAGGTTGGGGCTTCCTAGTAGGTAAAAAACCTGTGTCAGAAAGTGCCGCTCCTCCATTACATGCTGTTGTTAAGAGTAAGCTAAATCAAATTAAGTTCTAATTAGAATTTTTCTAGTTAGAATTAGCTTAGCTATTCAGCGAGGTAATGCGGCCAGCATCATCGGCACAATGCCGCAGGGGCCATTTTTAGATTTAGTTTAGTTGTATTTTAGTAATTAGATTAGTTAATACTTGTTTTTAGTAATTAGATTAGTGAATACTTTTGTCTTTTAAGTATTCCCTTTTATTTATATATTAAAGATTTTTCAAATAAATAATCTGTACACACATTATTACATTATATTCGCCGTTTTAGGATACATTTGACTAGACCTTCGCTGGAATTGTCCGACTTGGTCTTAGTATGTTTTGTCGAGCCTCTTTAAACTCATATCTACTGTTCTCTGTATTTTCTTTTTTCTTCTTGTTCCATTCTTTCGTCCTTGGTAATTCGACCTATTCATTGAAAGGGGTTATACTAGAGCTAATTTGCAACAATTTATGTCCAGTCAACCAGGGGTCGAAACACGATTATTTTTTTATTTTTCGAGTTTTTAGTTTGTTTGAAAAAAAATCGCCTTGCGGCCTTAAAGTGCTGATTGTGATTTGTGACAAAAATGTTTTTTTTACCATCCAAATGGAAGTACTTTTGTCACAATCACCAGTTTAAGGCTGCAAGGAGATTTTTTTTTCATACAAACTAAAAACTCGAATATCTCGGAAACCAGCGAGTTTCGACCCCTGGCAAGGAATAGGTCGAATTACCAGTCACCCTGTAGAACTAGCTAGTTGTATACCTCTAGTATGGGAGGTATACCTAGCTAGGTATTCGTGTGTTATCCAACCTGGTATCTGAAATGGACGAATAGATGGCCTATTAGCTGCTGCCTAAAAAACAATCTCGTACCTATAGGATAAATCATGCAAAGATAATAATTGATGCACTCTCATTCGCTCAAGGCGTGAAGTGGAAGTAGGCAGGGCATGTCGCTAGATACAAAGACGACCGTTGGACGAAAACAGTGACCATGTGGGCAGGACCAGCAGGATTGAGACTAGGCCTAAGGGCAGGAGGAAAGACGAGATCGAAGCGATATCAGGAAAAAACTGGGCTACAAAAGCGCAACAAAGAGACGAATGGCGACTTTGGAGGAGGCCTTTACCCGAAGAGGGGTCCATAATTAAAGCTAACGAAGGGATTTTTTAAAAGAAACTGTAACTTACAAGGAATGCGGGACCAGCAGGATCGAGACTAGGCCTAAGGGCAGGTGGAAAGATGAGATCAAAGCGATAGCAGGAAAAAACTGGGCTACAAAAGCGCAACAAAGAGACGAATGGCGACTTTGGAGGAGGCCTTTACCCGAAGATTGGTCCATAATTAAAGCTAAGGAAGGGATTTTTTAAAAGAAACTGTAACTTACAAGGAATGCGGGACCAGCAGGATCGAGACTAGGCCTAAGGGCAGGTGGAAAGATGAGATCAAAGCGATATCAGGAAAAAACTGGGCTACAAAAGCGCAACAAAGAGACGAATGGCGACTTTGGAGGAGGCCTTTACCCGAAGAGGGGTCCATAATTAAAGCTAACGAAGGGATTTTTTAAAAGAAACTGTAACTTACAAGGAATGCGGGACCAGCAGGATCGAGACTAGGCCTAAGGGCAGGTGGAAAGATGAGATCAAAGCGATATCAGGAAAAAACTGGGCTACAAAAGCGCAACAAAGAGACGAATGGGCGACTTTGGAGGAGGCCTTTACCCGAAGATTGGTCCATAATTAAAGCTAAGGAAGGGATTTTTTAAAAGAAACTGTAACTTACAAGGAATGCGGGACCAGCAGGATCGAGACTAGGCCTAAGGGCAGGTGGAAAGATGAGATCAAAGCGATAGCAGGAAAAAACTGGGCTACAAAAGCGCAACAAAGAGACGAATGGGCGACTTTGGAGGAGGCCTTTACCCGAAGAGGGGTCCATACTTAAAGCTAACGAAGGGATTTTTTTTAAAAGAAACCGTAACTTACAAGTAATAATAAAAGGCTTTTTTATTTTATTTTCATCACACTTGCTCATAAATGGTGTTATTCTATGCCTGTATACGGAAGGACAATGGCCTTAATTGTTCCCGCGGGAAACAATGGTCCCAAGGGAAGTAATGAGCTAGTGTGTGATCTGATTGGAGCAAATCTTGACGGCCGCGTACGACAAGAATTCTGGCTCTGTGATTGGTAATCGAGCAGGCCATGCCCTGCAAGAACCACATGTTCCATGCTCTGTGATTGGTTGAAATATTGAAACTACGCCCCCCACTCGCACTGATCTGGAAGTGAAGTTGTCAATTTCGTCAACATTTGATTGGTGCGCTTGTATAAAACATAGATTTTTCTGTCTTTTGTAGTTATTTATTTCCTCGCAAATGTGATGAAAAACATTGTGTATAACACGGGCGTAAGAATATTGCAAACTCGAGTCATCAAAAGCCCTCTGCCTCACGGCGTCGGGCTTCTGATAGACTCTCGTTTGCAATAATCCTCATACGCCCCTTGTTAAACAATGTACTATTATTTTATTAATGACAGCTTACTGATACTATGAAGAGGTAAAGTTTGTAAGGAGAGGAGGCACCTGACGGACTGCGGAGTCTTAAGTAATAGGGTCCCATTTACTTTTTTGGTACGGATCCCTAAAAAGACCACGGACACTAACATAGTCCAAAGCACCCGCAATGCCGCAAACTGTCTGAAGTTGCGCGTCATAGGGCCTCATTTTCATCACGCAACGCATCATTTTGCGGCGCGCGTGCCGCAGAAACCCTCGTTTAGTACCGAGAATCCCGGGATTTGCGGCGCGCGTGCCTACATATCTACAGCAGCGACCATTGGCAAGCGGCACAACATCGATGTAGACCCGCCGACACCATAAATGGAACCATGACCACTATGTCAAGACTCAAGAGTGTACGACTGGGATGCTCGACGTTTTATATAATTTCACTTAATCTATTTTGGTTTGATATACCATTGCTTTTTATAATGTAATGGATGGTATAATATTTTTTCACATAGTGTTCAATGTAACAATGGGCTGTCTACCGTTAAATTGTGAAAACCGTCAGTTTATAATCTTAAACGTTATATTGTAAACTAATGGAATATTGTGAACTGCCAATATAATTCATAATTTTTCGCATTCATATTTGTTAGTTTATGAACTAACAATGTCATATCGTCAAATTGTGAACTGAATCAAATTTGTCTGATTCGGAACGCAACCTGTGCGCTGTTTGGTTGAGCGAATTATTCCACTTGCATCAGTTTCCACTTACGTCAAAACATGATTGTTTTTTTTTTTATATTCAGACATTTTATTCGATTTAATTCGGCATCCAGCAGTGTCGACGGAGCCCCGCTGCGCGGGGCTCATATTTCTGGGCTCTTTGCCCTTCGGGCAACTGAAGGTACCTAATTAGCCTAACCTACCTAGTCTTTGTGTACGTTCCGTAGCAAGCCGATTTGATCTCAGTTCACAATTTGACGATTCGACATTGATAGTTTATAAATCAACGAAAAATAATGCGTTAAATTTTGAACGGTTTATACAGTTCACAATTTTTCGTCAGTTTATAATATCGCGAGTCGTATTATAAACTGACGGTGTTCACAATCTAACGGTGGCATATATATAGACAAACCGTGTCAATTAATGTCAAAGTTAACAATGTTGACTCCAACACTCATTACCGTTTGATACGCCGCCGAGCCTTCCCGGAATGGAACCTCGGAACTCTTAGTCATAAACTGCGGTTTTACAACTAAGCCGACTTAATGTGTTATTTAGTTTAGGCTTCCAATATAAATTTTATTAACTGACAGACAAACGAACGTATTTAGTTATTAAACACTACATGCGTGTCCATGAAATGAGGCTATACCTAGCAAAAAAAGTTTCTGTCCAAAATTAATTTCTGGTACAAGCTTTTATTACCAACAGCCCAAACTCAACGGGGCTACGTCGGTTAAGTACCTACTGAATTCCCATGGCCACCTTCTGTCTCCATCATCAGATCATCTCGATGGTACCATAATATTGAATTGTCACCAAAACTATAGGTACTTAAATACTTATGCCCAAAATTTCAGTACAATTGGTTGAGGTTATATTATAGCTGGTTCAAAATTCAGCTCCAAGATTTGTCCCACACTAACAAGTTAAATAAAAGCTTGTAAAATTTAATATCAGTACCTAAATTAGTATTCTAACTACATGTGAAGGAACACATTTTTTTATTTTATAAAAGTGTCCAGTGATTGGCCCTAGCTAGTCTCACCTGGCCCCGTAGCATGCATGGATGGCGTTATCACGCGATAAGTGACAGGATAAGCGCGTCGACTCGTTCTATCGAATGGTGTCAGCCAGGGACGGATACTCTATCTTGTCACTTATCGCGTGATAAAGGACATTAATGCTACGGGGCCTGGATGGTAAGCGAAGACAGAACCTAAGATGAAGCTCACTGGTTCAGTAATAGCCTATTCACTCTTGTTTTAAAGGCACCTAGATCGTAGTTCTCAGGAAATACAGATGAAGTGAGCGAATTTCATTCCATAGCAGTTCTCATTAAGAAAGACGAGGCAAATCAAAAAAGATATGAATGGTAAGTTGACAACATAAATGCATTCGCTCCCCACGCTTGGTCGTTCGGTGGTGGATCGGGGAAAGTGGAATTAAGTTGTGCAGTTAATGCGCACATTCTCCAAAATGTATCCGATAAAACACCGATAGGCAAGCTACTCGCCGTCCGTGTTCGAGACTCTGTAGTGCCTCTGAAACATACATACATACGAGATCATCAGTATCATCATACATCTATCATAGATCTATTACATGTGCAAAGAAATTCAAAGGTGTGTGTGAAGTCACCAAACCGTACCGAGTCAAATATAGGCAATTATTTACCACCGTTATCCACAGTCGTATAAAAAGTAACTACCTACGCATAAAGAAAAAAAAAAGAAAGGTACATTTATTCACTAACACACAAACATGTAACAACTGTGTCTCTGCGGCAGTGAACCTGACACTGGATCAGCATTATGCTGAGGTATCTGATTTTCAGCCAGCACCGATGGTGACTCACGGAAACGTCAATAATGATATTAAGTACCTATTCCGTTTCACGTTTTCCTTAAAAACTTGACATAGAGACGGCAAAAAGTTTTGACAAATTGTCTATTACCCCTGGGAATGCCAGCAATGCTTAGATAGAACTATAGCATTCTTTGTAGACTATCGTGTTATGTCTATAGAACTCGATTTATTGCCGCAATGATTTATAGAATAGCATTATGTGCGTAAGTAACGTCAGGGAAAGAAAGAGTCCATAGTTTGGACTAATTTTGAGTCATGGTTCTGGAACTTCTGGAATACTTTGCAAGACTTTAATTAGACCTCTCACAGACTGGCGCGGCCTGCGGTGGCGGTCAATACAAACTTTGACAGCTGTTGTCTAGTTAACTATCGACCGCCACCGCACAGGCCGTGCCAATGTGATTCAAGCCTTAACAGTGATAACTTTTTCATAACATAGCGCGGCGTCATTCCATTGGATATATTCGTAGATACGGAATTTAATAGATAGAGTCCTAACGCCCAAAAGGGATGGAGGTAAATTAAACTAAATTAAGAAGGCTCAGAAGACTACTAATAATACATCTTTGACATCTCATGTATACATACTTTAGTCGTATTATATGGTGACGAACTAAATAGTAGGTAGGTACATTTCGATGCTAGTGCGGAAAGTATGTCATTACGTCACGAGTACCGGGACGAGTGAAGAATTACATTTTCGCACGTGTATCGAACGAGGTTTTTTAATACAGTTGCGAAAAAATAAGAAAAACAACAAGTAAGAAAGAACTGTATTAATAAAATTGATTTTTGAACAACTTCATTATTTTTCAACTGTATTACAATGATGTTACAGAATTAAGTAGCACAATTAAAGCAGCTACGTAAAGTAGCACGTTTTGAGCAACTGTATTAAAAAAATATATTTTCTCCTCACTGCCTCGGAAAGTCGTCTTTTATCCTTTAAAACCAGTGAGCAAAATCGCATTTTATCCACTAGTGGGGAAAGTAATTTGACTTTGGAGCGTGTTTAAGTAACTGTGTTTTTAAGTACCTTAAAATTCCATAAGAAGCATTTGTTTTTTTATAATGAGTATTGAGGATGATGATTTGATGGATGATGATAGATGATGATGGATGATGGATGACGGATGACGGATGGACGGATGACTGATGATGAATGATGGATGATGGTGATGATGATGGAATGACTACAAATAAAGGCTTATTTTTTAAGAGCTGTGGTTTTGCATGTTGCACTTTCCTCGCTACAGTGAGGTGAAAAGTTGTGTGTTACACACGGGTGCAAATGTATTTTACTTCTCGTGTGTTGAAACACTCGCTACGCTCAGGATTCTATTTTAAAACCACTCGCTTGGCTCGTGGTTCAACTATAAAATCCTTTCGCTTTCGTGTTTCAATTCCACACTCGCGGGTAAAATACAACTTTGCACCCTTGTATAACAAATAACTATTTCGCGATGAGGGAGAGGAAATATGACATTGTATCTAGTTCCTTGTGTTCTTCTCTTATATGCTTATCTTTGTCACTCATGTGTGTATGTGTGTTTGTGTGTGAGTCCCTCTGTTAACGACGAATTAAAATGTATAAACAAGGTTAACGACAAATTAAAATGTAAAATAAAGAATGTCTAAATAGGATAAAATAGCTTATAAACTAGTACCTAAGTTGTATTAATAAAAGTTGCATTACGGGTCTAGTATTCATTACTAGGGCATCTGGCATACATTCGCTACTAGGTAAAAGTCGTCCCTGCCTATAGATAAAATAATAAAGAATAGGTAAAAGGCATACGACAGCGAATGTGCTCCGAGGGCGGCCTAGGCAAGAATGAGCGCTGCCTAAGGAAGCGCCGGTAGTTATATTTATAACCGCGGTGAGGCGGGGGGTATGCGAGAAGAGATTAGGCCGCTGGAAAGGCCCAACTCTCGCCTATCCTCCCCAATCCAAGTAGAATCCTGTAAGACTTAATAAGATGTACTAGATTAGAACAATAGAATATAAGAAATATGTATATGTAAAGAGATAGAGAGAAATAAATGAGTTTGCGCGGGAAGGGGGATCGGTGCGGGGTGGCGGGGGGAGAGGTGCTTAAATATGGGCGGGTATAAAAGGAGGGCCCGCGCCAAGTAAATTCACTCTACAAGAAGCAGCCGAACAAGAAACACCTCTCCTCGAAACAAGCCTCCAGCCCTCGCACCGCTCCAGCCTCGCCCAGCAACGTTCTACAGTTACCTGCGTTTGTTCTCACCACCGCTGAAACCTATACAGTCCACTCCCAAGAAGAAGAAAAGAAAACCCGTTAGCACGTCACTAACACCCTCTATACATGTATCCTTTATCTGGTTATATGGGTTGGTTAATGAACTATTTCTTTTCCATCATTACTTACTTCTGAAGTTGGACCCCGAAGGGGGCCCTCAACTAAATGCCAATATAGTTAACAAACCACCAAACTTGTGTGCAAAAGTTTCCGTTTATGTCCATGCTAATCGGTTTCTTATCTTGCTCATATTTTACACATAATCTATGAACTCTAAACAAAAAATCTAACTTAAAAAGAAAACAAAATAAACAATGCATAACTTAGTTCCCGCGTACACAATTGCCCATTTATCAAACGGAAACGTACAGGTCGTGTATAAATGATTTATTAAATATTAAGCTACTTTCACACGCAATAAAATAAAACAAACGCATGAGCTCGAGATTAATTACTTTTTAATTCGCCATTTTGGATGCGGCATGCTGAGTGACGTTTGCGCGGCAATGCGGTGGGTTGCCAGGTGCTTAAATTAGATTTCCTGAAAAGTTTATAAAATAATAGGTACGGCACATTAATGAAGAGAATCGTCATTCTCTATGAAGAATATCAAATGTAAAAAATCATTTAATGTCACACCGGGCCATAAAATGGAAATTAACGCCTGCTACTAAAGGGGGAAAAATTCCACTTTCTGGTGGCGGTAGACGTATGCTTTTGTACTCACCACGGGAGATAATAAAGAAAACCTCAGATATCATATTAATTACCCTAGGTTGCATCCGGTTCAGGCGTCATACAAATACAGACCTGAAACATTATTTGTTTTACCGCCTTCGGTATGTAGGTAATGTAGCATTGAAGGGCATGCTCTGAAGAGCTCGTCTTGATGTTAAGTTTCCTCATTTTAAGTTTATCTATGCACATCATCATGGTATTGACACTATTCGTATCTAACTAAAATGCATCCTTTGTACATAAAACAATTAAAAACTCGCAATTACTCCGCCTTGGTAACACAGTCCAACTTTTTTCTCAAGGCGAGTGAGATCTGTCTTTGACCGCGCGGCATTCGGCCTTTACAGTGCCGCCAACCTACGAGACGAAATACTTTGAATATTAACATTTTTACTTGAATTTATTTAGTATTTAAATTTTAAACAATACAACAAAGAGGACATGTAGGTACTGATGGTTTCCTGAGCTGTTGATGCAAATCGGAGGTGGGCAGGCAGTTGAACGACCTTAGGTTTCTTGTTTTTTTTACCCGACTGCCGAAAGAGAGGAGGGTTATGTTTTTCGAGCGTATGTATGTTATGTAATGTCTTATTCTTTGGCACACCCTGCAGCCTAAATCATTTGACGGATTTCGACATCATTAAATTCGTCTCAGTTGCAAGAATGAACTTCGGCTATAATTTTATCCAAAATTTCCATGACAATCCAAAATACGCGTGAAAAATAGAGCTAAAATAAAACTAATTAATTAAAAAGTGGCTGTGACTTACGGACGGATAGACAGACAGACAGACAGACAGACATGACGAATCTATAAGGGTTCCGTTTTTTGCCATTTGGCTACGGAACCCTAAAAATCCTGGTAAAGGTCACGGGAGTGGCCTGCTGCTGCGGGTGGCACAGGGCCGGTCACTTTGGCACTCCTTGTCCAGCAGTGGACGTCTTTCGGCTGATATATAAATAAATAATAATAAATAAATATTACGGGACAATCTTACACAAATCAACCTAGGCCCACGGTAAGCTCAGTAAGGCTTGTGTTGTGGGTAGGTACTAGGCGATGATATATATAATAGATACATACATATAGATACTTATATACATATATAACATCCATAACTCAGGAACAAATATTCGTGATAAAAATACACAAATAAATGCCCTGACCGGGATTCGAACCCGGGACCTCCAGCTTCGTAGGCAGAGTCACTACCCACTGGGCTACGGACGCCGTATATGATGATGATGATGAATTAAAAAATCAAAAAACCCGACTGCGTAAAAAGGTGAACTCAAAAGATAGAAACAAGATTTAAGATGTAAAGAATTAACCACCAAAGTTGGCTCATTGTCAACGCCCGACAAGTACTTCCGGCCATTTCAGGATTGACAGACTTAGGTTTTACTCTTTCTACGATTAAAGGGCTAGATGATGCCACATGTCTCGTACAGTTGTCACATGACGATGGCGTAAATATACCATAAGTGCCTTACAATTTTGACCGGAAGTGAAGGAGTTTCCAAACTTTCGGCCAATTTTAGGTGCGATAATCTTCTGATTCTTGCTCAGCACAACTTTCTCGACCTGCTACCATGCATTTTGGCGTGTTGTCATGAGACGTAGGCGTATTGGGAGTGGGCTTACTGACTATGAATAACCATTGACTGGTGAGCAGCTGAGAGACTCATCCTGACTCTCGGGTTAGGGTCTGGCCACATGTCTGCGGTGCGGCGCCGCGACGCAAAATTTTGCGGCACGCGCGCCGCACAACCCGGATTTCTCGGTACTAAACGCGGGTTTATGCGGTGCGCACGCCGCAAAATTGTGCGTTGCGGCGCCGCACCGCACAATGTTGCCCTTTACACTATTGCCCCAAATGATGGGATGTGGGTATGTTCAAAGTTTATTTGCTACTGACATGGACGTCGGTGGTAACTTTTATTTTACTCTTGGACGATGCAAGTAAAACATATTTTTACGAATATTTAATGTAGGTAACACATTTTTAGGGTTCCGTACTCAAAGAGTAAAACGGGACCCAATAGGGACCCAGCGGAGTCTTAGTAATAACAATGTAATAACTAAGACTCCGCTGTCCGTCCGTCCGTCCGTCCGTCCGTCCGTCCGTCCGTCCGTCCGTCCGTCCGTCCGTCCGTCTGTCTGTCACCAGGCTGTATCTCACTGATACCGTGATAGTTCCAGCTGAAATTTTCACAGATGATGTATTTCTGTTGCCGCTATAACAACAAATACTAAAAACACAGAATAAAATAGTTTTTTATAGATAATGGTACGGAACCCTTCGTGTGCGAGTCCGACTCGCACTTGGCCGGTTTTTTATGTATACTTCTACTTACTGTACTCAATTTACGATTTATTGACATAATTTGATGGCATCCATTTAGTGACACCATGTTATATGTAATTTAAAATACTTACAGGAAACTAGCCAACTGAGACCCTGTCCCACCCGACTTCACCGGAATTTTAAAACTTGTCAAAGTGATGTTTCTATAAACGGATCAAGAAATGTTTCCTATTGTTTGTCGCGTCGATAATTAGAGGAAAATCGCAGTAACACAATGGACAATCGATGGCTTCTTCTTGGGTGAGAAAAAATCGGTGATGCGTGAGTGTGGAGAGCTACTACGGTTCCGCCACCACCGCGGTCCTAATACAATAAATAATAATAATAATAATAAGTTGGGACCGGTTCACGGGTATCTAATACTGATGTACCCGTGAATGGGTTCTAGCAGGTGTATTACATCACATTAAACTTCGTCTCCAAAGGGCCTCTACGTGTTGGATCTATATCCCCACGCACGCCTTCCAAAGGACCGGGCTTTGTCCCGTGAATGTATACAGGAGATAATAATAATAAATCGTTTATTTCCAAAAATGGTACAGCAGGTATTTGTGAAGCCTCTGACTTCTGAGCTAGGCTGAGCCTGTGTTACAGAAGTCAGTGTCCTCTCCCAGTTTGTGAGTATAGTGGATACATAAAAATACGACATATAATCATCATCATTACATCATCATCCTTAGCCTGGGTAGTCCACGCTGGACATAAGGCGCTGTCAACACCAAAAACGCGCACACTGTCTATTTGTATAGGAGTAAACGAGAGCGAGCGTTACTTGAGCTGCCAGGTTTTAGACGAAAATAATGAATAAAAGTTGCAATAAAAAAAAGTGTACGTTAGGTATGAAAATGTGGACTGCATGTTTTAAATAGCAGACCCATACGTCAAAAAAATAAGGACAGAGAACCGTTTAAGATGATTTTAAGACCAATCTTTGCAATTATTTTCTATCGAGCCGATTTCATCCAATTATGTTTCGAGTCCGTCTACGGTCTTGGAAATATGATGAATATTTACTTATATATTTTTTTATGTGCTAGAACAAATAGTTTTTCTTAAACAACTGCTTAAATATTATCAATTTCAACAAATTTGGTCTTGTCAGCAAACTTATACAAGAGCTACAGATCGTCGATCCACAGGGAGAGTTTTTCGCGGTCTTCACTACAGATCAAGTCAATTTCAAATGTTATGCAACTACGCGACATCAATGGAAAACAAACGAAGAAAACATAAAAATAGGTACGGTCGACCTCGTCAAAGATACCAATATAAGTCCAAGCAAATGGCCACTAGCAAAGATAAAAGAAGTGCACCCTGGTAGTGATGGTGCCACAAGAGTTGTGACCCTTGAAAGACCACAAGGAGCTGGTAAAAAACGACCAATCCATACTCTAATCCCATTTCCAGTAAAGCAAAATGTGGAGATTGCCACAAATCAGACGCCTGTCAATATGAGTTTGGACAACGCTGTATCATTCATCGACCAGTGTATAATTGTATATTCCATCACTGTGGCCAAAGACATAATCCGTAATCAACTGCAAGCGTCTGTGCAGCTGGCAGTGAATATCCTACCTATTTACCCATTTCCTTCCAACCTTCCGTCTGTAACCCGTAGGTCTCATGGTGCAGGCATCCTTCTTATTTATATGTGTAAGTATATATTAAATCTATGATAGGGCTAGGGAATTAGGGCTCTAGGGTTGTTTAGGGCAGTAGGAGTTAGGATTGATATCCCCTCAGGATTTTACACCTGTCTCAATGAGTATGAGTTTAATCTATACAATACGTTTTCGAACGCGTTTGTGTTTAGTCTCAATTTGTATGGCAACGCGAACAGCGTTTCTGATGGTAAACTATTACGAACTACGCGTTGCCATACAAATTGAAACTTCAAACGCGTTCGAAAGCGTATATGTATCGATAAAACTTGTATACAGAACATAATCTAGTAGAGTTAACAGGTGGTATTATTGCTAAAGAGCGATATCGATTACACAATCATGTCAATGATAAACATCATCATCATCATATCAGCCGAAAGACGTCCACTGCTGGACATAGTCCTCCCCCAAAGAGTGCCAAAATGACCGGTACTGCGCCACCCGCATCCAGCGGACTCCCGCGACCTTTACCAGGTCATCAGTCCACCTTTGTGCGGGGTGTTTTTATGACCTTAATGAGCATTAAAAGTGAAAAGGTCATACTAGAGCATAACTGCCAAGGATCTCTTACTAACTAATCAAAGTAATTCATCTCTAAAAGGTACTCTGTGTCCCTCTAAATTTGTAATTTTAGGCCTTAATGCCTAACATTTAAAGATATTTTTTCAGTAACATTGTATGGTATTTCAGACCTTTTAGTTTATTTTCTTAATAAGTCATGAACCAATTGTATGGTAATGAAGTAGATATCTAACTAAGTTAGGCATTTTAATTATGTCATTAATCGTAATTCATGTTTTAAAGAATTTTATGGCGTGTCGATCGAGTACACCCGGTATCTTAATATTAATCCAGACAATGGGGGATTTGCCTTGCAAAAGGTGGAGAGGAAAATGTTTTGATTTATATTGGTCGGGTATGAGATCATGAAAAAAAATTAAATTTCCGACCTCGGGCCATGTGTGCGTTTGCAACCATCCTCATATGAAGGAGGCATTTTTTGGTGTTTTTGAAATAGCACTTTAATTGTTGCTTCTATGACAAAAGTGTCTATGGCAAGTTTAAAGATGATAAAAGAGGATCAAGGAGTGATGCTTTTCTGTCTAACCGTGTCTAACAGAATAGGTACCTACTCTGTACCAGCGGCGCTACCACGAACTTCGAATCTCGAACTTCGTATACCTCCGTCTCTATCGCACTTATGGTTTATTGTACTTAAGCGACAGAGACGGAGATATACGAAGTTCGAGATTCGAAGTTCGTGGTAGCGCCGCAGGTACGTACTAACTGTACTAAGTTATACCTACTGTAGTCCTAACCCTAACCTAACGGATAATTCGAATGCCGTCAAACATGCCTACTTTGCCCGCTTTTTTCGGAAAAACACGAATATCTCATATTTTTTATATGGTAGGATAATTTCTTTTTGCTTAACGAATCAGTCGTAGAACCTACGCATATGGTCAAAAGGACAAATATTTTTTTAATCAACATCTAGGTATTCCAAATTTTGATTGAATTTGATCGCGGGTAAAGTATTCTCGACTTTTGCCAACATTGCCCATGTCGAATTATTATAATTAAATAATAAATAAAAATAAGCTGAAGTTAAAGACATGTATGACTCAAAGCTGTTTATAAGCTGTTTTCAAGAGTCATCACAAATCGTCTCGTATACGCAGACTAGATGACTTCCCAGCCTCTCGAACAAGCCGGTTTCCGAAGAGGCTTCAGTACCGTAGACCACATCCACACGCTCCGCCAGGTTATACAGAAGACTGAGGAGTATAACCTGCCTCTCTGCTTGTCTGCTTAGCGTTCGTGGACTACCAGAAAGCCTTCGATTCCGTCTAAACCTGTGTAGAAGATACGACAATAGAGCTTAGAGCATTAAACCAACCGGAGACGACACGCGCACACTTTTCTATCTAAAAAAGTCTGCCGTTTTCGGCGCGGGGGACGAGGCAACGCACACAAATCATGTTAACACCAATGCATTTTTCCGATAGCGTCACTACACACGCACACGACAAAATTATCGAACACCAGCATAAACTATACTCACACAAGTACAAACACATACACAGACAACCTGTCCGTGAAAGAGATGACGTCAGCTCGAAATAAACATAGATAGTGCGAGGAACATGTCGATAATAAAAAATAAACTTATCGATATTTCATGTAGGTCCGGAAACGAATGCTCAAGAAAAGGTATAGAGGGAAATGCATGGAACACAATTTTTGACTTCGTAACTTTGTTTGGACTAGTTAGGAGGTAAACATATCAAAAGTCCTAGCCCGTAACCCTTGAGCCGGAGGGGAGGGGGGGGTTTCAAAGTCCCATTATTCGGTTTTTCACCTATATCTCGGAAACTATGCGTCCTAGCGACATAACAATTCTAACCGAAATGAAAGCTGATTAAATTTGCCACAAGTTTTATTATATCAAGTTTTTCGATATCTTGTACAGTTTTCGAGATATAAGATATTATACCATCGTGTACTATCGAGCTGATCTGATGATGGAGATGGAAGGCGGCCATAGGATATCATATTGAAATGCCATGATCGGTACTTATTAAAAGGGATTTTTTTTTATTACGTAACATACGATCTTTGGACAGACGGTAAAAGGATAACAGGATTTTTTTTCCACATGAATAACTGGTCTGAATTTTGGTTCAGGCAGGACAGGTTTACACTGTACTGTATCTTTTGGAGATAACATAAAACAAGAAACAAAGAATAAAAAGGAACTTTTATAAAATAACATTCAAAATGCTGGGAGCAAATAGTGCTAGTCTCGTTTAGGAGTCCACGACACATGATTTCCACAAGCTCGGATACAGACATCCTGAATCATTACATCTTTTGGGAATCTAAAAAATAAATTATAAGAATAACATACTTATAATGTTTATCGACATTTGTTTTTGTGCTGTCCCTTCACTAACTTTCCTAGTACAGTGTTGCTAGAGTAACAAATTAAAAATGCATATTTACAGAACAAGTGACGATCGTAAATTCCGTATAATTAATAAAATACAGCCTAAACATATTATATTTAAAACATTAAATAAAATATATGGTGAAAATAAAAGAATAAATGAATTTGCAAACAGTAATCCATCATTAATTAATTAAACATCTACAATTATAAATTTCACGTTATTTATGGTTAGTACCATTTTTATTGGATAAACTGTGTTAATAATAACGAATTTAAAGTATAACTTATAATTAAACATTTATACAGTCAACTTTAAAAAATACCCAAAAGTAGAGGTAGTACCATTAAGTGGGAACACTGTTAGATTGACAATATTTTTTAGTTTTTTGCAAATTGAATGCACTATTTGATAATATTTAAACGTAATAATACTTACAGATGAAAAGTAACGTTATCCTTTTGTACATTAGATATTTCTGATCTCTTATTACACGAGAACACGTTGCAATTCGGCATTTTTAGCTCAGGTCATTCCGCGCTCACTGTGATTCATTGAATGGCGCGGAGCGCGCGGCAACTAGTTTTATATAACCGCTATGACCGGCGGTCTCGTACCTTTGGCAGAGGGGAACGCCTGGCAATGGCTACTCCGGTTGGTTTAATGCTCTAAGCAATAGAGAGATCTCTCAGGGACCGAAGTCCAATGAGAGTTGTTTGGATGTTATATTTATGCAACTGATTTAAGAAACTTCGATAGTGCGATGCAGAACTCGTCAGATTTGACAGGAGTGACGCCACATCACCCCCCCTTTGAGACGGAGGGTTCAAGGATGTATGAAGAGTAGAGTGCAGCTTGCCAGTGCTCAGAGCCAGCGTGGCGAGCGAGCGCTCAGAGCCAGGGTGGCGAGCGGAGAGAGAGAGAGAGAGAGAGAGAGTCTGGCTTGCTGAGAAGAGTCGGGCGTCAGTCAGGATATTCAGAGTTGCGCTTATGTCCATTGTCGGGGTCACCAATGTAGAAGATACGACAATAGAGAGATCTCTCAGGGACCGAAGTCCAATGAGAGTTGTTTGGATGTTATATTTATGCAACTGATTTAAGAAACTTCGATAGTGCGATGCAGAACTCGTCAGATTTGACAGGAGTGACGCCACACCTGTGCCAACCTTGACTTGACTACCGCTATATCGAAGTACAGAAGTGTTTGTACGAGAACGCCACTATGTCAGTCCGACTCCAGAAACCAGAACTCGAAACCTATTCCGCTGCAGCGGGGAGTCAGGCAAGGAGATGTTATTTCTCCAAACCTGTTCACCGCTGCACTGGAGGACGTTTTCAACACTCTGCTATATTCCGCAGTGTCTCAAGACGAGAGTCTTTGACCAGTGTGTGTTGCCAGTGATGACATATAATAAATAAATAAATAAATATTTGCGGACAATCTTACACAAATCAACCTAGTCCCAAACTAAGCAAAGCTTGTACTATGGGTACTAGACGACGATATAGATACTTATATAGAGAAATACATACTTAAATACACAGAAAACATCCATGACTCAGGAACAAATATTCATGCTCATCACACAAATAAATGCCCTTACCGGGATTCAAACCCAGGACCTCTTGCTTCGTAGGCAGGGTCACTACCAACTAGGCTAAAGCGGTCGTCATATGGCACTGAAACGTGGTCGCTTACAATGGGCCTCATAAGAAGGCTCAAAGTCACCCAAAGGGCAATGGAGAGGGCTATGTTGGGAGTTTCTCTGCGTGATCGCATCAGAAATGAGGCTATCCGCAGCAGAACCGAGGTAACTGATATAGCGGGGCACATTGCACGTAGAACCGATGGCCGTTGAGGCGGAAAGGTTCTCGAGTGGCGACCACGTACCAGAAGGCGAGGTTTGGGTAGGCCCCCCACAAGGTGGACTGATGACCTGGTAAAGGTCGCGGGAGTCCGCTGGATGCGGGTGGTGCAGGACTGGTCATTTTGGCACTCTTTGGGGGAGGCCTATGTCCAGCAGTGGACGTCTTTCAGCTGATATGATGATGATGATGATGATGGTGACTCAAAGTAAAGTCATACATATAACCTAGTTACTACTCAAAAAAAGTAAGGTTTACCCTAATATGCTGGGTTTTCGTTTATTACAATGATTTGGTTAAAATTTGCTTTTTGGGCAAAGCTCCCCCTGGTGGCAAAGTAGGCATATTTGACGGTATCCATTACCTAATGATTGATAGGTAATGTCCCATTAGAATACTTCCACATATCTCACTATATTTTTTTTTTGCAATTCAACCAGGTGTCTGTCTGACACCTCGGCATAATGCTGAGACAGCGACCGATTCATTGCCGCGAAGACACACACAATATGTGTTAAATTGTAATGTATGCCTACTCCCTTTGTCTCTGTGTGTCTTTTGTATAGTAAATAAATGTCTTCTTTCTTTTCTTTCTTTCAATGCTACTGGACTTGAACCGCGATCTTCAACCAGCCAGTTACGTAATGAGAAAAAAAAGTAAAAACAAATGCGCACCATAAAGGTGTTTTACTATCCTTAAAACAAAAACGGCATTTCAACGGCGCCATGGGCGTGTCTCTCTATAAAGCCGAGTGTCAGTGGCGCCGAAGCTTTCTTTGACGTTTATTTTTTTTAAAGCGACGCCCCGGGGCCAAGGCGTTAGAGTCGGCCGATAATTTAATTAATAGATTGTGACATGGATTTTGGCGCGTCGCCGCCATGTTGCTTTAGTGTTTAGTTTTTTGGCAATTATAACCTCATTTGAAGCGGATTAATGGTTTCATAATTTATTTAGGAAGTAGTATATTAACGTGTTGATTTTACCATTCACATCTCGTGATATTAATGTTGATTAAATTATATTTTTTGTCAAAAATAATTATCTACCAACGTTTAGCTGTAAAATAACGACCATAAATTGCTGTAGTACCAAAGTGTCATTTTATTCCTTACTGTATTCATTATTAACTTGTGTCTTGTGTTAAAAATGCAAGGTATTAAGTTTTTTTTTATGTTTATGTACCTCTGTGTGCAGGTATTACAGGTACTACGTACTTTGTGGAGCTATGACATTACAACTTACCTACAGTTAAGGTTTTTGTACTATTGTCAGGATCGGCTTTGATGATCAAGCGACAACAATTTCTGTTAGATAATGCTCTAATTTTTTTTTCTAATGCTTTAAGTACCCCCTTTGCACAATTACTGACGTATAAATAAATAACGATACCTACCAGATCTTATTTTTGTAAACAGACCTTACCAAACTTTTGAATTAGGTATAAATTCAAAATTAGAATAACGCAGCACGAACTCAAAATATCCACACTGGCCAGTCATTAGCCGCGAATACGTAAACCGTCTAATAATGGTTTTAAAAACAGAATAATATAACCCCAAAGGCACCGCCTCAGAGGGCGCCACCGGTCTAAGTTTTAGCGGTCTTAGTTCGCTAATTTTAGGTTGAGGTTTTAATTGTTATTGCCGAGTTATTTATGTATTTAGCATAATAACATCTAAACATATGGTACATTCAATGGGTTGTTCTTTGGTTATTAGGGGGATACTTTGGATGAAAGATTCCTAACCTTGTCATCACCTAAGGTAGTGTTGACAAGTCGACGTGACAGCTACGTCACGGCCCAAAGATTTCAATGGCATCACCTGTCACTAGCAGACCCCTCCAAAGCATCTGAGTCCGAACCAAAAATTTCCCTCAGCGGTGTCAAAAATTTAGGAGACATCGAGTCGCGCGCGTTGCGATTTGAAAGCTATTATACCTAGTTGTGCTAGCCTACTAGTTACAATCGTTTAGGTAGGTACCCCATCATTATATCAGCCGAAAGACGTGCCCTGCTGGATTTAGGCCTCCCCCAAAGAGTGCCACAATGGCCGGTCCTGCGCTCGCATCCAGCGGACTCCAGCGACCTTTACTAGGTCATCATCATCAGTCCAGTTGTTGGTTTCCTTCCGATACGTGATCGCTCGAGAACCTATCTGCACCAGCAATGGCCATCAGCGGTATCAGCGGCGCTACCACGAACTTCGAACCTCGAACTTCGTATACCTCCGTCTCTATCGCCATTACGGTTTATGGTAGGTACTCGAGCGACCGAAACGGAGATATACGAAGTTCGAGATTCGATGTTCGTGGTAGCGCCGCTGCACGGCTATCACAAGACGGCGCGCGCGAGTTCTCTCGATTTTTTCTAAGTGTTCAAGAGAGAGACGGATAGTGCTAGTAAAATCGAGAGAAATCGCGCGCCGTCTTGTGATAGCCGTGCTGTTCTAGTGCAATGAGTGTTTTAGATATCAACACGAAGTAGGTAGGGATTAACATTGAAATAATCATAAGTTATAGTGTCATGACTCATGAGTTATGACATACCTACATAAATCATTAGTCGACATACCGAACGTGTTTATTGCCAGCGGATACTAGTTTACGATTCTAAAGTTCAGGTATCCTAGAATTGCACAAGCCATATGATTGTGATTTACCTAAACCTACTGATCATATAGATTGTCTATAGGTATCAGTCCTCCTCATCGATTTCGATGACGGCGACCCTAGCAATAGGGAACATTACTGCAATGTTCTGCCGCCAGAGGCAGCACTACCACTAATAGTAAAACAGTATAGGAATATAGGGATTCACACACACATGTACAATTGATTGTCAAATGAGTGACAAGGATGCTTGCATAGACAATACCGCATGTGGGAACGAGATACAATGTCAACGCTGCTAGTGTCGCCACCTACGAAGAGTTTTGCGTAATGTTCCCTATTGGGAATGGATGAAAATTTTAGAAGTGCCAGATTTTTTTTTGTGATAGGAATAACCTTCCTTTGCACCAGAAAAATGTTGCAGACTTTTCAGCTGCTTTCATTATTTTTGAAAAATATAAACGGTTTCCTCACTTATATTATATGCTAGGTACATTCTATATTAGGTACAAAAAAATATCTCAAAAATCCGTGGTAAACTGACACTGGCAATGATATTGACAGCTGCAGCAGCTATATTTGTCATTGCCGGAGTCAGCGGCGCTACCACGAACTTCGAATCTCGAACTTCGTATATCTCCGTCTCTATCGCACTTATGGTTTATGGTACCCGAGCGACAGAGACGGAGATAAACGAAGTTCGAGATTCGAAGTTCGTGGTAGGCGCTACCACGAACTTCGACATTTAAAATATTTTGTGTAATATGAGACAGTTCAAGGAAAGTGTCTAATTCGCCGTCCTTAGGTAACCCAAAACTTAAGTGAGGAAACTGTTTATATTTTTTAAAATAATTAACGCAGCTGACAAGTCTGCAACTTTTTTCTGGTTCTAAGGAAGGTTATTCCTATCACCAAAATAATAATCAGGCACTTCACAAATTGTCATCCATTCCCCATTACGGATTTGCCCTATTGTGAGCTCTGATGTGGCTGGCTAGGCCAAACTTACTCTTAGAAACTCTATTGCATGGGGGACAGTAGAGTTGGCCAGTTATGTTATACGTGTACACGTATGTCTATAGGTACTACTTCCCCTTGGCCCCGGGTCCGGGGAGATGCGTAATAGGTATTCCCTCTGCGTCAACAAAAAAAAAAGGTACCTAAGTAAGTATCTAGGGTCGTTTCGCCGGTAACGCGACCACCTTCGGTTAGCGACCACTTGACGGACTAGGCAGCTTCAATTAAAGATATTAACATTTCTACAAACCCAACAGAAAAATAATTAGTTATTAACTATTCTTGAATAGTGTCAGAATAAGAATAAATACACTTTAAAACCCAAAGCTTAATCCAAAACAAGAAAAAATAACCTCAATTCACACATTTCACACATTGCTTCCGAAAAGTGTTGACGTGCAGTGAATCTGTAAAAAAAATAACGCGACAGTTGGCGCGAAAACTTTAGTTACGTCACTTAATTTTATTATTATGCTGAAATTAGTTAATTGATCGTTTAAATTATTTAGCTGTTGTAATAATTTCGTTGAGATTGGGCATATTTAAAAATAGATTTAAATAAAATAGGGTGGTCGCGTACCCAAATACGTAATTACCAAAGAAGTCGGATAGCGACCAGCATCGTTTTCTTTTTCTTTCCTTATGGATTCTTATGCGGCACCCGCGATATTTAGCTTGGCTAGCAAATTGAGTCGGTATTTAAGCCGCGCCAATCCATGCTATGTCCATAGTATATATAATATAATAATAATATATAATTATATATTATATTATATAATAATAAATAATTTATATGAGATAGTTATATTATAAATTCGAAAGTGTGTATGTCTGTCTGTCTGTTATCTCTTCACGCTTAAACCGATGGACCGATTTTGATGAAATTTGGTATGGAGATAGTTTGAGTCCCGGGAAGAGACATACCTAGGATAGTTTTTATCCCCGAAATAATCCCCTAAGGGGGTGAAAGTTTGTATAAAGCTACGATATAAACAATTTCCACGCGGACGGAGTCGTGGGCAGACGCTAGTGTAAGCAGAATATAATCTAAAAGTTAAATAAAAGCTTGTAAAAAGGTGGCATTTAGATACCTACTATGAATAACATGTGTGACTGTAATAGCAACATATATAAAAGCACTATGGTGTGAGCGAGATGGCGCGCTTTATTCGATTCTATTCTTCATTGACACAGCAATGTAAAGTAGATTTAGGAGAGTAACAATTTAGGGGTGTAGACACTAAATAAAATGACCTATAATGATGAATTTTCTCGAAAAAGGATTAAATGTAACGTCAAATGGAGAGAAAAAAGAGCAGGGGATTAAGTAATCACAAAGTTATAGTATCCAAAGTTTTTAGAGGGGGTGTATTCTATCCCTTTTCCGCAAAACGCACCTTCATATAAAATGATTGTCATTTACTATGATGCTCGGGGATTGTGACGTCACGATCCACTAGCGTTTTCTCTCTCTAACAAGCAATATTAAAACGGTTGTAGCTTCGTAATTTTTGCAGATATATGAATGGGATTTTCGTCACTTAGGCTTATCATTTTGCCTTCTTTTTTTGGATTAATAATAAATGGTTAGTCTACACTCCTATTTTTAGTGGTATAAGGGCAGTTAGGTAGGTCAAACTTTGAGAGAAAGAGGTCAATCGTCGAATCCGACTCGTCTGGGTAGCGTTCGGGAAGCTACGCTATGGCACATCTTTTCGTCCAATATTCCGCAGTGTCTCAAGGCGAGTCTTTGACCAGTGTGTGTTGCCAGTGATGACGTATGGCACTGGAACGTGGTCGCTTACTATGGGCCTCATAAGAAGGCTAAAAGTCACCCAAAGGGCAATGGAGAGGGCTATGCTGGGAGTTTTTATGCGTGATCGCATCAGAAATGAGGCTATCCGCAACATAACCAAGGTAGGTAACCGATATAGCCATCCGAATCACTAAAGTTAAGTGGCGGTGGGCGGGGCATATTGCACGTAGAATCGATAGCCGTTGGGGCGGAAAGGTTCTCGAATGGCGACCACGTACCGGGAGGCGCAGAGTGGATATACCCCCACAAGGTGGACTGATGACCTAGTAAAGATCGCAGGAATCCGCTGGATGCGGGTGGCGCAAAACCGGTCATTGTGGCACTCTTTGGGGGAGGCCTATGTCTAGCAGTGGACGTCTTTCGACTGATATGATGATGATGATGATAAATCGTTTTATTAACTACTTAAACACTATTTGCAAGAGTGGTCGCCAACTAGCTAACAGGTGGTCGCAAACCGACTAAAGCGGTCGCTATCTAGCGAATTCGCTATTTTGTAACCTTGTCTATATTTTTTCCTAATCTATGGATGAAAGTGCTATATTTTATTGTAGGTTTCAAAACTTGACTATACTCAGAGCCTTTACGAATACCATCTATTATCTGTGTAAATTGAATAGGTATACATTTACTAATCTAAAGTGAGCAACTCGGCTAAGTGGTCGCTAACCGGCGAAACGACCCTATGTGGTGTTATGTTGTGCTACACTTGTAGCACAACATAACACCACATAGATATATACTACAGAACGAGTAGTATTGTTATTATGGCTGCGGTCTTCTGTAAGGTGGAGATACTTCCCCAAGTTGGACTGCTCGAAATCCATACTAATATTACAAATGCGAAAGTGTGTCTGTCTGTCTGTTACCTCTTCACGCTTAAACCGCTTAACCGATTGGGATGAAATTTGGTAAGGAAATAGTTTGAATCCCGGGGAAGGACATAGGATATTTTAATCCCGGAAATCATCCCCTGAGGGGGTGAAATGGGGGATGAAAGTTTGTATGGAGCTGTGATATAAACGAGTTCCACGCGGCCGGAGTCGCGGGCAGAAGCTAGTTAGTAGTATATTTATAAAAGTCGAAACTACTGCCAAAAGCGGGATTTTTGAAATAAGTTACTGTTCATTGCCATTTAATGCCTTTATTCTATTAAAACACACATACTTAACAGGATTAAAAAAAGCTAAACATATTAAAATTGGTTCTAAAAATCGGCAATACCTATCATGTTTGAGGGAACTTGGTGATTACTTTTTTATTTATTTAAACGCACAAATAATTAAAAATAAGATAAAAGTAGACAAATGCTAAGATAGGAGAGGCACAGAGAGGCACATGTCTAGATTGTCTAGTATTTCTACATAGACTAACTTCCATTCTATAGGTATTCATTCAAACTACATATTACACACTTTAAACATTATAGCCATTACACACATCCGTACCTTTCATTCTAACTCTTAACAAGTTGGTGTGACAAATTGTATCGTTTGTAGAGTGCTTTTACTAGAAATCACCATTTGCTATTCTTTTATTATGCTCACTACACACATTTTCTATTGACGTCGCAAAGATCCGCTAGAATCCGCACTATATGATTACGTACCCTGCTCGCATGTCAAGCCACTTTCTATCCTGACATTTTCTAATACCCATTTCCTCAATTAAATTATTAAAACTAAATTCTACTTTGTCTTAGCCGCGACACAGGTAAATCTACGGTTTGGTTTTTTCTAAAAGCTTACGCCGCGCGCACGCGAGCCGGCGCCATATTTTGTTTATTTTTTTTAAAGTTGGGAGTTCGGGATAGGCTACGGCCGCGGGGCAAACAGTCAGTCAAAAGTCACGCGTCGGAAAGAGAAAAAAAAATGTAAAAGGCCCGTGAATGATACAGTTTTTTGGGCAAATTAAAGATTTGGGAGATTTTTTAGGAGAAATTGCGTGCTTTTGTATAATAATACGTCTGCGGTTTTGAGAATGGGCTTGATTTTTTTATTGTTGGTCTGACTGAGGGCTATTATAAAATAATTTTGAGCGAATTTTGGAAACAAAGATAGGGAAGAGGAGATTTACATAAATTTAGGTAGGTACACCTCTTTGAAGAAAGGCGAAGAGAAAAAAAACTACAGATATATACCTAGGTAAAGGTAATTTCTGATAACGTAATACGCAGCTACAACATAATTCCAAAGAGATCGATTTAAGGGTTTATGGGTCCCATGGTTTATTGAAGCTATGCTATTCTGTAACTTGTATTAACTCACTAATTTATCATGACTCCGAGATTTGTAGTTACTAAGCGTAATCAGGGCTGTTATTCGGAAGTCGGAACACGCTAATGCGCCTCAACTCACCCGTCACCCGCTAATTTATCATGACTCCGCGATTGGTAGTTACTATAAGCGTAATCAGGGCTGTTATGTTATTCGGAACACGCTAATGCGCCTCAACTCACCCGTCACCCACTAATTTATCATGACTCCGCGATTGGTAGTTACTATAAGGGTAATCAGGGCTGTTATGTTATTCGGAACACGCTAATGCGCCTCACCTCACCCGTCACCCGCTAATTTATCATGACTCCGCGATTCGTAGTTTCTAAGCGTAATCAGGGCTGTTATTCGGAACACGCTAATGCGCCTCACCTCACCCGTCACGCCTAATGAAACTAGACCTCTGATAACGCTTAGTTACTACGAACCGTGGTGTCAAGATATGTTTGCGGGTAACGGGTGAGGTTAGGTTAAAACACGTTACAGAATAGTGAGGCTGGAGATATGGCACGAACTTCGAGATTCGATTTTCGTGGTAGGTAGTGTAACATACAAGTATGTCGCCTTGCTTATATGGAGCGTGTAACTTATTTAATGGATACTAGATGTCGCTACTACAAATATAAACTTCCATCACGACAGAGACGCAGCAGAAGTACCTACTGAGATACGAGTAATACATACCTTGCTATGACAAATTACATAATATTTGGGAGTGGTTGGGGGGGAGACTGGACCACAAAACTGGTTGGCAATCCATTTATCTATCATTTATTTGGGATCCGTATAATATATATCAGAAGTCAGATTACGGTGCGCTATTTTTGCAAACGAAACTCCACTGAGAGCCAGCGGCGCTACCACGAACTTCGAATCTCGAAATTCGTATATATCCGTACCATAAACCATAAGTGCGATATACGATGTTCGAGATTCGAAGTTCGCTGCTCTACATATCATTTTTCGCAAATGATCCATTTCGCCTAAGTTATATTTCCCATAATGTTTTTTTTCTGAAATCTTATATCTTTCACACTTTTTATAAAACAAACTTAACCTCCTCCTCCTCGATTAGGATCTTTTTAGTAACTCTCGCTCTATGCGATGTTTTTAGTAAGTCCTGAAAAATTAACGATTTCATCTGGAAATTAAACACTTTCGTTTGTTGAGCTTCAAAAATAAAATGCAATACTCCTAAAAAAGTAATAGCTAAGTTCCCTCAAACATGATATTGCCGATTTTTAGAACCATTTTTAATTTGAGACTCTAGGTTGGGTTGCAGAATAACTGCGATAATTCTAGTTCATCATCACTATTTAAGAGCTAGGCTGTTGTCGGTGGAGTAACTGCCACAGATTCTTGTCCTCTGCCAGCCTGTTGACGTCTTTGTACGACTCGACAGCATCTTTCTCCTTTATTTGGCTGGTGTAAGTATGTCTGGGCCTTCCACTGCCTCTCTTTCCTTCGACCTTGCCCTCCAAGATATTTAGAAAGAAGTGTCGTGCCGTATTAGGTTTCCGATCATTATGTCCCTTCTGTTTTTTATTGTTTTTAGCAAGCGTCGGCTCTCTCCTATCGTCGTCAAAACCTCTTCGTTCGTCTTCCTTTCTTCCCAGCTTATTCTTTCCATCCTCGGCCAACACCACATTTCGAAGGCTTCAAGCCTTTCACTATCCTTTCCTTCTAAGTAGTTACTCATAAGAATATCTTATCTAATAAGATATCTTTGTGGTTGAAGTAGCTAAGCAGAATAAGGCGTCTCACAGACTAGCGCGGCCTGCGTGGCGGTCAATAGTAATATTGACAGCTAATGTCCAATTAACAATTGACCGCCACCGCAGGCCGCGTAAGTATAATTCAGGGATGAGGCATCTGATGGGGTCTACAGATTATATGATTTCACCACAATTTGTCAGTACAACATGTCGAAGTCAGAATTGGGTGTGTCGTACAGATGTAACAATCTGCAGATCTCCAACTACAATTTCATTCAGTGTGGCCAGTTAACAGAAAGAAAGCGAAAGTTGCCGCATTCAAACTTCTCTCGTAAATACTTTTTTTCGCGTGTAAGTGTATTAATTTTCCTAAAATCACTTGAAAGTTTACACTTAAACAAACAGAGCGCGGTTTAGTGCAATAAAGGTTGGCACTAGCACGACTCTCCAGTTATTTTTATTCCATCTACAAGCGGTTTTAAATTTGCGTCCAAACTTGAGAATTAATATATATATATATATATTATTATTATATTAAAACAATATTCTTTCTTAAATCGTTTTTAATTTTCAATTCAATTTATTTGAATGTAATTTGTGGATTAAATAAAACACTTGGCAGATAATGCAAATGCCATGGTCCAAATTGTGATTTTCATGCAATTAGTCAGTACAACTCGTTTGACGGTTGGATGAGCAGCGCAATATGCCTCCAGACAATGGCAATTAAGTAGTCAGTTTCTGCCAAATTGGGGCTGACAAATCATGACATGTATGTATATACCCCATGACAGACTGGCGCGGCCTGCGGTAGCGGTCAATAGAAGGTACCTAAAGTACTTTTTTTTTTAATTATTTGGAATTAAAACTACTAGTACTATTTTTATTTGGACTAGGCATTGGCCGCCGCGCCGCCGTCGCAAGCCGCGTCAGGGTGATTCAGGCTTAACGCGCTCAAATGAACGCTCTGAAAAAATTCTTGACATTAGATCCCATGTGCAGATCATTTTGAGCACGAGGCCCGCATAGCTACTTGCACTGTACTACAAATCTTATTACGATGCGCGATGCCTGATGGGTATGTCTGGGATAGGTACCTTGCAAAATTAAGCTGTGATTAATGTATTAATGAATGATTATTTTTATTTTGGACATCGGGTATCCAATACACAAAATTATGTTAATCATCATCATATCAGCCGAAAGACGTCCACTGCTGGATATAGGCCTCCCCCAAAGAGTGTCAAAATGACCGGTTCTGCGCCACCCGCATCCAGCGGACTCCCGCGACCTTTACCAGGTCATCAGTCCACCTTGTGGGTCTACCCACGCTGCGCCTTCCGGTACGTGGTCGCCACTCGAGAACCTTTCCGCCCCAACGGCCATCGGTTCTACATGGTATGTGACCACTGCAGCGGACAAAATTATGTTAGTAAGTAATAAGAAATAAATTACCTATGTTAGTTAAACACAAAATACTCATTATTAGAGTGCACATGCACAGCCATCCAATGAGTACGGATAGGACTGTGTCCATCCTTTGCACGTCAACGAATGTTGGTGCGCGCGCGTGCTGTCAGATGAGTACGGAAACGCTTACCCCTGTAGGTACGTAAACACTCCTAAACTAACGCTATGTTTGTGTTTGGGTGACGCCCGGTGTCGCCCCATGTCGCCAATAGCTCTGCTTGTACGGTCAACCAATTTGATTCCTAGGCCACCGTAGAACGCTGTCATTTTAACTGCTACATAGCGACGCAATAATCCTAGTAACCCGTATTGACATAGCATTTACAACGGCAAGGTTCTATAAATGGCCTAGGAATCAAATTGGTTGACGTGTAGCGTCACTCCTGTCAAATCTGACGAGTTCTGCATCGCACTATCGAAGTATCTTAAATCAGTTGCATAAATATAACATCCAAACAACTCTCATTGGACTTAGGTCCCTGAGAGATCTATCTATGCCGTATCTTCTACATTGGTGACCCCGACAATGGACATAAGCGCAACTCTGAATATCCTGACTGACGCCCGACTCTTCTCAGCAAGCCAGACTCTCTCTCTCTCTCTCTCTCTCCGCTCGCCACCCTGGCTCTGAGCGCTCGCTCGCCACGCTGCCTCTGAGCACTGGCAAGCTGCACTCTACTCTTCATACATCCTTGACCCCTCCGTCTCAAACGGGGGCTGGGTCAAATCTGACGAGTTTTGCATCGCACTATCGAAGTTTCTTAAATCAGTTGCATAAATATAACATCCAAACAACTCTCCTTGGACTTCGGTCCCTGAGAGATCTCTCTATTGTCGTATTTTCTACAGACGTACATAAACGCGGCGTGAGTAAACAAAATAAGTCAAGTAGACAGTAATCGATCACATAAATCACATTATATTCAATTCTAAAGTGAATTAACGCCTACATCTTTTGTTATAGCAACATTATTTTTACAAGTTAATTAATATTGCCTTCACAGTTCTTTAAGGCGCCGTGAATGAAATGTGTCGTGTCTTAGTAATAAGAAGTATCAACATAGGTACAATTCTGAGGGCCTACCGCGAACGGCATTCGAAGTTTTCCCTCTCTGTCGCACTTACGTACGACCTCACAGGTATGACAGAGAGGGCAAACTTCGAATGCCTTTCGCGGTAGGCCCTCTGACGTTCTTATTCTGACGACGACATTCGTTACTTTAAAAGTTTATACTTCTATTTCTTTCACTTGTATGTACCCCAAGCGGTCACCCATTAAGTGTTTATGTGGCGGGTGCCTAATCTTCGGACTTTCGGACTCTTCAGATCAAAAGAAAAATCTTTCACCAGTTATAAAACGAACCACAAAGAATGAAACAAGCAAAGAATGCCTAACTTTGTCCATCCCAAACCGGAAACGAACGATAGTATTTGGAAAAAAAAAATACATCCGAATTGAGAACCTCCTCCTTTTTTTTGAAGTTGGTTAATTACTTACGCTTGTTCTGAAAATTTTGAAATATTAGCTTGGTGCGCGTGGAAGCAAGTGATAGATCTCTTATCTCGGAACAGAGACGAACAAAAAAACAAACCTCTCTCTCTCTCTCCATTATAAAAGTATAGTCATGGAGTTATAACTCGAAATCTAATTCAAGAATCAAGACCAACATGGGGTGCCGTTGCCACTAAAATAAAAATTGTTTACGGTGGTATATTTTCAATGTTTAAAAGACTGCACTAGTTAAGCAAATTGATTTATTGGTAGTTTTAAACCTACGAATGAAATAAACGGTACGTGTTCGCGTTGTGTCGTTGCCTCTCTTTCATTTGCCGTAGGAAGAAAAAAGATGCAACACGAATATTTGGGCAAATACTTACCGCCAAGTGTAGCACTACCATGAAATATTTAGCGCGATGTTTATATTACAACCGATGTTTATGCGACAGGTCTCCGGAACAATATGCGATGGCAGAATGACTCCTAGGCTAAAGGGAAAAACCTATAAGACCATTGATGATGATATGAAATGTGTACCTATGTAAGGGGAAGCCTGAAAGTAGCACCTATCGCGGATAAATTGAGAGCCAATCGACTTGCGTGGTATGGGCACGTAATGCGGAGGGATGAAAGCCATGTGACCAAAAGAGTATTAGGTATGAATGTGGATGGACGTAACAGAAGAGGTAGGCCAAGGAAAAGGTTGATGGACTGTGTGAGAGACGATATGAAGAGAATAGAAGTTAGTGACGAGATGACGGCTGACAGAGAAGTATGGAAGAAAAAGACATGCTGTGCCGACCCCAAGTAAATGGGATAAGGGCACAGAAATTATGATGTTGCAGAATCAATCAGTGAAAAATGAAACGTAATTATGGTTACACAAATAATTTTCATATTACAAACGATTGTCATTTTGAAAGCAACCTTGTTGGCTTCTGAATTTAATAGCACTTTACGTCAAAATGGTACGTTCCGTTTCATCCACCTGTCACATTACGCTGGATACGCTTTAGAATGTTTGCATTATTATACTTTCATATTCGTTTAGGCTTTGTATTAGAATCAACTTTATTTATTTGTAGATAAAGACCAAAATGTAATTTCTTTAAATATCTTTATGACAGTGATCAATGTAACAAAATAACCTTGAGATAAGGTATCATGAGTTGAAAGTGTATTTTCATTTCGTCTT
Source organism: Epinotia brunnichana (assembly GCA_963854355.1). Classification (NCBI taxonomy): domain Eukaryota; kingdom Metazoa; phylum Arthropoda; class Insecta; order Lepidoptera; family Tortricidae; genus Epinotia; species Epinotia brunnichana. Next base: position 3,233,909 of record OY977962.1, on the reverse strand, counting down.
CAAGTTGGTTCAGTATTGTTTTCAATATTTGCCGGTTCATAAACTATTTTCTTTGTCATGTCTCGCAATCTTGTAAAGTTAGGGGCTCTCGAAGCCCAAAGAACTGCCTTTCTTCTCTGTGATGTTCAGGAGACATTTAGGCCTCATGTGAAACATTTCGGGGAAGTTGTAAAAGTGGCAAATAAAATGGTAAGTAATGATAAACAGTGATGGTTACGTAATAGAACAATATTTGGTTACTGGCCTGCATGTTTCTGGCTCTTGTTTATGAACAAGAAGATGGAAAATGTATTGTTTTTGATGGTTTATTAGTCTAGGTATGGTCTAGGTATATCAGTAGGCCGGCACTGGTTGTAAGCCCGGTCAACCTGCATAGTGACAGTAGGTTTTCTTTATCTTCTGGTGGTTTTTAAGAAAATACTGTGACAGTGGTCATTTTCAGCGGAGACCACATTTTGGATTACCACTCTGCCATGCGATTCTATGAAAAACAAACTTATAAAAAAAAGCGGCCAAGTGCGAGTCGTACTCGCACATGAAGGGTTCCGTGAAATAAATTGCGATTTACGATTTATGACGTATTAAAAAAAAACTACTTACTAGATCTCCTTCAAACCAATTTTCGGTGGAAGTTTCCATGGTAATGTACATCATATATTTCTTTTAGTTTTATCATTCTCTTATTTTAGAAGTTACAGGGGGGGGGACACACATTTTACCACTTTGGAAGTGTCTCTCGCGCAAACTATTCAGTTTAGAAAAAAATGATATTAGAAACCTCAATATAATTTTTGAAGACCTATCCATAGATACCCCACACGTATGGGTTTTGATGAAAATTCAAACACGAAAACATTAATAATCAATACTCTACACTAATGACGTGTGGTTCCAGATGGAAGCAGCTAAACACTTCAAAATCCCGGTCTACGTGTCCGAACAGTACCCCAAAGGGCTCGGACACACAACTAAGGACATCAATGTGTGTGACGCAGCCCTAGTGTATGAGAAGACGAAGTTCTCTATGTATACTCCGGAGTTGCAGGAGCGGCTGAAGAAAGATGTGCCGAGCTTGGATGCTGTGGTGCTGTTCGGGATTGAGGTGGGTTTGATTAATATTATTTTAAAAAACTGTCACTTGTTGCCATTGCAATGTTATGTCTCCTAGGTAGGTGTTTGAAACTGTGATTTTATGGGTTAAACCATCTTCGCTTAACCTGCTTTATCGTTTCTGACTTGCAGGCGCCGCTGGGCTATAAACGCTTCAAAAGTAATTTTAGGCAGCTGAAAAGTCTGCAACTTTTTTCTGGTACTAAGTAAGGTTATTCCTATCAACAAAAAATAATCAGGCACTTCTAAAATTTTTATCTATTCCCAATTGTACTGATTATTAATTTATGATTTCAGGCCCATGTATGCATCGAGCAAACGGTCATTGATCTGCTGAACGAAGACATTGCGGTGCATGTGCTGGCTGATGGAGTGTCTTCCAGGTCTCTGATGGACCGAGGACTGGCTTTACAGGTGAATATACTCTCCTTATCCATATTAAAGTATATTGATTTAACCTTTCATAATTCTCAATAGTACATTACATCAGAGGCCGGGAAAACACGGATTTCCGGCCAAGTAGTTATAGACGGCCGGGCGTAGCGAGGCCGGATAGAGATACGAGGCCGGAAATCCGTTTTCACGCCGAGGCATGTATAGTGCTTTTCTCAATCATGCAATGAAATATATAAATAAAAATCCTCAAATCAAACTAATTTTCATGGCTGAATGCCGTGATGCTGTGCCACAAATAGTGGAATGAAAATTAAAAAGTTACTTTGCAGGCCTAGGGCTGAAAAGTTGTATGAAATCCCATTTCGGGCCGCCTCGAGATGCTGCGCCCGAAAAAGGATACTTCCGAGTCTATTATATTTTATGGAACGTAAAGAGAATATTTCATTGCATGTTTGAGAAAATACCCTGAGAAAATTACGGTTTTTTTGGAAATAATTCAATATCAGGCTAATTATTTGTATACGGCTTTTATATGTTATTTTAAACAACTTTTACTATTTCTTGGATATTCTATGGACCAGAAGTTAGGAAAAAAAATGAAACCGCAAGCAAAAATGCTATCAGTATTTTTATAATGAACACATGTTTGAGTACACAAATTTGGACCTGAATCCAAAAATATATGCATCAGGAAATAACGGCATTTTAATTAAATATTTTACGACCTTGAGATAATATTGAATTTCACCTGGCCTATAGAAAGGTTTATTCATTAACAAAAATAAGTGGATTATGCGCGTATCCCAAAGAACGTATATAGACGTAGTCAATTATAAAGTAAAGAAAGTTTATACCATTTTCGCCTGATTTTTACGGAATTTATGAAGATTACTTTTCATTATTTTTTACCGTATCGGTATTAAATTTAGGTGGATTATTAATGAATATTTAGTTAAATTACCGAACCTATTTTTTGGTGTAAAAATATGGCTGATATCGATATATTGTTGTGTTTTCATAGAGCGAAACCGTAAAGTTCTCATGGTAAAACCTTATTTTTACGAAACGTGACTTAACTTTAAAAAAATATATAATTATATTAAGTCCGTCAGTTAGATTATCAAAATATATTGAACACGTATTTTTTATTTTGTCAATCAAACAAGAATTGATGAAGATACAGCACGTAAAAGTTCCGCGTGACATCATATTATGCTAAAAAGACTAAAATAAAATAAAAATCATTTATTTCAGACTCATAGAATCCATAAGTTTGTTAGTACATAAAATAATTATAAAGCTAAGTGTTAGTAGGCAAAACAGAAAAGAAAAGAAAAGTATAATTTGTATGCTGAGAGGCACTGTGTCGTTTAGGGCAAAACTCAGAGTTATTTTACCCTCCCCGTCACAATGCCAACCCAGTGCCCTAACATAGGGCAATCCCAACGTCCTTCCAATATCCTCAGAATGCTGTTCTCACTTCCTCGCACTCGTCTCAGCAGCGAGGCGACCCTCTTGCGTATGATGGCATGGAAGCCATCAGTGTGCGCTTCGGCAAACATGCCTGACGCACTGCAGTGACGAGGCAGCTTGAACAGCATCCTGAAGATATTGTTGAATTGCACACGTAACGCATTGTAGGCTCGCTTTGTATGCCTCATCCATAGACTGCACGTGTAAAAAGACGTACAATAGGCTTTAAAGAGTGTCAGCTTGACTTCCCTTGTACACCGTGCAAATCTACGGATGAGCGTGTTGCCCCTGATTGCTAAGGCTCTTCTCACCCTTTCGATATCCAGGTCATCATTCATATTCTACTACACTAAAAAGTGTACTATAATGTGACGTCACATTATAGTACACTTCACATTATAGTACACTAAAAAGTATACTATAATGTGACGTCACGTGGAACTTAAACGAGCTATATCTTCATAATTTTTTGTTTGATTCACAAAATAAAATACGTGGCCGATATTTTTTGATAATCTAACTGACGTACAATATGATTAAAATCAGTAAACGATTCTGTTGTTAGCTACGAGTAGCGCCGCAAAGGTGTCAGAGGGGTCGGGCGGGTATGCGGGAGGCGACTCGAGGCTAACTTCAGAATCGTTAACTGATTTTAATCGTATTGTACTATAGTATTTTTCACAATCGTGTTATAATAGAGAGCTTTTTAGTCGAGTACCGTGTTTAGGCCACGAAGCTTGCTGAGTGGCCTAAGTAAGGTACGAGATTAAAAAGCTTGATTATAACACTATTGAGAACAATACTTTTTGTACGAGTTCATTAAAATTAATTTTCTACGAGTCAACTGAACTAATTAAACAAACTCGATACTGTTGAAACGAAGTGCAGCTCATCGCTCGTACGCTTGTTGATATCTTAAAAGACATCAACGAGCGTACGACATCAAAGCGATTCTATTGGTCCAATTCATTACAGTTCAGTAAAGCAGCCACGTGATTGGTCGAATTTATTTTAGTTGTCTGGAGCGTATCGAAAAGTAGTTATTTCGATTGTTTCGACAGTAACATGGACTACAACTATGAAAAGAGTGACGTTGCAGTATTCTCTATGAAATCTTAATACACATATTTTAATCGTCGAGTACAAAAAGTAGTTTTTTTTTTACCCGCGTCTGTGTGGATTTCGTCTTCTTTCTTAATCTTGTTCTGTTTTTGCTTATTTCATTACTAACTTACTCTATCCACTTCGAACTAATAACCTACCAATTTCCCTTTCATTTCAGCGCATGCAATCCCTAGGCGCCTTTATAAGCACAGCCGAAAACGTCCTTTTCAAACTGATGAAGGATAAAAATCATCCTGTATTCAAACACATATCGAAACTGAATAAGGAACCCACTGTGGATACTCTGGGATACACGGTTTCGAAACTTTAAAGATATTAGGTATAAAATAAGTTTCTGTCAAAAATGTCATTTTTGGTACAAGCTTTTATTACCGATTGTACTTTTTGAGACGATTCTAACGACCCAAACTCGATGTGTTTGTGTCGTTTTATTGCGGAGTTCGTATGGCCACCTTCCAGCTCCAGCATCAGATCAGCTACATGTCATCATAATAGCGTTCATAGCCCGGCGGCGCCTGCGTATCGGAAACGATAACGCAGGTCAAGCAAAGACGGCAGGGGTCAGTCTTTGGATGGGTGACCGCCTGTTTGAGTGGTTACTATAAATGAGCGCTTCCGTGCTTTGGAAGGCACGCTAAGCAGTTGATCCCGGTTGCTGTCTATGACAGTAGTCGTTAAGCCGAGTTAGAGGCCTTCGGGGCGGCTTAAGAACCTCTAACAGTCGAGTTGCCCACTCACTTGACAAAGCCATAACCCTGCACGTGTCCCCTGGGTGGTACTAAAGAGTGACAAACTCAAAAGGCCAAGAATAATATATGCCATACTTACGATTACATAAAAAAAAATGCATTGTCATGCAATATAGAAAGAATGAAAGAAATATACATTTATTCACTAACACACAGGACACACCTATTAAACAAAAAAAAATATTAACAGTAAAACATCATCCAATGGTCAGACCCTCCCCCCCCCCTGTTTTGAAATGACGTAATATATGGACAGCCCCTAGGTCTGAAACTAGTTTCTGTTGCTATAAATTATAATAGAAAAAAATTAAGCGATTAGGGACTGCATTAAAAATATTCTAGGTACTATAATAAATTTTATTTTTTTTATATTTCTATAGTTAGCAACATAAACTCGTTTCCTAGTATGTCGTTTTAAAATGAGAACCAGACTACATTTGTATAGAGAGTCGAACATCCTGCTGGTAGATCACGTAACGCATTGTACGCGCGTCAGGTAGATTTAAATGTCACTTTTTCTATGGAAAAAAATACAGTTAAATTTGTACTAACGCGCGTTCGTAGCGTTACGTGATTACCCCCCAGGAGACCCTTTTTTTTAACTACATGTTTTTTTTTCAGCGTTTCCATACAATCGGCTGTTTCGTCGGTACATCTGAAAACGTCCTCTTCAAGCTACTAAAGGACAAAAGTAACCCGGCCTTCAAACATATATCAAAACTGAACGTGAACCCTACCCCGGACGAATTTGGCGCCCACAATTAGGAGAATAAATTACATTGATTTGTTAATCCTTTGAAAAAAATGGCGAAAGTATAGTTCTGTTTTTCAACCTGTGACTCCCCCTTGGGATCGTGAAGCTTCTTGAAGAGGGTCGCGCCTCGCGCTGGAATTTTGTAAGTAAAACATGTAGAGATTTCATATTTGTAAAATAGAAAATATAATTTAAGAACCAAGTGCGAGTCGGACTCGCGCACAAAGGGTTCCGTACCATTATCTATAAAAAACTATTTTATTCTGTGTTTTTAGTATTTTAGTATTTGTTGTTATAGGGGCAACAGAAATACATCATCTGTGAAAATTTCAGCTGTTATCACGGTATCAGTGAGATACAGCCTGGTGACAGACAGACGGACGGACGGACGGACGGACGGACGGACAGCGGAGTCTTAGTAATAGGGTCCCGTTTTATTCTTTAAGTACGGAACCCTAAAAATGAACTCTGTTCCCCTACAAACAGAATTCACTTAAGTATGACGTTGCCAGTTTAAACCTTCTACTAAAAATTATTTTATTATTGAATAGAGTTTATTTTTAGTATGAGGCCAGCTACTAACGATTTACCCTAAATTAGTAAGTTTACCCTAAATGAGTAAGTTTACATTTCTGCACACCATTTTATAATTACTGGTGAGCATTTATCCAATAGAAGCGTTTATATCAATAATAATACAGTACTGGCCTAGAACAGCAATATTGACGCCTATCTATAAATATTTTACGCCATACCTGACCATAAAGTAGCAATTACCGCATGCTACGTGAGCAGAAAATCCCACTTCCTGGCCAGGCAGAGACGGAAAACTTTGTACTCACCACGGGCGGTAACAAAGAAAGCCTCAGATCGCATATTTATCGCCCCTGCCTTCGGCTCGGGCGTCAAATACCTGCGATCTGAGACATTATTTGTATCACCGCCCTTGGTAAGTAATGTACTACTACGTCACATCTGGCCACAAAATAGAAATTACCACCTCACTTCCTGACCACAGGGAGACGTAGAGTTTTATATTCATCAAGGGTGGTAAGAAAGAAAGCCTCAGATCGCATATTTAATTTTATCGCTCGAGCCGAAGGCAAGGGTCACATACCTGCGATCTGTGACATTATTTTATACCCTTCTAGGTAAGTAGGTAATTTACTATTTATCCTATGTTTGGTTGGGTTTTTAAATAGGCTAAGATTTTTTTTGTACTTACGTAACTTCAGTAAATGTAAATTATATAGATTGTTTGTAAATATGTTTTATTTTAATTAATTATAATGGAACTTACATAGATCAAAATAATGTTATACCATGTTTCTCGTTTTTCATTTTAACAGTGACCACTTTAGTTGCTCCTTCGCCGATTGTAAGACCTGTAAAAATGACATAAGTTGGACTTAGTATTTTCTGTGAAATAAGTAAGTACTTACTATTTGGGGACAATCACACATCGGACAAGACTGCCAGTCGACGTCAAAAATATTTATAATTTTTTGGCCTTTTTGCAAAAAAATAAGGGTTCAAGTTGACTTGAGTACTTGGTTACATACAAACTATATCAGTCAAATAAATGCCCTTACCATGATTCAAACCCGGAACAAACATTCGTAGGCCGCAGGACACCATCAACTAGGCCAAGGGAATATTTATGATGTAGATGGCGTTTTTTTTTCAGTGAAGTATGGGACCCTCTACATAACAGCAACAGGAGCTATCATGCAAACGTATGCATTCTATGTAACATGTTTTAACCTAAACCTATTTACAAATTAGTAAGCTCTGTACTACTAACTGTTCCGACAGTTTTGTGAGAGCCAGTTAATTATTAAGTTTATATAAGTACTCTGTTTATAAAATAAATAAAATACGTGACAGTACGTGTTAAATAGGTCGGAAAAAGCGTGACATGGGGGGGGGGGGGGGTCCTAAAAATCTGAATTTGCGTGACGTAATATGTGGACAGTCCCTGTTGGTAGGTTTTATTTCACAAAACGAGTTTATTGCATCTGTGTGCAACTGACCTGCATATGTCGGGTCATTGCGCCAGTCACGCGACCAATTGAAGTACGAGGTTTTAGTCAATTAAATATACCTAGTAACATTTCTACAGACTAAACAAACAGTGAGCCATATGCAAGTTATTTGGTAATAGGGTAAATCAACTTTTTTCTGTCACTAGTTGCCATACTTGTTACTGCTATTTTATGGGTCTGCATCACTAATAGTGGGGTTCTCTTGTAATTTTCCACCCCCTTTATTGTGGACCATCTTCTAAGCATGTAAAAAGCCCACGTTGTAAAAAAAATCTAAGAAACTATGCATTTTTGTCTCCTGGGTAACGGGACAGAATAACAAAAAATATACACGAATGACCCGTAATTGGGTCTGGAGTGGAACACACGTAAATACATATAGGTATATAGGCTCCTAAAATCATAGCCCTTCTTTTGAAAATATTTTTTCAGTGCACCAACTCATCCAAGTAGTCGCCAACGGGCACATTAAATTACATGATTGCTAACAGGCGCAACGACCCTATAATTATCTGTATCTTATGTTGTATATGCCCGCCATAAAAATATTTCGGTAAGCGATAATGTCTATACTATCTTTAATATATTGATAAAATTGAGTCAAATACAAGAAATATTTCTTTATTTAGGTTGTCAAATTAATCGCGCACCAACGGTCTCGTCACCCAGTCGTCCATTGCTTCAATAGGGAACATTACGCAAAACTCTTCGTAGGTGGCGACACTAGCAGCGTTGACATTGTATCTCGTTCCCACTTGCGGTATTGTCTATGCAAGCATCCTTGTCACTCATTTGATAATCAATTTTGCATGTGTGTGTGAATCCCTATATTCCTATACTGGTTTACTATTAGTATCAATTTTGCATGTGTGTGTGAATCCCTATATTCCTATACTGGTTTACTATTAGTGGTAGTGCTGCCTCTGGCGGCAGAACATTGCAGTAATGTTTCCAATTCCGACAGTATTTCTAATACATCAACATTTACTTACCACTGAGATTTATTTATAACTTTTATATGGCAACACTAATATTGTCAAATGTGTCAAACGACTTCGACTATAGTATTTGCATTCAGACACAGCTGTCATCCCAGTACAAATTATGTCATCATTGATTGACGTTTATTGCAGGGACTAAAACCGAAAAATACCGGTATTCAATTTTAACGGTATGACGTCATATCGGTTTCGGTAGCGGAACCTTTATATTTCGCTATCGAAATATAAAGGTTACTTTTATTTTTTCCGGTACCGTAACTGCTTTTTAAAGGTAACCGATATAATCGACTTTGGCCTGGAGTTGTTGCCAAACCGCCGGCAGCGGCACTGCCGTTTTGTCTTTAAATGTTTAGTAGCCAATGCTTCCTCTGTAAAGTGCCAGCTCCCTTATTATTTTCGGTTACCTTTATAATTCCGTAACATTTAAACTAATACCGGTAACCGTAATTTCAAAACAGTTACGGTACCGTTATGTTCGCGCGGCGCGCATAACCTTTACGACATAACGGTACCGTAATGGAATATCGGTTTCATAACGGTATAACCGTAAACGAAATCAGTCCCTGGTTTATTGTACCAGGATGACAGCTGTTTCAGAATGCAATAGTATATAACAAGGGGCGTATGAGGAATATTGCAAACGAGAGTCTATCAGGAGCCCGACGCCGTAAGGCGGAGGGCTTTTGATGACTCGAGTTTGCAATATTCTTACGCCCGTGTTATACACAATGTTTTTCATCACATTTGCGAGGAAATAAATAACTACAGAAGACAGAAAAACCTATGTTTTATACAAGCGCATCAATCAAATGTTGACGAAATTGACAACTTCACTTCTAGATCAGTGCGAGTGGAGGGCGGAGCTTCAATATTTCAACCAATCATAGAGCAGAATTCTTGCCGCCCAGATTTGCTTAACCAATCAGATCACACACAAGCTCATAACTCCCATGGTGCCATTATTTCCCGCGGGAACAATTTAGGCCATTGTCCTTCTGTATACAGGCAAGGAATAACACCATTTATGAGCAAGTGTGATGAAAATACTATAGTTACGATGTCCTAAGACTTACTAACCATAATAAATTGGACGGTTGTTCCTTTTTAAGAGAATTATAGAGTGGCTTTCAGCTCACAATATTCATTTTGAATAATGTCATTTGTCGCGATTTTTAGGGTTCCGTACTCAAAGAGTAAAACGGGACCCTATTACTAAGACTCCGCTGTCCGTCTGTCTGTCTGCCTATTTGTCTGGCACCAGGCTGTATCTCACGGATACCGTGATAGTTCCAGTTGAAATTTTTACAGATGATGTATTTCTGTTGCCGCTAGGTATAACAACAAAAACTAAAAACAAAATAAAATAAATATTTTTAATAGTACGGAACCCTTCGTGCGCGAGTCCGACTCGCACTTGGCCGGTTTTTTTTTAATTTGCCCCTCTTTTCTAGGCTCACCTTTCACTAGCCAAAGTCTTACTTCCTGGATTATAAACTGGCAACGCAGGCCTTACAACTTTGACCGGAAGTGAAGGATTTTTCAAAATTTCGGCCAATTCTTTCTGATTGTTGCTTAGCACAACTTTCTTGACGTAGGCGTATTGGGAGTGGGATTACTGACTATAATATAAGTCAATCAACTTTTCCTTGCTGATATTCTGTCCCAGTAAGGAGACAAGTGAGAGAGCGTCTAATCAATTACCTGAACATGTACAAAACCTACTTATACGTGAAAGTTTGTAAAATGACGACCTCTGTAGCCTAGTTGATAGTGACCCTGCCTACGAAGCCGGAGGTCCCGGGTTCGAATCCCGGTGAGGGCATTTATTTGTGTGATGAGCACGAATATTTGTTCCTGAGTCATGAAAATGAAAAAAAAATGAAAAATGAAAAAATATTTATTCGTTTTCTGAAGTACCTACTAATTTAACATGTTCTGGTGTCCCTTTTTAAGTAAAAGTAATACCTGTGCTAAGGGGCACCGCTCTTCCATATGCAGGTATCGATGCAAGTAGTTAATATATATTAATGATTACTTAATTAATTCTATAATATGTTCTAGGGGTACACAATTTATATAAAGTTAGAAACAAGAAGAATTGAAGGAGTCTGTAATTGAATGTGGGTAATATATGTATATATTTGTAATGCAAATGAGTGTGTGTGTGTGTGAGTGTGTGTGTGTGTGTGTGTGTGTGTGTGTGTGTGTGTGTGTGTGTGTGTGTGTGTGTGTGTGTGTGTGTGTGTGTGTGTGTGTGTGTGTGTGTGTGTGTGTGTGTGTGTGTGTGTGTGTGTGTGTGTGTGTGTGTGTGTGTGTGTGTGTGTGTGTGTGTGTGTGTGTGTGTGTGTGTGTGTGTGTGTGTGTGTGTGTGTGTGTGTGTGTGTGTGTGTGTGTGTGTGTGTGTGTGTGTGTGTGTGTGTGTGTGTGTGTGTGTGTGTGTGTGTGTGTGTGTGTGTGTGTGTGTGTGTGTGTGTGTGTGTGTGTGTGTGTGTGTGTGTGTGTGTGTGTGTGTGTGTGTGTGTGTGTGTGTGTGTGTGTGTGTGTGTGTGTGTGTGTGTGTGTGTGTGTGTGTGTGTGTGTGTGTGTGTGTGTGTGTGTGTGTGTGTGTGTGTGTGTGTGTGTGTGTGTGTGTGTGTGTGTGTGTGTGTGTGTGTGTGTGTGTGTGTGTGTGTGTGTGTGTGTGTGTGTGTGTGTGTGTGTGTGTGTGTGTGTGTGTGTGTGTGTGTGTGTGTGTGTGTGTGTGTGTGTGTGTGTGTGTGTGTGTGTGTGTGTGTGTGTGTGTGTGTGTGTGTGTGTGTGTGTGTGTGTGTGTGTGTGTGTGTGTGTGTGTGTGTGTGTGTGTGTGTGTGTGTGTGTGTGTGTGTGTGTGTGTGTGTGTGTGTGTGTGTGTGTGTGTGTGTGTGTGTGTGTGTGTGTGTGTGTGTGTGTGTGTGTGTGTGTGTGTGTGTGTGTGTGTGTGTGTGTGTGTGTGTGTGTGTGTGTGTGTGTGTGTGTGTGTGTGTGTGTGTGTGTGTGTGTGTGTGTGGTTTCATTATTTGATTAGCATTTATAGGTGCTTGTAAGTATTTAGTATAATGTTTTCCAGGTCGCCGTAGGTTTTCGTTTTCAGCCACGCAGTCACTCTAGTTCTACACTTATGTGCTGTGGTAGGGTAGATATCAATTTCTTTATTTATTAAGTTGTAGAGTTTGCCAGATAGGGTGGCATATTGTCTTCGCGCAAAAGCAGTTTTCACTGTCGGTATTGAGATGACATTTATCCTTTTCCTCCTTTTCAGCTGGTCTATTGGTACGTATTTGGTAGATTTATGTCTCCTCAAGACCGCATTCAGTGCATACAGTTTGCGCACGGACAACAGGTCACACAAAACATACAAGTCAGAAGTCGGGAATCTACGTGGCTTGAAATACATAACTTTAAGAAGAGCCCGCTGAGCCCTTTCTAATTGAATGAAGTTGGTTTTAGTGGCTCCACCCCATATTGGTATGCAATATACCAATACAGACTGGGCAAGAGATGTGTAGATCTGGTTCAATAGTTTTTTAGGAGCCACATGTCTTAAGTTTTTGAAAATCCAGGTCATCTTTCGTACTCTGGACATGACCAATTCTGTGTGTGCGTGCCAGGTGAGTCGTTGATCTACCAAAATCCCAAGATATTTCGTACAGTTAACTTTATCTATGGCTGTACATAAACAGTTGTGCTGCAGAGGGTCATGACATGTATGGATCTTAATCTTAAAGCTATTATCTGGCTGTGTAGTTATATTATTTGTAAAGCAGATGTAGTTTGTCTTACTTATATTTAATGTCAATAGATTAGATTTTAACCAATGGGCAATCTTAATTAGTCCCGTTTCAGCATGTTTACGAACCTCCTCCCAAGTGTCACCAGAGAATACAATGGCTGTATCATCAGCATACGTAAATATGCTACCCCCCTCTAATTGCATGTTACATAGACTATTAATATATATGAGGAATAGGGTGGGTCCAAGGACACTCCCTTGGGGGACTCCGTAAGTAATATCTCTCAAACCACTTATGTAATCTCCTATTTTAACCTTTTGTTTTCTTTCAGAGAGATAACTCTTGAGCAATTGAAGGGGGACTCCTCTAATACCCATCCTCTCCATTGTTTGTACAAGGGTTTGAACAGAGACAGTGTCGAATGCTTTTTTAAGATCGAGGAATATTGTCAGGCATTTTTTATGTGAATCTATGTTGTTAACTATTAAGGAAGAGAGGGCTTCGACAGCATCTTCCGTGGAACGACCCTGTCTAAACCCGTATTGGCCTGTAGATAGGATTTTAAATTTATTTAGGTAGTTAGTCAGTCTAGAGTTTATTAGTTTTTCTAAGATTTTAGCTATTACTGGCAGTACGGATATAGGTCTGTAGTCAGACATGTTGTCACTGTTCCCTCCCTTGTACACCGGGGTAATGATAGCTTGTTTTAGTACATTAGGAAATATTCCATTATCAAAACATAAATTAGCTAGGTATGTTAGTATGGGGACAATTATTCCACTGGCAAGTTTTAAAAAAGCTGTTGGTATATTGTCCCATCCCGGGGCACTGCTTGATTTTAAGTTTGTCAGGATATTAAAAACCTCATGAGTATCCACCTCAAAGAGAACAAACGTACTCGAAAAAGTGGTCGAACAGTGGCTAGAGTGTAAGCGAGGAGGATCATTACCGGCTAAGATAGTTTCCGCTAAAGATTTACCAACATGACAGAAGTACTCATTTACCGCATCAACAGAGTCAAGGGGTGTGCTTTTGATATCTAATAATTCCATATTGTCATTGTTGTTTACTTTGCGGTATGTTATTTTGTTTATAGTTTGCCATAATTTTTTTGTGTTTTTACTTGCCTTTTCAAGCTGTTCCTTATCATATTTGCGTTTAAGCTTTTTTATTAGACCATTACAGTAGTTTCTATACCTTCGATATGTTATACGTAATATTACATTATCAGGGTCGGACCGTATTTTTTTCTGCATGTCATTTCTATTTCTTATACATCGGAGTATACCTATGGTTATCCATGGTTTAATAATACGTTCGTTCCTTGGTATCAAGATGTGTATAGTGTTTTCCATTAGGCATTTCCTTATTTTATTTATTAGGACTTCAGTTAATATATTAGGATCTGGGATAGTGTAAATATCGGAGAAGGTATCATTTGACAGGTCACTGAGAGCTTTCCCAAAGTCGGTTTTTAATCTAGTTTTTGGCAGAGATTTTACTATTTTAGTACTTCCTAACTTTAATAATATCGTCGCATGATCGGTTATTGTTGTGTCTAAAACAAAGATACATACCTCCGATCTGATTCTATTAGTTTTAATTATGAAGTGGTCAAGGCAAGTTTTGTCTCTTGTAGGTAACAGGTGTCCAGGAAGTAGGCCGTGTGTTGCAAGCATGTTTAGGTAGTTAAGTCTGTTCGCTTTTTCATATGGGTATTCAATGTTTTTATGTGCAATGTTAATATTAATATCCCCTGTTAAGATTATAGTCCTACATGTTTTAATGGTATCTAAATGTGAGCTTAGGGAGTAAATAAAGTTGTCAGCGTTACTGTTAGATGGCGAGCGGTATATACCTAGAATCTTCACATTAAAAACCGTAATCTCCAGACAGGAGGCATGCACTAGTTTTACTTCACGAACTTTGGTTTTATGTGTGTTTTTGATATAAGCTACCACCCCATCATTTTGATTAAGGTGATGGGTAGTACTAAAGGTTAAATAATATTCATCAGTCATGAATGTTTTCTATGTATTTAAGTATTTATTTATCTATAATAAGTACGTATATCGTCGTCTAGTACCGTAGTACCCATAGTACAAGCTTTGCTTAGTTTGGGACTAGGTCGATTTGTGTAAGATTGTCCGCAAATATTTATTTATTTAAATAAGAAAAATCATGAAGGACTTTTTGAAATGTAATAATCTAACCTATATTCTGTAAATTAAGTTGTATTTACCTACTTAAAATACTTACTTTTAATGTATCTATAAATTAGATCAGTAGTTAAGGCGCCGTTGGTTCAGCGAAGTTAAGCGAACAGAGTTTTTGAAACAATATCATTATATTGTAAATAAATTATTCAATTCTATAGCATGCTTGGTCATTATATTGTTTCAAAAACTGTATGTTTATAATAATATGGTTTCAAAAAATACGAATAGTAAACTTGAAGCTTTTCTGCAGCGAGATCAGTGATTCGAAACATGTTTAAGCAATTTTCGCTCGATTTGGCATACAAACCTCTTCAAGGTTTTGCCTAGATGGCTATTGTACTATTATCATGACTATTGTATTTATTTTGTCTTAATCAATAAAATGAATAAAAGTAAAATGATTATAATATGGACCCCTAGTATTCTTAGAAGAGAGACGCCCCACCATAAAATGAGTTTTCCAATATGTTTAGTGGAAAATCCAAAAAAAATGTTGATTAACCCATAAAATACCCTTTTAACACTTTCACTGCTAGGCACCCCCGAGCGGGCGCTCCTTTTTTAGGCGCTTTCCTCTAGTTAGCGGCAAAATCACAACATCTGCAGCCTCATCATCATCATCATATCAGCCGAAAGACATCCACAGCTGGACATACGCCTCCCCCAAAGAGTGCCACAATGACCGGTCCTGCGCCACCTGCATCCAGCGGACTCCCGCGACCTTTACCAAATCACCAGTCCACCTTGTGGGCCTACTCACGCCGCGCCGGTACGTGGTCGCCACTCGGGAACCTTTCCGCCCCTACGGCCATCGGTTCTACGTGCAATGTGCCCCACCCACTGCCACTTTAGTTTAGCGATTGATCGATCGGCAGTGAATGTGTTAAAGGGTCAATCAACTTTTTCTTGTTGTTATTCTGTCCCGGTAAGCCAAGAGACAACAGTAACAGACTTTTTTAGAAAAAATACTATAAACTGGACTCCTATCATGCTAAGGAGATGCGCCACAATGGAATGGGTTTACCAATATAACGAAAACACGTGTTTAGTGGATTTAAACCCCGTAAAATAAATATTTTAAGAGTGACCCAGGAGACGTAACCATGGCAACGAGCAACAAGAAATAGTTGATGGACCCTAAAAAAAAATAATGTAGGGTAATCAATAGACTTGAGAGTAAATTGAAAACGCAAGAGCCAAAAAGCGTAATAATCTGCAGCCTTTTACAATAACAAGCAAATTATTACACCTCATGAAATAATGCTGAATATTATAAGATAAGTATTTCACTAGCAAGATATAATTACTAAGCTCCAAATTATAACTCAAGACCAAAAAATCTACCACACTGTCAATGACTCATGTCAACATTTGCATAGTCAGTATTTTTTTTTGGTTGTTAAGACCGCAATGATTACCGGTGCATGGATATTCTCTCTACAAAATAGTTGTAATATTTTTATTGGTCATAAAATTCATTAATTTAAAAATAAGGGACTTGATTCAAACTGTACGTTTAAAATCACTGATAAATTTTCAACCTGTATTTAAGCATCTTGTTACCAACTTAAACACTTTAAAACATACAATTTTAATGGCAACATTTTGGTAGATTTTTTGGATAAACAGACCCACCCAACATAAATATAGCTAGTTATACCAAACTAAAAATACAAACACTTGCGAAATCTGTCCATTCTAAAGTCTATATCGAGAAAAATAAAATGAAAATAAAAATTATGAAAATTATATATTTAGTTAATAATATAAAGCTACAATACATATTTTAGTTCCAATCCGTTGTGCAAATTAGTTATCATTCATTATCTTGTAGAGAATCTGAAACGGGCAATATAAAGCGTTTATAATATAATAAAATATAAAATAAACGTAAATAATAGATTAGTAAAAGAATGTGCCCTTTTAAGTATTTTGAGGTTGCCAAAATTAATAAATAGGGTCAATATTATTAACCGTATTAACGCCGAGGACGCCTAAAGTGGTCGTCAGTTCAATGACTTGTTTAATTTTGACAGCCTGTTTTTTCGAGTTAGAAAGTCAAAATGCATTAGTCCAAGTTTACTTACCTACATGCATTAAACATACACTTAAACATTAGATTAGTAAAAAAATACATTTAAGCCTTTCACAAATGTCACAGTAGTTTTTTCAAATATTAATCCAAGGTATTTGTTATAAAAGGATGACAATTATTAGAGATTTAAAATAGTTATAAGTCATAGATCTATAATACTCAGGACAAGATATAGGAGGCGGAAAGGCTACTAAGCAGCTAAATTAAGAACTTGTCTTAAAATGGCTGATAGCTTACCATAAACAATCTACTTAATTTGGGCGGGTAACAGTTTATTTACCGCAACCTCGTACTAAATCAGTTGCGGCAAATAAGAAAAAAATGGAACAATGACAAGGACAACGAATGATATTTCCCTTTCTGTCGCACTTATTGAGATTTGTATGCTACCATCTCGCTCGTTTCATTTCATTTATCACTACATACTATATATTTTTTTTATATAAATAAGTCTAATAATAAATTATTATACCGAATCAACAAATAAATACCAAGTCACTAAAGTGGAAGAGTGAACTAAAGCTGATACAAAAATATTCGCTTCCCACTGTCTGTCTGTCCCTATGTATGCTTAGATCTTTAAAATTACGCATCGAATTTTGATGCGGAGATTTTTTAATAGATAGAGTGATTTAAGAGGAAGGTTTATACGCATTATACGAATAAACCCGTGCGAAGCCGGGGCGGGTCGCTAGTTCCTTTATAAAACATAGCTTTACATGTAAACATTTTTGGGGGGGTTATTATTACCATAGCTAGTCCTGAGTTTTATAGATCTATGTTATAGTATTATAACACAAAACGGTGGTTAGTGACCAAATATCCCTTAACCACAATTTATCGGAAAAGTAAGTAATGTCATGTATAGGTGCAGATTCAGAAAATGGTGTGCAAACACTTTAATTAGTACTCTGATAGGGAAAGCAGATTGGGGATTAACCATTTCGATGCCAACGATGCATATATCCGCACCGCAGGTTGAGCGCCAACGACCGATATATGCGTCAAGGAGCCCAGCGCGATAGCAACCTTCTTGCATTGACAAAAGGTTTAACTCCGCACTAAATTGCAATAGCACTTGTTGATTTGGTTTGTTGTTGACAATTTTTCTCTTTGACAGAGTATTGAAAAGGTTAATATGTACCCCAATCTGGTTTTCCTATCTAATCCAATGTTATCCATGATGTTTTAATTGTCACCGACTACTTTTGTGTGTATGTTTTATTACCTTTGTTAAAAATTGATGTTTACAAAATATTAATTTAAGAATACTGGTAATCACTATCGGTGATAATTGTTTTTAAGAAATACAGCAAGAAGCGATTAGAAAGATAGCCAAGACGTATTAGACCTAAGAAAATAAATGCACAGACATTTGAAATAATATCTGACAGGATAATGCGATAATATATGACACAATTAGATACTAGGTAGCTCTGTTGTATTCTTAAAAAAAATAGTTAATGTGTAATTTCGTAAAAAACGACACTCTATATGTCATAAATGTCGCTGCGACACTAACTGACTATTGCCCAGTGGATGTAACAGCGATATCACAAGGCCATGTCACTGTTGAATCTCGCCAACCCCTATAAATTGTCAAAGTACAAATAGTGTCACATATACACGACGCCGACCACTATACAGGTCACCAAAGCATCCTGTTGACGTGGTGTATTACCTGCGCGACGGTCTGCTCGCCGAGCGGCACATCCTCGGTGCGCAGCGCGGCGCGGCCCACTATAGACGTCGGGTCCGCGTCCAGGATCACTCTGGAAATATGTGTGACGGTTGATTAACGTTGTACAAAAAAAAACCATTGTTCAATTGAATATTTTAGCGAGGAGCTTTATATTTTTAACTGTGGCAATTAGACAGTTTAATTGAGGTTGTTAGTCATATGCAAAAGAAAAAAAATGTAATTGTTTTGAGCGTTTATTTCTCAGTAGGTATATGCTTGTTAAAAAAAACTATCAAATTAAAAAAAAAACTAATAATCATAGCAAATTCAACATATTTTTTTTCTAGGTGCTTATTAAAACAAACTATCAAAAAAGGTAAATAATCTTAGCAACTTCAACAAAAAAAAAAAGAGAGATGATCCATCAGACTTTGTTTCCTTTGATTTTAGACGCCATTAGTATCACCGCTCTACCTCGCCGCTCGCCTACACACATCCTAACCGATTGCCCTTGCCTCATGCGCAGTCGTAACTCCTTCTTGGGCAAACACATCATGTGTCGGGAGGAGATCAAATTTCTTGAGGTCAACAAATCAGCGATATAAGGGCTTTGACAGCCCGAAAGCCACTACCAGAATAATAATAATCACACTGTACAAACGGCATCACAAGTAGGCAGAAACACTAAAGTCGTTGTTTACCCCCAAACAGTTGATGGCCTCTATAAGCGTCGTTGACCACTAAAAGTGACAGTACTACACCGTTTCAGATTTCGTCAATCTCTACATAAACTTCAAATTAAAAGAAAAATTTAGATTGTAAGAAGGAACTGATTGAAAGATTTAGGGGCTGAGACACATTGGTCCGATAGCTCAGTTGGTTAGTATTGACGGGCCATGTATGCCTGTGGTCGCCGGTTCGAATCCGGCTCGGAGGCTAAATTTTTCCTATAATTTGAAGTTTATAAATATCGTTAGCAGGCATAACTGCATTATACAAAATGAATCTCTACATAACCTGACCGGTATCCACTCTAGGCATTAAGGACCACTATAAGCGTCCTAGACCACTATAGACGTCACTCACCCGCCGTCGCAGATCTCGTCGAAGGCTAGCATGACCGCATCCAGATTATCAAAAAGCACTCGTCTCTCCACGTTGCGACGTAACAGAATGCTCACAGATTCGTACAGGGCATTCAATACTGACAGCAGGATCAACTGAAATGTTAATAGGTAAAGTTTAGTACAAGAAGCGTTCATAGCCCAGCGGCGCCTGCGAATCGGAAGCGATAACGCAGGTAAAGCTAAGATGGCAGCGGTCAGTCCTTGGATGGGTGACCGCCTGTTTGAGTGGTTACTATAAATGAGCGCTTCCGTGCTTTGGAAGGCACGCTAAGCAGTTGAACCCGGATGCTGTCTATGACAGTAGTCGTTAAGCCGAGTTAGAGGCCTTCGGGCGGCTTAAGAACCTCTAACAGTCGAGTTGCCCACTCACTTGACAAAGGGGGGACGGACAACTGTCACTTGCGTCCGCACGTGTCCCCTGGGTGGTACTAAAGAGTTACAAACTCAAAGGCCAAATAATGTATGCCATACGATTAAATTAAATAAGTAAAAGGACGACCGAGCTTTGCTCGGGTGCAAATAGAGAAAACGATAATTCCAGATATGAGACATAGCTAGATCGATTTATCGCCCCCGTAACCACCCATATTCCACATCTCATCGAAATCGTTAGAGCCGTTTTCGAGAATGTGAATACAAATATATAGTATAGGATTAACACACTAGCTTTTGCCTGCGACTTCGTCCGCGCGGAACGCGTTTATATCCTTCGGGATTCAAACTATCTTCATACCAAATTTCATCCCAATCGGTTCAGCGGTTTAACCGTGAAAAGGTAACAGACAGAGTTACTTTCGCATCCATACTAATATCTTCACGCTTAACCGATATAGATGAAAGGTATCGAGATAGTTTGAGTTCCGGGAAAGGACATAGTATAGTTTTTATCCCGGAGATCACCCCCAAGTGGGTGAAAGTTTGTATGGAGCTACCGATATTAAACGAGTTCCACACGGGCGGAGTCGCGGGCAGAAGTTAGTTGCATGTAAGCACCATAACATGTAGGGCTTAATTCTAAATTATTTTACCCTCCCCGTCACACAGCCAACGCAGTCTCAACAAAGGGCAAAACATTTGTCTTTCCAACATATATCGATACCATGCAGACTCAAAGGGCGTAACAGCCTGGTGTTCTAATGGCTAAATACTAGTAGCGCCGCAAAGGTGTCAGAGGGGTCGGACGGGTATGCGGGAGGCGACTCGAGGCTAACTTCAGACACGCAAACTTTTGTGCTGCGTACTGTACGCCCTTTGAGTCTGCAGGCCTATGACTATAGTTATTAGGGACTGTATAACCGAAAAATACCGGTATTCTATTTTAACGGTATGACGTCATATCGGTTGTCAAATAGCGGTTTCGGTAGCGGAACCTTTATATTTCGCTATAGAAATATAATGGTACCTTATTTAAATACTGTTTAATCCGGGTCTAACGCGATATTTATTAACCTTTATTTCTGACGTTTCGACACGGGTTGCACCGGTCATGGTCGCAGATAACTGTCGTCCCAGCAAGTTGTTAACAGAGATATGGGTTTACAATATTTCACTACCCTCCAAAAGTCGATAAAAACATGGAGGGTACACCCGAAATAAGTCCACTGCCCGTCCATTTTTAATGTTAATTGTCTAGGGCACGGCACACAACACTTACAGTATCCGCGCACAGATCCGAAGATATACGAGATTTCAGTTTCTGAATCACTGGTCCCCAAGTCGCCGATAAATTGAAACCTTCATCCCTATTGAAGTTCTTCGGGTGTTTCCTGATTTCAATTGCCTCTCGTACCAGGAAAAAACAGTATTTAAATATGTGTACAAAGCGCGAGAGTTCAAAGTGTTACCTTTATAATGGTACCTTTCTTCTTTCCGGTACCGTAACTGCTTTTTAAAGGTATATATCGACTTTGGCTTGGAGTTCTTGCCAAACCGCCGGCAAAGGCACTGCCTTTTTGTCTTTAAATGTTTAGTAGCCAATGCTTCCTCTGTAGAGTTTTGACGTCCTCTGTAGCCTAGTTGGTAGTGACCCTGCCTACGAAGCCGGAGGTCCCGGGTTCGAATCCCGGCAAAATATTTGTTCCTGAGTCATGGATGTTTTCTATGTATTTAAGTATTTATTTAACTATATAAGTATGTTTATCGTCGTCTAGTACCCATAGTACAAGCTTTGCTTAGTTTGGGACTAGGACGATTTGTGTAAGATTGTCCGCAAACATTGTTCGGTTACGGTTTAAGGTTTCGGTATCATTTAAAAATTTTAAAGGTTATTTGAAAACGGTTACGGTACCGTTATGTTCGCGCGGCGCGCATAACCTTTACGACATAACGGTACCGTAATGGAATACCGGTTTCATACCGGTATAACCGTAACCGAAATCAGTCCCTGATAGTTACCTCGTTTTCATGCGAGCTGCCCATGACATAGAAGAATAGATCTACATTACTCTTGTACACGCAGGTCAGGCCTTCCAGCATTATGATCTCCGCATTAGCTCTGAAACATAAAATAAATAATTAAATAAACATTGTCGGACATGACACAATACAAGCGAATCCTCATGTGAATAAAGGGTCGGCAACGCGCTTGTGATTCTTCTGGAGTCGCAAGTATTCATAGGCTACGGTAACTGCTTAACATCAGGCAGGCCGTAAGCTTGTTTGCCATGGTTGTGGTATAAAAATAAACTTTATTTAAGGACCACCAACGGATAACACATCTGAACAATACATTTGGCTTAAATACAAAAAATCTAAGTAAGATGCTTAGCCTCTTATAGGTGACCACAGCTCACACGTGTAAAATCAAGAAAAAAACCATCATATAAAATTACATTAATTAATATTTACGCTTAATAGTAGATTAGTAAAACATTAGGAATAGTACATTGTGCAGTAATCCCCTTACTGCCCGTGATACACACAATGTTTTTCATCACATTTGCGAGGAAATAAATAACTACAAAAGACAGAAAAATCTAAGTTTCATACAACCGCACCACTCAAAAATTGACGTCATTGACAACTTCACTTACAGATTTGAGGAGGGCGAGGGGGCGTGGCGCCGCATGGCCTGCTAGATTTTTTTCAACCAATCACAGAGAAGAATTCTTGTGACGCGCGGCCAACTAGATTTGCCAACCAATTAGATCACACACAAGCTCATAACTCCCTAGGGAGTAAATCCAAAACTCCCGCGGGAGGTAATTCGGGTATAGCTGCTCTTTAAACCTGCCTATAATACACCCTTTACGAGCAAGTGTGATGAAAAAGTTTTAAGTAGGTACATTAAAATTTTCGCCTATAAAAATTTTGAATGTAATTACCAGTTACCTAAATATATTATATTGATTACATAATAAAAAAATAGCATTTTATTTTATTTATAGTCAACCTGACTACTAAGCTGATGGTTGTGGGTTCTAATCTTGGTAAGGGCAAATATTTGAGTGATGAGCACGAGTCGTGGGCCTTTTTATCATGTATTTATATCTATTAAATATATCATCATACAGATCAAATCGTCGGGTGACAAGCAAAACTCACTAAGTAACAAATAACTACTTAAATCAAAAGTCGTATCTCGATATCGACTAAGTACCGAGATACGAGGTTTTGAAGAGGAGTGACAGTTTTGGTAGTGACTTTTGCTTGTCACCCGACGAAATATATCATAATACAAGCCTTATTGAGCTTACTATGGGAGTATGATTTGTGTAAGATTGCCCCCTAATATTTATTTATTTGTACCTGTGTGTCTTGTTGAATAGGTTCTTCTCAAAGGCCTTCTGCTCCTTAGCTGTCGGCAGTATGTTCTTATCGTAGTACTTGGCCAGTATTCTGTTACCCTCATTGTCAAGGATGCACATACCCTTCACAATGTACAGAGTGGGTTCCTGAAATGTTTACACAAGAATATTATACTAACGGCACAAGATAGGAAAAAATGGCAGGCTCTGGAAGAAGCCTTTACCTAGAAATAGGGTTCTGGTGTATACGAACTTCATAGATAGTGTTATATCGCTGGGTGACAAGCGAAACTCACTAAGTAACAAATACATAATTAAATCAAAGATTGTATCTCGATATCGACTATGTACCGAGTTACGAGGTTTTGTAGAGTAGTGACAGTTTTGGTAGTGACTTTTGCTTGTCACCCGACGATATAGTGTATTTAAGTTAGTGCACTTTCAATGTCTTTTTTACTGTTAAAACATAAATAAAAGGCCTTTTCAGGGTTCCGTAGCCAAATGACAAAAAACGGAACCCTTATAGATTCGTCATGTCTGTCCGTCTGTCTGTCTGTCTGTCCGTCCGTATATCACAGCCACTTTTTTCCGAAACTATAAGAGCTATACTGTTGAAATTTAGTAAGTAGATGTATTCTGTAAACCGCATTAAGGTTTTCACACAAAAATTGAAAAAAAAAACATTAAGTTTTAGGGGTCCCCATACTCAGAACTGAAACTCAAATTTTTTTTTTCATCAAACCCATATGTGTGGGGTATCTATGGATAGGTCTTCAAAAATGATATTGAGGTTTCTAATATCGTTTTTTTTTAAACTGAAGAGTTTGCGCGAGAGACACTTCCAAAGTGGTAAAATGTGTGTGTGTCCCCCTGTAACTTCTAAAATAAGAGAATGATAAAACTAAAAAAAATATATGATGTACATTGCCATGTAAATATCCACCGAAAATTGGTTCTAGTAAGTAGTTTTTTTAATAAGTCATAAATCGTAAACCGCAATTTATTTCACGGAACCCTTCATGTGCGAGTCCGACTCGCACTTGGCCGCTTTTTTTATTATGCAATGTTCATATGAATTTTCTGAGAAACTATAGTATGGGTTTCTTCGCGAAAGGAGAGTATACATTTTTAAAGGGTTGGCAATGCACATGT
This sequence comes from Epinotia brunnichana, assembly GCA_963854355.1. NCBI lineage: Eukaryota > Metazoa > Arthropoda > Insecta > Lepidoptera > Tortricidae > Epinotia > Epinotia brunnichana. The sequence goes on along the minus strand of OY977962.1, from coordinate 3,209,487 downwards.
GATACCCCTAGAGTTGCCAGCGTCCATGGAGGCCGCTTACCATTAGCCCATGCACTTGTTTGCCACAGACTTGGTATAAAAAAGAATATGTAGAAGTTATCAGTTTCTCACACAAACCATTTCTCATTGCAGATGATGGCCATACTCATAGAGTATTCTAAAACGATTTAATGCCTGCTTGGCTCCACCACACCAAACCATATTTCGACGGCCCCTAGGTAAATCATCGAAACTCGAAATTTTGGTTTTTTTTTTATTACGGGAATCACTTTGCACAGGACCATTTTTTAATTCTACCAAAAGAAAGTTGTAAGAAATATGAATTTTAACGAAAATTTTATTCGTAAAACATTGAAACTAATACGTTCAATGCGACGAAAAGTATCGATAGTCTAAATTCGACTATTTACGCGGCAACCGCGAAGGTGCGAAAGAGACGAAACTACCATTCTCGTGAGTTTACGCGGCGCGAATCCGCCAGTGTGCGCCAAGTAGTCGCGAGAGCAACATGCTTGAATTTAGTTACTATTCAACCTGCGTTTTAAGTTTTAACATAGTGAATGATGAGTTCTGCAAGGTTTTCTGCCTCCAGATGCAGGAAAATGATCAATTTAGCTAAAACGGACAGTCCCATTCAGCAAATGCCAGGCCCAGCGAAAAAGCCAACTGATCGCGAATTATGTAAAACTGGTAATTGACTATTTCTAGATCTTATTTGTCATCTCTTTTATATTGTTTAATTATGTAGGTACTAGATAATTGTGCATTATACGTTTATTTATATATAAATAACGGTTACATATGAAATTATGACACTATAGCAACGTAAATCATCGAAAGTAACAGTTTCGACATTATACTGCGACCCTCGACTTTTGTTTGCTATCGAAACTGGTAGATACGATTGTTTACGTTGGTATTAAACAAACGTAAACTATCGAAACTGGCACTTTCATAGTTTTACCTGGGAATTATTTTTTTATGAGTAATCGATACTACTGGTTTCGATGTTTTACGTGATATTAATAATGTTATTTCTTAAGTTTCGATGAGTTGATGTTAAACTATATTTTATATTTATTCATATTTGTACAATAATCAGTTCTTATTGTTTAAGAATCGCCAATACCTACCGCATGCACCTTTGGAGACGCAGAATGGGCTGCTTTAGAGGGAATAATAGATGACGAGTTGTCATCAGATACTACTTGGCCTCCGTCGACGAATTTACTAGAAAACACGTTTCCAGGATCGCCCAGTAACCAAGAATCTTGTATTTTGGATAGCTTAGAAAATACGCCCTTACCGTCCCCATTGCAAGATTTTGAAAGCCCAAGTCCAGTTATTATTCAGTCAAGCTCTCCATCTGAACTGCTAGAAACAGAACCCGAAGATCAAAATGCTGCTGCACTGCCGAACTCTTCGCACGGTCACCAATCTACCCACGTTATACCACTTACGCCAATCAATAGTCCCATGGCAATTCCCAGTGTCGAATCTCTCATAACAATTACAGATTGCGATTCGCCTAGTGCGAATGCTAACATAAACAAAAAAAGAAAGGTGACTTTTAAATCGAACTCTGGTAAAAAAAGGAAACGATGTGAAGAGAAATGGATAGATAATAAGAGAAAACTGCTATTAAATTCTGGACAAGCGTATACGACGAGAAAAGGAAAACTTAAAGATGAAAAAAAAATACGTCCAATCTGTCCTGAAACTTGCAAACTGAAATGCTATGAAAAATTCGACAATGAAACCCGACAAAACATTTTTACACAGTTTTGGAAGCTATCAGATCATGCCAAGCAGTGGGCGTATATCAATCAATTTAGTGAAAAAAAGAAAAAGAAAAGCGTCACTACCGAAGGTCCATCTCGGCGGAATTTTACAACAAAGTATTTTCTGCCTTTGCCTTCCAAAACTGATCAACAACATTCAACCTTTGAGCCTGTACAAGTCTGTCTAAAAACTTTCTTGAATACTTTGTGTATTACCGACCAAATTGTGCGCACTGCTCATGCTAAATTAATTGAATCAGGAGTTACATTATCGGACAACAGAGGCAATCACTCAAACCACCCCGTTATACAAACAGCTGAAATGATTAAAAGCGTTTGTGATCATGTTGCGTCCTTTCAGCCAGTCGAATCGCATTATACGCGGAAAAGTTCAGATAAGCTGTATTTAGATAATAATTTAAGCATGAACAAGATGTTTTCTCTTTACAAAGAATGGGACCAGCTTCAAAATTATGATACTCACGCTCAAACTGTGCGTCAGTATACTGACATAGTAAATCAGAACATGAACATAGCATTCTTTGTTCCAAAAAAAGATTTGTGTGACAAGTGTCATTCCTTTTCAAATAACAAAAGCCCAACAGAAAAAGAAGTAAACGCTAACTCTAAACATGTAAAAAACAAGACAATTGCTAGAGAGTTGAAACAGAATGATAAACAACTAGCCCAAAGTTATCCTGACGCGGTGTGTGCTACATTTGATTTCCAAAAAATTTTAAATGCACCGCATGGAGACATTGGTTTATTATACTATAAACGTAAACTGTCGGTTTACCATTTTACGGTTTATGACTTGGCTGAAAGGGAAGGCTTTTGCTACATGTGGACCGAATGCACAGGGAATAGAGGAGCAAACGAAGTTAGCAGTTGCCTAGCACAGTTTATAAAGACGCAGGTTGATAAAGGCGTAAAAAAGTTTTTGTTTTGGTCTGACAATTGCTCAGGACAAAACCGAAACAGAGTCGTATACTCCATGTATATGTACTTATCACAACAATATAAGATAGACATAACCCACAGATTTCTAGAACCTGGTCACACGCAAAATGAAGGCGACAGCGTCCATGCTCTCATCGAAAAAGATTCGAAAGGGAAGTTAATCTACACTCCTGACCAGTGGTATGCATTAGTGCGATGGGCTAAGACATCTGGAAAGCCTTACAATGTAGTTGAAGTGACTCAACAAGATATTTACGATTATAAACCATTGTTAAATGAACGAAACTGGAAAAAAGACACGAATAATGCTAATATGTCTTGGAACAAAATAAAAGAAATTAAAGTAGATAAGGATGTACCAAACTACATTTTCTTTAAATATGATTTGGAAGGAGATGAGCATTGCTTGAATTCTGTTGTTGTAACTAGAAGACGTGGTAAAAGAATAAATACAAACACAGAATTAAAAATGGCATATACCAGTACCCTTCCTATTACAAATGATAAATACAAAGATCTCATTTCTTTGTGTAATTCAGAGGTGATTCCGAAGGAATATCACAGATTTTATAAAAATATTTGCCACGGTCGCAATGTCCAAGAAGATAATTCGTCTTAAAGTATAGTATATTACTATTATAATTTTTGATCTCTTTAGCCAGATTATGGCATACATTTTGTTGATTTTTTTTAAGAGGTTTGCGTTTATGATACCTAATACAATTTTTTATATTTATTTTTCATCAAGTCTGGCTAAGACTGTAAAAGAAGATTGTTTTGTTTTTATAGTGTATTTATGTTCACAATTACATTTTTATAATTACTTAGTTGTAGTAACGTGCCTTATACTTGGTACCTACATTTTGATAGAATTGAAGTATTATTAACTAAGTACAATAATTAACGACTGATGGAAACAGATTGTGATTTTAAGAGTTGTAAGATGATGAAAAAATTAAAACATTATCTAAAAAAAGTATTTTTTAATTTTTACCTTACTCTGAAAGCTATATCGAAAGTTCTAATTACTATATGTTTTGACGACGTAAATTATCGAAATTGGCAAACTCGATAGTACATTTTACTAATACATCCGTCGTAAATAATAGAAACTGCCAGTTTCGATAAACTTTCATAAATCGAAATCATCGTAAATAATCGAAACCGTCAGTTTCGATATAAGACATATGCGTAGTCACGTACTAAACAATCGAAACTCAAATTTCTAAAAAAACAGAATATACTCTCTAAAATTAGACTAACACGAATAAAGGGCCTAATTTATTATTATTAAAAAGTAGAAAACAGTTCATGATTTATTTATGTTTTAAGGATGGTGTTAAAAGAGAACTTTAAAACGCTGTACTGAAAAGTACTCAAAATTAGTTTCGATGATTTACCTAGGGGCCGTCGATTTAGAACAAATTAACAATAGCAAATCACAAAGATTAAGAGGCATAAATGGAAGTGGTCATAGATAAGTGGAGTAAAAAGGTAACCCAGTGGTACCCAAGAGGCTGCAAAAGAAAGAGAGGCAGGGAGATCAAAAGATGGGACGACGACATCAGGCCTGTTGCTGGTGTCACCTGGAGCAGGGTTGCCAGAGACAGACACGAGTGGAGAAGGCCTATGCCTAAATGTGAAAGACAAAATTTGGATGTCACAAACAAAAGCAAAAAAAAGAAGAAAAAAAAACCAAGGCAAAAGCCAGAAGGCCTCCAGGAGCCTGGGAATGATCAGAAAAAAAAATATAAGACTGGGCCTCAGTCAGGTTATCCACACTGGGGCTCTGACGGGCTTAATCTGCCACTGCAAATGAATGCCAATAGATTGGTTATAATCATTATTTATTTAATTAACAATTATAATTCAGCCTAGCTTTAGCATTCATCCCTTACTAGGTAATATGTAAATGCGAGAGACGAATGCTTTAAATCCGACGTAAAGGCCATCATGCCAGCTAGGCTGTTCTTGATGGATTTTGTCACATATTACATCATGAACAATGTATTTAACGTAATCATTACGGACATAAAAGACTAAATCGTAACTAAAATATGCTCAGCATTTAATATAACACACGGAAAACACTTTAACATCTCTAAAACATGCCGATAACGCACCACTACTTTCGTCATATTGATACTGCAGTTTTCGCTAATTTCTGGCATTTTATGTGGTAAATGTATGAGTAATACTTACAAATAAAGATCCCTCCATGGTTGTATGGACCATACTTTAATTAGATTTGTGTTTTATATGATTTTCTTGCAATAAAGAGCTACAACTTTATTTACAAGAGTTGACGTGTAGTTTTGACGTGTCGGTAGAATTGCCAGACTTATATTACAAACTCCACATTTTACGTATGACAGAGTTGATTTCAGAATAAAAATAGGAAATAATAACATTAAATTTTTCATAATGAACCGATGAGTTTTGATACTTTTGTAGTAGTATAAACTACGGAAAATCCATTAGGAGATAAGAAAGGATAACGTTTACCTACTAAGAAGTCGCGCGTCCGCTGCGCCATGTTTTCGTGGTTTTTAAACGTCAAACATGTTTTGCCAATCAAAACAAAACCCTATTTGTTTGCCGAACCTGACGGAAAACATGTTAGATGTTTAAAAACATGGAAAACATTGGTGCAGCGGACCGGGCTTAAGTTCCTACATGTTATGGGTACATTTTAGTAGTGGTAACATTCTACTTAATAAAGTTGTCTATGTAAAAAAGTGCTCTTCATAAATAAAGGCACGTTTCCACGTTAAGCCTGCATCACACAGGCGCGGCCTGCGGTGGCGGGCAATAGTAACTTTGACAGCTAATGACGTAATGCCAAGTTTAATATTGACCTCAGCGGCCAGGCCGCGCCAGTCTGTGACAGGCTTTTTCACCGGTGTTTAAATGTGAAAAACGTCCAATCAGTGCTGCCACGTACAAATTTGGCCAACATCTTAATACAAAGAGTGAAAGAGATATAACAATTGAAAGAATAAGCTATACTTATTCAGTCCCGTCGTACAATTATTTTTTTAATGTATCGATAGATGGCAGGAGTCAACACAAAAACGTAAAAAACGTAATTTGTTGTAACATGAAAATATTAGATACCGAAAAGTGCTCTTACTCGAAAACATGAAACATTCGCTGTAGGATTTAATTAAGGTTTATGTTTTTTGCTGCTTTGACTAGGAAAGAGGCTTCCGCTCGTATTACAACTTACATTAACAATACCTATGTGAAAATGCACTATATACCCAGGTAAGGTAAATGTCCCAATGCGTGACACCTTAATGCCTAATAAGTTTAAAATAAATCCATCTTAGTTCAGTAATTAATGGAGTTTGGTAATGCATTATGCAGTAAGTACTAACTAGGTATGAAAATCGTCGAATAATAATATGAATACTTAGTTGTTACTCGACTGTGCAATACAACATTTGGCAATAAACGCTTGTCTGTACCATAGAGATAGAATAGATAGAGGGAGTCACCCACTGCCGTACATAAGCTAAAAGGCCGCTAAAGGCTGTTACGACGTTTTGGAGTTAATGTCACAGCGCAATACAGTAAACAAATATCTATCTACCTATCTAGGTTTCATAGCTCTAAGTTGAAAAACCGCAAAGTTACACCGGTCCTGTGAGCGGCTAAATACGCTTTTTTGCCACTATTACTAGTAAAAAGGCAGTTTATCATTAGATAACTAACTAGAAGGCCGTTAAGAGCTTTTAACTGCTCCATTCTATTTGAGAGCGGGCATATCTTACAACTCTAAAAAGCAGTTATAACAACTTCCATAACTAAAAAGTGGCTACTGTACTTTAACTGCTTTCTAGTGTACAAATAGTACGCTCTAAGGAGGATTACTCCCAAACTAAAAAGCAGTTACGCTTTGAATACATATTTAAAAAGCCGTTAAAGTCACTTAGCCGCTTTTTTATTCGTTTAGATGAATAAATATGGACGCAAAAGCATGGCTATAAAGCCGTCACGGCTTTATAGTTTGGCAATGGTAGAACAAATAGTGAACAGTTCCATAACTATATCGTGGTAACTGGGCATTCCATATCTATAAGGCGGCTACTTGATCCTCGCTCGAAGGAACGAAATCAGTTGCGCGGGCGATCCCGTCGAGCGAGGGTGTGGACACGGAAGGCTTTGGCGCAGTTTCCCGCCAATTCTAATATGCAGCCGCGCAAACTCACTAGGTAAGATATTTTTTAAAGTGTTTTCTTATTCATTTGCGATAAGTATTATGTCCCGTTACGTAAACCCGCCTTTTTTTGTTAACACACCCGTCAGGTGTTGCCGCGTTTTAATTTCTTTAGTCACGTTTAGTACCTACTTAATTTAGATTTCATGATTTTCAATTCAATTGGGTTCTGAGTTGTATGTACCTATATTTGCTATACTTTGTGACGATATGATAAGCATGATACTATGAAGCTTGCCTGCTAATGGAGACATAAAATGGATATGTGGGTCTCTGTCTCTTATCTTGCTAAAATGGTCGCGCGCGCAACTATGTACCTACGGTCAAGAAAATTGATTAACGTACCTTTTTCACTCTTGTCACAATGACAATACAGGTCAAAAAGGTACGTAAATCAATTACCTTGACTGTACCTACTTAGTAAGACTAACCTGAACCGCACGCGCTGTGTGTTTACTGTTTAAATTTTGGTAATCTGAGGCTGCACTCGTATATTGGGTGATCTGTGCGCAACGTCTAATAACTAATATCCTACTAATATAACTAATATTTAATAGTGTTGTGTATGCATGTTTGTTACTCTTCCACCCTTAAACCGCTGAACCAATTTGGATGAAATTTGGTATGTAGTATGTAGAGAGTTTGTGTCTCAGAATAACACATTAGATAGTTTACATCATCATCATCATCATCTACGCAGGCGAAGTCGCGGGCAGAATCTGGACACATATTTTGTTGGCAATACTGTGACTGTAAGGTTGACTTATTTCATAATATGCTATGAAATGAAATACCTATCACTGTTAAAATAAGGTAAGCACCTGTAAATAATATAAATACCATTAATTGCTTCAGGTATGAACCGAAGACCTCTCGGTTAAAAACAATTTTAGAGAGATGTCAAAGTCCATCAAACCAAAGCCGAAACATTGAAGACATCAATTTGGTCAATTGCCATAACATCCAGTTGCCTGATAACTATGTAGAACCAACGTCATCACACGAAAATCCTTTGGAAAAAGGCTTACCTAAACATTGTGTTCAGGAGATGGTAAATGAAGTCAATCGCAGGGATTATTCACTTACATCTGATGTGTTTAATAATTTTAATGAGTACGCAACCACACAATCTGAATCCTCAAATTTTTTGTCGAATGCTGTAGATTTGCTTCAACAAGCGTTCCCAGAAATCAATACTGAAGAACAATTTGATTTAAGATGTAATGAAAATCTAAGCATAAGCAGCAAAAGTTCTTCATCGTCAGATGATGACTTTTCATCCGATGATACCGTACGCGACAAAAATTATATTCCAGAAACGAGTAGCGACGATTCTGAAAATGAAATTGCGGCCCCAGTATTAAATAATCATCAGAATAAGCGCTCCTATGTGTCTTTGTTTAATACAACTAATGTTATCAAGCGAAGAAATACCATTGACGTAGAAATCATATCCGATACCCAAATTAATAAAACCAGTGGAAGAGTACAAAAAAGAAGGAATACAACAGAGTTACATTTTATACATACGAGTGCAGTCAACAATAACGAAGAGATAAGTATTGATTTACCAGAGAGAAATGATCAAAGTGTACCTGCACCTAAGCGAAAAAAATACGATATAAGTCTGAGTGAAAGAAACGCTGATAAAAGAGAAGACAAGCGAATGGAATATCTGGTTAAGCCAGGATGTAATTCGAAATGTCAGAAAAAATGCACTGCCTTATTGACAGATGAAGAGAGACAGGACATTAATGACAGTTACTGGAATTTAACATGGAGAGAAAGAAGATTATTCATACAAAATAATGTGCCTGTAGTTGTACCTGAGAGACAAAAGACTGGACCACATGTCCGAGCGCCAAGGAGAACGTTTTTCCTGAAAAAACGTGATGATACAAAAGTGTCAGTTTGTAAGGTTTTTTTTTTAACTACACTTGGCTTCAATAAAAATAATGACAAGGTTTTGTACAACTCCGTAACTGATGATGATTTGACCGACTCACGTGGAAAACATACCAAAACATTAGCTTACGATCGTGAAATACTTAAAGAACACGTCGAATCGTTCCATCCTTTAGAGCCACATTATCGAAGATTACATGCTCCTAACCGTAGATATTTGCCGAGCGACGTAACTATCACTTTCATGCATGACCACTTTTGTAAAAAATATCCTCAAGATCCAGTTTCATACGAGTTATATAGGCAGATTGTTAAAGATATGAACATATCTTTTACCCTTTTAGGAAATGAGGAATGTGAGATGTGCGAAAGCTACCAAATACATAAAAAAGAAAGTTCTCATGATATTGTAGACAATATCCCAGCTAACTGCGAGGACTGCACATCATTCGAAATTCATCATAACAAGTATGTTGCAGCAAGACAACTGTACGAAGAACACAAAACTAAACAAGACCCGGATAATATATATTTTAGTGCTGATTTGCAAAAAGTTATAATGCTTCCAAGACTCGACACATTTAAGAAAATTATATTTTGTTTACGCCTTTCCACCTACAATCAAACCTTTGCACCAGTTGGAAATATAACACCGAGTAATAAACCTTACGCTGTTCTTTGGCACGACGCTACAGCTGGAAGGAAGCAAGAGGATATTATGAGTGCATTTTTTTCATTCTTAATGCAATATCGTGACGCTAAACATGTAAATATTTGGCTAGATAACTGTAGCGCCCAGAACAAGAACTGGCTTTTATATTTCATGCTAGCTCATATGGTTAACAGTGATTATATAGGCACAGAATCCATAACCTTATACTACTTCGAACCTGGCCACACCTTCATGAGCTGTGACCAGTTTCATCACCAAGTCGAGTTGTCCATGAAACGGAAAGGCAAAATTTACGACTTTGCAGATTTTACGGAATCAGTGGGATCGGCAAACAAGGGAAAAGTTACAGTGAAATCCATGGTACCTGAAGATTTCATAAACGTCCCTAACTGCATTTCAGATCGTAGAATTCAAAATTCAAATCCTCGTGCTTACCTTCGTAACATCACACAAGCATGTTTTACCAGAGGGTGTTATGATCTATCATACAAAACCGATTTTAAAAATGATTACCAGCAACTCCGCTTTCTAAATGACAAATACTTAAAGAATCCCAGCGCTATTACTTTCCCGAAGCGTGTCGAGCCCAAAGGTACCGATGTTGGTAGAAAAACGGACATAATAAACAAATGCTCACAAGTAATACCCTCACATAAGTTAAAATTTTGGCGTGATTTGCCAGAGTCGCGGTAGTATGTTGCTACAGTTATCTAAGTACCTAATGAATATGCTATTAAGTACCCTAGCTTAGTACTTCCTACTTGTAAGTATCGGTCAATTTGGGCATGTATTAGGTATGTCTCTACTCACTACGAGTATTCATATAAACAATGTAGATCACGGACTTAATAGTTACATTTAATTTTTAAGTAGTAATAAAGTTGATTGATCTCCATAAGTACAAATAATATTGCTTTTGTTATCTACTTCTTTAAGGAACCGTGATAATTATTATTAGCTGTATTAGATTTGTGACTGATATTACGTTTAAGTTAAAAAATATTCTGGATATTTCTGTGAGATGAGTAATAATGATAACTAAAAGTACTGATTTAGTAGAAATAAGTCGTAAGAAAATTGTAAGGGCTTATTTTCTTTAAATATTTTTTTTATTTCTCGTACCTATTTAAGACTGAGGTGTGTCTTTTCGTTAAATAAGAATTACATTGATTTGACGTAATGTGTCATAAGAATTTAATTATTAATAAATTAAACTGTGATTTTTAACATGTAAAAAGATCGCAAAGCGATTATAATTTAAGTGTGCTAACCTTGTTCTACATTAATAAATTATGATTAGCGGAGTTTAATGCTGAACTTCGAATTAATATTGTTATTGAGAATTATAAAAACACTAATTTCTTTGATTACACTTTATTTTTCAGTATAATTATGCTTTTTATTTGATTCCCTTTTGAACTTTTTACTGTAACTTCTTAGATTTGTTTCAAAAAAATTGAGCTATTTGTTAACTAAAAAGCAGTTATTAAATTTTGACCTGAACTTAACTGCCTTTTAATCTAGCTGAACTCACAAAAAATTATTATTGTTACAAATACTAATGGTTTTGTTAGATTAAAAGGCGTTTAAAGACTTTTTGCCACCTTTTACTCATGCATGTATTAAAAGTGTTGACTTATTATTCATACCTAAAAGGCGGCTTTGTCTGCTAGCCCCCTTTTAGCTAGGCTTTACCATTTAACTTCATGTGACTGGTACCACCTATTATACTTTAACCAAAATTACTAAGTTAAAAGGCCGCTAAACATACTTTAGCGGCCTTTTAGTTGTGTAAATTACGTCATTTGCTTTCACTTGTACAAAGCAAAAAAGGAAAATTTACGAATTTATGGTCTTGTTAACAGTTAATATTGAATTGAATATACTTATTACATAGTACTAATCAAAGACTATAATGTACCTTTTAAAATAATAGGTGTATATTGTACTGATTCCAAGAAAAATTAATTCGCGCGTTTTTCGTCATTTCTCAAAATAGTGCTTTTGCATTTAGCGGCCTTTTAGCTTATGTACGGCAGCACACATACACACACAAGTGACAAAGATGTATGTAAAGACGAGAGATAATACCGCAAGTGGGAACGAGATACAGTGTCATATTTTCTGTCCCTCATCGCGTATACGGATTTTTTGTTTGTCACCAGCTTGTTTGCCACCACACCTGTCAAAATTTGTACTGAAACTGACACCACCATGACGTCACCGATATAATACGACTAAATTATAAATGTCATTAGACATCAAGAGTGTATTAGCTTCTGATACTTCTTAATTTAGTATGGTTAATTTACCATCGTCCCTTTTGGGTATACGCTAGGACGCCATCTATATATCCTCTATCTACGGTCTGTACCTCAGAGCATAGAATACTAGAGAGAGGACAAGCCGCCGGCGGCCATGTCGCAGCTGTATGCTCAATGGGCATACACTGCCATACTGTGCACGCGTGCTGATCGCAGAGAATATTACGTTTTTTTCCCAAAATGCCTGATATGATGCGCGTTTATTGTCAAATAAGCGTGTAGGTATACAAGAGTGTGTGTTTTAGATGTGTGCGTGCTTTGTCTTGTCAATTACTTGGGCGTTGTGTGGGTTAATGTACTTGCGACAGGCTCACTCTATACAAATCGGCCGCCATGTCCGATCTCCTTATATTCATACATCTGTGGTCTGTACAGTCTGTGCAAAAATATGTACCTATCCATTTTATCGTCTCATAAATATATATCGACACCTTAATCAGCTGACATAAGAGCGATGGTACATATTTATGAGTAAGTTGTATTATGCACCCATATTTATGAGTGAGTTGTATTATGCACCCATATTTATGAGTAAGTTGTATTATGCACCCATATTTATGAGTAAGTTGTATTATGCACCCATATTTATGAGAGAGTTGTATTATGCACCCATATTTTTTACACTTGACTGTAGGTACATGTTCCTTTCTGTGGGATATAGAGATAAAACATTCGTCCCACTCGAATTTAATACCTACTAACTTTCTAGTATGCATTGCTGAAACATTCCAAGGCGCTTATTAGAGATTTTAGCAATTAACAACTTAGAAAAGTTGAAAAACACCCGAAATTTTCATTTCATAGTTCAATATCTCAAAAACGGCTGAACCGATTTTGTTGAAACGTAGCTAGGAACCATTTCGATCACGTCAGCTTTCAGACAAAAAAAACCGCATTCAAATCGGTTCATTTGTTTAGCGGCTACGATGCCACAGACAGACACACAGACCCGTCACACTTATAACACCCCTCTTTTTGCGTCAGGGGTTAATTATAACACCCCTCTTTTTGCATCGGGGGTTAATTATAACACCCCTCTTTTTGTGTCGGGGGTTAATTATAACACCCCTCTTTTTGCGTCGGGGGTTAATTATAACACCCCTCTTTTTGCGTCGGGGGTTAATTATAACACCCCTCTTTTTGCGTCGGGGGTTAGTTATAACACCCCTCTTTTTACGTCGGAGGTTAATTATAACACCCCTCTTTTTGCGTCGGGGGTTAAAAAGGTATCTTCTGATGCCTTCGCGCTTAGTAGGAACCGCCTACGCATGCTGGTCAGGGTGCTTACAGGGCACTACTGCCTAAATAAGCACATGCAAACAATAGGACTGTGTGACACAAGGCAGTGCAGACTCTGCCTTGAATCAGAGGAGACGCCTACACACATCCTAACCGATTGCTTTTGCCTCATGCGCAGTCGTAACTCCTTTCTGGGCAATAACATGTGCCCGGAGGAGATCAAATTTCTTTAGGTCAACAGTATCCTGCAATTCTTCGAGTTTGCAGGACTTGACCAAGAATTGTAGTAAGTGGCGATCACAATAGATCAGCGATGGTCGCAGTGATATAACGGCTCTCACAGCCCGGAAGCCACAACCAGAATAGTAATAATATTCCCTCGCTTTAGATTATTTTAATTTTAAAGGGCCTCTGCACTGTTGGATTCAGTCCCACGCATGCCTTCCAAAGGTCCGGGTCCCCATGGTCCCGAGATATGGAAAATAAGTACATAATACTAGTAATAATAATACTTGCTAGTTACTTGCTAAGAAACGAATGCCTTAAGCTCGACATATATGCGATAATCATGCTATTTAGGCTGGTGTACCTATAAGTACATAGAGGTAGAATAGATAGAGGAAGTCATCCACACATACACACATGAGTGACAAAGATGTACCTATGCATAGGCAATACCGCAAGTGGGAACGAGATACAGTGTCATATTTTCTATCCCTCATCGCGTATACGGATTTTTTGTTTGCCACCACCTTGTTTGCCACCACACCTGTCAAAATTTGTACTGAAACTGACACCACCATGACGTCATCGATATAATACGACTAAATTATAAATGACATCAAGAGTGTATTAGCTTCTGGTGCTTCTTAATTTAGTATGGTTAATTTACTATCGTCCCTTTTGGGTATACGCTAGGACGCCATCTATATATCCTCTATCTACGTATAAGTATTTACAATACGATTGAAATCAGTTAACGATTCTGATATTAGCTACCAGTAGCGCCGCAAAGGTGTCAGAGGGGTCGGACGGGTATGCGGGAGGCGACTCGAGGCTAACTTCAGAATCGTTAACTGATTTTAATCGTATTGTACTAAGTTAATAATTACAGAAAAGTTTATATTCTTCAATTAACTACTATCTATATGTACATACCAGCGGACGGTAAGCTTACCTACTACCTATTTAATTACGCCATAATACGTTGCCCTAAAAGTTTACAGATTGATTCGTCTTCCCGCCAATTTTCAATGGATCTATGAATAAATTCGAAATGGCCGCCAGAATAGCTCTTTGATGTCACCGCGTCGAATTACAAAAGACAAACGTCCTTCTAACCGCGTATAAAATGAACATCTTATTTTATTTTACTCAGTAGTCAGGAAATTGGATTTGCGTGTGACCTGGCTTATTTTTGTTGGCTGCTTCCGATCTTAATTACATTTCTATCAACGATTATGTAAAGTAATTATACGCTCTTGGTTCTACGTACGCTGAGCTTAGGTACCTACATGTAAGAAATAGTACCTAAGCAAAATAATTGAAATGTGATTGGAATGTGTGAAAGAGATGAACTTAATTGAAGCCATCTAGATTCTAGCTAGAGGAAGTGTTGGTTAAGCATAAAGTAATAGAAAGAAAGAAGACATTTATTTACTACACAAAAGACACACTGAGACAAAGGGAGTAGACATACATTACAATTTAACAAATATTGTGTGTGTCTTCGCGGCAGTGAATCGGGCGCTGTCTCAGCATTATGCCGAGGTGTCAGAGAGACACCTACAGCGCTAATAGGGCTGTAGACACGAAATAAAATAATCAATAATGTTGCATTTTCTCGAAAAATAATTAAAAATGTAGTCAAATGGAAAAAAAACAACGCAAGAAGTTAAATAATCACAAAGTTATAAGTACCTATCCAAAGTTTTAAGAGGGGGTATATTCTGTCCCTTTTCCGCAAAACGCACCTTCATATGAAACTATTGTCATTTACTATGACGCTAGAGGATCGTGATGTCACGATCCCCTAGCGTTTTCTCTCTAGCAGGCAACATTAAAACGGTTGTATCTTCGTAATTTTTTGAGATATTTGAATGGGATTTTCGTCATCAGGCATAATTTTTTGCCTTCTTTCTTTTGAAGTAATAATAAATTTTGAGTCTACACCCCTATTGTGTTTAGTTTAGGTTGCTTTTTGACGTGAAAACTTTGTTTAACTACACTATATAACAAAGGTAGATTCACTAGGCTTCGTCGTTGCCAATATTTCTATTCCCAGCTACTTTACCGGAAATATTGCCGGGAACATTGCCTGTGTAGCCAGCACAAGCAATATTAAAGTAATCAATTGTATTTTCACCTCACTAGCTCGGAAAGCCCTTTTTGTATGTTTGATACCTATTGAGAAAATCGCTTTTTATCCACATGTGCAGAAAGAGTTTTGACATTTGAACGCAGCGTAAGTGCCATGTGACAGGTAACAAAACGTAGAACGTTAAAAGTACTAAATGTTTGACTCGTTTAGGCCTCTCACAGACTAGCGCGGCCTGGCCGCGGCGGACAATAGAAAAATTGTCATTAGCTGTCAAATTTACTATGGTCCGCCACCGCAGGCCGCGCCAGTGTGATGCAGGCTTTACGTTTCCCTATGTGACAACTTAATAGGTACCTAAGGGTTTGGCCAGGGAAAGATGAGCCTTTTTTATATGGCAACAGTAATATAATTGACAAATGTGACAAACGTCTTAAATTAGTATGATGTTCTAATCTTGATACTTGATATGGTAACTAAGAAAGTAACTGTTCCATAATAAATTGGTCTGTTTTTGCTTTTTAAATTAATTAAAGGGTGTCTTACTGCTAATAAATATTCACATTGAAGAGTATCATAAAATGTTCAATAATACATAATAATGTCTCGTCAAAATTGAAATTTTGGAGAGTGGCTTTGATTATTATTCTTAGATATAAAGTGCAATGTTTTATTTCATGTAACTTTACGTCCTTCTGGTTGATCAGTTGCATTGTGTGAATTGAAGAAAAAAAACAATTGTTCATGTTTCATTATTATTGTATTGCGTTATAAAAAGTGTACTCTTTTCTAGAGTCATTTTTCTCTAATCCTTCCGAGCTTTCTTTGTGAATAACATATTCAATTGTTAGTTCTTTTTTGCCTAAAACACAGGGTATCCTAGCTTAGGAACGTGTTATTTGCCTCTAATATTAAGCTCGTAGTCTATAGTAAATACTGATGTGTACATTATGTTTTTATCAATAAATTAACTATTTATCTAACTATCTCTGGCCAGACTCTAGGCGACATTAATTATTTCGGAGAAAACCTTATGCCAAAAGTTAGTAACCCGTCAATTAAAGACATTGACTGACATATAAATAATAATAAATAAATAATAAATAAATATTTGCGGACAATCTTACACACATCAACCTAGTCCCAAACTAAGCAAAGCTTGTACTATGGGTACTAGACGACGATATATATACTTATATAGAGAAATAAATACTTAAATAGATAGAAAAACATCCATGACTCAGGAACAAATATTCGTGCTCATCACACAAATAAATGCCCTTACCGGGATTCGAACCCAGGACCTCTTGCTTCGTAGGCAGGGTCACTACCAACTAGGCTAAAGCGGTCGTCAGACGTACAGTCATCTTCTCACTTTCTCCGTAACTGTGTTCCGTACCTATTCAAATATATTTGTACTTTAATGTATTTTCGAGGCAATTAAGCGTTAGGGATGGGAAAGTATCAATTAGGCGGTGTCCGTTACCGGTTCACGTTTACGGTTAAAATTAGACATGGGGGATTTTATGGGGTGTTTTGTTGCGTTGAGATGAACTTAGTTAGGAGAGGGCTATGCTGGGAGTTACTCTGCATGATCGCATCAGAAATGATGCTATCCGCAGCAGAACCAAGGTAACCGATATAGCCCTCCGAATCGCTAACTTTAAGTGGCACATTGCACGTAGAACCAATGGCCGTTGGGCCGGGAAGCTTCTCGAGTGGCGACCACGTACCGGAAGGCGTAGCGTGGGTAGGCCCCCTACACGTTGGACTGATGACATGGTCGCGGGAGTCCGCTGGATGCTGGTGGCGCAGGACCGGCCATTGTGGAACTCTTTAGGGGAGGGCTATGTCCAGCAGTGGACTTTCTATCGGCTGATATGATGATAATGATGATGCTGTAAATAGGTATTGGAATTCAATTATAATCTTCGTGACATCGCTTTGGAAAATGGTTCATCTGTTTTCATTCTTATTTGGAGCAGCCCAACTGGGGAAGTACCACCTTACAGAAGCCCGCAGCCATGCATAAATAAATAAATAAATATTACGGGACAATCTTACACAAATCAACCAAGGCCCACGGTAAGCTCAGTAAGGCTTGTGTTGTGGGTAATAGGCGACGATATATATAATAGATACATACATATAGATACTTATATACATATATAACATCCATAACTCAGGAACAAATATTCGTGATAAATAGACAAATAAATGCCCTGACCGGGATTCGAACCCGGGACCTCCAGCTTCGTAGGCCCACTGGCCACCACTACCCACTGGGCTACGGAGGCCGTTAAAATATAAAGCTACGGAGGCCGCATAATGTCGCCACTACTTGCTCTCTAGGTGTGGTGTTGTGTTCCTGGTGGTGAGTAAGGTCACCAGAGCTCCCGAGGATGTGTTGTGTTGAGAGGGAGGGACATATATTTGTCTCTAGAACACAAGTAATCCTCAAATCAATAAAGGGTCGGCAACGTGCTTCTGACTCGTCCGGAGTCGCAGGACTCGCGTACCGAGGATTCCAAACAAATTTGAAGGTACCTGTATAAATAGCTCCTCCATCACCTGTAAAAACCCAATAAACTATTTTTAATTTTCATTTTCATCACCTGAATCAAGTAGTGAAGTTTTTTGCACTTACTAGATGGGAAAATGTTGTCTTCATTCATTAACATAGTACCTACACATTTCAATCCTACCGAATTATGAATTTACTGATGTGCCGACGGAAAATTTCCTATATTGCGTTTTTTGTAAGGGAATTGAAACTTTCCATTTCTAACATGGAAACTCCGAAACCTTAGAAGCATAAAACTGTAACTCTTATACACTATGTATAAGAGTTACCGTTTTATGCTTCTCAGGTACGTAAATCTCCTTAATTCCTTGTGAAACTTTCTAGAAATTTCCGAGTACTTTTCAAATTTTTGGAAATTTTCCGCAATTTGCATACCTATCTCTAATTATGATCCTCCTCCTTTGAGAAAAGGAAGTTATAGTTTCTTTTGTGATTCTTCGTTCCTGAATTCACTCTGTACTTACCTATCAATAAATAAATTAGCGTTCGTTGACTGGACTACTTTTCGACGTTCTCAGGTTCCATTCCAAGTACTCATAAAACTTGCCTAAACCACTAAAATACCGAAATACTTACTGAACCGAGTCGACCTGTTTAAAACTACTTAATTTAAAATAAAAACACGCAAAGAAACGAATAACCAAACTAGTTGAACCCTCATAAACATCATCCACCATACGCACCAAAGCTCAAGTTATATTGGTGGGTAAACCAGTGATCCTGAGCTCTGGAATCAAGTGATTGTTGCAGCAGATCAGATCAAGGTAAGCTGGTATTTATTTTGGGTGGAACACTCGTAAATTTCAGCAGTCGGTCGTCGTCTAAATCATTTTAACGCCAAAACTCAGTTTAGATGATGTTTTCAGTGTTTTTAGACGCGACGACACGATTCCGTTACGTTTTAGTTTTACGATCATCAGCACGGAATACTTACTTAAATAATAGCTTTGTACTTTACCGATATTTCAGCTTATGCTAGAAAACTCAACACTTGCCAACTTGCCATCTTGCTCTAACGCCTTAGCCACGACTTTGGTCTTAAGCGACCTGCGACCAGCGTTTTATCTGTTCATTGCGCGGTCGAGATGCGCAACGCACTGTGGTTAGTTGGGATAACGCGCAATGAACAGGTAAAACGCTGGTCGCAGGTCACTTCAGACCAAAGTCATGGCCAGGGGGTAACGCAAAGCACATGGCATGAGGGGACTGGTCTGCAAATGGCTTCAAAGTTATCTTAGTGATCGTCGACAAACAGTAGATATTGAAAATAGACATAGATCAGGCACGAAATTCAATAGGGTAGGAGTACCACAAGGTACTATCCTAGGCCCATTGCTCTTCCTAATATACATTAATGACTTGCCTAATAGTATTACACAACATGAATGTACCTTATTTGCCGACGACATATCTATTGTAATTCCTGATACATTCACACAAAAATTCAATAATGTAATTAACGATACCATTGCTGACGTAATGACATGGTTAAATGACAACAATCTACAAGTGAATGTAATGAAAACAAAATATATACAGTTTATTAATCAACGAGGTAAAAAACAAGAACTCAATATTGCTTATAATGACCAGACCTTAATGGAATGTGAAAGTACTACGTTCCTGGGTTTTGTGGTTGATGATAGATGCACATGGAAATTGCATGTGGATAAAGTCTGCTCAAAAATTAATAGGTTTGCGTATGTTTTATGGCGATTAACAAAAATAACTGATAGGAAAACTGCCCTTAATGCTTATCATGGATTTGTGGCATCCAACCTACGTTACGGAATTTTGCTATGGGGAAATTCCTCACATATAAATCGCACTTTTGTAGCACAAAAACAGTGTATCCGGGCTATAGCCAATATTTCGCGAAGAACATCTTGTAAAGACACTTTTATAAAATTGAAGTTGTTAACGGTACCATCCTTATATATTTACGAAGCCTGTCTATTCGTAAAGTTGCATCCTGATTTATTTAAAAAGAAATCCGAAACGGCGCACTTCAATACGAGGTATCCAAACAAACTAGTGCTGCCTATAATGCACACTGCAATGAAAAGCCGTTGCAGCTACGCCATGTGCGTTAAAATATACAATAAGCTACCCGAGGATATTACAGATCTACCCTTCAATAAATTTAAAACTAAATTGTATTCTGTACTAGCTAATCAATGCCACTACTCTTTAAAAGAATATTTCGCGCTGCGTCCTTAATTATAAATACTTTTATATTGCATTAATTTATTTTCGTTTGTTTTAATTTTTTATCAGCATGTGTTTTTTTTTGTAGGTACTTTGTATTTTGCATGGCTTCTTAAAGCCTAAATGTAACACCACACAATTGTAACACCATTTTGTACCACATTTATTGCGAATAAAAATATTTCTATTTCTATTTCTATTTCTATGTGCGCATTTCCTCTAAGAGTCAAGATAGTCGCGTTTTATGTGACATTGATGCTCGATTTACACGTACCTATCAAGTTGTTAAGTAATTTTAGTGAGGATACGTGACGGAAGCACGCTCGCCGGCCAAATCAAGGTCACTCCATACTAGATTTTCTGTGACCATGCTTGGCCGTCCAACAAATTCGTAGGTGTAGTCTCCTATGGGCCTGGCCACATGTCGGCAGGTGCGGCGCCGCAACGCAACATTTTGCGGCACGCGCGCTGCAAAACCCGGGTTTCTCGGTACTAAACGCGGGTTCTTACGGAGCGCGCGCCGCAAAATTATGCGTTTCGGCGCCGCACCTGCCGACATGTGGCCAGGCCCTATATAGGTTGGAAGTTAGAATGCCCGATGGTGGAGCACTGGAACTCCTCACATGTGGTATCTAGTAATTATTGTATTGTGTTGTTTTAATGTTGCTAATAGGTAATGATTTTATTCAATGTATTTTGTTCAATGTACGAGCGATCTTTATTTTGTAATTTATGATTTTATATGGTTCGAAATAAACGATTATAAATAAAATAAAAATAAAGTATCCACCAGAGTGGAATAGTGGATATACGCCCGCGGTTTTCCCGAGGAACTAGGTACAGCATAGGTACTGTGTGGGTAAATCCTTGTGGAGTTGCAAGACTTGCAAGCGTCCATAGGTTACGGTCTTCGCTTACCAGGCGAGCTGTATGTATGTTTGTATAAAAAAAGTCGTATCATATAAACGTCCCCCGTCAAGAGCCCGCGCGCGCCTGACAGATGTCCACCGCTAAAATTACCCGCTCATTTCTAATACAAACCCGAATTACCCTCGTCAAGTTTTTAATTTCTATTACAGCATGTCAAAAAAGTTAAGCTGAATTAACGGCTTGTTGTGAAAACCGTTTGAATTAAGTGTAAGATGAAATAAAATATGAATGGATTACTATATACGTACGAGTACCTACAGTACTGTATCTGTACCTACAATCACCAGTGTTGCTAATACATAGGTATATTCTACTGTATGTACAACAAAGCGCGCACAAGTGTAATTGGTATATCCCATATATCTTAATCATCTAACCGTTCTTGTGAAATAAATAAATAAATGACACGACTAAATATTCTATGTTAAACTAATAGGTAAACGTACCTTTTTTTTTTTTTTTTACTTGGGGAAATGCCTTTACGCATCCCACCTAGCCGAGGAACTAGGATGGGTATGACGGGCTCCCGGGAACCCCCCGGACTACGGACTAAAACCACCAAGGTATGCCCTCTCTGCCGTGTAGTAGGGGCGTCATGGGATCGCGAACATCCGGCCTGACGGTCGCAGCCCCCGCGCCTAACATGAATCCTCTGATAGCAGAGGATTTGTCAGCCGCACCTGGTCAAGCCGCACCTGGGGAATCTTGCGATTCCCTGGACGGAACCCCCCGACACGGGGGTGTCGGGTTATTGGTAACACCAGCAAGCGATAACTTAGGGTTCCCTAAATTATCACTTGCCGTTGTCTCCAGGGCGCACCGGCCAAGACACTACCCATTCCTGCGGATCAACCGAATCAAGAGGAATCGGTAGAGTCCAGACACTCGAGGAGATTACCCGACATAGCGCCCATAGGTAAACGTACCTACACTAAGGCTGGGTTGCGACAAACCGTCTGCAATCGTATAAGCGGTGTTCGTTAAAACTTACATCATATTTAAATAAATACTGTTTTTTCCGGGTCTAACGCGATATTTATTAACCTTTATTTAGACCCGGAAAAAACAGTATTTAAATATGTGTACAAAGCGCGAGAGTTTAAAGTATTATAAAACTTACATCACTTGTCATTCCTCTATGCCGCTAATATTGAGCATAATACTCGTAATGGAATAAATAAGGCCAAAATAATGTATGCCATATGATTAAATAATAATAATTTAAACATAAAAAATTAAAATTAAAATCATAAGTAAGTAGCTAATGACATTATTATAAAAACCTACACATTAAAGATACAAACATATACATACAATTATAAGGAGTGTATATTCGCCAAAAAACTGTTATACAGTTTGGCTAAGTTTTAGACTAAGTTTTTCGTAATTTTGACGTGTAAGAAAAAAAAATTTGAATGTATGGAAAGTTTGACAACTTTCTATGGAATGACAGCTGTCGGCGCCATATTTAACGTTGATCGGTCTGTCTGTCGTAGGTACCTATTCAACGAACGTTGACCTTACCAAACCGTTGCACGCGTTGACTCAACCGAACAATTAGATACACATTCCTTTATTATAATAGTTAATCGATAAAGTATAATTGTGCGGGACGGTGCGGAACAAAATTTAACTATCTCGTTACTAAAGACCACCAGTTAAGGTTTAAAAATAATTTATCGAGCGCGCGAAGTGAACGAAATTCTACGTTTCAGCTTGGACCAAATTTCGTTCGTATGTTTGGATGTCCCGCTATCCAGCTGTTCTCCTCTACAGGTCGCATTTCTCAACAGATTCTCTTGAAATTTCCGGGGTCCGCTTTGGCACCTACACCCAAGAACGTAGGCACTACATTTACGGTGACTGTCATCTGACCGTCATCACCGTATCAGACGAAGTTTTCCTACACCATAACTACATAGCAAGCCTTTTAGTGAAAATTTCTTAAAATTCTATTTAGGTATTAAGTTAAGTCTAGTTGCATTCTAAGTATACTTAGTTTTCGCCTTAATAAACAATTTTCTTTCTTTCTTTTTTTTCTTTACACCGGTTTTTTTTAAACCCAGTGGTACCTACAAGCTGGGGTTCGAACCCAGCGAACTCCATATTGAAAGCTACCGTCATAATAAAAACAATTCTTCACATCAATAAAGGGTAGGCAACGCACCTAGATGCCTCTGGAGCGTCCATAGGCTACTGGTTCTGCTTTCCATTATACTGTATGCTTCTTTTCCACGATCACGGACATCATCCTTTAGTTAGTTAGTTAGTTATTTGGGCGTTTTTCCGCAAGTCGACATCCATTGTGCCTATTTACGGTGCTACTCTAACCACCCCAGCACGGCTATCACAAGACGGCGCGCGAGCTCTCTCGATTTTTCTCGCACTATCCGTCTCTCTCTTATTAGAACAATTAGAAAGAGAGGTATGGAGCGAGAAAAATCGAGAGAGCTCGCGGGCCGTCTTGTGAGAGCCGTGCAGCTCGTCTAGAAAGTTGGTGAGTGCCTAGGTGCTTTATTCTGTATACTTCTACCTCCTTGCAGTCCAGTAGTATATGTTTAGTCGTTTCTTCTGCCTCCATGCACGCTCTGCACATGGCGCTGTCTGTGATAGCTAAGCTATAGAGGTGTCTGTTCAAGGTGTTGTGTCCTGTCTGCTCGTCATCAAATTTGCCTAAAGGGGTTTTGGCTAATCCCAAAACTTGTCGTAAGCACTAGTTTTACGGTGACTGCCGAACCTGCGACAGATTCTCAATGTAACTTGGGACGTTGGTGCCGTATCAGAAGTTTGTAACAACTTCACGGTAGATATCGCTACGAGCCTCCTTAAGGTTAATTAGAAGAGTGAAGGGATTGAAAGATTCGTTGCCACTGGCGGGACCCACGGTAGCTCAGTTGGATAAGAGCAATGGACGGATTCCAGAGGTCGTGGGTTCAAATCCCGCTCGTGGCGAATAATTTTTCAATTTTCCTCTTTGATCGAAACTTAGAATTTCGTTAGCGGACGTTTCTGCTTAGTATAAATTTACTGCGACAGTGGTATAAAATAGCCAGTCGGCAAACTTGAAACGTCTGTCACAAAAGAGCCGACTAATGGTAATATTTGTGATTAGACAAAAGGCTCGAAACCGTGTTTAATTGCTATGAAGTTGTTACGAGGCTTTGTCGGCGATAGTTCTGGTACCGTTTAAAGGGGCCACCTGTCACACCGATATGTGAAAAAAATTAGGAGAATCATTTAGTATACTTCAAAGCAATCATCTGGCGTAGCTAAGTAGCTATAGCTACTCCAATTGAAAGGGTGGCTCAAGGTTCCTCGTTTCGAGATAACCGAAGGCCCTGAGTAAACTACTGTCAAGCCGTCTGTCAAGTATCTAATTGTTTTAGAAAAAAATATATCTTTTTGGGACTCTACTTGAATTGTCTTCCAATTTAATGTTTCCATTTCCGAATTGTTCGTATAACAAACGGCACTAATGTTTCCATTAGTACATAGAGAATGATTTTTAATTTCTTTACTCTCTTTTTCCACCATTCTTGACAGAAAATCGGCTGGGTTGTCAGATGACTTGATATGTCTAATCTTTTAAGTAAATGCAGAGAGAAAAATGGCGTAGTGTTGCAACCTTTTGGCAGCCATTTTTGGAATGCTTTTTGTTGGACCAAAAATTCGCACTTTGCACTTTAGGTTCTAGTACTCGTCGCCAATTGTGGTATCTTGAACGCGGCTTAAGCATTCACTTAACTCTTTCCCCCACCTATCATCCCTCTCTTTCTATATCCTCATTGTGACGCGTGTTTCGGCTCCGTGGAAATTAAACCAGGATTAATTAATTACTGCGTTTTATTAAGATACCACAATTCCCGCTCAAGAGAAGACGAGACAGCACTTTTCGGGACTTGTTTTTGTGGACTTTCGATAGATGTCAATAGATCTGTCAGATAATGTTCCTGTCAAGCCAATTAATCTTCTGCCGTACCTACTTCGTCCCTGGGAACAGAATGTACGTACACATTAAACCTTTAAGTATGCAGCAGGTCGATCACGTAACGCATTGTACGAACGTCGGGTATGTCTTAATGTCACTTTTTATATGGAAAATTGACAGTTAAATTGTACCGACGCGCGTTCGGAACGTTACGTGATTACCCCTCTGGATACGCGAACTTACTCCACGGGGAAAAAGGTATGTACCTCTAGTCAGCATCATACAACCTTTCTGAACGAATCTCTAAGCAATATAGCTCTAGCTAGAACCACCTAAAATGTATAGGTACTTGTATATGACGCTGAGTGTACGCACACATTTTTCAATTTGCCCGTTTGTTACGCGTCGGTGTGAAGGCAGGAATGTTGATAAAACTCATCAATTACTCGCTCATTGTGTCGCGGGAATAAAAAGCATTGTGCGAGCGAGCAGACAGACAGACTGACTCATTAATATCTTTTCATGCGCGCGCGCAGGTTCGTTTGTGAAGGGTTCCGTACAAATTTACTAGAACCAGGCTTGTCTCACTTTATAACTAAACTAGGCTCTCGCGCATCTTCATGAATTCACCAACCTTGGTAGTGATAATCACAGATGTATAAATATAAGGAGATCGGACATGCCGGCCGATTTGTATTGAGTACGCCTGTCGCAAGTTCATTAACCCACATAACGCCCAAGTAATAGACAAGACAAAGCGCACACATCTAAAACACACGCACTTGTATACCTACGCGCTTATTGGATAATACACGCGCATCATATCAGGCATTTTGGGAAAAAACATAATATTCTCTGCGATCAGCACGCGTGCACAGTATGGTAGAGTATGCCCATTGAGCATACAGCTGCGACACGGCCGCCGGTGGCTTGTCCTCTCTCTAGTATTCTATGCTCTGAGGTGATAATGATCTTTGCTTTGTTCTTTGACGCGTAAACGACTAACGCGTAACTAGCGCGTCTGAGTCGCGTTTACTACAGACGCTTCCGCCTATCGTTAAGATTTAGTACCTATGAAAAGTCTATAAACACCACCACTAAAAATCCAAACTGTAACGTGAGTCACTTATACATTACTTAACACGCGATCGACTGCACGTTCGTTCGTATAGTTTAATCGATTTTCCAATATTCAACCTTATATCACTAGCATTTATCGTTTTAATTTAAATGCTAGCGTTTGTTGGTTTATGACATTACAGAATACGCGCATCGCGCGATACAATATGGCGGCGCGTGGGCCGTTTATTTGCATTTTCAAATACAAAATACGCGACAATCCGAATTTTGCGGATATATATGTTGTCAATTCAAAACCCTTATTTTTATAAGTTCTTTAATTTGAGATAAATTTCGATCGGATCTACGGTAACTCTTGACGGAATAATACGATATCACGGGCCATTTTGCAAGTGAAATAGTAAACTACAGTCGCGACGGTATTCTTCGATTCGAAATGTCTCACACAACCGATTGGTAGTACGAATCGAACGTTAAATTACGCATCGAAAACTAAACGCAAATCACCTAACGTTTTGCAGTTGGTTTCGTAGTACAACGGCAGTGTGAGTTACAAGTTTGACGGGTCGAATCGAAGAATACCGAAGCGAGATCGAAATCTATTCGAAGCGCGTTTATTCGAGTCAAGTGTTGAGCATCAATTTATCCTAAGTTATCTGCTTTTTGTAAATAATTCGAGTGTTTTATTTTAGGATTATTAACTGAACTTGGCACCCATTTAGATCTCAATTCTTTTGTCGGCGAAGTTGACAACCACGCATATTCTTAATATGGAACTTGGCTCCCATTTTCACATTTATGTTTTTAGTGGGATATCAACTTTTTGTAAATGATTAATGATTATACTTTATGATTAATTAATCATTTCATACATTAAATTTGCTTGCACAATATAATAACATTATAATACATTTTAATTTAATAAACTACAAGTCAAAGTACAATTTAAAAAACATAAATTTAAAAATACAAAAAACTAGTATAATATAAATACACACGTCAACTACACTACAACTAGTTAACCCCGTTCGTTATCGCTTCTGGTGCAAAAGTGCCCATAATGCTCACGGCATTACCCCGCTGGATGGCTATGGACAGTCTCTGCACCAGAAACGATTCGGAACGGGGGTCCTCTCCCTTTTGCCTGAGTAGTAGCGTAGGTAGGTCTAGTTTCGTAACGGGTGACCGGCGGGGTGAGCCGCATTAACGCGTAGCGAATAACAGCCCAGGTGACCATCGCGTGTGCTGACTTCTGGCCGAAGGGTGTCGTGTTTCGGGGGATTCAGGACAGAAGACGGTAGCCATATAACACGACTATTTGCTTTGTGGTTTGTGGGTATGTGGTGTTGTTCCTGGTGGTTAGTAAGGTCGCCAGAGCTCGCTAGGATGCGCTGTGTTGGGAGTGAGGGACCTGCATGTCTCTATCTGCCAACACAGCGAATCCTCAAGTGAATAAAAGGAACGCATTTGTGATTCTTCTGGAGTCACAAGTGTCCATAGGCTACGGTACCTGCTGAACACCAGGCAGGCCGTAAGCGTGCTTGGCCACCGTCGTTGTATGAAAAAAAAAGGTTGCCAGAGCTGCCGAGGATGCGCTGTGTTGAGAGTGTGATACCTGCATTTGGCCACAGCTATCGACACAACAAATCCTCAAATCGAAGGGTCGGCAACGCGCTTGTTAGTTTTGCTATGCCATCTGTTTAATAGGCAGTTCATATTATTTAAACGATTTCTGTACACAAGGCTACTTCTTCTTAGTCGATCTCTCATGACTGAGGATCGTGACCGAATGCTATAGCCGTCCATGCAGTTCGGTTCCTCGTCAAGTGGACTGCATGGGAAATACTGCATTTTGCAGCCCTCTTGATTGCATCAGTCCAGTGCACCGGAATCCTTCCTCTAGCGCGTTTACCTTCGACAGAACCAAGAATTATTTGTTTCTCTAGTCAAGATCATGCCTAGATGAACGCATGATATATGCAAAGAAACAAAGAGTCCTTTCCTGGCAGATGTCAGTGTCGTCTGGTGATGCCGAGTTCCTCTAAGATGGAGTTACTATTACACAAGGCTAACTCTATATTTAATTACCTTTACTTTTGACGTTTCGTTCGACACGGTTTGCACCAGTCGTGTTATCAGAGACCAAGGCCGGTGCAACCCTTGTCGACATTCATAACCATATTTGGAACGTAGCCTTTGTGTACCAGCCCCGCTATTCTATAACTGGTTTTATTTTAAGCTCACCTCAACGATCACCCACCAATATATCGTGACGCCATGATTCGTAGTAAATAAGCGTAGAGGTCTAATTTCGTTTGGCGCAACGGGTGAGGTGAAGTGCATAAGGGCGTTCCGAATAACAACCCAGGATTTATTACTGTAAACATATTGGGATTAGTTTTTGTTAGGATCGCGTCAATCGTCTCTATAAACCCTATATATTAGAGGGTTTTCCCCATGCCCCTTGGACCCTAAAGCTGGCAAATTGACTAGCATAGCCAATTGATTAGCCCCACAAAGAGCCTTAATTGTCCAGGCTTTAGTTATTCTATTATTAACGTGATTGGTGCAGGTAACGGCTGTGATCATTCTATCGGTGACGTCATGTGTTCGACTATTTTAGGGGCTGATGCAGTGATGTTGTTTACTTTTTTCTTCTGTTTGATTTGTTAAGGTTCCTGTGGCATGCGTCTGATGCGACCAAAAATAATGATTATAAAAAGTAGCACTAACCGCTAAATATTGTAGGTACAGTAGGTCGATCACGTAACGCTTTGTACGAACGTCGGGTAGGTCTAAATGTCACTTTTTATATGGAAAATTGACAGTTAAATTGTACCGACGCGCGTTAGGAACGTAACGTGATTACGTAACCCTGGATACGGTAACTGAATTTCCGATGCGACCGTCCTCCGCTTCTGAGGGCCAAATCTGAAAACCAGCGCTGGGCACTCAAGCATAGCACATGCTGAGATCGGCTCCCATTGTCATACCAATGTTTACTTGATTTAAGTTATGTAATTGTAGGTATTTTTTCTTTTGTTTTTAATTTCTTATTTTTTCTTGATTTTTGTTTCATATTTTAAGGTGGTCGCAATTAAGGCATTCTCATTCTTACTCTTAAATATATTTGATTGAACTAGTAAAATTTGCTCGGAAGGGCTTTGTAACGCTGGCATACAAAACTATAATAACCTAAGATATTGCGCCCATGTATTTAATGGTTTTTTCTTAAATTGCATCAAATTACTTATCTGTCACTCATAAAGCAGATTAGATAAAGCAACGAGGTAAAGTTTTTACTCAAATATGATGAACTTCAGCGTCGAGCTTCTAATATATTCTTGTTTGTTATCAATCCTTTTTCATCGTAATGTGCTATTAACTAATAAATTTATTTATTTCATTTAATAATCATCAATTTTTTAATTAAAAAATATATTAATTGCCATACAAAACTGTAGAAGGTAAGAGTTTGACTGCGGGTTCGGGTAGCAGATAGCAGTTTCTTGGTTTATTCTTTATGTATTTATTTATTAAAAAACATATAAATGGTATTAGACATATAAACATACCAAATTTTACAAGCATTCTATTAACTTGCAATATGTGGTACGTAGGTATGTAACTTACGTTTGTTCGGGTGGTAGGTATCTTGCAACTAAATTTAGAAGCAGATATCTTCAACCGATTGAGCTGAAATTTTGGGTAAAGGTACAGTTTGGATGAAAATTCAATACTATGGTACCATCGAGCTGATCCGATGATGAAGACAGAAGGTGGCCATGGGAATTCAGTACTTAACCGACGTAACCCCGTTGAGTTTGGGCTCGTTAGAATCGTATCAATGAGTAAATAGTTGATGACGGTATACAGAAAAGTACAGTCGGCAATAAAAGCTTGTACCAAAAATTGAATTTTCGACATAAACTTATTTATCAACAGCGATCAGGTGATTTGTCACTTCAAAGGTGCGCGAGAGCCTAGTTTACCCGAAGCGGAAAGTGACAGGACTGCCTGTGTCGCGGCGACATAGTCTATCCGTCTCTTTCTAAGCGTTTTAATTAGAAAGAGACGGGAAGTCTATGTCACCACGACACCTGTGATAGTCGGGCTGGTAGTGCGTGTATAGTTCCACGATGAATAAACGCCATATATTGTCTACTCTGGCAACACTATTTTACAATTGACATTTTGTCAACGCATAAACAACGCTGTCACGTGACCTATGACATTGGATTTATGCGATATCTTATTTACATGCATTCCGATTGTCTACTCTGTCTTTCGTGGGGAGAAAGGTGAAATAGCGTTGCAAGTTACTATGCTTATAGGCTGTTATTGTATTGAGACAGTTCTTTAAGAACAGGTATGAAGATTGCGTAGAAGAAGAAAGTCCTGTTTTTGTTTTTGCTAAGATAAAGATAAGTGTAGGTAGAGTGGAGTGTAGGAAAAAAATTAAAAGTTAACGAACGCGTGACTTTCCATTCAAATGTTGTACGAATTTTAAATTTCCCGTACCTACCTACAAAACTAATATTGCTAAATTTAAAAAAAAAATCGGGCAGTAAGTAGGTGATGTGATTGACCAAACAAAGGAATAATACCTAGCTCAAAATATTACCTACGTAGTTAAGTTAAATGAAACTAGTCCGAAAAACTTTTCTATGGAAAGTTTACGCTGTTGTTTCAGTTCCACCTTAAGACTTACTGGCTCGGAGCTGAAGAACTCGCGAAGATGCCATTTTTTTCACAATTTTTATTTTTTATTTCGTTGATCTGATTTGGTAGAAAAATCTATATCATTATTGAACTTTCTCACAAAATTTTAGGAGAATCAGTTGCGAAATGCGACCTATAGAGGAGAACAGCCGGAGAGACGCCGGACATACGAAATAATCGAAACGGAGAACTTCGTTCGCTTTGCTCTCTCGAACATAGGAAATTAAAAATAAAATACAGGCTCGAGTTCTATAGCTCACACATCCATTAGTTTCATTAGTGTGTATTTTCTCTAAGTCAAAGAATCTTGCAGTTACAATACGATTAAAATCAGTTAACGATTCTGAAGTTAGCCTCGAGTCGCCTCCCGCATACCCGCCCGACCGCTCTGACACCTTTGCGGCGCTACTGGTAGCTAACATCAGAATCGTTAACTGATTCTAATCGTAGTGTACACATATTGAGAAAGCGGTCAGTCTGTGTATTAATAAGTTGTGGCGCAGGTCAAAATAACTTCATATTTCACGCAGGCAGCAAAGTGATATTTCATTATAGATCATTTGGTAACATGGCCGGACGGTACAGGATGCTACGGTTTAGTGATTAAGGTTAAACTACGACTAAGTTGATTACTTTGCCTGTGAAATACTGCGTTTATGCATCCTTTTTAACCGACTTCAAAAAAGGAAGTTTTTTATTTTTATTTTTTTTATTAACTTATGTTCCACTCTATGTTTTTTTTTAATGTATGTTCGCCGATATCTCTGTCAATTGTGGACCGATTTTCAAAATTCTTTTTTTATTCAAAAGCGTCTACTCCTCTCCTCCCATTGTCACCATGTCATGATCTGATGATGGGATCCCAGGGAAATTGAGGGGAACCCTCTTATAGGCACGCGTATAGTGACTTCGGTATTTTCTATTATAACAGTGTATTTAGCCTCGGAAATCGCAATTTTGGTGAAGTGGAACTGATGATGAAGACCACAAGATGACTTTTGGAACTCCTAAAAGATGTAGGTAAAGTACCTAGGTCAATGATTCTGACATGATTCCGTTGAAGAAGCAACTAAATGAAGTGTCAATTCTGAGATCCTTGAGAAATCGACGGAACTCAAATGTTATCAGCCCCCATATAGCGACTTGGGGTTTTTCTGTAATAATCAACGCATTTGCTCTCGGAAAGCAGTTCACGTGGTAAATCATAAAGGAAATGTGGGAAATTTCATGTACAGTCGCGGAATGAAAAGGTTGACCTTAAGATTTGTTTTTGCTTGCTCAGTATAAGTTATCAGTATCTGCTTTATCGACCGAATGTTAGACACACTCCGTCATAATTAATGTCATTCCACTACATGGCCGACTGATACGTCCACTATGAGAATTGGACTCTTTGAATTTTGGAAAGGCGAGTTAAAAAAACGAATACCTACCTACAATAAATAACAATGATGACATAGCCAGGAACTGACTCACATTTAGTTTTAATCATTATAAGAGAAGAGGATTTGAGTTTAAGGAGGAGCAAGATCAAACTAAAAAGATTTAAGTTCAACTATCAATAGTCAAGGAATAGGAAATTTGAGCTTTGTTGTCAAACAGTTAAATATAATTTTCAATACAACACTGTTACACAGTTTAAAAAGGTAACATGTGTGTATGCAACGCGTCAATTATTTTATTTGAAAACTGGTCAAACTTTTCATTCCGCGACTGTACCTAAGTATGTATATTGCTTAGCGAAGTATGGAATTGAAGTCGGTTTAAAATAAATAAATAAATATTATGGGACAATCTTACACAAATCAACCTAGGCCTACTTTTTTTTTGAACTTTGTTTTTAAAGTAAATTACTATTTCAACACTAGCTGTCCCCTACCCACAAACTTACTTTACAAAGACGCAATCTTACAGACTTTTCCTGTTTATAATATTACTAATTTACCACGGCGCAGTTATATGGACCAAATAAAGGAAAAAGCTGGTGTCGAGTCGTATCAGCGAGTCAAGGAGATGGCGTACGACAGAGAGAAGTGGAAAACACTCCACCGACAAGAGGATAACTCTTAAATTTAAAGAAAAAAGAAAGACCATATTTTGTAATTTGCAGGTTTTAGTTAGTCTGATGGTTCACTATCAAATTACTCGACCTATATATTACATGTTTGGACGATAAATCGAACAAACAGTACGTATTTATGTTTCATCTTTAATTTTAACTCGAATCATTCTGTATGTGTACCCAAATGGCATTAATATCCACCGCGCGATCCATCAAACATTTCCACAGCGCCATACCTCACAAAAAGGTGTTATCTCTTTAACCAAACTAGTGCACTTACGTCCTTTCTAAAGCTATCCTACTGTACATAATTTACAAAAGATCCTATCTTTCTAAACAGGCTGTGCAACTTATGTCCTTTTTGAAACTGTCTGATAATACCACTAATGTAGCACGAGCGATATATGTAGATTGATGAATTATCATGGAACCAATAAGGTTAGTTTTGGGTAGGAATTTCAGATAGCGGTCACCGCAAAAACTAGTGCCTGCGATAATTTTGAGTAGATATTAGATAGCGTACTTTTTCCTCGTCGAACTATTTCCGAACAAATCGGATGTAGTGTGACACTTAGTGATATGCAAATTGCGAAAAGTTTCCAAAAAAAAGTTCTCGTAAATTTTTAGAAAGTTTCACAAGGACTTAAGTAAATTTACGTACTGAGAAGCATAAAACTGTCACTGTGATACATAGTGTATGGGCATTTTTAATTTTTCTTGTACCTTGATGTTTATAGCTTGTCCAGTGCCTTTGACACCCTACAAATACGAAACACGTTGAAAAATTGTACTTGTAGCTATTTTAAAACGTCAATAATATATCTAAATCGTATAAAAACCCAAAAAAACCTATCATTTAGCATTAAATTTACCACATTTTCTAGGGTTTTCTGGCTGCTGAACCTCGATGTTTGCCTGTCCTACTCCGGAAAGCCAACTTCAAGTATCGATTCGATGTATTAGGACTTGTATATTGTGCCTGGAAATACTTTTTTCTGATAGTGGAAAACATTAATTTTCTTAAATCAATCTTATATTTAATTTATTTTGATATGTGTAATTTAATAAATACACCACTTTAATTAAACTAAACTAAAACTAAAATATATCTAAAAATGGCCCCTGCGGCATGGTACCGAAGACGCTGGCAGCATTTCCTCGCTGGATCGCCAGGCCGATGCGTTGAGCGAGGAAACTGCCAGCTCTTTGGTCTCCCGTGGCGTCTCTGAGCCTCTTATCTCGCTAAAGTATTTTGTACATACTAAACTAAAATTAATCTTGTCCAGGGATTTTGAAAAAGTAGACATGTCCACATTCTTTTACGATGATTTTGTGGGAACGAGGTAGGTATTTTTATTACCAAATTAGGTTTTTATTTTGATCTAGCATCACATATCGTTACGTAACATCATTCGTTTTGTTTACAAACTGTCAGTAGTGCAGGGTGGCCAATCTTAGTACTAGGTGGACGGTAATGACAGCATAATAAGTTTACTAAATAAAGAAGGACATTAAGTATATAATAGCCTCCTATGAATATCTGGTGATTTCCAATTTAGTCACATAATGATTCATAGATGTTAAATCCTATACTATTAAACGAGCAATATATTTGTATACATATTTGCAATCACGTTCTCGGAAACGGCTCTAACGATTTCGATTAAATTTGGAATACAGGGGTTTTACGGGGGCGAGAAATCGATCTAGATAGGTCTCATGTCCGGGAAAATTCGTTTTCTCCTTATTTTCTCCATTTTCATCCGAGCAGAGCTCGGTCGCCCAGGGACTGCAAATAATAGATAAAAGCACGCGGCACCTACTAAAAATCGGAAGATAATTAATTGTACTAATAATATCAATAAATAATTTCAAAACTAAAATACTTGTGTAATTTATTAATTTTCTTTAACTATAATGTGCCGACGGCGGGGTCAATAATGGCCTTGTTGCTATGGTGATAAAACGCACCGTCAAGGTATTTCGAAATTCACCGTATTGTCAAAAGACATCTGTACGGCTAACGTGAGTTTCAATCGTAACCTTACGATAAGTAACTACATACGAGATCGAATAAACGCGCTTCGAATAGATTTCGATCTCGCTTCGGTATTCTTCGATTCGACGCGTCAAACTTGTAACTCACACTGCCGTTGGACTACGAAACCGACTGCAAAACGTTAGGCACTTTGCGTTTAGTTTTCGATGCGTAATTTAACGTTCGATTCGTACTTTCAATAAGTACCCTTATTGTGAGATACAATCGTAACCTAACGTTACGTAACTAATACGAGATCGAATAAACGCGCTTCGAATAGATTTCGATCTCGCTACGGTATTCTTCGATTCGACCCGTCAAACTTGTAACTCACACTGCCGTTGGACTACGAAACCAACTGCAAAACGTTAGGCACTTTGCGTTTAGTTTTCGATGCGTGATTTAACGTTCGATTCGTACTACCAATCGGTACTGTGAGACATTTCGAATCGAAGAATACCGTCGCGACTGTAGTTTACTATTTCACTTGCAGAATGGCCCGTGATATCGTATTATTCCGTCAAGAGTTACCGTAGATCCGATCGAAATTTATCTCAAATTAAGGAACTTATAAAAATAAGGGTTTTGAATTGACAACATATATCCGCAAAATTCGGATTGTCGCGTATTACGTATTTAAAAATGCAAATAAATGGCCCCCGCGCCGCCATATTGTATCGACAGTCGACACTGTCGACGTCGCGATGCGCATATTCTGTAATGTCATAACCGACAAAGATTTAAATTAAAACGATAAATGCTAGAGATATAAGGTTGAATATTGGAAAATCGAATAAACTACCTATATACGAACGAACGTGATCTCGATCGCGAATTAAGTAATGTACAAGTGACTCACGTTACAGTTTGGATTTTTAGTTCTATGAGTGACCACCAGGGGCGGTGTATAGACTTTTCATACTAAATCTTGACGATAGCACAGAATAAGTAATAGTACTACGTACAGAAGGTTCTCTGTTAACAAATTCCCTGTTTAGGTACGCCAAACGTGCCTAAATGTGGCCATCCCTTTCTATCGCATGCAACGCGCTGCGACCCGTGCGAGCGTCCCGTTCCCGTTCCAACGCGCGGCAACTACTGAACAGAGCCCCTCCGAAGGGGCGACCGGCATGTACTTGTAGCGATAAACACAAATCGCGAGTGAGCCGCGCCTGACGATAGGCGGTAGCGTCGATAGTAAACGCGACTCACTTCAATCCCACGCTAAGGGTGCAGTAGCCTAGGGGTACAGACGGCGGTATTTGGTTTTGATCGATGAGCCCCGGTTCAAACCCTGCGACCGACGCAATTTTTGTATGTTTTAATATTCAAGTGGAGTCTTCAAATAAAAATATCAGATGGCGCATTAAATGAATGAATGAATGAATGAATATATTTTATTTCAGGTCTTCACCGACCCATATAAGAGGTGTTAGTTACATTTTAATTATAAGGTTAGATTACAAAGCTTACATACAATTTAACATACAACATAAACTGACATACACAGAACACAGAACATACACTTACTTACTATATTGCAAGGTAGATTTGACCTGCCCAATCCAATACAGAAGTATTGGACAGTCAAACCTACCAGCCATCATTTTCAGGATGCTGTTGGTACTTTTCCTCACTCGAGCCATCAGGGATGAAATTTTATTTCGCATAATCGCATGGAAGTCATTTGTGCGTGCCTCTGCGAACATCCCCGAGGCACTACACCATTTGGGCATTCCTAACAGCATCCTGAAAATATTATTATACGTAACGCGTAGGGCGCTATAAGCTCGCTTTGTGTACTTAACCCACAGTCCGCCAGCGTAGAAAGATTGGCAGAAGGCTTTAAAAAGTGCAATCTTTACCTCTGCGGAACACCTAGCGAACCTGCGGGCAAGCATGTTACCTCTGACTGATAACGCCCTACGCTCCCTTTCTATATCCTGGTCATCACTCAGGTCTTCAGCAATAATGTGACCAAGATACTTAAAACTTTGTACAACTTTAAGTACAACTCCACCAAGAGTGACGGGGGGCACAAAATAAGGCTTGATTTTGCGCGCCTTGAAAACCATTACTTCACTCTTTGCGGAGTTGTACACTAATCCATGCTGCTTAGCATAAGCTTCACATCTTCCAACCAGCTGTCTGAGAGCTCCGATGGAAGGGCTCAGCACCACCATGTCATCGGCATAACTTATATTGTTGAGACAGGTATCTTCAACATGACATCCCGCATGCATGCTGCTGAGTCCCTTCATCAGGTCATTCACGTACCAGTTGAACAGCAGGGGAGATGTTAGGCCACCCTGACGCACCCCACATTCCAGCCTGTAACCTTCAGACAGAGCATCAGCCCATCTCACATGGTTCCACTGATTTCGATACCAGTACTGAAGGATATTAACGCAATCCAGTGGAATACCAGCCTCACGCAGTTTACCCCAAAGTATATTATAATCAACCCGGTCAAACGCCTTAGAGAGATCCAGGAAGCAGGCATAAATGGGCGTCTTTCTGGCCGTATAATACCCGACAGTATGCTAAATATCATCAATTACAGGGTTACCGTTTTTAGGCCCAGAGATTGTTCTCTATTTCAGTATATAATTTATTTATTTAATTTGTTTATTTCGAACCACATATAGTTCATATACAATCATTAAAATAAAGTACACATTAAAAATAAAATAAGACATTAAAATAAGACAATACAATTATTAGCTACAACATGTAAGGAGTTCCAGTGCTCCACCATCGGGCATTCCAGCCTATCAAAAATGGTGTTCAGGAGGCTGTTGTCGCTGCCTCGCACACGGCGCATCAGACACAACAAACACAAACAAAGTACAACACACAACAACATGTTTATAACAAAGTACTTTGTGCAGTAGTGGCTAGAAATCGCGGGCGAACGGTGCGCCGAGTGGTGGTCCCAAAAAATAGAGCCCTGGTTCCGTTACGAGATTACGAAGGTTCCTATTATTTTTCTGCTAATGCGACTCAATTATCTTAATGTGTCATTATCATTGAACATGATTTCAGTAAAATAAAATTACAATTGTTAAAAACAGTACCTATATTAAACACGTGTTTTAATCTGCGAAGTATTCGTTCCGTTACGTCCATTCCGTTACTATTTGTATGGTAAAGTAGCCCTCTTAAGTAATGGAAGGATGCCTATTCAAATAAAATGGTACACTTTGAAAAAAAATGCCCGTATAAGAGTTACAGCTTTATGCTTCTCAGGTACGGAATTTCCATGTTGGAAATGGAAAGTTTCAATTCCCATACAGAAATGAGAGAATTTTCCAAAATTTTCCTATGTTAATTTGCTGAAAATTTTCGCAATAATAGGAAACTTTCCGACGGCACATCAGTACTCACACTGCCACTCACTAACCCTATATATATAATAAACATACCATGTATGTTTAGACGCAATATATCATGATCCCAACGTGAACAGTAGCAGGCGCGGCTCACTCGCGATTTGTGTTTATCGCTACAAGTACATGCCGGTCGCCCCTTCGAAGGGCTCTATTCAGTAGCTGCCGTGCGTTGGGACGGGACGCTCGCACGGGTCGCAGCGCGTTGCATGCGATAGAAAGAGATGGCCACATTTAGGCACGTTTGGCGTACCTAAACAGGGAATTTGTTAACAGAAAACCTTCTGTACGTAGTACTATTACTTATTCTGTGACAGTAGTTTCACTACGCCCCTCCCTACATGGCGACCTTGCTAGTGCGGCCTTGCGCCGTACTGGCGGCGCGCTGCGCCAGCCAGTAACGAACGAAATTAAAAACTCTTGGTATAACTTTAAATTAACTTCCTTACAAGAGTCAAGAGTACCCCAAACTGAAGAGCATGTATGAAGAATGCTATTCGCTCATGAGTATATACGCATGACTCATGAGTCACTCATGAGTCATGAGTGAATGAAGCAAGAAAGGTTTGTCAAGCAAGCGAAAATCCGTGATCCCTGCTTACCCCTCCGGGAAATAGGCGGAATTATATATTATATGTATGTATACTATGTATATATGTGGATGTGATTATCATGACACATAATGGCAACTCACTTTAGTCTTTAGTTAACCAGTATAAGCGTGACCTCCAATCACACACAGTTGCTGTAAGTCTCACGATTAGTTAAACTGGAGTGAGTTGAGAGATAATGCCTAACAGGTCGCGAATCGCATACCTTTACATATCGGCATGATGAACGGTGTTTTTACCCGGGTGGGAATTATTGTAGCTACGCATATGCATAAGTGCTACCTCCCTGTATAAATTTATTATTAGTTAACCTTACATTTGAATCTAATAACAGTAATAACTGTTCACGAATGCTGTGTCGATACAAACCCGATAGGGTTTAACGACACTTTTATATTTAACGAAATATATTTTCTTTTACATTTTTATAAATGTAATAAACAAAAAAAATAAATATTTTTTTTATTAAATAGCAAACGGACCTCAGGCTCCGAAGTTGCTGGCGTGAATTAGGCGCGTAGACGCCAAATAAAATAACCAATACTGATGAATTTTCTCGAAAAAGGATCAAAAATATTGTCAAATGGAGAAAAAAGTAAAGCAGGGGATTAAATAATCACAAAGTTATAAGTGTCTAATGTTTTAAGAGGGGGTATATTCTGTCCCTTTTCCGCAAAACGTACCTCCTTGAAACGATTGTCTTTTACTATGACGCTCGGGGATCGTGACGTCACGATCCACGGGCGCTGTCTCTCTCTAACAAGCAATATAAATGGGATTTTTGTCACTAGACATATTTTTTTGCCTTCTTTCTTTTGGAGTAATAATAAATGTTGAGTCTACACCCCTATTGGAGATTTTTCAAAGACCTGAACTAGAAGAACGAAGAGCGTTGCATATCGTTTTGTCATGCACGGAATGCATAGACGTGTCTCTTACATGGGGGCGTGGTTTAAAATAATAGAGACTTCCTCTTAAGGTCGTGTTCATGGTAAAACGGGGCGTACGGCGGCGTGGAACGGTTAAGACGCTTTTGCCCGGTCCCTTCAGAATCTTCTTAAGGCGCCGTCGTAGGTTCAGCGAAGTTAAGCGAACAGAGTTTTTGAAACAATATGCGCCTGTTTATAATAATATGGTTTCAAAGAAATACGAATTGAAATCTTGAGGCTTTTCTGCAGGGAGTGTAACACGGCAAAACCTTCACCGTGCGGCCGCCAGCGCGCTGGCCGGTTATAAAAGAAAAATTGAATTTTTCACGGCCGTGTTTTGTTTTAAAGGAGGAAAATTTTCTCTTGCTTGCGCAATTCATTGACTGCATCTTTGGTTTGTTATAAATATCGATGATTGCTATTATTTCTTGAAATAACTACTGCTTGTACATTTTGTATAGTACTCATAGTTCATACATACATATAAGGGCTGCCACTTATGCAGGTATGTATTGTTTTTAATTCTGTGTTGTGTATATAATGTTTGTTAAACCCAATCCAAGCCTCATTTAGCCGTCACTGGCCTAACTCTTATGAGGCTCGAATGGGGTTTGAACCTGTGCTAAGGAAAAGGATTGTTTCCAGCCCTTTATGCATGGCTAAGTTGTCTTCTGGCGGCTGCTACTGACCAGCGGGCTTCGCCTGCGCTGCACGCTGCATTGAGTTTTGGAGCCGACCTGCCTGGAAACTTCAAGTGTATTTGAAAGCCTGAGGACTTCGGTTTCTACCGTCTTAATTACGGATCCTATACCCTATTCAGGCCAGTGACCTTTCTTTTTATATCTACAGCTCCGTACTGACTGAATAAGTTGAACCCTTTCAGTACATAGTTCCACTTTATTTTATTATTATATTTTATTGTATATAAACGATTCGTTTTATTTTTAACCCGCCGGCTAGCCGGGCTACAGGAGAGAACGGTGATTCGAAACATGCACACACAAAATACACTTAAAACATTCGTAACAAATTATGCACAAAAGCTAAACATATTAAAATTGGTTTTAAAAATCGGCAATATCATGTTTGAGGGAACTTAGTCAAAGTCAAAGTCAAAGTCAAAATCTTTATTTGCGTTAAACACATTCACATGCATGCAAATACAATATACATTACAATAATATTGAATTTTTTATTTTTTATACTACTAATATTAATAACAATAGTAAGAAACTGCTCCGAAATTATTTAAAAACAAAATAAAATAGTCAAATTATAATAACAATAATGTTCAGTTAATTTAGAGCATTGGCAAAATATTCGTCAATGGAGTAGTATGGCCTTTTTAAAAAGTAATCTTTCACTTTTCTATTAAATATTTTCATATCGTCACAATCCCTTAAATCTTTGGTCAACTTATTATATACTCTTATTGCATTATTGCCTAAACTTTTATTAAAATGTGCATAATTAGGGAAAGTCAGTGTTAATTTAGTTTAGTGATTACGTTATTATTTATTTTACCGCACAAATAAAAAAAAAAAAAAATGATATCCGCGCTTCCGAACACGCACTTCCATCTCGCTCACTCTTATGCTCAGTGAGAGGGAGAGAAGACCATGAACCTACGGTGCCTTAAGTGGATTTTACTATAGTGGAAGGCGGAGGCGTCGTCATGCCTTTAGAATCAGGAATGTTAAGACATTAAAATAACTGTTCATCCTAAAAAGGTCAGCATCAAACTAAGCCCCAATCCAATCAAGTATCATCGCTAAATAAATCAGAACAGACAAAAGGTCTATTATAGCCCACAATGGGACGATGCCCAAAGAAAGTGCAGCGGAAATCACATTGCTGGCTGTACTATTGGATGGTGGTATGCAACGTGCGTTATTGAATTATTTGTTTAAGGCTCGACAGTCAACAGGGGCAGCTTTTTCGAGTTTTTTAAAACAATCTCAGACGTAGAAATTAGGGTTTGAAAATCTAAAAAAAAGATTCGTACTACTTAAGGATCTAATCTAGTCAAAGTCGCATTCAGTTACGCGATCTAATGCACTTCACTCGATAGAAAAAAATCCCAAAGTTACTTCTTTTTGTACAGTTTATTCAATATTATGACTAAACTATAGGTATTTTAAATGAAATTTTTGTACTCAAATAAAGATATTAAATATTTATAGACAAATTCGCAGAGTTTGATTAGATAAAATGATTATCTTACTTACTATGTTTAAATACCTACAAAATGCGCGAGCGCGGAGGCTCGGCAGGCCCGATCAGTCGCGCGCTGGCCCATACGGACGACGACTCAAGGACGTTAGCGGGTGTATAAGCCTTAATTAACCGACTGCCTCGGAAGGAGGGTTATCTTTTTCGAGCGTATATATGTATGTGGGCAAGACGGCCGCTTTAGCCTAGTTGGTAGTGACTCTGCTGCCTACGAAGCTGGAGGTCCTGGGTTCGAATCCCGGTAAATGCATTTATTTGTGTGATGTACATGAATATTTGTTCCTGAGTCATGGATGTTATCTATATATATAAGTATTTATTTATCTATCATCATATCAGCCGAAAGATGTGCACTGCTGGACATAGGCCTCCCTCAAAGAGTGCTTTTATTAGGGTTTCGTACTCAAAGAGTAAAACGGGACCCTATTACTAAGACTCCGCTGTCCGTCCGTCTGTCTGTCACCAGGCTGTATCTCACTGATACCGTGATAGTTCCAGCTGAAATTTTCACAGATGATGTATTTCTGTTGCCGCTATAAGAACAAACTTGACCGCAATATGTAGCTATTTCCTAGGATGGCATATTTGCGGCGCTTGAGGCTTTGGGCCGAGGATGCCGCAGCGCCAGCGGTGGCACTGGTGCTTGGAACATGGGACGGTGCCAGGGTATCGACGCAAGTACCATCCCAAACTAGCGGCATCCATGCTCCAAGGCACCAGCGTCATTCCGTTCAATAGGCAAGATGCAATATTTTAATTTTTGCTTTCATTTGAAACAATTTCATGCAGAATGGACCACGAGTGTATTAAAAAATGAAAATACTATAATTTATAGTAAAAAATGTCTGTTACAAACTGACAATTCAAACGTTCGCGCCTAAACGGATCTACAGTTCCTGTGTCGTCACTCATGTTTATCACTCGCCATAATTTAAGACCATTTCAAATATTCCATATTCAAAATTCCTAATTTCAGTCTTTCGCTGTACAATTATGACCTTTCATTAGGTAGTTGTCATAACAGGAGTGACGTCACCAGTCGCTGATCGGTGGATAAAAACACGTTCCGTTTCACATTACTTGAAATCGTGATTATTGTTTGAAATTAGTATAAATTAAAGTAAAAACGTTTCAGTAGCTATTATTTTATGTTTTTTTAACATTTTGATTACAAAATAATGGTAAATATTAAAGCTGCATCTTCCCTATTGAATAACAGTTTTAGTTATCGTCACGTATATCAGTCTTATACCTTCATTTGCAACTCTGTATATTAAAAACAGGAAAAGTCTGTTAGATAGCTTTGTATGTTTATATATTTTGGGTAATCTCCAGAACCGCTTATCCGATTTCTAAAATTCTTTCACTTGCATATAGACTGGACTTTCTGGGTGATTATAGGCTACATGTTATCCCACAGGTTTACCTGCGTTCTTTGCAATACGTGGGCAAAGCCGCGCGGGCAGCTAGTATTAAGGCGCCGCAGGTTCATGGTCTTCTCTCCCTCTCACTGAGCATAGGCGTGAGCGAGACGGAAGTGCGTGTTCGGAAGCGCGGATAGCATGTTTTTTAATTTTAATTTTTTGTGCGTTTAAATAAATAAAATAATAATCACTAAGTTCCCTCAAACATGATATTGCCGATTTTTAGAACCAATTTCAATATGTTTAGCTTTTGTGCATAATTTGTTACGAATGTTTTAAGTGTATTTTAGACCTGTGTTCGTGATTTTTTTGTGAAAATTGCTTAATCATGTTTCGAATCACTGATTTCCCTGCAGAAAAGCCTCAAGATTACTATTCGTATTTTTTTGAAACCATATTATTATAAACAGACGCATTATATGGTTACAAAAACTTTTAAAAATATTTATGTATATATATATATATTTTTTTTTTTTTAAAGATATTGCGTGTGTATCTGTTGTTGTTGCCCACCGTGCTCTCACCGAATGGACCCTGCGGAAGACCAGCGCTGGCTGCAAAGCTAGCAACATGCTGAGCAGGGTCCATTTCGTGACAAAATGTGTATTGTATTATTTCTTTTGTATGTGTTTTTTTTTTATTGTCACGAATAAATATTTGAATTTGAATTTGTTCGCTTAACTTCGCTGAACCTACGGGCGCCTTAAGTAGTATGTAAATAGTAAATTATTTATTTGCATAAGCACACACAACACACTGATATGTGATTGAATCGTGAAAGAAAGAAAACGAACTGAACTACTTCACTGGCCACATGTTGCATAACACCGTCCCCAAGGTGTAA
This sequence comes from Epinotia brunnichana, assembly GCA_963854355.1. Taxonomy (NCBI): domain Eukaryota; kingdom Metazoa; phylum Arthropoda; class Insecta; order Lepidoptera; family Tortricidae; genus Epinotia; species Epinotia brunnichana. Next base: position 3,165,085 of record OY977962.1, on the reverse strand, counting down.
GAGATCAAAACACGCAATCAGTCGTTCATTCAGCCGAACAGTCTTTTAACACTCTTTTGTATGTCGGCCCTTTGTGATGGTTAGCCTGTTGGCGGGCCATTCACGGGCAGACTGGTATCGCGAGTATTGCGACTAGAATTATTTTATAGAATTTCTATTTACCTTTGCACCAGAACACAAATTATTTTGATGTTTAACCCTTTGTCTCCCAACGACTCACATGTGAGTCGTCCGGCAGGTCCCACATGTGGGTCATTTTTTTACCCTGGAATCCCAATGACCCACATGTGGGTCATGATTTTTTTTTAATTTGAATCTTATATACAAAATACACCAGGGCTCATTATCGAGGTCTGACTGCTGGACCAATGGGACCACACATGAAAATGAAAATGAAAATGTTTTATTTCATAGATTGCTAGGTTACATTGAAAATAAGGTTGGGTCTTCCTAGTAGGTAAAAAATACCTGTGTCAGGAAGACCCGCTCCTCCATAAAAAAGCAGTTAATGTTAATGCATAAAACACATGCCGACATACATGTAAGTCGTTGGAATTCCAGGCCTTCGATCACCCGATCGTTGGGAGACAAAGAGTATTTTTTTTTATATCGAGGCATTAAAATAATTATCTATGCAGTGGATATGCGAGCTGTGGAAAAAATCTTTCATAATTTAGAAGAACGGATCGACACAAAAATCTATACAATTTAATTATCGAACCTGATCACAAAACTTCACAAGACTCGGTTGAGAAACGCGACCTGTAGAGGAAAACAGCCGACAGCCGGACATCCGGACATACGAAATATTTTTCGCCAAAACTGAAACGGAGAATTCCGTTCGGTTCTCTCGCACGTTCAAATATTATTAAAATAGACTTAACGCATTCACTGCCACCGCCGCATATATGCGTCACCGTGACTTTCACGCAGTGCCTTCGACGCACAGACGCGTTCATAGTATTAAGTGACTTTCACCCAGTGCCTCCGACGCATATGTGAGTTGTAAATTTCGAAATGTTCCTCTTACGTCTAAAATGTTGTTTGTTGGGCCAGAAGATATTTTTGTAAGAGTATGTATGTAAATAAATTATATAAATGGTAGTAGAAAATAATAAGTAAGTAAAATATAATGCTGATGAAAAGACTATAGGTACCAGTAGCGTGGCGTGAAAGATTTCGTCGGTAAAGCCGGAGGGGCTATTGGGCTCAATTTTGTTTGGAGTTCTTGTACCACAAAAGGCAATTTTAGGCAAGCCGGAGGGAATGGAGTAGTATGGACACCACGCCACTGCTGATAGGTACACACTTGAACAAAGAGGTTTGTTATCAATACAAACTTTAGTGTTAATAGGAAGTTGGATAAGTGGATGACATATAATTAAAACGAGTATATGATCGGTTTCCATAATTGAAAATAAACAATTGAACAAGATGCGTGATAGATGTGACAGATCTCATTCTCTTTAAATTCGTCTGTCTCTACATACATCACAGCGATCACATTGAAATAAAAAGTATTAAGTACCTACTAAATTAATAATCATGGCTCGAAGCTATGAACAGGTGCTCCGTGATATGCGGGAGATATTTGGAGAAGACGATGAAATTACAGATGTTACTTCTACGGACCCTCAATCAGATCACGACTTGAATGGCTTGAACCTGAGCTCTGGAACCAATAAAGAAGGCTTTACAGGGAGTTCTGAATCTGAATTCAGGTAAGTAGACTTCTCAATCCGCCTTTTATGTTTACTTAGTCTAATGTGCAAGTCAAATCCCTTATGGTTGTTATGGTGTAACTTTATTGTACAGTCGAGTACATTCGGCGTATACTCGGTGCTGTCACATTATTTGGGCATGTATTAAAGTAACCAAACATGGCTACTAACTTAAATGGATACATAATTTTGTAACTTCCAGGCGTATACATAACTTTGTACTCGACTGTACAGTCTGCATCAAATACTTAGCAGCAGTCGAAATAGCCAAATATTACAAGTCTTTATTGCTATAAAAACAAGGAAGTGTATCGATATATTTGGCCACTTTGACTGATACTACCTATATAAAACACAGCACAGAATAATCCTTCTATCTACGTAGGTGCATATTTTCACGCCTGTATTCAGTAAAAGAGCATGCAAAGCACGCGAAATTACAGTGCCACTTTTTACCCGACTACGGCGAAGCAATGGAAGGGTAATAATTGAAAACCTATGTATGTTCGACTTTAACGTCGCTACTTGTGAACCGATTTCTAGAAAATCCGATGTCTATCGGTTTATCTTTTTTTCTAGCAATTATAGGGTAATATTATCGGGTAAAAGATGAATAAAAAGTGACATTCATACGCAGCAGCAATGAGACGTGTACGGGTAAGGGTAATTGACTGTATTTTTTCCAGTTCGGAGACTGAAACTACTTTAGAAGAGGATAGCGTAAGGATCGAAAGTACCTCACAAGAAGAAGAGTGGACAAATCATCGAGTACATACACAGCAGATGCCGACGCCACCTACTCCTGTTTTACGTATTAGCGATGCAACTAACAAAACACCATTGGATTATTTTTTGGTACTTTTTAATGACATTTTTTTAAAATATTTAGTATCATGTATCAATTGCCATGGTAATATTGTTAAAGGTAAGGCGAATTCAGATCAAAGCAGAGTGAAAAAATGGAGTGATACTAACAAAACGGAGCTATTAACATTTTTAGGTATCTTGTTCTTTATGGGTTCAGTTCCGTTGAAGAAAATAAATGACTATTGGAGAAAAACTCACGTAGTTCAATTTTTCCTAGGACAGTACATGAGCAGAAATAGATTTCTACTAATTCTAAGAATGCTGTATTTTACTACTCTAGATGTAGCTGGTAATATTTACTCTGCTGTTGATCCACTTATACATACTTTCAATAATGCTATGAAAGATATCGTTTATCCAACGAAACAACTTGTAATTGATGAATCAATGGTGTTATTTAGAGGGCGATTAGGAATACGGCAATACATTAAAAATAAGAGGCACAAGCATGGTATTAAACTATACGTTCTTGCTGACCCTGAAGGCCTGGTTCATAGAGTACACATGTACAGGGGGAAATCTGATAAAGAAGTTGGTGGCAAAGGCCATGTAAATAAAGTTGTTTTAAGATTATTAAATGATTACCTAAATGCCGGACATTCCGTCTACATGGACAATTTTTACAATAGCATTGATTTAACTGAAGAGCTATTATTAAAAAAAACATACTGCACTGGTACTCTTCAATCAAACAGAAAAAATAATCCGGTCGTCGTAACTGGTAAAAAACTATCACGAGGTGGTAAAATCTACCGTTATAATAAAAAAGGGATTTGTATATTAAAGTGGAAAGACAAAAGGGACGTTTTAACCATAAGCTCTGAACATTCACATGAAGCTCAAGTAACAGTAAACCGGCGTGGTGTCGAAGTAGAGAAACCCAACATCGTTTTACAGTATAATAAATTCATGAAAGGAGTTGACAGGCATGATCAAATGCTATCGTATTATACATGTGAGCATAAAAGTATTAGATGGTTCAAGAAAATCGGTATTCATATTTTGCAAATGATGTTTACAAATGCGTACTTTCTTTATAGACGAGGGACCGGTAAAACAATTACTCTGCAGGTTTTTCGTGAAAAAGTTCTGTTTGGAATTCTTCCGCCGCCAGTATCTGATTACCAAGAACCGACCTTTGCAACTCATATGCCCATTGAGTTAATTCGCACTGATGGAGGCGTCATAAAACGGCGTAGGTGCGTAAGATGCCAGAATTTATATAAAAAAAGAAAAGATACGACTATATTGTGTCCTGATTGCGATGTTGGACTGTGCCTTTCCTGCTACAAAAGCTATCACATTGAAAAAGGCTTACTCGTGAAAAATATCGCATAATTTGTATTAAAACTTTTTGGTATGAATATTTTTTTTTATTCACATCAAGTGTCCGACATGTCAAAGAAATAAAAGAAAATGTCGTTTTGAATGTCTAGGTTTGTTTATACGATCGGTTATTTTTGAAAACGCAACAAAATGAATAAAAAAAACATCATTAATAAAATCTTTTCTAAGAATCCTAATAGTCTCTATAAAATTGCAATGCAACGTATGATTGAAATCATTGCTGTACAGTATGATTTTTTCGATAATACATTGCCATTTTTCGAGCAAGTAAGTTGGTCATGTTTATTTTTGTAGAAGTTTCCTGCGAAATTAGTTGTCCTTGCTTAAGGCACTTAATGATCCATAAATGTTTCTATTCTATTTTTTGATTGAGGTAATGGCTTGGAAAGATATTAATCTTGTTACCCTGTTCACATTCGGGTGTACAAATGTATACAGGGCGTCCCACGGCCATGCCACATGGAGGGAAAGTACCTTCAATATTGTAGATAGAACATTTTACTGAAAGAAGACACTATCTAATTTTTAAAAGTTAGTAATTCTGCATTCAAAAATTTTCTAAAAATTTCTTGCTTCGTCCGGGAATCGAACCGACTCACATGTCAAAAAGAAACATCTTGTATTTTTATGATCCGTATCGCAAGAATGTACAAAACTAAATCATTTTTCTAAAGTAACATGGTATCCCAAAAGAAAGGCAAATAGTAAAATGTATGATTAAAGTTTCAAGATTCAGTTCGATTCCTGACAAAGTATGAAAAATTCGATTTTTTCAAAAAATCTATGAATGCCAAATTACTCATTTCTAAAAATTAGATAATATCTTCTTTCAGTAAACTTTCTTATCTGCAGTATTTAAGGTACCTACTTCCCCTTCATGTGGCATGGCCGTGGGACGCCCTGTATATGTGTAAAAAAACTAGATTTTATTGTTAACATGAAGGTCAGCTAAGTTCTTCGTAATTCATTATCATTATGATAACTTCTTATACTTCCGCGATTTAGTAAGTATCCATCGGAATAAAACAATTTAAACGGTTTAAATCGCGTACATTGAAACTGTGTCCAATTCCTGATGTTTCGAGCCCTTTCCAGGTCCCATAATCAAGGGCAACTAAATAAAAATAATCGGGAAAGATGTCAGGAATAGAGAGTTTTAGTGTTTTAGTTTCAATATACGCGATTTAAACCGTTTTATTCCAATCACTATATAATTGTACATTTTATTATGAATTTCAAACTGCATTGTACGAGTAAATTCACAAAATGGTTGTTTGGATTTAAGGTTGAAAATATGAGCTGGACGTTGTATTGTTTAAGACTTCCACAAGTAATACATACCGATTTATTCTTTGAACTATTGCCAAATAATACGGTATCTCTTACGGATGAGGGAATGATGGCGACAGGTTTTTGCGAAGACTGTCGTCGTCTCTATTGGAATCCTGAGGGCGTCGATGAAATAGACGCAGTTACGTTATATTGTCGGTTATGCACTAATGAATTATTTTGTAGAAATAATAATAAATAAGGTATTTTTAAATTTAGTTACCCAAGAATATAATATTGTTTTTTTTGGTGTCAGTATGCCAATTTCTATAGTGTTCTGTTAGTCGATTGAGATGTATTCGATTTAGTTCAATTTTAGTTATAAGTATATGCAGCATAATTACAATCAATTGGTTCAATGTGATTAAAGAATATAAAACATTAATTACCGTGTTTAATTCAAAACAATGTTTCTTAGAGTTAAAATAATTATCCAGTACCAATGCGAACAAACCACTGTCAAATTAGTATGAACTCATATGTGCGGCGGAGGCACTAGGTAATAATCCGTTGAACTCACATGTGCGTTTGAGGCACCCAGCAAAGTGCGGCACCTGGCGAATGGCAAGGAAAAGAGGGTGGCAGTGAATGCGTTAAACTGGAATTTTGATGTACCTAAACAAAACTGAATAAAAAAGGTGCGTAAAATACTAAATAGAAAAGAAAAATACTTAATGCGTGAAAATCGTTATATAAATAAATATACAAATAAAACAGTTTTAAAGTTTAAATATTTGTGGGTTAGGAAAATTAATCGGCCTTTTAATATGATTTTGTGAAAGGTTTTTGAACCATATCGCCTGGTATGGTACATTGTACGAATACCATAGATAACCTCCTATAGATAGAGCCTATGAACGATTTTGTTCGAATCTAAGGTCACCACAGTTAGAGGTAGGTGCGGGTTGCGGGGCGGTCGGTAACGGCGCTGCGATTGGCTGTTTCGAAAAGCGCGCGCTTTGATACAGCATGGCGTCAGAAGCGTAGTGATGGGACGCGTTGGCCGATTACGGTTTTTAGCGGTGCCGCGATTATTTGTTAGTATGGTATAGTATTGAACTATTTTAGATGGCGTAACGCAAGTACCTGTTACCATGGTTTAAAATTTTGAACTGCTGACTGTTATATTATTATCACATTTCGTTCATTGACTATTTTGATCGCCTAGTAATATAAAAAAGTATGTAAATCACAGTAGGCATTTTACAACATTTACTGCATTATCGTGTTTATGTCGGACTTATGCCTTCGTCCCGTTCGTATTTACATACTTACTAGGAAAGGACGAATGCTATGCTTATTCGACATTAAGAGCCAGTTCACGTGCTCACTAGCGCCACTGGTAAATAATCGAGATTATTTAAATTTAACGACATATATTTTCAAAAGTAGTGTTATCTTAGTACAGACAGGCGTATTAGTAATTAGATGGGATCATTATCAAATCCAAGCTTATATTCATATTAAGGGGCCCAGCGGATAGTCAGATATCGATTTTGAACCAAATAAGACTGTATTTAAAGAATTTCAAGGTGGCGGCAACTTATTTACAATCCAACCTCGGATTCATATTAAGAGGCCCTGCGAACCCTCAGATATCGATTTTGAACCAAATCGGGCAGTATTTAAAGAATTTCAAGATGGCGGCTACTTTTTAAAAATCCAACCTTGGATTCATATTAAAAAGCCCCTCGGAACCAATAACGATTTTGAAAACGAAAAAAAATGGCCGGTATTTCTAAACTTATATATTTCTATTTAAAGATCTGAGTGAGTGAGAGAGTGTTTTTAAAATAACATCATACCTTTGAAAATTTCATTGAAAATGAATCAAGTAATTATAAATTAATTAATAGGTATCTCTCCAAACATATTTTTGACAACCCTGACTCTTGAGCGGTTACGCTAAGCGGGTGCGTAAATTCGTAGATGAATGAAGCTTGCCTACTGGTTGTAGTTCTTTATACTGTGATTGTACCTTTTACTGAGCTGTAAAATTTACTATGGTCCGCCACCGCAGGCCGCGCCAGTATTGGTGTGGCTTTATATAATTTTAAAGAAAACATCAGATCAAAGTATTATTTCATACCATTCTATAATATTGTAACTATGTAGCTACCTATTAATTTCTATTTCATTCTACATTATATTTATACTACATAGCAATAGCTAACTTCGACACTACATATTATTCTACAATACTCTAAATTACCCAATAAGTAAAATAAAACTACATACTACTAACATCTACTTTTAAACCAACAAAATACTTCCAGTACGTACTACAATAATATTCCGTTCACTAGCTCTGAAAGCAATAAAATAGAGCGAGATAGTATTTTACTACGTCTAGAGGGAGAGAGCTTTTAAAACGGTTGCAGTCTGCAACGCCGCCTTCTTGATGCAGTTTAAACCTTACATCGTATATATTATCTATGTTATGAGATACTTTTTTAACAAAAGAATTTTGATAATGCAATGACAAGGATATAAATATAATCTTTAGTGAATTTTCGTGTTAAAATAGTACACGAAATCACGGATAAATTAACGTATTGTTTCCTTAAATGAATCTGAATCGGTAAAATTCGAAAGCATCACTAGCCCATCACTAGAGTGTCACGTGATTTCGTCAGAAAGGAACAGTATATTAGCATTTCCATTGAATGAAAAGGGACATTCATACTTCACTACTTCTTATGGACCAGTGTAAAATGAACTCCGCGTGACCGAATGAAAATTACATTTATATGATAAATTTAACTTACCTGTGAAATGTTATTCCGTCGTTTGTGTAATTAGACGTTCGGGTGTTCTTTCCACACCACTTAACACAGCACGAACTCATTTTTATAGCGCAAAATCTATTTTAATTCGTTGGTTGTTTGACGCACGTGTAGATCGCGTACCTGGCCGATACTGACAACATGGCACGGGGTAGCGGGGGGTTATGCTGGCTAAATCATGTACCCGCGGTGACCGCACGTCGCCCTATAGGCTCTATCTATAGGAGGTTATCTATGACGAATACTGACTGATTAAAATTGTATGATGTACCTAAGAGAAAAGTGGCGGTTACTCCACCGACAAGAGCTCTTAAGTGATGATGATGATGATGTACCTAATAAACATAAACTAGTGTTGTGGATAACGCTCATTTTGAGGCTTAAAGACTCGAACCCTAAAGACTCCCGAGGCTTAAAGACTCAAGTGACGAAAAGTCAATATTTTGCATTCAATTATGCGTAAAATAAACCAACACGGTTCTTAAACAGCATCGAGTATTTAAGCCTCGGGAGTATTTAAGCCTTGAGTCTATAAGCCTCGAAATGAGCGTTATCCACAACACTAACATAAACACTTCCCAAAAAAAAGATAGTACATTTGTTATGACAAAAAGTTCGGCAAACACAGCGTTTAATTAGCGTGTATTGCGCTCACTTTCTATACAAATTGTGTACCGATCTACCTTATCGTCTTTCGTAAAGTCTTACAAATAAACAACAACACAAATCAACCTCAATTTTACTTGCGTTAGTCGCAATCGCAAATCGCAACAGCAATCGCCTACGAACAGCCCCCCTTACATGACCTTATCGTTCACACGACCCATGTCATGCTATCAATCAGCAAGCATTGTATCGGAAATTGTTCAGCATTATTTAAGATGTAAGCTAATAATGTCCGATCGTATCTAAAGTGTTAAAGATAGCTTTCGTGAGGGAATTGACGTCGAATTGTGATAAGGTCATTGTAATGTAACAAATTCTTATGGGTATGAATTGGAAAAGGGAATTTTTCAAAGGCCTGTCTGCACAATATCTACAGACAACCTTTCAAGAATATCTATACACAGTCTTTTTTATTAAGGTTCCGTACTCAAAGAGTAAAACGGGACCCTATTACTGAGAATCCGCTGTCCGTCCGTCCGTCCGTCCGTCTGTCTGTCACCGCTGTATCTCACTGATACCGTGATAGTTCCAGTTGAAATTTTCACAGATGATGTATTTCTGTTGCCGCTATAACAACAAATACTAAAAACAGAATAAAATAAATATTTTTATTGATAATGGTACAGAACCCTTCGTGCGCGAGTCCGACTCGCACTTGGCCGGTTTTTTAGTTTATTACTGGCGCATGTGTAGATATTTTTGAAAGATTGTCTTTATAGCTACTGGAGAGCTTGACTGTAGGTTCTGTTGGTATTAGGAAACAATATGAATTCATTCTCGGATATAAGTCATCATCATCATCATCATCATCATATCAGCCGAAAGACGTCCACTGCTGGACATAGGCCTCCCCCAACGAGTGCCAAAATGACCGGTCCTGCGCCACCCGCATCCAGCGGACTCCCGCAACCTTTACCAGGTCATCAGTCCACCTAGTGGGGGGCCTACCCACGCCGCGCAAGCCGGTACGTGGTCGCCACTCGAGAACCTTTCCGCCCCAGCGGCCATCGGTTCTACGTGCAATGTGCCCCGCCCACTGCCACTTAAGTTTAGCGATTCGGAGGGCTATATCGGTTACCTTGGTTCTGCTGCGGATAACCTCATTTCTGATGCGATCACGCAGAGAAACTCCCAACATAGCCCCCTCCATTGCCCTTTGGGTGACTTTGAGCCTTCTTATGAGGCCCATTGTAAGCGTCCACGTTTCAGTGCCATATGTCATCACTGGCAACACACACTCGTCAAAGACTCTCGTCTTGAGACACTGCGGAATATTGGACGAAAAGATGTGCCGTAGCTTCCCGAACGCTGCCCAGCCGAGTCGGATTCAGGAAAAAATCACGAAATATAACGTTGGGGGAGGAGTGGGGGGGGGGGGGTATAAGTATACCTCACGTGTATTTTTCTACAGAGAACGAAACTAAGAAAAAATATCTACCACACGAGAAGATACTTTTTCTCGGCATCGTTAAACATAAATCTTTACTTAGCACTTCAAAATAGCGAGTCTATTTTACTAAAATAGAAAAATAAACAAGATTTACTATGTAAAATACTATTTATCTTACAATTAGGTCGAATGAAAAAAATATACGTGAGGTTATGTGGGGGAGGGGGGGAGGGGCGGGATAGCCAAGAACCTCACCAAATATCACCAAGAAGGAGGGGGGGTCAAAAAGTAGCCGAAAAAACCTCGCGTGATTTGTGCACAAGCCCTAAGGCCATTAGAGTTTTTTATTTTGATACAGTCACCAAAGTATTAGTTACACTAGGTAACTAATACTTGGGGCGCTATGTCGGGTAACCTCCTCGAGTGTCTGGACTCTATCGATTCCTCTTGATTCGGTGATCCACAGGAATGGGTAGTGTCTTGGCCGGTGCGCCCTGGAGACAACGGCAAGTGATAATTTAGTGAACCCTAAGTTATCGCTTGCTGGTGTTACCAATAACCCGACACGGGGGGGTCGGGGGGTTCCGCCCAGGGAATCGCAAGATTCCCCAGGTGCGGCTTGAGGGAGAGGCCTTTGCCGTTTGCCTCTATAATAAATAACGGACCCGTAACCCTGACCTCTGCTATCAGAAGATTCATGTCAGACGTGGGGGCTACAACCGTCAGGCCGGGGCCGAGTTGTGGCTGCGAGGGAGAAAACCTCTATAAAAAGTTACAAGGGGACCTGAGAGGGTGAATCCGGGGTCTATCACCCTCTCCCGGCGTAGAGGTCCTTTGGTCGGGTCGGGAAGCGTGTGGTGTCGCCCTGCACGCTTACGACGGGAGGGGGTTTTTGCCTCAGTAGTGAGGGCAGCTGCGGCTGTTGCCGAAGGGCGTCGTGGTGAAATGTTCGCGATCCCATGACGCCCCTACTACACGGCAGAGAGGGCATACCTTGGTGGTTTTAGACGGTAGTCCGGGGGGTTCCCGGGAGTCCGTCATACCCATCCTAGTTCCTTCGGCTAGGTGGGATGCGTAAAGGCATTTCCCCAAGTAAAAAAAAAAAAAAAAAAAAAAGCAGTCAACGTAGCCAAATATATTGTAGGTATTAACACGTCCTTCTTATAAAGACTTATAACTAGGTAGGTACCTACATACATATTTGGCTATTTTGGCTATTTTACTCTTTGAGTACGGAACCCTAAACAGGGCTCTTAAAAACGTACAAGTCATATTGTGGTCTCCAACGACTCGCAACTGCACTTCTTGACTCATGGGATCGAAGTAGAACTGTTAGCATTATACAGGGTGGAAAGTTAAAACGGGGCAGTAAGGGCAGCTACTAGGTAGATCCCTTGCCGCCACACAAAAATGGCATTAGGATTTCATTCCTAACTTTTTAAGTGATGACAATCTACATTCACAGATTTTAGAATAAAAGAACAGTCAGCAAGAAATGGCATTAAAAAAAATTCGCCAAAAGTGATGACTTTCTCGCTGACTGTACTTTTTTTCAAAAATCTGTGAATGTAGATTGTCATCACTTAAAAAGTTAGGCATGAAATCCTAATGCCATTTTTGCGTGTCGGCAAGGGATCTAGTAGCTGCCCTTACTGCCCCGTTTTAACTTTCCACCCAGTATATCTATGCCATGTCGCTTTCCCTAGTAATGACTTTTTTTACGCCTGTTGTTTTCTTAACCGAAATAGTTAGAAAAAAAGTCTAATAATTTCGTCTGCTCACAAAAGTGGTCCTTATGATTTCATGAATAGAAATATTATAACTACTTAGTAACGGTTTTTACTTTTGATCTAAAACATTATTTCCTTACAAATGGGAGAACCTAAAAATCTATCAATAAAAAATATAAAAAAATATATTTTTTTTAACTCACGCATAACCGCGGGCAAATACTATAGTTCAACACATCGTGTCCATTTGTTAAAACAACCGATATCGCAATGATTCGGTGAAACGTAACGGTTTGACGTTGACCGGATGTCAGCCATCTTGCCACGCGACCGGAAGCGGCCATTTCGAGGCGTCGGCGATTGCTTGGAGCGTTATGAACAGATAGACAGTACAAGAAGTATAATAAAGTGGTTCATAGCAGCAGTAATAATTTACTTTAAAAACAAAGTTTTAACCGACTCCAATTCAGTACGTACCTACTCCGCCAAGCCATTTATGTCATGAACATTTCCACATTTCAAACTGAAACATTTAACGTGACAAACACACAGATAATAAAATAAATAAATACAAAAACACCCAAGACATTGTCATGAAATGGACCCAGCTCAGCATGTTGCTAGCTTAAAAGCCAGCCAGTTCCTTACCAGTAGAGCAAATGCGTTGACCGAATCGCTGTATGTGGGCCGAAAATATTTGAGGAGTTTCGTCGATTCCTTAAGGATCTCAGAATTATCTGTGGCACTTCGTTACTAGTAGTTGCTATAACAACGGAGTCATATTTGGGAGCCTCGATGCCGTAGACACAGACACACAGAACAAATGTTAAAAGTTAATCTAATAACACCTCTCGTTTTCGTCAGGGTTTCCCTAAAATTGATAGATTATCTATGCACACAGATTATCTATGCACACATTTGTTAGTTACCTTTTTGTATTTTTTCTAAAACGATTTTTAACCCCCGGGCCCCGGCGCAAAAAGAGGAGTGGAAACACCTTCTTTTTGCAACCTTTTGTTTCCCAAACTCTGAAACTGTAAATATTTCAGGATTTATTTCAGGGCCAACGTGTAAAACCCTATAGGTTAGTTTAGGTTTGTTTATAAAAATCCTGAATGTATTAAGAGGTTGGGAAATGAAGGTTGCCAAACGTTAGGTTGGGAAACATTAGTGAACCTGAGTGTTACAAGTTTGACGTGTCTGTCTGTCTGTCTGTGGCATCGTAGCCCCTAAACGAATGGAGCGATTTGAATGCGGTTTTTTTATCTGAAACCTGATATGATCGAGATGGTTGTTAGTTACGTTTCAACAAAATCGGTTCAGATGTTTTCGAGATATTGAACGTTCAAATGAAAATGTCGGTGTTTTTCCACTTTTCTAGAAGTTGTAGATATTTGCGCAGCGCAAAAGAGACTTGAACCACAGAATAAGTAATACTTTTTTATTTTTATTTATTGACCAATATAATTTGAGTACTACATTTTGGTATACATTTTTTACACCAGCGGAAACCTCTGGGGTTTATATTCTGATGAATAGTTCGCTATGGTACATTAATTTACTTGACTACATCACCGTTATAGACTCATACATATTACAATACACTCGAACTTGACGCACGATTTAGTTTTACTTTGCAATGATTAAGGTTAATAAATAACAATGTACCTTACACAGTAGTCTCGAAAACGGAGAGGGTTAAAAGAGAGAAAAAAAAAATAGTAATTAGTAAGGAATATTCTATAGTCTCTTCTAACCCTTCTTAAGCCCACGCGAATGCAAGTCCATCGGATGTAGGCGTGGAGCTTTTACAAAATTGCTAAATGTCAGTTTTTCAGGAGTGTTCCACAGAATCATGATAGGTGATGGACGTATCGAAGTATAATTGAGGAGTTGTTTGATATAGCAACAAAATGTCTAGTAAAGTACCTATTCCTGTTTTTGCTTTATGCTATTACAGTGCATGGGAAACAAGCATATACGATTGCTATGGTAACACCGTAGCCCGAACATCGTAGATATGATCTCTTTACTTTCTTTAATTTTACCTTTTTTAGGGTTCCGTACTCAAAGAGTAAAACGGGACCCTATTACTAAGACTCCGCTGTCCGTCTGTCACTTGGCTGTATCTAAATAACCGTGATAGTTAGACAGTTGACATTTTCACAGATGATGTATTTCTGTTGCCGCTATAACAACAAATACTAAAAACAGAATTAAATAAATACGGAACCCTTCGTGCGCGAGTCCGACTCGCACTTGGCCGGTTTTTTTAATCATGGCAAACAAACATGATAAACACTCTTACAGCCGTATTTATAAACGTTCTACAAGCCTATTATAACCAAAATGGCGTTGAAATTCGTTTGTCTGTCTGTCACATTGACATTTTGTGTTCGTAAGAAAGGGACAAAGACATTTTATTTAGCAGAGGCATTTTAAGTTTTATGAATAACTGCCGATCTTTATCCTTTCCCTTGAAACTTATGTTTAAAACTTCAAGATCGTGATTTAGGTACAAATTGTTAGACCCCAGCTTGCCAAGGGATAAAACTATAGGAGCTGTGTTGACATTTATTTTAAACGACCAAAGACAGTGCAATATAAATCCTCCCATCGATGTAAACGCGCTCTTCATTGCGATTTAGGGTTCCGTACCTCAAAAGAAAAAAAAATCTGAACCCTTATAGGATCACTTTGTTGTCCGTCTGTCTGTCAAGTCAAGCCTTATCTCGGATGTACATCATATATTTTTTTTAGATTTATCATTCTCTTATTTTAGAAGTTACAGGGGGGGGAGTGTCTCTCGCGCAAACTATTCAGTTTAGAAAAAAATGATGTTAGAAACCTCAATATAATTTTTGAAGACCTATCCATAGATGTATGGGTTTCATGAAAAAAAAAGTTTCAGTTCTTAGTATGGGGAACCCCAAAGTTTATTGTTTTTTTTATATTTTTGTGTTAAAATCTTAATGCGGTTTACATAATACATCTACATACCAAGTTTCACCAGTATAGCTTTTATAGTTTCGGAAAAAAGTGGCTGTGACATACGGACGGACAGACAGACAGACAGACATGACGAATCTATAAGGGTTCCGATTTTTGCCATTTGGCTACGGAACCCTAAAAAAGATACGGCTGTTTATGCCGTAAAAACGTATATTTCGACACTCTCAAGGGAATCAAATGTTATATTATCTATATATAATTTGGCAAGTAATATCGTCTTATGGGCGTTTTCAAGAAAAGTTGTTCAATTTCGTATGATTTTATATTTGGATAAAAATTGTTTTATTCTACTCAGAATTTGAAGCCCTTACGATTATAATAATAGAAAAAAAATGTGTCCCGTGTTATTCATACAATATTTTGTTTCCATTACGCTACCGTCCTAAAAACTTCTATGAAGACGGTAACGTAACGGAACGAAAAAGCTTAGGACACTTTTTTTCTGCTACTAAAATCGAAAGGGTTTCAAATTCTGAGTAGAATACCACGATTTGTATAAATACGATAAATCATACGAAATTGAACAACTTTTCTTGAAAACGCCCGCATACTTCGCCTTGTACTAAAAGTACAAAACATCTGAAAACGGTACATTTCGTACGGAACCCTCGGTGGGCGAGTCCGACTCGCACTTTTCCGGTTTTTCCCTGCCTTAAGCTCGCAGATGGACTGACGAACTGGTAAAGGTCGCGGGAGTCCGCTGGATGCGGGTGGCGCAGGACCGGTCATTTGGCACTCTTTGGGGGAGGCATATGTCCAGCAGTGGACGTCTTTCGGCTGATATGATGATGAATGATGAAGCTCGAATGATCGGTCTATGATATGATACATTTATTACAAACAGGTATAAATAGAATTCCCGTATGTCTTTGCATCAATAAACGCATCGGAAGTGAGCATTTACAGTTACAGAATCGCCAGATGTGCGGCGTCCGTATTTCGCCCAATTGTTATGTTGTGGCTACACTGCAGTGTAAAAACTTAGCTGTTAAAATTAATAGTATGAAATTTGAAGAAGAATTACCGGTTAAATGCTAATCAACTATATCTTGATGATATTCTGTCCCGTACCCAGCAGATAACTAAACTTAAATATTCCCAGACGGGATAGCTAAAAGGTGACTGGCGATTGCCAGACTAAAAGATGCTGGCAAAATTGCCTTTAACCCTACACTTGGCAGCGTATCTTTAAATGCATACTGTCACCTTTGTGCATTTTTTTCTAGAAAGATTCTTTTACTCTAATGTAGCGCAACCGAGGCTTGAAAGTACGATTGTTTCTAATTTTGCCTAGTTTAGGGCCGGAAACGCTGTTGCGGCAAATTTTCCAATGTTCCGGACACACGGAACATTGGGAAATTGCTTACTTCCTACAAATACCAATCGAATTTGATACGTCTAAACATAATAATAATAAATTACCCATTTATTTCAGGCATCTATGGCCCATAGGCCATAATGCTTCTCTATCGCGAGAATGTCGGTAAATATAATTTTTGCTTCTATGCAATTTTATTGTTCATTTCTGTGACAGTTAAGACTTTATATTGGAATAAGTTTCTGTCGAAAATTTCATTTTTGGTACAAGCTTTTATTGCCGACTGTACTTTTCTGCATGCCATCATCAAGTACTCATTGAGACGATTCTAACGAGCCCAAACTCGATGGGGTTGTGTCGTTTTATTGCGGAGTTCCTATGGCCACCTTCCAGCTCCAGCATCATATCAGCTTTAAGTCATCATAATATTGTATTGTCATGCGATATACATATGCTTGCAAAATTTCAGCTCAATTGGATAACGGGAAGTGACTGAAAAATGGATTGCAAATTTTGACGGACAACTTACATATTTACATACATACGAACGTTATACGAAGTTAATATAAAGCTTGTCAAAATGACCAAAATTTTTTTTATATTTCGATCAGTTGACCTAAATCTTAAAACAATAAGATAACAGCCTTTTCGCTGTATGTGTGTCATGTTTACTAAAGATATAACAGACTTTTTATTGTTTTAATTTTCAAAGACTGCTTTTTAACGACGGTGTAGATGCAACATCGCCACCCGATGCCACATCAAAGGATTTCATCACCTAATGAGAGAAATCCGCATCTTTTTTTACTTCGTTACGGAGTAGCCAATATTTTTAGCTGTGAGCTTAATCAGTGGGTAATTAGTTAATTTCGGCATGATTCGTCATGTGATGACTTAGTTTAGTTACAATGTTGAATATAGTCAGTCTTAATTGTGGAATGTCTGGGTTGTTTTTTTTGGGTTTCCTACCCAAAGGGTAAAACGGGACCCTATTACTAAGACTCCGCTGTCCGTTCGTCTGTCCGTCTGTCACCAGGCTGTATCTCATGAACCGTGGTAGTTCGACAGTTGAAATGTTCAAGTGTAAGTATCTATGGATAGGTCTTCAAAAATGATATTGAGGTTTCTAATATATTTTTTTTCTAAACTGAATAGTTTGCGCGAGAGACACTTCCAAAGTGGTAAAATGTGTGTCCCCCCCCCTGTAACTTCTAAAATAAGAGAATGATAAAACTAAAAAAAATATATGATGTACAAACTTCCACCGAAAATTGGTTTGAACGAGATCTATTTAGAGTTTTTTTTAATACGTCATAAATCGTAAACCGCAATTTGTTTTACGGAACCCTTCATGTGCGAGTCCGACTCGCACTTTTTGAATGTATAATATATATAAAGACAGACCCAGTGATTGACTCTAGTGAACATGGACGACAGGACCTATAATATAAGACTCAACATTTATTATTACTCAAAAGGAAAGAAGGCAAAAAAATATGCCTAGTGACGAAAATCCCATTCAAATATCTCAAAAAATTACGAAGCTACAACCGTTTTAATATTGCTTGTTAGAGAGAGAAGACGCTAGGGGATCGTGACATCACGATCCACGAGCGTCATAGTAAATGACAATTGTTTCATATGAAGGTGCGTTTTGCGGAAAAGGAACATACTGCCTTTTAAAACTTTGAACACTTAGTTATAACTTTGTGATTATTTAATCCCTTGATTTACTTTTGTCTGTCTCCATTTGACAATGTATTTCATCCTTTTTCGAGAAAATTCATCATTATTGGTTATTTTATTTGGTGTCTACACCCCTGTTGCGGCGCGGCAAGCGTTTTATCTGTTCATTGCGCGTCCTGGACGCGCAACGCACTGTGGTTAGTTGGGACTACACGCAATTAATTAGAAAAACCGCCGCCGCGCAATGTCGTGCGTGGCCGGTAAGATCAATCATTATTAGTCATTTTCCATAAAAGCGATTTTCTCTTAAACCGTAATGATTTTAGGATAATGTAATAAACGTTACGTACAAGCCCGAAGGTTGTTAGGTTTGATTTAACAACCCTAAAAAGTTTAGGTACCTACAGTTTCTGAGAAAAACTAGTTTACGGCAAATGAATATTATGGTAATTGTTGCAAATAAACTCATGGAAATAATTAGGTATCATTATTATTGGCTCTTTGTTTACTTACAAAGTATATGGACCACCAGGTCGTCTGAAAAAAAAAAGCCACCTGAAATATTATTAAAATACACGAACATGTGAGATCTACATTTATGTACCTACAGTTTTGCTAGGCTAAGCACAAAATGAGGCTATACGATTTTTATTTATTTATTTATTAGGACTTTCAACAAAAAGCATGCTCTTATATATATTTTTATTACTTACAAACTTTTATTCATCTTGCAACGTAAGGGTTTGACCTTGCAACTGAATTTTAAAGCATTTGTCCTCATCTAATTGAGCTGGAATTTCCGTTTAGTTAGATGACAATGCGATATTATGGTACAGTCAGCATCAGATAGTTAGTAACGTAACAGCCAAGGTAATAATTTACTATTCAAAACAAAGTTTTAACCGACTTCAAATCAGTAGCCAAATTGCTTCAACTTTGCCTATAAAATTTGAAGAGTTCCCTCGATTTCTCCAAGATCCCATCATCAGAACTGGATTTTGGTGACAACGGGACCAATCTAGAAGAATACGCTTCCAAACAAAAAAAAAAGTATTCAAATCGGTTCATAAATTACCGAGTTATCGCGTAACAAACACACATTTAAAAAAAACATACAGACGAATTGAGAACCTCCTCCTTTTTTGAAGTCGGTTAAAAAGGACGAGACGGATAAAGACGTGTTGCGATATATTTGGTTACCTTGGCTGCTACTAACTATCTGTTGCTGACTGTACCATAAAGTTGGTCTGATAATGGTGGCCATATTAGGAACTCCTCATTTACAAAATCTAAACCCGTCGTGCTTGGGCTCATTTCATTAGGACCCTTTCAATGGAAGGGTCCACGGAAAGAATAAGAATAACATTATTCTTATATGCACAAATGACAACAAATACCTTATTAATTACAGACATTTTAGATGCATAAAAAATCACGTGCAAACACTAGTATTTATTTTCATGTATTCGCACAGTGGACGCTATTTGTCCCCGTCTGTTTAATACGCACGGATAGAGACGTCTACGTTGCGTATAACTTATGGTAATACGCGCATATGTTAGTTTAATAGAACTCTCGATTAAGCGCGGACTTGTTTGGTGCGTGCCCGTTGTTGAACGGTACGGGATTTGAGG
This sequence comes from Epinotia brunnichana, assembly GCA_963854355.1. Taxonomy (NCBI): domain Eukaryota; kingdom Metazoa; phylum Arthropoda; class Insecta; order Lepidoptera; family Tortricidae; genus Epinotia; species Epinotia brunnichana. Next base: position 3,145,599 of record OY977962.1, on the reverse strand, counting down.
GAGGATGACGGATTGATAGTAAAAGAAAGCAAATACGTTTAAATAAATAAATATTAGTGGACAACACAGTGAGACATGTTTTTTTAAACTCTACCATACCAGTATACCTGTGTTTCACAAATAAATGATTTGAATTTAATTGAATTGACACTCTTACACAAATCGACCTAGTACTATGGGTACTGGACGACTAGTTTCTAGGAGATAAGGCTAGACAACTGCTGCCTGCACAAGTATTAATTTTCGATCAAAGAGGAAAATTGAAAAATTATTTGCCACGGGCGGGATTTGAACCCACGACCTCTGGAATCCGTCCATTGCTCTTATCCAACTGAGCTACCGTGGGTCCCGCCAGTGGCAACGAATCTTTCAATCCCTTCACTCTTCTAATTAACCTTAATGAGGCTCGTAGCGACATCTACCGTGAAGTTGTTACAAACTTCTGATACGGCACCAACGTCCCAAGTTACATTGAGAATCGTTAGTAACAATGCGCTACTCCATTTGAATAGTAAAACAGTGTAACAACTTCACGGTAGATGTCGCTACGAGCCTCCTTAAGGTTAATTAGAAGAGTGAAGGGATTGAAAGATTCGTTGCGACTGGCGGGACCCACTGTAGCTCAGTTGGATAAGAGCAATGGACGGATTCCAGAGGTCGTGGGTTCAAATCCCGCCCGTGGCAAATAATTTTTCAATGGGGAATGGATGAAAATTTTAGAAATGCCTGATTATTTTTTTGGTGATAGGAATAACCTTCCTTAGCATCAAAAAAAAATTGCAGACTTGTCAGCTGCGTCAATAATTTTTGAAAAATATAAACAGTTTCCTCACTTACGTTTTGTGGTTAGGACGGCGAATGAGACACTTTCCTTGGTCCGTCTCGTATTACAAAAAATATTTTAAATATCTGACCCTGGCAATGACCAATATAGCTGCTGCAGCTGTCAATATCATTGCCAGTGTCAGTTTACCACGGATTTTTATGATATTTTTATGTAATATGAGACGGATCAAGGAACTTGTCTCATTCGCCGTCCTAACCACAAAACGTAAGTGAGGAAACGGTTTATATTTTTCAAAAATTATTGACGCAGCTGACAAGTCTGCAATTTTTTTCTGGTGCTAAGGAAGGTTATTGCTATCACCAAAAAAAATCAGGCGTTTCCAAAATTTTCATCCATTCCCCATTTTCCTCTTTGATCGAAACTTAGAATTTCGTTAGCGGACGTTTCTGCTTAGTATAAATTTACAAGTTTTAATTGTTTCACACACATATTGAATAATGCGTACTGCATATACGTGCTGTACGTGTCGCGCCTGCATTACTCCGCCACGACTGCTGACATGGTGGAGTATATTCACCAGAAGACTGGCTACTAGCTGAGGGTTTTCCAGCTGCGTTCGCGCCACTACGTGCACTTCAGCTCGTTTGTGGTGCGCGTGCCGCGGCCGCTGCAGGTAGGGTTGCCATATGGAAGAATTAAATGTCCTGACAAAAATCCGGACATCACCCTAAAAATCCTGACATTTCTTGTAACAGAGATTTGGCGTAGCTTGACGCTCTGCGGTGTACTGTATAGTGGATATACCTTTCTCTTTCCCTCCGCCCGATCCCGTAGCCCCCTCCCTGCGCAGGTGTGACCTGCGCCCGCGCGCGAAGCGCAAACCGCATCGCAGCTGCTCGCGTAGTTTAGTCGCCTCGTATGTTTCGCGTTGATTCATTCCTAAAAATCCGGACACTTGCCAAGTCCGGCCGCAATCCGGACAAAGGGTCAAAAATCCTGACATTTCCGGACAAATCCGGACGTATGACAACCCTAGCTGCAGGAGACCATCGCGTGTGCTGACTTCTGGCCGAAGGGTGTCGTGTTTCGGCGGTTCCGGAGCACCCTACCGAATGCTACACCGGACTTGACGTCACAATAGAGCCACGCTGTTATGTCGCCTCAGTAATTAGTTTTTAATTTTATAAATATTTTGTATGTATGTTTAGTCAGGTGTTTGTTACAATGGGCCTTAGATGCCTGAAATAAATGGTTTTTTTTTTTTTTTTTTTATAATAGGTAATTATTAATATGTGTGATTACTTGAATCATTCATATAGAACCGTTTCAACCTTTTATTAACCAACCAATAATATATTTTTTTAATTATTCATTCAATTTTAGAGGATAACGGTCTTCTGATTCCGGTTAATTTCATACTATTTGTGTCACCTGTCGTCCCTGTTTCGTCTGTCATGATTGCTTCATGTTCGACATAAAGACGATCATGCTAGCTAGGCTGGAGTGTGGCATGTAATAGGAGCAATATAATGTCGGGTGACAAGCAAAACTCACTATGTAACAAATACCTACTTAAATTAAAAGTCGAATTTCGATATCGACTACGAACCGAGATACGAGGTTTTGAAGAGCAGTTACAGTTTTGGTAGTGACTTTTGCTTGTCACCCGACGAATAAATAAAGGATGTCTCCATAGAATATCCGTAGTTATTCTATATCTGTCCCAGTGTTTCAAAATTGTTGAATTCGGAAAAAAAAATATTTGAAGTTGTGATCCATAAGTAATGAATTTTGACACAACGATTACATCAACTCCATTCATGTTTATTCATAGACCAACATGGATCATTATTGTTAGTAATACTTAGCTTAATATTATTATTATGGAGGTCGTTGTTCTACGTCCGTAGGAACAGCCCTAGAAACCCTACACGTGACCTCCGGGTGGTGCTAAAAGAACAACACACTCGGCAGCTGCACTGTTCCTTCTGAACCTCGCAGCGCACACTGGAACTCTATCAGCGACATCGATACGAATACATATATGTACCAGTTGTGTAACCGCCATAAGATAAATATATATTATCATTATTACATCACTGTTACTTCAAGAACGAAGGTACTTATATAACAACAAATACTAAAAACAGAATAAAATAAATATTTCTATTGATAAGGGTACGGAACCCTTCGTGCGCAAGTCCAACTCGCACTTGGCCGGTTTTTTGTTAAAACATTTGGAACTGATTATTGATTGGCTTAATAATCCACCGTTTAACCGCTCCTGTTACAATGACCATTGAAGTGTGTGTGAAAATGTCGATTGATTTGTTCTAAAGCTCGTTCAAAAGATTACCTTTCTGGTTATAACGCCAAGAAAAGAAAATAACTGGCCAAGTGCGAGTCGGACTCGCGCAAGAAGGGTTCCGTACTATTATCTATAAAAAAACTATTTTATTCTGTGTTTTTAGTATTTGTTGTTATAGCGGCAACAGAAATACATCATCTGTAAAAATTTCAGCTGGAACTATCACGGTATCAGTGAGATACAGCCTGGTGACAGACAGACAGACGGACGGACGGACAGTGGAGTCTTAGTAATAGGGTCCCGTTTTACTCTTTGAGTACGGAACCCTAAAAAAAGACAATCGTAATGAATAATGGAAACGCGTCCCGCGACTGTGTCATTTCTCCCCTGTCGCCACAACGGCCACATACAGCATTATTTAACCGAACGACCATAGTTTATCCATTGTGAGATGTGAATGATAAAACTTATAAATGGTAATTAGGGGTGTTCATCATTTGTGTTCTTTGCTGGCAACAGTTAATTATTATTGCCACATCTTTAGAATCAAATTAACCAATTCCATATAACCATAACCACCACCGTATAACGTTAGAATTTTAACAGACAAATTTGTCTACGTTTCTTCATGTATCTAGGATATTAAATATAAATATTGTACTAGTTTTACTCATTACGATCAATTATTTCTTTTCAAACATATCACTACCTTCTGTTATTAAGGTGGTTCGATTGCCATACAAAGCGTTATTTGAAATTCGCAGGCTAACGGCGTGATATTTTAAGAAACTTATGTATCAGACTTTTATCAATTGGCTTCCCATTTGCGCCAAATTCCCCCTTTCCTAGAATAAACTTGTATAAACTAGATTAATTTGAGAAAACTAGTTTTCCCAAAATATCACGTCCCAAACCAATTTCTCAAATTAATCTAGTTTATACAAGTTTATTCTAGGAAAAGGGGAATTTGGCGCAAATGGGAAGCCAATTTATGAATGTTTGTTACATAAGTTTCTTAAAATATCACGCCGTTGGCCTGCGAATGTCAAATAACCTTTTTGATGGCAATCGAACCACCTTAAAGTGAAACGTCTATTACATCGCGTCAAATGTTTTCGTCCATCTATCGCATGACGCATTATAGAAACAAGTGACAGACGCCCGGCAGAGCAGCCAAAGCCAATATGGCGGCGAGTTTTACTAGCATCGTGGTTTCATAAAACCAAACAATAGTTTTTTTTGAACAATTTCTAAAAAAAGCGGCCAAGTGCGAGTCGGACTCGCACATGAAGGGTTCCGTAAAATAAATTGCGGTTTACGATTTATGACGCATTAAAAAAAAAACTTACTAGCTCTCGTTCAAACCAATTTTTGGTGGAAGTTTGCATGGTAATTACATCATATATTTTTTTTAGTTTTATCATTCTCCTATTTTAGAAGTTACAGGGGGGGTGACACACATGTCACACTTTGGAAGTGTCTCTCTCGCAAACTATTCAGTTTAGAAAAAAATTATATTAGAAACCTCAATATCATTTTTGAAGACCTATTCATAGATACCCCACACGTATGGATTTGATGAAAAAAATTTTTTTTAGTTTCAGTTCTGAGTATGGGGACCCCTAAAACTTAAAGTTTTTTTTCAATTTTTGTGTGAAAATCTTAATGCGGTTTACATAATACATCTACTCACCAAGTTTCAACAGTATAGCTCTTATAGTTTCGGAAAAAAGTGGCTGTGACATACGGACGGACAGACAGACAGACATGACGAATCTATAAGGGTTCTGTTTTTTGCCATTTGGCTACGGAACCCTAAAAGGTAGGATTTTAGGTTTCAAAATTGTTTTCCTTGAAATAACCTGACGATTATCTTACGATTTTTCCAATCTTTCAAGGAATGAGGGATAAGTGTTTCTAGAGAACCGGAAACGGTAAGCGAGGTTAAGTAACGATTACTGGGGTCAGCTCAGGACGGGTGGTCGCTTTGAGTGGTTACTCCTGAATGGAAAGTTGGTTAGGCCGTTGATTCCGGTTGTTGTCTACGAGCTCCAGTGGCCCCTTCTTGCGATTACAGGTTTGAAGATGAAGATAATGTGATATTGCAGTGATATGTTGCTAGTCCATCGCCACAACACGTCTTTAGGATTATATTATGATGATGATCATTCTTACGGCACATACATAGGAAATTAAGGGGGATGTGCTATTCTAACCCACCAAACGGTGTTATTCTGTAGAAATCCTTGGGCAGCCTTAACCACAGTTTAATTGTAGTACTGACTCCTTAGATTGTTAACTTCGGTCTAAATGTAATTCAAAGGATATCTTTGACAGCGCGATTTTAAATGTTTTTTTTACCTAATTAGGACTGCCAAGGCTTTTACGGAATTTTTACAGTAGCTGCAATTTCTTGTGTAAATGCATTTTTAATAATTAATTGTGTTTTCAGCTTTTTTAACTAACTAGGTAAGCCGTGACTGCAAATGCTGGAGTGGCTTGAAATATTGCAAATTTGATGAAAAAGTGAAACGAGAATGCATCTTTCTCGCTCGTTAAAAAATTATCCATACGTACTCTAGAGGGGTAATCACGTAACGATCCGAACGCGCGTCGGTACAATTTAACTGTCAATTTTTCATATAAAAAGGGACATTTAGACCTAATACCCGACGTTCGTACAATGCGTTACGTGATCGACCTACAGGTAGCATTAACTCATAATTTCCAACCAGTTCAATAAAGGTCTGTCCAGCGCTTTAATTATAAAAATATCAGCCAACTAGGGATGCGATGATATCGATAATTGAGTTATTCTTGGAAATCCCGTTGCAATAATCGAATGTCGGGCTAATGGCATTGGCGTTCAATTAAGTGAAATAAGTTATTGTTTGAAATTTTGTTTTCGCAACTAACGTTTGGCTAACTGATTCATTTCGCAACTTTATATTTCCCGAACTCTGAAACTGTAAATATTTCAGGATTTATTTCAGGGCCTTCGTGTAGAACCATATAGGTTAGGTTAGGTTAGTTTATAGAAATCCTGTAATATTTAACAGTTTCAGAAATATTAAGAGGTTGGGAAATGAAAAGATGCGAAATGAATCAGGTTGCCAAACGTTAGGTTGGGAAACATTAGTGAACCGTTTTATATACTTACGCCCGTATTCATAAACGTTCTACAAGCCTATTTTAACTAAAATGGCGTTCAAATTCGTTTGTCCTTATCTGTCACTTTGACATTTGTGTTCGTAAGAAAGATACAAAGCACATTTTATTTAGCAGAGACATTTTAAGTTTTATGAATAAGGGGATTAATCTTTATTGCACAAAATAATAAGTTATAGTACAAAAGGCGAAATTAATGCAATAAAGCATTCTCTACCGCTCCACCTTAAGGCAAAGCAGATACATTGTGGGCCAACTTTATTCGAATACAATACAAAATGCTATAATATACTTACTAGAGTACTTGTTACTGGTGGAGAGTGCCTTTTGTTTTTTTTCATACAACGACGGTGTCAAACAATCTTACGGCCTGCATGATGTTAAGCTGGTACCGTAGCCTATGGACACTTGTGACTCCAGAAGAATCTTATTATGGCATTAAGTTAGCCTTTTGTATATGTAACTTGTTCCTGTGCATTACAGTTTAAATAAACTAGTGGCTTGGTGAGCTGTGGAAATTGCCCGCATGTTTTTTTTTTAATTTTTTTTTTAAATTTCCAAAAAACTGGTTGAATTCAAATAGTTGAAGTATCAGAAGTTGTAACCACTTCACGGTAGATGTCACTACGAGCCTCCCTAAGGTTCATCATCATCATCATCTTTATATCAGCCGAAAAAGTCCACTGCTGGACATAGGCCTCCCCCAAAGAGTGCCAAAATGACCGGTCCTGCGCCACCCGCATCCAGCTCCCTAAGGTTAACCTTAATTTATTAGAAGAGTGAAGGGATTGAAAGATTCGTTGCTACTAGCGGGACCCACGGTAGCTCAGTTGTAGAAGAGCAATGGACGGATTCCAGAGGTTGCGGGTTCAAATCCCGCTCGTGGCGAATAGCTTTCAATTTTCCACTTTGATCTAAACTTAACTGATTGAATTCCAAGAACGGGACCCAAAGATAGTACCTATTCAATATTATAAAGCCGGGTCAGTTCAGGTTCAGATCAGGAGGAAACCCTGACACAACGTTCCATCGATATATTCTGTCACATCACTAGTGTCTGGTTTGATTTCCAAAGCCGGCCGTCTGTAACAGACGTTTCATCGATATATTGTGTAACATCACTAGCGTAAGCCGGCCTATGTCACTACAGCTGCAATTCCTCACACTTTAGTTTCAGAACAAATCTTTATTTTTTTCGTTTTCCACCACGCGATATTGTTCTTTTTTATACGTAAGTATAACCACCTGAGGCCCTAGCACTAGGTTTTATAGTCACGTTTTACGGCGAAATTCTACAGTAACGTCACGTATAACGTGACATAAAACCTATCGTGCTAGGGCATGTGCTGCACTCGCGGCTTTGTCCGCGTATTGCAAATGACACAGGCAAACCCGCGGGATTAAATATACCCTTCTTTTTTTTTTTTATATTTGCGGACAATCTTACACAAATCTACCTAGTCCCAAACTAAGCAAAGCTTGTACTATGGGTACTAGACGACGATAAACATACTTATATATAGATAAATTAATACTTAAATACATAGAAAACATCCATGACTCAGGAACAAATATTCGTGCTCATCATCACACAAATAAATGCCCTTACCGGGATTCGAACCCAGGACCTCTTGCTTTGTAGGCAGGGTCACTACCAACTAGGCTAAAGCGGTCGTCCAGATATTGACGAATCTACAGCCTGTATGTTTAATATTACCTCAAATTGTAACTATACATAGTTTTTAGTACAGTACTATGAACCGATATAATGTAATGCTAACACTCATTTGACACATGGAAGAAGCGGGTTACTTGTGACAGTTGTGACGTCACATCAGTTATGTTAGGTACTATAAATTATTTCTTATTGTGTAATTATACTAATTATGTATGTTAAATAGTTTAGGTTTACCAGTGCCTTGGCATATGCTGTAATGCTGTTACATTTTACATAATAAATAAATCATTAAGACGAAGTAGTGATACATTGCGTGCTGAATTATTTTATAAGGAAAAAAAAGTTGGTAGTTAAGAAAAAAATCTTGCAATATCGGTTCATAGCCCTAACACCTACCTCTGGTTACAATTTGAAGTAATATTAAAAATACACGTTGTATACAGGTTGCAATATTTCACTTGATACAAAATAGCAAAATGTGAATTTATCCATGATTCTGAGCAACTTTTACTATGGGACCATTATTATATATCGTATGGGACCATGAACTTTGTGTTATGCAAAAAAAAAACACCTACTCGTACATTTTTGTCAGTCTAAAATGAGCAAAGTCTATGAAACAGTTGGATTTTTTTGGTATAACACAATGTTGGTCCCAATAGTAAAAGTTGCTCAGACTTATGGATATATCCTGAGATTCCCCCCTACATACAAACTCACACAAAGCTACAATCTGACTTTTTTGCTCTTTATTACATTCGTATCGATAGGCGGTTCTATTTTGCTTCAATGAATAAATTGTCCCGTCCATTGACGGGCTATCCTATATTAATGAATTGGCCTTTTATTGTCAAGTCCAAAATGTGTATCGATAATTTATCGATACATCGTGTCGCATCACTAGCGTCGAGATCGATATCCAAAGCCGACCGTCTGTTACTACGGTTACCATTTCTCATATTTCATGTCAAACCTACACACACACATTTCATCGATATTTTCAATCGCATCTCTAGTAGGGCTCGCCGCTACAGTTGTGCTTGGCTGACGAAAGTGGTCGGTGATTTATCGTATATGATTTATCGATATATTGTGCCGCATCTTGCGTCGGGATCGACATCCAACGCTAGCATATTAGTACGGTTGCATTTCTTACGATTCAGCAGTTTTAAGTTTGTAAGTAGATAAGTACAGTCGCCATCACATAAATAGGTACACTATAGGTGTTCAAAAATATCGGCGCATGCACCCTAATGCCTTGAAAATAGAGGTGTGTTCCGATGTTTGTGACGTGCTTGTTTGCTCCGATGTATGTGATTATATATTCATAGATATACGTATGTATGTAGGTATGTAAATACTTTATTGTATACAACACATACCGGAAGGCGCGGTGTGGGTAGGCTGATGACCTGGTAAAGGTCGCGGGAGCCCGCTGGATGCGGGTGGCGCAGGACCGGTCATTGTGGCACTCTTTGGGGGAGGCCTATGTCCAGCAGTGAACGTCTTTCGGCTGATATGATGATGATGATGATACAACACATTGATAAAATCGCAGACAAAACTGGTTAAGATTGTACAAAAGCGAACTTATCCCTGTAGGAAATCTCTTCCAGTTAATCTTTGAGCAATTGAGACGAGATCAGGACAACACGTGTACAGAGACGTATTTATTTTTACCTATATACTCTATGCTAAAGCAAATTAATACTACAAGCTAGTATGTAAATTAATAGTACAAATAAAATAATAGTTTATTTATTTAATCGTATGGCATACATTATTAGGCCTTTGAGTTTGTCACTTTTTAGTACCACCCAGGGGACACGTGCAGGGTTGTGGTAGGTAGCTCCTGCGGACGCAAGTGACAGTTGTCCCCCCTTTGTCAAGTGAGTGGGCAACTCGACTGTTAGAGGTTTTTAAGCCGCCCGAAGGCCTCTAACTCGGATTAACGACTACTGTCATAGACAGCATCCGGGATCAACTGCTTAGCGTGCCTTCCAAAGCACGGAAGCGCTCATTAATAGTAACCACTCCAACAGGCGGTCATCCATCCAAGGACTGACCGCTGCCATCTTTGCTTTACCTGCGTTATCGTTTCCGATACGCAGGCGCCGCAGGGCTATGAACGCTTCAAAAAGTAATAGTATTATACACAAACATATATTTAATCGCATCACTAGTAGGGTTCACCGCTACTGTCGTGCTTGGCTGACGAAAGTTGTCGGTGATTTGTCATATTGCTTTTATCGATATATCGTGTCGCATCACTAGTGTCGGGATCGATACCCAAAGCCGGCCGTCTGTTACTACGGCTACCGCCGGCGCACCTATGCGGCGGACGGGTTGAGACACACTAAGACCGAAAAATGTCTGATCTAATTAATACTTACAGGCTTTTTTATTGAGGACTATGCTGGGAGTTTCTCTGCTTGATCGTAACAGAAATGAGGCTATCCGCTGCAGAACTTATAGATACAAAAACATAATTATAAAAAGCGGCCAAGTGCGAGTGGGACTCGCACATGAAGGGTTCCGTGAAATAAATTGCGGTTTACGATTTATGACGTATTAAAAAAAAACTACTTACTAGATCTCGTTCAAACCAATTTTCGGTGGAAGTTTACATGGTAATGTACATCATATATTTTTTTAGTTTTATTATTCTCTTATTTTAGAAGTTACAGGGGGGGGGGGACACACATTTTACCACTTTGGAAATGTCTCTCGCGCAAACTATTCAGTTTAGAAAAAAATGATATTAGAAACCTCAATATCATTTTTGAAGACCTATCCATAGATATCCCACACGTATGGGTTTGATGAAAAATTTTTTTTTGAGTTTCAGTTCTGAGTATGGGGACCCCTAAAACTTAATGTTTTTTTTCAATTTGCGTGTGAAAATCTTAATGCGGTTCACAGAATACATCTACCTACTAAGTTTCAACAGTATAGCTCTTATAGTTTCGGAAAAAAGTGGCTGTGACATACGGACGGACAGACAGACAGACAGACAGACGGACGGACATGACGAATCTATAAGGGTTCCGTTTTTTGCCATTTGGCTACGGAACCCTAAAAAGTGTATTATTCGCCAACAAACTGTTAAATCCAGTTTCGTGAAGACTTAGACTAAGTTTATCGTAATTTTGTTTTGTAAGAAATAAATAAAAAAAATTAAAAAAGCCAAGGTAACCGATATAGCCACCGCATTGCTAAACTTAACACATTCAGGCCCCGTAGCATGTAAGTAAGTAAGTAAGTAAGTAATTTATTTTGTGAAACATAGGTATGTATACATTGTAGATCTTAAATTAAGTTGAGAGTCCTCTATGTTCTACCTTGCGGCGTACAAAAAAATAAAACAGGAAAACAATTACAATAATAAATGACACATGTGTTCTTATATTAAATACCTATATATGTCAAACAGATTTAAACATATAATTTGTATTTAGCAGCGTAACTGCTTTATACAAAATCAATAGTAAGTAGATGTCATACAGAATTAAGAACAAAAATAAAAATAAGGAATGTCACAATTAAAGATTTAGAAAATAAAAAATTAAATATATAATAATAATTACAGTTCACAATGTCAAGAGAATTCTATTTTAAACATTTCAATAAATTGAAATTATGTAAACATGCAATCAGACTTGGTCATTAAAGAATTCATCTAGCGTGTAATAAGCTCTTTTGACCAGTTTGTTTTTCAGGTCCTTCTTAAATATGTGAAGATCTTGACATTCAAGAGCATCTGGTAAAAAGTTATAAATTTTCGTTGCCATTCCCAATATACTTTTTCTTAGTAATGCAGTTTTGCCAGGGGCCACATTTATTTTATATCTATGCCGAATCGATCTTCCGCTTGCGCAGGAGCTTTCTAGTGGATATAGAACCGGATTTGATTTAACAAAGACTGACACTTCAAAGATGTACAGGCTTGTTAAAGTCAGTATGCCTATTGTTTTAAAATGGGGTTTACATGATTCAATTTGTTTAATATTGCACATTGCCCTTATACACTTTTTCTGCGCTATAAAAATTCTTTGAATTGAGTTTTGTACTGAATTACCCCAAAATATTATGCCGTATCTTAAAATTGACTCCACATATCCGTAATAAATAAGCTAGTAACGCTGTTTTTTGATTAGATATTGTTGAAACTTTTCGTAAGGCAAAGGCATGGATGGCGTTATCACGCGATAAGTGACAGGATAAGAGCGTCTCTCGTTCTATCGAATGGTGTCAGCCAGGGACGGATGCTACTGCGGGGCCAGTGCCAAGAATCGCTACGCGCTACGCTCGTAGCCGATTCCGCGGTTTCCCTCGTATGTAGCGGAAAGTGCCTACGGCGTAGGCACCCGATATTCGGGTTCCCGGCACTGAATGTGTTAAGTGGCAGTGCATGGGAACATTGCACTCAGAACCGGGTCGTTTGGGCGGAAAGATTCTCGAGTGGCGACCACGTACCGGCAGGTGCAGAGTGGGTAGACAGATCCCGACAAGGTGGCCTTATGACCTGGCCCCGTAGCATGGATGGCGTATCACACGATAAGTGATAGGATAAGCGCGTCGTCTCATTCTATCGAACGGTGTCAGCCAGGGACTGCAGCTCTATCCTATCACTTATCACGTGATAAGGCATCCATGCTACGGGGCCTGGTATAGGTCGCGGGAGTCGTGGACATCTTTGGGCTGATATAATGATAATTTTTTTCATCCCCATTTTTTTGAGAGAGCTCAGTTCAGCAGCCAATGTACAAGCTTGGCTGCTACGGTAGCCTAGTGGTTCAGGCATGCGGCTGTCAAGCGGCGGTCGTGGGTTCGAATCCCGGCTTTTACCAATGAGTTTTCCGAACGTATGTACGGCATATTTACCGTTAGCTTTTCGGTGAAGGAAAACATCGTGGGGGAACCGGTCTAATCCCAATAAGGTCTAGTTTTCCCTCTGGGTTGGAAAGTCAGATGGCAGTCGCTTTCCTCAAACTAGTGCCTATGCCAAATCTTGGGATTAGGTGTCGAAGCGGACCCTGGGCTCCTTTAGGGGCAGAACCGGGAATAAAAAAAAAAAATATTAAATAAAAAAATAATATTGTCGCAAAAAAAACACAAAAAAACACAAAATCACAAAATCGAACACTGATATAAATAAATACTTATATAAAACAACACAATGCAGAAAATAAATGATGCGCCAATAGGCTCGGGGCTCAGCGTTTGCTGCTCTAATTTAATTCTAAGCGTCTAGGGTCGGCATAGCGCTTGTTCTGCTAGAGTCGCAAGGGTCCCTAGGCTACGGTATCTGCCATCCAGGCAGGCCACATGCATGTATTGTATGTAACCGTGTTATATAAAAAAAAATGCTCCGAGTGTATAACTAACTTTATAGCAGCACAACAGACACCGTCGCGGCGCGAAATCAGTTTTGAGTTCAGACACAAAGAGAAATTAACAGCACTCCTACCCATCAGGCACGGGCAAATGTATTTCATCCACGCAATAGGAACGGAAGGATTTATAATTTAGTTGGTGAAAGGTTGCATTCACTTGAATCATGAACAGGAGTGCTCGAGCGATCATTCTAGCGTCTTAATTTACTCCGAGCTTTTTGCTGAGCCGAGCAGTTGACAACATTTGAAGATATGGAATGATGCCTAAATCGAAAACCATTTCGATAATTATGTTTCGTGAACGTAGTAAAGTAGTTTTCAGTATTTTTATCTCCCTTCGTTTTTAAGAAAATCGCGAAGTTGTATAAACTTGGTTTAAAACCTGGTGACGTCAACGCTGCGTCTGTCATATGAAAGGTACATGTGTCAAACTGCCATACAAAGCCGTAGTATTGACGTCATAATTTACTTACGACCTTCTGAAATACGCTAATTTTGAATTTAACATTTCTGAATGAAAATTACAATATAAGCATGCCTCACGCTAGTACGGGCCGTGTCCGGCCCGGGCCGTTTTCCAAGAAGACCCATACGCAAGCCCGGCTGAGCCACGGCCGAGGCTCGGAAGCGGCTCCATGTCGGCTCGGCCGGGCTTGGGTATGGCTCCGCCGCGCAAAAACACCGTCGTTTTTCTTAGAAAACTAAAGTTCTAGCGTGAGTCATCCTTTAGTGACAAATATAAAAACACACGTCCATAAAAAAAACATTTTTCATCACACTTGCTCATAAATGGTGTTATTCCTTGCCTGTATACAGAAGGACAATGGCCTAAATTGTTCCCGCGGGAAATAATGGTACCAAGGGAGTAAAGAGCTTGTGTGTGATCTGATTGGTTAAGCAAATCTGGACGGCAAGAATGCTGCTCTGTGATTGGTTGGAAAATAAAATCGAGCAGGCCATGCCCTGCAAGAACCACATACTCCATGCTCTGTGATTGGTTGAAATATTGAAGCTACGCCCTCCACTCGCACTGACCTAGAAGTGAAGTTGTCAATTTCGTCAACATTTTATTGATGCGCTTGTATAAAACATAGTTTTTCTGTTTTTTGTGGTTATTTATTTCCTCGCAAATGTGATGAAAAACATTGTGTATAACACGGGCGTAAGAATATTGTAGAGTCTATCAGAAGCCCGACGCCGTAAGGCGGAGGGCTTTTGATGACTCGAGTGACTCATACGCCCCTTGTTAAACAATGTACTATTCTAGCGAACTAAATCATAAAATGGCCCACTTGAAAAAAATAAATGTTGTCTATTTTGTTATTAACCCTATTTTCAACTCTATTTTCAAGGCATTAGGGTGCATGTTCAGATATTTTTGAACACTGTAGTGTACAGATGTATGTGATGGCGTCCACTTTATAAATAATGACTGGTAAAATATTTTTGAAATCAGATTTGTACAAACTTACAAAACTATACTCTGACTGATTTTTCCTGTGTATAATATTCGTATCAATAATAATTCTATACCTATTTAAGTAACTTTAGAATTTTATTGCTCTTGGGCGCTAAAACAGACCGATTTTGAATATTTTATGATTCTGATAATATTTTGTAATGTATGTACCGATTATTATCGTAATGAATGGATTGTTTTATTATTTTTATTGAAATGATTTATTAATGCTATAGTGACACCACGTTATATACATTTTAACATACTTAATGATAGTGCCCGTTTGATCAGTTCTACCGCTCGTTTGAAAAGTTACACCATCACCCCGCAGCCCAGATTGTATTTTTTCAGAAATAAACCATCCTTAGTTCAAGCCCATGGCCTGACATGTCGAAAGCTATAAATACTTCATTCGATAATTTCAGCCGGGCTGGTTCCAATACTTCCAATCCAGCCTCATCTGCTATTCCACCGGTCTCAAAACTATTAACGAGGATATTTGGGCGATGGAAACGACTGTGTTTAGTGGGAATTATGTGACGTGCACTTTAACTTGATCCTATAAAATGTGACTTGGTCTTGAAACACATGAAATAAAAAATATGTACCTATGTAAAATAGTACATTATGATACAAGTGTGCTATGTTGGTCATTACACTCGAGTCGGTTTTTAAGCCTGAGCCGAAGGCGAAGGCTTAATGGAGACGAGAAGTGTAATGACCAATGCTCACGTGTTTCATACGACGTTTTTCAACACATTTGCGAGGAAAAAAAAAATAAAAATAAAAAATGAAAATGTTAAAAGATATGTAATGAAAAGGCACTAGTGCGATAATGTAATGTAAAAGTCACGGCATGGGTAATATTCTGCATTATTTTGCTAATATTTAAAAAGATATGTAATGAAAAGGCACTAGTGCGATAATGTAATGTAAAAGGCACGGCATGGGTAATATTCTGCATTATCAGTGTAAATACGCTGTAATAAGACCTACTTTACGAGCAGGTGTGTTGAAAAATATGTAATACCGAACGAACTCACTTTGTAAACCTTTTTGTAGTGTATGTGCCAGGAGCCTTACAAAACTTAAAAAGCTGTTATTACGTCACAGTTAAGAGCCATTTACAATGGTTAAAAAAAACACAGACTTCTTGCCTGACACGACTATCGAGCACATTGGAAATTAATCTACGGAATTCGAAAAAATACTGTTCAGAATGCAGTTCACGAATTCTTAAATGATAAAAATTTGACATGAATTATTATTTTATAATGGTGTTTTTTATATTTTTTTTTTACTCTATTAACTGTTTTACTTACTACAATAGTTAACCCTAAAATGATATCTCTAGTTCACCCCATCAATCACATCCAGCTGATCCAGCTACTATTAATCTTAGTTCAACTCTGACCACTATTTTAATTACTTACCCTTAATGCCAGGATTACTCGTGCGAGAATCCAAGTTAGCAGTTTAAATAATTGGTTTTAAAGTAATTTACAAAATACATGTGAAAATAGATTTTAAAGTAATTTTCAAAGTAGTCAATTTCCACACAAATTTTGCTGTATAATATGATGGGTCAATCATTAAGACTGACTGACTTTAACTCTCTTTAAACAACAAAATTAAAAAAAAAATGTTATCTATTGTTTAGTTATAAAATGTACCTACAATTTTCAAAAAAAGGAGGAGGATCTCAATTCGGTTGTATGTTTTTGGTGTTACCTCAGAACTCCGTCATTTATGAACCGATTCGTACAAATATTTTTTTGAAGGTATATGCTTCCAGGTGATGATGAAAAGTATGAGAAATTAACGGCACTCCTCAAATATTATCGGCTCACATAAATCGATTTGGTTTTTTGCTGTAATAATCAACGCATTGTTCTCGGAAACCAGTGTTCCTATGTGGTAAAGTGCAAGGAAATGTGAAACTGTTCATGTGGCTTGGCGGAGTACTGAATTGAAGTCGGTTTAAACTTTGTTTTTAAGGCTCGACCTTTCAAATTTTGGTAAAAATGAGTTGTTTAGTAACCAGTTTATACATTATAACGTTACAATTTTCGTGTCGGAAAATATATATCATAATCTGCAAGATATGAGAAATTACATAGTTTTCGTAGAAATCCATTTTAACAAAACAAAGTAGAGATAAAAATATCTAAAGTCAACCCTTTTTTTTCACTTGTAACCATTTTACTGCTCCATTTTTATCAGAAAGAGATGTAACTTTATAATCTTCTTCATAAATTAATGAACAATAACTTTATTTAAATTTCAAATTCAAAAATTCAAATTCAAATTCAAATATTTATTCGTGACACACAATTTACACATACAAAAGAAATAATATAATACATATTTTGTCACGAAATGGACCCTGCTCAGCATATTGCTAGCTTTGCAGCCAGCGCTGGTCTTCCGCAGGGTCCATTCGGTGAGAGCACGGTGGGCAACAACAATAGATACACATGCAATATCTTATATATATATATATTTATAATGAAATATTAATAACTAAAATGCACACTTAATAAAAATAAAAAAATATACACAAAAAGGAAAGAAGTGTTCACACCCCACAAACCACTACGTGTGTGTGGGCCTTTACAGTAACAGTGAACGCAGCCCATACACAATCGTTACTACTAGCGCCAGCGGGATTACAATGTAACAGCAGAACAGAAAACAAAACAAACAATATACTAAACGTCAAATATACCCGTGGTAAAGCTTACAAGAGTAGTTAATTATTAACTATGACTAAATAGCAGAATACATATTAGAATAAATTTAATTATGGTGACCTACAAACGTATGGCAATGCATGGAAATTAATATGGAGCATAACTAACAGGTGAGAAAGTGTTAAATGCAACTAGTTTCAAGACACAGATTCTCCTGTTTAAACTGATGTTCTTGCATGAACTTTTTGAGCTTAGTTCTAAATATTATTTCGTCTCGTTTTCTGAAATATTCCGAAAAACATGATATATCCGCGCTTTCGAACACGCACTTCCATCTCGCTCACGCGTATGCTCAGTGCGAGGAAAAGAAAACCATGAACGTGCGGAGCCTCAAAGTAAATTATTAAATGACAGGGACTTTGAGTTGACATGCAATAGCCGCCGTGCCGTGGCACCAAACAGTGAAACTTCCGGAGTAACAAAATGCAATTAAGTATAGTATGCAGTAGAATTATGGACAAATAAATGAGTTACGAAACGGCAAAGGTATATTCACTATTCAGAGATACATAGGGTGAGTTGTACCAAACTGTCTGCAATCGTTAGGCGGTGTTCGTCAAAATCAGCATGTATGGAAAGTTTGACAAGTTTCTTTGAAATTAGAAAATCATCTCCATAAATTCCGATTCGAACGTTAAATATGCTGTCAGAAGTGACGTTGCCGGCGCCATATTTAACTTTGATCGGTCTGTTATCGTAACTTGGTGCAACTCGCACATAGTATTTACACCGTTACTATTCACTCACTTGGTTACCCATCCAATGTATACTATATATTCAATATTCTCTTTGTGTATACTTTTTTCCTACCTAGCTTCCTAAAAAGGTAGGTTAGGTTAGCTAGGTATCTACAGTTGCCCGAAGGGCAAAGCGCCCAGAAATTAGGAGCCCCGCACAGCGGGGCTCCGTTGACACACCTGGATGCTGTGTGGCGTCACTCCTGTCAAATCTGACGAGTTCTGCATCGTTTCTTAAATCAGTTGCATAAATATAACATCCAAACAACTCTCATTGGACTTTGGTCCCTGAGAGATCTCCCTATTGTCGTATCCTTCTACATTGGTGACCCCGACAATGGACATAAGCGCAACTCTGAAGATCCTGACTGACGCCCAACTCTTCTCAGCAAGCCAGACTCTCTCTCTCTCTCTCTCTCTCTCTCTCTCTCTCTCTCTCACACACTCTCTCTTTCTCTCCGCTCGCCACCCTGGCTCTGAGCGCTCGCTCGCCACGCTGGCTCTGAGCACTGGAAGCTGCTCTCTCTACTCTTCATACGTCGCTGACCCCTCCGTCTCAAAGGGGGGCTGATGTGGCGTCACTCCTGTCAAATCTGACGAGTTCTGCATCGCACTATCGAAGTTTCTTAAATCAGTTGCATAAATATAACATCCACACAACTCTCATTGGACTTCGGTCCCTGAGAGATCTCTCTATTGTCGTATCTTCTACAGCTGAAATAAATGGAATAAAATGTCTGAATAACAAAAAAAAATTATCATGTTCTGACGTAAGTGGAAACTGATGCAAGTGGAATATCTAATTCGCTCAACAAACAGCGCACAGGTTGCGTTCCAAATCAGACACATTTGATTCAGTTCACAATTTGACGATATGACATTGTTAGTTTATATACTAGCGAAAATGAATGTGTAAAATTATGAAATATTTTGGCAGTTCACAATATTCCGTCAGTTTACAATATAACGGGTAAGATTATAAACTGGCGGTTTTCACAATCTAACACACATATACAACAAGACGTTTCTGTCCTAAGGAATTTGAATCGAACAACCGTTATCTAGCTTGTACTACTGACAGCGCCATCTAGTGGTTCACGTTTTTTATATATTTTTTATTTAGTAAACTTTTTAACATACTTCAAATAAGCTAAATGATCAATGTTTTCATAATTCTGGCCTGGATATTGTTTGATTGATTATAACAGTTTATTTTCAACGAATAGTTTAACTACAACGTTATTTTAATGAATGAGGCCGTATATATCTTTGTCAAATTGAAACCCTGTTTAGGCCACTTCACTTTATGATACTTTCCCAAGGTGCCTTACCAATAATGAAATAATTTAAGTTAGTTGTTTAAGCTGGCTTAAGAAATTGGGAAAATATAAATATTTACCCTATCAGCTATAGACTAGGGGACACATTAAAGTTAATGAGAAATTCGAAGTTAGTTTTAAGTATCAAGTTACTTTGTTATGTCTCCGCAATCTTCGATATAATACCCGAAGTTAATAAAAGATACAAGTCTAAATTCGATGTACAGTTACCAACATTAATATCAGCATCCTTCTAGCGTTATTTCCGGTTGTGCCCTAAAGGAGACTCCGCTTTGAGACCTTATCCCAAGATTTGGCATAGGCACTAGTTTTACGAAAGCAACTGCCATTTGGCCTTCCATGCCAGAGGGAAAACTAGACCTTATTGGTATTAGACCGGTGTCCAAATTATTCTTTCGAAAAATTCCTAGTCAAGGCCACCAATATCATTTTATTTTTGCAACAATATGGTTGTAGTGTACATATTAATGAAACTTTGAGTGAATACATATATTTGGTGCCCTTGACGCACGTTCACGAAACGCGCGACTGAATCGCTGCAAAAAGTCGCCGTGTGCGACCTCCCTTAGAGCACTCCAATTGGGGAAGTACCTCCGCCTTCCGGAAGACCGCAGCCATAATAAGACCACTACTTGCTCTGTAGGTATGTGGTGTTGTGTTCCTGGTGGTGAGTAAGGTCGCCAGAGCTGCCGAGGAGGTGTTGTGTTGAGAGTGCTGTGTCTAGCTGGCAACACAACGAGTCCTCAAACCAAAGGGCCTATAAGCTAGTGTAGCTTACTATAACGCAGGCCTATTTGTCTCTATCGACCTTTACTAAGGAAGACTTTTGGCCAAAGGGAGTCAAGCTCCGGCGTTTTCGCGGTCGGTTATCTGACACCACGAAGTTACGTAACACATCGCAGTTATAATGTTTTTGTTATGTTTTAAATTATAAGGTCTATAAGATATTTGTCAGTATGGGCCTTAGATGCCTGAAATAAATGGTGTATTATTGTATTAAAAAGTATGCGGCATAAAAGGCATTGATGGCGTTAACTTAGAAGTTTAATTTTCTGACATTTCCAAAGGACTACAGGGGGATGATCACGTAACTTTCGAACGTACTTAAGTTAGGACAGACAATTCTTCCCATACAAAAAGTGACACTTATGACGCGCGCACATTGCGTTACGTAATCGAACAGCAGCTGAATCTAAGTATTTGATTTTAATTTTAACTTGATTTCTCTACGCGTTCCTGAGAGAAAGGGTATTTATAGACGGACAGACAGAAAGACAAATAGATATTTTTGCTACAGTGGTACGGAACCTTTACTTGAATTATAAACGTCCAATACATTGGTTTCTCTTCGCAGGCCGTGCACTTATTCCCCACCAAAAACCTTCGTCACATTCATTACATCTTGACCGATGTACCTGTCTCAAATTGTATTGTAAGCTGACCCGAGATCGGATCTCGCCAGATCTCGCCGTATCTCGTCGATATCTCGCCAGTGTCGACAATAATCGCCATTGTTCCGCGAGGCCGCTCTCAACACGCATTTGGGATGTTGAGCTTGGAGTCTATCAGAATTGACGATTTATTTGTATTTTTAATAGTTTTTATAACGTGTAAGTAAATTTGTATAGTTGTTTGACGACGGTTAGCGGCTAGTTACCCTGAGAAAATTACGGTTTTTTTGGAAATAATTCAATATCAGGCTAATTATTTGTATACGGCTTTTATACGTTATTTTAAACAACTTTTACTATTGAAATCAATAATTCTATGGACCGGAAGTTAGGAAAAAAAATTAATCCGCAAGCAAATATGCTATCAGTATTTTTATAATGAAAACATGTTTGAGTACACAAATTTGGAGACTTACTACCTGAATCCAAAAATATATGCATCAGGAAATAACGGCATTTTAATTAAATATTTACGACCTAGAGATAATATTGAATTTCATCTGGCCTATAGAAAGATTTATTCACTAACAAAAATAAGTCAATAGCTTTATTTTCTTACTACTGTGGTATATTTATTAATATACGGTATAAAAAGAGATACATTAAGTACATAAAAAACACAATAGAATATACCATTTAACTAGATTTA
The DNA here is from genome assembly GCA_963854355.1 of Epinotia brunnichana. NCBI lineage: Eukaryota > Metazoa > Arthropoda > Insecta > Lepidoptera > Tortricidae > Epinotia > Epinotia brunnichana. The sequence continues at coordinate 3,123,873 of OY977962.1, read as the reverse complement.
AAATTAAAACTAAAACTAACATAAAAATAACCTACCAAAAACTATAAATTACTATCTAAATTTGGACCCTTTGGTAGGGTACCCATCACACAGGCAGCGTTCCCGCGTTGGATTGCGATTGCAAGTCTTTGTGCAAAAAAGCTGCCTGCGCGAGGGTCGCCTGTTGCTTCCCTCAAGCGTTTGCTGAGAGCCCCGTGAAGCCCCCGCGCGCCCTTGCCCCACGGGCCAAGTGTCTCGACACCAAATGCAACAAACTCGTTGTTGAACATTGTATTTGACCGCCTTTGCTCGTTCCCGTGCGTCTGCCGCCGCGCCGGCACGTCTGCTGGTCGCTCCCTTCGAGGACGCAGCCAACGTGACAGCGCAAGTGGCGTCCCACACCAGTGCACGGCCCATCTTCCACGGAATCAACGACATCCCGTCAGGGCGCTTACCATCGCTCCGCACAATCTGGGGCTCCAGAGCGGCGGGAACATTGGCACTGACGAGCGCCCTTCTGAGGATGTCGTTGAGAGTGGCATGGCGGGACAGGCGGCCGGCGCCTGAGGAGCATGCGAGTCCGTGATGGCCGAGGCGGTCTACGGAGGCCCCACACAAACCTCAGACCCGAGCCGGAGACCGACGGCTATACGGAGTGTGGATGGGTCTATGAATGTCCCGGTATTAGGCGAGGGATAGGCATGTAGCCAGTGTCCAGACTCTGGACTTGATACAGCCAAAAGCCTGACTCTATCCTTGCCAGTCGTCTAAAAATAAGTGGATTATGCGCGTATCCCAAATAACGTAAAATAGACGTAGTCAATTATAAAGTAAATAAAGTTTATACCATTTTCGCCTGATTTTTACGGAATTTATGAAGATTACTTTTCATTATTTATTACCGTATCTGTATTAAATTTAGGTGGATTATTAATGAATATTCAGTCAAATTACCCAACCTATTTTTTGGTGTAAAAATATGGCTGATATCGATATATTGTTGTGTTTTCATAGAGCGAAACCGTTCTCAGGGTAAGTGGGTAGTGACGCTGCCCACGAAACTGAAAGTCCTGGATGATTTCCATGTATTTATATCTATTAAATATATCGTCGTCTACTACAGTCGGCCTCATAAGTTGCTGAGCACCTATAGTCCAGGCAATGAACTGACAACTTGTATGGATAAAAAGTCAAATTTGGAAATAATTTATAATAGCAGATTTTTTTTTTGTAATGGATATATTATCAATTAAATAGTTACCTAGCGACAAAATCCAACAAAATTTCAGACATCAAAAAAATGATAACTTAACTAGCTTTTGAAAAGTCAGAAAAATATTAATAGATGGTTTTATTTTTATTTTGGTTCATTTACATTTGCTCTATAATATTCAAGAAAAATATTAAAAAAAAACAATTCATGCTTTATTTAAATCTATTTTAATACTTCCGGATGGAAAGTTTGTTGGATTCTTGAATAAAGCATCTTAGAATAATGTTTTAAAATGATATAAAGAAAAAAAAACGCTATTATAAATTATTGTTTTTCAAAACCGTATTTTGCCTGGAGTACTAATACCTTGTCGTTTTCACTCGTTTGACAACTTCATATTTTATGACAGTTTTACATGACGTTTAATGCGACACGGTACAAAAGTAATATGTAAGGCTGACCGTACTTAGGTACTCATAACATAACACGAGCTTTATTGAGCTTAGTATGAGTTCCCTATTTTTAAGGTTCCGTACCAAAAAGGTAAAAAATGGTGCAACTCTGTCCGTCCGTCCGTCTGTCACAACGTGAAATATCTCAGGAACTACTCGTAATTGTGTTATCAATTTGAAATTTTGAACAACTGTTGAGAGGGTTAAGACACGTGTATGAAAAATTTTAATAAATGTTTATTTCATAAAAGACAAAATACTACAACTTGAACTAAATAAAATTAAAAACAAAAGAATGTAAAAAACCTATTTTATAACTAAAATAACGGGTCTCCCCGCGGCATGGTGCCGAAGATGCTGGCAGCATTTCCCCGCTGTACCTATCGCAATACGCGTTGAGCGAGGAAGCTGCCAGCTCTTCGGTCCCCGGTGATGTCGGCTAATTTTTTTAGAAAGTTCTTTGTAAAGATTGAGGGCGCTGGGACCCCGCGGACCAAGGGTCGAGACCGCCGAACGGAACAAATCAGTATTCGGCACCGAGACCCCTATATTTGTTAGTTTTTGCCTTTTCCGCGGCCTCTGCAGCCGCACCGGCTCTGGAGGAGGTTCCGTGGAGATGGGATGGGGCCAATGTGTCGACGCAGGTGGCGTCCCACACCAACACCTGACCCATCTTCCACGGAATTAACGACATTCCATCCCGTCTCTTACCATCGTCTCTGAGAATGCCAGGTGGCTCTAAAATGGCCGGCACATTGCCGCTGGCAAGAGAGCGGCTTAGAATGTCGGCGTGTCTGGAAAAGCGGCCCGCACTCTTTTGGCACGAGAGTCCGTGATGTCCCAAATTTAAATATACATTTTTATTTTTTAAGAATAAGAATAAGAATTTTTATTAATTCACACATAGTATTACACCAAATCACTTATGTGGTTTTTGTGTAAATGACGAATATGAGGGGGGTTTAAAGAATCAAAGTCTAGTAAATGGGGTATCATATGAAAGGGCTTGAGTTGCACTTTCTAAGCCCGTTTTAATTTTATTTCTACAGTGGTTAAATTTTGATTTATTAAGGAAAATGTAAAAAAAAATACCACCACCTCCCCCTTATCTCCGAAGTTTACCGAACGAAAATTCTAAAATAATTACATATGATTAAAAGTAACATAAATAATACAAAAAAATAAAACGATATCTCTAACTAGCGTATTTTATTTTTATTTTTCTAAAATAATTTCTTAATTAAATTTGTAATTTACTTACTTTTGTTTGAAATTTTATAACTTCAAAGTCACTTCTTTCAAATAAAAAATAAATAATCGAAATCTGTGCGCGTGATAAAAAGCTATCGCTGATAAACGAACATACTCTGACATGACGGGTATGGTGTATGAAAGTTTGTACGGAACCCTCGGTGCGCGACTCAGACTCTTACTTCACCGGTTAATTTTTGTTTTTGTTAGTCACGTTGGCGGCCACCATCTTCACCCCCTTTTTGACATGTAAAATTTTATATCTTATGAATAAAAATTTATATTTTAATGTAATTGTTCCAGAGCTTAACACGGACCCTATATATTATTATTTAGAGTTAAACAAACAATTAAATTCAAAAACTGCACGTTTACCTAGTAGGTAAAAGCAAAAGTAATCGTATTGGCATCGCCATTCAGCGAGGAAAAGTAGCCAGCCTTATGGGCAACCTACCGCAGAGCGCCGACCTGGGGGACTACTTTATAGGAAATTTGTAAATATGTACCTACACCTACATATTTTTTTTTGCTGTATTTCTTTGTGTATATTTTAATTGTTAAATTAAACATTGTTAGTAAAATAAAACAAATATATATCATATAAAAAAAAAGTAATTTATACAAAAACATCGCTAAGCTATTGAACGTTAGATTCCGATTGATTCTGTAAATTGTGTTCACCCTCACTACACATGACTGAATCGATGTGGTCCGTGTACCCTTGATCCCGCAGCGACTGCACCACTTGCCGGTTCAGTTCCGTGTCGGGCAGGTAGTGCACCGAGCAGGCTCGGATCTTCTGAATCACTCCATCCTTGACAACCATCTCCCCTGCTCCCGCAACCGGCTTCCCAGCAAAGAAGCTTGATGTATGTAGTGATCCTTTTCTATGCGAATTAGACAGTAGGATTCTCCCATCCGGCCCCATAGCAAATATGGCCGCCGGCCCCGCGTGTCCCTCGTCTGCAGCACTCGTGTCTACTAAGGTCCCCTGGGAATTGTGTAGCCTGCCTTCTTTGACGTGGATTTCTAGAACGGCCCTCTGATAGGAGTTATAATATGTTATCCCAGGTGGACATTCGGACTTGCTCTGCCAAATACAAGCTCTGTCTTCACCGCTGTATTGACTCTGCATTGCGTATGTTGCGTAAGAAAATGCTATGCTGCGCGAGGTAATGTTTTTTCTGTATTCGGTGCAAGTTTTGTTATTCTCCCATTGGCAAATGTAAATGTTTTCAAGCTGTTTTGCCGTATAAAATCTGCCATCGAATATTGCCATGCCTATCGGGCTGGTATAGCCTAAAGGCACAGATTCGCAAGAGTACATGGCATCAGCTTTTCTAACACATTTCCACATAATGTCTGCAGTATGTGATACTGCGAAAATACTATTCCCCACGCTTGAAAGGCCCGTAATGCCTCTACTCAAGGTATTCATAAGCGTACAGCTGCTCCCTGATCCCAGGGAACAGCGCATCACTTTTCCATTCCACACGCCGACATAGATATATTCATTTTCCTGCATCAAAGCATAGACTGATTCTTCAAATGTGTGGAATAGCCGACAGCTGTTGAATTCATCAAGTCCACAAGTCAAAACTGTACCATTATGCATACCAACGTACAGATTCCCGTTGGCAGTAGTTAGAGACTCAACATATGAATTACACGCCTGATAGACCTGGCACGACTCTGCTTGGTTCAGGTTGCACCTTAGAATTTTGTCTTCAAGACCAGCATATGTATAGTCTCCGACGACGAGCAGAGACTTGACCTCAGAGCCGGTGGTGTACAAAACTTCGCACTGTGTAGGATCCTTGTATAGACACCGCAGCAGGTGAGTGTCCGTACCGATGATCACTACTGCAGGAGTTGTATAACGGTGTTCCGTGACGATCGTGACGCATACTTGTAAGTCTTTTATTTGAACAAATGGAGAGGTCCCGTTGGTGTTTGACGCACCGTTGTCTCCGTTTGGTGATGAGGCACTCAGCGGTGAAGCAACGGCCGCGGCCAGCAGAATCACTAACAAGAAGAACTGCATGATGAGATGTGGGTGACGCGGATCAAAATCACGGACTGAATGCGTGCTTAAAAAGAGGACAAACTAGAAACAGATAAGAGCCAGTGACGTGGAGGTTAAGGGTCACATCACAACAGATAAAATTGGACGTTGTTTTGGTATACGCAAATCTTAAGCGTTTCATTGATAAGAAACTAAAGTTGTTTGTTTCCTTAGTTTTTGAGGTCTTATGGTCGCCCTGGCTTAGCGGAGTGGTGGAGTGCGTCCTTTACTCCTTGTGAATAACTAATTGTCTGATGCTTGTGAATACGTCGTTGCTGGGCGCGTTTCATAGCAACAGCGTTTGCCAATGGAAAATAAAACTAAAACATTGTTTTTCAGACAGACTTGGGTCATTGTCAGTCTCAAAAACAAAAATCATCTTTCCGGTGGTCAATAGTTAAGGGCTTACGTTTACATATAATATGTCTTTATCACATAGAATTATAGAAGGGGCAACGCCGTTTATGCGGATTCAGAGTACAACCAAAAATTTGGCTTTACGAGTATTGCCCTTAACTTTGTCAATGTCCACCGAAGAGACGCGAACCTAAATCTAACAATGGCCCACTTCCTCCCTCAATCTAATGTGTGTGTCAATATCGCATTGCGAGAGGTAGGGTACCGCGGAAAGTCAACTCACTCATATTTGGAGGAGCGCAACTGGGGAAGTGAAGTGCCACCTTACAGAAGACCACACCCAAAATAACGCTACTTGCTCTGTAGGTATGTCGTGTTGTGTTCCTGGTGGTGAGTAAGGTCGATAGAGCTGCCGAGGATGCGCTGTGTTGAGAGAGGGACCCGCGGTCAACACAACAAATCCTTAAATCCATAAAGGGTCGGCAACGTGCTTGTGATTCTTCTAGATATACTGTATACAGTTTCTATTACCAGTAGCTTCCAACATTGTCACCCTGCACAGTCCCCTGGCTCGTATGTGTACATCCTACAATAATATCTGTAATGATATTGACATATTCCATTTAAGTTTCAATATATTTAAGACTTGTGTTGCAAAATTGTCCCATAGTTAGATATTTTTATTTTTATTACACGTTCTCATTAATGTACTATATAATCTCAAATACTTAAGTTAGTTTAAGTTAATTACAATAAGTTAGACTCTTGCTCAATTATCTCATTTCGATTTGTTATTTTAGTAGCTAGTATTTTGTGCTTGGTTGTTATAGAAATGTAAATTTAATATTTATTTCTTACAACTAAGTATGCTAATTATGTGTATAATAATTTACATTTTGTTACCTTGCCTAAATAAATAAATAAGTATACTATCCTCAAGGGCTCTCCATACTGATACAGGGTATTTTTTATTGCTAATTGGACAATACCAGTTGCAAAAACATTTCGCAGAAACGACTACGTGACTGATAAGAGCGTTGTTTTAAGAAACTTTATCGTGGTGACATATAAGTCAAGTATACACGTTACATCATCTTTGATTGCCAGTTCTTTGATGTTTAGGAAAATTCCAGATCAAACTTGAATGGTCTGAATAACACACATTGTACATTTCAATAAAGATGTTACAAAATAATCATTTGTCAGTCAATCCAACGACACCTCATTACGTCAAAAGGCATCAAGCCGTTTGGACAGTAGCCCATGAAATACGATCGAAATACATAACCCTCCTTCTGAGGCAGTCAGTTAAAAAGGAGTATCTGTTTCTACGCTTGCTCATTAACTTTCTCACTTTTTATACCAAAAAAGGATTATCTCTGATGTAGGTACATCACATCTGTATATTATACAAATTCTATAGGTTTGTCTGTCTGTATTGTAATGATGACGCAGCGTTTGGCCGGCATTCGCGACCGGTCACTCGCACATGGGGCTACGAAGATGACCCATTCATGGATGTGGCATCTTTCAAGATTGCTAGTTACCTATTAAAAAAAAACCGAAAGCTCCCTCTTATTTTGTTTTCGATAAGAAATAAGAAATAAATAAATAAAAATATTGCCTGAAAATAAAAAAAAGTACAAATTAACACAAATTTTTAAGTAAAAATAAAAACACACATGAAAAAATTTTAACACAATAACATTCACATGAAAACAGCAAAATAGTTGTATGATTACAATAGCAGAAAGAGCACATTTAGCCACTGCTGGCGGCCTATAAGTATTATAAACTGTAAATAAATAAAAATTATCTAGGCACCTATACTTAATCTAAATCCAACATGTAGATGTTTTAACTAACAAAATTCAAGCAGCCGCAACCTCCTTCAAGAAACTTTCCCATGGGGGTCGCGACCCACAGCACAGAATAAGTAATAGTAGGTACAAGTACCCACAGGTTGAAATACACACATGCGGAAGTGTGTCTGTCTGTCTGTCTGTTACCTCTTCACGCTTATACCCCTGAACTTAAAACCTGGAGAAGGACATAGGTTAGTTTTTATCCCAAAAATCATCCCCCAAGTTAAGTTAAGAGTTGGGGGGTGAAAGTTTGTATAGATCTATGATATAAACAGAAGCTAGTGGGCTATATTTTATCACGGGGGTCAGCCTGAGTTCTGTGTAATACGCGCGGCCAGGAAAAATATAAAATCACAAAACTGAACGCTGATGTAGGTACTTAGTTATATACTAGTAAAACAAAAGAACACAGAAAATAAATAAGTGCGACAATAGGCTGGGGGCTTCGAGCAACACGGCCTTCCTAGCGGAATAAGCCTTAGCTATGAATATTACATTCAAATAATTCTGTCATTTCTTGCGGGGCCGGAGGGGAAATTTGCTGTAAAGATGACACTATCTAGGGCAAACCTTGGCTCGTAGATAGAAGATATATAGATGGCGTCCTAGCGTATACCCAAAAGGGATGATGGTAAATTAACCTTACTAAATTAAGAAGTATCAGAAGCTAATACACTCTTGACGTCTAATGTCATTTATAATTTAGACGTATTATATCGGTGACGTCATAGTAGTGTCAGTTTCAGTACAAATTTTGACAGGTGTGGTGGCAAACAAGCTGGTGGCAAACAAAAAATCCGTATACGCGATGAGGGACAGAAAATATGACACTGTATCTCGTTCCCACTTGCGGTATTGCCTATGCATACATCTTTGTCACTCATGTGTGTATGTGTGGGTGACTCCCTCTATCTATTCTACCTCTATGCCTTGGCTAATCGGCGATAGTAAGGTTTTCTGAGTTTTTTTTTCTTAATTTTGACGGGTGCGTTCGGATTCTTGCTGCACGTAAGTAAGTTGAACGACAGTGCTGCCACCTACTGGTAATTATAACAAGCCGTAAAGATATCGAGTAACTCCGCTATTAATCCTTAAAGTAACTATCACCGAATAACTCCATATCACAGATTAGCCAAGGTTTGCCCTACATCAAAAATTACACAATACATCGAAAAAACTTGCACACCTTCATAAATTTTTGTGTACGATCCACGCCCACTTCAGTTTGTACTTTGACAGAGCGATGGTACGAATGCCTACTCCCTTCCGTGTTGCTCGAAGGCTTGAAGCTCAGCGTTTGCTGATAGCCTGTGATATGCCACATCCAACATGACATAGTTCCTCGTCTATAATTTTTTATCGTCAAGCAGAGACGTAGCTTGTAACTATGCCGCGTGCGTGTCATTACAAACGATTAAAAACCCCACAACTATTATTAATGCTTAATACTTTATATTACCGTATACAGGGTGTGGCCTGTAATAGGACCAAAAAATTTAACGGTAGATTATTAAGCTTGTGAACAATTATTTCCACATGGTTAAACTTGAAAAAAAAAATTTTTTTTGGAATTTTCTTTTCTTCAAAATAAGTTTAGTTGTATTTTTTTGCTCTTCTGGAGTGCTATCAGTAACTTTTTTTATTTTAAAGACACTAAAAAAGATGAAATTAAAATCAAAAAATCACAAAAGTATTTTTGAAAACAAAAATGCGAAAACTATTATTACCCGTTACATGATGTTACCTCAAAATCCGCATTGACTGCTGTGCTATGATGTCGTGGTGCCAAGATACATTACTTGGAGGTCATAACTTTAGAGCCCACGCACACAGAGAGCGGTCTGGAGTTCCGCGTTCAGAGTTCTGCGTTCAGAGTTCTGCGTTCTGACCGCTCGAGAGTTCCAACGCACACAGGCGGCGTTCAAATTCTTGCGTTCCATTTTCGTCCGTGCCTTTGCACGCGCAACATGTCGTTATAAAGTTCATCTTCCGAAGAAGAGGCATTGCTTTTGTGGAGTCTAGAAGCTTCTAAAAGGTAAAGAAAGTATTGGGTGCACCCAACTAACACAACGCGAGAAGACCAAGGCGAATTCAGTAGTATTTTACAAGCTTTATATTAACTTGACTTGTTCGTATGTATGCAAAAATAAGTATGTAACTTGTCCGTCAAAATTTGCAATCCATTTTTCAGTCACTTGCCGATATTCGATTGAGCTGAAATTTTGGGTACTAGTATAGTTTGGATGACAATTAAATATTATGGTACCATCGAGCTGATCTGATAATGGAGACAGAAGGTGGCCATGGGAATTCAGTATTTAACCGACATAACCCCGTTGAGTTTGGGCTCATTAGAATCGTCTCAATGAGTAGTGATGATGGTATACAGAAAAGTAATTAAATTTTTGACAGAAACTTATTCATGAATTACTTAGCGATGAAGAGCGATTTTATATTTATTTTCGTATGTCGATAAATAGCTTCAATGAATCATATGATTTCACAAAATGTGATATCGAAAAGCAAAATACTAACTGGAGGACGTCTATTACAGAAAGTTTAGTATTCTATAAAAGAAAGGCTGGCTGTATTTGTTAAGGTAAGTATTTATTTAATTTATAATGCTAATCTTATAATAATCTCCTTTTTCTAACCAATTCAATCAGTTTTTCTGGATTTGCAACTTCAGACATCGCGGAGAACGCGGCGTTCTCTGTCTCGGCGGCAAAAGAACTCTAGAACGCGGAGTTCCACTTTGACCGCCGCGGTCTGACTGCCTGCTGTGTGCGTGCGTTATCGTACCGGACTCAGTACATTCGAAAGAACGCAGAACTCTGAACTCGGAACTCCAGACCGCTCTCTGTGTGCGCGGGCTCTTAGATCAAAATATCACCGAATCCAAAAAAAAATAATGAGTGGGACACAAGGGGTTACTACAAAGGCTCTAAGGAAGCGTCCCTTTGAATATTTGCTCCTATTACAGGCCACACCCTGTATAATAGACCGGTAACGAGTGTGTACGTTATGAGCGGGCATTACAAAAAATTGCAGATCTTCATTATAATTTTGACTTGTAAAATTAAGGGCAAATACCTGATAAAATATTGAATGTGTTCTTTTGTAGTTTCAAATTATAAAATAATAATACCTAATCAATATTAGGGTACAATCTTACACAAATCGACCTTGTCCCATGGTAAGCCCAATAAGGTTTGAGTTATGGGTACTAGACGACGATATATTTAATAAATATCAATACTATACATAGAAAACATCCAAGTTTCAGAAACAAAATAATCATGCTCATTACACAAATATTTGCCCTTACCGGGATTCGAACCCAGGACCTTCAGCTTCGTAGGCACCCTCATCACTACCAACTAGGCTAAGCTCTAATAGGTACCTATGTATAATAAAATTCTAGGAAAAAAATATCACATTTTCGAGGGCGACATCACCTTAATAGATGAAAGTTGGCCACGTAGACTGCTGTCCGTGTATTTATTGATGAACATCATCATCATACCAGCCGAAAGACGTCCACTGCTGGACATAGGCCTCCCCCAAAGAGTTTAATGTGACCAGTCCTGCGCCATCCGCATCCAGGGGTCTCCCGCGACCTTTACAGTCATCAGTACACCTAGTGGGAGGCCTACCAAGGCCGCATGAACACACCTACCGACCGCCCAACTGGGGAAGTACCTCCACCTAACACAGTGGTTCTTAAGCTTTTGTTAGGCATGGACCACTATCAGAATTTCAAAAATACGGCGGACCGTTGTCGAAGACATGTTAAAAAAAAACTTCATGTCGCGCGAATCCTATAATCCTGTGTTCCTATAATTCTAATAAAACCTTAAGAGTGAACGAAGTGGCCGTGGACCCCTAGCAATCATGTCACGGACCCCTAAGGGTCCATGGACCCCACTTGACAAACCCTAACCTAACAGAAGTGGTGTTATTATGGACGCGGTCTTCTGTAAGGTGGAGGTACCTACTTCCCCCGTTGGGCCGCTCCAAACATGTGTATATTTAACATCAGCGCTTGATGCCTAAACCGCAAGAGCTTATTCAAAAGCTTTTTGCATCGATGACTCAAATAACAATCTGCAAAATTGCCGTTTCATTTCCTCATTATAAATATTAATTGTTCTAAGAAAAGCTGTTGTAAGTTGATTGTGTGATGTGTCTTAAGATATAATGGAAGCTTGACAGCAGAATTACTTTGTGAATCATTAACAGACATGCTTTCTAGAAAAAAAGGTCACAGGTACTTTATTTTGATGCTATTACGGCTGCCGTGGCGGTGTAGCGCGTCTGGTATCCTCGCCGCGAACAGAGTGGACGACTTCTACGCTATTATGCGTAAGAGGCACTGGTCCTTTGTCAGGAGGGTGAGCGAATCGACAAACAGTATTGTGCACGACATGCTACCTAACAGCCCGTTCACACAGGGTTTCCGTTTTACTGTTCCGTTTTATCGTATACGTTTTTTTTCATTGATGGCGTATGGAGTTGTATGAGCAACTTCACATATGACACAGTATTCAGTATACAGTAAAAAATGTCGGTCCGCTAAATTATGACATTCCGTTTTGTTATCGAATACTGGATGAACGGAATACGTATCCGTCATGTATCCGTACGTTTTTACTGGGTATGGATATAATTACGGAGACTATGTGAACGGGCTCTCAGTTAATGACGGATACGTTGAACGCTATACGGTGCCTATGTGTGAACAAAGCATAATTTTTTGTTGTATCCGTTAAAACGGGTACTGTAAATACGGAAACCCTGTGTGAACGGGCTGTAACGAGTAACAGCCCGTTCACACAGGGTTTCCGTTTTACTGTTCCGTTTTATCGTATACGTTTTTTTTCATTGATGGCGTATGGAGTTGTATGAGCAACTTCACATATGACACAGTATTCAATATACAGTAAAAAATGTCGGTCCGCTAAATTATGACATTCCGTTTTGTTATCGAATACTGGATGAACGGAATACGTATCCGTCATGTATCCGTACGTTTTTACTGGGTATGGATATAATTACGGAGACTATGTGAACGGGCTCTCAGTTAATGACGGATACGTTGAACGCTATACGGTGCCTATGTGTGAACAAAGCATAATTTTTTGTTGTATCCGTTAAAACGGGTACTGTAAATACGGAAACCCTGTGTGAACGGGCTGTAAGATGTCAACGACACTTTTTCTGTGATTAGAAATTAATTTTAGTTTTTAACTTATTTTATTTTAATTGCATCCAAATTTTTTATTGTATATTTTTAATTTTTAATGTACCCAATGTAATTGTATGGGTTAATACCTAAATAAATAACTAATTTATTTATTATACAGGGTATCTAACGGCTAGGGCCTTTATAGGATTATTGCAAAACAAACCTAACCTTTTTTTTTTTTTTTTTTTTACGGAGTGGAAATGCTCTTATGCATCCCCCAGCCTGGGGTAAGCTATGATGGGGGGTATGTGGGACTCTCACCCTCCAGCCAACTCTATTTGAAGAGAAGGAGGAGGGAGTCTACCCACTAAAACCACTCCGGCGTTTCCGTCCCTGCCATTAATGGGGGCGCAGTGGGATCGCGGGCATTCTACCACGACGCCCCCTGGCGGCTCCGCATAGATGCGAGCCCCCGCGCCAAAGGAGAGGAGGATCTGAAACGCATGTCGACCCTCCTTCCAGACATGTAAGGCCGTGCAATGTGGGTCCCCAACCCACTGACCCTACTGGGGAAGGACACGGTTTACGGCTGCAAACCGCGCGCGTCTTCTCCCTCTTCGTCTACGCCGGATTGGGGGCGCATCTGCTCTGTCCTCGCGCTCCCTCTCCGCCGCCTCCTTTTGCGAGATGATTATGTCGCAGAAGGAGGCCACCGCAGCCCAGGATCTCTCGCAGCTCAACATGGCCGCAACAACGCTGTGCAGCGAGAGGTCATCCATTCCAAGGACCGCAATCATTGTGCGGCGCTCCGCGTCCCAGTGGCTGCACTCCTCTAGGGTAATAAAACAAACCTAACCTACCCTACTGACTTCTATTTGATGATATTCAAAGAAAACCCGAAAAACGGTATTAGGTCTAATGAGACATCAGGGCTAAAGTTAGTACGTCAAGTGTGACAGGAATCCAGAGAAATTATACAAACCCGTGAACATACAACAGCTTTATATTTCTGTCAATAGTTACATTGATTATTTAATCCAAACAGCTTGATATATCTGACCGTACGGTCCGATGGGTCTACTCTGACTGCCTGCTGGCCGCCTGCCCTTCCTACCGCCATACGACAAATAAATATTATTAACTACCTTCTTCTTTTAATAAATATTTTCAAATCAACGTCAATTAAGCGGCGTTCAGGAGTAAAGCCTGCATCACACTGGCGCGGCCTGCGGTGGCGGACCATACTAAATTTGACAGCTAATGACAAGTTATCTATTGTCCGCCGCGGCCAGGCCGCGCTAGTGTGTGACACGCAATGCTAACACTAGTGACTGGAACCCACGTAATGTACTTACTATTATAATTATAACATACGCGGTAATCTTACGCCCTAATAATAACTTGGGCTTCACAAAGCCCTACAATTCACAATCGTCAAAACCAAGTGAGCACTTGGATTTAAAAAAAACGCAAATCAAACTTGTTTATCGTCTCAATTAATTTTGCTCATCATATAAGTATACGATACCTATGATGTCATAATAACCTTAAAACCGTAAAAATAAAACCGTAAAAAAACCTAATAATTATTTTGAAATACCTATTCAACGACCATAGTTCGTCTACATTTTTCTTTAAAAAAAAAAAATAATAAAATAAAACAATAAAACCATTTATTTCAGGCATCTAAGGCCCATAGTAACAAATACCTTAAAGACTAACATACATATAAAAATATTACAAAATAAAAAACTTTAAGTACTCGTATATACAATATGGCGCGAGCGGCCGCCATTTTGAATTTTGATTACGGTCTTGTCTTCAGTGACACTCGCTTATGGAGTCTCCCTGTAAGCAAAATATTGCTTGTGTTGGGTAGGGTGACACTGCTCTTCGTTAGGTAGCATAAGATTAATGTTACTCAGATACAATACAATAATAGTACATTACTTACCTAGGGCGGTTAAACAAAGAATGTCTCAGATCGCAGGTATTTGACGCCCGAGCCGAAGGCAAGGGCGATAAATATGCGCTCTGAGGCTTTCTTTATTACCGCCCGTGGTGAGTACAAAGTTTTACGTCTCTATCTGGCCAGGAAGTGGGGTTTTCCGCACGCATAGCGTGCGGTAATTCCTGCTTTATGGCCAGGTATGACGTAAAAAAATTTAATACTCTTTACAGTACACATGGTGCTACTTTTTCACACGTGTGCGGAAAAGAGCACTTTCCGTGCATATGACGAAACTTTAAAGAGCCATATGTATGTACTGTAAAACGTTGAACGATACACGTACGAATTGGTAATACGCTACTCGTGTCGATTTAAAACACTCCCTTCGGTCGTGTTTTAATTTATCACCACTCGTTGCGAATTTCCTATTTTCTGCATTTGTATCGTAAACAACTGTTATTGCACACCTCACACAAACAAAGCAGTTACAAAGATTAACAATATAATAACATGTAAGTAGAGGCAGAGAACAGGCGGTCTTATCGCTGAAGAGCGATTAGTTAGTTACCTAATGCTTTAGCTAAAATATATACTGTGGTACGGTATGCGAATTATGCTAATATTTTAGATGCCTATAAACTATAAAGTTAGTATCACGCTGGTTTAATAATTATTTACGGTTCGGTATGTTGCTTTGACGAGAAATTTGAGGTTTGTAGGTAAAATTACTGATTTGCCGTTGCCAATATTCCCATTCCTGGGAATTTTGCGTCTGGCAACATCGCCTGTGTTGCCAGTACAGGAATAGTGTGAATTTTCTTGATTTTAATCGCAAATCAGGTACCTTATCATCATCATCATCATCATATCAGCCGAAAGACGTCCACTGCCGGACACAG
Organism: Epinotia brunnichana; assembly: GCA_963854355.1. Lineage (NCBI taxonomy): Eukaryota > Metazoa > Arthropoda > Insecta > Lepidoptera > Tortricidae > Epinotia > Epinotia brunnichana. The sequence goes on along the minus strand of OY977962.1, from coordinate 3,108,653 downwards.
GCCTCCCCCAAAGAGTTCCACAATGACCGGTCCTGCGCCACCCGCATCCAGTGGACTCCCGCGTATTTTACCAGGTCATCAGTCCACCTTGTGGGAGGCCTACCGACGCCGCGCCTTCCGGTACGTGGTCACCACTCGAGAACCTTTCCGCCACAACGGCCATCGGTATAGGTGCAATGTGTTAATTAGGTACTTACTAATAATGTTAATGTGGGCCGGAAATAAAAAAACCATGACGGTTCCAAATCAATTCGCTAAGGGGTTGCCTCGATATTTGCAAACCACGCGAGGAGACACGTTTAAACGCTTTTTGTCGATAAAATATCTTCTTGTGACGTTGTATCCATAAATAGGTACCTATTTTTATGAGATTTAAAGTCGGTGTTCGTGAATGCAAATGTGGGTCTTGGTAGGGTATCCTCGTGGCTAAAATCCAACCTCCTCACTTTAAACGTTAAAAAAACGAACTACATTTGTTTTACCAAGTACAATAGCACTCAACCACAGACTAACCTAAACCTCAAAATACACACCTGTTCACTTACTGATCGCCTTCTATGTAACTGTAAGGACATTGAGAGGGCTAGTTCCACTAAATACCTTGGTGTCATCTTAGACCAGCGCCTATCTTGGCATCAGCATATTGAATTTGTAAATGGTAGAATTCGAAAATTGGTATGGATCTTTAAAATTCTTCGACATATTGCAAACAAGACACTACTTAACCAACTATATGTATCGTTAGCGGAATCCATCTTGACCTACTGTATCACCGTCTGGGGTGGAGCAACTAAATCCAAATTCTTGGAGGTTGAAAGAGGGCAACGGTGTCTGTTAAAGGTAATGTACTTGAGGCCATACAGATTTCCCACAAATGAACTGTATAAAATTAGTGACCAATTATCAATGCGAAAACTGTATATCCTCCATACAACATTAAAGTTACATAAAACACTAAAATTTAATCCAACGCTTCTAACTAGAAGACGTAAAAACACCGTTGCCCCACTTACAACATATAGATCTTTGTTTGCTAAAGGGCAGTATAAGACACGTGCAGCATACCTTTATAATAAAATAAATGTTAAAATTAATATCTATCAACAAAAGAAATATAATTGTAAGAGGTCTCTAACGGAATGGTTAAAGATGCTTTGTTATGAAGATACTGAACTGTTACTTAATCTTGTATTAATCTAAATTTAATTCTATAGTTAGTAAAACATAACAAAATGGAAAATGTTATATATAATATATACCTACCTTATCTAACAACACACACGCACGCACACACTAACACACACGCACGCACACACTAACACACACACTCACACGCGCACACACAGGCGCGCACACACACACACACAGGCGCGCACACACACACACACACACGCACACACACACACACTCAACTTTAGGGTCACGACACTATGCCTGTGATACCTAATTCGTCTTTGTTTTTATTTTATGTTATAAATATTTACCTACATATAAGAAATTAACATTAACTGCTTTTTTATGGAGGAGCGGGTCTTCCTGACACAGGTATTTTTTACCTACTAGGAAGACCCAACCTTATTTTCAATGTAACCTAGCAATCTATGAAATAAAACATTTTCATTTTTCATTTTCATTTTCATTAAGGTAAGGTAAGTAAGTCTTCATGATTTTAAGTTGGTTATGTCGTTTAATAAACATTGCACGTAGAACTGATGGCCGTTGGGGCGGAAAGGTTCTCGAGTGGCGACCACGTACCGGAAGGCGCGACGTTGGTAGGCCCATGTCACTTTTTGTATAGGAAAATGATAGTAGATGCGTGCGTTCAAAGAGTTACGTGATCAATAAACAGTCTGCAACATTATGTACGACTTTGGAGTCGCAATCCTATCTGATGGTAAACATATACCTTAGTCTAATGGTCGCTTGTCCTCTTATGTCTCTATACAGTATATTTTTGTACAGTCAAGGGTACCAATATGTATGCACCACAAAGTCTCAAAAAGATGTACACAGACCTTATTTCTGCAACAATAAGGTTGCAGTAGGTATACATAGTAATGAAACTTTGAGTGAATACATAATAGTGCCCTTGATTATACCAAGACGCAACCCAGCATATTACCTGCCTGATATTTGATATTTACAAGCTTTTACTTGCAGGTGGCGCAGGACTGGCCATTGTGGCACTCTTTGGGGGAGGCCTAAGTTCAGCAGTGGACGTCTTTCGGCTGATATGATGATGATGATGATGAAGCTTTTACCTGACCTGTTGTTTGTTACTTTGTTAGTGTGGAGAAAAACTTGGAACTGAACCTTGAATCGGTTATCTGAATTGAGCTGAAATTTTGGGTTTAAGTATGGATGACAATTCAATATTATGGTACCATCGAGCTGATCTGATGATGGAGACAGAAGGTGGCCATGGGAATTCAGTACTTAACCGATGAAGCCCCGGTTTGAACTCGTTAGAATCGTCTCAATAATGTCCCGCCGCCACTTAGAAGCCTGCCGAACGTTAAAATATTTAGAACTAAGCTCAAAAAGTTCATGCAAGAACATCAGTTTAAACAGGAGAATCTGTGTCTTGAAACTAGTTGCATTTAACACTTTCTCACCTGTTAGTTATGCTCCATATTAATTTCCATGCATTGCCATACGTTTGTAGGTCACCATAATTAAATTTATTCTAATATGTATTCTGCTATTTAGTCATAGTTAATAATTAACTACTCTTGTAAGCTTTACCACGGGTATATTTGACGTTTAGTATATTGTTTGTTTTGTTTTCTGTTCTGCTGTTACATTGTAATCCCGCTGGCGCTAGTAGTAACGATTGTGTATGGGCTGCGTTCACTGTTACTGTAAAGGCCCACACACACGTAGTGGTTTGTGGGGTGTGAACACTTCTTTCCTTTTTGTGTATTTTTTTTATTTTTATTAAGTGTGCATTTTAGTTATTAATATTTCATTATAAATATATATATATAAGATATTGCATGTGTATCTATTGTTGTTGCCCACCGTGCTCTCACCGAATGGACCCTGCGGAAGACCAGCGCTGGCTGCAAAGCTAGCAATATGCTGAGCAGGGTCCATTTCGTGACAAAATATGTATTATATTATTTCTTTTGTATGTGTAAATTGTGTGTCACGAATAAATATTTGAATTTGAATTTGAATTTGAATACTTTCAAAGAGTAGTTGATGACGGTATACTGAAAAATACAGTTGGCAATAAAAGTTTGTACCATTTTTTTTATTTTTGACCGAAAGTCATTGTTTAAGGTTTCACCTAAGTAAGGGTCAATCTTTAAGTGAGATCCTGAAACAGCCATGCAAGTATAGTATGGAGATATCAGGCTGGCGAGTATGTTAAACTCGCTTGACAGCATGATTTAGTCAACGCAAAGGATATGTTTAAAAGATGCGCATGCGCTGGGTACCGTGGGAAGGGACATTTACTAGATTTACAATTACTTTTTATGAAACTTCTGTTTGGAGAAATCTCCATATAATAGTTGGCTCATAATTCTTTAAACTAAGAAAACAATCATTAACCAACCATCAAACATTCATTGTCAAAAACTGTGTACAAATAGATCACATCTTAAATATGACTAGACTTTGTGGGTGTCCATCTCCTTGTTCTCCTCTTTCTCCAACCTTTTCCCTGCTTACCATCCATCTTGTACACAGTGAACAATAAAGTATTCTATTGACGACCTCTGTAGCCTAGTTGGTAGTGACCCTGCCTAGGAAGGCGGAGGTCCCGGGTTCGAATCCCGGTAAGGGCGCATATCGCGACAAGTTAAACATAATTTTATGCCTCCTACTGTATTTTCTAGTCCAGTTTTTTGGTTAAATTGATTATTTACACCTTACATCTTTTGAGTTTACTTTTTTACGCATTGGGCTTTTAACTTTTAATTAATTAGTCTTTAATCGAAAGTCTGTCGAGAATCGACATGGTACTTAGCTATGTTTAAGCGCATCACACACTGCCGCTGCATCCAAATTTCGCCGCGAAGCCGCGTACAAATTTCGCCGCACGGAAGTGCGGTGCATTTGAAGTACCGTGCGGATTTCATATACCTACTAATACTAACTGAGGTACAACTACTACTGGTACTACCATACAACGTTGCGAACAGGCGCTCGGCACGCCGCAGATGATGAACGCCTTAATGTATATACAGTGTTTATGTTTTTTTAATCCTAATTTGGTCGATAGGTTTAAGTTCGCCTTGACGAGTCTTTGTGTCCTACCTCATTGATAAGTTTATGTAATCTGTCTCTTTCCGTTCACGCCCTGGCAGAAAAAACTTACATAATAAAATCTGGGACATTTATTTCTTGTATAAGGATCGATAGTACCTAGGTGATTCTGATTCTGAGTAACAAAAACCCAAAAAAATAATTCTGAAAAAAAAATTTCATGTAGTTGTTCTACTTACTTACACTTTATTTGAAAAACGCTCACATATCCTCGGGATAACATAAGCAATCCCGTAAAAACTATTTTATTCAAATCCAGGAGATGGATCCCATAAACTCCATGCAAATTGACAGTAACACACAGGTCATTCACCCCGCTAAAAATGGCAATCGTTAGCTTGGGAAACTCAACATAAAAAAAAAGTTTTAGTATAAACGCAAAGTTTTACATTCGAAACAAGTATTTTGCCCCCGTTGGACGAATGGGTGTAAGGGTGTATGGGTGAGGCGGCGTTTGAGACGTTTCTGGGTGGGGTGTGTATGTAAATCCTTGTGCGCATGAGACTGATTTGAATTTTGAGGCTTGCGCCAGCGCATTCAATGCTGAGTTGGTGGGGTGGCCAGGCTTTTGGAAAAATAAGGGATAAAATTGTTTGATTTTATATCTCACAACTGCGACTGGCATTTTTTGTCTCTAGCCGTGTCATAACGAATCCTCAAATCGATAAATGGTTGGCGCGCTTGTGATTTATCTGCAGTTGTATTAAGCGGTCCCAGGCTACGGTGGCTGCTTCCTATTAGCAAAGATAATTAAGACAAGGAAGATTGCTCACTCCATACAATGCTACTAGTCACACGTTAATCTTATTATCGTCGCCGGTACCTCGTAGTTCCCCTTATTATTTTAGATGGCGTTATTTTCAATGTAAGCGGTGAAGCAGGCTGCTAACTAGTCACCTCTAACATAAGATACAAAATTTTGGGCCGTGCGGCCATTTGATTTTGGTCGAGTGGTTCGGGTGTTTGACTCACAAGTCTGAGTACGTCGGTTCGCGTCCCAACTCCTGTAACCTGTTTTTGTATTTTTTCTTGCCACGAGACACGTCGCGGCGTCAGTTGAGCGTTTTTCAAAAAAGTGTACAAAACTTTTTTTTCAGAATACGCATTTTTTTGGTTTATCTTACTCGGAATCTTTGATACTATCGATCCTCATACAAGAAAAAAAGTGTCTTAAATATTCCATTCCAGACGTCCCATTTTTGAATGCAGTCTTTTTTTATTTACATGGTCGTACGCACGGGAAGAAAAACCTTACAAAAAATCTGGGACACTTTTTTTCTTGTATGAGGATCGATAGTAATAACGATTCTGAGTAATAATATAAACAAAAAAAACAAATTCTGAAAAAAAAAGTTTTGAACACTTTTTTTGAAAAACGCCCAGTTGTGCGTGCTAGTCCCGCTAGATAAGTATACTAGAATCAAGCAGAGTACAATAGTTTTAATTTTATTCAAAATTTTCCGAATTATATTTGTCATTTTAACTATTAACTTATTTATTATTTTAACCTTAATAATTTTTGATTTTAAGCAAACGCCCGTAATTAAAGATTCAGATTTTTTTCGTTGAGTAGTCTGTGTGAAAAATAATTTATAGTAAACCTAGTCCCGAAATCGCGTCGACTTAACGTAATTATCACAGCGGCGCTACCACGAAGTCCGAATCTCGAATGTCGTATATCTCCGTCTCTGTCACTCGAGTACTATAAACCTTAAGTGCGATAGAGACGGAGATATACGAAGTTCGAGATTCTAAGTTCGTGTTTATAGCATTATAATATTATCATCCCGAAATCCACTTTTTCCCTAACAATTTTTCTCAAATGTTTTTGACTATTTCGTGTATGTACATCTAAATAAATATAGTTTTCACCTCACTAGCTCGGAAAGCCCATTTTTATTCTTTAAAAACAGATAGCAAAACTGCATTTTATCCACAAGAGTGCAAATAATATTTGAAATCCGAACGTGTTATTAGTTACTTTTTTAAACATAATAACATGTAAAGGTCAGTCCAGACAGGACATTTTTCGCCCATCAGATTTATGATTTTATTAAGGTACCTTTTTTGAATGTTTTATTCTTTTTTTTAATGTTTTTAATTCTTTTTTTGTTTTTTAAATGTTTTTTTGTTTTTTAAATGTTTTTTCTTTTTCTCCTTTTTATAAATGTTGTTTCTCTTTTTAAATGATTTGTTTCTTTTTGAATGTTTTTCTGTATTTTTTTTTATTTTTAATGTTTTTTTGGTCTTTTTTATACGTTTTTTTCTTTTTTTTAATCTTTTTTTAATGTTTTTTGAAATTCTATTTATTTTTTCAATGTTTTCGTCTACATTTTCATGTTTTTTTTTATATTTTATTGATTTAAATGTGTTTATTCAAGGTTTTTTTTCCACTAAATATTATTTTTTAATGTTTTGTTTCTTTTTGATTTATTTTTGTGGTTTTTCCACTTTTTTCTCTTTTTAAATGTTTTTTTTTTTTGAGTTTTTTGTCTTTTTTAAATTTTTTTTACGTTTTTTCTCTTATTTTAATGTTTTTTGTAACTTTTTTCTTTTATTATGTTTTTGTCTCTATTTTATTGCTTTGTTTTTCTTTTTTTAATGTTTATTGCTTTTTTCTCCTTTTCATAAATGTTTTGTTTCTTTTTGAATGTTTTTGTTTTTTTTTCTTTTTTATGTTTTTTTGGTCTTTTTTCTCTTTTGTAGGTATGCGTTTTTTCCTTTTTTTAATGTTTATTTTTTTATTATTTTAAGGTTGTTTGATATCCTCTTTTATTTTTTTGATGTTTTAGCCATATTTTTTTCATGTTTTTGCCGTGTTTTTCCAAGGTTTTTTTCATTTTCCATTTTTTAACTTTTTTTCCACTGTTCTCTTTTTACATGTTTTTTTTTGTTTTTTTGTCCTTTTTTGTCGTTTTTTACCTTTTTTTTCTTAATATAATGTTTTTTGTAACTTTTTTCTTAGTACATGTTTTTTTTTAGTTTTGCTTTTTTTTCTTTTTTTACGTTTTTTTTCTTAATATTATGTTTTTTGTATGTTTTTGTCTCTACTTTATTGCTTCGCTTTTCTTTTATCAGTCTTTTTTAATGTTTTTTGAAATTATTTTTGCCTTTTTTAAGTTTTTCTTTATTTTAATGTTATTTTTTTTGTTTCTCAATGTTTTTTCTCTTTCCCTCTTTATTAAATGTTTTTTTAATTTTGTAATATTTTGTTTTTTTTTTAAATGTTTTATATTTTTTTCCCCCCTTTTTAATATTTAAAAAAAAACTTATTTTACTTTTTTGTTTTTTTCCTCGCTTTAGTGAGGTGAAAAGATGTGTGTTACACACGGGTGCAAGTTATTTTGACGTCTCGTGTTTTGCAACACTCGCTACGCTCAGGATTCTATTTTTAAACCATAGAATCCATTCGCTAGCTCGTGTTTCAATTCCACACTCGCGGTTAAAATACAACTTTGCACCCTTGTATAACAAATAACTATAGTGTGCTTTGGCCTTGACCTTACTTGCCCACCATGTTGAATGCCATATTAGATTTCTGTGATTTGATTATCGAACGAGCGAGCGAAGCGAACGAAGTTCTATGCTTCAGCTCGCTCAGCTTGTGTCGAAAATCATTCGTATGTCCGGTCACAAAATAAGTAATAGTACGTCCGGTGTCTGTCACGATGTCCGGTGTTCCGCTGTCCGGCTCAACCGATTCTCGTGAAAATTTGTTATACTTAATATTTCTTTTTATAGTCACTTTTTCTAAATTAAGAAAGTGTTAAAAAAAGGACTAGACTCGCGCAAGATAGAAAATCGTGGTCGTGCATGGAGGAGGACTTTGCCCAATCTTGGGTTTCCCAAAACTAATTTAAGTATTTAGCTTGTTTTTAATGTAACGAAATGTACCTACTTAATTCTTGTTCGAATGTTTTTGTGGGAATAAATGGCAATAATAAGAAAAGTCAGAAAATTCCTACAGAATGACTCACTCACTAACGTACAAATCCATGCACACCCATCAGTTACTCATCTTCCACTCGAGTCAAACCATAACCAAGAACATCTCTCCGATCATCATCATCAAGATGTTCTCTCAGATCATCGTCATCAAGATCTTCTCTCAAATCATCATCATCAAAATCTTCCGTCTTAATTAAAACGTAATAGGTATATGAGATGCACTTGGCTTCGGCCCGTGCTTCCCATCACACCAGTATTTAGGTAAATACTGAGAAATTTAAAGAAACAAAATAATAATAATAATAATAAAAAACCAGCCAAGTGCGAGTTGGACTCGCGCACGAAGGGTTCCGTACCAATATCAATAAAAATATTTATTTTATTTTCTTTTTAGTATTTGTTGTTATAGCGGCAACAGAAATACATCATCTGTGAAAATTTCAATTGGAACTATCAAGGTATCAGTGAGATACAGCCTGGTGACAGACAGACGGACGGACGGACGGACAGCGGAGTCTTAGTAATAGGGTCCCGTTTTACTCTTTGAGTACGGAACCCTAAAAAACAGGCTCGCGGGCTACTCCTAGTTAGAAAGAGACAGATAGTGTATCTCGCCGCGACACAGAGCTCGCGGGCCGTCCTGTGATAGCCGTGCTGCTCACAGGTTTGTTAATTATATTGTTTTTTATCGCGATTTTTTTATAACTTTTTATCAAATTTAAACTTAATCGGCGCAATAAATAATAAATTCATTCATCATCATCATCATATCAGCCGAAAGACGTCCACTGCTGAACATAGGTCTCCCCAAAAGAGTGCACGTAGAACCGATGGCCGTTGGGGCGGAAAGGTTCTCGAGTGGTGACCACGTACCGGAAGGCGCGGCGTGGGTAGGCCCCCCACATGGTGGAATGATGACCTGGCCCCGTAGCATGGATGGGGCCTTATCACGCGATAAGTGACAGGATAGAGCATCCGTCCCTGGCTGACACCGTTCGATAGAACGAGACGACGCGCTTATCCTATCACTTATCGCGTGATAACGCCATCCATGCTAGGGGGCCTGGTCGTGGGAGTCCGCTGGATGCAGGTGGCGCAGGACCGGCCAATAAATAAATACTTTAAATAATTTCAAGATGTCGGAACGACAACTTTTCCCATTCTGACCTCTGATTTGTTTTTGTGACCTATTAGATCCTCCCATATCAATTTTGAACACAATCCTTGAGTGAGATTCTTTAAAACAATTATATCTTTCGCGACGGCGTCGTAAGATTTCAACTCTTGTCAATGTAGGTTATTGTGCTATCAACTTTGTATGGAAATGTTATTTTACCAACCACAAATAACGTTTGTATAGTTTTGCGGGAAACAACTGCAAAAGTAACTTTGTAATCGCATAAATTTGTAAAGAATTACAAACTTACTTATGCAGTTTGTATATCTCAAAATCGTGACATTTCCATACAAAGTTGATAACAGAATAACCCACAGAAAGAAATGAGGTCCCATAAAAACCTTCCATGTAAAAAATAGGCCAAGTCTCGGAACTCTTCCACAATAAAAAGTGGTGAGATATTTCATAGAGCCAAGTTAGGCATTCTTATTAATCTTCATTTGCTTACTAAATAAAATTTTGTGACTTGGCAATCACACTTACATAGTTTAAGGTATGCAAAAAATAGTAAATGCAGTAAAGCTGTGTGATTCCCGTGTGGTTTTTATGGGATTTAGGTATTTAAACGAGTTCGAACGGGACAATTGGTTATAATTATAATACCGTTCCATTCCAACTTCCAAAGGTTTGCAGGGCTGTTATTCGCTACGCGTTAATGCGGCTCACCCCGCCGGTCACCCGTTACGAAACTAGACCTCTACCTACGCTTAATTACTACGCATCGCGGTGTCAAGGTATGTTTGTGGGCGAGCGTTGAGGTGAGCTTAAAACAAGTTACAGAATAGCGGGGCTGTGTAGCTGTGGTGTGTCTATGTATGTTTATAGATTGTACTACGGGTTATGAGCAAAAATAGACCTTACGTTTTGGAAGTAAGGTTGCAAATTTATTGTGTGGTAGGCTGGTAGGTAATTGTCGCGTCAAGCAAGTAACATTTTAGAGCATATCGCTAACTGTTTACATAGCTCAAAAGCTATCTGCCAGACTTACGTGCAGAAGGGACGAAGTTCAAATCTCATACATGTTAACAATATTTTGTTTGTCGATATTTGTAGTTTTAGAATTTAGTAGTTTAGAATAAGTTCGCGGGTTAGTTTAACATCATTTGAAATCGAAATCTTACCGATGCTAGATTAAAATATGCAAATATGAATACTGAAAGTGTCAACAGCAAGTTTGTTGTAAGTAGGTATTTGTAAATGTTGTACTTTGTGCGCCGTTATATTTGTCAGGCTGTCAGCCTGCGATCGACCGATCTCTGGTGACCAGCGGCGCTACCACGAACTTTGAATCTCGAACTTATATCCCCGTCTCTATCGCACTTATGGTTTATGGTACTCGAGCGACAGAGACGGAGATATACGAAGTTCGAGATTCGAAGTTCGTGGTAGCGCCGCAGCCTAGCCTAGCCCAGCACATGCTGAGACTGGGGCCTATTGTCACAAATTCAGTTTTTTACTTAGGTACTGTTTGTTAGTTTGTAGGTAAGTTTATTTTATATTATTTTATTTTTTCTTGTAATTAATACTTTTTCTGATTCTGATTATATGTTTCAGCAAGGGGTACGCTTTTTGGACGAAATTGTATTTTTGTATACGACTGAATTCATTAGAAAAAATACTAAACTCTAGTCGGAGTAACCATGTTTGTTTAGAGCAAAAACTATTGGATAGGGTTCGTTTTAGATTTCAATCGAATAATAAAATTGAAATAGTGCTAAAGTAAATTTGAATTTGCTTTAAATTACTGATTTTAAATCAAAATCTCTGATTGTTTTAAGTTTATTTAGTTATGCACGATTCTTAAATATGCGCCATCTAGCGGAATGCCATACCCGCGCGTAGCCATTCAGCTTAGAAAAACGTGCGATCGATGGATCTAGTCACCGATTAAAAATTTCTTTGTATTATTTTGCTATTTGCGTGTTATTTTGTGACAATGGTGTATTGTATGCCTTAAAATTTGTTAATGTGATGATTTAGGACACTAAAATGCAATATTTTGACGAATTCTACGCTATTTTTTTCATTGAGAGTCTAGTAGCGCCATCTCGGATTATTTTATGAACTACGGCGACGTTTCCACAGAGTTAGCAATCTTCCTAGTCTTATAATTATCTTTGCTATTAGGTATTCCGTACCTATGCTTATTTGTTTATAAAAAAACTACGATTACACCGTTACCAGAGACTGTTACGATGTGTTGAGAGTGAGGGACCTATACAGGGCGTGATACGAAATAGCAAAATGTGAATCTATCCACGATTCTGGACAACTCTTACTATGGGAACAACTTTATATTATGCAAAAAAACAGGCTGTTCATACATTTTCGTCAGTTTAAAATGAGCAAAGTGTATGGAATAGTTGGTTTTTTTTTTCTCAAATTTGGTCCCATAGTAAAAGTTGTTCAGAATTATGAATCTTCACATTTTGCTATTTCGTGTCACGACTAATGTACTTAATACCCGGTATTTGTCTATGTCAAACACAACGAATCTTCAAATCGATAAACAGTAGGCATCACGCTTTCTGAGTCCTCTCGAGTCGCAAGCGTCCACAGGCTACGATGTCTGGTTTCCGCAGGATGGCCGTATATGCTTGAAAGAAAGCTTCTACTCAATTCGCTTCACGAATCTTCAAATATTCAATTTTCCTAAATACTTAGATACATGTGCAAATTAAGGGGCATTTTATCTGTGCGATGAGCACTAATATTTCCTGAATCATGGATGTTTTCTATGTATTTAAGTATTTATTTATGTATATAAGTATGTATACCATCGTCTAGTACCCATAGTACAAGCTTTGCTTAGTTTGGGACTAGGTCGACTTGTGAAAGATTGTCCCCCAATATTTATTTATTAATAGTACCCATAGTTCAAACTTTGCAGCATTGAACTAGTTGGATTTGTGTAAGATTATCTAAAAATATATTTGTTACTTATTTTATTTAGACGACCGGTTAGCCTACTGGGTAGTGACGCTGCCCACGAAGCTGATTTTTTTTATTTAATAATTTAACTCAGAAGTATTATTTCCATAAGCTGAAGGTCCTGGGTTCGAATCCCGGTAAGGACAAATATTTGTGTAATGAGAACGAATATTTGTTTCTGAGTCTTGGATGCTTTCTATGTATTTATATCTGTTAAATATATCGTCGTCTAGTATCTATAACACAAGCCTTATTGAACATACTATGGCTAGTTCGATTTGTGTAAAAATTGTCACATAATATTTATTTATTTATATTTTAAAGAGAGCTACGGTAGCCTAGTGGTTCAGGCATGCGGCTGTCAAGCGGCGGTCGTGGGTTCGAAGCCCGGCTCGTACCAATGAGTTTTTCGGAACTTATGTATGGAACATTTACCGTTTGCTTTTCGGTGAAGGAAAACATCGTGAGGAAACCGGTCTAATCCCAAAGGTCTAGTTTTCCCTCTGGGTTGGAAGGTCAGATGGCAGTCGCTTTCGTAAAGTTAGTGCCTATGCCAAATCTTGGGATTAGGTGTCAAAGCGGACCCCGGGCTCCTTTAGGGGCACAACCGGGAATAACGCTGGGAGGATGATGATTTATTTATATTTTAAATTGTCCAAAAACGGAAGCTGGCTTTGCGCCCGTTTCGTGACACGGCACAGTGTTTTTATGTCTTTGTCTTATATTTGTGTGTGACGAATAAATGATTGATTCTGATTTAAATCATGGTCACCCCACTAGAATGCATACGTTGCTGGCAGCATCTGAGATGTAACTATCAGGCATCATGTCGTATTAGCTCTCATCCCGGCATGTCGCGGGTTCGAGTCCTGACTGTGTATCATACAGGGTGGGGATAAACTTCTACCTAAAAAGTATAAACTATCATATTCATCATTATCTTGGATTCAATTATGCAATGATATATTAATTTAGTATCATCATCATCATATTCAGACTATTAATGTCCCACTGTTGGGCACATGGACGAGAGGGGACGGACAGTAGTCCCTACGATGGCCCAGTGCGGGTTGGGGACTTCATTTACATTTTGTATATAACATAAGACAAGTACCTACTCAATTATAAAAGTACACAGTGAAATGAAATGAAATAATTTATTTATTCGTGTCAAAGCTTGACGAAATACAAAAGACATATAAATATGATATATATAAAAAGTATTCAATTAAAACTTTAAATACCATAATTATGGTGTGGTGATAGATAAAGCAGGTACGAAAGAATATAGGTTAAACAACAGACGGTCTTATCGCTTTGAGCGATCTCTTCTGGACGAACTTTCGGTAGTGGAGAAATAAATTATAAAACTAACTATTTCCTATTCCATATAAGATGCCACAAAGCTACATATACAATCAACTGGACCAACACACTAAATACCTACACCAAAGATACTGGGAGGAGATAGACACATGCAGACAGACCAAAGAGATTCTGTCGAAACGCGACTACAAACTCACAACCACACTATTACTAAGGCAGGATATGTCATAATTCATAATTCATTTAACAATTTATGTAAAACTGATAATTTATGTGAAACTGAAATTTGTAAGACATACCAACAATTGTACCATATTCGGAGAAATAAACTTTTCTATTTCTATTTCTAAGGACACATAGAAACCAACTGCGCAAGATAGTGGGTATAATAACAGGACACAACACCTTGAACAGACACCTCTATAACTTAGGTATCACAGACAGCCCCATGTGCAGAGCGTGCATGGAGGCAGAAGAAACGACTAAACATATACTACTGGACTGCAAGGAGGTAGAAGTGCCTATACCGAATGAAGCACCTAGGTTCTCCAAACACACTACGGGACGCAGTCAGCAACACCAAGGCACTCACTCACCAACTTTTTAGACGAGCTGGGGTGGTTAGAGTAGCGCCACACCGCCGTTTCACGCAAAATAGGCGCAATGGATGTCGACTTGCGGAAAACGCCCAGTATAACTAACTAACTAGCTAACTAATTCCATATAAGATTAGAATAAAAACCGGCCAAGTGCGAGTCGGACTCACGCACGAAGGGCTCCGTGCCATTATCTATAAAAACGGCAATCACAATCACGTTTGTTGTATGTAATGATGTGCAAATTGCGGAAAGTTTTCAAAAAGTTGGAAAAGTTCTCGGTAATTTCTAGAAATTTTCACAAGAAATTAAGGAAATGTACGTATTGAAAAGCATAAAAATGTAACTCTTATACACTTTGTATAAGAGTTACAGTTTTATGCTTCTCAGTTCGTAAATTTCCATGTTGGAAATAGAAAGTTTCAATTCCCATACAAAAATGAGGAAAATTTCCGAAATTTTCCTATGTTAAATTGCAGAAACATTTCGCAACATAGGAAACTTTCCGTCGGCACATCAGTAGTTGTATGGGAGCTCCCTTACTTAAATATTTATTTTATTCTGTTTTTAGTATATTTGTTGTTACAGCGGCAATTACAACAATTTCACCTTTCTAACTATCACGGTTCATGAGATATAGCCTAGTGACTGATGGACAGACAGTCGGACGGACAGCGGACTCTTAGTAATAGGGTCCCGATTTATCCTTTGTATACGGAACCCTAAAAATCGTGCTTTAATCGAACTAAGTAAAACTACTTAGTTAAATATTTCCTTTTGATATACGAAGAAACGTAGGCGCTGTCAACACCAAAAACGCGCACACTGTCTATTTGTATCGGAGTAAACGAGAGCGAGTGTTACTTGGGCGGCCAGGTTTTAGACGAAAATAATAATATTGAAATTAAAAAAAAAGTGTGGATTATTTGTGAAATATGGCTCGTCAGCGGTTTAGGTATGAATATGTGGACCTCATGTTTTTAATTGCAGACCCATACGTCAAAAAAATAAGGACATAGAACCGTTTAAGATGATTTTAAAACCAATCTTTGCAATAGGGAACATTACTGCAATGTTCTGCCGCCAGAGGCAGCACTACCACTAATAGTAAAACAGTATAGGAATATAGTGATTCACACACACATGCGCAATTGATTGTCAAATGAGTGACAAGGATGCTTGCATAGACAATACCGCAAGTGGGAACGAGATACAATGTCAACGCTGCTAGTGTCGCCACCTACGAAGAGTTTTGCGTAATGTTCCCTATTGTTTTCTATCGAGCCGATTTTGTCCAATTTAAATGTTTCGAGCCCGTCTACCGTCTTGGAAATATGATGAATATTAACTTATTTTTTATTGTGTGTGTAGAACAAATAACTTTTCTCAAAAATCTGCTTAAATAATATCCATTTTTACAAATTAGGTCTTATCAGCCTCTTAAAGATCTAACGTTATATTTTCGTTTCTGACTGAATTATTTGCCTTGAGCAACCTGTATAGACTTTATCTTGGCTCGATAAGTGTGTTACTGAGAAATACTTGACTGTGTCATGACTTAAATCGCTTACGGGGCGATATTTACAAATAATGAGATATAATATACGACGCAGCTCTATTGTTATCCAACTACGTCGATAGTAAAACGGCTAAAACGCAGATATATCTTTTACTGTTTAAGAACACATTATGTTTTGAATTTTTAAAGTAATCTTTCAGTGACAAACTAGCGTACGTCCTACATATAAACATACACCATTTGATAGCCTATTTATTATATACTCGTATTTATTTAAAGACAACATAATGGTCTAAACATTATTAGTAAGTAAGTAAGTGAATATTTATTTGTAGTAGGTATTTGTCCTCAAGACGAGACTCTTTGACCAGTGTGTGTTGCCAGTGATGACAAATGCCACTGAAACGTGGTCGCTTACTATGGGCCTCATATCGCCGGGTGACAAGCAAAACTCACTAAGTAACAAATACCTACTTAAATCAAAGATCGTATCTCGATATCGACTACGTACCGAGATACGAGGTTTTGAAGAGCAGTGACAGTTTTGGTAGTGACTTTTGCTTGTCACCCGACGATATGAAGGCTCAAAGTCACCCAAAGGGCAATAGAGAAGGCTATGTGAGTTTCTCTGCGTGATCGCATCAGAAATGAGGCTATCCGCAGCAGAACCAAGGTAACCGATATCGCCCTGAATCGCTAAACTTAACTGGCAGTGGGCGGGGCACATTGCACGTAGAACTGATGGCCGTTGGGGCGGAAAAGGTTCTCGAGTGGCGACCACGTACCGGAAGGCGCGGCCTTGGTAGGCCTCCCACAACGTGGACTGATGACCTGGGAAAGGTCGCGGGAGTCCGCTGGATGCGGGTGGCGCAGGACCGGTCACATTAGAACTCTTTAGGGGAGGCCTATGTCCAGCAGTGGACGTCTTTCGGCTGATATGATGATGAGGTATTTAATAAGTCACTTTCTGGGTCTGAATTTGAGGCCGCTTGCCCTATGGACACTGAAAATTTGGAATCTGATTTTGATTACCTACCTACCTACGGTGAATAAAAGTAAGTCAAAATAACGAGTTGCCAATTCACAATGTTCAGATAAAGAGATCTCTACCAGACAACATATTTTTGTTCTTGTACAGTATTAAATATATACAAAATAGAAACGCAAACCGAGGCATACTTTACCCTTAATGTTACAAATTAGTATTCTGACATCTCTGTAACAGTTTTGAAATGTGTGTGTTTGTGTTATTAAGAAATTAGTGCCTCTGTGAGTGCCTTTGTGGGTAGTAAACTAG
The DNA here is from genome assembly GCA_963854355.1 of Epinotia brunnichana. Lineage (NCBI taxonomy): Eukaryota > Metazoa > Arthropoda > Insecta > Lepidoptera > Tortricidae > Epinotia > Epinotia brunnichana. The sequence goes on along the minus strand of OY977962.1, from coordinate 3,091,584 downwards.
TAATAGGGAGGGCTTTCGAAACTAGAAAATGTATGGGAGTACAGAAATGTACGGAGGTTACAAAATACAATAAAATACAAATATTATGTACGAGCTGCCCGCTTGGCTCCGAAATAACCAAGCAAAGCAGCGGGTCCAAATATAGCCGTAGTCCATTTCTAAGGTTCATACTGATGAAAGATGTTTTTGTATCAGATGAGTATAGTTCCAGATATTATCCCCTACAATACAAACTTACAAAGCAACAAAAAAAACCGGCCAAGTGCGAGTCGGTTTCGCGCACGAAGGGTTCCGTACCATTATCTATAAAAACGGCAAAAAAATCACGTTTGTTGTATGGCCTAGTTGGTAGTGACCCTGCCTACGAAGCCGGAGGTCCCGGGTTCGAATCCTGATAAGGGCATTTATTTGTGTGATGATCACAAATATTTGTTCCTGAGTCATGGATGTTTTCTATGTAGGTATTTAAGTATTTATTTATCTATATACGTATGTTTATCGTCGTCTAGTACCCATAGTACAAGCTTTGCTTAGTTTGTGACTAAGCCGATTTGTGTAAGATTGTAAAAGAAATATACAAAAAAATATTTATTTATTCTGGTTTTTAGGGTTCCGTAGCCAAATGGCAAAATACGGAACCCTTATAGATTCGTCATGTCTGTCTGTCTGTCTGTCTGTCCGTCCGTATGTCACGGCCATTTTTTTCCGAAACTATAAGAGCTATACTGTTGAAACTTGGTAAGTAGATGTATTCTATAAACCGCATTAAGATTTTTACACAAAAATTGAAGAAAAACATTAATTTTTAGGGGTCCCCATACTCAGAATAAAACTCAAAAAAATTTTTTTCATCAAACCCATACGTGTGGGGTATCTATGGATAGGTCTTCAAAAATTATATTGAGGTTTATAACATCATTTTTTTCTAAACTGAATAGTTTGCGCGAGAGACACTTCCAAAGTGGTAAAATGTGTGTCCCTCTAACTTCTAAAATAAAGGAATGATAAAACTAAAAAAAATATATGATGTACATTACCATACAAACTTCCACCAAAAATTGGTTTGAACGAGATCTAGTAAGTAGTTTTTTTTAATACGTCATAAATCGTAAACCGCAATTTATTTCACGGAACCCTTCATGTGCGAGTCCGACTCGCACTTGGCCGCTTTTAGTATTTGTTGTTAACTATCACTGTTGTTGAGATACAGCCTAGTGACAGACGGACAGACAGACAGACGGACAGCGGAGTCTTAATAATAGGTTCCCGTTTTACTCTTTGGGTACGGAATCCTAAAAATGAGGGTACGACTGAGAAGAAGATTAAATAAAAGAAAGTAAAAATGAAAGAAAGAAAAAAATTATTCGTTCTAAAAGAAAACAACCCGCCCCAGTTTTACACGAGCAGTATACGAAAACATCTTGTCTGAAAACATCTCCAATCCGCACTGGGCCAACGTGGATACTACTGCCGTTCCCTCTCATCTCTGATAGGAGGCCTGTGCCCAACAGTGGGATGGACATAATATGGGCCGATGATGATAATGATGATAATATGGTGTCTTTGTTACTGACTATATACCCTGAGAACTTTACGGTTTCGCTCTATGAAAACACAACAATATATCGATATCAGCCATATTTTTACACCAAAAAATAGGTTGGGTAATTTGACTAAATATTCATTAATAATCCACCAAAATTTAATACCGATACGGTAAAAAATAATGAAAAGCAATCTTCATAAATTCCGTAAAAATCAGGCAAAAATGGTATAAACTTTCTTTACTTTATAATTGACTACGTCTATATACGTTCTTTGGGATACGCGCATAATCCACTTATTTTTGTTAATGAATAAACCTTTCTATAGGCCAGATGAAATTCAATATTATCTCAAGGTCGTAAAATATTTAATTAAAATGCCGTTATTTCCTGATGCATATATTTTTGGATTCAGGTAGTAAGTCTCCAAATTTGTGTACTCAAACATGTTTTCATTATAAAAATACTGATAGCATTTTTGCTTGCGGTTTAATTTTTTTTCCCAACTTCCGGTCCATAGAATTATTGATTTCAATAGTAAAAGTTGTTTAAAATTACATATAAAAGCCGTATACAAATAATTAGCCTGATATTGAATTATTTCCAAAAAAACCGTAATTTTCTCAGGGTAATAAGACTGATTTGTGACTTTCAAGCGCACGGCTCTTTCACTCGAATCAGTAAAAAATATGAAATGCAATTTTATTTTATTTATTTTATTAAATCTTTATTTCGGACTTGTATTGTATCCATATATTGTTAGTATTTTACTTAACCTAGGTATGTTAGTCTTATATACTAGTTACACATTATTTATAATCTATTTGCACACTAATTGTGCAACGGACTTAGTCTGCCCAACCCAGTGCGACAAGATAGGGCAGTCATACCTGTCTGCAATGACACTTAGAATGCTGTTGGTACTTTGTGTTTACAATTTTGACCACCACTCGTATTCAATACTATCGGTAGAAAATAAGTGCCTGCAAAAAAACTGCAATCGTATTTACATTTATTTAATTTTCGAGCGCTCGATAGTCAAAAATCGGCCCCCCATCTCACAGAACAATTAAATATGTACTTTTTATCCCGTAGACCATCTCCATCGTTTTCTCTTCCGCCGGCCGCCATTAGCGTCGCTAACGAGGTGCGTACACGCATGTTCTGTCCACGCATCTTTAGCGCATGCGCCATTGATGCGCTGCTATTCTTGAACTTACCGACTACTCTTCCGATCGATTCTGACCTTTTTTAACCGACTTCAAAAAAGGAGGAGGTTCTCAATTCGTCTGTTTTTTTTTGTGTGTTTGTTACGCGACAACTCCGTTATTTATGAACCGATTTGAAAAATTCTTTCTTTGTTTGAAAGCATATACTTCCAGTTTGGTCCCGTTGTCACCAAAATCCAGTTTTGATGATGGGATCCTGGAGAAATCGAGGGAACTCTTCAAATTTTATAGGCAAACTTGAAGCAATTTGGTTACTTCTTCTTCTTTGTGTCGAGGTTCCTCAAATAAGAGATGCCCAATGGGCAGCGGTGTGGACAGCTCTCACCTGGCAGTCAGTTTCGAGCAGGAGTGTGGGCATGTGGCATTTGGCTACTTATTTGAAATCGGTTAAAACTTTGTTTTTAAAGTACATTAATATGTTAATGTCAAATCACGTCGGCGGGGCTCATAGGGAGGCTAGGACCAAGTTCCAATTTTGGCTGTTGTATGGTAAGCCCACGCGGGGTCCTATTTACGACGAAATGTGTCAGTCAATCAGTCAATCAAAATTAAAATGGTGCGAGAATCACAGTGACCAAATTAAGATGGACCGTCTTGCCGAACTACACTCCAAACATGACTTCCGGGGCTTTTGGAAAAGCACGTGCAAGCTAAATGGTAAGCCTAGCCTTCCTGTGAATGTTGGCGGCGTAAGTGATCGTAAGGAGATTGCGGACATGTTTAAGTCTCATTTTGCCGTGCAATCACCGCTTACAGAACCAGTAGTGGAGGTTCGGGTGCCCGATGCTGAGCTAGTTACTGACCAGTGTTTGCAGTTTACTCCTGAGGAAGTTGCAAAGGTGATTAAAACAATGTCCAGAGGCAAATCCCCTGGTCATGACGGGCTCAGCATTGAGCATTTGCAGCACGCCGGTCCGCACTTGCCTCGAGTACTGGCAGGCGTGTTCAATTTATGTGTGGTGCATTCTTATTTGCCAACGGAACTGATGAGAACGGTCGTAGTGCCTATTATTAAAAATAAAACGGGAGATATTGCAGATAAAACCAACTACAGACCTATCTCATTAGCAACGGTTATTGCAAAGGTATTTGACGGTCTGCTTAGCAGACATCTAAACATCCACACCAAGCTTCATGACAATCAGTTTGGGTTTAGACCCAAACTCTCTACGGAAAGCGCGATTGTCTGTCTGAAACATGCCGTCAAATATTACAACAACCGAAACACGCCTGTTTACGCCTGCTTTCTCGACCTGTCGAAGGCATTTGATCTGGTTTCCTATCACGTATTGTGGGAAAAGCTCAAGAAGATAAAACTACCCTTGGAGCTCATCCAAATATTCAAGTATTGGTATGGAAGCCAGGTCAACCACGTAAGGTGGGGGGACACGATCTCGGACGGGTACAGGTTGGAGTGTGGTGTGAGACAAGGGGGGTTGAGCTCGCCTACACTCTTTAACCTGTACGTGAATGAGTTAATTGAGGCACTCAGCCAGCGTCATGTTGGTTGTCATATTGACGGGGTATGTTTTAATAACATTAGTTATGCAGACGACATGGCGTTGCTGAGTGCGTCTGTTGGCGGTCTCCGTGAACTCGTGGGCATTTGCGAGCAGTTTGCGATTGGTCACGGCTTAAAATATAATGCCAAAAAGAGCGACCTCATGGTTTTTAAGTCAGGGACCAAATGCCCATCGGATGTACCACCTGTATGTCTTAGCGATGTTCCTTTGAAGCGGGTCCACCGCTTTAAATATTTGGGTCATGTGCTGTCCGATGATCTGAAAGATGACGACGATATTGAACGGGAGCGGAGAGCGTTGTCAGTCAGAGCTAACATGATAGCCCGCAGGTTCGCTCGTTGCTCAACTGGTGTGAAGATCACGCTCTTCCGTGCATATTGCACTACTTTTTACACGAGCAGCCTGTGGGTAAGTTACACAAAGAAAACATACAACGCTCTCCGCGTTCAATACAATGACGCCTTCAGGGTGCTGCTGCGGCTGCCGCGATACTGCAGTGCCTCGGGCATGTTCGCGGAGGCGCGCGTGGACTGTTTTTACAGCACCATGCGCAAGAGGGCGGCCTCTGCGGCGCGACGCGCGCGCGCCGGCGGCAGCGCCCTGCTGGCGGTCGTCGCCGATCGTATTGACTGTCCATTTATGAGACACTGGCAGTCATTGCATGCACCAGTGTCTCATATCTGGGCTAAATAAAATAAATAAATAAATAAGTTAATTAATGTAAGAGTAGTATTTAGTAATTTATTTTGTCACTAACACTTAATTTAATTTAAATTATTGTAACTAACACATTATGGGTCCAGTAACCTGAAATAAATATATATTGAATTGAATTGAAAAAATAAGTTCTTAGATTGCGGTGGTGAACAGGTATATGTCCGGTGAGCAGCCTGTGGACTTGTGCGACTTTAGAAGAATTGTGATTTGAGGATTGTGTTGAAAGCTAGAGGGAAATGCAGGTTCCTCAACACAACACATCCTCGGGAGCCAGAGCGACCTTTTTTTTATTTTATAAAACGACTGTGGCAAACAAGCTTACGGCCTGTCTGATGTTAAGCAGTTACCGTAGCCTATGAATACTTGCGACTCCAGAAGAATCAGAAGCGCGTTTCCGACCCTTTATTCACTTGAGGATTCGCTGTGTTGGCAAATAGAGACATGCAGGTCCGTCACTCCCAACACAGCGCACCCTAGGGAGCTCTGGTGACCTTACTCACGACCAGGAACACAACACTACATACTTCATAGCATGCAATAATATAGCAACACTACAAATCAGTGGTGCTATAATTGCTGCATTCTTCTGTAAAGTGTAGGTACTTCCCCAGTTGGGCTGCTCCACATACGAGCGAGATGACATTCCGCTGTACCCTACCTCTCTACCTGACCTGACTCACCACCAGTCCACTTACCAGCCAGGTCACTCTTAAGTGTCGCGCCTGCATTACTCCGCCACGACTGCTGACATGGTGGAGTATATTCACCAGAAGAGTACCCAGTCGCTGAGGGTTTTCCAGCTGCATTCGCGCGACTATGTGCACTTCAGCTCGTTTGTGGTGCGCGTGCCGCGGCCGCTGCAGGCGACCATCCCGCGTGCTGACTTCTGGCCGAAGGGTGTTGTGTTTCCGCGGTTCCGGGGCAACCTACCGAATTCTACACCGGACTTGACGACGCAACGGAGCTACGCTGTTTCGTCGCCTCTTCTTCTTCTTTCTGTGCCTCTTCCCATTATTTGGGGTCGGCCCTCCTCGTTCTCATGCGCCAGGTCGATCGATCCTGGGTTGGTTCCTTGTTCAACTGGGCCTGTTTCAAGTCATTTGATATGGTGGACCACCACGTAGTGAGTGGGCGACCTCTGCCTCTCTTGTTGTCCGGTAGTGCGAGGGCTTTCTTCACGGTCTTCGTCGCGTCTCATGACATGCCCGTACCATCTCATACGAGATTCCTTGACCTTGTCGGTGATGGGGGCGGCCTTGTAGCTTCGTCGCCTACATTTATTTATACACAGTGATATTTAAATGATTATCAAACCATCATTACCTAAAAAAATGTTTCAGACACTGCATTACACAAAGTAAATTAAATACATTTTTCTATGACCCAACACTAGGCTAGGCCTGTCTCGTAGCCCCCCCGAGGGTGCTCGCCTTGTCGGGGCGGGGGGGCTTAGTAACCGTGGACTGGTCACCCACGGCGAAGCTAAGAGGCACCCAGGGCCGGCCTGTTTGGGCTGCCGGCTGGCCCGAGGAGGGCGCTCCTAGCGGGCTTGCCTATAAGCCCGCTTAGGATGCGTTGGGGAGAGACCGCAGAAGAAGTTCTCATGCGCTATCTTCTGCAGCCGAGGTGGGATCGCAGGGGGAGAGGCGTGTTGGTATAACGGTGCGCCACTCTCCCTACCCCCTTGAACTTGGCGGGGCCGTTCCGCTGAAGCGGCATTGGTGGGACCGCAGAGGAAGAGGAATGCCGGTATTACGGTGTGCCGCTTTCCCTATCCTCTGCGGCCGAGTCGTGGTCAGTGGCGGAACCACAGACCTGATCCGCCACCGGTAGCTGGATTTTCCGCACCCATGATCTCCTCGTAGCGGACTCAGGGGGGTCCGCTACTGAACAGGTGGAGATCGAGGAGGCAGGCGCGCCAAAACATCTGGCGTGCCTCACGTGGAGGGCCCCCGGGCATCCGCGAAGGAGCCGCTTGTGGGCGGCTGCCGCCGGCGGGGTCGCGGATGTGTGCGCAAGCGTTCCCGTGATCTCGCCTCAAGGCGGCGAGGTGGCAAGTGGGGGGGTACACCGTGGGTCTCATTAGCCCATACGGGAGTCCCACATAACCACTCGGGTCACCCCCTGCACCCGGGTGGTATGCGTAACGCATTTTCCCCCCTAAACCAAAAAAAAAAAAGCTGACACAAGATTCGATTTCCATTTTACAGGAGCGCTATAGACAAAAACATTTTAAAACTGAGAATAGGTAAGGTAATGTAAAACATAAACGAATAATTTTATAATTGTTTATATTTTAGTCTTTAAGGTGTTTATTATAATATTCAATGTAAATCTTTGCAATAGAGAAACATAATCAGCCGTACGATAAATAAAGAAATAACCAGGAACACCCAAATACCTGTGGAGTAGTGTTGTTATTATAGGCGGTCTTCTTTCCAGCAGAGGTCGGACACAGGAACTGGTGTGCCGTAGGTATTGTGTTCCTGGTGGTGAGTAAGGATGCCAGAGCTGCCGAGGATGTGTTATGTTGAGGGTGAGGACCTGGATTTGTCTCCTCAAATCAATATAGGAACAAAACTTGTTTTCCACCGTGGTACCTATAAATCTTAGCCCGAATCGCTAAACTTAAGTGGCAGTGTTGTTGCGTTGAAATAAACTTAGTTACGCTATAAAAAGTCCCTCAAATGGCAATAGAGAGGGCTATTTATCAGAAATGAGGCTATCCGCAGCAGAACCAAGGTAGCCCTCCGAATCGCTAAACTTAAGTGAGAGTGGGCGGGGCTCATTGCACGTAGAATCTATGGCCGTTAGGGCAGAAAGGTTCTCGAGTGGCGACCACGTACCGGAAGGCGCGGCGTGGGTAGGCCCCCCACAAGGTGGACTGATCTGGAGGTCGCGGGAGTCCGCTGGATGCGGGTGGCGCAGGACCGGTCACTTTGGCACTCATTGAGGGTGGACTATGTCCAGCAGTGGACGTCTTTGGGCTGATATGATGATGATGATGATGAATCTTAGTCAATCTTACATTGACAAGCTCGAAATATTCGGAAGCGCATCACAAAGCGATCAATAAAACGACTAAAAGGCGGCAAATATGCGTTTAAAAGGGCGTAGAGTAAACAAGGATAAGGTGTTAAAACGTTCGTCGCTAACAGGACGACAAACATGCGGCCACTTACGATTGTGTGTCATAGTTTTGTGTTGATGCTCTTTGACGACTTGGATTTCAACGAGCATTATGTTAACTTCATCTGTAACTGATTAAGGTAAACGTCCGAGTGCTCGACGCTTTATGTCAGTCATAGGTCATAGCAATATGGGTGACTAGCTTCTGCCCGCGACTTCGTACGCGTATAAATTATAGCTAACATGTTATTTTCATGTCTAAAGCCATGCTACTGGATAAATAAATAATAAATAAATATTACGGGACAATCTTACACAAATCAACCTAGGCCCACGGTAAGCTCAATAAGGCTTGTGTTGTGGGTACTAGGCGACGATATATATAATAGATAAATACATATAGATACTTATATACATATATAACATCCATAACTCAGGAACAAATATTCGTGATAAACACACAAATAAATGCCCTGACCGGGATTCGAACCCGGGACCTCCAGCTTCGTAGGCAGAGTCACTACCAACTGGGCTACGGAGGCCGTTAATTTGTTATTAACGATTTATAATATTTTTTACGCCACGTCGGTGGCAAACGACTTATAATAAGTGGTTACCGTAGCCTATGGACGCTTGCAACTCCATAGTCTATGCGTGTATCGGTTCAAATTCTCTTTCAATCGAAACACCCTCACAAACGTCATCGTCAATAATATTTAATTTTAGTTATTTAATCTTTATTGCAAAAGCTGGACTTAATGCCACAAAGCATTATCTGTCAGTCAACCTTAAGTCAAAGCAGATACTATTTGGTGGGAAGTATGATTTTACTATAGACCCATTCATAAAAAAAATCTTGACATTCGGTAGATAACTGTGGCATTGCGCCCGCTAGCTAGTAACAATTTTAAGTCTCACTCTTCAAAAAAGACTTATTTTCTTATCACATTTTTAACTTCTTTTTCACCACTCCTTCTCTGAATGTTTTTTTTAAACATCCTTAAATAAGTTTACTTGTGTCAAAGTAATATGGGTGATATTCAAATTAAGAGGATGTTTCTTCATTCGAATTTCAGCCATGCACTATGACATAGAGTGCCCATGCCATATACTAGTACCTACAGCGTCGAGCACTGGGACGTTTACCTTATTTATCTCACTACAGGTATACAGTCCATCAAGTTCCAGAGCGCAGGTTTCGTCATTCCACAGATAAAGGATCCTCCAGGAAGGTTTCGTTAATATTTTACAGTACGTGGAATGGGGTTACTTTAGGAAAAAATGGGGCTACTTTGATCATTTAGAATGTAGTATAAAAGCGGAAATATTTGAATTTAAGAAGATTTAATCAAGTATACAGCAAGATAGATAACTAATACATTCACGGCCGGGTCCAAGACAAGGTCAGGCACCGGATCAGGAGTATTCTCGGAGGACCTAAACATACGCATTTCGACACCATTAGGGACCCACAACACCGTCTTCCAGGCAGAGTGTATGGGCATAATAATGGCTGCTCACGCAATCGCGTCCAGGGAGGTAAGGGGATGTCCCATCCGCATACTTTCCGACAGTCGATCCGTACTGCAAGCCCTGCAAGGTCACGCAACAACTTCTGGGCTGATACACGAGTGCCACAAACTCCTATCAGAGGTATGTAATAACAGCGACATAACCCTGCAATGGATCAAAGGGCACAGCAATTCACGCGGTAACGATGCAGCGGATGCACTGGCTAGAGAGGGTTCAGAGTCAAGAGCTGTAGGACCGGAACCCACTATTCCTCTACCCTCTGCATGGCTGCGGAGCACACTGCGACTAAACACCAAGGTAGAACACCAAAAACATTGGAACACCCTAGGAACCTGCAGGCAAACCAGGGAGGCCCTCCCGACAATCAACCCCGGATTGTCAAGGAAGCTAAAGCAGCTAAAGAGGCCGGCACTCCGTCTTCTGACAGGAGCTATAACTGGTCATGCACTACTAAACAAACACCTTTTTACTTTAGGTGTTACAGACAGTCCTCTCTGCAGAGCTTGCATGGAAGAGGACGAGACAGCCGCCCACGTCATCCTGACATGTCCTGGAGTGGCGGAATACAGGGCAAAACACCTCGGAACACCGGGGTCACTACCGGAGGCCGTCGGCAACATAAAGGGTCTGCTAGGCTTCATGGTGGAACTGGGTTGGCACGAATAACCGTAGTGCCAAAACCCCTACGTAAAATAGGCGCATTTATGACGTCGAGTTGCGGAAACCCAGCCCGCGTACAACCTATAACCTATAACCTATACATTCACGGCCACAGTTCACCCACAGGTAAAAACAATGATTTCGGAGAAAAACCTATTTGATCAAAGTCGCCCCTCGAATCAAAGTCCATTCCACCGTAAGAACTTACTAAAAGATAAAAGAAAAAATAACCTAAATTATCGCAAAAATATACTTTTCACGCAACTGCTCGGAAATATGGCCAAAGATGGATTGATATGAGAGTAGAAAGTAGTTCTTAGTAGTACAATTCAAAAACAGTCAAACAATGTAGATTTGCAACTTCTTTCTACTCTGCTATTGGTCGATTATTTTTGAGTGGTTGGTCATTGTAATAGTGGTTGTTCAGTTTGAACAGCTCTTCGACCAATCACAGGGCGTCGAGCGGGAGGAGCGGCGCCGCCGCGCCGGCGAGCGGTGCCGCGCTTCTTTTGTTTTTTGATTAGTATTATGATCTTCAATTCGGAACTTAATTTTGATTTAAAATTATGATTATTTGCAATTTCCTCGCAGTAGACGTGAAAAGCACTATGTTAAGCCTCGGCCGAAAGTGCAATACCTGGACTCGTACTTTCGAGGGCCTCCACTACGCGTCGGCCCTCGAAATAACTCGTCCATCTATTGCTTACTTTCTAGCCTCTACAACAATGTACTATTGTATTCCTATACAATTTGACAGGATTGTCAACCTTAGGTAAATGGGTCCCTAATTAAAGTTCGCGATTGTACCTATGTATAATTATAGATGACAATACAATAGTTTAATACCAAGTTGATCTGATGATGGAGTCAGGAACTCTGCAATGATTATAGACACATACTTAACAAACATTGACAGAAATAGGACTCCAAACTCAAACATTTGCTGAAAACTGTTAACTGTTGCCTTTTACTTTGTCATTGCTACAGTGAATCAATACGGTGCTTGTCAACAGGAAAAAAAAACAAAAGATACGAAACTGATGATTGGCCTTTTGAAATCGGCTGATTTGTTCCGGAGATTCACACAGTTAAAATACTAGTATAGAAGTAGGTACAGATAAACATGTTACATAGAAAAAGTTGGTGTCTGTAATAAGTGTGCCTTTTCGTACGAACTCAAGCAAGCATTTATAAGCCCTCATTTCATAGATTCAATTTATTATTATGTTAATAATGTGCTTATGATAATGTACTGAAATTGACATTAGGAGCCCCGGGTAAGCTTTTACGTCGATTCTTTGATCATTGAATCAATTATGACATTATGTCTTTAAGTCTAGTCTGTAATGGGTTTTTTATACGTAGAGCCACTGTTAGACCCACGCTCGTATCACAGTGTTTTTCAATGCATACAGAGTGGAGTTTATCTCCAAAAAAGTATGGGAGAATAAAAAAAATTAAAAAACACGTACAGTCACCATCACCAACAAACATCTGAACACAGCAATATTTTCAAGGCATTAAGGTGCATGTTCAAGTATTTTTGACCACCCTGTAGTGTACAGATGTATGTGATGGCGACTGTATTATGGGAGGTTAATGCTGGCTCAGGGACTACTACGCTGGTGCTACGGTGATAAAGTACGGGGTCGGTGATTTCTTCAACCCAAAAAAGCCCGTAAAATGGGGTGAGTTGGGTCAAAATAGACGTTCAAACCTCGATAAAAAATGTATTTTTACATGTGGCACCGTTGATTTTTATACATACATAATGTTCTGGCCGTATGAATTTTAGTTTTTCTGTAACTTTAGTTTAATTTCGTAATTTTAATGATAAACACAAAAATAGTGGGAACTTCCACCTCATCCCGTAGTGGAGTTAGAGGGGATAGCAATGGGGTGAGCTGGGAAAATATATGGGGAAAAACTTTCGGATTAGCTTGCCTCGATCCGCGTTCCGTCCCACTCTCCGCTTATATTTATCGCTCCTCTTCCGCATGATCGCTCCCCACAACCCTGGTTCCACTCCAAGCCACATATATTTCACCGCTCACTTCTAGAGACTCCATTTTTCAAAAATGTTATAATTTGGCTACTCCGAGTTGCCGCAAGATTAGGTAATATGTCTAAAAGAATAATAAAATGACTTTTAGGGCAACCTGAGCCAGAAAATCAAAACTAGCAACTGAAAACATTCGCGTCCCATCTGCCCCCTCAATCCCTACTCACCCAATTTAATGGTATGTACGTAAAATCATTTGATTAACAGTAGCATTTTGGTGAATAAACCGGTCTAATTTCAAAAGATTTTTTATTTTTATTTCTTACCAAAAACTTACGCCCGTATTCATAACCGTTTTACAAGCCTATTTTAACTAATATAAAAGGGCGTTAAAATTAGTTTGTCCTTATCCGCCACATTGACATTTGCGTTCGTAAGAAAGGGACAAAGCACATTTTATTTAGCTGGGACATTTTAAGTTTTATGAACTAGAATTACTAGTACGTCTAATTCGTAATATAAAAGTACATTCGATCACATCGCACCAATTGTTCCAAACAGCCCTCGAGCCGATAATTCCGAAGGATTCCGGGAAAAATGTCCCAAATCGTGAACTGGAATCCGTTGAGAGGACTTCACTGTGATCCGGATGATGGGCTGGGTACACACTGGGAGGGGCATTGACATTTATTTTATAGGTACTAGCTTCTGCCCGCTTGGAATTCGTTTATATCGTACTTTTATGCAAACTTCCGCCCCCCAATTCACACCTTTAGGGGATGGTTTTCAGGATAAAAAGTATCCTATGTTCTTTCCTGGGATAAAAACTATCTCCATACCAAATTTTATCTCAATCGGTCTAGCGGTTTAAGTGTCAAAGGGAGGACGCACGAGATACAGACAGAGGTACTTTCGCATTTATAATATTAGCATGGATAATAAGTTGCGTGCTTGATGGTAAGCGGAAACGGTATCAAAGGATTCACGCGTTGTGTTGACAGCAAAAGACAGAATTATGCTAGGATTTTCACAATAAGTATTATTTATTATTTTCTTATTCTTATTCACAGTTTTACCCAAATCGCAGTCCGCGGTCTCTTTGGACATGCTTGAAATGGCTGAGAGTCGACGGTTTTGCTCGCTAATGGATCACTGTGAGAGTCAGCTAGCCAACGAGCTAACAATTTATGGGCGTTTTTCAAAAAAAATGCACAAAACTTATTTTTTTCAGAATTAGATTTTTTTTGCTTCTTATGCAGAATCTTTGATACTATCGATCTGCATTCAAGAAAAACAGTATCCTAATTATTCCATTCCTGATCGTCATACTTTTGTATGCAGTCTTTTTTTATTTAGGTATATGATCGCACTGGAAGAAGAAACTTACATAGTATGAGGATCGATAATATCAACGATTCTGAGTAACAAAAACAAACCAATTCTGAAAAAAAAGGTTTTGTAGGTACACTTTTTATGAAAAACGCTCCTATAGGTACCCAAAGGGCTCGCCGGCTCGCAAATGGATCACCCCCGTAAAAGTAGCGTATGTGCTGAAATGCTGTAAGATGCAGTCCCGGTCGTAAAGAATTGCGAAAAGGTTTTTCTAGTTACTTACTTATCTGAAAGGCTCATTTTATAAATGTACATTTTATAATCTTAATCAATGCAATTAAACTAACAAAACTATTTATTTATCGTATGGCGGTTACACACTGGTACATATGTATTCGTATTGATGTCGCTGATAGAGTTCCAGTGTGCGCTGCGAGGTTCAGAAGGAACAGTGCAGCTGCCGAGTTTGTTGTTCTTTTAGCACCACCCGGAGGTCACCTGTAGGGTTTCTAGGGTTATTCCTACGGACGTAGAACAACAACAACGACACAAAACTGAGGTTCAATGACACAATCAACGACAAGTCACTCGTTTTGACTTTGTGGTGCAAAAAATAGAACATTTTAAGTAATTTCGCGGCTTGTGTATCCCCGAGTAATTCGCGGAAAAATATGTCAAGTGTGATTTGTCCGTTTGCTAAGATCCTTCGATCCGGGGGCCAAATAATTGTACAGTCGGCTCGGATAGCGTGAAACAGTCTTTTTAATTTACATATACTAATCCTTCGATAGCGGGAGTTACACTGTATTTTTGCCCGACTACGGCAGAGTCGAAAGTAAGGGATATATAGGTTACTAGCTTTTGCCCGCGACTTCGTCCGCGCGGAACTCGTTTATATCGTAACTTTCTCCCCCCTTTTCACCCCCTTAGGTGATGAATTTCCAGATAAAAACTATCTTTAGTAAGGATTCTTTGGGAAGGCCCCGGAATTCAAAGTATCTCTACACCAAATTTCATCTCAATCGGTTCAGCAGTTTAAGCATGAAAAGGTAACAGACAGACAGAGTTACTTTCGCATTTGTAATATTAGTATGGATTGTATGAAGGAAAGGGTCATTATGGCTGAGTTGCATGATTTTATAGATTAGCTTACTCCGAACGCCTTTTTTTACAAAATATACTCCGCCACAAACTTAGTGTCTATGACCCGCCTCACCATAATAGATGCATGTAGGCTTTTTTCAGTATTATTTTGCATTTTTCATATCACACGGCCGTAAGGACCTTTTCTACTAAACCGTAGGATTAAATTAACTGACTTGTAATTTAAATATTTTATATTAAAAATAAAGATACGTCAACAAAATGTTACATCTAATAGTTTTCAAAATAGCCATAATAAAACGTCTTTTTTACCCCGTTTTAGAAAACATTTTCGAAACTACCGCCATAAGGTACCTTTACCCTTGGAACGTCACATAAATATATTTACCAATGTAATGTTCCTATTCCCCAGGACTCCCAACTACCGCTATACCGTAAATGGGTTCCATCCAATTGTACACCCCCTATTTCACCTCCTTTGAGAATGCTCCAGGACTCAAACTATCTCTATACCAAATTTCATCTAAATGGGCTACATCCAAATTTTCACCCCCATTTCACCCCCTTAGGGGATGATTTCCGGAATATAAACTATCATATGTCCTTTTCTAGGACTCAAACTATCTTTCAACTAAATTTTATCAAAATGTGTCATAAACGAATTTCCACCCCCAATTACACCCCCTTAGGGGATGATTTTTGGGATAAAACCATCCTATGTCCTTCCTTAACTATCGCTATACCGTAAATGGGTTCAATCCAAATTTTCATTCACCATTTCTCACCCCCTTATGTGTTCCCCTTATTTCCTCCTTTCATGTGTTCCGGAATAAAAATTATTCTATGTTCTTTCCTTGGACTGAGACCTCTCTCTATACCAAATTTCATCTAAATGGGTTCTATCGAAATCTTCAACCCTCATTTCACCACCTCAGGAAATGATTTTTCGGGATTAAAACTATGCATTGTCCTTCCCTAGGACTCCTTCTATCTCTTTACCAAATTTCATCTATTAAATGGGTTTTATCCAAATTTTCACCCCCTATTTCATCACTGAGGGGATGATTTTCGGGATTAAAACTATCCGTTGTCATACTCCGGGACTCAAACTATCGTTCAACCAAATTTCATCAAAATGGATCACAAACAAATTTTCACCCCCAATTACACCCCCTTAGGGGATCATTTTCGTGAGTAAACTATCCTATGTCCTTCCCCAAGACTACAACTCGCTATACCGTAAATGGGTTCCATCCAAATTTTCATACCTTATTTCACCCCCCTAGGAGATGATTTCTGGACTAAAAATTATATAAAAACTATGCATTGTCCTTCCCTGGGACTCCTTCTATCTCTATACCAAATTTTAACTAAATGGGATTTATCCACATTTTCATCCCTATTTCATCCCCTTGAGGGATGATTTTCGGGATTCAAACTATCCATTGTCATTCTCCGGGATTCACACTATATCTATACCAAATTTGGTCTAAACGGAGTCCATCCAAAATTTCACCCCCCATTTCACCCCCTTAGGAGAAGATTTCCAGAATAAAAACTATCCAATGTCCTTCCCCAGAACTTAAACTACCTCTAAACTATATGTTATTTTTTTCAGTAAGTTTCTGTATTTGGTATACAGATTTCAAATTTTTTTAGGATTTTTAAAGGTAAACCGATAGATAGATAAAGCATTTATTTGTTTAACTAAATACCTATATTTAAGTAAGTAAAAAGGTGTTAAAGGAGACCCCTTTGCTCACACACACATACATAACGTTCAGCAGTGGGACACAATATAAATAGCTTTCTATATAATAATCCTTTAAGTTTGAAGATTGACAAAACCGAATATTTTTAAGCTAAATGGATTTTTATGCTTTAGGGAGTTTTTGGTTTTTATTATTCATAATCACAAGAGCTATAGGTAAAGTTTTGTGAATAAAAAGTGAAAAAAAAGAGTCAGTTTTGTGACGTTTTTTCAAACAGCTTTTAAATGACTCATCACAAAACATTTTTTTTTCTAGTTTAGAATCAATTCTGAAAAAGTACTTACACGTGAGAGTGAAATATGCCCTACTTTTGCCCACGATTAGTATTTCCATAACCTAAAGCAGTATCGCAAATTTGAATCCACTAGAGCGTAATACAATGTTTTGTGCTGTAGGTCGATCACGTAACGCATTGTACGAACGGCGGGTAGGTCTAAATGTCACTTTTATATGGAAAATTGACAGTTAAATGGTACCGACGCGCGTTCGGAACGTTACGTGATTACCCCTCTGATCTACGCTTAGTTAAACCCTAACATT
Source organism: Epinotia brunnichana (assembly GCA_963854355.1). NCBI lineage: Eukaryota > Metazoa > Arthropoda > Insecta > Lepidoptera > Tortricidae > Epinotia > Epinotia brunnichana. The sequence goes on along the minus strand of OY977962.1, from coordinate 3,074,499 downwards.
GACAGACAGAATTACCCGTGTCCAATATATTTGCATACAACTATAAAATATCATCAAAATAACTACGCGATGCCAAATGACATGAAAAGCATATTATATTAAAATAAAACCGATAACAAATAATTACAATAAATGTTGGAATTACTCCGCCTTTAAGTTTCCGAACCAGGCTTAAACGTTTCTCAAACCCGTCACATGCGGCACGCACTACCTCCAAACCTCCCAAATACGCGCGATATATTTTTTTAATTGGTCCAAATTTAATATTTTATAATTATTCAGTTTAGACAGCATATACGACCATACAAAAAAATCCAAAGGATTTAAATCCGGAGAGCTGGGAGGCCATTCATTATTGGGTAAGAAATCAGTAAAATTTGCCTTACACCAGGCTTGAACGCTGTTTGCGGTATGGGAAGAAGCTCCATCCTGTTGAAAAATATAATAGTCATCTGCAAACATGCGTTGCAGATTTAGAGCAACAACTTTCTCCAGAAGTTTCGTTTTGTAATACTCAGAATTGATTTTAACACCCTTATCGATGAATATCAAAGGAAGTTTGCCCCGCTTACACACTGCTCCCCAAACCATTACTGAAGGGGCACCCTGAAATCTTGGAACGTATTTCTGATTCTCTGGAATGTCTGCCATCTTTGCCGCCCACAACCGATCGATTTGAGCATTGTGGGGTTGCTCTAAAACAAATAGTTTTAGAGTAACCCCACAATGAGATAACAAACTCATCCCCAGCGTGCCACGAAAGTATCGTATTTGATCGCTCGACCCTCTTCTGCTTAGGCGCCTGGGAAAGTCCATGAACTTTACGTTTCTTGTATGCGTAACACCCGAGATCATGTCTCAAAATGTTATGGGCAGATCCCCTTGATTTTTTTTATTAAGCTGCTAGTTTTCGAATAGAGCGATGGTTTTTACGTCTAATTCGCTCCGTCACAATTTAACTACCCTATCTGTTCTCGCTGATCGCGGCCGACCAGATCTCTTTCGATATTCTGTTGAGGAGGTCTCTTTAAATCGTTTTAATTTATTATTAACAAAATCACGTTTGATCTCAAGAGATTTCATCGCTTTGAAAATGTCACTAGCGCACTCGCTGTTACGGTATTTGGTAACAATTACTTCGCAAAATTGCTTCATCGTGTTTTACACATGAATGAAATATGGTAGATAATGGAAATGGCCGTATTTTGTTTCTGTAAATATATATTTCCATTTAATAAATAGAACAATCTATTTGCAGCTTCAAGTATTTTATCCCGATCGAAACATATTGTATCCAAACTTATTGGACACATATGTAGAGTTAACTATAGATTTATTTTCCAAGTTAGATGCTATCTGATTTATTGTTCTTGATATTATTAAATATCTCTGTACTTATTGGTAATGACGATCCTTAAAGCTCTTTTAGGTGAACTTTGACTATGAAATAAAATAATTAGTTTATAGTTTTTCATGAGGTGGATTATGAGTTATATTTTAATAGTTACCAGTATAATGATTTTGAACGATCAGTGATTCTTATAAATTGACATGTAATGTAATCTTGGTATCCCCTTGGATCGCATAATGGTTTTTAGACTAATGCAGTTTCGCATAATTGGTTTGGCATAATTATTTGTGGCATAATAGTACTTTCGCATAGTAATATTTTGGCCTACTGTTTTTCTGGCATACTACGCTATTAGCATAATTTTAGCTAGACTAATGTGTATTGGCCGAATATACATTAGGCATACTATTGTTTGGGCTAATAATTAGTTGGTATATCTGTCATTTTCCATAATTTCAGTTGTTTAAATGAATGAAGCTGGTCAAAATACCTAAAATGGTATTATTAGTTTTTCCGCTATTTTATAAAAAAAAATCTCGAAGACGAAAGCGGGAGCAAAGCTGGGTGGGCATCAAATATTTATTTGGCAAAACCGACTCGGATCGCGGATAGGTTAGAAGACGGAAGCGGGAGCAAAGCTCCCGCTTTCGTCTTCGAGGTTATTTTTTTTATAAAAGAACGGAAAAACCTTTTATTACTACTAATGACAATTAGGCAATTTACTACTAAGTAAACCATAGGCTAAAATCACTAAAATCTAAATTTTTAGATTTTAGGGATTTTGAACGTAGGTTATTTAACGTTAGTTTTTTTTTCATTTTAGACATTGTGATACGTACTTACCCCTTTTAAAATGATAATAGCGTTATGCATTTTGATATGATGTCAATTGATTATTATGGGTATTCATGTTTATGCTTTTTGTTATTAGTTTTAATGAGGGTTATGCTTTCTGTATTTATGCTTTTTAATATTATGCTTAAAAAAATATGCGAAATGTGACTTATGCATATCTTATTTTCGGCGTAAAGTAATTATGCGTAACTATATTAGTATTAATGATTTTATGCCTCTCAATAGTAAACCTGTAATCTTATACTTACTGTGAATAAATGAATAGTAATAGAAATAGAAATATTTATTCGACAAAAACATGATACACTAGGATACAAAGTCATTGGGTCCCGAGCTAGGATTCCCTGTGTTAATGTAAATCTATCAACCTTTAAATAAAACGATTTAAACGGATTTTATCGCGTATTTTGAGTATTACATAAATACATCCAAACGTTTCGAGCTTTTCAGCATTCGTGATCAAATAGGTAGACGCTCAAATCGTCTTTTTTAATGTGTAATAAATTAACAATCGCGAAAACCGAAGAAAATTCTAGCTACCTATCTATCTTCTTTAAGTATTTCTGACCTATCTACAGGCCCCCAACCCTTAACGTTTCGGCAGACGACGGAATCTGAACTCATTACGCGCCCCTCACGAGCTAATAGTCATAAATAAATCCCTAACAACCAAAATCAATATCCGGCGGGGAGGGGAGGTGGCGGTGTGCTCCGCTTCGGACCGCGTTCACGTCTAACTATTCTAAATGTATCTGACGCGAATATGCTCTGTGATGCGTTCTGACGTGATAAAAACGAGCCGTCGTGTCAGAGCGCGTGAGTGAATCTAACGGGACTCGGTTGACGACTATGTATTATAAATTTATCTGCGGTGCTAGCAAAACTGATGCCGCGATGCGAGACGAGAAAAATATCTACCCTCCTTTTCTAATTTACACAGTGCGAGTGAGAAAAGACACATTAATTTGCGCGCTACTTGACATGGAAGCAAGTTAGCTAGCCCTCCTGACGTGATGCTTTCTGATACGCTTATTTATTTAATCGTATGGCATACATTATTCGGCCTTTGAGTCACTCTTAAGTACCACCCAGGGGACACGTGCAGGGTTGTGGTAGGTAGCTCCTGCGGACGCGAGTGACAGTTGTCAAGGGCCCCTCTGTCAAGTGAGTGGGCAACTCGACTGTTAGAGGTTCTTAAGCCGCCCCAAGGCCTCTAACTCGGCTTAATGACTACTGTCATAGACATCAGCGGGGATCAACTGCTTAGCGTGCCTTCCAAAGCACGAAAGCGCTCATTTATAGTAACCACTCAAACGGCGGTCACCCATCCAAAGACTGACCGCTGTCATCTTTGCTTGACCTGCGTTATCGTTTCCGATTCGCAGGCGCTGCTAGGCTATGAACGCTTCTGATACGCTGACGTGACGCAAAATCAGCCATCAGTCAAATAGGTACACTATAAAAGCAAATAACGACATTCTTCACAGATCTCAACCTCATATTTACACAAAAGTGTTTCTTCCCATTTGCAATTACATATTTACAAACGGAATTCTTCACTAGGTACAACATTTCTACTTTTGTACCGAACATCGAATTAACAGAAATGTGGTATAGTATTCTATACTGAAATAACAAATGTGACGAATTGCTTTTGTGCACACCGTGCTTTTCTTTATATGTTATTTGTCGAGTGACAAATATTATCGAAATGATAAACTCAGGGCTTACTCATCGGATTTCAAAAAATATTTTTTGTACTCGTCGACTTTAATGTTTGAATAAAGACTTCGTACATTAAACTACCAATATTCCACAGTGTCTCAAGACGAGAGTCTTTGACCAGTGTGTGTTGCCAGTGATGACATATGGCACGGAAACGTGGTCGCTTACTATGGGCCTCATAAGAAGGCCCAAAGTCACTCAAAGGGCAATGGAGAGGGCTATGCTGGGGGTTTCTCTGCGTGATCGCATCAGAAATGAGGCTATCCGCAGCAGAACCAAGGTAACCGATATAGCCCTCCGAATCGCTAAACTTAAGTGGCAGTGGGTGGGGCACATTGCACATAGAACTGATGACCGCGGGGGCGGAAAGGTTCTCGAGTGGCAACCACGTATCGGAAGGCGCGGCGTGGGTAGGCCCCCCCACAAGGTGGACTGATGACCTGGTAAAGGTCGCGGTAGTCCGCTGGATGTGGGTGGCGCAGGACCGGCCATTGTGGCACTCTTTTGGGGAGGCCTATGTCCAGCAGTGGACGTCTTTCGGCTGATATGATGATGATGATTTATTTTTATTTTATTTATTTCAATACAGCAACTATTCTAACAGGTTGTCCTAATGCAATAGCGCCTTATCTAATTCATTTAACCTAATTATTATACTTGCACAATACACACAGACATACTTCAACAAATTTGGACATTGGACAATAAAAAAGATCACTTTGGTCAGCCACTAGATTTAGTGTGTGTACGGCCCGACTGAGAGGCGCTTTACAAAGCAAGTTGGTTCTGCCGCTCGGCTCCGCCAGCAGCCGCGGCCGCCGCCGCCGCCCCGCGTACCCGTCCGGCACACCTAAACATAACTGCTGCAATATACTCGGGTTGCAGATACCACCCCGTAGAACTCGAACAAGGTAGCATGCCAGTGACAAATCTCTACGCGTTTCCAATCTATTGTAGCCTACCATGCCGATGACGAAGTTTGTAGGATACATCAACGGATAGAAAGGGTAGACTCCATACAGTTTCCAGTACAGATACCCGAGGGGCAATCACGTAACGTTCCGAACGTACGTCGGTACTATTTAACTGTCAATTTTCCATATAAAAAGTGACATTTAGACCTACCCGACGTTAGTACAATGCGTTACGCGATCGACCTGCTGGTAAACTTATTTTGTATCCTTTCTAACATGAGGATATACTTTTTCTCATGTGGTGCCCATATTGCAGCATTGCACTCTTGGCTTGGCTCACTCATTGGCTTCTCACCAGAGCATTATACAGCGCTGAAACGGCTTGAATGTTCTTAAAGCTCGCTGCTCGCCGAAATACGAAACCGAGGATTCTAAATGCCTTTTTAGAAATTCCAACTGTGTGGTCCCTGAAAGTCAAGGCCCTATTAAATAGTACCCCTAGGTCTTTCACGGAGTCCACTTTAGCTAGCGGGGCTCCTGCTACCACATAGTTGTAAATGAGTGGTGTTTTTGCCCGGGTAAAGGTGATGGTGGCGCATTTTTCTACATTAAATTCCAACTTGTTTCTTTGGCTCCACTCCACCACTCTCTGTATATCCCGCTGGAGGCGCTCACAGTCTCCCTCGTCCTTGACTGCCAGTGATGACACTAAACTATATAATCACATACTTTTATTCTATTGAGTCAACAGTTATATAATACATTCGACTAGTGGAGCCTTTAGATTATCGTAGAGTAATAGACATCAACGAGCGTTGAGCCCAGATGTGCTACACTTCGTTTCAGCAGTATAAAGTTTAATTAGTTCAGTTGACTAGTAGAATGAAAGAGGTTAGGGCACAGCGGAATGCCATCTCGCTCGTATGTGGAGCAGCCCAACTGGTGAAGTACCTCCACCTTACAGAATACCGCAGCCATAATAGCACCACTGATTTGTAGTGTTGCTATACTTGCTATATTATTGCATGCTATGAAGCATGTGGTGTTGTGTTCCTGGTGGTGAGTAAGGTCGCCAGAGCTCCCTAGGATGCGCTGTGTTGGGAGTGAGGGACCTGCATGTCTCTATCTGCCAACACAGCGAATCCTCAAGTGAATAAAGGGTCGGCAACGTGCTTGTGATTCTCCTGGAGTCACAAGTGTCCATAGTTTACGGTACCTGCTTACCATCAGGCGGACCGTAAGCTTGTTTGCCACCATCGTTATAAATATATATTAAAAAAAAGTATTTAATACAATAAAACAAAGTAATAATAAAAGTTTTATTTGGCATATTTTGTTACAATGATTTGCGGAGAGCAGTAGGCTTCGCCTGTATCGCGGGGAACCAGGCAATAAACCTCGTGGCCTAAACATGGTACTCGACTTTAAGAACCCTAATTGTGTAACTGGGCCGGGCACATCTGCCGCATGCCGGAAGACTTGTGGGCTAAAATCACCACCAAGTGGGCCCCACACAACCGAACACGGCGTCGCGGTAGACCTCGTCGGAGATGGCGAGACGAGCTTGACGTCTTCGACCAAGACTGGTGGGAGACTGCCCGGGATAGGGATGCGTGGAAGGAAAAGAGGGAGGCTTTTGCCCAGCAGTGGGACACTTAAGGCTATTAAAAAAAAAAAAAAAAATTGTGTAACTATTGTATAAAACACAATTTTAGGATGAATTTGAATATTGATATATAGTAAATATTGTAGGGTGGCTGAAAGAGTTCCCTCTTTAACGATACGAACGCCTCTTGTCTGCCTCTACACTTTATTGTTTTGTTTCCTTTTGTAACTGTTTCGTTTGTGTAAGGTGTGCAATAATAGTACATTACTTACCTATGGCGGTAAAACAAAGAATGCCTCAGAGTGCAGATACTTGATTGCTATGCGATCTGATGCTTTCTTTATTACCTTCCGTGGTTAGTACACAACTTTGGGCTACGAAGTGGGATTTCCCGCACGCTGTGCGTAATTGCTACTTTATGGCCAGGTATGCAAAAGCATATTTGTATTGTAGGCCCCAAGTGGAGCATACCCTCGCAGCCGGGATGTCCCGGTGTCATTTACCTGTCCTCATTAAGCCTACTTATGTATACTTAATCTTATATTATATGTATACATAGCTTCGTGATGAGGTATTGAGTTGTTTTTGTCATTTTCTTTACCTTTTGCAAAGAGATTGCAGAAGAACAATCTAGGAAAAGATAAATGCAAGTTGATATTTTAGAATTTGTTCTTTTTACATAGCTGCTGCAAACAGATGCAAAAGAGAGCAAATCTTGAAAAAAAAATGCAGGTTGATATTTTAGAAGCTTTTATAAACTTGCAGTGTTCGATGGATGTTGTGCATCAAAATTTACTAATTATGCCACTTGTCGGTATTCGATTGTGTAGAAATTTGTCATAGCGGCGACCGGGGAATATTGTTCTAAAGCAATTCAACTGATAGTTAAACTATAATGCTCGGCCTTCATGATGCTAGTTTTTCAAGCTAGGATAGCAAGCTAGTGTTAGTAAGCTAGCAAGCTAGTACTTCTGGCTTCGTGTAGACATAACTAGCTTCATTTCTAAGCTAGGAAGCTAGTACCTAAGCTAGTTTACTAGCCAGGACAGTTTTTAATAGGATGGAGTTCTATTTTTAGGCTAGTAGCGTCCCCCCACCACTCATTTTACTAGCCTGCCTTGTTTACTAGCTTCATGTGGCCGGCGAAGCTAATTTGCAGTTGGCTAGTAAGCTGCAGGAACGCGTTTGGTTTTTTTCTACCGCGACGAGTTTTTGAGATAAAGATGCCCAAACTAATCTAGTGTGTGTGATCTCCAGTTTTATTTTTGCTGGTGCCTCATAATTGTATCCATTCGTTGTATTTTTGGCGTTACAATCTAGACTCAACCGAATATCAAACAAATCAGGCGTCATTCGCAAAACACTCTTATACTCGCCCAAACATTCATTGCGAAATTCTTCCAAAAGTAAAGCAGATTATCCACGTTCATCTTTTCTTAAAATCCACGGTCTTGTCCACACCCGTTTTTGTAATTCATCTTCTAGTTCGTCTAGTGCGAATTGGCACTGTTTTCGCAGTAACTGTTTTAGTCGAATAGTATTTTCTCATGCAGTTCATTTTGGACGTGTGGTCACCACATCACTCCACTAAATACTAGCTTAAAATAATATAGCCTCGTGTAAACAGAACTGGCATGCTCCAAGCCAGGTCAGCAAGCCAGGACAGTTTAGTAGAGAACTAGCTTGCTATCCTAGCTTGAATAACTAGCCTCGCGTAGTCTGGGCATTAGGCTTTGAATAAAATAGCAAAAACTCGCTTAACAATAACAAATTTAACAATTATAGCAAACAAGCTTCATTTTGTAGATGGACTTGTCATTTAGGGTAAGTGGACCAATGAGGTAATTGGTGCTAAGTCCACATTGATACTAAACATAATGCAATAATATTTTATTAATTAAAACAAATGGTCGACCACACGTCAAATTAATTAAGCATGATAAACATTAAATAAAATTAAACATTCAGCCACTTAAACATATGTATACTAGTACTCCTTACTCCTTTGATTATTCTTTCTTTTATACGTTAGCATGGTTCTGAAACAAGAACTTTTGGGTAAAAATCACAATCTATATCTACTGATTACATTTTATGTGTACCTTACATATCCAGAATACTATAAAAAGCTGAATTAATCATCTTTACCTTATAAAGCTTTCTATTAAATTGCATTGCAATGTACCTACTACTCGCCAGCTCTTCGGACACCTCAACCAGACGTTTCGTGATTTCCACAAATAGGTAACTTATGCGCATTAACAAAGTAATACTAGGGTGTCAAATCTAAAGTTTTATCCGTACACTGTATAATATTGGAAAAGTTCTATGTCTATACATCATACGTACTTTGTTGACCCTCCGAATTAACCATCCATATTTATTAAACGACTTATCTTTAAGAACATCTTTCTCAGTAAGTATGAGTGTGTTTAATAACAACAAATTGAGTTTACCCATTATTGCACCCTCAATAAAAATAAAACGAATAGTTCCATAATTGATCCAAAGTACCCTTATAATGTTTATGTTTTTAACGTGACATATTTAAGTGTCATGGATGACAAGCTGAAATATGTCGTATCTTATAAGACAGAAGGTTTATTATGCAATGGAAATTGGTTAACAAGGATATTGTTTATTGAAGTCATCTTGAATTTAGTTTTAGGGTCCCGTTTGTGAAATATGAGGGAATAAAATGATCTAGGAAAGATTACGTACTTACCTAAGTAATAAAAATTTCAGTAACGATCTTTGAAATATTTGCAAGCATCATTGCGTCGGTGAAAGTCTCAGTAAATTCCTTCATGTCTCAGTTTTGAAATATCGGGCATCACATCTTGTAAGTCAAAACATCAGTCTGTTTTTGTGCTCAATGGCTGTGTTTTTTTGCTACATTTTATCTTAACACGTGTTTCTGGAAGCACATTTCAGTGCCACTTCACCTCGAGTACCTTTTACAATATTATTTATTGCTGTTTAGTTAAAAGCATGGTAACAGAGTATGGGAACCGTTTTTTGCGAGTTTGAACTTAGAACGGGTTAATATTGGTAGCTGTGCAAACTTGAAATATAATTAGAAATGTCATCTGAACAGATACTGTTAGTTACATGCACTTACTGTTAAATAGTGCGTAATATAGGTATCTAATGTACCATGCGGACAGGCGTACTGTGGCGTCACTCCTGTCAAATTTGACGAGTTCTGCATCGCACTATCGAAGTTTCTTAAATCAGTTGCATAAATATAACATCTAAACAACTCTCTTTGGACTTCGGTCCCTGAGAGATCTCTCTATGCCGTAACTTCTACATTGGTGACCGCGACAAGACATAAGCGCAACTCTGAATATCCTGACTGACGCCCGACTCTTCTCAGCAAGCCAGACTCTCTCTCTCTCTCTCTGTCTCCGCTCGCCACCCTGGCTCTGAGCGCTCGCTCGCCACGCTGGCTCTGAGCGCTCGCTCGCCACCCTGGCTCTGAGCGCTCGCTCGCCACCCTGGCTCTGAGCGCTCGCTCGCCACGCTGGCTCTGAGCACTGGCAAGCTGCACTCTCTCTTCATACATCACTGACCCCTCCGTCTCAAAGGGGGGCTGATGTGACGTCACTCCTGTCAAATCTGACGAGTTCTGCATCGCACTATCGAAGTTTCTTAAATCAGTTGCATAAATATAACATCTAAACAACTCTCTTTGGACTTCGGTCCCTGAGAGATCTATCTATGCCGTAACTTCTACAGTACAAATTAGTAAAATATTTTACCTCGCAAATACTTATATTTAGGTACCTGTATTTCTGACGTTTCGACACGGGTTGCATCAGTCATGGTCGCAGATAACTGTCGTCCCAGCAAGTTGTCAACAGAGATATGGGCTTACAATATTTCACTACCCTCCAAAAGTAGATAAAATCACAACACTCACAGTATACATTGTAAACCCATATCTCTGTTGACCACTTGCTGGGACGACAGTTATCTGCGACCATGACTGATGCAACCCGAGTCGCATCGAAACATCAGAAATAAAGGTAAATAAATATCTATATATAAATAAATATAGTGTAAAACACTAATTTGAAATATGTGTACAAAGCGCGAGAGTTTAAAGTGTTATTTCGCAAATACCGATTTAAAAAAATCTGCAACCTTTTATGTCACATCGAAGACGCTGAGCATAGTAGGTATAGTTGTTATTTTCTAAGCCGTCCGTTCTGCAGTGCGGCGTTCTTTAGTGCGGAACGGACGGCTTAGAAAATAACAACTATATGAACTTTGTAGGGAGCATAGAAAATCTTCACGATCCAATAGCATTCATTTCTGGAATTTAAAAGGTAAAGAGTCCTTAAGGTTGTTCGATTGCCATACAAAACGTTATTTGACATTCGCAGGCTAACGGCGTGGTATTTTAAGAAACTTATGTAACAAACTTTCATCAATTGGCTTCCCATTTGCGCCAAATTCCCCCTTTCCTAGAATAAACTTGTATAAACTAGATGAATTTCAGAAATTGATTCGGGACGTGATATTTTGGGAAAACTATTTTTCTCAAATTAATCTAGTTTACACAAGTTTATTCTAGGAAAGGGGGAATTTGGCGCAAATGGGAAGCCAATTGATGAGAGTTTGTCACATAAGTTTCTTAAAATATCACGCCGTTAGCCTGCGAATGTCAAATAACGCTTTGTATGGCAATCGAACCACCTTAAAACAGCAAAATTATGGTTGAAGCTTGATGATTTTCCTTCCAGAAGTTCTTCTTCAGGATGAGTGATCTCGCAGCAGTGTGCGTGCGATACAGCCTCGGACACACGTCCTCAAAGGTTCAGGTGTATTCACTAATTTCATTATACTCTATGATCCTCAAGAAGAATTCGCGAAGGGTTGGGACATGGCGTCCGCAGTGACAATAGGGAACATTACTGCAATGTTCTGCCGCCAGAGGTAGCACTACCACTAGCAGTAAACCAGTATAGGAATATAGGAATTCACACACACATGCAAAATTGATTGTCAAATGAGTGACAAGGATGCTTGCATAGACAATACCGCAGGTGGGAACGAGATACAATGTCAACGCTGCTAGTGTCGCTACCTACGAAGAGTTTTGCGTAATATCCCTATTACACAGTTTAACAGTTATTATTACTAAGTATAATTAAAACGTGACTCACAAACGTTTCAATTCAATGTACCTACTTTATTTCCGAAAATAATCTTCCAGGGAGAGGAGATGAGGGTGGTAGTTATGGGAGTTCGTGTAGAAAAACTCGCATGCAAAATCTTGTATTTTCCTTCGATTACCTTGGACGTAGGAGGCAGTAGTAACAGGCAAATTACCTCTTAACCCCTCGCTGTCTCGGCACCGGTATCGCTGTCTATTTTTTTCTTTATTTAAAGAGCTTTGTCACTGAGTGAAGATGTCGCTCTGTATTATACATACATACATAACACTATCTTCTACAAACCTATTCTTACCAGCTTATAAATACGGAGTGCTGAATCTGACATCTGCACCCTTAGCGTGGGATTGAAGTGAGTCGCGTCTACTATCGACGCTACCGCCTATCGTCAAGATTAAGTATGAAAAGTCTATACACCGCCCCTATTTATTTATTTATCGTATGGCAAATCATTGTATTAGAACCGTGAGATCTTTGAAAAGACGGTACGGTTGCCAGCCTGGTGGTCACTCATAGAACTAAAAATCCAAACTGTAACTTATACATTACTTAACTCGCGATCGACTTCACGTTCGTTCGTATAGTTTAAACGATTTTCCAATATTCAACCTTATATCACTAGCATTTATCGTTTTAATTTAAATGTTTGTCGGTTATGACATTACAGAATACGTAATACAGACGTAGACAGTGTCGACTGTCGATACAACATGGCGGCGCGGGGGCCATTTATTTGCATTTTTAAATACAAAATACGCGATAATCCGAATTTTGCGGATATATGTTGTCAATTCAAAACCCTTATTTTTATAAGTTCTTTAATTTGAGATAAATTTCGATCGGATCTACGGTAATTCTTGACGGAATAATACGATATCACGGGCCATTTTGCAAGTGAAATAGTAAACTACAGTCGCGACGGTATTCTTCGATTCGAAATGTCTCACACACAGATGTATGAATATAAGGAGATCGGACATGGCGGCCGATTTGTATAGAGTGAGCCTGTCGCAAGTACATTAACCCACACAACGCCCAAGCAGCGCCGGATCTAGGGGGGGGCAAGCCGGGGCCCATGCCCCGGGCGCCAAATTCAGAGGGCGGCAAATTCGATCTTCGGCAGACGAATACACGTCTCATCACGCCATCACTCATCATCAACGCAACTTTGAATACGAGTGAGGTGATGATACGCATGAGCGCTAAAAGAATATCAGCCAAGGAGACAGGACGGGATAAACCGCTCGCTCGGACTGCGGGGCGCGGCGATAGCACATCTGGGGCCCAGATTCTGGACTATTCGCTATTGTTTTGGGAGACTATTGTTTTATTTTATGGCGTCACGAGAGAAAGTTCACATTTAAGGACGGTTAGCCTGCATGCGAAAGGGACGAAGTTATATTTGGTAACAGAACTCCTTCGTCGATATCTCTCCGCGGCCGTGTTTTGTTTTTAACATTAAATTTGTGTGTCATTCAATTTACTTAGTTATCGTCGATCTACAAAAGTATAAAATAAAAAAAAGTGGTTGTGTCAAAAAACAACTCACTATTTACTCACGAATTATATACTCCTACTAGGTAAGTATTTTAACAATTTTCATGTGCTTTTTAAGTTGCTAGGTATATACTCGTAAAATAATTAAACTTTATAATACAGGAAAAATAAAACGATATCTCTATCTAGCTTATTTTTTATATTTCGTCGGGTGACAAGCAAAAGTCACTACCATAACTGTCACTACTCTTCAAAACCTCGTATCTCGGTACGTAGTCGATATCGAGATACGACTTTTAATTTAAGTAGGTATTTGTTACTTAGTGAGTTTTGCTTGTCACCCGACGATTTGTTAAAAAATATTTCTTAATTAAATTTGTAATTTACTTACTTTTGAACTAAATTTTATGTCTTCAAATTCCTATCAGATCATCGTTAAAGTCCCTTCTTTCAAATAAAAGATAAATAATCGAAATCGGTACGCGTGATAAAAAGCTATCGCTGATAAACAAACATTCCTACTAGGTTGTAAGTCGTTAGTGCCAAAATGCAGAAGGCGCTTTGCAACGGTAACTTCTACTATGAGCTGTTTAAGATTGTTCAAGATTGAATGGGGTCCTGACATGACGGGTATGGTATATGAAAGTTTGTACGTAACCCTCAGTGCGCGAGTCAGACTCGTACTTGACCGGTTTTTTTTTTAGTGAACGGTCACTCGTAAAAGTGGTAGATTATGATAGATCTATTGAAAACAAACATATTTTGATAACAAAAGTTGTATCTCAGTCATAACTTTATGAAAAACCCCGTAATAATAAATTGGGAGCGTGATTTTTTTCGACAAATATTATTTTAGTGCCTTAGCCTGTTATTAATGATCATTTTTGTTTTTGTTTCGTGTCGATAGGCGGTGTAGTTTAAGAGCAGTAACGTTTTATTTAGAATGGTATGGAATTGCGAAATAAAAAACTAAAAAAATCATAAAAAAATACAAAATTTCCAAAAAAAATTTTTTGCGACCATAAAATTGGGCGTAGTTTATCCCATTTTGCTATGTGCACATTATAAAGACTCACACTGTATTATATTACGTCTTACAATACGTATTCGTAAAAAAACATAGGGAAGAGTAACGCGACCGCGGTCGTTGTAGCGTTCTTTCCGTTACGTTAGGCCTATATATACACCGTGGGCGTTAATAACCCGAAAGATTTTAACCACGCATTCCGGAGGTCATTAGGAGTAAAAAATGTTATATGAATCCAATCCAAATTCAGCAAAAAAAAAAAATTTTTTCTGTATTTTTTTCGGTTTTTGTGAATAAAATTTGGATAAGTATCGCTTCCTGGATGGAAATCATCCCTTTTAATAAAATGGTAACAATTATTTCTCCAAAAAAGAATGAATTTAGTGAGTGGTAGCTGTCACTTTGATGTATGTCAATAACGACTCGAAACTTGGCAACATCGGTAGCAACGTCTCCATCAAAAGAGCTTAATGCACTTTACTAATCACAATAAATAGTTTACATGAAAATGATAATATCTTCAAAACTAAGCAGGATTTGACTGGGGTTCAAATTACATTTTTTGCGCCTAATGACCTAAGGAATGCGTGGTTAAAATATTTCGGGTTATTAACGCCCACGGTGTATATGGTGTCTGATGGTCAAGAAATTATCGTCGGGTGACAAGCAAAACTCACTAAGTAACAAATACCTACTTAAATCAAAGGTCGTATCTCGATATCGACTACGTACCGAGATACGAGGTTTTGAAGAGCAGTGACAGTTTTGGTAGTGACTTTTGCTTGTCACCCGACGTTATGATAATTATAAAGGAAAAAATAAATTATAAAAAATATATGAAGGCGGGGGCGGCATTCTATAGTTATTGCCCCGCCTCGAAAAAATTCTAGATCCGGCGCTGCGCCCAAGTAATTGACAAGACAAAGCACGCACACATCTAAAACACACACACTTGTATACCTACACGCTTATTTGACAATAAACGCGCATCATATCAGGCATTTTGGGAAAAAACGTAATATTCTCTGCGATCAGCAAGCGTGCACAGTATGGCAGTGTATGCCCATTGAGCATACAGCTGCGACACGGCCGCCGGCGGCTTGTCCTCTCTCTAGTATTCTATGCTCTGAGGTCTCACACTACCGATTGATAGTACGAATCGAACGTTAAATTACGCATCGAAAACTAAACGCAAAGTGCCTAACGTTTTGCAGTTGGTTTCGTAGTCCAACGGCAGTGTGAGTTACAAGTTTGACGGGTCGAATCGAAGAATACCGTAGCGAGATCGAAATCTATTCGAAGCGCGTTTATTCGATCTCGTATTAGTTACGTAACGTTAGGTTACGATTGTATCTCACAATAAGGGTATTACGGGTGAGCCAGAATGTAGTAACATCCACCAATCGCTGTCTTTCGTGGACGCAGCCGCCGGCAAAAGCCAGTATTTTCCTCCGATCACCTGAGACTTAGGAAGCTGTAACCGGTAACTTACCCATTAACCCCCCCGCTGTCTCAGCACCGGTATCGGTGACTTTCTCCCTGAGTGCACCCTGAATACGCTTGTCTGATCACCCCCGATTTACTACAGGTTCTCGACACCAACTCGCCTGATCACAGTTATAGTACAGTTAATGGTTCTCTGAAATGGCATTCACGAGGTGGCACCATCTACTAGTCCGTAAGCCCACTCCGATTACGCCTACGTCTCATGACAACACGATAAAATGCATGGCAGCAGGTCGAGAAACTTGTGCTGAGCAAGAATCAGAAGATTATCGCACCTAAAATTGGCCGGAAGTTTGAAAAATCCTTCACTTTCGGTCAAAATTGTAAGGGTAGGTTAGGTGACAACGGTACGAGACATGTGGCATCATTTAGCCCGTTAATCGTAGAGAGAGTAAACCTAAGTCTGTCAGTCCTGAAATGGCCGTAAGTACTTGGCAGACGGTGTCAAAGGTGGCCAGCTTTTTTTTTATCGTGTTGTCATGAGACGTAGGCGTCTTGGGAGTGGGCTAACGGACTATCACGAGGTGGCACCATCTACGGAATGGTCAAATATTTATAATATATCGTCAAAAAGTTCTTCCGCTCTTTCATTAACGGCATACGATAAATAAATAAAAAGGGCATGAATAAGAAAATGTTGACGCTGGTCTCTTTGTTGCCCGCGCGGTAAACTCGGGTTACATTAACCCAATGTAGGGTTACTTTGGCCCGCATAAAAACCACATATAGCCATGTCAAATAATGAGCAATTAGCTGAAACTAAAAATAAGGTGATCAGACCATTCTTAAACTCATAAAAAAGCGCAGGACCGAGTAATTCGTGAAAGCCAAAGTAACCCTCCAGGGCCAAAGTATCCGGGGTTTACATAATGCAGGCAAACCCGTGGGATAATTACATACAAACTTACAATCTCATAGACTTTTCCTCTTTCTAATAGTGTATGTAGATAAGCTCTCGAAGCTTACCTGGAGATAGGGTTGCCAACCGTACTATATTATATAGTATTGTACTATATTTTTACTCTTTGTACTATATACTGTTGAAGAAATATATAGTACGTGAAAATACTATATTGGGGGACCTTACGAAGTGCTTCAAATTGCCGAGGTTTTACTAAATTGCAGTGGCGGAGCGCCCATACAAGCCGATTGCCTAAAATTAATTTTTAGGCAAGTTTACTAAATTGCAGTGGCGGAGCGCCCATACAAGCCGATTAAATAATAAATAAATAAATATTTGCGGACAATCTTACACAAATCAACCTAGTCCCAAACTAAGCAAAGCTTGTACTATGGGTACTAGACGACGATATAGATACTTATATAGAGAAATAAATACACAGAAAACATCCATGACTCAGGAACAAATATTCATGCTCATCACACAAATAAATGCCCTTACCGGGATTCGAACCCAGGACCTCTTGCTTCGTAGGCAGGGTCACTACCAACTAGGCTAAAGCGGTCGTCTATATCTAAAATTAATTTTTAGGCAAGCCTATAATTATATATTCTAAACTATTTCATAACTTTATTGTTCCGGGTTACCCATAGAACAAATTCTCGCGCCGCCACTGCTAAATAGCAACATTGGCCAGCCAAGTACTATATTTTTATTTTTTTATTCTCTCTTTAAGGCTTAAAGCTATATAAATTTACATAGGTACAATTAATCTGCCAAACCACAATGCGGTTTTTTGGCAAACAACGCTCCTAATTGATTTTACATTTTATTAGCTAAAAGCTGTATGAATAGTAATATATATGTACGGTATTACTTATGCTAGATACAATTAAAGGAATATATAAAGTATTATTTTACAGTGTAGGTACTATATTTTTGTCGTTTTTTTCTGGAAAATACTATATCTCCCCCAAAATTAGTTGGCAACCCAACCTGGAGAATAACTACTACTACTAGATTTTTTTAATGTGACCAAAGCATTCGATTACTTACCACTTACCACGCGTACCTAAGATATAATCAGATGTCGAGCTATATGTTCATGTTTTTAGGGTTCCGTACTCAAAGAGTAAAACGGGACCCTATTACTAAGACTCCGCTGTCCGTCCGTCCGTCCGTCTGTCTGTCACCAAGCTGAATCTCACTGATACCGTGATAGTTCCAGCTGAAATTTTCACAGATGATGTATTTCTGTTGCCGCTATAACAACAAATACCAAAAACACAGAATAAAATAGTTTTTTATAGATAGTGCCCTTTGTGCGCGAGTCCGACTCTCACTTGGCCGGTTTTTTTTAATATTTATTGTTTTAACAGGTATGTACTTCTAATCGAGAACTAATAGTAACTCTCAACTGCTATACCCACTTCACCTCTGACGCGTAATTAGCCCAAAATACCCGAAAGGTACATCGATTTTGTGGATTAAAATTTGAATGCAAACGTTCGTTTATAAAATCATAGTACCCTGTCATATTCCGTTTTGTACGGGCTACTATGCGGTTATGTAGATCGAGTGAATGCGACAAGGTAGTAAATGGGTAAAAAAGATTTAACGAAGGGGACTATGAAAGGCCCATTGATATGACATTCATGGAAAATTTGTATGAATTATGGATATTTTTTGTAATGTTAGGGTAAAATGGTGATTTTAATCTTGATTTAAGGTTTGCTTCGCTTCAATTTTTATACAAACACTTTTCCCTGAATTCAGCATAATCTATAGGTACTTGCTACATACACGTCTGTTAAATTCTGTAGTTTGAGGATGACCTCCGATATCACCCGATTGTAAAAGGTCTCACACTAGTATAGTTTGTTTTAGTTTAGATGACGAAAAGTACTAAAAACCAACTATTACTTATTCACACATGAAAAATGAAATGAAAATGAAAAATGTTTTTATTTCATAAGTTTTGTTCTTTTACAAAGGTCCTTTGGGGCTACCTAGTAAGTAAATAAATACTTGTGTCAGGTAGTCCCGCTCTTCCATCGGTACAAGTTGCTATATAATATATGAAATAATTGACTTAATTTAAATATTAGTTTACAAAGTTTTGTGTGTGTGTTCGTGTGTGTGTGTGTGTGTGTGTGTGTGTGTGTGTGTGTGTGTGTGTGTGTGTGTGTGTGTGTGTGTGTGTGTGTGTGTGTGTGTGTGTGTGTGTGTGTGTGCGTGTGTGTTTGTGTGTGTGTGTGTGTTTACATTAAGAGTTTTATCTAGACAGTAGTGACTCAGTCTCATTGTAATTCAGTGTTTTCAGCCATTCACTGACAACTAACTTACATTTGTGCAATTGCATTACATAAATATTTATCTTCTCATTGACTACATTATACACGTGTGCAGATTGCGCTTTGTATTGCCTTTTTGCAAACACAGACTTGGTCATTGTAGAGGGGGCAACGTTGTTTTTTCGTCGACGTGACATCTATTGTTTAATTGTTATCCTCAAGATGGGTTGTAAAACAATAGAACAAGCTGTAGGTAGGTACTCCAGCTGGTCGATCACGTAACGCATTGTACGCACGTTAGGTAGATCTAAATGTCAAATTTTGTATTGAAAAATTACAGTTGGATTGTAGGTACTAACGCGCGTTCGGAACGTTACGTGATTACCCCGCTGAAGGTACACGTGCCTCGCTTCGGCTTCGGTCAGTTTTAATATATCTCTTTGTTATCTTTTCCTTGCATTTACAGCAACAAAAGAAGTTGTAAAACCCACGTTAAGTGCATTTTTGTCATTTGAACTTGAACAAACTATATAAATACGTAGGTATACAATATAGGTATAGAATTGATCTTCGGAATGTACATAGGCTATATTTTATCCCGTAGATCCGCCTGGGTTTTAAAAGTCATACATTATATGTAAATTCGCTATCAAAAAACTTTACGAACAGAGAAGCTCCCTTTAAACGTGCCAAAGATTAATGCGATTTTTGACTGGACTAGACAGTTTTATGAGAATTTTATTGATTGCTATTCACTAAGCTTTTCAATCACTCGCCTCAGACAAACCAATCATAATTGAGCTACGAACACATATAGTTGATATTAGTCTGGGGGTCAACTAAGGAACTTAATGGTGTGGTCGAGAGAGATTGTGAAATGCACTGATGAGAGCTAGATTCAGTCTGGGGCTAATTAGTTGGAAATAATCAGGGAGGAGGTACATTTGGCTCGGCACTTCGTATCGCAAAGGGCACTGGACAACGTTGTATGAGAAATATTGTCGGTTTTCTTTTTTGCAGCGGCCAGGAATGTTTTTTCGTAATCGTTTAGAGGACCTCTTAATACGCATAGATTATACACCGTGTATTTTTTGATTTCCGTTAATTTCGACACGATGTTCGGTTCATTAACAGAAGCTACTGGTATGTTGCTTTTTGTAAAATTCGAAAAAAAATTTGTTTTTCATTTTTCATACAAACTAAATCAATATTACAGTGTGGGAGGGCTCTAACACTTAGTCTCAATTAACACAAAGTTAATTTTCACCTACGACAGCACTTGTCAACACGTAAATAAAATAAAGGACCATTCACACTGATTATTTTTTTTTATTAAATTGATTTATTGAATATGAGTCATTGTCAGTATTAGGTTCGCGTCTCTTCGGTGGACATTGCCAAAATTAAGGGCTATAAAGCCTAATTTTTGGTTGAACTCTGAATCCGCATAAACGACGCTACCTCTTCTATAATTCTATGTGATAAAATCATATTATATATAAACATAAGCCCTTAACTTTGACCACCGGAAAGATGATTTTTGTTTTTGTGACTGACAATGATCCATATCTGAAAAATAGTAAGAGTTAAGACACTAGTTTCTCAGAGAAATTAGTTCCATTTAACCTGAGGATTCTTCCCATAAAGTTAACGGAAATGAAAAAAAAACACGGTGTATAAAAATAAGCGCGTTAAACAATATCGGAGCAGAGATATTTAAGTTTCAAGTTTTGTTTATAATATAACTTTTCAATTTGACCTGTGGAAATATATAGGTACAGTCACCGGCATTAATATATGATGGAACAAAGGTCGCAAAAATATCTGATGACAACTCTATTCCTAGAGCCGTTAGAGCGTGTCAGATATTTTTGCGGCCTTTGATTCATCATATATTGATGCGGGTGACTGTACATTTACTTACAAAATATGTATGTTTTGAATATATTTATCATAATTCATAATCTACCACATTTTACAAGTGGCCGCTTACCTAAAATAACTACTACTTAGAAATGTTGAAAAATCCCTAACATTTTCATTTCAAAGTTCAATATCTCAAAAACGGCTGAACCGATTTTGTTGAAACGTAGCTAAGAGCCATTTTGATTACATCAGCATTCGAATAAAAGAACCGCATTTATTCATTTAGGAGCTACCCACACACACACACACAGACACACAGACATACAGAGACATAGACACACAGACACGTCAAACTTATAACACCCATCTTTTTGCGTCGGGGGTTTAAAAATGACAACACTTTTACCTAAACCCCTTTGATATTGATACATTCCAATGTGTTGTTTATTTCATATCTATACTTAGAATAATAACGCCTTGAATGATTGTTTCATACGGCTGACGCGCCAAGCGTGACGAGTAGGTCGATCACGCACCGCATTGTACAGTCGCCATCACATACATAGGTACACTTTAGGTGTTCAAAAATATCGGCGCATGCACCCTAATGCCTTGAAAATAGAGGTGTGTTCCGATGTTTGTGACGTGCTTGTTTGCTCCGTTGTATGTGATGGCGACTGTACGCGCGTCTGACAGTGAAATCTCAATCTAACTGTCATTTTTCCATATAAAATTGACATTTAAACCTTACAGACGCGCGTAAGAAAAGTTACGTGATCGACCCGGAGGAATAAAATGGATTCATGTAGTTGTGATCAACTCGTATTCACACGCGCCAATACGCACACAAACGCACCAATAGTGTTCCACCGATCGGCGTACTACGCCATTTATGGCTGAGTTTTGGTGGTCTCACCGTTGCGCGTGAACTGCGTTTCTAGGCGTTATTATTCTAAGTATTCTGTACCTAATATTATAATGAGGGGTCTGTGATATTGTAGCTTTGTAAGTTTGTATTTTTTTTTGTATGTAATGAAGAAATTCAAAGGCAGGTGAAGTCCCCAACCCGCACTAGGCCAGCGTGGGGACTACTGACCCCACCATTATCCATGAGATTTTAATAATAATATTACGGGACAATCTTACACAAATCAACCAAGGCCCACGGTAAGCTCAGTAAGGCTTGTGTTGTGGGTAGGTACTAGGCGATGGTATATCTAATAGATACATACATATAGATACTTATATACATATATAACATCCATAACTCAGGAACAAATATTCGTGATAAATACACAAATAAATGCCCTGACCGGGATTCGAACCCGGGACCTCCAGCTTCGTAGGCAGAGTCACTACCCACTGGGCTACGGAGGCCGTTACGGAGGATTTATTTATTTAAATATAAATTTTAACAGCATTACAGCATATGCCAAGGCACTGGTAAACTTAAACTATTTAACATACATAATTACACAATAAGCAACAATTTATAGTATCTAACAAATAATATTTAAAAAGCGGCCAAGTGCGAGTCGGACTCGCACATGAAGGGTTCCGTGAAATAAATTGCGGTTTACGATTTATGACGTATTAAAAAAAAACTACTTACTAGATCTCGTTCAAACTAACTTTCGGTGGAAGTTTACATGGTACGTTTTTTGCCATTTGGCTACGGAACCCTAAAAATGAATCTCACAGAATCTTTTAAAAATAGGGAGAAGTTTACTCCACTTGTAGGCAAACAAATCGCAATCTGGTGCATACATAACTACTTTGCAGTGGCGGCGCGTTAGAATTTTCACTGGACAACCCGGAGCCAAAAAATCGAGCTGTTTGTTAATATATGGCATGAAATTTTAGGGAAGCCGGTAGGAATCGGCTTGTACGAGTATGGGCGCTCCGCCACTACAGCGCTGTTATTCGCTACGCGTTAATGCGGCTCACCCCGCCGGTCACCCGTTACGAAACTAGACCTGTACCTACGCTTAATTACTACGCATCGCGGTGTCAATGTATAATTGTGGGTGAGCGTTGAGGTCAACAAGTTAGATGACATCCTCAAATCCGTTGACGTTCCACAATGCCTGAAGACTCGTCTCTAAATCAGTGTGTCCTGCCCACAATGACGTATGGTGCTGAGACATGGACGCTCACAAAGGAGACTGTGCATAAAGTACGGGTAGCACAGAGAGCCATGGAGCGCGCCATGCTTGGCATTAAGCTACAAGACCGAGTGAGGAATATTGAGATCCGACGTCGCACTAAGGTGCGTGACGTCGGCGAAGTCATAACCAAATTCAAATGGAGTTGGGCAGGACATATTGCCAGGCAGCGTGACGGTAGGTGGACCAAAACGTTAACGGATTGGTGGCCAATTGCAGGAAAAAGAAGCGTTGGTCGTCCACCAGCTCGATGGGTTGATGACATAAAAAAGACCGCGGGTCATTTCTGGATGAGACTAGCACGGGACCGGGATAAGTGGCGTACGCGAAGAGAGGCTTATGCTCAGCAGTGGGCGATTAAAGGCTGAAAATGATGAAATGATGATGATGAGCGTTGAGGTGAGCTTAAAACAAGTTACAGAATAGGGGGGCTGGTGTGTGCTAGTGCGCCGCCGTGCGAGCCGCCTCTTCCGCCAGGAGGCGGTGGCTACGGCCACGGAGGTACGCGTCAGGAACGAACAGAGAGCATATTCTTGTGATCAAATCGGAGCAATCTGACTCGCCTCTCAAAATACGACAAGCAGTGGTCAGAAGTTCGATACTGCGCCTGACCTCTAGGGAGTTGAAACCTAACACTCCGAGTAAGTACTTGGTAGGATACAGAAAGGGGTAACACCCGTATATTTTCTTGTAAAGAAAGCGAAAAAGCGGCCAAGTGCGAGTCGGACTCGCACATGAAGGGATTAAATAAATTGCGGTTTACGATTTATGACGTATTAAAAAAAAGTAATGTACATCATATATTTTTTTGAGTTTTATCATTCTCTTATTTTAGAAGTTACAGGGGGGGGGACACATTTTACCACTTTGGAAGTGTCTCTCGCGCAAACTATTCAGTTTAGAAAAAAATTACCTTAGAAACCTTAATATCATTTTTGAAGACCTATCCATTCATACTCCACACGTATGGGTTTGATGAAAAAAAATTTTTTGAGTTTCAGTTTTGTGTATGGGGACCCCTAAGACTTAATGCTTTTTTTCGATTTTTGTGTGAAAATCTTAATGCGGTTCACAAAATACATCTACATACCAAGTTTTAACAATATAGCTCTTATGGTTTCGGAAAAAATGGCTGTGACATACGGACGGACAGACATACAGACAGACAGACAGACAGACATGACGAATCTATAAGGGTTCCGTTTTTTGCCGTTTGGCTACGGAACCCTAAAAACGCCTTTTGTACTTTCTCCAAAAGAAGAATGTTAGATTTTACGTGGGCTCCAAATTATTGAGGCTGACTCTATCTTACTTCTAATAATCTGTATAGGTACAGTAACTGCACTACTTTAGGATCACGGAAGTCTTTCGCGTTGCGGATGATAAAACCCAGTCTTTTATATCACTCCTTCGCTAGCGATTGGATGTGCTCGTTAAAAATGAGTTTATCATCAAATATTACGCCAAGATCTTTAATAGAGTTAACGCGAGCGATTGGGCTATTGTCTATTGAATAAGTATTGTGCAGAGGAGAGCGAGCACGGTAAAAGTTCATACTATTGCATTGTGATGAATTAAAAAGTAATTTGTCATTTTTACTCCAATTGAGAACTGCATCTATATCCTCCTGTAATAGGTTACAGTCAGCATGACTTTTTATACGACGTACCAGCTTAAGATCGTATGCGTAAAGTAAACAGTTAGAGTGGGAGATATATGAGATATGCTGTGCCCCGGGCGTGTATATATGCTGATTAATTATTATGTATGTAATGGGTAATCTAACACCACTGTGAGTGGTTCCCTTACACAATAGGCTTGTTGCGTGATGTTAAAATTGATACCTAACGTAGTGTTGCTAAATGGATAGTAAACCATCAAATTATTGCAATAAAGTATAAATAACAAAATATAATCAAAATCATAGAAAGACATGAACCTTGAAAGTTCAAAAAAATATGCATTTTTTTATTGTCTAAGAGTAAATTTCAAGCTACCAATAGAATCCTTACGCTTTCATAGATACAAAATTGTATTACAACTATGGACCTAAACGCAGTATTTCGCAACCGAAACAGCAATTAACATGATATTCCATACAACAATTAGTACTAATCGTGTGACCCTTTTCTTAAATTGTAAGTAGTATTTATGTTCTTAAATTGTAGTTGCTCCCATGCATACATTTGTTCCTCTTTAAAAACTGGTTCGAATGGCATCGTAAAAAAATCGAAGGTAATAAATATGAGACGGAGCAAGCAAAGTGTCTTATTTGCCGTTAATCCAAAACGTAAGTGAGGAAACTGTTTATATTTTCAACCGACGAAAAAAACGGAGGAGGTTCTCAAGTCGATAACTTTTTACAGAGTAGTTCGATTTTGATAATTCTTTTTTTATTGGAAAGGGTATTACCCCGAAATTGGTCCTATATAAATTTGAAAAAAAAATATCAACCTTAAGGGTAGGAAAATAGGGGATGATTAAAATTTCGTCGGTTAATCCTTTATTTTCAAAGTAAATTATTCAAAAATAATTGACGCAGCTGAAAAGTCTGCAACTTTTCTCTAGTGCTAAGGACGGTTATTCCTATCACCAAAAAAAAAAGCACTTCTAAAATTTTCGTTCGTTCCCAATTCTCACCGCATAGCGCGTGCTCATTCGTCTAAATAACTAGTAAGGGTTGTCACGTTTGCGTGTCATCGTCAATTATTTCAATTTTCACTTTTTCCTATTCATTGTCGTGGCATAACAGCTCGGCAAGGAGGGCTGATGATGAATGACACTGTCAAACGCGTTCGACTAAAATGTCAGCTCGGACTGCGCGATTTTTACCTATGTTTTGAGTATATATTTATTTATTTACCTTTATTGCACGAAATAGCAACTTGTAGTACAAAAGGCGCACTTAATGCTATAAAGCATTTTCTACCAGTCAAACAAGGGCAACAAGGCACAACGTAAATTTTAATTTTAATATGACTCGCTAAAATTTAAGTACTTATAAAACGATTTTTTTATTTATTACAAAAATAATTCTTTACGTAGGTACTCATTTAATATTGGTGAGTTATGTACAACTTTTTTCTGTCTCGCATGCCATTTTTTAAGCTTGTCTGAATAGAGTTTATGATTTTTTTTTTTCGTAGATTTAAATGTACAACTATCATGAAAGACTAAGTTCGTGTCATTAATAATTACGTTGAAAAGCAGCCACATAGTCCAAGAGCTGGGATCAAACTTACTCAAGTCCCAGGCTTTGTACCTACTGTGGAAAACTGAGCAACGATAAGAATAGGTTAGTTAACTCTTTTTTAAAGTAGGTTTTTTAATGAATAATAATTGTTCGATAAGACCGATAAACATATTAAATACCAACTTTTTTTTGGACCTAAAACCGCAAAAAATATTTTAATAGCATTTCATAAAGAGGCGTAAACGCCGTCAGCCACAGTCTTTAGATTATCTGTGCTGAGACCTCGTACAACTTGTAAAGAAGAATTTGACATTAACGGTTTGCTGTCAATGTTGACATTTAAATCACTCGCTATTTTATTAACATTTTAAGTGCAGATTTTTACCATCTCGTTTTTAAGTTGAACATAACCTATGACATCACTATAGTTATAGTACATCATTATCGTATTCTCTTGCAGATCTACAGGGTGGAATTTCATAAACTGTACAAAATAAAAGGAGAAAAATTTCAGCCAATTTCATCGGTGAAACGGTGTTTTTTTTTTTTTTCTAGTCATTAGTTTTTTTTTTACAGAATTTTGAAATTTTTTGTAAAAACTCGGGTAATACACCTAATTCAGACGGTATAACTTTTGATCCAATGGTCCTAAAATGAAAATAAAAAATGCAGAGTATTACCAAGGGACCGGTTAATAATTCTTAATAACAATAGAAAACCAACTAGAAGAAAAAATCCGCAAAAAAAAATATTGTTTTTGAAAAATGGCTACAAAAATTACGAATTTTAAAAGAAAAACACAATTTTCTGAAAAAAACGCAGATTTAGTTACCATTTTTTTTGCTTAGTATTAAACTTCACTTAATGCCGATTCTAAAACCGTTTTTAAACTGTCTCAGACTTTGAAAAATACCACGCTAATGGGTACGTAAATCAAACCATAATTTTATTAATTTTAATCCTCTTAAAATCCTTAATGACCGCTTGTTCCCAGGTAGTTGAAGGGTGTTTTTGGGTTGAAGGTGGAGATAACATGAGGGGTATAAAGGCATTGGGCAATAGGTCAACTATTCAGTCGCTCGCAAATCGCAATTGCTTGTCTTTGCTCGCCACTTCTTTGATTACTCCAGTACTTGTTCAGTTTGAATCATCATGCCCCGCTTACGAGTTTTCGCCGTTACAAATAGCCAACATGCACTATTATTATGGATTGTGCCATGGATCTGCAAGAGCTGCGTGTATCGCCTATTTGGAGCAGTATCCTAATGACGTTCCAAGACCTGCTGCTCGCCACTTTCAAGAAGTTCATCGCCGGTTGTGCAATATTGGCCTGGGATACGGTGGCCGAGATCGCCGAGAGCCAGGAAACATAATTGATGTTGCCATAGAAGAAGCAGTTCTCAGAGACTTGTACGCGGACCCAACCACGAGTCTAAGACGCTTGGCATTGAGGCACGGAATCTCAAAATTCTCTGTCTGGAAAATTTTGAAGAAGGAAGGACTGCATCCATTTGCCAGCTTGAATTTGTTGCGTAGCCCGTCGAATCATTCCCGGATTATTTGTTATTTCTTGTGCTGCATTTAAAATTCTGTCGTGCAATTCTGCTTCGGTATTGACGATTCTGTGATATACCCGTTGCTTCATATCACCCCAAAGAAAATAATCCAACGGCGTCATATCAGGCGATCTTGCAGGCCATCCAACGGGGCCGTCTCGGCCAATCCACCTATTGGGATATTGCTCATTTAAAAAATGTCGAACTCTTAATGCCCAATGAGCTGGGCATCCATCCATTTGGAGAAACAGGCGTTGTCTCACATCTAACATCACATCTTCCAAAAGCTCTGGGAGCTCGTCTCTCAGTAACAGTAAAAATCTGTCGGCGTTCAAAGTATTCGGTAAGAAGACTGGTCCAATCAATTGATCGTCGAGTACCGCTGCCCAAACGTTTATGGAGAATTGGTCTTGAAAATTAGATGGTCTTACTAGGTTTGGATTATCGTGAGCCCATGTGTGTAAATTTCTGAAGTTAGTTATTCCCGTATGAGTAAATCTTGCTTCGTCCATCCATAAAATTCTTCTAGTAAATTCCGGATCCCTTCTGATATTGCCAAGTATCCAAGTCGACATAACACACCTAACGCGGGCATCGCCAATTTGCAAATTTTGTACCCGTTGATAATGAAATGGATGCAGTCCTTCCTTCTTCAAAAATTTCCAGACAGGGAATTTTGAGATTCCGTGCCTCAATGCCAAGCGTCTTAGACTCGTGGTTGGGTCCGCGTACAAGTCTCTGAGAACTGCTTCTTCTATGGCAACATCAATTATGTTTCCTGGCTCTCGGCGATCTCGGCCACCGTATCCCAGGCCAATATTGCACAACCGGCGATGAACTTCTTGAAAGTGGCGAGCAGCAGGTCTTGGAACGTCATTAGGATACTGCTCCAAATAGGCAATACACGCAGCTCTTGCAGATCCATGGCACAATCCATAATAATAGTGCATGTTGGCTATTTGTAACGGCGAAAACTCTCGTAAGCGGGGCATGATGATTCAAACTGAACAAGTACTGGAGTAATCAAAGAAGTGGCGAGCAAAGACAAGCAATTGCGATTTGCGAGCGACTGAATAGTTGACCTATTGCCCAATGCCTTTATACCCCTCATGTTATCTCCACCTTCAACCCAAAAACACCCTTCAACTACCTGGGAACAAGCGGTCATTAAGGATTTTAAGAGGATTAAAATTAATAAAATTATGGTTTGATTTACGTACCCATTAGCGTGGTATTTTTCAAAGTCTGAGACAGTTTAAAAACGGTTTTAGAATCGGCATTAAGTGAGGTTTAATACTAAGCAAAAAAAATGGTAACTAAACCTGCGTTTTTTTCAGAAAATTGTGTTTTTCTTTTAAAATTCGTAATTTTTGTAGCCATTTTTCAAAAACAATATTTTTTTTTGCGGATTTTTTCTTCTAGTTGGTTTTCTATTGTTATTAAGAATTATTAACCGGTCCCTTGGTAATACTCTGCATTTTTTATTTTTATTTTAGGACCATTGGATCAAAAGTTATACCGTCTGAATTAGGTGTATTACCCGAGTTTTTACAAAAATTTTCAAAATTCTGTAAAAAAAAAACTAATGACTAGAAAAAAAAAAAAACACCGTTTCTCCGATGAAATTGGCTGAAATTTTTCTCCTTTTATTTTGTACAGTTTATGAAATTCCACCCTGTATAAGAGGTTATGTATGAGATAGTTTTGTGTATCATTATATCGTGATGCAAACTTTCATAGAATTCTTGACATTTCTCATCAAATCTGGATTCAAGGCAAAAATTACCGACCATTAATGTGCCAAATTCGTATATACACATAAAAAATACTTAAATAATTTGTACATGTATGAAACAAATTTTATTTCTAACGTCACGACTTTCTACGGTCCAAAAGTGTCCATTAGTTCAATCAATTGAAAAAATAGTAAATAAAATAATTTAAAAAATAGTATTTTTTCAATTATTTGAACAAATGGACAACGATAAGTTGAAGCGTGATGTTTTCCGAGTATTTTGGTGGGTTTTGTTTAGTGGTAACAAGTTAACAACTCAACTCAAATGTAGTCAACTACTGCGTGCGTTATTGGCTTTTAGACTATAATAACAAAGCAGGCAATTTAGAAGTCTGGGTATGCGGGGAATTTACCACACGTTACTCATTCTAGCCAAACTGCAGCTTATCAATAAAACATAGGTCCTGCAAAAAGTACAGACCCTTTTAGTGCGGTGAACACATTCATTGCCAACAATTTTGTTGTGTAACGCTGATAACACGGGAAAATCCGTTTGCAGAGGAAAGCGCCTATAAGCAGAGCGGCCATCTAGCACCTCAACGTGTCAAGGGCATGAGTTAGAAAAATCATGGGATTTAAAAAAATCTAAAAGGTCGACAATTGGTAATGGATGAAAATTTCAGAAGTACCTGATTATTTTTTTTGGTGATAGGAATAACCTTCCTTAGCACCAGAAAAATGTGGAAACTTTTCAGCTGCGTCAATTATTTTTGAAAAATATAAACATTTTCCTCACTACCGTTTTGGGTTTCGGACGGCGAATAAGACACTATCCTTGATCCGTCTCATATTACAAATAATATATTAAATATCTGACGCTGGCAATGACAAATATAGCTGCTGCAGCTGTCAATATCATTGCCAATGTCAGTTTACCACGGTTATATTTGACGCAGCTGAAAAGCCTGCAACTTTTTTTGGTGCTAAGGAAGGTTATTCCTATCACCAAAAAAATTATCAGGGACTTCTAAAATTTTTATCCATTCCCCATTAGAACAAACGTCTACATTCTTACTAAAAATCTTATTATAAAATACCATCGTGTGAAATACCAATTAGAAAATGTCACCTTCGAGGCTCAGTTGTGGGTTGTGGGGTCTATTTGACAATACGAATTGAATTAGAAAATGAGGCGGTTTTATTGTTATTGTTATTGTTTGTATTTTTTTGACATAGGTAGGTACTAAAAGTCTACAAATATCCAAGTGTGCAAAACGCGTCGTTTTTATACCACCAACTTGAAAAAATAAACAAATTTGATTTTGGGGCCAAATGACCCAATGAGTAAATATTCGGAATGATAAAAAGTGACGAAAATAGTAAGTACCTATACTTTGCTCATGGGACCAACCACGAAAAAAAAAGAGCCAATTAAGAGTTAACTGTGATTTAATTGAGACTTAATGTATAGAAAAGTTGTTTCTTTTTGCGATTGGTGGTTGATCCCATGGAAAAAGTTGTTCAGTATGACTATATTCGTCACTTTTTGACATTCCGAGTAACTTACCCGAAAATAGAATTTGGTATTATTAATTTATTCAAGATGGTGGTCATAAACGCGTTTTGCACACTTTGATTTTTCTAGACTTTTTGTATGTCAAAATAAAAATAAAAAAACAAGTGCGAGTCGGACTCGCGCACGAAGGGTTCCGTACCATTATCTATAAATATTTATTTATATCTGTTATTCTTGTATTTGTTGTTATAGCGGCAACAGAAATACATCATCTGTGAAAATTTCAACTGGAACTATCACGGCATCAGTGAGATACGGGCAGCGGAGTCTTAGTAATTGAGTTCCGTTTTACTCTTTGAGTACGGAACCCTAAAAAAGAACTAAAAAAAATGAAACCCCGCCTGTGAGGGAATTAGTATGACCCCAAATATATCTCCTCTACTAGAACTTAGCGCGGATATTCAGAAGATTCCTCTCTCTGTTGGGCTATCCACATATAATTGGAATAAATAAATAAATAGCCTATAGCCCCGCTGTCGCATCATTAGGTTAGGTTTTTTAAATAATGTGGTCATGTTTTGTATCTATACACGTAATAAAAAAAAAACTTAGATGTTTAAGAAATAACTAACAACTTCATTTCAGTGTTTAATATCTCAAAAACGGCTCAACTGATTTTGATGAAACGTAGCTAAAAACCATCTCGATCATGTCAGCTTTCGGATATACCAACGTCATGAAGACGTAATGATATTTTATTAAATAAATTCACTGCCTATCTATTATCTTGAAAACTGGTGCGCCATTTCGAGCAAACACCGTTACCCACAAAGACTCCCGACATTGGATTAATTTGAAGCAAAAAATCTGCAAAGAAAATTAATCCTGACGGCGCTTCGCCTGGGAATGGTGTATCATGTTTACATTAAAATATACTTTAATCTTGAAAGCGTGTCGTTCTAATTTATTGTGTATTAGCTTCTGCCTGTGACTCCGTCCGTGTGGAACTCGTTATATCGTAGCTCCATACAAACATTCACCCCCTATTACACTCCCTTAGCGGATGATTTCGGGGATAAAAACTATACATACCAATTCATACAGTGGAACATATAACCATACAATACATACAGTGGAACATATAACCATACATCACATACAGTGGAATATACCATACAATACATACAGTGGAACATAATTATAACCATACAATACATACAGTGGAACATTTTTTTTTTTTTTATTTTTTTTTTTTACTACAAAAAACAATACAAAAAAAACATTTGTACAGCGGACAAAGCTGTAAAGGTTTATCTGCCGCTGTATTCGCTCTTTAACTAATTAAATATATATTTTTACAGGGGTGTAGTTCTATTTTAGCTAATTTAATATTATAGTTACTTACAATAGTAGGTACTTAGTTAATTACTATTGGCCTTATTCATAATCGTTCAACAAACCTATTTTAGCTAAAGTGTCGTTAAAGTTCGTCTCTCTCACATTGTCTTTGGCATTTGTGTTCGTAATAATGGGACAAAAATATTTTTTATAAACTTAGTAAGCCTTCAAAATTTTATGAATACAGTATTTTTTTTTTTTATTACACTGTGTTTTTTTTATTTTTTTTACACATGGAATGTTTCGACGGCCCCTAGGTAAATCATTGAAACTAATTTTGAGTACTTTTCAGTACAGCGTTTTAAAGTTCTCTTTTAACACCATCCTTAAAACATAAATAAATCATGAACTGTTCTCTACTTTTTAATAATAATAAATTAGGCCCTTTATTCGTGTTAGTCTAATTTTAGAGAGTATATTCAGTTTTTTTAGAAATTTGAGTTTCGATTGTTAAGTACGTGATTACGCATATGTCTTATATCGAAACTGACGGTTTCGATTATTTACGATGATTTCGATTTATGAAAGTTTATCGAAACTAGCAGTTTCTATTATTTACGACGGATGTATTAGTAAAATGTACTATCGAGTTTGCCAATTTCGATAATTTTCGTCGACAAAACACATAGTAATTAGAACTTTCGATATAGCTTTCAGAGTAAGGTAAAAATTAAAAAATACTTTTTTTATATAATGTTTTAATTTTTTCATCATCTTACAATTCTTAAAATCACAATCTGTTTCCATCAGTCGTTAATTATTCTATTTAGTTAATAATACTTCAATTCTATCAAAATGTAGGTACCAAGTATAAGGCACGTTACTACAACTAAGTAATTATAAAAATGTAATTGTGAACATATACACTATAAAAACAAAACAATCTTCTTTTACAGTCTTAGCCAGACTTGATGAAAAATAAATATTAAAAATAGTATTAGGTATCATAAACGCAAACCTCTTAAAAAAATCAACAAAATGTATGCCATAATCTGGCTAAAGAGATCAAAAATTATAATAGTAATATACTATAGGTACTTTAAGACGAATTATCTTCTTCGACATTGCGACCGTGGCAAATATTTTTATAAAATCTGTGATATTCCTTCGGAATCACCTCTGAATTACACAAAGAAATGAGATCTTTGTATTTATCATTTGTAATTGGAAGGGTACTGGAATATGCCATTTTTAATTCTGTGTTTGTGATTATTCTTTGACCACGTCTTCTACATAGTTACAACAACATAATTCAAGCAATGCTCATCTCCTTCCAAATCATATTTAAAGAAAAGGTAGTTTGGTACATTCTTATCTACTTTAATTTCTTTTATTTTGTTCCAAGACATATTAGCACTAGTCGTGTCTTTTTTCCAGTTTCGTTCATTTAACAATGGTTTATAATCGTAAATATCTTGTTGAGTCACTTCAACTACATTGTGAGGCTTTCTAGATGTCTTAGACCATCGCACTAATGCATACCACTGGTCAGGAGTGTAGATTAACTTCCCTTTCGAAATTTAAAAAAATCGATGAGAGCATGGACGCTGTCGCCTTTGCATTGCATTTGCATGCATTTTGCGTGGGATCAGGTTCTAGAAATCTGTGGGTTATGTCTATCTTATATTGTTGTGATAAGTACATATACATGGAGTATACGACTCTGTTTCGGTTTTGTCCTGAGCAATTGTCAGACCAAAACAAAAACTTTTTGACGCCTTTATCAACCTGCGTCTTTATAAACTGTGCCAGGCAACTACTAACTTCGTTTGCTCCTCTATTCCCTGTGCATTCGGTCCACATGTAGCAAAAGCCTTCCCTTTCAGCCAAGTCATAAACCGTAAAATGGTAAACCGACAGTTTACGTTTATAGTATAATAAACCAATGATCCATGCGGTGCATTTAAATTTTTTTGGAAATCAAATGTAGCACACACCGCGTCAGGATTACTTTGGGCTAATTGTTTATCATTCTGTTTCAATTCTCGAGCAATTGTCTTGTTTTTTACATGTTTAGTATTAGCGTTTACTTCTTCTTCTGTTGGGCTTTGGTTATTTGAAAAGGAATGACACTTGTCACACAAATCTTTTTTTGGAACAAAGAATGCTATGTTCATGTTCTGATTTACTATGTCAGTATACCGACGCACAGTTTGAGCGTGAGTATCATAATTTTGAAGCTGGTCCCATTCTTTGTAAAGAGAAAACATCTTGTTCATGCTTAAATTATTATCTAAATACAGCTTATCTGAACTTTTCCGCTTATAATGCGATTCGACTGGCTGAAAGGACGCAACATGATCACAAACGCTTTTAATCATTTCAGCTGTTTGTATAACGTGGTGGTTTGAGTGATTGCCTCTGTTGTCCGATAATGTAACTCCTGATTCAAAATCTTGCAATGGGGACGGTCAGGGCGTATTTTCTAAGCTATCCAAAATACAAGATTCTTGGTTACTGGGCGATCCTGGAAACGTGTTTTCTAGTAAATTCGTCGACGGAGGCCAAGTAGTATCTGATGACAACTCGTCATCTATTATTCCCTCTAAAGCAGCCCATTCTGCGTCTCGAAAGGTGCATGCGGTAGGTATTGGTGATTCTTAAACAATTGAACTGATTATTGTGCAAATATGAATAAATATAAAATATAGTTTACTATCAAAACTCATCGAAACTTAAGAAATAACATTATTAATGTCACGTAAAACATCGAAACCAATAGTATCGATTACTCATAAAAAAATAATTCCCAGGTAAAACTATGAAAGTGCCAGTTTCGATAGTTTAAGTTTCTTTAATACCAACGTAAACAATCGTATCTACCAGTTTCGATAGCAAACAAAAGTCGAGGGTCGCAGTATAATGTCGAAACTGTTATTTTCGATGATTTACGTTGCTATAGTATCATAATTTCATATGTAACCGTTATTTATATATAAATAGACGTATAATGCACAATTATCTAGTACCTACATAATAAAACAATATAAAAGAGATGACAAATAAGATCTAGAAATAGTCAAACTTACCAGTTTTACATAATTCGCGATCAGTTGGCTTTTTCGCTGGGCTTGGCATTTGCTGAATGGGACTGTCCGTTTTAGCTAAATTGATAATTTTCCTGCATCTGGAGGCAGAAAACCTTGCAGAACTCATCATTCACTATGTTAAAACTTAAAACGCAGATTGAATAGAAACTAAATTCACGCATGTTGCTCTCGCGACTACTTGGCGCACTCTGGCGGATTCGCGCCGCGTAAACTCACGAAAATGGTAGTTTCGTCTCTTTCGCACCTTCGCGGTTGCCGCGTAAATAGTCGAATTTAGACTATCGATACTTTTCGTCGCATTGTACGTATTAGTTTCAATGTTTTACGAATAAAATTTTCGTTAAAATTCATATTTCTTACAACTTTCTTTTGGTAGAATTAAAAAATGGTCCTGTGCAAAGTGATTCCCATAATAAAAAAAAAACCAAAATTTCGAGTTTCGATGATTTACCTAGGGGCCGTCGGTTTGTGCAGTTGGCACATCAGCAAGATATAACTCTTTCAAAGTACGTTTACATTTATGTGGGTTATCACTTATGCTTTTGACAATATCGTCGGGTAGTTGATTAAGAATATTTGGTAACAGGTGTTCCCATGTTCGTTTGCCATACACATTTCTACATTTCGGAATGACAAAACGAGGCAAATACACTAGTTGCCTCAGGTGTAACGGTCTAGTTTTTTTTATGAGACTGTGTATTTTATCTATTTCTTCACTAACAATTTATATTTTGATTTGGTTATATATATTAATAATCTTACAATATTTAAATATCTCCTCTTGACTCAAATGTTTTTTCTTAACGGAATTAGGTATAATTGTTTTTATTAAGCTGGTCTGTAATTTAAATATCTTTTCAATGTAAGTTTTAAAGGTTCTACCGTAGCTACTCAGTCCATATCCAATGACGGATTGCGCTAATGACATGTACATCATTCTAAGTATGTTGTATGGGAGTTTATACTTTAGTATAGAAAGTTTTGCTAGAATTGATCTAAGTTTGTTACACACATGGTTTATATGCGGTCCCCAGTTAAAATGTGTATCTATGATAAGACCGAGGTACATGTGTTTATGAACAATTTCTAATGGTTCACAAGTACATTCGCACTTTTTTTCGTTATGGTTATTGTAGTGCAAGCATTGATGACTATGGGCCGTGATAACGGGATCGGGTGACTTTACCAGGTGTGTGGAGTGGATATTCATTAATTTGGTTTTAGAGTAGTTTATAATTAGTCCCACATCGTGGGCCCATTTACAAAGAAGGTCAAAATTGTCTTGCATTGTATTGTTGGCCTTTTGTATGTCCTTGTCTGCCACTAGGAGACATGTATCGTCTGCGAACTGGTACACTGAGCCCTTCTGAAATATGTTTGGCATATCGTTTACATACAATATGTATTCGGTAGGTGCGAAAATAGATCCTTGTGCTGAGCCTTTATCTGTTTTAATTAGGTCACTTAAAGCCTCATTCACTTTCACTGCGGTATACCGATTTGTGTGATATTTTTTTAAGAATTCAAGTAGAGGGCCCTGTATACCATTTCTCCAAAGTTTCGAAAATAAGGTATCGTATCTAAGGGTATCAAATGCCTTACTAAAATCAATAAACACCGCGAGTACGTACTTTTTTTCGTTAAGATGTTGATTGATTTCGTTCGTGAATTTACTTAGTAGTTGTGTGGTATTTTTTTCTTTTTGAAACCCGTACTGCTTGTCATGTATTATATTGTTTTTAGTAAGGTATCTGCTAATTTCATGACCAAAGTACTTTTCAATAATTTTGTCAATACAGGATAAGATGGTGATGGGTCGGTAGTTGTTTATATCTCTATATTCCCCTTTTTTATGTATGGGTCTTATAATGCCTATTTTTAGCTTGTCGGGGTAATTGGAACAGTTTATACATGAGTTAATTAAGTGTGTTATAATAGGTGTTATAGCCTCGTTGGCATATTTGATGTCTCTTGGTCGAATTCCATCAATACCTGGACTTTTTTTGTCGTTAAGATGTTTAATTATCGAGAATACAACATCCTCTTTAGCCTTGGACAGCCTCATCGCCATATCAGGTTCCCTAACATATGATTTTTTGTCTAGCAGTGAGTTATTACACTAGGTACAAATATTGTTGACGTTGTCTCGGAAACCCCTGGCAAAATTATTAGAAATATCTCTCGGAATCTGGTTTTTAAAGGCTGATGTAATAATTTCATCGATTGATTTGGCGATCTTACCGCTTACTTTGTTAATAATTTCCCACACTTTTCTCGAATTACGGAAATGTCGTGATACTTCGTTTTTTATGTGATTATTTTTTAGGTAATTTATATAAGTACATGTTCGATTTCTATATTTATTGTATATTAATCTATTGTTGGCATCACCTTGGTCCTTATACCATATTTTAAACAACTCGTCCCTTCTATTACACATTTTTATTGCTTTTTTATTAACCCATATACATGTTTTTCTTTGGCTCTGATTAACATTGGTTTCATACTGACAATTATAATATATACAGCTAAACTTACTCATTATGAAATTAAGAATTTCTTCTGGGCTGTCGTAAGATAAGCCTTGGCTCCAGTCAGTAGCCGCTAATTCATTTTGAACCTTCTTATAATCGAGTTTAAGTACGGTTTTAACAGTAGTCCGATGATTCGTGTTATCTATAAACGCAAAACAGGTAATGAAGTGGTCGGCGAGCGCATTGTTTACCACAGCTGTTTTTATTGCTCGCTCGGTCCCCGACGGGGCACTGGCATTCCGTATAAAAATATGATCTATACATATAACCATACATTGGATTAATTTCAAGCAAAAAATCTGCAAAGAAAATTAATCCTGACGGCGCTTCGCCTGGGAATGGTGTATCATGTTTACATTAAAATATACTTTAATCTTGAAAGCGTGTCGTTCTAATTTATTGTGTATTAGCTTCTGCCTGTGACTCCGTCCGTGTGGAACTCGTTATATCGTAGCTCCATACAAACATTCACCCCCTATTACACTCCCTTAGCGGATGATTTCGGGGATAAAAACTATACATACCAATTCATACAGTGGAACATATAACCATACAATACATACAGTGGAAGATACCATACAATACATACAGTGGAACATATAACCATACAATACATACAGTGGAACATACCATACAATACATACAGTGGAACATATTACCATACAATACATACAGTGGAACATACCATACAATACATACAGTGGAACATACCATACAATACATACAGTGGAACATACCATACAATACATACAGTGGAACATATAACCATACAATACATACAGTGGAACATACCATACAATACATACAGTGGAACATATATCCAATACAATACATACAGTGGAACATACCATACAATACATACAGTAGAACATACCATACAATACATACAGTGGAACATATAGCCATACAATATATCACAGTGGAACATATTATAACCTCCTCCTTTTTTTAAGTCGGTTAAAAAACTGACAGCTACGAGTTGATGATTCTTCTGGGGTCGCAAGCGTTCATAGACTACGACGTCTGCTTATCATGAGGCAGAGTGTACTTGTTTGCCACCGTGGAAGTATAAAAAAATCAGAGTAAATTGTGATATTTATGAACGATCTGTGTAAGATTAGCCCCTACTTAATTGTTTATTACGATCAAACAAAACTAGTTACTTACATTTTTATTTCCATGACAATAATATTTATAATCTTAAGATTTTACCCGAACAAACATAGTTACATACATACCACATACTTACATAGTTAGTTAGGTACCTAAATACACTGCAAATTAAGTAATAGAAAGCTTGTAATAAAGGGTGGGTAACGCACTATAGGGGAGGACGGGGCCACAATTAACATAATTTATACCTGTGCAGCACTGCCCCCGTTGCGAAGAAGGGCGCATGTCACATATTTGTCAAAATTGAGATATATACTGCCGTGATCAGCAAAAAAAGGCGCATCTGACAATATTTTTTATTTTATCCCAGGAAGCCTAGAAACAGAGTTACCGTAAGAAAAAAGGCGCTTTTACACGCATTTTCTCACTTTAAGCACATTAAACTAAATTGAAAAGTCGTTTCTCCGAAATACATTGAAGACCTTAAAATGTAAAGGCGTAAGTGCGTATAATATGCGCCCATTTGTTTTTTCACTTTTTCAACATTTCCATAAAATAAAAGACGCAACTTATGATCTGCTGTTTGATAAAAAGTTGAAAGCAAGTGGTCACCTGCGTCTTTTTAAGTAAGTCTCAGCTTTAGAGCATTATTGTTGAATTTGACGCATACGTCATTACCAACAACATAAGAAAGGGGCTAGTGACCACAAATCAAATCAGTCAAATATCAAATATATCATTGAAAAGACGCTTGTGGTTAAATGCGTCCTTTGTTTTAGGAGAAAGAGGGGTTATATCTGTTATAGACTTGTATGACTGGCAGCATTCTAATTAGGCTTCGTTAATATGACGTAAATGGTTACTAGTAGTGCCTTTTCTACTAAGTATACTAGTATTTTCCAAACATTTTTTTACTAGGATGAAAAGCAAAAACGCGGAAAATAAAATAAATAAGAATAAATTATAGAATTAATAAAAACTACAGTGTGCGCAAAGTATTTGCCTAACTAAAGTCGTTTACAGAACATGTCTATCTCTTTTCTTTTTTTCCACAGGACATTTTTCACCATTTAATTAACTTAAACATTTTTTTCCTCGGTTTCGACATCATGTGACAAGCGCCTTTCTTCGTAACGGGGACAGAGCACTGTTGTGAGGATAGATTCAAGCGATTACTAGTGATGTGCAGTTTATCGTTTTTTTAGGTATTCGCTTGTTAATACTTACCTCTGTTAATGGGGAATGGATGAAAGTTTTAGAATTGCCTGATTTTTATTTTGGTGTTAGGAATAACCTTCCTTAACACCAGAAAAAAATTGCAGACTTTTCAGGTGCGTCAATTATTTTTGAAAAATATAAACAGTTTCCTCACTTAAGTTTTGGGTTTAGGACGGCGAATGAGACATTTTCCTTGATTCGTCTCATATTACAAAAAATATCTTAAAAATCCGTGGTAAACTGACACTGGAAATGATATTGACAGCTGCAGCAGCTATATTTGTCATTGCCAGGGTAAGATATTCTAAATATTTTTTGTAATATGAGACGGATCAAAGAAAATGTCTCATTCGCCGTCCTAACCCCAAAACGTAAGTGAAGAAACTGTTTATATTTTTCAAAAATAATTGACGCCGCTGAAAAATCTGCAACTTTTTTCTGGTGCTAAGGAAGGTTATTCCTATCACCAAAAAAAAATCAGGCATTTCTAAAATTTTCATCCATTCCCCATTGAAGCCCCGTCCTCCCATCATTAATGATAAAAGTTAAATCCATATATTTTTAAGCAGGTTAAGTACATATTTTATTATTCTTGGTCGCACAAACTAGCAGTAAGCGAATAAAACTTGAAGT
The DNA here is from genome assembly GCA_963854355.1 of Epinotia brunnichana. NCBI lineage: Eukaryota > Metazoa > Arthropoda > Insecta > Lepidoptera > Tortricidae > Epinotia > Epinotia brunnichana. Next base: position 3,033,663 of record OY977962.1, on the reverse strand, counting down.
TGTATTCGGTTTTACGACCGCTCGCTAGATGGCGCTACGAGTAGGTATCCAGAACTCATTGTTCCAACTGCTCAGACTAACTAGACTCACCACGTAAATAATTAAAATATTAATGCAATCAAAACAAATATTATTTAAAATATACAACTTAATAAACTTGCAGCGTCCAAGAAGCAAAAAATGCGACAAACGCTCTTATTATCTTGGAATTATGAACAGTCAGAAGTCATACTTCGGGTAGTGACTGCACTGAAGCAACCAGCAAATAAATAAATAGTTTCCTAATTAATGAATAAGTAATAAAACAACTAATTGGTAAACTTTTATCACATAAGCCTAGCCACAGCAAATTCTATTAATTCTCTTCACTTTTTTATTCTTGTTTTTAAATTTTAATTTTTAATTAGTTATTATATATTTATTTGAATGGTTGATATCATTCTTAACATTCCCCAGATAGTCGACGATGAGATAGCGAGTTTGAAGGAGGCTAGGGATGCATGGTGTGACTCGTGCCCTGGAACGGACATCCCGGCGGTCAGACATTTTCAGCGGTCTTGGGACACCCCTCGTCTTAAAAAGGTGCAAGCATCCCTCGTAGAAAGTAGCCCGGACGATTTTGAACGCGCCCGCCTCATGGCGGTTTCCGCCCTCGAGTCGGGACACTGGCTCTACGCGCTTCCTTCACGACAGAAAGGCACCGTACTTGACCAAAGCACATTAAGAATTGCTTGTTGCTTGAGGCTTGGGGCCAGAATATGCGTCTGTGGCAAAAGCGTCGATGAGTCGGGTAGGCATGGCCTCTCATGTATAAAAAGCGCCGGCCGCTTATACCGCCACGGCACTATTAACGATTTAGTCCGTCGTTCGCTTGCCACCGTGTCTGTGCCTGCTATTCTCGAACCCACAGGTTTGGCAAGACACGATGGCAAGCGACCTGATGGTGCCACATTGGTGCCGTGGAGGTTGGGCAGAGCCTTGGTGTGGGACGCAACGTGCGTGGATACGTTTGCTCAGTCCCACATCCACGGGACTCGCTCTCAACCCGGCGCTGCAGCTGACCAGGCCCAGGTGTTGAAGCGCCGCAAATACTCGTCTTTAATTAAAGACTACGAGTTTGCGGCGCTTGCGGTAGAAACATTGGGTCCCTGGTCAGCTGACATGAAATAATTTATGAGGGCCATGCCTTAACGACTCGTCGACGCTTCAGGGACTGGCGCTTACCTCTCGCAACGTATTTCATTAGCAATACAGAGAGGTAACGCCGCCAGCGTTATGGGCTCCATGCCGCAGACGGAACTGCTGGACCTTCCTATGAGTGGGCAAGTTAAGTTAATTAATTTTAATAAATAATTAACTTTATAATTTTAATTTTATATATGAAAATACACTTGACATACCTAAGTAATGGTAAATTAAATTAAAACTAAGTATAAAAAAAACCTAAATAAAAAACGAATTAAGAAACTACTTAAATAAATATTTACTAAATCTCAAAACTAAACTTAGAAACTAAAAAACATCTTAATAAGGCCCCCGCGGCATCGTGCCAAAGATGCTGGCAGCATTACCTCGCTGAATCGCAATGCTTAAGCGTTGAGCGAGGAAGCTGCCAGCTCTTTGGTCACCAGTTGTGTCGACGAGCTTTTTTGACAGCTCTTTAAAAAGCGTCCTGGCGCCTGGACCCCACGGCCCCAGTGTCTCAACACCGAATGCCACGAAGTGGTAATGAGGGCCGAGACACTGGTACTTAGCAATTTTTTTAGTTTCAGCCGCCTCTGCTGCCGCACCAGCCCTGGTCGAGGTTCGGGGAAGATGAGACGGTGCCAGAGTGTCAACGCAAGTAGCATCCCAGACCAGCACACGTCCCATCTTCCATGGGACCAAGGTCATCCCGTCCGGCCTCTTGCCATCGTCCCGCGAAACGCCGTTGGGTTCGAGAATTGCCGGCGCGTTGACGGTGGCAAGAGTCCGGCGGATGATATCATTCAAGGTGGCGTGCCTTGAGAGGCGGTCTGCACTTAGCCGGCAAGAAAGGCCGTGGTGGCCTAGCTCGTCCACGGAAGTGCCGCAGGGGCACTTGTGGGGGGCACAGACCCTCACACCTAGTCTAAGACTTACCGCTAGTCTTAGTGTGTCGGGATCTAAAAATGTACCGATTGGGGGAGACGGAAAGGCGTGTAGCCACTGACCTGCTTCCTGTTCTGCAGCAGCCAAAAGCAGGGCGCGCGTCTTGCCGGAACTGTAATTTAAGGCATCAGAGTATACCAATTTTGATAGTGCGTCGTCCCAGCTCCGTTGGATGTGTAGATTGGTGGGTAAATTTTGACCCGGACAAGCCAATTGCCAAGCGTTCCTAGCCTCCGTCAGGCACACCGTCTCATAGTTTGAAGGGCTAGCCCTTAGTATTTTACCTACGAGAGCGGAAGTGCCGTGTACGGATGATAGGAACGCTGGTAAAGCAACACTTGACATTTTGCGAATCCCTAACCCACCAAATCTGATGGGCAGGGACGCCTGGGCCCAATTTTGCTCGTTTAGCTGTATATTAAGAATCGATTCTAAAGAAGATTTAATAATTTGGTAAATCTGTAAAAGAGAGTTTTGGTGTTTATAAATACACCACTATAATTAAACTTAACTAAAACTAAAATACATCTAAATAAAACTAAAATATATCTAAAAATGGCCCCTGCGGCATGGTACCGAAGACGCTGGCAGCATTTCCTCGCTGGATCGCCAGGCCGATGCGTTGAGCGAGGAAACTGCCAGCTCTTTGGTCTCCCGTGGCGTCTCTGAGCCTCTTCGACATATCCTTAAAGAGGCTCAGAGCGCCAGGGCCCCACGGACCTAGGGTTTCGACGCCGAATGGAACAAAATTATACTCGGCGCCGAGACCACTGTATTTGCCCACCTTGGCTTTCTCAGCCGCCTCTGCCGCTGCAGCTGCCCTCACGGAGGTTCGGTGGAGATGCGACGGGGTTAGTGTGTCTACGCAGGTTGCATCCCATACCAGCACCCGTCCCATACTCCACGGAATCAGAGACACACCGTCCGGTCTCTTGCCATCGTTTCTAGAGATGCCGGTTGGCTCTAGAAGAGCCGGCACACCAACCGACGCAAGAGACCGGCGGATTATGTCATTTAGGGCAGCATTTGGAGAAGCGGCCTGCGCTTCGCTGGCAGGATAGACCGTGGTGCCCTAGTCGGTCGACATCGCTTTCGCAGGAGCAACGATGTGGGGCGCAGACCGGGACCCCAAGGCGAAGAGAAACTGAAATTTGTAGGGTGTTGGGTTCTAAAAAAGTGCCTATGTTTGGAGATGGGTGTGCTTGGAGCCAGTACCCCGGCTTCCTTGGAGCTTACAGGCAAAAGTCTGGCTCGCCCCTCAGTGTTCGATTGCTCGAGAAGGGAGAATAGGGTCAATTTACAAGTAATGTCGTCCCAGCTCCTTTGAGATTTTTTATGTTCCGGAAAATTTTGCCCGGGACAAGCAACTGACCAAGCATTTTTGGCATCAGCCAGGCCCGAAGTCTCACAGTTTATGCGTAGGATTTTTCCTATGAGACTGGATGAGCTATGGACTGACGACAAAAACGCTGGTAACGCAACACTCGAAATTTTGCGAATCCCTAAGCCACCGTACCGGATGGGAAGGGATCCTTGGGTCCAGGACTGCTCGCTTAGCTGAATACTCAGAACGGATTCTAAAGAAATTTTGATTAGATAATCTATTCGTGATAGAAGATTTTGAGTTTTCCAAAGGGGGCAGCAGCGTAGCACATATGTCAATTTAGGAACGAAAAGGCAAAATTTTATTATACAAAGTGCATAATGTGACCTAATTTCAAGCAACCGATGGGAATGATTTTGGAATTTAGTTACTGAATTTTGAACAAAATCAGGAAAACTCTCTTCAAAGATGGGGGATCCCAAGAGGTAAAGGTTACTTTTGTCAAGAATTTTAATGTTTGGTGCGAGTTGGTCGAATTTTTGTTTTAAATTATCAATGTTACAAGAATTTTTAATAAAAAGTTCGCATTTGTTAAAATTTAGTTCTAAACCAATGGATTTAAATTTATCTATTATTATTGAAAGATCCGAAAGAACAGAGTCTGCATCACCTCCCAGGGTCCCATCATCCAAGTACCAGACGTTGAATTTTGACGAATTTTTTTATTATTTAATTAGTATGAAACATTTTGGGCTGCCGCCGGCGAGATTAATCTTTGTTTAAAAATTTTAGGTACCTATTTATTTAATTGTGTTGCTCCCATCCATACACACATTTGTTCCTCTCCAAAAACTGGTTTGAATGGCATCGTAAAAAAATTTTAGTCTACACCCCCATTGACCAGTCTGCACTACTCTTGAGTGTAGCATGAAGTATTCCAAAAACAAATACTTTGGCGTTTTAAGTTAACTTAGAAAGGTGTGACAATCACTATTAACGCCAGAAATGAGACATTCGGGGAATACAGACGAGCTCAGTCGAAGATAAGGAGCCTACACTTTTATACAGACTAGTCGGTGTGAAGATAAGTCACCAATTAAGCACTTGAAAATTTTGCTCGTACATAACCATTTTGGAACACCTAGCTTCTTTTCGCAACTAACGTTTGGCAAACTGATTCATTTCGCAAGTTTTCATTTTCCAAACTCTAAAACTGTAAATATTTCAGGATTTGTTTCAGGGCCATCGTGTAGAACCCTATAGGTTAGGTTAGTTTATAAAAATCCTGAAACATTTAACGGTTTCAGAAATATTAAGAGGTTGGGAAATGAAAAGATGCGAAATGAATCAGTTTGCCAAACGTTAGGTTGGAAAACATTAGTGAACCAACCATTTCAGTACGACAAATAAGTTCAACATTCAAAAATCGTTTTACTTTTGCCCTTCGTTCGAAAATTATCAAACCAATGTACTATTTATACGAAGTGTACTGTCTGTTACTCTCTATGATGTGTCTGCCATCAAACACTTATCTATATTGAAGGGAATTCCGTTTTAGTGTTAATTTATTATATTTTGTGTGTGGTCGGTATTTGTTTGACTGTATAAATCTGTCAAATTGACAATTAGAAAGTGTTACTGATAGTATTGTGAAATAACTTACTTTTATATTTTCTGTGTGATTCTTTATGGATTTTGACTTGGTGTCCATTTGGTTTAACACGAATAAAAGTTTGTACATTTGAATTAGCGTTTATTCTCAGATCAATTCCTTATTCTGGTTTTATTATCTTGTAATTACGTCTTTTTATCTAGATTTTATTATTATTATTATTATAGGTGGCTTTACATCCAGGCATATACTTGTGAAAGTTTTTTTTTTAATCGGATGAGGTAGGTACCTACTGGAGAATTACCCCTTACATACAGACTCACAGATATTATCTCTTTATCATAAGTATATAATAAAGTACTTAGTTAATAACTATCATAATCCGTTCAAAAATTATTATTTCACAACGTTTATTAACATTTTTGCAAAACCTCTAAAATTATTCGGTTTAATATTTGACTGTTGAACCGCCATACGAGCATCCAAAAATATACCTACCCAATGTGCCGAAAACCCAAATAATTACCTACCGTATAATAGGCGCATCTTATTACCAACTATAAAACAAGAATGACATCAACACTCCAAAAGATGGTGTTAAGAAGGTATTCCAACCTGTTTTACGCACCCGTTTTAAAATTAAATATAACGATGAAAAACACCACATACGTTTGTGCAATTTAATTAACGTGTACCTACAACATAATTGAGATGAGAAAGTATCAAGTTACCATGTCCGCAGCTTTAATAATTAAACCAATACAAAGTATCAAATTTCAAAGCAATTAGCAGAACCTTAGTACCGCAACGAAACGCAATACTTCGGCACTTCACAAGAACAAAATGCTCTCCGCTTACAAGTTCCAATTTAAAAAGTTTAAATTTAGAAAAAAGTTTAAATTTAGAAAAAAAAGTCATTCATAGACAAACTTAGCGTAAACCCAACTTGCAAACTTAACGTTGCTGTTGAAGAAGTCAAAATTCATCGAATATAATCCTTGAGGATAAATAAATAAAGCTCATGATATGATTTAGAAAAAGTTTTTATAAATTGTGACTATATTTGGAAAGCATTATTTAGCCGTTCACTATCGAAAATCGAAGCCATTTAGAATTGAACTTTAATACAACGTACTAAAGGCACTGCTGCGCTTGGCGAACGGCAGATTTATTTTGTTTTTCTAAACAATACCGACATGTCTTTGTAGCGTTCGAAGATCAAAATTTAACGCTTCAAAGATTTTCAACAATCTTTTGTACTTTTTTCTCTTGCAATGATATTTTTTTACACAAGCAGATGTTCGCAAATATGTATTGTGAGTCAAGAGGTAAAGTCGAGTAGATAATAATTGACATTAAATGAAGTGTCCTTGTGATTTGGGAGAATTTAGGGGTCCGTAGGGGCAGCGTGGTGACAACAGTGACCCGGTATCCTCTTATTTAAGCCCCAACAAACGTACAAAACTTGCATAAATTACATTGCGGCTTACGGAGGTATAATGAGATCAATCGATTTGAGTGAACAAGACGGGCATATTTTGTTTCTTAAAATAAATGGAATAAATCTCGAACAGCCTTTTTATAACAGAAAGTATTAAAATAAAATAATTTACTTTAAAAACAAAGTTTTAACCGACGAAAAATCAATCATCCCCTATTTTCCTATCCTTAAGATTGTTTTTTTTTTCCAAATTTATATGGGACTAACTTCGGGGTATAGGGTCGTTTCGCCGGTTAGCGACCACTTAGCCGAGTTGCTCACTTTAGATTAGTAAATGTATACCTATTCAATGTACACACATAATAGATGGTATTCGTATAGGTTCTGAGTATAGTCAAGTTTTGAAACCTACAATAAAATATAGCACTTTCATCCATATATTAGGAAAAAATATGGAAAAGGTTTCAAAATAGCGAATTCGCTGGATAGCGACCGCTTTAGTCGGTTTGCGACCACCTGTTAGCTAGTTGGCGACCACTCTTGCAAATAGTGTTTAAGTAGTTAATAAAACGATGCATCATCATCATCATCATATCAGTCGAAAGACGTCCATTGCTGGACATAGGCCTCCCCCAAAGAGTGCCATAATGACCGGTTCTGCGCCACCCGCATCCATCGGATTCCTGCAATCGTTACCAGGCCATCAGTCAACTTGTGGGGGGCCTACCCACGCCGCGCCTTCCGGGACGTGGTCGCCACTCGAGAACCTTTCCGCCTCAACGGCCATCGGTTCTACGTGCAATGTGCCCCGCCCACTGCCACTTAACTTTAGCGGCTTAGGGCTATATCGATTACCTTGGTTATGCTGCGGATAGCCTCATTTCTGATGCGATCACGCAGAGAAACTCCGAGCATAGCCCTCTCTCCATTGCCCTTTGGGTGACTTTGAGCCTTCTTATGATGCTTCTTATGATTTCTGAAGCGACCACGTTTCGATGCCACACGTGATCACTGGCAACACGCACTGGTCAAAGACTCTCGTCTTCAGACACTGCGGAATATTAGACGAAAAGATGTGCCATAGCGTAGCTTCCCGAACGCTGCCCAGCCGAGTCGGATTCGACGATTGACCTCTTTCTCAAAGTTGGACCTACCTGACCTGACTGCCCTTATACTACTACAAATTGTTACTCTTCTAAATCTACTCTACATTGCTTGTCAATGCATAATATAATCGAAAACGGCGCGCCATCTCGCTCACACCATAGTGCTATTATATATATTGCTATTACAGTCACACATGTCGTTCATAGTAGGTATCTAAATGCCACCATTTTACAAGCAATATATGTAACTTTTAGATTAAATTCTACTTACCTACACTAGCTTCTGCCCACGACTCCGTCCGTGTGTCTCGTTTATATCGTAGCTCCATACAAAATGTCAACCCCTATTTCAGCCTCTTAGGGGATTATTTCGGGGATAAAAACTATCCTACGTCTTTTCCCGGGACTCAAACTATCTCCATACCAAATTTCATCAAAATCGGTCCATCGGTTTAAGCGTGAAGAGGTAACAGACAGACAGACACACTTTCGCATTTGTAATATAACCATATCATATAATCATATGAATTATTCATTTTATAATTATATATTATTATTATATTACATATACCTACTATGGACTACTATGGATTGGCGCGGCTTAAATACCTACCGACACAATTGGCTTGCCAAGCTAAATATCGCGGGTGCCGCAAGAATCCATAAGGAAAGAAAAAGAAAAACGATGTGGTCGCTATCCGACTTCTTTGGTAATATTTTTTTTGGGTACGCGACCACCCCATTTTATTTAAATCTATTTTTATAATATGCCGAATTTCAACGAAATTATTACAATAGCTAAATCATTTAAGCAATCAAGTAACTAATTTCAGCATAATAATAAAATTAAGTGACGTAACTAAAGTTTTCACGCCAACTGTCGCGTTATTTTTTTTACAGATTCACTGCACGTCAACACTTTTCGGAAGCAATGTGTGAAATGTGTGAATTGAGGTTATTTTTTCTTGCTTTGGATTAAGCTTTGGGTTTTAAAGTGTATTTATTCTTATTTTGACACTATTCAAGAATAGTTAATAACTAATTAGTTTTCTGTTGGGTTTGTAGAAATGTTAATATCTTTAATTGAAGCAGCCTAGTCCGTCAAGTGGTCGCCAACCGAAGGTGGTCGCGTTACCGGCGAAACGACCCTACCCTTTCCAATAAAAAAATAATTATCAAAATCGAACTAGGTACTCTGTCAAAAGTTATGCGTGGTCATACATAAAAAAAATATATATACGCGTCGACTTGAGAACCTCCTCCGTTTTTATCGTCGGTTGATAAAAACAAAGTAAGGATATTTACATCATGTTTTTTGGGTTCTGCCATATTTTTCTTATAAAAAAAAATTCTTCCCAAGTTAACAACTACTACATATATGTATTTTTAATGACAATCCTACAGCTACGGGTATAGCTCCAAAATGGCGGCCTCGGTAGGGGTCATAATTGTAAGGAGATGAATTTGGACCCCTCGAGTTTAACAATTTGACAAATAACGTGCGATACAATGTAAGATTTAATTTATTATGTTTACCCTGGTTCCCATGTCAGTGCGACAAATAAACCTATTGTATTGTATTTCGGCAAGTAATGTATGTTGACGTCACGAATGTGCTTGCAATCTTGCATCTTGTTCGTCTTTGTTGCATCTTATTACTTACATCTTTTTGACGCATACAATTTGTCTTTGGACACCAAACACCTACCTAGTATAGAAAAAAAGGCTCCATATTTTTTTTTGAAATATTTATTTTGCATATATACATAGTGTATATTAAAAAAAATTGTGAAAGGGCAAAATAGTACATTTTACAACTAGTGTGAAAAGAATGTCTTTTTACCACTAGTACCGAGGTATCTTGCCACGAGCTGAAAGCGAGTGGCAAGACTCGGTACGAGTGGTAAAAGACATTTCACACGTGTTGTAAACGACGTTTTTTAATACAATTGCGAAAAAATAATAAATTAATATATCATTGCGATAAAATATGCTTGCTTCGAAGTAATTTTTGAACGAACCCATACTTTACAAATGACACTGACAGTGACAACATAATATTGGAATCAGCGCCATCGGCCTCGAGTTGAGAAACTAAATTGACAGTACTCATAAGGATAATATTTAGCTTGCCACAAGCGAATGCAGATAATTATCATACTGAAACGACATTAATTAGAACCTTTAACATTATCAAAACAGAAGTACAAGACATTACAGTATCAACAAACAGAAACAGATCATGCAACAAGAGTTTTAGTGCCAAATTTGTGATCTGCGACATGTGACCAAGGATACGTTTACAACTAAAATATCATGAATTGTTTGAATATTTGAAGACTATCAAGGATAATTAGAGGTAAAAGAAACATTAAATCACATTATTAGTTATGTTTAAGGTTATTTTTTTAACAAGAAGCTGGTGAAATCTATAAATGTTACTAAATTATTAACATTTTGCAGGTCCCTAACAAATTGGCGGAAGGATAATATTCACTCAAAGCGGCTCCTAGGAAGTCAACCAGTCAATTACTATGTACCTACAACTGCTGCTCAAGTGCCACGTTGATGACCATGTTTAGAAGAAATGATGATTATGTTTAACATTACGAAAAGAGAACTATATCAAATGAGGTCTAAGAAGAATTACTTGCTTTTGTGATTAAATGAGAATTAAAAAAATATATATTTGTATTAAAACAAGGTTGATATCAGAAATATTTTATTTTCAGTAATAATTATAGTTAATGGTACAATTAGTGCAGTTCATAGTTATGTTGTGAGTTCTTCCATGTAAATTAAGTGTCTGACTAGTCAGGCATGGTGTATTTTCAGGTTCCTGCTGTTGTGATAATTCCTGTGGGTCAAAGTTAGAGGGGCTATGTGTAATCCAAGTGTTGTTGGCACGTGACGGTCCTGGTTGGTTAACAGGGCTGGGTGTAACCAAAGTGTTGTTAGCATGTGACGGTCCTGGTTGAGGTTCAGTATTAACAGGTACATTAAGACCAGATTGGATTGTGGATGACGAAAATTCTGTGGACTCTTGCGACTTTACATTAATTGATTTTGCAATTTGTTTTCCAATTTTTAATTTGTTATCAATGGAGTTTTCTATGTATCCTTCTGCTACATTACTTGACCGCCAACCTCCATGCCTCTTCAAAGTTGTTATGTCTGCTCCTGAGTCGGCAAGTAATGTAGCAGAGGTTCTCCTAAATGCATGTCCGGTGTAAAGATTTGCATCAGGCAAATTTAAGTACTGAGCGATATCTCTCGGCATATTCCCAAACTTGTTTAAGCCTATTACCTGGGCAGTGCACCTTCCTCTTTGAAAATTCTGAAAGAAACGGTCACTTTTGCCCTTAGAAGACCGCAGACTCTGATATTTCTTGACTATTTCTGCAAATGGGCCGTCAATAGTGAAGGACCTGGGAATTTTATTTTTTGTATTTGGTATTTTGACAAGAAGTATGTCCCCATGTGTTTCTATATCTTTTATTGATACATTTGTGAGCTCTTCGCGTCTGCATGCGCCACAGACTCCAAATATAAGAGCAACCTATGAACAAAGTTACATATTTATCATATATTGTAAGACAATTGTTTATTTCATTCTATTTTTTTAACTTCCTACTTTATTTTTAGAGTTAATTTACTTAAATTGTGTACATATTTTATTAGATTTATATTTAAGTTTATACCTTTGTAGCTAGATGTTGCTGATCTGGAGCTTCATTAATAAACGTCTCAATTTGTTCAGATGTTAGTACCTTCGATTTTTTACTCTGAAATCCTGCACTTTGCCTTTTTAAGAAAGCAGTCAATCTGGTGTAAGTTTTTATATCTATGTCATGTTTTAACTTTATAACAGCTTTCAACATAGAATATTTTGACCATAATGTTGATGGCCGATAGGTTTCAGACAGCTCTTGAAAATAGGCCATCAAAACAGTCTCTGAAAAAGACTTTGCGTTATGTAAGGTTTTCCACTCGATAAATTTTACATAGGCGGCATTATATTGGTTTTTAGATTTTTCTGGAATAACACAGTCATTGGCAATTGCTGCTCTAGCACGAATGTCTGGTGGTGTCATATCAATGTTTGAATCACTCATTTCCATATTTTTTTATAACTTCTCGTACCAAATTATATATTTATATGCGTTAATGTGTTTAAATAATGTTAGAAGTTATTTCAAAAGGGCGGGCTCTGATTTGCTTTTAAACTTTTTTTTCTAGGCATATGCTTGTATCATTCAGCCAAATCAAAGAACGATTTTTAGGAAAGTAAATATTTCATACATAGATACCTAAGACAGAGTAGGCTATAAAATGCAAATTCTTAATATTTTTTCGTCATTTATATATTAATGAATACTTTAAATAAATACTCCTAGTATTCGCAAGCGTTTTTAATTTCATAATTTCCAAGTAAAAAATCTAATATAAAATTACTGCGTTTCGAAAGTATAGTTTGGAACTAAAAAGTAAAAAGCACTAGTTCGAGAAATTGACCTTCTCGAACGCTACGCAGCCACAAAAAGTACCACTTTTTGAGCAACTGTATTAAAATAGTACATTTTACAACTAGTGTGAAAAGAATGTCTTTTTACCACTAGTACCGAGGTATCTTGCCACGAGCTGAAAGCGAGTGGCAAGACTCGGTACGAGTGGTAAAAGACATTTCACACGTGTTGTAAACGACGTTTTTTAATACAATTGCGAAAAAATAATAAATTAATATATCATTGCGATAAAATATGCTTGCTTCGAAGTAATTTTTGAACGAACCCATACTTTACAAATGACACTGACAGTGACAACATAATATTGGAATCAGCGCCATCGGCCTCGAGTTGAGAAACTAAATTGACAGTACTCATAAGGATAATATTTAGCTTGCCACAAGCGAATGCAGATAATTATCATACTGAAACGACATTAATTAGAACCTTTAACATTATCAAAACAGAAGTACAAGACATTACAGTATCAACAAACAGAAACAGATCATGCAACAAGAGTTTTAGTGCCAAATTTGTGATCTGCGACATGTGACCAAGGATACGTTTACAACTAAAATATCATGAATTGTTTGAATATTTGAAGACTATCAAGGATAATTAGAGGTAAAAGAAACATTAAATCACATTATTAGTTATGTTTAAGGTTATTTTTTTAACAAGAAGCTGGTGAAATCTATAAATGTTACTAAATTATTAACATTTTGCAGGTCCCTAACAAATTGGCGGAAGGATAATATTCACTCAAAGCGGCTCCTAGGAAGTCAACCAGTCAATTACTATGTACCTACAACTGCTGCTCAAGTGCCACGTTGATGACCATGTTTAGAAGAAATGATGATTATGTTTAACATTACGAAAAGAGAACTATATCAAATGAGGTCTAAGAAGAATTACTTGCTTTTGTGATTAAATGAGAATTAAAAAAATATATATTTGTATTAAAACAAGGTTGATATCAGAAATATTTTATTTTCAGTAATAATTATAGTTAATGGTACAATTAGTGCAGTTCATAGTTATGTTGTGAGTTCTTCCATGTAAATTAAGTGTCTGACTAGTCAGGCATGGTGTATTTTCAGGTTCCTGCTGTTGTGATAATTCCTGTGGGTCAAAGTTAGAGGGGCTATGTGTAATCCAAGTGTTGTTGGCACGTGACGGTCCTGGTTGGTTAACAGGGCTGGGTGTAACCAAAGTGTTGTTAGCATGTGACGGTCCTGGTTGAGGTTCAGTATTAACAGGTACATTAAGACCAGATTGGATTGTGGATGACGAAAATTCTGTGGACTCTTGCGACTTTACATTAATTGATTTTGCAATTTGTTTTCCAATTTTTAATTTGTTATCAATGGAGTTTTCTATGTATCCTTCTGCTACATTACTTGACCGCCAACCTCCATGCCTCTTCAAAGTTGTTATGTCTGCTCCTGAGTCGGCAAGTAATGTAGCAGAGGTTCTCCTAAATGCATGTCCGGTGTAAAGATTTGCATCAGGCAAATTTAAGTACTGAGCGATATCTCTCGGCATATTCCCAAACTTGTTTAAGCCTATTACCTGGGCAGTGCACCTTCCTCTTTGAAAATTCTGAAAGAAACGGTCACTTTTGCCCTTAGAAGACCGCAGACTCTGATATTTCTTGACTATTTCTGCAAATGGGCCGTCAATAGTGAAGGACCTGGGAATTTTATTTTTTGTATTTGGTATTTTGACAAGAAGTATGTCCCCATGTGTTTCTATATCTTTTATTGATACATTTGTGAGCTCTTCGCGTCTGCATGCGCCACAGACTCCAAATATAAGAGCAACCTATGAACAAAGTTACATATTTATCATATATTGTAAGACAATTGTTTATTTCATTCTATTTTTTTAACTTCCTACTTTATTTTTAGAGTTAATTTACTTAAATTGTGTACATATTTTATTAGATTTATATTTAAGTTTATACCTTTGTAGCTAGATGTTGCTGATCTGGAGCTTCATTAATAAACGTCTCAATTTGTTCAGCTGTTAGTACCTTCGATTTTTTACTCTGAAATCCTGCACTTTGCCTTTTTAAGAAAGCAGTCAATCTGGTGTAAGTTTTTATATCTATGTCATGTTTTAACTTTATAACAGCTTTCAACATAGAATATTTTGACCATAATGTTGATGGCCGATAGGTTTCAGACAGCTCTTGAAAATAGGCCATCAAAACAGTCTCTGAAAAAGACTTTGCGTTATGTAAGGTTTTCCACTCGATAAATTTTACATAGGCGGCATTATATTGGTTTTTAGATTTTTCTGGAATAACACAGTCATTGGCAATTGCTGCTCTAGCACGAATGTCTGGTGGTGTCATATCAATGTTTGAATCACTCATTTCCATATTTTTTTATAACTTCTCGTACCAAATTATATATTTATATGCGTTAATGTGTTTAAATAATGTTAGAAGTTATTTCAAAAGGGCGGGCTCTGATTTGCTTTTAAACTTTTTTTTCTAGGCATATGCTTGTATCATTCAGCCAAATCAAAGAACGATTTTTAGGAAAGTAAATATTTCATACATAGATACCTAAGACAGAGTAGGCTATAAAATGCAAATTCTTAATATTTTTTCGTCATTTATATATTAATGAATACTTTAAATAAATACTCCTAGTATTCGCAAGCGTTTTTAATTTCATAATTTCCAAGTAAAAAATCTAATATAAAATTACTGCGTTTCGAAAGTATAGTTTGGAACTAAAAAGTAAAAAGCACTAGTTCGAGAAATTGACCTTCTCGAACGCTACGCAGCCACAAAAAGTACCACTTTTTGAGCAACTGTATTAAAAAATATATACCTAGGTGTATATTTAGTTTTGTGTAGACCCAGAATGTAGGTATAAAGCAAAAATTAAAATTGGTTGTATGGTATAAAAATTACGAAAAATAAACGATCAATACCTACAAAGTTAAAGTAAGTAACAACAAATTAGTATTTAAGTAAAATAATTAGAGTCTAACCCTATTTCATAATTAACGAAGGACCTTCAGATAAAAGCTCGTTATAATAAAAATTAAGGCATAACAGAACCTTACCATCTAAAATCAAACTGCCTTAACCATTTTTTTTCCGAAAAGGTGTCTTCCCTCTTGTCAAAATTAAAAAAAAAGCGGTGTGTCGTTGGATTGTTATTTAAAAGTTATTGACAATATTATATATGGTACAGCAGGTGAGACTTAGTCGGTTAAAATGTTAGTTTATACATCATTTACACGTTTGTGAACTTTTAAAGATAATATTTATTTATGGAAGATTTGGCCGTTGACCATCTGACCGTCTGACCACTGGGATATTCCCTACAAAATTCTATAAAACATTCATTCTTTTATTTTGGTAATCGTAACTGTGTAATAATAGTGCTATTTGCTTTTTTACGGTAAGGGTATGTGTAGGTATTGTAAATAAAATATCCCTAAAACAAAGGAATGTGAGCAGAATTAAATTGAGAAAAATAAAAAAATGCTAATCAAGTTTTAATAGATTGTCAGGTACCAATGCCACCAAAATGACACACATTTATTTAAAATAATGTTTTATCCGGGTCTAACGCGATATTTATTTACCTTTATTTCTGACGTTTCGACACGGGTTGACGCGTTGACACATTTACTCTCGATCTACGAAGACTAGTAGCTGGTAGATAAAAATAAAAGGCAGACAATTTCTATATTAACTTGACTGTAGGCCTGTAGGTCGATCACGTAACGCATTGTACGCGCGTCAGTTAGGTCTAAATGTCATTTTTTATATGGAAAATTGACAGTTAAACTGTACCGACGCGCGTTCGGAACGTTACGTGATTACCCCTCAGGCTGCGTAGGGCTAGGGTCCCTTGTCTTTTGGATGTGAGCAGATAGAAAGCAATCAAAGAGAATATAAAGATTCAAAGAGATACAAATATTTTAATGGGCTTGTGACCTTAAATTTGTTTACGATGCCATTCGAACCAGTTTTTGTAGATGAACAAATGTTTGTATGGAAGCAACTACATTTAAAGGACATTAATACCCAAAAAATCGAGTTAAAGACGGACCTCGCTGACAGCAGCCGAAACGCTTCATACTGATTGGCTTTAAAGTATGACGTCACACCGTGCAATTTGTACTTAACCGTTGCATGGAAAATGAAGTAAATTGCTGTTTTGGTCGCGAAATACTGCGTTTAGGTCCATAGTTGTAATACAAATTTGTTTCTATAAAAGCGTAAGGATTCTATTGGTACATTTAAATTTACTCTTGGACAATAAATAAAAAAACTTTTTTTTCTAAACTTTCAAGGTTCATATCTTTTTATGATTTGAATTATATTTTGTAATTTATACTTTATTACTATCACTTGATGGTTTACTATTCATTTAGCAACACGACGATATCAATTTTAACACCACACAACAAGCCTATTGTCCAAAATAGGTAAGTACAAGGTGTTACATTAGCTTTCATATAATAAAGGTCTAGTTTTCCCTCTGGGTTGGAAGGTCAGATGGCAGTCGCTTTCGTAAAACTAGTGCCTTTGCCAATCTTGGGATTAGGTGTCAAAGCGGACCCCGGGCTCCTTTAGGGCACAACCGGGAATAATAACGCTAGGAGGATGATGATCACTATGAGCTATGTGGTGTCTGTCAGTATACAAAATATATTGGTCGAAACAAGTTTATTTATTAGAATTTATTTGCTATGTCAACAGATTTGAACTATTTTAATACATGTCATGAAGAGTAAAGTGATTAATTAAACTAAATTAAATAGGTTAAAAGAGATATTATAATACAATTTAGTGAAGATTTTTTTCCGTAAGAAATAACTGTAAACTCCTGTTAAAATCTACATCATTTCCATTGTTTGCAACGATATGTTCTGTGCAAGCTTAATGTAAATTTCGTGTTATAAGTTTGACGTATCTTATCTGTGTGTCTGTCTGTGACATCATAGCTCCTAAGCGAATGGGCTGATTTGAAAGCGGTTGATGTGATCGAGATGGTTGTTAGCTACTTTTCAACAAAATCGGCTCAGCGATTTTTTAGACATTGAACTTTGAAATGAAAATAACGGGGGTTTCTCAACTTTACTAAGTTGTTAATAATTTGTAGTAGTACAGTCTATACCTATGTGTTACTTGAGTGCGACTTTAATTTGTTCTGGGGGAGTTTTCATACTTTTTAGGGTTCCTTAGCCAAATGGCAAAAAACAGAACCCTTTAGATGCGTCTGTCCGTCCGTATGTCACAGCCACTTTTTTCCGAAACTATAAGAGCTATACTGTTGAAACTTAGTAAGTAGATGTATTCTGTAAACCGCATTAAGATTTTCACACAAAAATATAAAAAAAAACAAAAAATTTTGGGGTTCCCCATACTAAGAACTGAAACTCAAAAAATTTTTTTTCATCAAACCTATACGTGTGGGGTATCTATGGATAGGTCTTCAAAAATGATATAGAGGTTTCTAATATCATTTTTTTCTAAACTGAATAGTTTGCGCGAGAGACACTTCCAAAGTGGTAAAATGTGTGTCCCCCCCCTCTGTAACTTCTAAAATAAGAGAATGATAAATCTAAAAAAAATATCTGATGTACATTACCATGCAAACTTTCAACGAAAATTGGTTTGAACGAGATCTAGTAAGTAGTTTTTTTTTGAATACGTCATAAATCGTAAAAAGCAATTTATTTAACGGAACCCTTCATGTGCGAGTCCGACTCGCACTTGGCCGCTTTTATTAACCTGATTGCGATAAGTGTTTAAAAGTTGACCATATCGTATTAACAAGGTAAGGTAAGGCTATCAAAATAAAGATGATGGAGAACTCCGCAGACTACAGGGCTGGCCACTTCCTCGGTTAATGCATAGGAATAACTATCCAACGTGAAAATGTGGCCAGCCTTATTGGCACCCTTCCCACAGGCAGCGACCTCGGGGAGTATGAATATTACTAGTTATTAGTTTTAAGTGTATAGGTTTAGGTTTTGTTTTTGTTAATTAATATATTACTGAGACTATATAAAAAACGTAGAAAGGTAAGGTTAGTATTTTTTTACCTTAAATAAGTTTTCCTTATTTTTCTAATTTCCCCAGAAAAGTATCCCATACCTTAAAGTGGATGATACACATGCATGATATGTGCAGGACGGCATAGAATAAAACCCGTTATAAATATAAAATTGTCAGTCGCGACCTAACTTGTAACCTAGCTTATAACCTTCTTATAACATAGGCATTGCGCTACTATCGCCTTATATAATTGGCACCTGAAATAAAGAATAATAGGCCTCATATTTCATTCCTACATAGTAAAAAAGGGTAATATACCGCTGGTTTCCTAAATAAAGAGTGGACAACACTAAGTTTCCACTAAAAATGTAGACAGACTAAAGGAAACCTAGAGTTCCTACTCGCGCGCCAGTCAGGCAACGACTGATGGGCGAGCGAGGGGGGAACCCCGGTATTTATACCTCAGGTGGGGGACGAGGTACGTATATACGGGCCGACACGGAATCCCCGCGTTTCAGATGCATGTTGACGCCGAACGAGCGGGATCTCGTGTAATAATGTATTATGAATAGCATAGAAATAGGTATAAGCACTGTAAATAATGTATTAGAGTAAGATTAAAGTGAAATAAATGAACATGTCATTTCGCGCCAAAATTTCCCGCGCAAATCGCTTTCCCGCCAAAAATACGGGGCGAAGGGGTGTCCGGCCGAAGTAACTTGATAGTATAAATTGGGCGGCCAGGCCCCATGAAATTCAGTACCTACAGTAGCAGCGAAGTGACATTACTTGAAAAAGTAAACAAGCCTTTCAATTCAGAACCCCGACCCGACCAAGTTCCTGCTAAGCCGTAACGACCAACGCCGAAGGTGCAGGATTTCCCTTCAATTCTACCCAGCCCAGAGCCAGTCATAGGTGCGTCTCGCACATGATAAGCAGTTAAAACCGATGAATGATTTGCGATTATTATAGGAAAATTTACTTGATTTCTTAAATATAATGTCAGTTTGGTTTGTCCATGTCAACTTATTATTGATACTAAGCCCTTAAAATGTGGATACGTCTTTTTCCTTGATTTTATGGTCCTCCTAAGCTATAGATAAATTGAAAAGCTTGTTTCTTTGTTAAAATGTCATACCTACTGACAAGTCAACTAATAAGTATTGTCAAGATTTATTCTAATATTATTGGTTAGCCATTCTATTATTTTAATTTATGTATTGTTCGTGTCATATCCATATAAAAAGTGCATATAGGGTTTTTTTTCCAAGCAAGTAATAATTATTTTAATTAAGTCAAATATAGCCTTATTCATCGATTTCACCTTGAGAAACCCTTTCTTTTCGTCGGCAAACAATAATTATTAAGTACCTATTTTTGAAGTAGTAATATGTAAGCCTCTGTACATTACTCTCTCAATTATTTTGGAGATAATTAGCAAATAAGAAAAATTGACAAACCAATGGTTTTTCATTTTTTGCATTTCAAAGTTCAATAACTCAAAACGGCTGAACCGATATTGTTGAAACGTAGCTAAGAACTATCTCGATCACGTCAGCTTTCGGATAAAAAAACGCATTAAAATCGGTCCACCCGTTTAGGCACAAATACCATGCCACAGACAGGCACACAGACAAACAAATAAGATAGTAGATAATGATAATGCTTCAGTAACTCCCTTTAGCGTTGTGACTAAGGACAAACGTCATTTTGTACTAAATCATACGTTTTAGGGTACTCTTCCACTAACTGAAGCCTAGGTTGCTGCAGCAACCTTTGTGCTGCCGCGATAGGCAGGGCTGCCTCCGTACGCCGACCCAGATCTCGATCTATCAAGTACAGAATCCCCAGCAATTCCTTTTGCAGAGATGGCACCGCGTTGATCATCAGGTTCGCTATGTTCGCTGCCATCCTATGCCTCTTTCCTTCCGTGTTCACGTAATGATTGTAGAAGTAAGAAGCCTCTTGAAGATCGGGTGATTGTCTGAACTTGACTGCGAGAGTCTCTTTAGGTTTGGCTTCATCTACGAACGGCACGGGTCCGTTGAAGGAGTTCTGGTAGTAATTGGGCGCATCTCGCATATTATCTAAAACAGGCGGCACACCATCTCGGTTGTATGTCTTGCTATATCTTGGCCGGTTGACTTCAATGTTGTTATGATTGATGCCTAGGCGGTAAACTTGGGCGTCTCTGTACGCAAACCTTCTTGCTTTGAACACATCGTCTACCGGTCCTGGGATTCCGGGAACCAAATTTCCAGGATTGAACGCGGCTTGTTCTACATCCTTGAAGAAATTGTCGACATTTCTGTTTAATATCAAGCGTCCAATTGTCACTGTTTTGTAGGTTCCGTTTCTCCAGAGGATGTCCAAGTCAAACGGATTGTAGTTCAGTTTAGGGATGTGGCTCTTTGGTATCACGTCCATGTCTAGTCTCCAGGACGGGAAGTTTCCTGCGGCTATATTGTCGTAGAGATCTCTAGTGGAGTAGTCAGGGTCATACGCCCTTAGAGCGGCGGCTGCTCGATCGGAGACCAACTCCAAACCCTGCTCGGTTCTGAAGTTGAACTTCACGAAGTAGCTATCACCATGTTTGTTAACAGTTTCGAAAGGATGAATAGGAAAGGCGTCCATTTTCCTATAACCATTAAAAATGCCATAATCAGACAGCAACCACAATATCTGGTTGATGACTTCAGGCATCTGCGTAATAAGGTCTAAACGCATTGTAGAATCGATGATGTTTGTCTTAGGGTTTCTTTTAAACGCATGCACTACAGGACTAAAGGCACTTGGCTGGTTATAGAGGAACACTGGAAATGAGAGACCTAGGAGATCCAAATTGCCTTCTTTTGTGTAGAACTTGGTTACTAAGGCCCCGAGTTCTCTTACTAAATCCACACCGCCGACGCCTTGGACTAGATAGGAGAAGCGGACGAAAACGGGAGTTTTTTTGCCGACGCCATTAAAGACTTCTGCCTTCGTGTATTTGGACACATCGTTGGTGACTTCGAAATAGCCGTAGGCGCCGGTCCCCCTCGCGAGGACTGAGCGTTCTGGTATACGTTCGTGCTCGGAGGCGGTTTGCAGGTCCCAGAAGTACTGGTTGTTGAAAACGTCAGTGTTGAGGGTGATCGTCTCTCGAACCTCTACCGGCTTGCCGGCAGATGTTGTAAGCACCCCTATAGGTTTCTGAAACAAACATATAATATTAGATGCTTATTTAGCAGTTTCAACCAACCTTCGATAGGTACAATTTGTGCCAGTGCGTTACCGTACATATGGCACAATTTACTATTCTTACCGGGTATCTTATCTTGAAGTCCAGCAGCTGATTGGCAGCAGCATCCAAACTATTATTATAATAGATCCCGTATGCATGATCTGCTATAGCGAAACAGAGGACCACTATTACGCGTTTCATGGCTGGTAACTAATGTTACGTAAGAAACGGTATCGGAATATATTGCGGGTATATATATTGCAGTTGGCATAATATGTTGCTTCCGAAACTACTTAAAATAATCGCTGTTCAATTTTGTGTTCTAGCAATTTATCCGTCTTGCATTGCAGCAATTACCTATTTAATAAAAACGTACTGAATTGATTTACTTTTTTGGTAACTAGCGAGAACCGTGGGATATGAGATTTACTCGCGGTTCTTTCTGCGGAATCTGATCGAATTAATATTTTAACTATTTCAATAAATAACTGAATAAATGATGATAACTAAACTAGTTTTAATTTATTTTTCAACACATTTGCTCGTAACGTGCCTATTATTGTACCGCTTTTAGGCTCATGATATTTATTTTATTTAGTGTTGACTCAAAGACTCACCTGTAAAAGTTAACGTTTCTTAATTTTACCTTAACTAGGGTACACTTTTTTTGAAAACAACCCATATAGGTTGTAGTCACTGTACATAGTTAGGCACAGAACCCTTCGTTGTGCGTGGTCCGACACGCACTTGGCCGCTTTTTTATATACTTTTTAAGTGCTCTAATTGTAGTTTTGTAATTAATTACTTATTTAAGGAAATAAATGGCTTATATAAAGTGGATAATGAAATTAAAGATAAAAAATGTAAACAAATGTGTTGCTACTGCAATAAAATCAATCCCAAGAAGTGGAAACTAAAAATTCGTTAAATACGCGAGATAAAAAATAATGCGACTAATTTATACGTAAAATAATGCCTGGAAAATATTCGTAAATATTTAAATAAGCGAAATGAAAACGTAATTATTTTATATTCATAAATATGAGCAGTTTATATTTACGCCACTGGCAATGGTTAGGAATTGTAAACCTTAGGTTCGTAATTTAATTAATATACCTGGATATTCCTATTCCTTATTCTTATTTTTTTAGTAAAACCGAAAAATTAATTCAAGTTCCATTTATACTGAATTGATATGGCTGATCGTGCGTAGATCGCTTTAATATCTTTGCCCCGAGCTGAGGCGGCCATTTTCTGAAATCTGAATCGCATTCGTTTTCTGACGTTTGTCGTGATCGAATGTTTTCCTTTCCGCTTCCTAATAAGACATATAATAATGGCACGTCTTGCTTCGATCGCTTGGTGTGGTTCTAGTGGCTGCAGGCAATAGGCTTTTGCTGTATATCGTACCCGGACTATCGTCACCTACTAAGTACCTATTCATACCAACCTACGACATTAAAGTGATCAAAGTAAAATATAAGATTGTTTTAAAAGTAGTGACGATATATTCATTAGTTAAAACCAAAACCTGGTTGATTGCCCCTGAGACGTCACTTTGATGTTGACAGTTCTTTGTTTACATTTTTTATCTTTAATTTCATTATCCACTTTATACATTTATATTCCCGAGTTCGAAGTAACGCGGGAATAAAACAAAGGAATTTGATTAGGTAGTAATATAATTAAAAGTTTTTTTTTAAGAGGTTTATTAAAAGTAAAAATAAATACAATTGAAGTTTTAATCAGCTACCAATACCACGCTCACTGGATTCAAAAATGATGACGCACATTAAGGCCGGGGCCCGGCCGCACTGGTAGAGCGATTGGCGATGTGACGCTTGATACATCAAGTTGCCCAAATCGTACTGAAATCGCAGTCGCGTCGCCAAAGAGTGACCTGTGAAGAATGGGTCTCTATCGGTTCCCATAAAATTTTTGGTCCGATTTTCTCAGTCCATACCATTTTCCAGCATAATTTTTATTAGTCATAATATTAAACAATATAAATTGGTGATCCGATTTTTGTAAGTCATCATTATTAGAATAGAAATAGAATAGAAATAGAAATATTTATTCGACAAAAACATGATACACTAGGATACATAGTCATTGGGTCCCGAGCTAGGCATCCCTGTGTTACGGGACCCAGTAGAACATCAAGCATACGATATTAAATAACAGACAAGTATAGAATAGATGTTTTACAAATTACAAAGCTACAATAATTTTAGTTCTGTCAGTGTAATGTGTGAGCGTGAGTGTGTGTGAGAGTCTGATAGTGCGTGTGTGATCATGAGTATTTTGAAGTGAAGGTATAAATAAGTAAATAAACAATTGAATACTGGTGAGATTAATAATATAATATAGCTTTAAATTCTTGTAAATTGTTGTTGTTAACAGAGAACAGTTAAGAGCAGTTCAGTCTCACTGTAGTCGTGTTGCAGCAGCCATTTGGTTAGAGTGCTTCTACTAGGGGGGCGACGGGCTGTATAAAATTTGCAGAAGGTCTTTAGGACAAGAGGGGAGATAAATTGGCTGAAACGCTGGGCAAATCTGGATGTATATTTGGGCGTTTTCCAGCGTTGCCGTCGTCTTGTGTCTGCGTCAAAGTTTTTGTCGTGTCTTTTGCCGTATGCAAGCATGACCTTTCTAAGGAACAGCTGTCGGACCGTCAGGACATTCGCTTCCATGTAGAGGTCTTTAGTGCGGTACTGGAATGGTTTTCGGAATGCGACTTTTAAAAGAGATCGCTGTGCCCTTTCCAAGCTGATAAGGATGGTCTTTGCTGCTCCACCCCATACTGAGTTAAAATACCCTAATATAGATTCCCCGAGCGCGAAATACACTGATTTTAATAGCTCGGGATACTCAACGTGTCTCAGATGTCTAAACACAAACATGAGTTTCCGAACGCGAGACTTTAGGGATTCAATGTGCTGACGCCATGTTAGGTGCGCGTCTAGTAGCACGCCAAGATATTTAATAGTGTTCGTACGTTCAAGAATACTAGCACTGCTTGCCGTAGAACTACTCCCATCATTCTGTACACCCACTCGCATGGAAAAGTCATCACTTGGCTGGCCCCTAGCGTTAATAGAAAATCATAAGTATTTTGTTTTACTAACATTTAATGTTAGTAAATTTGCATCCAACCAGCCTGTGACAATCGCCATGCTGATTTCGGCTTGTCCGCCCCTAACCACGATTGCTGTATCGTCCGCAAAAGACACAATGGAAGTTTTGTTCAATTGAAGATTACAGAGACCGTTAATGTACACTAGAAATAAGGTTGGCCCTAGAACGCTTCCTTGCGGTACTCCGAAATCAATATTGCAGAACTCACTACAATGGTCGCCAACACGGACACACTGTTTGCGACCCTGGAGATAGGATTTGAACCAGTCAAGTACCAATCCCCTCAGCCCGAGTCGTTCTAGTTTACCTAAAACCGAGACCGTGTCAAAGGCCTTAGCAAGGTCCAAAAACACTCCCACGCACTTCTCTCCTCTATCAACACAGTCTACTATACCATTGTTAGTCATAAAATTGGTTAGTCATAACATGCAATGTCCAGATGGTATGCCATTTCATATTATTGAAGGCAATAAACTTGCTTATTATAATTGTTGTAAGGTCTTTTTTCGCAGGTCATAATGATGGGTAGTCACCTGGCTAGTTAGGCATAACATTTAATGTCGTGGTGGTGTCAGACTTAATAATGTTAAAGTCAATAATTATAGGAAGGTATAAAAGTATTGTTTAGAAAAATTAAATAGATACCTACGCACAAAAAGTTTACTACAGAATGTTACTGAACGCGTTCTTGCAGATATAGAATTTCATTTGCACATAATTCACAAACACAACAAATAATTCTTATGCAAACCTGATGTTTGGCATGTTCATGTTTAAGCAATATCTCGTTTACCAACTATTACTTTGACCAAATTTCATTCAGTCAAATACGTTAGTTGGCATAATATTATGTTTTAACCAAAATAAAATAAGGCAAATGATTTGTATAGTTAATATTCAATTTACTATTTCTATTCCGTCGGTTTATCAGCAGAGGAGCTCTTCAATTACAAATAATTTCCATTTTTATTTCAATGGTGTATAAGATACACAATAAAATAACAACTTTTTTTGTTATGTGGGTAGGGAGTATAAATGACGTTCAATGTCGCTTGATTATGCATCGTACTCGTACTATCTTTGGTTGTAGTTGCACTTCGTCTGCTAGCAGTTCTTTTTTCTGATGGACCGCCAGCATGTCGACGACCCCCGGCTCACGCCGGGCGTCTACTTCCGCTCTAAGGAACACAAGTGACCCCTAACCTAACCCACAAACAATAATTTGAGTTACTTAAAATACAAAATGAATTATTTTAACCTAAACTTACATCGAACCAGTACGTCTAGCACAACTTGCTGCTTAGCCGCTTCGCGCGCGACTGAGCGTCTCATGTTTCACTCGCACCGTGTTAATTAGAAAGAGGACAGTTAGATATTTCTCGACTCTCGTCAAGACGCAGCGTCAGTTGAGCTAGCCCCGCTGGATAAGCGAAAATTCTCCAGTCTACAGGTCACATTTCTCGACCGTTTCTCGTGAAATTGTGTGAGCAGGTTCGTTAATTATATTTTTTTTGAGAAAAAAATTACATTCTCGCGAGTTCTACAGCTCATTCACTAGTAAATAAAATATGTAGGTATTTAAAGACAAATGTGTATTTACTTATTATTTCTTAACGCTCTAGCACCATGATTCTGGACATTTATTAACCTCTATTAATGAGGGTAACTACCTACTCCCAAACCTTCTGACAAATTGATTTAGTGAGAATCCTCTATTAGCGAGAATTACATTCCCTTGAATTCTCGCTTACACAGGTTCGACTACCAAAAAAACGTCACTAGCAGTAGCAGCATGGTTAGCAGAGAACAGCGCGCACGAGCTGTGTCGCGGTGAGCTAGACAATCCGTTTCTTTCTAAGTGTTCTAATTAGAAATAGACAGATAGTTTATCTCGGTGCGATGGAAGGAAACATCCGACAAATAACTTGATTAAACTTAAATGTAACTAGGGACACATAGGGCCCTTTTGCTTCTGGATTTGAGCAGATAGAAGATAAAAAGAGAACATTAATAAGATACTAAGTAGATAATGATATTAATGATAAAGCTTAAGTTGCTCTCTTTAGCGTTGTGACTAAGGACAAACGTCATTTTGTACTAAATCATATGTTTTGGGGTATTCCTCCACTAATTGAAGCCTAGGGCGCTGCAGCAACCTTTGTGCTGCCGCGACAGGCAGGGCTGCCTCCGTACGCCGACCCAGATCTCGATCTATCAGGTACAGAATCCTCAGCCATTCCTTCTGCACAGATGGCACCGCATTGATCATTATATTCGCCATATTCGCTGCCATCCTATTCCTCTTTCCTTCCGTGTTCACGAAATGATTGTAGAAGTAAGAAGAATCTTGGAGATCAGGTGATTGTCTGAACTTGACTGCTGGAGTCTCTTTAGGTTTGGCTTCATCTACGAACGGCACGGGTCCGTTGAACGAGTTCTGGTAGTAGTTGGGCGCGTCTCGCATATTATCGAAAACGGGCGGCACACCATCATGGTTGTAAGTCTTGCTATATTTCGGCCGGTTGACTTCAATATTGTTATGATTGATGCCTAGGCGGTAAGCTTGAGCGTCTCTGTACGAAAACCTTCTTGCTCTGAACACGTCGTCTACCGGTCCAGGGATCCCAGGAACCAGATTGCCAGGGTTGAACGCAGCTTGTTCTACATCCTTGAAGACATTGTCGACATTTCTGTTTAATACCAAGCGTCCAATTGTCACTGTTTTGTAGGTACCGTTCCTCCAGAGGATGTTCATGTCAAACGGATTGTAATTAAGTTTAGGGATGTGGCTCTTTGGTATCACGTCCATGTCTAGTCTCCAGGACGGGAAGTTTCCTGCGGCTATGTTGTCGTAGAGATCTCTAGTCGAGTAGTCAGGGTCATACGCTCTTATAGCGGCGGCTGCTCGATCAGAGAGCAACTCCAAACCCTGCTCGGTTCTGAAGTTGAACCTCACGAAGTAGCTGTCACCATGTGTGTTAACAATCTCGTACGCGTGAACAGGAAAGGAGTCCATTTTCCTATAACCATTAAAAATGCCAAAATCCGACAGTAACCACAATATCTGGTGTATGACTTCAGGCAGCTGCGTAATAAGGTCTAAACGCATTGTAGAATCTATGATGTTTGTCTTAGGGTTTCTTTTAAATGCATGTTCTAAAGGACTTAATGCATGAGGCTGGTTGTAGAGGAACACTGGAAAAGAGATACCTAGGAAATCTAAATTGCCTTCTTTTGTGTAGAACTTGGTTACTAAGGCCCCGGTTTCTCTAACCACATCCACACCACCCACGCTCTGGACTAGATAGGAGAAGCGGACAACAACGGGAGTTTTTTTGCCGACGCCATTGAAGACTTCTGCCTTCGTGTATTTGGACACATCGTTTGTGACTTCAAAATAACCGTAGGCGCCGGTTCCCCTCGCGTGGACTGTGCGTTCAGGTATACGTTCGTGCTCGGAGGCGGTTTGCAGGTCCCAGAAGTACTGGTTGTTGAAAACGTCAGTGTTGAGGGTGATCGTCTCTCGAACCTCTACCGGCTTGCCGGCAGATGTTGTAAGGACCCCTATTGGTTTCTGAAACAAACATTTCCTACCGTTATAACTTCAATAGGTACATTTGTGGATTGTGACAGACAACTTATTATATTAAGTTTTTATCATTATTATATATTTTTTTGTTTGTTATCCACCGTGAACTCACTCGTCGGTTCTATCGGAAGACCAGCGCTGGCAGCAATGCCAGCATTATGCTGAGATAGAACCGTTTCGTGACAAACGCTGTATGTTGTTTGTCTCGAATAAATGTTTCTTTCTTTCTTTCTTATAATTGTCATAAGTATGATAGCATCAGCACTACACACCACCTTAATCAGAACGATGGGGTTGTCGCCTATGTAAAAAAGTCACATAAGGTGTCTGTAAGAGAAATACGGCTCTCTCATGCATCGTGCCTTGAGATCACTATCCTTGACAATAAGATTCTAGGTATTTATCGGTCACCATCTATAAAAATTACTGATGACTTCATTGCCACTCTCAACTCCCATTTGGAAACTATATACTCATATAAGAACATCGTGATAACTGGTGATATTAATATTAATCTTATTCAGAAGCCCAACGAACCGGGTCACGAACGCACTAATAGGCTAAATTATTTAAATGTGTTAGCGATGCATGGAGTACTTCCTGGCCACCTTTTACCCACAAGGGACAAAAATTGCTTAGATCATGTTATGCCTAAGATTAACAAAAGTAACATGAAAGTAAATATTTTGGTACTAAATGAGACATTCACAGATCATTCGATGATTTTGACGAAACTACGTTGTGTTAGCAAGCTGAATACACTACAAAAATATAAAACCAGTGTTAACTTTGAAAAAGCTATAAGCAGTCTATTAAAAGAAAATTTAACAGATCTATACAAAATAAATGATCCTAATGTTCTGACTAACCTCTTAATAAATAAAATTAGAAGCTGCCTTATAGCTAGCATCATAACCGTATTAGTACCCAGAAGTAACAGAATAATAAAACCCTGGATCACTCTGGGCATACTCCGATGCATTAGGAATAGAAATCGTATGCAAAAACAACTACGGGAAAATCCTGACAACAATATACTTAAAATTACATACAAAAGATATAGGAACTTCTGTAACGGGCTCATTAAAAAACTTAAGCGACAATATGACAAGGAAATATTAAATAAGGCTACTCGGAACTCGAAATCTCTGTGGAGGGCGATCAATGATATCACACACAGAAAAACACAAAAAAATGATAGTTGCGAACTCTTAAACATTTGCACCTTACCCTCAGCCTCGGTTAACTCAGTTAATAATTATTTTTTGGATATTGGGAAATCTCTAGCGCAAAGTATTTCACCAACAACTAACTTTTCTGCCAACAATACTATTGTCAGCTCTCACTTGTCCTCATTTGTCTTGTTTGATACCAATCCTAATGAAGTATACCTCACCTTGTCAAACCTCAAATCCTCCAGTGCGCCTGGATGGGACAATATCCCTACTCAATTTCTTAAGATGGCAAGTGCCACTGTGGTCCCTATTTTGACCCACCTTGCAAATCTATGCTTTAAACATGGTGCATTTCTAGACTCCCTTAAGATAGCTATGGTCACTCCTGTTTATCTGGGTGGGAACAGAAGCTGCACATCAGATTATAGACCAATATCAGTCCTCCCCGCAATATCTAAAATACTTGAAAAGCTAATAAACACCAGAATAACTAGTTATCTAAACCAATTTAAAATTTTATCTCCATCTCAATATGGCTTTAGGCAAGGGTTGTCCACTGAAGACGCTGTGACAGCACTTTCTTCCCTGATAGTTGATAAGGTGGACAAGAAGAAGAAATGTATTACCGTATTTCTTGACCTCAAGAAAGCCTTTGACACTGTTTCTGTTCCCACACTTGTAAACACCCTGGAGAGCATAGGTATCAGAGGAGTTCCCCTTTCTCTACTAACTAGCTACTTGAATGGACGTAAGCAACGGGTTAAAATAGGGAAATTCACTAGTGACGAATGTGACGTAACTTACGGTGTCCCTCAGGGAAGTGTTTTGGGCCCAACGCTCTTTCTCATATACATCAACCAGCTCAGCTTCTTACCCATTGACAGAGGCTCCACCTTTGCATATGCTGATGATACAGCTGTAGTGTTCTGGGGAGACAACTGGGAGGACGTTAGGATAACTGCTGAGAATGGTCTGAGACTGATTGCCTGCTGGCTTCAAGCTAACATGTTCACCTTAAATACAAGCAAATCAAATTATATTTGTTTCACCAAATACCAAAGAACCCAACCTGACGCAACTTTTAAACTTAGGATACATACTTGTAGAGATACGGTCAGCACGATTTGCAACTGCACAGTAATCAACAGGGCTGAGAACACAAAATACCTTGGCATCATGCTTGACCAGCGACTCTCGTGGCATACACATACTGAACTGATCTTAACCAGAACGCGTAATATGATACACAAATGGCCAGGGCGCTCAATAAAGAATCTTGACTATAAATGTGGACGACGCGTGGCGCCGACGTGGTCGATGTGCGACAGGCCTGGGTTTGACCTTCGCGACCTCACAGTCACCTAACAAGGGGCGTTTAAAAACCGCGGCGGGCGAACCGCGCGTTTCAACCGCGCAGGGTGAACCGCGGCGGTTGAACCGCTCAGCGTGTTTTTAAACGGCCGTAACGCGCTCTGATAGCGCAGGTGCTCTAGGGGAGCACTAATCCCGCAGACTGAGCTGCACTGTTGAAGGATGGGGTGAGGGTGACGATAAAATAATACTTGGCGAAAAATAAATGAAACGGTATAATAAAATAATGAGACACAAACTACTGATTAAACTTACCCTATCACAATTTCCTACTTCCTATCACAATTTCCCTACTTCTTCCTTTCTTCTTCTTCCTAGGAGCTCCCACTGGTGGGGCTGAGCGAACACAATTTTATCCGGCGATTATAGCCTCTTTTATACCCCTAAGGCATTAAAAGTGGTGGGGATA
Source organism: Epinotia brunnichana (assembly GCA_963854355.1). NCBI lineage: Eukaryota > Metazoa > Arthropoda > Insecta > Lepidoptera > Tortricidae > Epinotia > Epinotia brunnichana. The sequence continues at coordinate 3,002,603 of OY977962.1, read as the reverse complement.
TAATTTTGAAGACCTCGCCCACTTTTACTATGGAAAAGCTAGTTTTTACGTTTTCCTGGTTTTCAGGGAAACCTTAAGGGTTTTTACATATTTTCCTTCAAAAGAACTATTTCTGAGCTATACATTACAATATCTACTAGTTTTCCTTCTTTTCCCGTTTAAATTGGGAAAGTCGATATTTACGTAAAATTATCAACTTTGGTAACATGAAATGGCTTTGCCAGGCCCTAGTGGCTTTAATTAACATTAATTATCAAAAGTGATTATACATACGTAAGGGCATTTACCTTACCTTCCTAACGATACCTCAATTGCTTTCGTACCTCATCTGGTTACGAAGCTATGGCCGGGTGAGACCGTCAATTTTCACATTTTCCTTAACGTGGTAGCGTAAGTTTGACTTTTGCTCCCGTCTTTTTAGCCAATCAGAGAAATCAACCTGAACCTTGACCATTATTGCACCATAATAAGCAATAATCTCTATGCATACGTTGTGTACATTTTTATTTCACATTTTATGTAACTCTAGTTACCGATGTCCCTTGTTGACGGACTAGATCTGGATATAGTCTCAAGTTGGTTTCTTTACAAATAATTTGGCTATCTCTCCCTCATTTATCAGGGGCTCTCCCCCTATTGATCTTTATGAAATAATTACTGGAGGTACCTGGTACCTTTATCTTTACTTTAAGCTATTTTCTTCGTCTGTACCTATTGTACTTAGGTCCTAAATAAATCACGCGCTTCTTATATGAGCCGTTTGCTTTAGGAGCTTAATCTGGGCACAATTGCCGTCCTTATGTGAAGGAATTATAGTTACACGTCCTTTCTCTTCGTGGCCCGTAGGCCTTATCGTTCACATACTATACAACACCCTTTCTCTTCGTGACCCTGTGGTACCAACCCAATTGAGTATGACATATGTTATCTGTGGTCAGTCAGTGTGAGGCTCTTGGTGTAAATGTACCTTGGTATTAAATAAACAAATGAAACAAGAATCGTGGTGTTATTTAATAAATATAGCATTACAACATTGGCGACGAGACGAGTGAAAACACGTGTGCAGTGCAAAACAGTCGAGGGGTGTGTTGACTATACATTACGTGCATTTGACAATGCAACTTTGAGGTTATGGACGAAAAAATTTCACAACTAATTCAAGAGGGAAAAACCGGATGGATAAATGAAAAGAGTAAACAACAATTAGTAGAAATAAGTACGAGTTTGGGAATACTATTGCCGCATCAGTGTACTTTGGACGAAATAAGAGTATTTCTCCGTAATTACATCAAAACCGAAGACCGAAACCGAAGTGTCAGTAAGCCGAAACAAGCTAACATGGCGGATCTAGCCTCGTTAGAAAATTTTGCGGGAGGCAATTTTAACAGCTATCTGCAACAATTTGACTGCTACATACTAATAAATGACATTCCAGAGGACAAAAAACTTCCACTTTTAATTACAAAATTAAATCCACCGACATATGAAAAATTAACACATTTATGTGCTCCTAAAACTCCAGCATCACTCACGTATACCGAAGTCGTAGCTAAATTGCAGGATTACTTCCATCCCAAGAAAAATATTAGTATTCTAAGAGCTCAGTTCAAAGATAGGAAGCAACAGACCGGCGAACCCATTAAAGAATATTTGTTAGCGCTGAGAGGCTTGGGAAAGGACTGTGAGTTCACTAACCTAGAGGAAGAACTCAAGGAACGGCTTCTTAATGGAGTGATTAATGAGACAATCCGTTATGAACTACTAAAAGTGGGAGATACTTCTTTTCAAAATATTCAGAAGACAGCGGAAACAGCAGAGATGGCATTTCAAGTATGTAAACAAAGGGGAAACCCGGTTGAGGTGTTTAAAGTACAGAAGCAGGGAATGCCTCCAGCTAGAAGCAATAACAAGTGTTTTTGCTGTGGCAAAACGGGCCATAGAAGGGACCAGTGTATATTGAAGAATAAGTTTTGTAGCGAATGTGGGGCGCAGGGACATATTTTCAAGACATGTCTTAAGAGATTTGGACAACCTCGTACAGTAAATCATGTGCAAGAGGGGGGTGAACAAAACATAGTTCAAGAAATGAAGACGATGGACCTCAAAGAACAATTTGTGCAGGAGGAACCTTGCAGTGTTTTAAACTTGCAAACAAACAATAATAAAGTTCAACCTCTGTATTTAGATGTGAGTATTAATGACCAACTATTAAAATTTGAGATGGACACAGGTTCTGAGGTAACGGTGATTACAATATCAGATAGAAGCAAATATTTACCCACTTGTGAGTTACATCCAACTAGTGTCAAAATGATAAGTTTCAATCAGTCTATCTCCGAACCTTGTGGAGTAATAAAAGATTTGACAGTATCTTTTGGATCAATTAAATGTAAAGGAATGAAAATTTATGTAATGCCTGATAGTCATCCACGTATTATGAGCAAAGACTTATTATTTCACCTAAAACTTTGGCCTCCAAAAATTGAGCAACAAGTAAATAGTGTCAAATTAACAGAATGTTATGTAAAACAGATTGTAGAGGATTTTCCTGTCATATTCGAACCAGGGTGGGGAAATTGCAAGGGAGCTGAAATTGCATTACAACTGAAGCCTGATAGTAAACCCAAATTCTTACCAGCAAGGAATGTCCCATATGCTATAAAATCAAAAGTTGATGATGAAATAGACAGGTTACTAAAAGCCGGACGTATTGAGCCAGTACAGTATAGCAATTGGGGCACACCTGTGGTACCAGTTTTAAAAAAAGATGGCTCAGTCAGGTTGTGTGGCGACTACAAAACTACATTGAATCAAAGCCTAGAAATAGATCATTTCCCGCTACCAACTGTTAATGACATTATTTCGAAATTTCAAGGAAACTCCTTCTTCTGTGAGCTGGACCTAAAGGAGGCCTACCTACAAGCACCACTGAGCCGTGAGTCGCAGGAGTTAACCACAGTAGTGACAGAAAAAGGTATTTTTAAATATTTATTTCTTCCATATGGAATCAGTACTGGCCCTGGGTCATTCCAGCGACTCATGTCACAACGCTTGGCAGGTATTGAGGGGGTCATTGCTTATATTGATAATGTGTACATTTGTGGACGTACACTAGATGAAACATACCATAGGTTAAGGATGGTTCTGGAAAGATTTACACAATGGGAGCTAAAACTTAAAATCAATAAGTGTAAATTTTTTGTTACTGAGCTTGTTGTGTTTGGATATTGTGTTAGTAAGGATGGTATTAGGGTAGTAGAAGAAAACATAAAGCCATTGTTAAATGCTCCCAGACCAGAAAATATAAAAATGTTAAGGTCATTCCTCGGTAAAATTAATTACTATAACAGATTTTTGAAAAACATGGCTACCACTTTGGTACCATTGTACAAATGCTTAAACAATAACATTCTTGTATGGAACAATGAGTGTGAAAATGCTTTTGTAGAAATAAAAAAAGCTTTGGCAAATACTGAAACACTGGCACACTTTGACAACACCTTACCGGTGATACTATCCTGCGATGCATCGGATACTGGTGTGGCAGCAGTGTTGTCAGTACGTGGCAAAGATGGTATTGTTAAACCAATAGCCTATGGGAGTAAAAAGCTAAATGATGTTCAGTATAAATACCCAACAATCGAAAAGGAGGCCTATGCTATAATCTTCGGTATAACAAAATTTTATATGTATTTATTTGGCACACAATTTCAACTCGAGACAGATAATGAAGCATTGGTAAGAATACTTGGGCCGAAGAAAGCAATCCCAAAAATGGCTTGTAAGCGCCTGCAGCACTGGGCCATATTCTTAATGGCCTATAATTTCCATATTAAACATATAAGAAGAAGAAGAATAAGAATATTTTTATTTGTAGAAAATGGGTGTACATAAAAGATCTTAAAACTTGTTTTGGCGTCTCCATCTTCAGCCTGATTCACAGACATACAAATCTATAGTATCTTACAGCTAATTACCTACTTAATATTAAACTTTAAACATTATAGAATATAAATAGTAATATGAACCCAGCTGATTATCTGTCGCGAAATGCGACTGAACTAATTTCTGATTCTGATGAAAAGTTCAAGGATAGCCTTTTGTTGGAAGATTGCGAGTATAGTACATTAAATTACATATCCTTGTCAAACTTTGAAAACTTAAGCTGGAAATCAATACAAACCGAAACTAAGAAAAATGTTACTCTAGCTACAGTAATGAGATATAGTGTGGATGGGTGGCCGGACAAAAGTAATTTAAAAGATGAGCTTATACCATATTATAACAGGAAAGATGAATTAACAATTGATCAGGATTACTTATTATGGGGACAAAGAGTTGTGATTCCAGACAGCTTACAAAATTTAGTTCTAAATGAGTTGCACTTGAGTCACTTTGGGACAAATTACATGAAACAAGTTGCCCGGTCTTACTTTTGGTGGCCAGCCATCGATAATAGCATCAGCAACGTTACTAAATCTTGTTTAATATGTCTGCAGAACCGGAACGATCCGGAAAAAGTACCGTTAACAACTTGGCCACAAGCACATAAAGTATGGCAAAGGCTTCATGCAGATTTTTTGGGCCCATTTTATGGAAAAATGTTCCTTATTGTAGTTGATAGTTACTCAAAGTGGGTAGAAGCCTTCGCCATGCCAAATATAACGGCTACTAAAACAATAAATATGTTCAAAAGTTTGTATGTAAGGTTTGGGTATCCCACCCAGTTGGTAACGGACAATGGCCCCACCTGGACCAGTAAAGAATTTAGTGAGTTTTGCGAACTAACCGGAGTACGACAGAGCTTCTCTCCACCGTACCATCCGGCTACGAATGGAGCGGCAGAGCGTTTTGTCCAAACGTTTAAAAACCATGTTACTAAAATTGTAGAAAGTGGTAAAACGTTAGATTATGCTGTCAACCTATTTTTATTTGATTACAGAAATAGCGTAAATAAAACTACTGGCGTTAGTCCATCCAAGCTGGTTTTCGGAAGGGAATTAAGAACCAGATTTTCTTTAATGAGACCAAGACATGTAGGTGATAATTTAATTAAATACCGGGAGTCAATGGAATGCAATAGCACGGGGAATAGAACTATAAATTTTTGCGTGGGGGAAAAGGTCATGATACGTGATTACAGAAAAAAACAAAAAAAATGGACTCTAGGAAACGTAGTGGATGTATTAACGCCAGGGGTAAGTTATTTAGTAGAATTAGATGGTAGCGTCACTAAGAGACACTCCAACCAATTGATAAAATGTTCTCAATTGTTATGAGTGAAACCTTTGTTTTGCATAGTCTTAAGGGGGGAAGAGTGTGGTAACCCAATTGAGTATGACATATGTTATCTGTGGTCAGTCAGTGTGAGGCTCTTGGTGTAAATGTACCTTGGTATTAAATAAACAAATGAAACAAGAATCGTGGTGTTATTTAATAAATATAGCATTACAACAGGTCCTACATATCACAAACTACATTCTGTCGCCCACAATGCCCCCGCCGGTATGTATCGTAGATACATACTGGGTTGCAAGGGTAAGCGACAGTCTACATTAAAGTCTTACGGTACGATTCGTCATTAATAACACTTTTAATTACTTTCACTTTCATGTTCATTCACTGTCTTTACTACTTACTTTTCTTTACTACCACCAGCCGCCGCTGCGGTTTGGTGGTGGATTCCGTACGGGTTGGGGGGGCGCATTTTCCTTGTCGCTGCCTGCCCCTCGTACCGGAATAGACACTTTCACTCTCATTGTCTCCTTTCTTCGTTCTCTTGCCTTTCTGCAGGCTGCTTCTACCAAAGCGACGGGCGGGCGTGCAATGACCAGTCTCCTCGCTGTCTCGTGCTTGTGGTCCTGAAGCGCAGCAGTGCTCGGTGCTGCTGGTGTAGTGGTGGCCGCTGTGGCCGGCGGGTGGGCAAGGCGACTCCTGCGCCATTCCGCCCACTCTACTCTTCTGCTAGAAGAATTGGGGGTCATCTCTGTGGTGACCGTGGTGCTCCCGGGCTCCGGGACTACACCTGACCTCTTCGCTCCGGCGGTCGATATTTCGGAGGCGGCTGCGACATTGGCGCCTCTCGGTGTTGTAACTGTTGTAACATGGTAGACCACGGCTTCTTCCATAGCCGTGGTTGATGACATGGCGGATTCTGAATTTCTTGACGGTTTTGTAGGTGCAGACTCACTCGCTGTCGCTGCGCGTGCTGCGTACCTCGGTACCGGCCCTTGAAACGGGACACACGGTACATCTGCTGGTTTTAGACCTCGCGGGTCTACGAACCTTTCTTCTTCTAGAACTTTCTCGAAGTTCTCCATTAATTTCTTCTTTATAACTTTCAACCTTCTACGCCAACTGGCTTTCAATTTTTCTACCTCCTGTTCCAACTTCTCTCTCTGACTAGAGATTTCTTCTATCTCCTTCTGGAGCTGTTCCGCCGTGTCTTCCTCCAGATCCCTCAGTGGTGCTCGCTCTGGTGTCGGGGCCCGGCAGTGGGCTCCGAAGATGTTGAGGGATCTGAAGGTCGTTTTGTTCGATGAGTTGCTGTCGCTCTGCTTGGCTAGGGCTTCGTGATGACGGAGCCCTGATGGTGGGACGCTGCAACCAGCGGCCTCTAGGCGTCCTCGCTTAGAGTTCTTCCCCCTGCGGGTCCTCTTTTCAGACCGAGTGGAATCGCGGTCGAGCCTGGCACCCCGACCAGCGACCTGCGATTTCCAAAAATGCGACTCCATGTCGCGTACCTGCAGCTAAACCTGTCTTTCCCAACCCTCAACTGACAAGGTACCGTAAATTCGGCTAACGTTCCGTCAGCGACGTACGCGCCTCTCGGATTAAATCCGGATCGAAGAACCCTATCGACCGTCAATGACCTGACGTTGCCTTTTTGTGGAGGCGGCCTTGCAACTAACGAATTTAAACTTTAAAAAAACTGATTCTATATACTTCTTAAAAACTGAATTTAAACTTTCTAAGCACTTTGAATTATTTGTAGACTTCTTGAGGCACTGTTGAGACTAGTAGGAGCTTCTAACTGGAGTCGAGCGAACACAATTTTATCCTCTTTTATACCCCTAAGGCATTAAAAGTGGTGGGGATATAATTTTGAAGACCTCGCCCACTTTTACTATGGAAAAGCTAGTTTTTACGTTTTCCTGGTTTTCAGGGAAACCTTAAGGGTTTTTACATATTTTCCTTCAAAAGAACTATTTCTGAGCTATACATTACAATATCTACTAGTTTTCCTTCTTTTCCCGTTTAAATTGGGAAAGTCGATATTTACGTAAAATTATCAACTTTGGTAACATGAAATGGCTTTGCCAGGCCCTAGTGGCTTTAATTAACATTAATTATCAAAAGTGATTATACATACGTAAGGGCATTTACCTTACCTTCCTAACGATACCTCAATTGCTTTCGTACCTCATCTGGTTACGAAGCTATGGCCGGGTGAGACCGTCAATTTTCACATTTTCCTTAACGTGGTAGCGTAAGTTTGACTTTTGCTCCCGTCTTTTTAGCCAATCATAGAAATCAACCTGAACCTTGACCATTATTGCACCATAATAAGCAATAATCTCTATGCATACGTTGTGTACATTTTTATTTCACATTTTATGTAACTCTAGTTACCGATGTCCCTTGTTGACGGACTAGATCTGGATATAGTCTCAAGTTGGTTTCTTTACAAATAATTTGGCTATCTCTCCCTCATTTATCAGGGGCTCTCCCCCTATTGATCTTTATGAAATAATTACTGGAGGTACCTGGTACCTTTATCTTTACTTTAAGCTATTTTCTTCGTCTGTACTGTGCGAGACGCACCTATGACTGGCTCTGGGCTGGGTAGAATTGAAGGGAAATCCTGCACCTTCGGCGTTGGTCGTTACGGCTTAGCAGGAACTTGGTCGGGTCGGGGTTCTGAATTGAAAGGCTTGTTTACTTTTTCAAGTAATGTCACTTCGCTGCTACTGTAGGTACTGAATTTCATGGGGCCTGGCCGCCCAATTTATACTATCAAGTTACCTCGGCCGGACGCCCCTTCGCCCCGTATTTTTGGCGGGAAAGCGATTTGCGCGGGAAATTTTGGCGCGAAATGACATGTTCATTTATTACACTTCAATCTTACTCTAATACATTATTTACAGTGCTTATACCTATTTCTATGCTATTTATAATACATTATTACACGAGATCCCGCTCGTTCGGCGTCAAAATGCATCTGAAACGCGGGGATTCCGTGTCGGCCCGTATATACGTACCTCGTCCCCCACCTGAGGTATAAATACCGGGGTTCCCCCCTCGCTCGCCCATCAGTCGTTGCCTGACTGGCGCGCGAGTAGGATCTCTAGGTTTCCTTTAGTCTGTCAACATTTCTTAGTGGAAACTTAGTGTTGTCCACTCTTTATTTAGGAAACCAGCGGTATATTACCCTTTTTTTACTATGTAGGAATGAAATGTGAGGCCTATTATTCTTTATTTCAGGTGCCAATTATATAAGGCAATAGTAGCGCAATGCCTATGTTATAAGAGGTTATAAGCAAAGTTAAGAAGTTACAAGTTAGGTCGCGACTGACAATTTTATGTTTATAACGGGTTTTATTCTATGCCGTCCTGCACATCTCTCCCGCCGACCATCGTTCGGGTGAACGTTGGATCTTCTTTTGCGTGCAGGTTCTCAGGCTCCGTCGGCAGGATCACCAGCTTCTTGGTCGGTCTTCTGAAGACTCCGCCCTTGGTGGTCACGTCCACTGCTCGCGTCACGCCGTCGGGGCCCGGGTATATAGCTGTAACCCGGCCTCGTGGCCATGTGTTGCGAGGCAGATTCCCGTCGGCCACTAGCACGATGTCGCCGACGTTGATAGGCCGCCCATGACCGTAGGGCTCCCGCCGGTACTGGAGTGAGGGCAGGTACTCCCGGAGCCAGTGGGCCCAGAAGTGCTCGGCCAGGCGTTGGCTCGTCCGCCAAGTCGCGCGGCCGATGAGTGCGGTGTCGTCGAATGTCCCGGGGTTGGGGGCCCGGGCTGAGCCACCGAGGAGGAAGTGGTTCGGCGTGATGGCTTCTGGCTCGTCAGGATCAACCGCCACGTGAGTGAGGGGGCGGCTGTTCACTGTATATTCGGCCTCGGCGAGCAGAGTAGTCAGGGTCTCCTCGCTGGGGCGGCGCTCGTTGAGCACGGCGTGTAGGGCTCTCTTGACGGCTCGTACCATCCTCTCCCATGCCCCGCCCATAAATGGGGCTCCCGCCGGTATGAAGCGCCAGCTGATACCGCGTTGCGCGGCGTCGGTTTCGAGGGCGTCGCCGTAGTAGGGGTAGGCGCGCGGAATCGCGAGGTCTCGCAATGCCCTTAGGTGCAGCGTCCACTCCGTCCATTGGCGCGCTAAGTCTGCATCCAGCTTGTCATCCCAGCCAGTTCCGCACCGCCACACCTCTTGTAGGATTTTCTTTGCTATGATGGTTACCGGCGCCGCTAGCCCGAGAGGGTCGAAGATCGACATTGTTATTTTCAATATTTGCCTTTTGGTAGGCTCGATGTCGTCCAGGGCTCCGGGAGGTAGGCGGCTGAGGTCCAAGTTGAAGGCGAGTTCGTCGCTCGCGGGTTTCCATATTTGTCCCAGGATTCGTTCATTTTTCATTTCGCTCTTATTCAGTTCGACAGGCGCGGACGTGGCGTCCTCCGAAGTGAGGGTTCGGAGGACCCGCGTGGAGTTAGAGGTCCATTGGCGTAGTTCGTAATGAGCCTCTCTATGTATATCGCGTACATCACTTGACACTCGAATCGCGTCTTCTTCTGTTTTGAAGCTGTGTAGGTAGTCATCGACGTAGTGATGTCTTATTATTGCTTTGACGGCCTCTGGATGCGTTTCTTCGTGTTTCTGGGCGTTGACGTTCTTCACATATATTGCTATTGACGGTGAACAAGTAGCGCCAAAAATGAGTGAAGTCATGCGATATTCTTGCGGCGCGTCGTCGCCCCGCCGGTCGCCTCGCCATAGATAGCGCAGGGCGTCTCTGTCTTCAGACTTGACTTTCACTTGCATGAACATTTCGCCCCGTGTTGCCGGAAGCGCATAAGGACGCCCGGCAGCGACTGTAGGAGGGCCGGGCCTGTCAGTAGGCGGTCATTGAGCGACACGCCCCTTGTAGGCGCGGCGGCGTCGTGGACGATTCGGACTTTCCCGGGCTTGCTAGGATTCAGCACCGGGAAATGGGGGAGGTACCACACTCTCGATGACTTGGTGGGCGGCGCAGGCTCGGCGTAGCCCTTCGAGACAAGGGCGTCCATTTCTTCACTATATTTGCCTATAAGGTCTTTATTTTTGTCGAGTTTCTTTTCTATGTTATGAAGTCTTCTCAGTGTATTTTCGTAGTTGTCAGGCAAGCTGCTGTCGGGTTGTTTCCATAATAGCGGTGCTTCATAATGGCCGTCGGCTGTAGTCTTTATTGACTGGGCTAACATGATACGCGCCCGCTCTTCCGGGCTTGACTGGGGTAACTTCGGCTCGATAAGTAGGTTTTCGAGCGCGAAATATTCACTGAGTTGTAAATTCAAATCTTCATTTTTCTCGGCTTCTTCAATAGTGGTCAAGCGATGCGTCGCATGTACTTGTTTGCCTGTGATGCGTGTGTGTGCACCGTGTAGCACCCATCCTAGCGGCGTTAGGGATGCCGCTGGCTGATGCCGCTGGCCGCGGCGTGTTTCATTACTGACGAGTAAATGCCAGTTATCTTGTCCGATTAATACTCTAGGTCTCGCTGACTCGTACCGCAGGCTATCTTCTATGTCGCATAAGAGTGCGCACTCGCGGAGATCCTCCTTCTTAACGGACTGTGGTGATAGGCTCAGATCGTCTATGGTATGCGCACCGACCCTATAAGGTTGGTCGGTGCCGCGGATGCTGAGCGTAACACGGCGTGATCTCGATGCGTCGATTTTTTCTTTCGTTATAGCTTCTATTTGTAGCGGCACTGTCGGGCCGTCCAGGCCTAAGTCGTTCGCGAGCCCTTCTTGTACAAGTGTTATCGTGGAGCCGTCGTCGAGGAGGGCGTAGGTCTCGACGGCTCCCGCCGGTCCAGAGACTGTGACCGGGATAATTTTCAGATAGGCTCTCGCTTCTCGGGAGGCGCGCGTCGATGTGACGGCCTCGTTTCTTTCTTCAATTCTTTGATAATGTAGCAATTTGTGGTGGAAGTATTCGCAGCCGTCTCGCTCGCACTTCGTGCGCTTGCATGAGTGCATCCTGTTCTTGTAGCGCAGGCATCGGAAACATAGCCGTTGATCTTTGGCTAGTTTCCACCGGTCTTCAACGGCTTTTTCGATAAACTTAGTGCATTTATCTATTGGGTGACCGGTGTTGTTGCAGGCGGCGCACTTAGGTGAAGGCTTGTCTGTGGTCGCGAAGGCTCGGTGTGTCCTTTTTGCAGGATGAGGATTTGCACCGTCGACGTTCTCGGGCTGCGCGTAGAGCGCGCAGTAGTCCGCCTCGCGTTGCAGGAAGGCTGATATCTTTATTAGCTCAGGCTCGTCGTTTTTCTGCGTATTCGCGTAGTCGAACCATCTGTAGCGTAGGGCGGGCGTAAATTTCTCCATCATTGCCCGTGTCGTCTCCGGGCTGTGTAGATAGTGAGCGCGGTCAAGAGCCTTGAGTGTGGCTATGACGTTGGCTACACGGCTGGCGAAGACACAGATGTCGAGCGGCCCGTCGTTAAGGCGCGGTAGGGCGCGTAAACGCTCGAGCTCGGCGAGGGCAATGGCGTCTGGGCGGCCGAAGCGGGCTTCTAGGCTTCTCATTACTTCGTCTGCGCGAGCGTTGTAAATGAGGAGGCTCTCGACGGCTTCTTTGGCCCTCCCTTTGAGGCATCTTCTTAATCTTGCTATATTATCCACTTCACTATAATTTGCGGTGGTTCCGTTGTAGGCGGCTTTAAATGATAGCCATTCTTGATGCGAGCCGCTGAATGGCGGCAACTCGGCGTGATAGCGTGATGACTCTCTCGGGCCGGCACGCGCGGCGATGGCGATGGCAGAGGCGAGCTCACTCAGGTTCACACTTTGTTGATTCTTCATTACTATGGCGCTATCTTCTTGCGCATTCGCTTGTGAATACATTAACGGCGACGGATATGCGTCTGTTTCGCGTGGGCGCGGCGGCGTTGGCGCGAAAACGGGAGCGTGGGTTCCCCCGGCGGGGGGAGGGGTGGGGACGGCGGGGCGCACGGCAGCGGCGCCCTGTCCCGCGCCCTCGGCGGGGCTCCTCTCCCGAGCCTGCTCGGCGTACTGTGGGGTTGCAGGCTCGGGTTCTTCGATGTAAGGTGCATTGGAGATGGCGAGGACATGTCTCTGGCTGGTCTCGAGCCATTCATCTATGCGGCGTTCTTGTTGGACTGTAGATATTGTGCCGGTGTCATCGTCGCTGTCTTCGGCTTCTATGGCGGCTATGCGCGCTTGCGCGAGCTCCAATTTGATTCGGAGGGCTTCTTCTCGCGCTTGTGCGAGACGGCGGACGCGATGACTCGACGTTGTTTTCACCGATTTTGACGGCGGCCGTGCGGCAGGATGCTGGCTTGACTGTGGGGTTTCCTGCCGCAGTGTTGCTGCAGGGTGTAGGCTCTCCTGCAGCAGCGGGACTATGGGTGGCAGCGTTGACTGTGGGGTTTCATGAGGCAGTGTTTGTGACTGCGCGGCATCATGATGCTGCCCTATGGGTGACCTCGGCTGTGGGTCTGGACGAGGCGCCGGCGTCGCAGGAGTGCTCGTTCGTGAGGTCTCCTGCGAGGGCCTCGAAACTTCTTGAGTCGTAGCAGTTCCCGACGTGGACGTGGTTGCTTGTTCCAGCATGGCTTCTCTTATGTTCGCTGCGATAAGTTGACCGAGTGTGCGATTTCCTGCTTTCGATCTTGTAAGGGGCATCCTCTATGTAGAATCCGGTTTTCGATGGACCAGCATGTGCGAGACGCACCTATGACTGGCTCTGGGCTGGGTAGAATTGAAGGGAAATCCTGCACCTTCGGCGTTGGTCGTTACGGCTTAGCAGGAACTTGGTCGGGTCGGGGTTCTGAATTGAAAGGCTTGTTTACTTTTTCAAGTAATGTCACTTCGCTGCTACTGTAGGTACTGAATTTCATGGGGCCTGGCCGCCCAATTTATACTATCAAGTTACCTCGGCCGGACGCCCCTTCGCCCCGTATTTTTGGCGGGAAAGCGATTTGCGCGGGAAATTTTGGCGCGAAATGACATGTTCATTTATTACACTTCAATCTTACTCTAATACATTATTTACAGTGCTTATACCTATTTCTATGCTATTTATAATACATTATTACACGAGATCCCGCTCGTTCGGCGTCAAAATGCATCTGAAACGCGGGGATTCCGTGTCGGCCCGTATATACGTACCTCGTCCCCCACCTGAGGTATAAATACCGGGGTTCCCCCCTCGCTCGCCCATCAGTCGTTGCCTGACTGGCGCGCGAGTAGGATCTCTAGGTTTCCTTTAGTCTGTCAACATTTCTTAGTGGAAACTTAGTGTTGTCCACTCTTTATTTAGGAAACCAGCGGTATATTACCCTTTTTTTACTATGTAGGAATGAAATGTGAGGCCTATTATTCTTTATTTCAGGTGCCAATTATATAAGGCAATAGTAGCGCAATGCCTATGTTATAAGAGGTTATAAGCTAGATTACAAGTTAGGTCGCGACTGACAATTTTATGTTTATAACGGGTTTTATTCTATGCCGTCCTGCACATGTACCTATTGTACTTAGGTCCTAAATAAATCACGCGCTTCTTATATGAGCCGTTTGCTTTAGGAGCTTAATCTGGGCACAATTGCCGTCCTTATGTGAAGGAATTATAGTTACACGTCCTTTCTCTTCGTGGCCCGTAGGCCTTATCGTTCACATACTATACAACACCCTTTCTCTTCGTGACCCGTAGGTCCTACATTTCACAAACTACATTCTGTCGCCCACAATAAAGTTGGGACATTCAATAGAATTAGGCAATAGCAATTCTAATGAAGTTTTCTATTAAATCATCTCCGTAGATTTAATTTACGCATGCCAGTATGACCCAATTATAAAACAGTTCTACATGCTGCGATTTAAAAAAATTAAATGTCTACCGAAGAATTCCAATAATAAAAGTCGTCTAAAAGAGTTCTATAATCGTGTCTTCGTTCGATGAAGGTATTTTAGTAAATATATACTTGTCAATAGGGGTGACGGGGACTTGTCATTATTGCACAAAGTTGTTGAGGCCAGTACGCAAAGCCGGTTTTCAGGAACGACGTGGTAAACTCGTATCCAAAGTGATATCTTCAAAGGACACCACGTCTGTTCATTTGTCATGAGTTGCCAGGCAGACCATCAAATAGACTTGATGCGCTAATATTAATCGCCTACCCGACCATGATAGGGACCTGGTTTCGGGTTACAATATTCGGTTAACTAATTTGAAAAACGAGTTACGCTTCCAAAGATAAGACGAAAAAAAAGCTGACATAGTAGTTTTGTAAGGCTATTTTAAATGCAAAACTAAAAAAATTTTTTTTGGGATATGAAGAACTATATGCTTGATGTGTTAAGTGTATTTTACTCGAGGATAGATATATATTTTAATCAAAATTGTTGGTTTAGACCTTTCTTTCAATTTATGTCTTAGGCTTAGAACTTATCAGACGCCCCTCGTATACGTCAAATTGTGACAGCACGTCTTGGAATTCAATCACCAAAAAAAAAAAAAAGATTAGGACTAATGTTAATGTCTCCGGGTAAAACGTTGATTCAAACAGGTTAAAAAAAAGTTTGGCGCGTAAATTGAAAAAAGTTTTCTTTTCTTGTTGGCCGGATTTGTCAATAGTTCGTAATTATTTTGAAACTTTCTAATAAAAGCCATCGATTTCGAAATGAGTTCGGACGAAAATGATATGGAATTGAACTGTACGCCTCCGGAATTGAGCAGAAGTAGCCATGAATAATTTACTGCCCCCGAAATCAAAAGTTATTAGGTACAATGACGGCGTATGAAAATTTCATAAAAATTATAAGTGTTTTCTTTGTTGTAGTGCCTCGTCTGTATAGTTAGATATAAGTTCATGTAACTATAAACTAATACTTAATTTAGGGAATAAGCGGAATATTTGTTAGTAAGAAATGTGGGACACAATTATAGGTTATGATTTGACAGCACTGGCAGCTATCAGAAACGTATTATTTAGTTGTACGAATAAAACAAATTGACTACTTTTTATTTCATTGCAAGTTTGAGAAAAGCACTATACAAATCTCGGCGAGAAACGGGGTTGCCGGCCGCGTATCCCTATCCGGCCGTCTATATCTACTTGGCCTGCAACCCTTCGTTTCCCGGCCTCTATAGTAATGTACTATTTATTTCTAGTATCTAAATGAGACATCGGAGGCCTGCCTAATAAAACTAACTTTACCGTCTCTTTTTTAAACGTCTCGTGTCTCATATTATTTAGAAAGGAGTCATTGTTGACCTCAAATGATTTCTATTTTCCTGATAAAAGTTGTGAAAAGCAGTTAATGTGTGTCACTCGGTTAGCAAAATCATTTCCGTCTTGGGCGTTGTAAAATACTCAGTAACACTAGGTATATAGGTACCTAATACCTAAGCACTCCATGCACGTCCGCTCGGCACGGCGGTTGACAGCTGACCAAAGACTACAATATACATACTGAGATAGACAGGCAACTCGGCCAAATTGAGAAGGCATGTAATGCTTGCGGTCAGTACAGGCGCCATCTCTTCCGCGGCACTTACAACTTTTCTACCGTTTTAAAAAAAGGAGGAACTTCTCAATTCAGTCGTATTTTTGTACCAGTATTTTCGATATTTCTAATAACTGTTGTAAAATGAAACATTAGTGATTTGAGGAATCTTTATTTATTTATTTCATTGCATGTTTGAGAAAAGCACTATACATGCCTGACTGTGAAAAGGTCTTGCCGGCTTCGTATCACTATCCTGTCTATCACCGCCTGTCACCCGGCATAAAAAACGACGTACATATGACGTACGTATAACGTACGTTACACGTACGTAGGACTTCTACGTTATACGTACCTACATACGTACCTATATAGTACCCTAAGTTTCACCGCTAAGCAAGTTCACAATGTGTTCAAAAACATGCAGAGAGGTAAATCACCGGGTCATGACGGGCTCAGCATAGAGCATCTCAAGTATGCAGGAGTTCACCTGCCGCGGGTGCTGGCGATGTTTTACACGCTGTGCTTAAGACACGCGTTTCTCCCCAGGAAGCTCACTTGGACAGTGGTAGTGCAGCTGGTGAAGAACAGAACGGGGGATTTGTCGGACCTGGGAAATTACCGGCCCATTTCTCTGGCAACTGTTCTTGCTAAAGTGCTTGATAGCCTTCTTAATGAGCAACTTTGTAAGTACATTAAGTTGCACGATGCACAATTCGGTTTCAGACCCGGATCCACAGAGACTGCAATATTGTGTGTTAAGAGGGCTATCAGGTACTATAAATACAGGAACACACCTGTATATGCGTGTTTTCTGGACCTGTCGAAGGCATTTGACCTGGTTGTGTACGACGTACCTACTATGGGACAAGTTAGCGAAAACGGGTTTACCAAGTGAGTGTGTCACCTTACAGACTGGGTCACCTTTCAGGAACTGGTAAACCAAAGGCTGGACCTACAAATAGCTCTAAAAACAGAACCAGACATTGACAGGGCTGCAAAAATAATAACCACAACAATTCAAGAATGTTGCTGGCAGTGCACACCAGTAGCTACGGAGCGTCCACTGCAACGCAAGGTTTACTCGGAAAGCATACGGTTGAAAATAAAGGACAAAAGGAGACTACGAAGAGCGTGGCATACAAGTAGACATCCAAGTGACAAGGCAGCATTCAACAGAGCTGTTAAAGAATTAAAGACCCTAATAACAGAAGCCAATGATACAGCCCTGCAAACTTATCTGGAGGGCCTTACAGCAACCAAAGTGACGAACTACTCACTATGGAAAGCATGCAAAAACTTCGACAAACCATTACACCACAAGCCACCACTACGGATGCAGGATGGAGGATGGGCCAGATCCGAACAAAGTAAGGCGGAAGAATTCGCCAAACATCTGAGCCAAGTATTTAAGCCGAACAACGCTGTATCTACCGCAGACGAATGGGACATTGACTCAATCCTCAACCAAGACCTCCAGCTCGACCGTCCCCTAAAACTAGTGACGCCCAGCGAGGTTGTTAGAAACATCAAATCGATGGATAATAACAAGGCACCGGGATTCGACCTCATCGACAAAAAAGTCCTAGGAAAATTACCACGTAAGGCTATCGTGTACTTAACCATACTCTTTAACGTTATTCTGAGGGTAGGATACTTTCCCGATTTATGGAAAGTTTCCCTGGTAATAATGATCCATAAACATGGTTAGTCTCCGCACGAAGTAACTTCATATAGACCGATTAGCTTGCTGCCCATCATGTCGAAACTCTTTGAGAAGTGTCTGCTATATAGACTCAACAGTGCCTTAAGAGAAAAATCCGTTGTCCCAGACCACCAGTTTGGCTTTCGGAGAGAACATTCTACCATAGAACAGGTCCACAGAGTGTGCAGGAAAATTAGAAAATCATTCGAGATGAAAGAATACTGTTCATCGGCATTTCTCGACATACAGCAAGCCTTCGACAGAGTATGGCACAAAGGACTGTTATGCAAAATAAACCTTGCAAAATAAATAACCTTATTACCCCACACATTCTACGGAATCTTGAAGTCGTACATATCTAACAGAATATTCCAAGTAAGAGAAAGCGATTCAACATCAGGGTTTCACGAAATAACCGCAGGAGTGCCACAAGGCTCCGTACTTGGACCTGTCCTGTACACGCTGTTCACATCTGACCTGCCACAGAACCCAGATACGACGATTGCCACCTTTGCTGACGATACTGCTCTACTGGCCTCGAATAAATGCCCAGTTAAAGCATCACAAATGCTACAAAGCAGCCTCAATGAAGTGGAGAAGTGGCTAGCCAAGTGGAGAATTGCTGTTAGCGTGACCAAATCAACACACATTACATTCACACTCCGCAAGGAAGACTGTGCTCCTGTCACCCTGAACGGCGCACAACTGCCACATCAAGACACCGTAAAGTACTTAGGCATGCACCTGGACCGGAGGCTCACCTGGCAGAAACATATTAAGACTAAAAGAGACAAAGGTCTTTATTGGCTGATGGGCAGAAATTCAAAGCTCGCAATGGACAATAAACTTCTCATCTACAAAACCATGATAAAACCGATTTGGACATATGGCATACAACTGTGGGGCGCTGCCTGCGCAACAAACATAACTATATTACAAAGAATGCAGAACAATATACTGAGACAGATATCGAATGCACCTTGGTTCCTCAAAACAACAGAGCTTCACGAAATTCTCGATATGCCAACCGTCAAACAAGAAATTGCTTTGTATGGTGACAAATACAAAGCAAGACTACAAAAGCATCCAAACCAACTTGCGGGGCAACTAACAATCCCAGAAATCACTCGTCGGCTTAAAAAGAGGCGAGACATCTTTGACCATTAGTCAGCTTATAGACTGACTACATGGATAAATGGGATGTACCCCGCGTCATCGAATCTGCTTATAGCCAACAGGGCTGATCGCAAGATTTGGATTAGAAAAAAAAAAAAAAAAAAAAAAAAAAGTGAGTGTGTCGATTTGTTAAAGTACTGGTACAACAGCCAGGTCAATTGTGTGAGATGGGCAGGCGAAGACTCAGACGAGTATAGTTTGAAATGTGGCGTACGTCAGGGTGGACTAACATCTCCCGTGTTGTTCAAACCTCTATGTAAATGAGTTGATTGAGGGGCTCAGCAATGCACATGTCGGATGTCATATAGATAAAACATGTTTCAACAACATCAGTTATGCAGACGACATGGTTTTGCTGGGTCCGTCGAGTGACTCGTTGAGGCAACTCATTTCTATATGTGAGGGGTATGCTAAGGAGCATGGTCTTAGGTATAAAACTAGCAAGAGCGAGTTCGTCCTCTTCAAAGCTTGCTGAGTCGGGGCCTTTTCGTGGACCATGTATTTTTTTTTTTACGTTCTGTGTTTTGTTTTTTACACCCATTGTTTTGTCCACGAATAAATGTTTTCTTTCTTTCTTTCAAAGCCAGCAAATTTAACCCTAGAACCTACGATCATGCTGTGCGGCGTGCCCATGAAGAGAGTTGAGAGGTTTAAATACTTGGAGCATATCCTTACAGAAGACCTAAAGGACGACCTGGATCTGGAGAGGGAGAGAAGGGCGATGGCGGTGCGTGGCAACATGCTTGCCCGCAGATTTGCAAGGTGTAATGAACAAGTCAAATTGACGCTTTTCAAAGCCTACTGTCAGACGCTCTACACCTGCAGTCTGTGGGTAAGTTTTACGCAGAGGACATACAACGCCCTAAGAGTCCAATACAACAATATTTTGAGGATGCTGTTGCGGATGCCGAAGCACTGTAGTGCGTCCAATATGTTTGCCGAAGCGCGAACTGATGATTTTTTCGCAATAAGACGCAAGCGTGTTGGATCACTACTCAGGCGAGTGCGTGGCAGCGGTAATGGCCTCCTCAGTGTATTGTCGGAGAGTATGGACTGCCCCATATTTAAATACTGGGTCGAAGTGGCCATCGGCAGGGCCAAATAGGATGGGACTGCGAACGATCACCGGACGCCTTTGCCGTGTTGGTTCGCATTTATATCTCATTTAATTTAATTTTCTATTTTACTTGTATTTTTATTTTTGTTTGCTTTTGATGTATATACCTACTAACATAGTTATTAAGTCTAAATTTGTTACTAACATACTATGGACCAGTGGTCTGAAATAAAGGTTTTTATTTTATTTTATTTATTATTTATAGGTATATCTAAAAGTAGCCGTTAACATGAATTATTTAACTTGTATTTTTATTTTTGTTTGTTTTTGATTAACATAGTTATCAAGTCTAAATTTGTTACTAACATACTCTGGACCAGTGGTCTGAAATAAAGGATTTTATTTTATTTTATTTTATTTATTTTTTATAGGTAAGTTATTCCATCACTGCACGCGAATTGTCAGCATTTAGCGACACATTTTATTTCATTTGATATTTAATACATTTTAAACATATTTCAAGAAATTCCATATCGTGCGTATATTCACTAAAGAAAAGTACTTTGGAGCTCCAAGTAAGCCGGTATAAAATGTACTGTGCATCGTAGTAAACAACAGAAATGACTTATCGAGAAACTGCTGCACCGCACTGGCCGATAAATATAACACTTTAAACGCTCGCGCTTTGTACACTTATGTAAAATAATACACTACCTTAGCACACTCTGTGTAATGAAAGCCCACACACTGATAGGTACTTGCAGGCATCTTCTCGTCATCATCACCCGAGGCACCCGCAGTCCGTGGTAGCGTCGCTAGTTAACAGAGCACACGCCTTATGTGACCCTGAGCACCTAGATGAGGAACTAACCCATGTGCAAGAGGTACTCAGACAAAACCGGTATAATGGGAGAATGCAGCGTACAACCAAGAGGGGGGAGAGGCATCCGTAGGTTAGCAGACAACCAGCATTTTTGCCATACGTGAAAGGGGTAACGGATAAAGTTGGAACAGTACTCAAGAAATTCTCCATTAAGACTGTATATACGCCGTTATCCAAAGTAGCGAATCAGTTACGCAGTCCAAAGGATGTCATCACGTACCAAAATCCCGGGATCTACAAGGTGGTATGAAAGAAAGAAAGAAAGAAAACATTTATTCTTGGACAAAACAATGGGTGTAAAAAACAAAATACAGAACGTAAAAATAGCAGGGTCCACGAAAAGGCCCCGACTCAGCATGCGAATGCAGTTGTGGGAGTGTTTATATTGGCCAGACTAAGCGAAGCGTTCAAGAGAGAGTGAAGTAACATATAGCGGTAGTCAAAAATCGACAAATACACAAATTCGCAATACCACGGACCACTTATTAACCAGTGGATCGAATTTTTGGATTGAGTTGCACAAGCCCGAAATACTCTCTACTGAACGCCACTATTACCTGCGGATGGTACGAAAGGCAATTGAAATCAAGAAACACCCGAAGAACTTCAATAGGGATGATGGTTTCAATTTATCGGTAACTTGGGGACCAGTGATTCAGAAACTGAAATCTCGTATATCTTCGGATCTGTGCGCGGATACTGTGAGTGTTGTGTGTCGTGCCCTAGACAATTAACATTAAAGGCCTTCACACACCGGTCGCGGGCGCGGGTCGGGCGCGGATTGGGCGCGGGTCGGGCGCGGATTGGGCGCGGGTCGGGCGCGGGCCCGCGCAAGTTGTAAAACATTGAAACTACACTTCAAACACACATCGATCGCGGGCGCGCGGGCCCGCGGCGGGCCCGCGTTCGATGTGTGTTTGAAGTGTAGTTTCAATGTTTTACAACTTGCGCGGGCCCGCGCCCGACCTGTGCCCGACCCGCGCCCGCGACCGGTGTGTGGAGGTCTTAATATGGACGGGTAGTGAACTTATTTCGGGTCTATATTTTCCATGTTTTTATCGACTTTTGGAGGGTAGTGAAATATTGTCAACCCATAAATCTGTGTTGACAACTTGCTGGGACGACAGTTATCTGCGACCATGACCAGTGCGACCCGTGTCGAAACGGCAGAAATAAAGGTAAATAAATATCGCGTTAGACCTGGATGAAACATTATTTCAAATACCAGGTTCGTATTATGCATCGCATGCATTTCCATCCGCTCGGTACGGCGGTTGACAGCTCACTACCCCCACTAACATCTTATATATAAACATTTGAATCCCTCGTTACTCTCAAGATCTATTGTAGAATTTTACGCTTTACTCAGAAATCTACATACCGCCCTCGCCGTTTAAATATAATTTTGCTCCCTTGAGACACAATACACAATCTTTTATTCTTACCGGGTGTCTTATCTTGAAGTCCAGCAGCTGATTGGCAACAACATCCAAACTATTATTATAATAGATCCCGTAAGCATGATCTGCTATAGCAAAACAGAGGACCGCTATTACGCGTTTCATGGCTGGTAATGTTACGTAAGAAACGGTATCGGAATATATTGCGGATATTTATATTGCAGTTGGCATAATATGTTGCTTCCGAAACTACTTAAAATAATCGCTGTTCAATTTCGTGTTCTAGCAATTTATCCGTCTTGCATTGCAGCAATTACCTATTTAATAAAAACGTACTGAATTGATTTACCTTTTTGGTAACTAGCGAGAACCGTGGGATATGAGATATACTCGCGGTTCTTTCTGCGGAATCTGATCGAATTAATATTTTAACTATTTCAATAAATAACTGAATAAATGATTATAACTTAACTAGTTTTAATTTTTAATTTACTTTTCAACACATTTGCTCGTAACGTGCCTATTATTGTGCCGCTTTTAGGCTCATGATATTTATTTTATTTAGTATTGGCTGTTTAGAGATTTCATGCGCACTGCGCGAATTTCACGAAAAAGAATGGGTAATTTCACAAATATTAGTAAACATTGTTGCATCGTGTTTGGTTATTACCTATTAAAAATGTTGACTCGTGGTTAATAGAAAAGTGATAAATAGAATTGACGCCACTGGAAATTCTTGGAGATGTACAAGTATGTGAGTAAAAACCTGTTCTCATCAATAACAAAAGGAAATAGCTTGGGAGCCTGTAGCACTTTCATTTAATGAAAAGGATTTTTTACTCGCAAATGTGTTGAAAAACGTCGTACCTGCGTTGTAGTGTCCAAGTGAATTTAAAAAGTTTATTTAGAGCTTATTGTCAAAGTTTATATACGTGTGGCCTGTGGGCTAGTTTCAGGCTGAAGTCATATAGCGCCCTGCGTATCCAATATAACAACATTTTCAGGAGGCTGTTTGAGCTTCCCCGATTCTGCAGCGCCTCTGGGATGTTTGCCGATGCTAGCGTAGATGACTTTTATGCCATAATACGGAAGAAGACGGCGTCTGTGGTGATGCAGACGAGGGGAAGCTCAAATAGCATCCTGAAAATGATAGCAGAGAGGTGGGACTCGGACATACTCCGCCGATATACCGACCTACACATCCTAAAAAAAAAAAAATATTAATTAATGTGGCCATTTAATATTAATTTTACTAATATAGTTGTATAAGTGTTTTGTAACTAACAATGCTATGCTATGGATCTAAGAAATCTGAAAATAAACCATTTTTATTTTTATTTTATTTTATTTATTATTATTTACCCCCCTAAACCTTTATGAAATTAAACAATTTTGGTATAATAAGATTGAGTACACTTTGATCTATATCTGTACGTTTTCCTTTTTTAGTAAATCAGTTTAGATTAATTAAAAAAAAAAAACGGTAGACAAAGTTTTTAAGTCAAAAATACAGATTTTTAGATGCTGATAACTTATAGCGTAAGCAATATTTCTTATAAATCAAAACGTACAGACCTAGTTTTTCATTATATCTACAACATGTTTAAAAATTATAAAAATCGAACAATGTTTGCGGGGTGAAAAACGTTATCGCTTTTTGTATGAAAATTTCCAGGTTCACAATCCTCTTAAACTAATGTAAATTTCTCTCTGGCCTAAATTGTATTATTATTATTATTTCTTTTAATTGACTATGTGTGCTATTATATTAATTTTATAGTTACTAATATTAAGCTAAGTATTATTATTAACAATAATGATCCATGTTGGTCCCTGAATAAATGAATTGAATTGAATTAAACTACCTTACAAGTTCAGAAAACTGACTGTTCATGTAAAACCACGAAAGTACTTTAGGAATTATTGGCCTTTCATAGAAATTTTAACATGCAAAATATGTTATTTAAGTTTTACTCAATACTAGGTTTCATGCAGTTAGGCGGTTTGTGCAGCAAAGGGACGATACATATGTATATTTGCAAAATATGAGCATTAAGTATGCAGTGAGGAGCGCCAAAGCGCATTTAGGTAGTTTTGGCTAAATTCATTTTATGTGGTCGAGGGTGAAACGTAACGAGCAAAGTCGCTTTATATATTACATTTAGTTTGTTTTTGGTGTTGAACAATAAAAACTAGTGATTGATGTGGTTGTCTGGCAAAACAAATTATATGGTGGTTAGAATATTTTACCAGATTATAAAATACACATTTTAGTTTTATCGTTTGCTGTAAAAATGTTGTTTTTATGGTTAGAACATTAATGCTGTATTGAAATTGCAAGTTTCGTTCCAACTACCAACTACCAACATTCCAAAATCACTTAAATTACAATAAAATAAACGGGCTTTTGTAGCATGTAGATGATGTAGATCTGGGAATGCATATTAGCCTAACAGTTATAATATATTATTTGTGTCCAAAACGGAGCTTTAAGCGGTTTTCGCAATCAAGGGATTTAATTTTTTTTTTTTTTAGGTAACGAGGTCGTGCTGGACATCCTGCATTTGTGCCGCGCAGGCATCGTGTGGGCAATTCTTCGAGTTACGTCGGCCACGGATCTTCGCGATCAGATAAGTACTACATTAGCAGTTAGGTTTAGACTCTATCTTTCGATCTGTAATTACTAATTAGGCTCCGCGTCGCACTTATGACCCCCCCTCACTTCTTATTCTGGGTGACTACTACTACCCGCTATCGCGCCGAGCGTGCATAGCCGGGCTCTGATTATTTTATCGGGTCGACTTTTTATTTTCAAAATTTTGAAAGGCTTCATGTTCGCCAGGGTAGTTATTTTTCGGCTAATTCGTTTAGGACCATCATTACATATCATCATTCACGTCATACGACCATTCCACGCGCTTATCATTACTTACCCCTATCATATTATTTAAAAAGCATCCGTGTCTTGGTACCCCGTAGCTGGGCGTACTGATAACGAACGACAAGCGGAGCGGGCGAGCGGCTTGTTACCAGTTGGGAAGTGGGGATAATATTATTGTTTACCTTTGCGTGCTGAGCGTCGAAAGGGTTATAAACTATTACTCGGGGACATCCTATGTACTTTTTTTTGGGTCATTATAAAGTGATAGATTTGCTCTAACGTTGTACCTTTTCAGGCTGTTGATTTTTTTGTTAATTCTCTCTGATATTGATATTAACAACTCAACCGTGACAACAAACTTTAATTATGTTGAATGTATTTACATTGTTTTTCTAGCATAGATAGAGTTTTGTTGATATTGTGAAATAAATTACGTTTGTGTTATATTTGCAAGTGTGTTTATTTTACACTAGTTTTCCTGCACTACGTAGATAATGTTGTGTTGTGACGTCATAATACTATGTAGGTACCTATATCAATTTGTATGAGCCATTGGGGCTGTCGCCAGCGAGATTCCGCCTTGGACCCACTTTTTAAGTGCTCTAATTGTAGTTTTGTAATTAATTACTTATTTTACGAAATAAATGACTTATATACATACACCGTGTTTTTTTTTATTTCCGTTAATTTTGACACGATGTTCGGTTCATTAACAGAAGCTACCTGGTATGTTGCTTTTTGTTAAATTCAAAAAAAAATTATTTTTTTCATTTTTCATACAAACTAAATCAATATTACAGTGTGGGAGGGCTCTAACACTTAATCTCAATTAACACAACGTTATTTTTCACCTACGACAGCACTTGTCAACACATGGCTCAGTGGTAAATAGTTTGCTTATGGAGTGAGGGGTCCCAGGTTCAATGATGTACTATACTGACGAAAATTAAAACGTAAATAAAATAAAGGACCCTTCACACTGATTCGGTCATTAAATAGATTTATTGAATATCTGAAAAATAGTAAGAGTTAAGACACTAGTTTCTTAGAGAAATTAGGTCCATTTAACCTGAGGATTCTTTTCTTAAAGTTAACGGAAATAAAAAAAAAACACGGTGTCCGAGTTCGAAGTAACGACCGCGCACGACAAAGGAATTTGATTAGGTAGTAATATAATTAAAAGTAATTTTTAAGAGGTTTATTAAAAGTAAAAATAAATACAATTGAAGTTTTAATCAGCTACCAATGCCACGCTCACTGGATTCATAAATGATGACGCACATTAATTAAGGCCGGGGCCCGGCCGCACTGGTAGAGCGATTGTCGATGTGACGCTTGATACATCAAGTTGCCCAAATCGTACTGAAATCGCAGTCGCGTCGCCAAAGGGTGACCTGTGAAGAATACATCGAACCAGTACGTCTAAGCACAACTTGCTGCTTAGCCGCTTCGCGTGCGGCTGAGCGTCTCCTGTTTCACTCGCACCGTGCAAATTAGAAAGAGGACAGGTAGATCTTTCTCGACTCTCGTCGAGACGCAGCGTCAGTTGAGCTAGCCCCGCTGGATAAGCGAAAATTCTCCAGTCTACAGGTCACATTTCTCGACCGATTCTCGTGAAATTTTGTGAGCAGGTTCGTTACTTATATTTTTTTTGAGAAAAAAAATACATTCTCGCGAGTTCTACAGCTCATTCACTAGACAATAAAATATGTAGGTATTTAAAGACAAATGTGTATTTACTTATTATTTCTTAACGCTCTAGCACCATGATTCTGGACATTTATTAACCTCTATTAATGAGGGTAACTACCTACTCCCAAACCTTCTGACAAATTGATTTAGTGAGAATCCTCTATTAGCGAGAATTACATTCCCTTGAATTCTCGCTTACACAGGTTTGACTATCAAAAAACGTCACTAGCAGCATGGTTAACAGAGGACAGCGCGCACGAGCTGTGTCGCGGTGAGCTTGACAATCCGTTTCTCTCTAAGTGTTCTAATTAGAAATAGACAGATAGTTTATCTCGGTGCGATGGAAGGAAACAGCCGACAAATAACTTGATTAAACTTAAATGTAACTAGGGACACATAGGGCCCTTTTGCTTCTGGATTTGAGCAGATAGAAGATAAAAAGAGAACATAAATAAGATACTAAGTAGATAATGATATTAATGATAAAGCTTAAGTTGCTCTCTTTAGCGTTGTGACTAAGGACAAACGTCATTTTGTACTAAATCATATGTTTTGGGGTTTTCCTCCACTAATTGAAGCCTAGGGCGCTGCAGCAACCTTTGTGCTGCCGCGATAGGCAGGGCTGCCTCCGTACGCCGACCCAGATCTCGATCTATCAGGTACAGAATCCTCAGCCATTCCTTCTGCACAGATGGCACCGCATTGATCATTATATTCGCCATATTCGCTGCCATCCTATTCCTCTTTCCTTCCGTGTTCACGAAATGATTGTAGAAGTAAGAAGAATCTTGGAGATCAGGTGATTGTCTGAACTTGACTGCTGGAGTCTCTTTAGGTTTGGCTTCATCTACGAACGGCACGGGTCCGTTGAACGAGTTCTGGTAGTAGTTGGGCGCGTCTCGCATATTATCTAAAACGGGCGGCACACCATCACGGTTGTAAGTCTTGCTATATTTCGGCCGGTTGACTTCAATATTGTTATGATTGATGCCTAGGCGGTAAGCTTGAGCGTCTCTGTACGAAAACCTTCTTGCTCTGAACACGTCGTCTACCGGTCCAGGGATCCCAGGAACCAGATTGCCAGGGTTGAACGCAGCTTGTTCTACATCCTTGAAGACATTGTCGACATTTCTGTTTAATACCAAGCGTCCAATTGTCACTGTTTTGTAGGTTCCGTTCCTCCAGAGGATGTTCATGTCAAACGGATTGTAATTAAGTTTAGGGATGTGGCTCTTTGGTATCACGTCCATGTCTAGTCTCCAGGACGGGAAGTTTCCTGCGGCTATGTTGTCGTAGAGATCTCTAGTCGAGTAGTCAGGGTCATACGCTCTTATAGCGGCGGCTGCTCGTTCAGAGAGCAACTCCAAACCCTGCTCGGTTCTGAAGTTGAACCTCACGAAGTAGCTGTCACCATGTTTGTTAACAATCTCGTACGCGTGAACAGGAAAGGAGTCCATTTTCCTATAACCATTAAAAATGCCAAAATCCGACAGTAACCACAATATCTGGTGTATGACTTCAGGCAGCTGCGTAATAAGGTCTAAACGCATTGTAGAATCTATGATGTTTGTCTTAGGGTTTCTTTTAAACGCATGTTCTAAAGGACTAAATGCATGAGGCTGGTTGTAGAGGAACACTGGAAAAGAGATACCTAGGAAATCTAAATTGCCTTTTTTTGTGTAGAACTTGGTTACTAAGGCCCCGGTTTCTCTAACCACATCCACACCACCCACGCTCTGGATTAGATAGGAGAAGCGGACAACAACGGGAGTTTTTTTGCCGACGCCATTGAAGACTTCTGCCTTCGTGTATTTGGACACATCGTTTGTGACTTCAAAATAACCGTAGGCGCCGGTTCCCCTCGCGTGGACTGTGCGTTCTGGTATACGTTCGTGCTCGGAGGCGGTTTGCTGGTCCCAGAAGTACTGGTTGTTGAAAACGTCAGTGTTGAGGGTGATCGTCTCTCGAACCTCTACCGGCTTGCCGGCAGATGTTGTACGGACCCCTATTGGCTTCTGAAACAAACATTTTCTACCGTTTAAACTTCAATATGTACATTTGTGGATTGTGACAGACAACTTATTATATTAAGTTTTTATCATTATTATATTTTTTTTTGTTTGTTATCCACCGTGACTTCACTCGACGGTTCTATCGGAAGACCAGCGCTGGCAGCAATGCCAGCATTATATTGAGATAGAACCGTTTCGTGACAAACGCTGTATGTTGTTTGTCTCGAATAAATGTTTCTTTCTTTCTTTCTTATAATTGTCATAACATCATCGCTCTCCCTTATCCCTCTTACTTGGTGTCGACGTAGTAGGTCTTCACCTTCCATTCATCTTCCTTACCACCTTCCTATTAAAACCTACCATTTCCCATTATTATAGATTGTCTCTTTCCACGTTTATATATTTATCAAATTGCATCAGGCGTAATTGAATTAAAAAAAAGTATACATCATCCTCCTAGCGTTATTCCCGGTTGTGGCCCTAACGGAGCCTGGGGTCCGCTTTGACACCTTATCCCAAGATTTGGCAAAGGCACTAGTTTTACGAAAGTGACTGCCATCTGACCTTCCAACCCAGAGGGAAAACTAGACCTTATTGGGATTAGACCAGTTTCCTCACGATGTTTTCCTTCACCGAAAAACTAACGGTAAATATTCCGTACATATGTTCCGAAAAACTCATTGGTATGAGCCGGGATTCGAATCCACGACCGCCGCTTGACAGCCGCATGCCTGAACCACTAAGCTACCGTAGCTTAAAAAAATATTGTCGGATCTGCGCTTCGGCATTGACTGCGATTTTAACAAGGCCTTGAACGGACCGGTTGACATTAGCTGTCATATAAGGCGGGAATCACTGGAATGTCACTTTTCGTCATTCATTCTTGAGATTCGGATTGTTTTAGCGTTGCTCTTATTGAAATATTGTTATTTTGTCGTAAATTTGTAGAAAAAGCGATTATAATTGTTACTTGTGATTTTGTGACTTTTATTCCTAAAATCAGAAGTGAGAAACTTAACTAATTTGCCCACGACGCAATAATACCTACGGCGTGCTTAGCTAACTTGTTGTGTTTTAAGATGAAGTATTCGCTAAAAATATGTAACTCTCGGTTACAATATGTCTAAGAGCAACGTTCAGACAATCTAATTAGATCCCATTGTCTAGCAAGGGATCGGAAGTGTTGTAATTTTATTGATCGCTGCGCACACGCGTATGATCATATCGGCATTAAAAATCGACAAATACTTCACAATCGTCGTTGTTACGTATCGGTCGATAACGGCAGAGTATTAAGAGTGATATAAATAATTGGTTTCGAGGCGATCTCTAAGTGTCCACAGGTCAGCCGTCAGATGTCAAGAAAGTCATGTCACAAAGTGCAACGGTAGCTGCCTAGCAACTACACCCAAAGCAGTCAGTGCCAGACTGTCTTCGAGTCGTCATACTCGTGTGTAGCAGTTGAGTCAACAGTTCCAGCATACAGTGAGCAGCAAGTGAATCAATCAACCTCATTTCCTGGGCTGCGGATGCTCCTGACTTGGCACAGTGACAAAGCAAGTGGTGATACCATGGCAAGTAGTCGCAAAGGTCAGACTCATGTTGAAAGATGAGTGCTGCCTACGGATCTATGAGGTACTGTACTAAACAAACTTTTAAATCAATACAAGTATCATGCATTGATTTGTGTTTTGAGAGGCAATGTCCTGCTGTCTTATAGGATTTAGTAAAGTCCTAGTGTGGAATAGTGAGATTTAGCATTTGTAGACCTTCAAAATATAAACTTGCCATCATATCTTAGTGAGATAGCATTGCAATTGAGATGAGAATTGCAACGGTGCCTACAAAATCATGTAAATGCCTAGAGTAGCCCTAGTATTTACATGCTTGCTCAGGTATCATCATGTGAGTCATTGATTTCAGTTTCAAAGCATTAAGTTTTTAAAGTGCAGTGGAAGTATTAAAATAAAATGAGCCGATCCTGCTGTCCGGTGCTGTTGATAGAATGGCGATGCCTGGAGGCATGCACAACTTTCCTGCACGCTCTAGACTGCGGTTGATGAGCGAGTTCTTATATCTGAGGATGTGCAGAGGAGAGTTGTTGGAGTCATGCGCTACTTTCATTGTTGTTCATGAGAGTTGTGATTCTGTTTATCATAATCCCACTCCGTACCCTCTAGTCAGAACGAATGTTCATTTGCAGACCCTCCTAGTCTTTATTTGGCCAATTAATTTACCTCCCGTACCCTTACCTACTGCTACTTACTGACTGACCTACTCGTAGGTATATGATAAAACGAATCACAATAAGGCATTAATGATAGTAGACGTGTGTGCAGGTTGACAAGCAACCCCGCACTGCTTTTGTTAACATTTTAGTTTAAGCAGGTTGACATGCTACTGTCGACGTTTTAAGTACTTTGCTGAAGCAGGTTGACATGCTAGTGGGACGCCTCTAGCCTCTGTTAACGTCATACATGGTGCGGGTTAACAAGCGCTTGGGATGCCTTGTTAAAGACATGTATGCAGAAGGGTAATTGCGTAACTTTTCGAGCAAGCGTTGGGACGGAGCGACTGTCATTTTCCTGTGTATGAGAATGACATTTGATCTTACTGTCGTGCGTGCAGGGTTACGTAGTTTACCAGCAGGTTAACAAGTGGGTGAGATCCTTGTTAACATCGGAGGAGGAGACTTTGTGTTCTCAGCTTCCTAGGTGATGAAGGGAAACGTTTCCAATCTCAATCAGTACACATGCATGTGCAGCCAAGTAGGCAATCCTACTCTGGCTGATGAAGAGACGTCTCAGTGAAGGTTTTTGAAAACATGATGAATGATGAATGATCTCTGGTTTCGAATGATGAATGATTTCTGGTTTCCAATGATGAATGATTTCTGGTTTAGAATGATGAATGAGATGATGGTTAAGTAATGTTGGATGAGAGACATATGCACGAATGAGTTGTGTCGTTGCAATAGTGATGTTGAACATAGTAAAGTTGAAAGTATTCAAGGTATGAATTGCCTGTCTGTTGAATAATAAGAATGTCAGAATGAAGACTGAAAAGGAAGGAATGTCAAACAAAGTGTTAGTATGGAGACTAAGGTCATTATGTTTCAGATGACGAGTCCTTGGTCCCTGATGCTGGTTCTCCAGAAGCCAGCGAGCTAGAAACATCAGGAGCTGAGTCACGAGTTGCCGACTCCGTGTAGCGGCTGCTGCGGGTGTTGGTGATGAAGAGCGGAAGATGCAGTCGAGGACGATGCACTGTCAGGAGAGGCCGTGTCGGATCTGCGCTTCGGCATTGACTGCGATTTTAACAAGGCCTTGAACGGACCGGTTGACATTAGCTGTCATATAAGGCGGGAATCACTGGAATGTCACTTTTCGTCATTCATTCTTGAGATTCGGATTGTTTTAGCGTTGCTCTTATTGAAATATTGTTATTTTGTTGTAAATTTGTAGAAAAAGCGATTATAATTGTTACTTGTGATTTTTGTGACTTTTATTCCTAAAAATATATACATTAGCCTAAAAAGACTACAGGGGTAATCACGTAACGTTCCCAACGCGCGTCGGTACAATTTAACTGTCAATTTTCCATATGAAAAGTGACATTTAGACCTACCCGACGTTCGTAGGTACAATGCGTTACGTAATCGACGCTGCACGAATCGTTTTAACGGCAAATTTGTTTTTCTCAAACTTGCAATGAAATGTTGACATGACTAACTTCAAATTAGGTCCGGAAATACTACGTATCCGGTGCGACTAGTGAAGATGATATGTAAAGGAATTTCATACAACCTTACACACCTAGATCTGCAAAGCAACCGTCTTTTGTTTATAAACGTCAAATTGTGACAGAACGTCTTGGAATTCAATCACCAAAAAAAAAAAAAAAATTTGGACTAATGTTAATGTCACCGGGTAAAACGTTGCTTCAAACAGGTTAAAAAAAAGTTTGGCGCGTAAATTGAAAAAGTTTTCTTTTCTTGTTGGCCGGATTTGTCAATAATTCGTAATTATTTTGAAACTTTCTAATAAAAGCCATCGATTTCGAAATGAGTTCGGACGAAAATGATATGGAATTGAATTGTACGCCTCCGGAATTGAGCAGAAGTAGCCATGAATAATTTACTGCCCCCGAAATCAAAAGTCAGGTACAATGACGGCGTATAAAAATTTCATAAAATTATAAGTTTTCTTTGTTGTAGTGCCTCGTCTGTATAGTTAGATATAAGTTCATGTGACTATAAACGAATACTTAATTTAGGGAATAAGCGGAATATTTGTTAGTAAGAAATGTGGGACACAATTATAGGTTATGATGTGACAGCACTGGCAGCTATCAGAAACGTATTATTTAGTTGTACGAATAAAACAAATTGACTACTTTTTATTTCATTGCAAGTTTGAGAAAAGCACTATACAAATCTCGGCGAGAAACGGGGTTGCCGGCCGCGTATCCCTATCCGGCCGTCTATATCTACTTGGCCTGCAACCCTTCGTTTCCCGGCCTCTATAGTAATGTACTATTTATTTCTAGTATCTAAATGAGACATCGGAGGCCTGCCTAATAAAACTAACTTTACCGTCTCTTTTTTAAACGTCTCGTGTCTCATATTATTAAGAAAGCAGTTATTGTTGACCTCAAATGATTTCTATTTTCCTGATAGAAGTTGTGAAAAGCAGTAAATGTGTGTCACTCGGTTAGCAAAATCATTTCCGTCTTGGGCGTTGTAAAATACTCAGTAACACCAGGTATATAGGTACCTAATACCTAAGCACTCCATGCACGTCCGCTCGGCACGACGGTTGACAGCTGACCAAAGACTACAATATACATACTGAGATAGACAGGCAACTCGGCCAAATTGAGAAGGCATGTAATGCTTGCGGTCAGTACAGGCGCCATCTCTTCCGCGGCACTTACAACTTTTCTACCGTTTTAAAAAAAGGAGGAACTTCTCAATTCAGTCGTATTTTTGTACCAGTTTTTCGATATTTCTAATAACTGTTGTAAAATGAAACATTAGTGATTTGAGGAGTCTTTATTTATTTATTTCATTGCATGTTTGAGAAAAGCACTATACATGCCTGGCCGTGAAAAGGTCTTGCCGGCTTCGTATCACTATCCTGGCATAAAAAACGACGTACGTATGATGTACGTATAACGTACGTTACACGTACGTAGGACTTCTACGTTATACGTACAGTTCCCGGCAAACAACTTGAACATGCGGGACGAAGTGGGGGGGCAGCTCGCACGTACAATTCGCCTTTGCGCAGGCAAGGTCAAATGTTCAAGAAGTTTGACGGCATCTGTACCTACATACGTACCTATATAGTACCCTAAGTTTCACCGCTAAGCAAGTTCACAATGTGTTCAAAAACATGCAGAGAGGTAAATCACCGGGTCATGACGGGCTCAGCATAGAGCATCTCAAGTATGCAGGAGTTCAACTGCCGCGGGTGCTGGCGATGTTTTACACGCTGTGCTTAAGACACGCGTATCTCCCCAGGGAGCTCACTTGGACAGTGGTAGTGTCGCTGGTGAAGAACAGAACGGGGGATTTGTCGGACCTGGGAAATTACCGGCCCATTTCTCTGGCAACTGTTCTTGCTAAGGTGCTTGATAGCCTTCATAATGAGCAACTCTGTAAGTACATTAAGTTGCACGATGCACAATTCGGTTTCAGACCCAGATTGTCCACAGAGACTGCAATATTGTGTGTTAAGAGGGCTATCAGGTACTATAAAGACAGGAACACACCTGTATATGCGTGTTTTCTGGACCTGTCGAAGGCATTTGACCTGGTTGTGTACGACGTACCTACTATGGGACAAGTTAGCGAAAACGCGTGTACCAAGTGAGTGTGTCGATTTGTTAAAGTACTGGTACAACAGCCAGGTCAATTGTGTGAGATGGGCAGGCGAAGACTCAGACGAGTATAGTTTGAAATGTGGCGTACGTCAGGGTGGACTAACATCTCCCGTGTTGTTCAAACCTCTATGTAAATGAGTTGATTGAGGGGCTCAGCAATGCACATGTCGGATGTCATATAGATAAAACATGTTTCAACAACATCAGTTATGCAGACGACATGGTATTGCTGGGTCCGTCGAGTGACTCGTTGAGGCAACTCATTTCTATATGTGAGGGGTATGCTAAGGAGCATGGTTTTAGGTATAACACTAGCAAGAGCGAGTTCGTCCTCTTCAAAGCCAGCAAATATAACCCTAGAACAATACCTACGATCATGCTGTGCGGCGTGCCCATGAAGAGAGTTGAGAGGTTTAAATACCTGGGGCATATCCTTACAGAAGACCTAAAGGACGACCTGGATCTGGAGAGGGAGAGAAGGGCGATGGCGGTGCGTGGCAACATGCTTGCCCGCAGATTTGCAAGGTGTAATGAACAAGTCAAATTGACGCTTTTCAAAGCCTACTGTCAGACGCTCTACACCTGCAGTCTGTGGGTAAGTTTTACGCAGAGGACATACAACGCCCTAAGAGTCCAATACAACAATATTTTGAGGATGCTGTTGCGGATGCCGAAGCACTGTAGTGCGTCCAACATGTTTGCCGAAGCGCGAACTGATGATTTTTTCGCAATAAGACGCAAGCGTGTTGGATCACTACTCAGGCGAATGCGTGGCAGCGATAATGGCCTCCTCAGTGTATTGTCGGAGAGTATGGACTGCCCCATATTTAAATACTGGGTCGAAGTGGCCATCGGCAGGGCCAAATAGGATGGGACTGCGAACGATCACCGGACGCCTTTGCCGTGTTTGTTCGCATTTACATCTCATTTAATTTAATTTTCTATTTTACTTGTATTTTTATTTTTGTTTGCTTTTGATGTACGTACTAACATAGTGATTAAGTCTTAATTTGTTACTAACATACTATGGACCAACGGTCTGAAATAAAGGTTTGTGTGATGGACATGAATATTTGTTTCTGAGTCTTGGATGTTTTCTATTCTCAATTATCTCCAAACCGACTTTCTGTAAGGGGTTTTTAGTGGATATAAAAACCACAGAACCCAGTCATCCCCCGATGATTGGGTACCAGGCTGGTTCGCAGGTTTTCTCCAAGAAAAAAAAGGTATAGGTATGAATTGCTCAGGGTCCAACAAAAAAAAAATGATGGAGCAGAACTCTCTAGATAGAGTTAGGTGTGTAGCTATTGCATTACACAATGCTCTTTAAAAAATAATTCAACAAAAAAAAACTTGGTACGGATATAATTTTCAAATAATAAAATAGAGATTCTATAAACCATTTTTTTTACCTACGAAGGGAAAAATTACAACCAGAAATTATAAATAATAATATTCTTAACTCAGCATTTTTTTTTTTTTTTTTTTTTAGCCTAATTTGTGTCCCACTGCTGGGCAAAGGCCTCCCCTTTTTTCCGCCACTTGTCTCGGTCCAGTGCTAGTGTTCGCCAATCTGTACAAAATGTGTCAAGGTCGTCCCGCCATCGCCTTTTCGGTCTGCCTCTACTTCGAAACCCATCTTGTGGGGTCCATTCGGTGGCTAATTTGGCCCATCGTTCTGCGTGCATTCGGCAGACATGTCCAGTCCAGTCCCACCTTAGCTTCGCGGTCTTGGCACCCACATCTACGATGTCAGTTTTGGTACGCAGCTCCGTGTTCCTGATCCGATCGATCCTACGAACTCCGAGTATGCTGCGTTCCATTGCTCGCTGGCAAATCTTGAGTCGGGACTTTTGGGCTTCTGTTAGTGACCAAATTTGGGCGCCATAGGTTAGGATAGGCAGGATGCACATATCGAACAGCTTGCGCTTCAGTGCCAAAGGAAGTTTACCCTTCATTAGCGCCTTCATAGACCAGAAGCTCTTCCAGGCGTTTGCGATGCCTCGATCGATTTCTTTAGACTGCCTGTTATCGAAGGATGCTGTCTGGCCCAGGTAGGTATACTCGTCGACATATTGCATATCCTGCCCATCTACCTTAACCCTATGCTTAACGCCATTGGTCATCAACTGGGTCTTTGCCCTGTTCATTTTGAGTCCGACTTCAAGACTGGCTGTGCTCAGATCTTGAAGCATTTGTTCTAGATGGGGTGCAGTGTGGGAGAACAAGACAATGTCATCGGCGAAACGCAGGTTAGTCAGCCTTGTGTTGCCGATGTCAATGCCCATTGCTTCCCATTTGGCCGCAAGCTTCAGAAAAAATTCCTGTAGGCAACTAGTGAACAATTTCGGAGAAAGCGGGTCTCCCTGCTTAACCCCTTTTTCGATGCGAAATTTAGGACCGGAACTATTAGATTTGATGCAGGCTGTGCTTTGTTCGTAAATACTTCCAACGAGTGAAATGTAGGTGTTGTCGATCTGTTGTTGACGCATGGCTGAGAATACAGCAGAAT
Source organism: Epinotia brunnichana (assembly GCA_963854355.1). Lineage (NCBI taxonomy): Eukaryota > Metazoa > Arthropoda > Insecta > Lepidoptera > Tortricidae > Epinotia > Epinotia brunnichana. Next base: position 2,965,665 of record OY977962.1, on the reverse strand, counting down.
GCTTGACGCTGTCAAAAGCCTTGCTGTAGTCCACAAATGCAACGTAGAGTGGCTTATTGAACTCGTTGGACTTTTCTATGATTTGGTTAAGGGTGTGAAGGTGGTCTGTGGTGGAAAAACTGGGACGGAAACCGGCTTGTTCCGGAGGCTGATGTTTGTCAAGCAAAGGGGCAATTCGGTTTTCGACAACTTTAATAAATAATTTATAAATGTGAGAAATTAAACTAATTGGTCTGTAGTTTCCAATATCGGATTTGTCACCTTTTTTGTGCAGAAGAATGATATTTGAGTGGCAGAAGTCTTGAGGAAATTGACCGGTATGTAGAATGGAGTTGTAAAGGTTTGATAGGTGGGGCAGTAGTGTGTCTTTGCCTGCTTTTAAAACTTCCGTTGTCACACCATCTTCCCCAGGGCTTTTCTGGTATTTCATACTCTTTAGAGCAGCGTTGACCTCATACCCTGTTATGGCAGGGACGGCGTTGGAGCAGGAATAGTAGCCAGTTGTTGATGAAGAAACAGATGAGTCTGAATACAGCGATGAATAAAACTTTGTGCAGATCTCGGTCACTTTGTCTCTGCTGCTGTATTTTTGTCCGTCATCGTCCCGTAAGCTCGTTATCCACGCCCTTCCTTTTTCAAATCCGTTTTTGGCTCTTCTGAGTAAAGTGTGTGTTTTAATGGCAATTTCAACTAATTTTGTATTGAAATTCCGTATATCTCGTCGTATGCTACGTTTGACTTGTCTATCCAGGGTTGAGTAATGGTTTCTGTCGTGTTTGTTTTGTTCTCTGTATTCTATTAAATTAACTGTGGATTGCGTCAGCTTATTACTGCTTCTTTTAGGTTGTTTGATTTTACTGCTAGCTATTTTAACACTGTTTATAATATTGTTATATTGTGTCTGTACGTTTATGTTCCTGTCGAGGAGGTTAAATTGATTTCTTAATTCCATGTTGAAGTTATCCAGGTTTGCAAAAAGGATAGCTTTATCGAAATGTTTAATTTTATTCTTGAATAATTGCTGCCGGTAAACTTTTGTGTCAAATCTTATCTTTGCTCTTAAAGGCCTGTGGTCAGAAGAGAATTTTATTTGATTAAGAACGGTAACATCTTTAACTATGTATTGGTTGGAAGACAGGATGTAATCTATTTCATTTTTAGTGTTTCCTCCTGGTGAAACCCATGTCCAACGACGGGAGAGTTTTTTGTGAAAGAAGGTATTGCAGATCTTTAAACTTTGTCCAAACTCAAACTGAATAAGTCGGGTGCCACGTTCGTTCCGACTCCCATATCCGTGTGGCCCGATTACGTCGTTGTTATCCAGTTCATGTTTTATGCCGACTTTTGCGTTGAAGTCACCAAGGACCATGTTCCATGTTCCCCGGTTTTCTTCACAAGCTGTGTTAAGAAGGTCGTAGAAACTTTCTACCTCGTCGTCACAATGAGAGGATGTTGGTGCGTACGCTTGAACTATAGTTATGGTGTGGTTGCTAGTGATACGGAACTTCAGCACAGCAACTCTGTCAGAATAGCCTCTGAATTCTATGATGTTATTTTTCCACTTCTTATTTACTAGGAAACCGACTCCGTTCAGCCCGCCTGCTGTTCCATAGTGGTAAAACACACCATCGCTTCTCTCCACGGTCTGCTCACCATCTCTGCGCACTTCCGACATACCTACAATGTCCCAATTAATGTCTTTCAGAGCGTGTTCTAACTCAACTAGACGCTCTTCCTTCATCAATGTGCGGACGTTGTATGTAAGTACGTGAAGTAAATCGGTATCCTTTTTCGTAGCCTGGGTCGTTTTATTAGTATGACGGGGGATCGTATACGCCCGGGGATTCTTAGCACCCCCATCTCCAGGGCTAGTCCGGCTTTCGTCAGGGCCGGAGGCACTGGAGCGACCGGGCACTGGGGGCCGAGACGGGGAATTGTACATTTCATTAAGGGGGTTTGGACCGTAAGCCCACCACGCTGGTCCAATGCGGGTTGGTGGGTTGCCAGAGCCTCGTTTGTTGTTCGGCAGGGTATACCGCGTGCAGGTGAGGATGACTTGGAGCCCGAGAGATGATGGTTGGGCCCCCTTATACCCCTCAATTCAGCATTTAGAATCACAAATTCAAAGAAAGGCATTATTAATGCCTGAATTAAGTTTCATATAATGATGAGCACCATCTAGCGAAGCGTTATTAATTAGCCCAGTGGCGCCTGCGAATCGGAAACAATAACGCAGGTTAAGCAAAGATGGCAGCGGTCAGTCCTTGGATGGGTGACCGCCTGTTTGAGTGGTTACTAAAATGAGCGCTTCCGTGCTTTGGAAGGCACGCTAAGCAGTTGATCCCGGGTGCTGTCTATGACAGTAGTCGTTAAGCCGAGTTAGAGGCCTTCGGGCGGCTTAAGAATCTCTAACAGTCGAGTCTCACTTGACTAATCTAACTTTTTTTAACCCAAATAACCTTATGTATAAAAATAAGGCACAGTGCTATAAAAACATGTTTTTAATATCTATTATAATTTAAAAACAAAAAGATATATAAACAATAAAAAAACGTATGACCATGCTTTTCCCGGCTTTAATACTACGAAAAATAATTCTCTATAAAAAAAGAAAGCAAAAACAAACATTTCCTCGCTGGGATTTGAACACCCGCCCACCGGCGTTGTAAGCCAATGTTATAACCATTAGTCTAATCAAGCGGTGACAGTTGTGATGAAATTACGTACTATATTGCATTAACAAATCTTTATGCGAGAAAATCTCGAGAAAACGAATTTTCTCGGAAACGAGACCTATCTAGATCGATTTCTCGCCCCCATAACCACCTATATTCCAAATTTCATCGAAATCGTTAGAGCCGTTTCCGAGAACGTGATTGCAAATATAAATACATATATATATATATACAAATATTGCTCGTTTAATAGTATAGGATAAATATCGCGTTAGACCTGGATGAAACATTATTTCAAATACCAGGTTCATAATACGTGCATGGAGTACTCTCCATGCACGTCCGCTCGGTACGGCGATTGACAGCTCACTACCCCCACTAACATCTTCTATCTATACATATAATAAAGCTGAAGAGGGTCAAAAGTCTGTACAAGGAAGATATTCGAAAAAAAATTGGCTAGGGATACTTAAAATCGATAACAGAACACGTTCCAACAGTTTTTAGAATTTTTGTCTGTTTGTCTGTTTATCTGTTTATCTGTTTATCTGTGTGTCTGTTTATGTGACCGCGCATCACGTGAAAACGGCAGAACCGATTAAGATGACATTTGGTATAGAGATAGTTTGAGTCTTGGGGAAGGACTTAAGGTAGTTTTTATCCTGGAAATCAACCCCTAAGGGGATGAAATGGGGGGTGGAAATTTGTATGGAGCTACTTAAACCGCTGCACCGATTTGGATGAAATTTGGTATATAATTAGTTTGAGTCCCGGGAAAGGTCAAAGGATAGTTTTTATCCCGAAAATCTTCCCTTTAGGGGGTAAAATGGAGGGGTGAAAATTTGGATGTAATCCATTTTGATAAAATTTGGTTTAGAGGTAGTTTAAGTTCTGGGGAAGGACATTGGATAGTTTTTATTCTGGAAATCTTCTCCTAAGGGGGTGAAATGGGGGGTGAAATTTTGGATGGACTCCGTTTAGACCAAATTTGGTATAGATATAGTGTGAATCCCGGAGAATGACAATGGATAGTTTGAATCCCGAAAATCATCCCTCAAGGGGATGAAATAGGGATGAAAATGTGGATAAATCCCATTTAGTTAAAATTTGGTATAGAGATAGAAGGAGTCCCAGGGAAGGACAATGCATAGTTTTTATATAATTTTTAGTCCAGAAATCATCTCCTAGGGGGGTGAAATAAGGTATGAAAATTTGGATGGAACCCATTTACGGTATAGCGAGTTGTAGTCTTGGGGAAGGACATAGGATAGTTTACTCGCGAAAATGATCCCCTAAGGGGGTGTAATTGGGGGTGAAAATTTGTTTGTGATCCATTTTGATGAAATTTGGTTGAACGATAGTCTGAGTCCCGGAGTATGACAACGGATAGTTTTAATCCCGAAAATCATCCCCTCAGTGATGAAATAGGGGGTGAAAATTTGGATAAAACCCATTTAATAGATGAAATTTGGTAAAGAGATAGAAGGAGTCCTAGGGAAGGACAATGCATAGTTTTAATCCCGAAAAATCATTTCCTGAGGTGGTGAAATGAGGGTTGAAGATTTCGATAGAACCCATTTAGATGAAATTTGGTATAGAGAGAGGTCTCAGTCCAAGGAAAGAACATAGAATAATTTTTATTCCGGAACACATGAAAGGAGGAAATAAGGGGAACACATAAGGGGGTGAGAAATGGTGAATGAAAATTTGGATTGAACCCATTTACGGTATAGCGATAGTTAAGGAAGGACATAGGATGATTTTATCCCAAAAATCATCCCCTAAGGGGGTGTAATTGGGGGTGGAAATTCGTTTATGACACATTTTGATAAAATTTAGTTGAAAGATAGTTTGAGTCCTAGAAAAGGACATATGATAGTTTATATTCCGGAAATCATCCCCTAAGGGGGTGAAATGGGGGTGAAAATTTGGATGTAGCCCATTTAGATGAAATTTGGTATAGAGATAGTTTGAGTCCTGGAGCATTCTCAAAGGAGGTGAAATAGGGGGTGTACAATTGGATGGAACCCATTTACGGTATAGCGGGAGTCCTGGGGAATAGGAACATTACATTGGTAAATATATTTATGTGACGTTCCAAGGGTAAAGGTACCTTATGGCGGTAGTTTCGAAAATGTTTTCTAAAACGGGGTAAAAAAGACGTTTTATTATGGCTATTTTGAAAACTATTAGATGTAACATTTTGTTGACGTATCTTTATTTTTAATATAAAATATTTAAATTACAAGTCAGTTAATTTAATCCTACGGTTTAGTAGAAAAGGTCCTTACGGCCGTGTGATATGAAAAATGCAAAATAATACTGAAAAAAGCCTACATGCATCTATTATGGTGAGGCGGGTCATAGACACTAAGTTTGTGGCGGAGTATATTTTGTAAAAAAAGGCGTTCGGAGTAAGCTAATCTATAAAATCATGCAACTCAGCCATAATGACCCTTTCCTTCATACAATCCATACTAATATTACAAATGCGAAAGTAACTCTGTCTGTCTGTTACCTTTTCATGCTTAAACTGCTGAACCGATTGAGATGAAATTTGGTGTAGAGATACTTTGAATTCCGGGGCCTTCCCAAAGAATCCTTACTAAAGATAGTTTTTATCTGGAAATTCATCACCTAAGGGGGTGAAAAGGGGGGAGAAAGTTACGATATAAACGAGTTCCGCGCGGACGAAGTCGCGGGCAAAAGCTAGTCTTATATATAAACACTTGAATCCCTCGTTACTCTCAAGATCTATTGTAGAATTTTACGCTTCACTCAGAAATCTACATACCGCCCTCGCCGTTTAAATATAATTTTGCTCCCTTGAGACACAATACACAATCTTTTATTCTTACCGGGTGTCTTATCTTGAAGTCCAGCAGCTGATTGGCAACAGCATCCAAACTATTATTATAATAGATCCCGTAAGCATGATCTGCTATAGCAAAACAGAGGACCACTATTGCACGCTTCATGATCGATAATGTTACATAAGAAACTGTGTCGGAATATATTGCGGGTATATATTGCAGTTGGCATAATATGTTGCTTCCGAAAACTTGTAATAATTGCTGGTCAATTTCATTGCTCAAGCAATTTATCCGACGTTGATTAGAGCAATTATTTAATAAAAAAAACCGGTCAAGTGCGAGTCTGACTCGCGCACCGAGGGTTCCGTGCAAACGTTCATACACCATTCATTCTTGGACAATCTTAACAGCTCATAGAGTATATTACCGCTGTACAGAGCCGTATGCATTTTGGTACTAATAACATGCAACTAGTATGTTTGTTTACCAGCGATATTTTTTTATCGCGCGTACCGATTTCGATTAATATTTTTTTATTTGAAAGAAGGGACTTTAAAGATAATCTATTTGGAATTTGAAGACATACGATTTCATACAAAAGTATATTTAAATTACAAACTTAGTTAAGAAATAAATTAAGGATAAGCTAAACTAAACTAACGAAATAAAATATTTTATTATTGACAGTTAAGAAATTATTTTTGATAAATAAAAATAAATACGGTAGGTCTAAAGTAAGCAGCAGTTGAAAACGAAAAAAATGTAAACAAACAATGTATTGAATTTGACATTTAATATGTCAAATTCTATACATTGTTTGCTTACATTTTTATCGTTTTCAACTGGTGCCTCCTTTAAAGGTATCGTATTATTTTTCCTGTGTTATTTATGTTACTCGTAATCACACGTAATAATTTTAGAATTTTGGCTTGGTAAACTTCGGAGATAGCGGGGGGGGGAGGGATTTTTTCCAACATTTTCCTTAATAAATTAAAATTTAACCACCTTAGATTTTTTTTTATGGTTTTAGACAGCGCAATTCAAGCCCTTTCATATGATACCCCACTTGATCTATTAACTACACTTTAATTTTTTTACCCCCTCATATTAGTCATTTACACAAAAAATAAAAATGTATATATATTTTTTTCATTCTCCATACACGTGTCTTAACCTTCTTCTGGTTAAAGATTTATTTATTTATTTGTTATTTACTTGTCAGGTCAGGGACTACGCGTCTGAACGCCGCGAATGCGTGGTCCGATCGGTAGGACCACGTGGTCTAACAAAACGACAGTTTCTGTAGTCCGATTAGTTAATCGAACTACCAGGACAACAAAAGTTCACTTCGTCCGATCGTGGGACCATGTACTCTGACATAAGAAATAAATAGTTCTCGTAGTCCGATTAGTCAATCGAACCTGCAGGAAAAAAAATCATGTCGTCCGATTAGTAGGACAAAGCAATCGGACCACGTGGCCAGAGTGGAGAATAAAATCATAATCATGCCTTAATTATGCGTTACGCCCGTGAGCGCTTACGTGTATAACAAGCAATCTATACATATAATAAAGCTGAAGAGGGTCGAAAGTCTGTACAAGGAAGATATTCGAAAAAAAATTGGCTAGGGATACTTAAAATCGATAACAGAACACGTTCCAACAGTTTTTAGAATTTTTGTCTGTTTGTCTGTTTATCTGTTTATCTGTTTGTCTGTTTATGTGACCGCGCATCACGTGAAAACGGCAGAACCGATTAAGATGACATTTGGTATAGAGATAGTTTGAGTCTTGGGGAAGGACTTAGGGTAGTTTTTATCCTGGAAATCAACCCCTAAGGGGATGAAATGGGGGGTGGAAATTTGTATGGAGCTACTTAAACCGCTGCACCGATTTGGATGAAATTTGGTATATAATTAGTTTGAGTCCCGGGAAAGGTCAAAGGATAGTTTTTATCCCGAAAATCTTCCCTTTAGGGGGTAAAATGGAGGGGTGAAAATTTGGATGTAATCCATTTTGATAAAATTTGGTTTAGAGGTAGTTTAAGTTCTGGGGAAGGACATTGGATAGTTTTTATTCTGGAAATCTTCTCCTAAGGGGGTGAAATGGGGGGTGAAATTTTGGATGGACTCCGTTTAGACCAAATTTGGTATAGATATAGTGTGAATCCCGGAGAATGACAATGGATAGTTTGAATCCCGAAAATCATCCCTCAAGGGGATGAAATAGGGATGAAAATGTGGATAAATCCCATTTAGTTAAAATTTGGTATAGAGATAGAAGGAGTCCCAGGGAAGGACAATGCATAGTTTTTATATAATTTTTAGTCCAGAAATCATCTCCTAGGGGGGTGAAATAAGGTATGAAAATTTGGATGGAACCCATTTACGGTATAGCGAGTTGTAGTCTTGGGGAAGGACATAGGATAGTTTACTCACGAAAATGATCCCCTAAGGGGGTGTAATTGGGGGTGAAAATTTGTTTGTGATCCATTTTGATGAAATTTGGTTGAACGATAGTTTGAGTCCCGGAGTATGACAACGGATAGTTTTAATCCCGAAAATCATCCCCTCAGTGATGAAATAGGGGGTGAAAATTTGGATAAAACCCATTTAATAGATGAAATTTGGTAAAGAGATAGAAGGAGTCCTAGGGAAGGACAATGCATAGTTTTAATCCCGAAAAATCATTTCCTGAGGTGGTGAAATGAGGGTTGAAGATTTCGATAGAACCCATTTAGATAAAATTTGGTATAGAGAGAGGTCTCAGTCCAAGGAAAGAACATAGAATAATTTTTATTCCGGAACACATGAAAGGAGGAAATAAGGGGAACACATAAGGGGGTGAGAAATGGTGAATGAAAATTTGGATTGAACCCATTTACGGTATAGCGATAGTTAAGGAAGGACATAGGATGATTTTATCCCAAAAATCATCCCCTAAGGGGGTGTAATTGGGGGTGGAAATTCGTTTATGACACATTTTGATAAAATTTAGTTGAAAGATAGTTTGAGTCCTAGAAAAGGACATATGATAGTTTATATTCCGGAAATCATCCCCTAAGGGGGTGAAATGGGGGTGAAAATTTGGATGTAGCCCATTTAGATGAAATTTGGTATAGAGATAGTTTGAGTCCTGGAGCATTCTCAAAGGAGGTGAAATAGGGGGTGTACAATTGGATGGAACCCATTTACGGTATAGCGGGAGTCCTGGGGAATAGGAACATTACATTGGTAAATATATTTATGTGACGTTCCAAGGGTAAAGGTACCTTATGGCGGTAGTTTCGAAAATGTTTTCTAAAACGGGGTAAAAAAGACGTTTTATTATGGCTATTTTGAAAACTATTAGATGTAACATTTTGTTGACGTATCTTTATTTTTAATATAAAATATTTAAATTACAAGTCAGTTAATTTAATCCTACGGTTTAGTAGAAAAGGTCCTTACGGCCGTGTGATATGAAAAATGCAAAATAATACTGAAAAAAGCCTACATGCATCTATTATGGTGAGGCGGGTCATAGACACTAAGTTTGTGGCGGAGTATATTTTGTAAAAAAAGGCGTTCGGAGTAAGCTAATCTATAAAATCATGCAACTCAGCCATAATGACCCTTTCCTTCATACAATCCATACTAATATTACAAATGCGAAAGTAACTCTGTCTGTCTGTTACCTTTTCATGCTTAAACTGCTGAACCGATTGAGATGAAATTTGGTGTAGAGATACTTTGAATTCCGGGGCCTTCCCAAAGAATCCTTACTAAAGATAGTTTTTATCTGGAAATTCATCACCTAAGGGGGTGAAAAGGGGGGAGAAAGTTACGATATAAACGAGTTCCGCGCGGACGAAGTCGCGGGCAAAAGCTAGTAACAAATAACATAACGGGTAGAATGTCAAGTATAGTATAATGCATACATAAGTAGAATGCAAAGATACGCAGTTCTTAACAGTTGTTCCAAATTTCAAATTGATAGCTCTAGTAGTTCCTGAGATATTTAACGTTGAGACAGACGGACAGAGTCGCACCCATAAGGGTTCCTTTTTTACCTTTTTGGCACGGAACCCTAAAAACGTACCGAATTCGCAGCTCTGTCTGAGGAATCGGTCCATGCATCATTAAAAAATTATTACAACTAAACTAATTTTGATTCAGAAATAAGGCTATCCGCTGCAGAACCAAAGTAACCTCAACTTAAGTGGCAGTGGGCGGGGCGCATTGTACCTACATACGAGTAGACCCGACGGTTGTTGGGGCGGAAAGGTGCTCGAGTGGTGGACGCAGCGTGGGTAGACCCACACAAGATGGACTGATGACCTGGTAAAGGTCGCGGGAGTCCGCTGGATGCGGGTGGCGCAGGGCCGCTCATTGTAGCACTCTCTGGGGGAGGCCTATGTCCAGCAGTGGACGTCTTTCGGCTGATATGATGATGATGACTTTCAATATATTCCATTTATATATTTTTTTCTTCGTGACTTTTCGGATAGAATCCACCCCTTTTCTTCACATGGGTGTCGTAACTCGTAAGAGTCGTACTAAGGGAAGAGAGTTGAAGTGTGCTGTGGGCGATGGGCTAGCAATCACCAACCTATCACTGCGACATCACATTTTGTCGATCTTTTATACCCACATTTATGCTAAAAGTGGCACCTAGAACATAAGTTGCATGTGTGCCTTCCCCTTTTGGGAATTAAGGCGTGAATCTATGTACATAATGTATGTATGTATTAGATTTTATTATAAATCATTGTCACCGTATCGGTAGTTTCAATATGTGAACCTAAAACCTCCTTGAAGAATTAGTTTCTCAAACCAACCTCGTATCTAATTACCTCTAATTATAAATTAGGTAAGTTGCATCGCCCACAATTTATCTGCTTAGTCTTAATTTAAGATTGACTAGTAGCGAATGCTTTAAAGTATAAAGTCCGCCTTTTGTATCATAAGTTATATTAATAATTATGTTGTGCAATAAAGATGAAATAAATAAATATGATATTTTTAATACTGTTTTGTTTTTTACGAAAACGCCTCTAAATCTGGCACCCACTTAATCTTGTAACTTTATTAATATTATACAAAAGATTAAGATAAATAAAATATGCAGTAAGACGAGACGAGGTTAAACATTGATTTTTATTATTATTTTTATTGGTACGATAACACTTTTGCGGAACGAAAATTTCGCAAGTGCAAATAATTCAAATTATTAGGGTGGCCATGCTATTAATACGTTTGCAAGAACATTCCTCCTCATCCAAATTAACATGACAGCGTAGACATGGCATCCCAAATAGAGCGGAAGAGATAAGAAATTTCAGTTGCATTACCTACTAGTAATTGTAAGCTTACAATATATATATATGTATTATGCCAAACCGCACATTAACCGAATGATGTTACTGTTAATTGTTATAATAATCTAATTATCCAATTATATTTTTTATAGTGATTCATATAATAAAATAAATAAAATAAAAATGGTTTATTTTCAGATTTCTTAGATCCATAGCATAGCATTGTTAGTTACAAAACACTTATACAACTATATTAGTAGAATTAATATTAAATGGCCACATGATTTTTTAATTTTTTTATTATTATTATTTTTTTTTCATTCTTTTTTTTTTTGGACGTGTCGGTAATAATGCTAATAATTACACGGTTCACGTATTAAATGTCACTACGGGCAACATGTTTCCAACTCTTCGGGAGTTATTCTTCAGGATGAGTGTTCAAGCGACACCGCCACGAACACACTCATCTTGAATTTATCAGTTTAAATTCGAGTTATTCATATATCACATATTTTTAACCTGTAATGTGTTACCAATAAATTTTGTCTATGATGAGGCTAGCACGTAGCCGGGATAAGTGGCGTTTTCGAAGAGAAGGTTATGCTCAGCAATGGACGATTACAGGTTCATAATGATGATGATGATAATAAATATTAGGGGATAAGTTACTAGAACAATGCCAGATGATGCGCTCTAAAGATGATTGATGGAGTAAAGTAGTCACAAATTGGTATCCCAGAGATTCAACTAGAAGCAGAGGTAGACAGTATTGTAGATGGGAAGATGAAATAAAAATAACAGCGGGACCATTTTGGAGAAGAGTCACTATGGACAGAGCTCAGTGGAGAGAGTTGGAGGAGGCCTTTGCCAAGAGGCAAACTGAGATAAGAGACATTTTATAAGTTAATAAACATTATTAAAGTGAAGTGAATAACACATTTACGAATTAGTGATTAGTGCTACTAATTAGTTTTAAGTGTTCATTAGCGTAAAATCGTAAATAAGAAAATTGTATTGCTCCATACCTGGTTGTTATTCTATGTGTATGTACTCTTCTTAGTAATAAAGGCTATTTTATTTATTTATTTTATTACTAGAACAATATTCTTTTGCTATTCTGTCAAAGAGCGTGCAGGTTTATTAGTGGTGGTTCGTTGTATTTATTTGCATATTCGCACGAGCGGAGCGAGGGTGGGCGCATTAACCGCATGTAAAACACGCAAATTATCACTTCATCGCTAATAAACCTGGACGTAATTTTGCAAAATAGCAAATAATTAACAACTTTGAAAAGTTGAAAAGCCCCCGATGTTTTGATTTTAAAGTTCAATATCTCAAAGCCGGCTGTACTGATTTTATTTAAACGTAACTAAGAAACATTTCGATCACGTCAGCATTCGGTTAAAAAAACCACATTCAAATTTGTCCATTCGTTTAGGAGCTACGATGCCACATACACAGATACACAGACACAAACACACGCAGACACGTAAAACAAATATCACCCCTCTTTTTGCGTCGGGGGTTAAAGAGTGTCGTTCTAGTAACTTATCATGGAATTCCGCACAGTAACGCCTGAGTCAATCATTAGGGGACAACCTTTCACAAATCAAAATAGCCCCCATAGCATGCTTTATGTGACTTGTGTTACGGGGACTAGACGACGATATATTCAAAAATTATGTTAAAATCCGAGGCTTCGAAACAAAATAAATGTTCATGCTCAATCATCAGGCAAATATTTTGCCTTGTCTGCACGTAAAATAAAAAAAATAAAAATAAAAATCATTTAATTCTGGTATCATCGACCCATAAAAAAATGCCCAACATCAAATATTTATCTGTTTAAACGCCACTGATCTGTAATAATTACATTCTCCTACATTGCATATACTGTCGCAAAGTGTCCGCCAGAAGACCCGTCCCATTGCCGCCCTAGTCCACGAATGTTAAGATCGCTGATACGCGCCTGCGCATATTTCATGCGGGCAGAAAACCCGTCATTACCGTCCGATGCTATCTCATTACTGTTTATTTAGCGAAACCGCAGTTTTCGAGTTTTTTCTTAATTTAACGGAATGGCTGAATATTGAGGCGAGGTGCTCTTTAATTATTTTCGATGGTTAAAACATTTTTGGAATAAGTTAACTTGAAATTTTAATTACTCTTCTTTATAAAACTTAATACAGCCAAAGTGATATCCACTGTTTCGTATACAAATACTATTATTATTAATAGCCTTAAGTGTCCTGCTGAGCAAAGGCCTCTAGCTATCACGGTTTTTGAGATACAGCCTGGTGACAGACAGACGGACGGACGGACAGCGAAGTCTTAGTAATAGGGTCCCGTTTTACTCTTTGAGTACGGAACCCTAAAAATCTGCTATTATAAATTATTTCCAAATTTGACATTCTCTCCATACAAGTTGTCAGTTTATTGCCTGGACTAACCGGCTGAGAAACGCGGAGATAAGTCATAAAGACGAAAGTACAAGACATCTCAACAAAGGTCAAAAGGCTCAAATGGAAGTCAGAACACATTATCGGAGGCGCAGACAAGTGGAGCTAACGGGTCACCCAATGGTGGGTACCATGATACGGATACCAGGATACCAGAGAGGAAAAGAGAAAGAAGCCTCCCCCCCCAGAAGAGATGGGAAGACGGCATAAGGCAAGTGGCAGGATGCACCTGGAACAGGGTTGCACAAGATCGGAACGAGTGGAGAAGGCTGGAGGCCTTTGCCGAAGGCCAAACAGACAAAAAAAAATAAAAAAACTTTTTGACTAATTTTCACAGGGATGTTTTTAAATGCTTGTAACAAAACTTTACCCCTTACACGGCAGGTACCAGTAATGTATTATTTTTTTAATTTGTGTCCACGGGTCTGACGCCGCCTATAGTTTTGCCTCTAATAGTAAGCTCCTAGTCTATAGTAATACAGGGGGCGTACTTTTCATGCCGATGACATCAATTTGACGTCACGCTGCATATAGGATGATCCCAAATAGATTTATTGTAATTATTAATCATTAGTCGTCAATCATTTTAATCATGTACAAATTACTTCAAAAGTAATCTATTCACACGTGGAATAATTAATAGGTACCTACTTGATACTTGAAACGTAAATTAAACTATTCGTTTTGTTTTTATACATATACAATTGCAACCAAACTCTATGCAGCGTGACGTCATTTTTGCGTCAACGGCATGATAAGTACGGGCCCTGGTGGTAAAAATACCATTTAATAAAATGTATGTATAAAAACAAAACAAATAGTTTAATTTACGTTTCACGTATCAAGTACCGATTAATTATTCCACGTGTAAATAGATTACTTTTGAAGTAATTTGTACATGATTAAAATGATTGACGACTAATTATTAAAAATTACAATAAAACTATTTGGGATCATCCTATATGCAGCGTGACGTCAAATTGATGTCATCGGCATGAAAAGTACGCCCCCTGGATTAGACTGATGTACATGATGTTTTATCAATAAATTATCTTATTTTATCTTATTACGAGTCAACTCAAATTGACCACCTGAAATCAATTCCAAGCCAATGAAGGGAATGAAAAAAACAAGATAATGACAATTAAAAAGCTTTTCGGTACATTGAGCACGAGGATTCAATTTGGGCAGATATTTTATAGATTTCTCTTCCGATATATTTTTGGACGACTTGAAGAGAATATGATTTCAGACAACTTCGTTCGCTTCGCTCGCTTGATCAATTAACTTGCACTGATCGTAAGTAAGTATGTAGTCTAAAAAACAATTAAGCACCATTCCAAGATGGCCACACATCCAAGGTGTGGCATGTAGTAGGAACAAATATTCAAAGGGATGCTTCCTTAGAGCATTTGCAGTTAACCCCTTGTGTCCCACTAATATTTTTTTTTTGGGTTCGTAGATATTTTGATCTAAAGTTATGACCTCCAAGTAATGGGCATTTCTCCGGAGTGGCTCTTTTTCGTGTCCGGGGCCAAAATTTCTTCAAATAGTTGTTTGAAAACAATTTGATCAAATAAACTCACTGAATAAAAACGTTTTTTCAACGCGTCCGAGGGTAACACGTGATCTCAGTGACATTCAGAAAACGCGTTGGAATTATCAAAAAGAATTCCGGCAGGAACCTCGCAGCGGACACACAAGTAGTTTCAGTTTCACCGCGTTTACCGACGAGAGCGGACGTCGGCTAGCGGCCTTTAGGCAGATTGTATAAATGTTTACTTCTTCATTCGGTGGCTTTGGTTACGTGATTTTTTGAATTCGGTGAAGCAGTTAAATAAGTTAACACCCCTCTTTTTGCATCGGGGGTTAAAAATAAACAATGTCAATTTATGCATTACGATTTAAACGTTGAATATGCAATATAAATATTACACAAGACATAATATCAAATTAGGTATCAATAAATCAAATAAACACTTAAAAACTATTTCCATGAACTCATGAACAGCTACATATGAGTAATAATATACAAACGTAATTATCATTTCCTCTGCTTTCAAAGTCGATTTTAATCGAGTAAGTAAATCGCAGTGTACAGCACTGTGGTACAACACTATTCTTACTTTCGACAGAAAAAATGAGAAATCGGTCTTGAACGTGACTCGACAGTTTGAATAGCTTATTTTTACATCGCTGGTTTTGAACGCACGCAAAGTCTGGCTAGTTAAATTAAAGCCGCAATGGAAAACTAGCTTTGGCACACAATTACCCGCTACTGGTTCGATGATAATAGTAAAATAAATCGTTTATTAATTAATAACAGAGATTTAAGGACAAACAGTACTCACTGAAAAAAGGAAATACCTCGATTTACAGCTCCAACTTTATTGGAGCCGCTTGAACAATTGGTTATTGCGCAACAAACCATTTTGTGTTTATAACCTGACGTCACACGCAGACCGCGGTCGGGAGCAGACTGAACTTGAAGTTCGCTGCGAGCAATGATGACAAATTGTCATCGTTTCGCCACGCGAGGTACATACACTCGCAACGCATTCGTCGATATTTCTAGCTCTATGCCGGGCACATCGTAAAAATCCGGCAGATCACGAAATTCCTAGGCTTATCGTGAAACGCGCGATTTCATGATACGCCGCCATTTCATGATCTGGCTAAAAATTTACCAGGCATATCATGATGTGCCTGATAAAAAATACGGCAGATCGACTTAGTGGCAAAACCGACTCGGATCGCGGATAGGTTAGAGACCTAGTCTTCTTCTTCTTCTAACTTATCCTATCTAACATCGAACCTATCTTCGAGGTTATTTTTTTTATAAATATATACTTACGTATGACGGCGAGTATTTAACGATATGGCGGCCTTTTTTTGCCTAAACGTCATTACGAAGATCGTTAAACGTTAAGTGTTAAACGATATGGCAGATGTCATTTAGCCAAATCATGCAATGGAAGTCCCGTGTGGTGTCGGGTTAGAATAGAACCACCCCCTTTCTTCCCGTGGGTGTCGTAAGAGTCGACTAAGGAAACAGGGTTGAAGTGTGATGTGTTGTGGGCGATGGGCTAGCAACCTATCACTTTGATATCACATTTTGTCGATCTGTTATACCCAGATTTATGCTAAAAGTGGCACTGGAACACAAGTTTTCCCTTTTAGGGATAAAGGCGTGATTGATTCGCACCTCTGTTGGAAACCGCACTTAATAAATATCTGCAAAAAAGTTAGCCAATACGTATATGTTTTAAAAAACTTAACCATGACAGTATCACAATCAACTGCACTGAATGCATATCATGCATATGTAGCTTCAAATTTAAGATATGCGATTATACTTTGGGGAAATGCTGTCGGTACACACATGCTACCTTTATTCCGAACACAGAAAAAATGTATTAGGGCTATGTTTTTCTTGAATCAAAGGGAATCATGAACCCCACTTTGTTAAACTAGACCATATTGACCCTTACTTCTATATATATTTTAGAGTCCTGCATATTTGTTAAAGAAAATATGGATTCACTTAAAATCCAGGAATGTCGAATCCCGAAGAAAACAAAAAATACGATAACAATCTTGCCGAACTATCTACCTAAGACTAGCTTCTATCAAAACTCATTTTTTTACCATGGGACCTAGATTATTTATCCACTTGCCAAATAATTTAAAAGAACTGCCATTGCCTGTATTTAAGCAACATTTACGCAAACTACTACGACCTAAAATAATTTTTCGACGATAAATTGTAATAATACCTAACAATATAATTTGAATACTTAGTCTCACTATAATTAATGATAATATGATGATTTTATGCTATTCTTATTTGTTGTAATTTGGATTATTAACATGATGTAATTTAAATACCTAGTCTAATAATTAATGTTTAGAATAATTTTATACTACTGTTGTTTTCTTATTTATTATAATTTAGATGTAACGTAGCAATTTAATATCGCATTCTGTTTAAAAAAAATATAGATGTACCTACTTTTAATTTTAAGGACATTGTACGCCTTGTAGGCAGGTTATAATGCACTATAAATCATTTAACATCTGTATTACTAACATATAACCAATATTAAAGATTTTGAGTTTGAGTTTGTATGTATGTATATACCTATCTATGAAATGGCGGCGTTTCACGATATGCCTAGGAATTTCGTGATCTGCCGGATTTCACGATCGGCCGCCGACACATATACAGTATGTGTCTACGACCCGGGCTTTTATTAAGACTGATGATAATTATGCTTCGTTAACAATCGTTTGCACGTATTACTAAATCATAACTACTTAAATTAACTGCACAATTAAATTTCCAAAATCCGAACCTTCAATGTACTAGGTGTATGACGTCGTACTAAACAAAGTATGAAGAGCTGTCATTTACACTAACTTGTCAATTTACTTCGCTGTACATTGCTGGCAATTAAAATTTTGTTAGAAAATTAACAAAGTCTGAAATTTCGTTTATAAATTAAATTAAAATCATAATTACATTATCAATATTATAAAGTTTAACCTCCTTTTAAAAAAAGCCCGGGTCGTAGACACACTCTGTAAGTATATAATTATAGCCTATATCTTAATTGTATGAATTCTTTTACGGAGTAGAACAGTATCTTCAATAAATGGTTTTTAAGTTTGCGTTTGAATGTTTCGTCGCAGCACTCAGTCTTTATGTCATCGGGCAGGTGCTCATAGTACGTTGGTCTAATGACACGCGGATTTCTTTCGTGCAGAACTGTGCGATCGGCACCGTCCGAAGGTTTCCCGTGCTGCGGAGACACTTGTCAAGAACTTCCACTCGCTCAAACTCGGCTAGATGTCTCCGCGTGAACATAATGATCTCGTAGAGGTAGTGGGAGTAGTGGGTCATAATCATGTGTTCCACAAACAACTCTTTGCACGACTGTCGCTGATTCAAAAGCCAAGCATAGCACGCAGTGCTCGTTTTTGCATAATCATGACTCTGCCAGCGTCAGTCGAGTTCCCGGATTACGCCGTACGTCATAAGCGAATGGAAGTGGGCTTATACTGTGCTACGGCTGCGCGTGACCGGATCTTTACGTTATACTTCGTATACTTAATTATAATGTAACAGCAAAAAGATTTCATTGTAATGCGCTAATTTCTCAAGGTGAATAGATATATTAAGCATTTTTTGGGTTCCGTACTCAAAGAGTAAAACGGGACCCTATTACTAAGACTCCGCTGTCCGTCTGTCTGTCTATCTGTCTGTCTGTCTCTCTGTATATCTGTCTGTCTGTCTGTCCGTCTGTGAACAGGCTGTATCTCATGATCCGTGATAGCTAGACAATTGAAATTTTCACAGATGATGTATTTCTGTTGCCGCTATAACAACAAATACTAAAAAAACAGAATATGTTTTTTTTTCTTTTACAATCTTACACAAATCGATCTAGTCCCACACTAAGCAAAGCTTGTACTATGGGTACTAGACGACGATAAACATCCAATATAGATAAATAAATACTTTAATACATCTAATGTATTAAAGTATTTATTTATCTAACATCCATATAAATAGATTTAAATAAAGCGTGAATTGTTTTTTTTTTTATTATTTATCCTGAATATTATAGAGCAAATGTAAATGGACCAAAATAAAGATTAAACCATTTATTAATATTTTTTCTGTCTTTTCAGAAGCTAGTTAAGTTATCATTTTTTTGATGTCTGAAATTTTGTTGGATTTTGTCACTAGGTAGGTAACTATTTAATTGATGATGTATCCATTAGGTACATAGAAAAAATCAACTATTATAAATTATTTCCAAATTTGTCATTTTTTCCATACAAGTTGTCAGTTCATTGTCTGGACTATTGATGGTATTGATATGTTGTAACCGGCCAAGCGCGAGTCAGACTCGCGCACGAAGGGTTCCGTACCATTATCTATAAAAACGGCAATAAAATCACGTTTGTTGTATGGGAGCCCCCTGTAGCCTAGTTGTTAGTGACCCTGCCTACGAAGCTAGAGGTCCCGGGTTCGAATCACGGTAAGGGCATTTATTTGTGTGATGAGCACAAATATTTGTTCCTGAGTCATGGATGTTTTCTATGGATTTAAGTATTTATTTATCAATATATTCGTAAGTATGTTTATCGTCGTCTAGCACCCATAGTACAACCTTTGCTTAGTTTTGGACTAGGTCGATTTGTGTAAGATTGTCCCCAAATATTTATATACTATTATTGTTAATGCGTGACGTGATCGACCTGCTGAGCTAGTCTTCTAAGTTTATATTTTATTCTTTTTTATGTCCGACATAAACGCCATCATGCTAGCTAGGCTGTTCAGATGATCGATTGTCTACTCAAATCAGTCTTTTTGCAAAAACGTGACGTAAAAATCCGGTCACGCCACGGCCACACTGAAAAAAATGTTTGCATAACTGTAACAAAAAATTTGGTTACTGCTTACTCAAAAATTGGGACTTGCGAACTAGGTGTTATCTGTTACAAAACCGTGTTTTGCTATTAGTGTTTAGGTATTTACAGCTTAACTATTTATGTTAACTATAGCAAAGGTGTTAGTCTGGATTTAATTGAAATGTTTTGTAAGTATCAACAAAACGAACAGTCAGATTCAGGTAGCTATTTTCGATACTAATTATCTAACAATTTTACAGTTCCTAACCAAACTGTTCATGAATGTATAATACTTATTTTCGCCTACAAATAACAAAGTGCTTTGTCATAATCAAATGAACCAATTTATTCTTAGTGGCTTTACGGTTAAGTTGTTTTCTTAACTTAATTAGCTATTAGAAGCCAGATTATTTAGCTGTCAGTAGCCAAATAATTTAGATATTAGTAGCCAAATAATTTAGATATTAGTAGCCAAATAATTTAAATATCTGTAGCCAAATGATTTAGATATCAGTAGCCAAACTATTTTGCTATTAGTAACCAAATTATTTTGCTATTAGTAGCCAATTTATTCGTTTAGTGGTTACTTATTTATTTTGTTTACCAATTACCATATTTTCGTTGTAAATAAGATTATTTGGTCGGTAACCAATAACTAAACTGTTTGGTTATCATTAGCTTGACTAGTTTAGTTATTTGTAACTATAATCAGAGAGTACAGTCAGAATCAAAAGTAGCTACGCAAACGAAGATGTCATAAGTCTTTATTAAAAGGGAATAAGAGCTTTTGACGTCTTCGATTGCGTAGCTACTTTTGATGCTGACTGTACCTACTTATCGAGTTGTAATAGAGTCAAAGAAAAAATCGTGCCACGAAAATTACTGTTTCATGAGATGTCGCCACATTCGGCGGGCATTTATTAAGAATGCCCGCGGATTGGGATGCCATCTAGTGAAACACCTAATTTGAAACACAATTTATTTCTTGGAAGGTCCAATCTCTGCACTCTATCACAACTCGATACCCTCTGATAAAATGTAAGTATACCTTTTTACAATAGGTTCCTGTCAATGTTTCAAAACATTGTTTCCTCTATGTATCATTTATCCAAAAATTCATCTGACAGTTTTTTTTAACTTAAGCTTATCAATATTGTTTGTAAGGTCATCTTATCAATTAATTAAAATGCATTTCGGCCAAACGAAAGTTTGACAAACGATAAATCTGGGAAACAATTTTTGGAAACATTCATATGAAACTTGTTTAGGCCTAGGGCGCCACGTTTTTCTAGCCAATCACAACGCCTAACAGGTTGTTATCTATTTAAAAAGTTAATCGGACTTTTAAACGAACTAACACTGACTAACAGAGCATTCGTATTTGATATTTGAGTATATTGGGCTTGTATTTTTACTGGGATTTTATTTGATGTCATGCCTGCCTCATGTAACTACTTAACTGGAAAAAATACACACCCAACATACTCAACATAATGACAGGTATACTCACATTGTGATTACAATTAATTAAATTTTAAAAGTATAGTCATATTAAGTTGTATTACAATTATATTATTGTTATAAACAATAAATACTACATTGTAAGTAAATGGTAACGTCACATGAAAAACAATCATTAGGTTTTATTAGACACAACTTGATATGAATATTTTAAACGAAATTGTTCATTTCTATAGGTAGCCTAAATTTCAATAAAATTCATGGTTACAAAGTTAAGCAAAGTTTTATTGATCAGCAATCTAGTATTAACAGTTTTATTTTTACAGTATGTTCTATCTGATAAAATTAATACAAATACATAGTTTTTATATCCCTCTTTAATTGTTTAGTATTCATAATCATTATTATATTATAATTATTCTCATAATTATTTCAGTTTTATAAGTGACTCTTAAGTAATCGTTACATATCTATTTCATCCAAACTTGCTAACACTCAAACACGAACAAAATTAACGATAATATTTAAAACAACTTATCTATAACTATACAATACATATTACCACTATGTTACTAAAAAAAACTTACTTATCTATCATTTTGTAAATTGATGATGTTTCTGTTTGTATGACTCTAAATTAATTAAAATCGTAAAAAGTCCACATTTAAAAATTACTACAATAATACAAATAATTAGGTACAACACTGATTATTTGATAAGTAATGAGATGTTGAAATTGTGTTGATCCTTGTTTGATAATTTGCATAACTTTGTTATAAATTGCAATAAAAATCATCAATTTATTTTCACATATTTTTTTGGAATGGGACAAGTTTAACTCCAATTTTTTTTGAAATAACTTAGGTGCAGTCAGGGGTAATGATATACGTACATAAATAAGGACATGAATGTCTGTACACGCCTCTATGACATTGATAATAGAGTCCTGCTGTACAGATATTTATGTCCTTATATTATTACCCCTGACTGTTCCTACTAGCTTAAATTATCTTCATATGACATTCATACAAAAATTAAAGCTATTAGGCCGAGACTTAACACAGACAAACAGATGTAATTTCGACTTTATACCTAACATTAGTGTGAACTTTTAAATTGCAGAATTTCACTTACTTACACAACGTTTTTTCTGCTCTCTTTGTGGCTCAGCATCGGATGGTGGTTCTTCTGCTTGCTCTGTCAATGCGTATGTCGAACCGTCAATTAAATATGCATCGCATCATCCATGATTCTTATATCTTCAATGTCATCCGTCTGAAAGGTATTTGAAATCTGTATTACTTAAATATATACTGTACCTCTACATTGGTATACCCAATAAATATACACTTATTTATGTGTCAACGAGTGTCCCCTCAACAAGGTATATCAAGGTATCTCCGGAGGAAACTGCCCTAATATCAATAAATTGTTTAGAAAAATAAATGGGCAATGTTAGTTATATAGGTAGGTACTTACTGTTTTGGATTGTGAAAACGCATCGGTTATTATATTTTAGCATGGAAATCTGAGTTATCAGCTTGGCTCCTATGGCCTATAACTGGAATGAGATCCTTGAAGTCATCGGAGACAATATTTCTAATAGGGTTCCGAAATCAATGCTGTGTTCTGAAATAAAATAAAGTAAGCTCCGTTAGCCTGTTTTAGTTTTGTTTCAATTTAAATACAATCAAAGCCTTCTATTCTATATCGTCACTAGACCTTACAGATACAGAATAAAATGAATATATATGCGGTAGCACCCAGTCTTTCTTTCACCACCATATGTTACGATTTATGAATAACGTGTAATGTTACTAAATAATGACATGACTTACCTTTGAACTTGTCAATATGCATGGAAAGATCCTATGATTTTAAGTACTCTTCCTTAGTAATATGTGCCGGTGCAGCGGCAGCCGCCGCGGCCTCCTCAAAGTCGTTCATATCCTCAAATATTTGTCCTCGCCCCGTTTTATATAGTTCTTTCACAAACACCATGCCACGCACTACTTATACTAACTATATCACCAATATTCACATGATTTTAATTTCTTTCCACTCGCAACAACACAACCGAACCTCCAGCAGGAATGAACTGGTTCGCGGGTTCGCTTCGTTCGGCTTCGTCAACGTGCAACGTTTGCTAATAATAACAAAAGTTTGATAACTATCTTGCTAAACGTTACTTATTTTTAACTTTAATTTTGTTGACTATTGAACTTTCGAACTACTAGTTAAATAGTTACAAAAGCATTTGTTGTTAATAAATAAAGTATTTAATCAAAGAGAACATTAACGGTTCACCAAATAATTACCAAAAAAATTGGTACCTGATTAACAATTGTAAAAATTTAGTAGTAAACATACGGTTAGGTGAGATATTTAATCGCATTGGTAACCAATAAGTATATACAGTTTAGTTGTAATCAAAACATACGGTTTGGTAATATACCATCAAACACATCGATAATAAATAAGGGTACAGTTAATTTAACTTTAAAAAAAATATTTTGTTGCTGCAGCCATACTAGTTTGTTTACTTTAATTCAGTAAATAATAACCAAATTATTAATTTACTGCTTACCAGACATAACTTAACATAACTAGAAGAGAGTACATTACAAAATAGTTTTTGTAAATTTATGCAAAGTTTATTTCCACCTAACTTAAGTTGAGTTATTTTTTAAACAACTTAATTAGTTCGGCTAATTATTTTTTTCAGTGCACCTAGGGCTGCTACCGGGATCGAACCCGGGCCGTATCGCGAGTATCGAATTCCTTCGTGCCACCGAAACGGTGCGGTGTTCTGACTTTTTTTAGTGTAGGGTTGTCACAAATGCACTAGGTATAAATAAAATAAAAATAACATAAAATTTGTTTATTTCGGACATGATCCGTATAATGTTAGTTTACTATTTTACCATTAACTATTAAAGTGCTTTAAATTTTGACTTAGAAAAATATTGCAACTACTTTTTAAACCACGATGGTCAATCAAACATAGGCCTACACGATGACACAGAGATACCGTAGCCTGTGGACGGTTGCAACTATATAAGGGTAACGAGAACTTTGATTAACGTTTGACCTTCTTGAGGAGACTGAGAAAACCTACAATAAAGAGATAAATTATGTTGAGTTACTTTTATGACTGTTTAAGTTCTCGAGTTTAGCGTGCTCATCTAAAATTGAATTTAAAAAAGTGTTCTCCAAGGGAATGGCGGTCATTGCACTGTTTTTGCAACAAGGATCCAAGTGATCCAAAGAGCATGCGAGTCCCGAGGAGTTTCAAGCGTCCATAGGCTACGGTAACCGCTTACTACGGTAACCACTTACTATCGGGTAACCACTTACTATCGGGTAACCGCTTACTACGGTAACTGCTTACTATCAGATAACCGCTTACTACGGTAACCGCTTACTATCAGGTGAGCCTTACGCTTGTTCAACAGACGTGACTTAAAAAAAAAGAAACCTTAAATACATTTATAAACTCATGCCTGAATTGCCTAAAGCTGAGTAATGTCGGAGATTTTTCAACTTTTGTATGTTGTTAATTATTGGAAAATTAAAAGTTGGCAACTAATAATAAGTATGTATGTACGTATGCATGTAAGCACTTTATTGTACACAATAACAGGTAAATTTTTCATTTATTCCTTAATAACAATGCAATTAATAAAAACAACAATATAAAACTTAACCTAAAAGTAAAAAATTTGGCCTAAGTCGCCGTCAACAGGCAAGGTGCCCAGAAGGCTGGCCGTATTTCCTCGCTGTATAGCGATACTTATACGCTGTGCGAAATAGTGGCCAGCCCTCTGGTCACCCGATGCCTCTATTAGGCGCGTCGCCAAATCTTTGTATAGCCGACGCGCACTTGGCCCCCGTGGCCCCAAGGTTTCAACGCCAAACGCCGCAAACATATAGCTAGTTCCTAGGATGGCACATTTGCGGTGCTTGAGGCTTTCGGCCGAGGTTACCGCAGCGCCAGCGGTGGCACTGGTGCTTGGAACATGGGACGGTGCCAGGGTATCGACGCAAGTAGCATCCCAAACTAGCGGCCGACCCATGCTCCAAGGCACCAGCGTCATTCCGTCAGGCCTCTTGCCGTCGTCCCTAGCCAGCCCACTGGGCTCGAGGACTGCCGGCACTCTCGCACTGACAAGGGCCCGACGGATGACATCGTTAATACTGGCGCGGCGGGAGATCCTACCAGCGCTCCGGACACATGAGAGGCCATGGTGGCCTAGTATGTCAACCATGGCGCCGCATTGACAGCGTTGTGGTTGATTTGTTGATGCCCCCGAACGCAAGCTAGCTGCCAGGCGGAAGGTGGTGTTATCTAGGAAAGTACCAGGTAAATAAATGTCACATAATAGATCAAAGTACAAAGGCGAACTTATCCCTATAAGGGATCTTTTCCAGCTGACCTTTGAGCAATTGAGAAAAAGTTAGGTAGAATGAGATCTATAGGCAAACTTACACCGTGTACAAAAACACACAGAAAATAAATACAAGACCTCATCATCATCATCATCATCATATCAGCCGAAAGACGTCCACTGCTGGACATAGGCCTCCCCCAAAGAGTGCCACAATGACCGGTCCTGCGCCACCCGCATCCAGCGCCTTGCGGGGGCCCTACCCCACGCCGCACCTTCCGGTACGTGGTCACCACTCGACAACCTTTCCGCCCCAACGGCCATCGGTTCTACGTGCAATGTGCCCCGCCCACTGCCACTTAAGTTTACCGACCTAACACATCAAGGCGATACAAGAGCTAATAGGTATTAATTCTAGATAATATTCCTGACGTGGCAACCCTGCTCCGTTAACAAGGCCCACTGATGCGTGAATGTTTAGTTTAAATAACAACATGGCGGCCGAGTTGTCGGATCGTATTAACGTTTTTATAACCTCTACACATTGTTTCAACGCTTCAGTACGTCGCGTTAAGGTTTTTTTGTACTTTTATGTAACGAAAGTTGTTATAATGATTAATTTGGTTTATATTTTTTTCATCATATCATATTAGCCGTAAGACGACCTGTCAAAGCGGACCCTGGGCTCCTTTAGGGGCACGACCGGGAATAACGCTAGGGGGATGATGATCAGCCGAAAGACGTCCACTGCTGGACAAAGGCCTCCCCCAAAGAGTGCCACAAAGGCCGGTCCTGCGCCATCCGCATCCAGCGGACTCCCGAGACCTTTACCAGGCCTCATAAGAAGGTTCAAAGTCACTCATAGGGCAATGGAGAGGGCTATGCTGGGTGTTTCTCTGCGAGAACTTTATTGTACAAAATACAAAAAAAATTACAAATGGCGAGCTTAATGCCAAATAGCATTCTTACCAGCTAACCATTGCATTGGGCTAAATAGAGACTTATTAAAGGTGCAAAGAAAAAAGTACGATAAGTATGATCATAATATTATTCTAGGATATGATACAACTTTTTTCCGACGCCAGTTGCCATGGAAACGTCTCTTGAGTCTCTTTTTGATACTGTGATTTTATGGGTTGACATCCAAATGTAGGGTTGGATACAGTTGTAACCCCTTGTTTGACCCCTGACGCAAAACGAGGGTGTTATAAGTTCGACGTGTCTGTGTGTCTGTCTGTCGGTATGTGTGTCTGGCTGTGGCATCATAGCTACGAAACGAATGAACCGATTTGAATGCGGTTTTTTTTTTTAAAAGCTGACGTGGTCGAGATGGTTCTTAGCTACGTTTTAACAAAATCGGTTCAGCCGTTTTTGAGATATTCAACTTTGAAATGAAAATGTCGGGGGTTTTTTAACGTTTCTAAGTTGTTAATGATTAAGTAGGTATTGGCATAATCGAAACATGTTAGAAGTCCATCTTGTAATTTTTTTTAATCCCCGACACAAAAAGAAGGGTTATTGTAAGGTTGACGTGTCTGTATATCTGTGTGTCTGTCCGTGGCATCGTAGCTCCTAAACAAAAGGACCGATTTTAATGTGGTATTTTTAGTCAGAAAGCTGGCGTGTTCGAAATATCTTGCTTTGCCCTTACGGGGTCCATTTTATTACTTGTAATATTATGTGTGCAATAAATATATTAGGTTTGAGTTTGAAATGGTTCTTAGCTACGTTACAACAAAATCAATATAAGCTTGTACTAATAAAAACCTTCCACTATGCCGCTTGGCAATTAACATCAATGCACCACCCTATAAGTCAAACTTACTTTAGTATCGTTAGGTCAGTGATACAGTGTGTAACTATGCTATACTATGCTATACGTAGATGTGGTCCTGGATTCGAATCCCGACAAGGCATCAATTATCGCACTCACATAGAAACTTGCACTCCCCTTTTCGCCCCTTTAAGGTGGTTCGATTGCCATACAAAACGTTATTTGACATTCGCAGGCTAACGGCGTGATATTTTAAGAAACTTATGTAACAAACTTTCATCAATTGGCTTCCCATTTGCGCCAAATTTCCCCTTTCCTAGAATAAACTTATTTAAACTAGATTAATTTGAGAAAAATGGTTTTCCTAAAATATCACGTCCCAAACCAATTTCTCAAATTAATCTAGTTTACACAAGTTTATTTTAGGAAAGGGGGAATTTGGCGCAAATGGGAAGCCAATTTATGAAAGTTTGTTACATAAGTTTCTTAAAATATCACGCCGTTAGCCTGCGAATGTCAAATAACGTTTTGTATGGCAATCGAACCACCTTAAGGGGTGATTTCTGGGATAAAAGCTATACTATGTCCTTCCCAGAGCTTTAAACTATCACCATATGTTTAAAAAAATTGACGATTCGAAAGTGCTTTGTACTAGGCCTAACTGAATAAAGAATATTTTGAATTGAATTGAATGAATTTAATTAAACATACCCAATTTCATCTAAATAGGTCCAGCAATTTAAGCGTAAAAAGGTGACAGGCTATCAAACAATAATACTTGCGATTTTATAATTAACTAGCTTCTGCCCGTGATTCTCAATCGGTTCAGCGGTTTAAGCGTGAAGAGGTAACATACAGACAGACATACTTTTGCATTTATAATATTAAGTATGGATGGATGAATAGCTACTCGCGCGGCCTAGAACTCCTCATAAACTATCAGCAGATCACGTGTGAACACTGTGAAGTTAGCATATCATCTGCTTGAAATCGTTGCATATGAAAAATATTTACGGTCTTTAAAATAAAGTGCTAGGGCTATATAATCTGAACACCTACATATATGTATTTAATATAGGTAAATCTATTTTATTGCTCAGCAAACAAGCCAGAATCCTTTGTTATATTTTTGTCATCGTATAGCACTATAATGTCAAATTTTGCATTTTTGTTAAATTTTCTTTAGGCATTAGGTGTAACACTAGAGCCTAGAACTCCGGAGTTCTAGACTCTTTGTGACTAGATCTATCATTTCAGGCCAAAAACAAGCCTAGAACTCCTCATAAACTATTAGCATATCACGTGTGAACTTAGCATATCATTGAATAAAACTAAGGATTTTTTTAATTTTTTATGCTAGAACTATGTGTGAAAAGTATCAGGAACTGTAGGGTACTCTATGAAAAGGGAAAATATTAACTTTGAGTCCATTTGGAGGAAAATGATATGCTACGTGAAGTTAGCATATCAATTGTTTGAATTACATAGGATTATTTTTTTCGGTAAAAACCCCAGAACTATTGCTAAAATGTATCAGGAACTATAGAACTATGGTGCATGCGAATAGAACTTTAATAATTTCGTGATCTGCTAAAACTTGATATGCTAACTTCACAGACATTAACTATCACTCGCTCAATACTAGAAATAAGGATAAACTTTTCGTGCCCCGTTATCGTTTACAAAAGGTGAGTTCGTCTTTTATGGGAAATTGTGTGCGTTTTTATAACAAAATTTTCAAAAATATACAAGGTTTGTCATTAAATAAGTTTAAGTTGTTTATAAAAAGCCATTTAGTTAGTAAGGCCTATTATTACACAATAAGCGATTTTATAAATGACAAAGACGCCTTTAAATGATTTTTATTATTATTATTTTCTCTCTGTGTACTGACAAACTGACATACTCTAATTTTTAATTTGTTTTATATAATCCTGACATATATTTTTCCCTAGTTCTAATAATATTTTTTATTCTATTTTTGACATTGTGAAAACAGCATTTATGTTTGTAAGTTAACATGTGCCTAATTGAAAATGTAAATGAACTTTGACCTACTTATAACATATTGACATGTAAACTAGTGATATTTGACATTATTATAGTTATATATTAACAACTATAATTACCCTTTCAAACTTTAAGTTTGTTATATAATACTAGTACTATTCATTACTTAATCTGTGATAATACTGTAAAAGTGTAAAAATACATTGAAGTACTAAAGAAATGAAAATATACTTTGACCTTCAAAAAGTGTTCTGTATGAATCTATTTTGAATAAAATATTTTGACTTTGACTTTGACTTTGTGTTGGTGTTTTCTTTTAGCCCGACTACTGCAGAGTCGAAAGGAATGGATAATTTTTTAGCAGTCTATGTTTGTATTTGTGTATGTTCCACTTGAGCAAACTGGAACAAGGTTTTATTTAACCTAAGTAAACATTATAATTGAAGGAAATAATTTACGTTTAAACTATAGTTGGTCGGTCGAATTAACGTAAGTACGAGCAAATATTCAAAAGGACGCTTCCTTAGAGCATCTGCAGTTGTGTCTGTTTCACTTTCAAAATTTTTGGTTTTGGAGAAATTTTGATCTAAAGCCTGCAAGTAATGTATCTCTAGAAGCGTAAAAAATACAATTTAACTTAATTAAAATATTTTTTTTTTCACGTAAAACCACTTGGAAATTACTGTTCACAAACTTAATACAATACAAATACAAAAAAAATACAAAAAGGTTTATTATCAAAAACAAAACATCCATTCGACTTCTTACCATCAGAGACCAAACTAGGCTGAGCCTGTATCACTTCTGCCAGTGCGATTCACAACAATAACATTAATTAATTTAATCTTTAGGTACAGTCGCCATCACATACATCGGAGCAAACAAGCACGTCACAAACATCGGAACACACCTCTATTTTCAAGGCATTAGAGTGCATGTGCCGATATTTTTGAACACCTAGAGTGTACCTATGTATGTGATGGCGACTGTACATACAAACCCACAAGAGTCGTTAAGTTTTAAGAATAAACTTACGTAATATATAAAAAAAAAACTAACACTACTTCCACTACCTACTAACACGTATTCTATACTTATTCGCTACTTACTCTCTGTTTGAGTGTGTGTGAATTTGTGCTTATTAGTTTAGTGTATATCGTTTGTGTGTGTGTGTTTGCGCTCGCGCTTGAGTGTGTGTGTGTGTGTGGAGGAAGGGGGGGGGGGGGGAGTCCCACTATAATAAATGGTATTTTGATTGGGTTTACTTTGACTTTGTGGAATTTACGATGTCTTCTGTTGCCTCATAGGACAATGTGAGAAGTTGTGTTAATAATCTACCGTTTAATTTTTTGCTCCTGTTACAGGGCCCACCCTGTATAATTAAGGCGGGTATTACACTGCCGCCGCGTCCAGCTGGGGCGTGCGGAGCGACGGTCACGGTACGCAACGTTGTATGCCAGTACTTCAGCTTGTATAATAAATCCAATATCCGTCTGTATGTTTTTTTTATGTGTGTTACGCGATAACTCGGTAATTTATGAAAATTTGAAAAAAAAATCTGTGTTTGGAAGCATATACTTCCAGATTGGTCCCGTTCTCACCACAATTCAGTTCTGATGATGGGATCCTGGAGAAATCGAGAGTTACCTTCAAATTTTATAGGCAAACTTGAAGCAATTTGGCTTCTGATTTGAAGTCGGTTAAAACTTTGTTTTGAAAAGTATATTATTGCATATTGGAATACCCACCATAGAACACTAGATTCCTCTTCTTTTTTTATGATATTGTATGAGTTAATATTGTATTATTTAACGCAATAAACTATTAGTCACCCCACGGAATCATATTATTGCATACCTAAAACCATATAAGTGTGATTGCCAAGTCACCATTTTTTTATTTTTAGCAAGCAAATAAAGATTAATAAGAATGCCTGGCGTGTCTCTACGAACTATCTCACCACTTTTTACTGTGGAAGAGTTTCGAGACTTGGCCTAGTTTTTAGATGAAAAGTTTGTGTACTCTAGCATGGTAGTAATTATAAAACAGCGTACGGTTATAGAAGATAAATGTATTTCTTTAGCTTTAAATTATTATTCATAAGTAAATTAATTTGATAGCACTCTTGTCGTTGTTGACACGTATTGTCGATGACAGATGCTTTTTTCTTCTTTAATTAATGCCCTGTTGTGCTGTTGTTCTAATCGGTAACAATGGGATCTCATTTCTTTTTGTAGGTGTGTGTTATCAACTTTGTATGGAAATGTTATTTTACCAACCGCAAATACCGTTTGTATAGTTTTGCAGGACGGAACTGCAAAAGTTACTTTGTAATCGCATGTATTTGTATAGGATTACAAACTTACTTATCCGGTTTGTGTATATCTGAATCGTGACTGAAATTGCAATATGCGAATTATGTTCAAAATTTGGAGCATGTGTCTGGTAGGTTAGAATTACGATGATCAATATAAGTCAATAAGTGGAGTGAGTGTCAGTGACAAAACTAAGGAACTTTGACGGCCAATAATTCTTAAACTAAAAGTTCAAATTGAATGTTATTCACAACATATTTAAGCTATATTATGTCCTATATATTACTGAAAATTAAGGGTTCTGGCTTTAGCCAGCACAAAATTACAGGAGGTTGAAAATGGCCTGAATGGCTCCGAAAAAAAAATGGTACGGCTGTGCCTCTTTGTTTTGCTCGACTTGGCGGGGCACCGCAGCTCCGTGCGAAATTTGTACGCGACTCCGCACGCCCCAGCGGGATGGGTCGGCAGTGTGTGCGCCTAAGGGCATGTCGCCGTCTTAGCGTGTTATTGTGTTGCGGGAAATAGCCATATCCAAGCCCGGTCGAGCCACGGCCCGGCTGTGGCTCGGACGCGCAAAAACACCGTCGTTTTTCTTAGAAAACGGCCCGGGCCGCACACGGCCCGTTTTAGCGTGAGTCATCATTTAAGAGCCAATGTTGTCGAAATACGACCGTGATAAGCGAAGCTATCGTATTCGTCTTTAGTGCAATAAGACGAGCAAACACAATTAAAAGCAAAAGGCCAATTAGCCAGTTGTTGGCGCGTTGTTGCTTGTTAATCGCTTGTTTTTGTGTAAACACGCCTATTCGGTTCATCTATTTCGCAAGTCAATTGCATATCAATAGGTTTCGCGCACAGACACAGGAATACAGCTATAAGAGCGAAAACAGGCGTAACAGATGTACTCTCTAAGATAGATCAACTGAAATGGCGATGGTAAGGGGACACGCTAAGATACAGTCAAGAATAATTGTGCAATATTGTAACACACTGGTACCCTAGAGATATTAAGAGGAGTAGGGGAAGGCCATACAAGAGATGGGAGGACGAGCTCAAACTGACAGCTGGACCAAACTGGAGAAGAGTCGCTAATGATAGACAGCAATGGAAGGGGTTAGAGAAGGCCTTTGCCAAGAGGCACACTGAACTCGGAGACATAATACAGGGTGACTGGTAATTCGACCTATTCCTTGAAAGGGGTTATACTAGAGCTAATTTGCAACAATTTGTGTCCAGTCAACCAGGGGTCGAAACTCGCTGGTTTCCGAGATATTCGAGTTTTTAGTTTGTATGAAAAAAAATCTCATTGCAGCCTTAAGCTGGTGATTGTGACAAAAGTACTTCCATTTGGATGGTAAAATAACATTTTTGTCACAATCAGCACTTTAAGGCTGCAAGGCGATTTTTTTTCAAACAAACTAAAAACTCGAAAAATTAAAAAAAAATCGTGTTTTGACCCCTGGTTGACTGGACATAAATTGTTGCAAATTAGCTCTAGTATAACCCCTTTCAAGGAATAGGTCGAATTACCAGTCACCCTGTATAAGAAAAAAAATACTTTTATATGTATATACAAAACAACAGATATTACAAAAAAAAACAAAAAAATAAAGAAAAATAAAATATATTATCTATAAATAAAATAAATAAAAAAGGAGTCCTACATTAAAACATAATATACATTCAATATGGAGTTCAGGATAAAGGGCTTATATAGATGGATAGATAGATAGGTTTCGCGCTCGTTGTGATACGTAAGTTTGGCGCACATTGGCGGCTCACTAAATAATAGACATTACTTCAAATTAAAGGAAAAATTGAAAAATTTAGGTTCCTACCCGGATTTGAACCGGCGACCACAGGCATACATGGCCCGTCGCTACTAACCAACTGAGCTATCGGAATAATCTGTCTCAGCTCCTAAATCTTTCAATCAGTTCCTTCTCACAACACCTTAGGATGGGTAACTGCGTTATACAAAAAAGTAATAGACATTAGTTCTGGCCGAGTTATGTAGGTATAGTGCTTTTCTCAAACATGAAATACAAAGTTACAAGAAACATTATTTTTTTATAATAGAGGCGGGAGAGGGGTGTAGACACCAAAAAAAACCAATAATGATGAATATTCTCGCAAAAGGATTAAAAATAACGCAAAACGATTGTCGTTCACCATAGTAAGAGCGTCATACATAACGCTCGGGGATAGTGACGTCACCGTCCACATGCGTTGTCTCTTTCTAACAAGCAATATTTAAAGCAAGAAAGAAGGAAAGAATTTATTTATTCAAATAGGATTCATCGAACCACTTTTGCATCGTCAGTCATCAGCTACAACACTAGAAACACTCAGGTTCTATTAAATATACTTAAGACTTAAAATTATTACAACATGTCAAGGGATTTTTACATAAAATTTGTTTTTTAAAATACCTTAGATAATAAAATGGAGAAGTTAAATTCAGCTTCGTGTATGTGCATCGTCTATAGTTAAACTAACAATTAATACGTTAAGTAAATAAGCATAGTTTATATATTATAAGTAATGTCAAGGTAATCAGTTATAAATACTTAATTAGCAACATTTCATTATTTTTTTTATTTTTTTACTAAGCTGGGCCAAGCATTTTTATCTATTAAGTAGTCCTCGACAGTATAGTATCCCTTTTTTAGCAAGGATGATTTTAGATATTTCTTCAAAGCAGGTAATGGCAATTCAAGTGCTTCAATAGGTAATTTATTGTAAAATAGTTGACATTGACCCATAAATGATTTATATACTTTACGAACACGGAACTTAGTAATTGAAATTTTATGTTTATATCTGCTACTGTTCATTTTTTTAAACGATCCTATATTTTTAAGCGCATAAATAATACATTCGTAAATATACTGGGAGGCTACTGTCAGTATATTTGCCTCTTTAAACAGGTCTCTTAGTGACTCTCGCGACCCCATCTTATAAATTGAACGAATAGCCCTTTTCTGTAAGACAAATATTGAATGTATATCTGCTGCCTTTCCCCACAGTAAAATTCCATATGTCATTATACTATGAAAGTAGCCATAATAAACCAATCGCGCTGTCTCTATGTCAGTCAAATACCTTATTTTTCTGAAAGCGTAAGCAGCTGAACTTAACCTACTAGCCAACTTTGATATGTGAGGACTCCACTTTAAGTTTTTGTCCAAGGTTAGACCTAAAAAAGTTGTTTTGTCTATGATTTCCAAGCATTCTCCATTTAAGTATATATTGCCATTGTTAGCTCTTACATTAGGTAAAATAAATCGTAGACATTTCGTTTTATTAGAGTTGAGTAATAAGTTATTAACTGTAAACCAGTTTAACACTTTGGCAAGGATGTTATTAATGTTATCATAGTCCTTTGTATTTCTAGGTGTTTTGAAGATTAAGGATGTATCATCTGCAAATAATATAATTTTACAATGATTTTGCATAAGGAATGGCAGATCGTTTACGTATACTAAAAAAAGAAAAGGTCCTAAAATAGAGCCCTGTGGCACTCCTAGTTTGACAGCCGCTCCGTTTGATTGTG
This sequence comes from Epinotia brunnichana, assembly GCA_963854355.1. Taxonomy (NCBI): domain Eukaryota; kingdom Metazoa; phylum Arthropoda; class Insecta; order Lepidoptera; family Tortricidae; genus Epinotia; species Epinotia brunnichana. Next base: position 2,930,496 of record OY977962.1, on the reverse strand, counting down.
TTCTATTTATAAAAATTGACTGCATTCTGTAGCTAAGAAAAGATGAGAGTTGATTTAGGGCTTTTGTAGATAGCCCATAGTGTTTAAATTTTCGTAAAAGAGTTACATGTTCAACGCAGTCGAATGCTTTCGAAAGGTCACAGAAGATGCCTATTGCGTCACAAGAGTCTTCCCATATCTCATATATACATTTTATTAATTCAGAAGCGGCATCAGTTGTGGAACGTCCTTTTCTAAACCCATATTGTTGGCAGTGGAGAAGGTTATTATTTAAAAAATAAATCTGCAACTGATCTAACATAATTTTTTCAAAAACTTTACTTAAAACTGGTAAAATTGAAATAGGACGAAAATTCGTGACATCATTTTTGTCACCAGATTTATGCAAAGGTACAACTTTGCTTAGTTTCATAAGGTCAGGGAACACTCCCTCTTTAACGCAGCAATTAAAAATGTCAGTTAAGTAGGGTGCAATAATGTCAATAACGTGTATGATCAAATTTACAGATGTCCCCCATAAATCCTCGGTGCTCTTTCTACTTATAGTTTTAAAGGTTTTTATAAGAGTTTCTGAGTCAATTAAGCTAAATTCGAACTCACTTTTGCCAGTACCTAATGTACCTATACTCGAGAGCATCAAAGATTCCGCTTGCTCCGGGGATGATTTAAGATCCTTAGTGGTAATACAAGCTATGTTTGAGAAATACTCTTCAAATGCTGCTGCTATTTCGGATTCTGACTTAATCGCTTTCCCATGGTGTAATATGTTAGGAATCGCACAACTTTTGGGTTTACATTTGCCACTCTCACTATTAAAACGGTTGTTGCCTCGTAATTTTTTGAGATATCTAAATGGGATTTTCGTAACTAGGTAGTATTAATAAATGTTGAGTCTACACACCCTGTTGAAGATGAAACAAAAGAAGATCAGTTTGCAGGGTTTATAAATGAAATTTCAAAACAAAATCATTACTGACAGTGGTGACTACAATATTTTGCCAGAAAGAGGGATTCACCTGCATAGCGGGAGGTAATTCCCAATTTATGGCCAGGTGTCTAAAATAAATAATACATTAATTTCCATACCATTAGCTATCGGAGTTTAAATTATGCACGAAATCCTTTGAAAATAGATCTGGCTCCCGTCTGCCCTCCCTCACTATGTGTCACTCACCGTCCGTCTGTCTGTCTGTCCGCTGAATTTGTACCTATTTGTGTGGACAGACGTATAGGGAATCGGTAATGCTCGAGGAATATTGAATGAATTGAGTTAGATTTTATCTGGATCTCGGACTAGACTTCGACTTTTTTCGAGCGAGCGATGCTCTCTGCTTCAGCTTAGACCTATTCTTTCGTGCCTCCATTTTTTTTATTATTATAAAATAAATAAATATTATTATTAATATGAATGTCTTTCCCGCTCTCGGGACAATGATGTCCCGGACTTTTGGGAGGCGTGCGTGGGGCTAGGTACCTACAAAGTACCAACTGAGACACCACGTAGAGGCCCTTTTGACAATTTAATGAAATGCAAGTGTTGCATACTGGCCATTGACAATTTATTTGTCTATGGTGTCATTCGAGTGTTCTATTGTCGATTGATTTGAATTAAGTTTGTCTCATTGCTTTACTACAATGGTCGCTGAATAAAGCTCTTAAAATATCAAAACAGTATTTTCCCTTGGAAATAAAACAGCAAGGAGTACACCGAGCGGATGCTGTCCCTGCCCGTGTCATGGGACGCACACAGAGACAGCACTCGCTGGGGTGTATAGGGATTATTGCTGGTTGGTGGAATCTAAATAAAACGGGTTATTGGGTGAAAATTATGGAATAGTGGCTGGGCTAGTGGGTCAAACATCGGACGCCTGCCTAATAAAACTGTCTCACTTTTTATCTCTGGCAGACGGTGACTCGCTAACTGCTAGATCGGTCAGAGAGCTGGGGGGCTGGGCAACGCTAGTCAGAGAGCTGTGGGGTAGATAGGTGGCACTGGACTTTAAACATATAGCCAACTCGCCACTTAGGTGTCCACATCTACCCTCGAGCAACAGCTCTTGCGACTCCACTCTGGACTCCAGCCAGTTAAGGCAAGCCAGAGGTGGGGGTCCTGTCCAACCATCCACCCGATCGGCTCAGCCTGACCACAGGACACCCCCAGGAGCACTCAGGTATCCGTACTTACCGCCACAAGCTTCCTTACGTCGACTGATTGCACCAGAAATCTGGTGGGCGATGGGGCCGTCACATCCCAACGCCATTATTTTTTATTATTATTTTTGTTTTTGTTGTGTACTATCGACTATTGTCTGCAATAAAGTGATATTAATTAATTTATTAATTTATTTATACTCTACGATACCAACATAGATGGTATATTAGTCTACTAGCTTCTGCCCGCGTGGGACTCGTTTATATCGTAGCTCCATACAAACTTTCACGCCCCATTTCACCCCCAAGGGGATGATTTTCCGGGATAAAAACTATACAACGTCCTTTCCCGGGGCTCAAACTATCTTTGTACCAAATTTCATCTAAATCGGTGTAGCGATTTATACCCTTAGAAAATTACGGTTTTTTTGGAAATAATTCAATATCAGGCTAATTATTTGTATACGGCTTTTATATGTTATTTTAAAAATCTTTTACTATTGAAGCCAATAATTCTATGGACCGGAAGTTAGGAAAAAAAATTAACCCGCAAGCAAAAATGCTATCAGTATTTTTACAATGAAAATATGTTTGAGTACACAAATTTGGAGACTTACTACCTGAATCCAAAATATATATGCATCAGCAAATAACAGTATTTTAATTAAATATTTACGACCTTGAGATAATATTGAATTTCATCTGGCCTATAGAAAGGTTTATTCATTAACAAAAATAAGTGGATTATGCGCGTATCCCAAATAACGTATATAGACGTAGTCAATTATAAAGTAAAGAAAGTTTATACCATTTTCGCCTGATTTTTACGGAATTTATAAAGATTACTTTTTATTATTTTTTACCGTTGCGGTATTAAATTTAGGTGGATTATTAATGAATATTTAGTCAAATTACCCAACCTATTTTATGGTGTAAAAATATTGCAGATATCGATATATTGTTGTGTTTTCATAGAGCGAAACCGTAAAGTTCTCAGGGTATTAAGAATGAAAAGGTAACAGACTACACTTTCGCATTTATATAATTTGGTATGGATGGGTCTATGCACTACACGCTGATACTCATAACCTATGCATACATAATTTATTTTTCAAAACAAATTTTTTAACCGACTTCAAATCAGTAGCCAAATTTCTTCACGTGTGCCTATACAATTTAAAGAGTTCCTTCGATTTCTCCAGGATCTCATCATCAGAACTTAATTTTGGTGACAACGGGACCAATCTGGAAGTATACTCGTATGCTTCCAAACAAAGAAAAAAAAATCAAATCGGTTAATAAATTACCGAGTTATCGCGTAGCGAACAAACATATAAAAAAAAATACAGACGAATTGAGAACCTCCTTTATTGAAGTCGGTTAAAGAAAAGCGTTCACACCACACTTCACGGGTTCGGTAGCTACAGACGGACAGACTGACGGGCGTGAATGGCGCACAGTGGGCGCGGCGCGACAGATGCGCGGGGTTTTTGTCGGTACATTCGGCCTGAATATCATAAAAAGTTCTAATGATGGTAAATCATAGAGTAGTAATACAAAAATTCTAGAACAGCTAAAATCATATTTAGGATTAGCAATTCAATGATTTTATTTGGACTGTTTTGGACTAATCAGTCCAAAACAGTCCAAATAAAATCATTGAATTAAATTAATTAAATAAGTCAAGCCCAGATATTTTTTAAGAGTTATTGTTTTTGTATTTTTATTCGTTGGGGCCATCGGTGGCCGTTTGGGCGGAAAGGTTCTCGAGTGCCGACCACGTACCGGAAGGCGCGACGCGAAGGTGGACTGATGACCTGGTAAAGGTCGCGGGAGTCCGCTGGATGCGGGTGGCGCAGGACCGGCCATTGTGGCACTCTTTGAGGGAGGCCTATGTCCAGCAGTGGACGTCTTTCGGCTGATATGATGATGATGATGATGATATGTGGGGCACCTGATATGACTTGACAATTACATAAAAAATATAAGTGAAGGAAAGTTAGATACAAGGAAAGAGAGGCAGGGGAAGACCAAGACGTGCTGTTATGGACCAAGCTAAAGAGAAAGTTAATGCAAGGTCAAGAGCTCAAAACAGTTGCCGAGAAAAGAACAGAATGGCGATTACTTCAAGAAAAGTCAAAAATCGGTCCCCAGCAGAGAGAGACAAACGGACATATGTAAGAACTTTGGCCAAAGCTAAAGCAGAGAACATCTTTCGCTTCGCTCCATCGTTCAAAAAATACGAACAAATAAATAAAACCAGTGTTCAACCCGACTGTACTACAACAAAAAGTCAATCTATGTCACCATAACACGACATAAGTTAAACTTTAACTCGACACAAAACGACTTTTTTTGTCCATGTTTTTAAGTCACGGGAGACAGTCATATTTGTCGTTTTTTTGTTAATAACTCAATATGGTGAAATTGTTTGTTTTTAACATACCTACTTCAGTTTTTTAAAGGGCATCTGTTGCGGGTTAAATGACTTGTAAGGTTTTGATGTAACATGACAACGATTCTTGTTTCGAGAGAAAACAGACGGCAGCGTAGTTTCGGAAATGAGAGTTTTTTTTGCGCGACTACAGCACAGAGGCGAAAGGAAGATATGTTTTAGTTGTCTATGTTTGTATAATTATACGTGTGTTCCACTTCCAGTGTAGTGTTTAATATACCGTAAACTCGGATTACTGTAACCCTGGAGGGTTACTTTGGCTTTTGCGAATTACTCTATCTTTTTTACCGCTTTTTTTAGGGTTCCGTACCCAAAGAGTAACACGGGACCCTATTACTAAGACTCCGCTGTCCGTCTGTCTGTCTGTCTGTCTGTCTGTCACCAGGCTGTATCTCACTGATACTGTGATAGTTCTAGTTGAAATTTTCACAGATGATGTGAACGATAATTAGTTATTCATGTCTTTGATGTGTATGATTTTAATTTGTATAATTGCTTTTCAATTAGTATTTATCTCTTTGCCTGAGATACAGGATAATCCTAGTTCAGGCGCATTTAATAAATTTCCCTAACATGTAACAGTTTTAAGCACAATGTAACATTAGCAATAAGGTTTTTTCAATAAATTATTCTTATTCTTATTTCTGTTGCCGCTATAACAACAAATACTAAAAACAGAATAAAATAAATATTTTATAGATAATGGTACGGAACCTTTCGTGTGCGAGTCCGAGTCGCACTTGGCCAGTTTTTTATGAATAAAACAGGGTCAAATCAGCTTAAGTAGTTTTAGTTTCAGCTAACTACTCACGTTGTTACTTTTTTATGTGACATTGCTATGTGTGGTTTTTATGCGGGTCAAAGTAACCCTCCATTGGGTCAAAGTAACCCGAGTTTACGGTACTGAACCGATTTTGATAAATGAGGTGTCAATCGATATTATGCTCCTCGTGACAAAGCATAAGCAAAACTTTGTGTGAAACAAAAACCTTATTTGTTGTTATATTTCCGTAGTCGTGGTACAGTTTTGAGGGTCCCGTACCTAAAGGGTAAAACGTGACCCTATTACTAAGACTCCGCTGTCCGTCTGTCTGTCTGTCTGTCCGTCTGTCACCAGGCTGTATCTCATGAACCGTGTTAGTTAGTCAGTTGAAATTTTCACAGATGATGTATTTCTGTTGCGGCTATAACAACAAATACTAAAAAGCAGAATAAAATAAATATTTAATGGGGCTCCCATACATCAAAACGTGATTTTTTTTAACGTTTTTATAGATAATGGTACGGAACCCTTCGTGCGCAAGTCCGACTCGCACTTGGCTGGCTTTTGAACTGTTTATGTTTATACTTGTTTCAAAAACACTACATGGATTCGTGGTAATCATTAAATGCCATCATTATCATCATCATCATATCAGCCGAAATACTTCCACTGCTAGACATAGGCCTCCCCCAAAGAGTGCCACAATGACTAGTAAATATATAAGTAAATATAAATTGACAATACCGCTTTATCACTTTAAAGTGAAGTGATAATCATTCACACAACAATAGACAAACATTTAAATTCCCTAACCCCAGACGTGACGCTTCATATTCTAATGCAACAACGGGACTCGAACCCGCGACCCCTGAATTTTATTCCTCTTATTGTGTCGTGACAATGGCGAGATATTTGCGCTGAGATATGAGCGCTGCAAGTGCTTCTATGGGTGAACTCATACTTCCTTATATGTATATTTTCGTCAGAAATGCAGGTAGAGTTGGGAGTAAATTCATACTTCCAGGGTTTTTGTAATTTCAATGTCGCATTCGATCGGTTAAATCAAAGCGGTCGCAAAATTTAGATCTAAGTAAATAACGATTGTATCCTTAGAGGCTAATATATACTAATTATACCTAGGTTAAGATTGTACTAACAATATACCTATGCATGTACAAAAAAAAAATCTAACATACATAAATTATATTTTATTATATTCTATTTTATAATGTAGGTGCCTATTCCTGTTATGGGGTTACAGGAGAGGTTAATTGCAACGTTTTGGACCACAAACGACAGTACGCAAAAGTTGTAAATTTTAGAGAGAATTCACTTTAATTTGTTTCTAAAAAATGTAATTGCTCGACCATTAAAAAAATTATAAAAAAAAAATGTTTTTTTCTTTGAACTCACTAACAAGACAAAAACCAATTAATTAACGATTTTAAAACAAAATTTACTTGTACGCAAAAAAAATGACGGCTTAAAATTAGTAAGTAAGCTAATTACTTTTTTCATCAACTTGCTTTAAAAAGAAGTCGTATAAAAGTTATAAAAATTTCAGCAAGCAAATAATTTTTCCAAAAACGTAAATAATCACCAATTAATTAGGTATTTTACCAAAAGGTCGAATATAATATAAAAACCAAAAAAATAATACTGGCAGGTTATACGCTCATATTTTTTCATCATTATGCACTATCATTTGTTTTGTTTCTGTCAGAGTTGTGAAAATGGTGATCGGAATACAAAACAAGGTTTGCGATTTCCTCAACAATGGTTAAAACTGAGCACCGTTCCGTAATCAAGTACTTGGAAAGGAAGGGTTTAACACCAAAGGAAATTTACGAAGACATGTGTCAGACATTAGGGCATTAAAGCTACGGTAGCCTAGTGGTTCAGGCATGCGGCTGTCAAGCAGCAGTCGTGGGTTCGAATCCCGGCTCGTACCAATGAGTTTTTCGGAACTTATGTACGGAATATTTATCGTTAGCTTTTCGGTGAAGGAAAACATCGTGAGGAAACCGGTCTAATCCCAATAAGGTCTTGTTTTCCCTCTGGGTTGGAAGGTCAGATGGCAGTCGCTTTCGTAAAACTAGTGCCTATGCCAAATCTTGGGATTAGGTGTCAAAGCGGACCCCAGGCTCCTTTAGGAGCACAACCGGGAATAACGCTAGGACGATGAAGATGTGTCAGAAATTAGGGGAATCCGCTCGATCATATGCCACCGTAAAAAGATGGGTCGCGGATTTCAAACGTGGTAGAGAAGCCTTTGAAGACCATTGATGTAATATAAAATATAGGTAGATATGTTATAAGCGCTCCAAAAGTGGCACACTAAAATCTGGTTAACTGACACGGCTTGCCATAGTTTCGCAACTTCAATGGAAACGAATGCTGTCATAATTTGGTGGCCATTTTTAAACACGGAATTTCGTATACACAACGTATCTACCTCTTTTTAGGATTCCGTACTCAAAGAGTAAAACGGGACTCTCTTACTAAGACTCCGCTGTCCGTCCGTCCGTCTGTCTGTCACCAGGCTGTATCTCACTGATACCGTGATAGTTCCAGCTGAATTTTTCACGGATGATGTATTTTTGTTGCCGCTATAACAACAAATACTAAAAACACAGAATAAAATCGTTTTTATACATAATGGTACGGAACCCTTCGTGCACGAGTCCGACTCGCACTTGGCCGGTTTTTATATTACAGCATCATTGTTGAAGACGAACATAGAAGTGGCAGGCCATTAACGGCTACAACAGATGAAAATGTAAATAAAATATTAGAAATGATTATGAATGATAGGCGATTGAAGGTCAGTGAGATAGCGGAAGCAATAGGCATCTCCTATGAACGAGCACAGGACGTCATCATCATCACCAACGTTTTTGGATTTTCCAAGGTTTCTGCCGGGTGGGTCCCTAGTCCCTTTCGGCTGAAAATAAACGAATGCGCCCCTCGACGTCACAGGATTGTTTGGACTTATTTAAAGCTGATCCTCAAGATTTTCTCAGTCGTTTTATAACTATATATGATACTTGGGTTCACCACAACACACCAGAGTCAAAAATACAATCCAAGCAATGCTGGTCAGGGTCTCCACCTCCTAATTAATTCAAGGCCATTTTGTCAGCCAAGAAGGTGATGGCTTCAGTTTTTTGGGACTGCTCAGTTCAGGCCCCGTAGCATGGATGGCCTTATCACGCAATAAGTGATAGGATAGAGCTGCCGTCCCTGGCTGACACCGTTCGATAGAATGAGACGACGCGCTTATCCTATCACTTATCGCGTGATAACGCCATCCATGCTACGGGGCCAGTTCAGTTCAGTTATTTATTCGTAAAATAGATAAATTTACACGTCAACAATTTAGAAAATATTCACAAGAAAATAATTAAAAACAATTTATACATTGTATATGTATTATTTAAACGTAGTGCATTACACTTTCGACATTTTTGTCAGCACTTCATCCAAATTATAAAATGGCATGTCAGCCAATAGTTTTTTTAATTTTGAAGTGAAGGTGATGTCACTGGGCGCTTCTTTTATTTCATTTGGGATAGCGGTATATATTTTTGGTCCCATGACCCGCAATGATTTGCTGGACTTGGTCAGCCTCCTCGCAGGTACATATAAGTGATGCCTGCAGAGGGGTAATAGTGATAGATTTCCTTGAAAAGGGTAAAACCATAAATTCTGACTACTATTGTTCCTTCTTACGACGTTTGCGTGAGGAAATCAAAATAAAAAATGCCTGGTATGTTATCAAAAAAAGACTTGTTCCACCAAGACAACGTCCCCCGTCCCGTCCACAGAGCAGCGAAACAAATGGCCCAGTTTCGCAATTGTTGGTTTAAATTGTTGCCGCACCCACCCTATTCGCCTGATTTGGCCCCTTCGGACTCATTCCTTCGGATTCCCCAACCTCAAAAAACACTTGGTAGGTCAACCATTTTCCACGAATATGGAGGTGCAAGAAGCTGTAACAGCATATTTTGATGACCTGGAAGATTCTTTATTTTTACACGGAATAATGAAATTAGAGGCAAGATGGCAAAAGTGTATAGGTAGATGTTTTTGGAGACAATGTAGAAAAATAAACTTGTTATAAAAAAAAAAATATAATTTTAAAGGTTAGGCTCAAAACTTTTCAATGCACCATAATTGTCTCAAAAAGTTACCAAACGTTGAACATTTAGTGATTTTATAGGGTAGCCTTTACACTCCTCTTTTTATTCGTCAATCCCATGACGGTGCCCCTTATTTACTAAAAAGTTACCTCAACACACGTCACATCCAAATCATTAAAATCGAAAACTAAACTCAATCAACGCCGAACAAAGCCGAGTTAAAAAAACAAAGATAAAGGATGAATGACGTATGTTAAGAAATGTTTGACGGGAAAATTACGGGGTGCGCATGCGCCGGTGTAGTCTAGGAGCTCGTGTTTGGTATTGTATGTTTTTTTAATACTTACCACGTCGTTGGCAATTTCTTATTTTTATTTTATTTATTTATTTTTCGAAATTAATAAGTAAATTTTTAATCCACCCGTCTGATGGTAAGTGATTACCGTAGCCTATAGACGCTTGCAACTCCAGGGGTGTCACATGCGTGTTGCTAACCCTTTAAATTTATACACTCTTTCATGAAGAACCCCATACTGTAGCCCCCCCAGTAGGAAGCAACTAAGAATTATATCTGGGGTGTTCACAGGTCACTTCGGGGTCAAGGATCTCTTGGCCAAGGTGGGACTAGCGGATAGTTTAGACTGTAGTATGTGTGGCGAGGAAGATGAGACAATGGAACACTTATTGTGTGGAGTTACCAGACAAAGAATGAATTACTTTGGTAACGGCTATCTGCAACCAAAGGAGTTCAAGGTGCTCCCGGTGAACTGCATCATCCGTTTTGTGGAAATGATGGAGCAAGCCTGGGAGCAGATATAAAGGGGAGGGCAAATGCACAAAAAATCCCACTGGCTCTAAGTGCATCCGAAAGGGCCCTCACCTAGATAAGATAAGCCGCTCGGGGAAAACCTCGGCAGGGAGCTCATTCTACAACCTGAGCGTCCGAGGGAGGAAATTTCTATGACGTGCCGAATGTATGTTTTATACCTTCTTGTACCTTGTTGTACAACGGGGCTCGCCCGACTGACGCTGCGGCAGCCACCTTCTGTCTCTATCATCAGATCAGCTCGATGGTACCTACCATAATATTGATCCATCTCATATTACACTGGTAATGATCAATATAGCTGCTGCAGCTGGCAATATCATTGCCAGTGTCAATTGACCACAGATATTTCAGATATTGTTTAGTATTAAGAGACGGATCAAGAAAAGTGTCTTATTTGCCGTCGTTGACCCAAAACGTAGGTGCGGAAACTGTTTATATTAAAAAAAAAAAATTGACGTAGCCGAAAAATCTGAATTTTTTTTAGTGCTAAGGAACGTTATTCCTATCACCAAAAGATAATAGGGCACTTCTGATATTCGTCATCCAAACTACATTTATCCAAAATAAAATCTGCGTAATGTTTTTAGGTACATACGTACAATTTTTAGTACATGAGATTAATAAAACATTTTCGGATGTAAAAACGAAGCAAAAGTGTTATCTTGTTTGGCCACTGACTCTTAGACTATCATATCTGATGAATAAAATACTTCTTGACAGCGTTTGTTCCATTTCTATCAAATTCCAACCTATAAAAGGGTTATGTTCGCATTTTTTATGACTTTAATTCTTAGTTACAACAATTATATTAATTGATTTCGGATGTAAATATGTATTTTTAATGATAGTGTTGTTTTATGATGTTTTTATGTCTGCTTGTTGTGTCTGGTAATTCTTATAATTTTGACATCCTATTTATATTTATACTGTTTTTTTTATCATGAATAAATAATCTAATCTTATCTGTTATACCATAAATTTTCACATATTATGTACCTAATGCTCTGTTGACATTTTTCTTGAAATCATTAGTTAATTAAGAAACCTTGACATTTTCACATCTGTACTTCTGTTGACATGAAATAATAGACGGAGAGCTGAGGGACCAAAACTGCAACAGTTTTATAAAGGCTGATATTTTAATATTAGATCATTAATAGCTTGAATATCAATAGCCTACCGTCAGTCAGCCAGTTTTTGGGACAACTGGCGTGGGGGTGGTTCCGAACTTGTTAAAAGGGTCAATCAACTTTTTCTTGTTGTTATTCTGTCCCGGTAAGCCAAGAGACAACAGTAACAGACTTTCTTAGAAAAAATACTATAAACTGGACTCATATCATGCTTTTATCACGCTCTAACGGCTCTAGGAATGGAGTTGTTATCAGATATTTTTGCGGCCTTTGTTCCATCATATATTAATGCCGGTGACTGTTCCTATATATTTCCACAGGTCAAATTGAAAAGTTATATTTAAGTATGAACAAAGCTTGAAACTTAAATATTTCTGCTCCGATATTGTTTAACGCGCTTATTTTTGGGTCAATCAACTTTTTCTTGTTGTTATTCTGTCCCGGTAAGCCAAGTGACAACAGTAACAGACTTTTTTAGAAAAAATACTATAAACTGGACTCATATCATGCTAAGGAGATGCCCCACCATGGAATGGGTTTACCAATATGACAAAAACACGTGTTTAGTGGATTTAAACCCCATAAAATAATGGTTTTAAAGAGTGACCCAGGAGACGTAACCATGGCAACGAGCAGCAAGAAATAGTTGATTGACCCAAAAAAAACGCCTACGTCGCAACTGTTTTATAAAATCTGAAAATTTGGCAGTGGACGTCTTTCTGCAGATATGATGATGATGATGATGATATTTTGTCATGATTAGTGATTTACAATTAACCAAGTAAATACTTCACGATTTATTGGTTAAAACTGCTGAACTGGTATTCTGTTATGCTGTTTAATAGTTATTTGTTCAACAAGAGAGCAAAGTAGATTTTTGCTGCGAGTGTTGATGTTGAGTCCCGAGCAAGCCAAAGATTCTATATTTGAATCACGAGCGTAGCGAGTGATTCAAAATTAGAATCTTGAGCGTAGTGAGGGACTCAAAGGCACAAGATGCAAATATCTTTGCTCTCGTGTGATACATACAACTTTTCACCTCAGCAGTGAGAACATCGTCACGTTAAAAAATATATCGCTAGGCTTTTACGCACCTATAATATTCTGAATTTGTAATAGAGCACATCATAGTGTTACCTACGTTATGTAAGTACGTAGATGTCGATTGAAGCCCACACTATGATGTGTCACCAGTGCTCGATATCAAAATTAAAAAGCTACTTTGACTCACGGTAGATGCTACTTGTACGTAAGTATAACAATTGGTAATTATTATACTTACGTACAAGTAGCATCTACCAGAGATGAAATATATAAGCTTTGATTTCATAATTTCACTTGTTTGTATAGAAACACAGCTAAGTAAGCACATTCGTTTCTAATAAGTAAGCCTAGCTGTTAGCTAGTTGTTTCGCGCGGCTTTGGCCTTATATCCGCATAGAGAAACTACTTATGTCGAAAATCTACCAAAATACCCAATAAAACACGCCCCGATAAATGTATCCAAAGTATCCAAACTAAAGATAAACATCTTAAAACTGGGTTTTAAACTAAATAATTACCAATTAAACTTGGAAACGATTAAAATCAGGTGATGTTAAATAATCAATTCCATTTTTTTAATAATTTATCAAGTTGATTACGATCAACAAAATGGCGGCGGCATCTCACAAGATGGCCGCACAGGAATCTACGCAGAGTAGGGTGGGGTACAGAGGTTTCAGTAGATATTACCCGCGTTGGTTGACAGTGGGATAATCCCACATTTTGTAACGTTTTTGTTATACCAGGATGGTCGGTTGTAGACAAACGTACGGCCGGCCTGATGCCTTTATTGATTTTATCTATCCAAATAATATCATAAACCCTCCATGATACGTTCAAGAACCGCACATTATGACCACCATAAAAATAGACTGTTTTGTTAGAACAAATTTCTTATCTTGTTAGAATAATTTCGAACATCTCTGAAAAACAAAGAAATTTGATTAGACCTCTATTCTCATATCAGTCGAGATGACGTTTAGTTCGAAATTAATTGTCAATTCGGATACCAATTTGTCAAAAGTCGCACGTAAGTAAGATATCGAACGATATGACAGGTGGGGCCGCCTCTAGTTTGTCTATGAATTAAAAAAAACACGATGACAGCTACCAGATAACAACGCCACGATGCTGGTCACAATATGCCGCTCCTGAATCATGGAGGCTTATGATAGTGTGGATAGATAAAGTAGTGTATGTAACTGTACATATATAGGCATTACAACACTAGTGTTTAATGCCCTTCATTATGTACAGTCACATAAACTACTATAATAAGTCGATGTTTTGACTAATCCAAGTCCCTAACTCACAACACAAGGCATCCTCAGCAGCTTTGGCGACCTTACCACCAGGAATGCAAACCCAGTTGGATTGCTCCAAATAATTATGAGCGAGATGATATTCCGCAATACTCTAAATCTCGTAAAATTTCAAAGGAACACAATTATCTACAACATAGCAACTATGATCGCTATTTTGGAGTTCTTTAAGCTTTCGTCCTTCACCTACAAAATTGTTAGTGCGAGAATGACAAAATAGTATTTTTCACAATCGTGTTATAATAGAGAGTTTTTTAGTCGAGTACCGTGTTAAGGCCACGAAGCTTGACAAAAACAATAATTACCTACGTTGGTCTTAAACGCGATCTTGTTACCATGTTGCCTTTGGTTCATTCCTTAGGTATAATGTGGTCACCAACTGCCTTAGTGATGACTTTTGGCCATTTGGTATATCGTATATGTAACTAAAAGTTTCTGAGCCTTAGAAAAATATGTTTGATGATAAATTTACTAGACCCAGAGTTGCCAACTTCGCACACCTCTAAATCGATTGTGACAAAAATTGCTGGTTCTATGGTCAATTGGTTTATGAATATGGTTTCCAGTACTCCCAGTTCTGATAGATCTATACTCTAGCTACTCTATGTTGATTCTTTCAATAATTAATTGGCGCCAAATTCAAGGCACCACCCGAACAATGTCAACTTTTTGCAAAACATTTCGAACATTAAAAAAAACACTACCGCGGGGACAAATTTCTTTCGGTATTCTGCGCGCTATTCGCTTTTTAAAACAGAGCCTTTTAAAGAAAAACACACCTTAATTGTATTTGATTAAGGTCGAGATTCAAGTGTTAAATGATTTCAAATAATTTCGTCGCCACCTTAGTTTTATTTTTTTTAATGTGCAAAATTGTTTCATGCCTGTTTGGAGATACCATTTGACAAACTTAATTACGCAATTCAAAAATAGCTTTTTACTCTTTAAGTGCTTGAAAACCGGAGCGAATTTAAATGACACCGAGTGAAAATATAACTTTGTATTATAATTTTTATTTTGTAAATTGTTGGGGTGGTGTTTTTGTTTATTTGACTAATTATATATTTGTTTTCGGAATGTACAAATGACGATAATTAGGTATTTTCACGTTCAGTAAAAAAGCCTTTCTGGTTGATTCCCACGAAAATTGTTTAACTACATTGTGTTACTTTTACGGCAGGGACCTAGGTCAAAGTGCATTGATTTCAAATTATGTAAGTATTAACCAATTTTTAGGTTCCATGTAGGTACCAGACTCGTAAACAGACTTGGAAGGCACAATAAGGTGCAACTAGTTTGGATACCAGGGCACAAGGGCTTCATCGGCAACGAAAGAGCAGATGAGCTTGCAAGAGGGGGCTCTACAAATCACTTTGTAGGTCCAGAACCATTTGTGGGACTCTCGCAGGGGACCATAATATCGGCCTTTAAAGCCTACGCCAAAACCAAATACCAACACGAGTGGAGGAATGAGGCTGGCTTAAGGCACTCTAAGCTCTTCATAGAAGGAGTGGACTCGGGCTGGACCAGAAAACTCTGGAAATCCAGTAGGAAGCAACTCAGAATTATATCTGGGGTGTTCACAGGTCACTTCGGGGTCATGGATCTCTTGGCCAAGATGGGACTATCTGATAGTTTAGACTGTAGAATGTGTGGCGAGGAGGACGAGACTATGGAACACTTATTGTGTGAATGTCATGCCCGTGCCAGACAAAGAATGAACTACTTTGGTAACGGTTACCCGCAACCAAAGGAATTCAAGGTGCTCCCGGCGAACTGCATCATCCGCTTTGTGGAAATGATGGAGCAAGCCTGGGAGCAGGCATAAAGGAGAGGGCAAATGCACAAAAGATCCCACTGGGTCAAAGTGCATCCGAAAGGGCCCTCACCTATATAAGATAAGATAAGATAAGGTACCGGATGACGCAGCGTGGCTCACCACAACGAATACTGATGACCTGGTAAAGGTCGCGGGAGTCCGCTCACGCATCACTACAAAATTTCTCTTTCAAGCAGGCGGGACTTAAGCTTGTTTGCCGCCGTCATAATTAAAAAAAAAGCAAATCGACTCGTGCGCAGATGTGCCGCGCTGTCTGCCGCGGCTTCCGGTACGGGCTATTTGTACGGTAAGGGGTCAGCCACAACGAAGAAGTATTTTTTTTTAAATACAATACTGACCAGCAGTAACCTAGTCTCACCTGGGTAAGCGACGCAGCCCCCCTATTCTGTAACTTGTTTAAAGCTCACCTCAACGCTCACCCACAATTATACCTTGACACCGCGATGCGTAGGTAGTAATTAAGCGTAGGTAGAGGTCTAGTTTCGTAACCGGTGACCGGCGGGGTGAGCCGCATTAACGCGTAGCGAATAACAGCCCTGGACGCTGTGTCCAAATTTTTTTACGGTGCCATTCGAACCAGTATCTGGAGTGGAACAAATGCTTGTATGGGAACAACTACAATTAAAGAATATTTTTGCGTTATGTTCCCTATTGATAAAGTATGACGTCACAGTTTAATATTTTACTAACCGTTGTATGGAAAATCAAATAAGTTAAATGTTCGGTCGCGAAATAATGCGTTTAGGTCCATAGTTGTGGTACAAATTTGTTTCTTTAAAAGCGCAAGGATTCTATTGGTAGCTTAAAATTAACCCTTGGACAATAAAAAAAAAAAATATTTTTCTACACTTTCAAGGTCCAAACCTTTTTATGATTTTAATTATATTTTGTAATTTATACATTATTACAATAATTTGATGGTTCCATAAAGGCCTCCACACACCGGTCGCGGGCGCGGGTCGGGCGCGGGCCCGCGCAAGTTGTAAAACATTGAAACTACACTTCAAAGTTCAAACACACATCGAACGCGGGCCCGCGGCCGGTGTGTGGAGGCCTTTATACATCCATCCATTTAGCAACATAACGTTATCCTATCCTATACTATTAAACGAGCAATATTTGTTTATATATATATATACAGGGCGTCCCACGGCGATGCCACATGGAGGGAAAGTACCTTGAATATTGTAGATAGAACATTTTACTGAAAGAAGACACTATTTTAATTTTAAAAACAATTTAAACTGCATTCATAGATTTTAAAATAATTACATGGTTGAACCGGGAATCGAACCCGCTACACGAGAAAAATAATTACCCTGTAGCTTTATCATACCGATCGAAAGGCTTCATCGTAAGGATTATTTTTTGCTAAATAACATAGTGTCAGAAATAAAAGGAAAGACCATGAGTTTTAACATTGTATGTGAAATTTTGTTCAGAAAAATGAAAAGCTGACATTGCCGTAAGGACATACAACTGACATTATCATAAGTACCTATTACTAATAAATCAGTACCCACTTGAGAAGTACGCATCATTTCCCTATTAAAATTTAAGTGCATGATAAAATGACAAAGAGATACGTAATTAGTAGGTACCTGGTTTTATGCAACAAATCGAGTTTCTGTCCAATCAAGTTTCTGCCATATCCTAAATCTGCCGAAAGGCCCGTAAATGATTTTTTCAATGGGACTCTTTTTGAGCATTTGATAGATTAAATTGATTAATTTTGAACTAAAATGTTAAAATTCATGGTCTTCCCTTTATTTCTGACACTATGTTATTTAGCAAAAATAATCCTTATGATGAAGCCTTTCGATCGGTATGATAAAACTACAGGATGATTGTTTTTCTCGTGTAGCGGGTTCGATTCCCAGTTCAACCATGTAATTATTTTAAAATCTATGAATGCAGTTTAAATTGTTTTTAAAATTAAAATAATGTCTTCTTTCAGTAAAATGTTCCATCTACAATATTCAAGGTACTTTCCCTCCATGTGGCATCGCCGTGGGACGCCCTGTATATATATTACGGGACAATCTTACACAAATCAACCTAGGCCCACGGTAAGCTCAGTAAGGCGTGATTGCAAATATATATGTATTTATATATTTGAAATCACGTTCTCGGAAACGGCTCCAACGATTTCGATGACATTTGGAATACGGGGTTTACGGGGGCGAAAAATCGATCTGGGTCTTATGTCCGAGAAAATCGTTTTCTCCGTATTATCTCAATTTTCACCCGAGCAGAGCTCGGTCGCACAGGGACTCACTTTTAACATGTGAAAACTGGTATTGTCAGGAAAATCAGGAAATACCTCAAGATGATGGGAGCGATTTACATTCCTTAACTAATTTTGTAACTGTATTTTTTTCCACGGCAGAGCCGAAAGGAGGGGATCTGATTTTATCTACGTTTATATATATATATGCATATTTTTTTTTTATACAATGACGGTGGCAAATAAGCTTACGGCCTGCGCCTGCCTGATGCTAAGCAGGTACCGTAGCCTATGAACACTTGTGACTCCAGAAGTATAACAAGCGCGTTGCCGACCCCTTATTCACTTGAGGATTCGCTGTGTTGGCAGATAGAGACATGCAGGTCCCTCACTCCCAATCCCAACACAGCGCATCCTGACGTTCCGCTGTGCCCTACCTCTCTTCTATATTTACGTGTGTTCCACCGTAGCGTTCAAGATACTGAATCGATTTTGATGGTTGCAGTTTGCCTAAATTAGGCCTAATTTGACAAGCAGTACACCAATGTGTACACAGCATTAACCCGCGCGATTATTTATGACTTATGAATCAAACATATCGGCGGATGCGGCCGTCTCGCTCACACTTCATTAACTCGTGACACTGGTGTAATCGGTGTTAATGTTTACACTGGTTAACAATTAGTGGTGTTAATGCACATATTTGTTGACTTATTATCGTTTTATTTATTTTATGATGTTGAAATATGCGATTTAGTTCCGTTTAGTATAAAGCACTCAATTTACAGTGTCAGAGTGTTTTAAGATATGGTCAGAAATTAATATCTGTTGCTAAAAATTATGATAGAAAAAAAAAAACCGAGATACTTAGTAGAAGTTTAGGTACCTGTGAAAAACTTCTACTCGCCGTTTTTTTTCTATTTCAACCTAGATATAGCGGATAGGCTCCCACAAGGTGGACTGATGACCTGGGTAAAGGTCGCGGGAGTCCGCTGGATGCGGGTGGCTCAGGACCGGCCATTGTGGCACTCTTTGGGGGAGGCCTATGTCCAGCAGTGGACGTCTTTCGGCTGATATGATGATACCATATATGTAACCCATATGTAACACATACACAATTGAGGGCACACCACTGAAAAGAGTTACAGAAATAAAAGATTTGGGTACACTGTTTGACCCACAACTAACCTTTAACCAACATATTATTAAGTTATGCAATGAGGCTAGGCGATGCTTGGGGTTTGTCATCCGTCAGGCCAAACTTTTTACCGATCAACAAGCCATTAGCATCTTGTTCAATGCTTTTGTACGAAGCAAGCTGGAGACAAATGCCACAATATGGAATCCCCACGAGCAACGGCACAAACTCCTCGTAGAAAGGGTCCAAAAGTCATTTGCACGATTTTTGTATAGTAAGATGTATGACAACTACCCTTTCCTCTACCCAACCCTCTTTGTTATCGGCATGGTTGGCTACACATCTCTCGAAGCCCGCAGAAACCTCTCTTTGGTCAAATATTTTCTCCGACTAATACGTGGAGTGGTAGCCAATCCCACACTACTTGCTATCGTGACTATTAGAGTTACACCCGTCTCGGCCAAATCGCTACGTCCTCTTCGCCGCGGCTTGTTCGCCGTCCCGTCGGCGCGGAGCAGGACGCGCGCACAGGACACGCACTCGTCTACACCAAGCATTGATGCTACTGAATAACATTTTAACCAGTGACACCCATCTCGACGTCTTTTTCACGCCAGATAATCGTTTTCTGGCCGCATCTAGTCACTATCTAGAATCGATTGTCACACCTAGCTCTATCTAATTATTAATACCCAATTACCCATGTGCACGTACCTATTGACTATTGATTGTTAAATATTGTTTATTATTGTATTTTGAACCCATTTAATTACTTTTATTTTATTATAAATTAGTACGTAAGGTTTATCTGTCAGTGCTAATTATTACATTAAATAAATAAATGATGATGATGATGATGATGATGGCGGATACCATTTAAATTAAATTAAATAGCAACTTATTTCAGAAATGCATCCATAGGTTTAGGTATTTAGTGTGCAAAGTTTCACGTCATTCCAGCATTCTGTTTTAAAATGAAGATACCGTTGCATGGAGAGTTGAGCGTGCTGGCAACTCTTAAGGATAGGTACCGATGCCTCGATTTTTTTAATTTTTTTATTTTCGTACAAAAAACCGTGTATTGCATGTTTACGTCTTCCCCGCACGAGAAAACGATGCAGCACTCTTCAGAAATGTTTTTTTAGAAGAATGTCGATAACTATCTTAACTTGTGCATTGTGCAACTGTATATCTTTAAAATTGCCGCCTCATTTGAGCCCTCAGGCTACTAGTGATGCACCAGCTGTTGGTTATCATTTTCAAACCACCTGCAACCGATAAAACGAATAAACAAACTGCAGTGGTGTTTAAAGTAATATACTAACAATTACCTATACGGTTAAACTATTAACCCTTTCAGACCCGAAAAACAAGACCCTGCCAACGTAAAATGAAGTATATTGACATAATATGTTTTTGATTTGACAATTAAATGTAATCAACCCGCACGACTGTATTAGCCGGGTCCGAAATGGCTAAATGTGTTTTCGCGGCAATGTCGCTTCAAGCACTGCCCGCGCGCGCTCCGACCGCCGCGCGGCCGTCAACTCATCCTGAAGAAGAACACCCGAAGCGTTCGGAAGATGTCGCCCTTACTGACATTTAATACGTGTAAAACACTGCTTGCGTTTGCTTGCTTGGGCTGGAAGGGTAATTTAAGTTAGTTTTTACTTCCATAGCAACCACATATTTATTTACAACAACCTGTCCATATTGTTCGGTTGCAGAGAGGAAAGGACCCCGAGATCCAGTGTGACCTAGTTCGGGTGTTCTAACCTCAAAGCAGCCGAGCATACATAAAAGCTCAGATAGATGTATGTAGGTACTAGCAATAAGACAAGTCTCTTCTCTTCTTATTTAAGAGCTAGGCTCTTGTCGGTGGAGTAATTTCCAACTTATTCTACATGCTGCCTTTCTTTTTATTTCTCTGTACGATGAAGCGTTTATTTTCTCTTTTATTTGCTACATGTAAGATATCCTCGGCCTACCCCTTTTTCTTCTGCCTTCTATTCTTCCCTCTATTATTGTAAGACAAGTAAGTCATATATACGAGTAGGTATAAGCAAATTGTACCTACTGATTTAGTTTTTTTTTTAACAAGTTTAAAACCATTTATTCATTGTATACGAACTATACAGTAAATAGTTAATCTAAAATAACTTAAACAAGAATAACAAGAAAATAAAACTAAACTAAATAACAAGAAAGTAAAATTGCATAAGTATTATTTATAAAAAGAATACCCCGTTAAGGAGATCCTCCTGCGGCATTGTACCCATGACGCTGGCTGCATTACCTCTCTGTATCGCGAGGACGATTCTTTGAGAGAGGTAAGCGCCAGCCCTGGGGTCACCTGAGGTGTTGATGAGCCTCCTTGACAAAGCTCTCAAAAACGACCTCATGTCAGCTGACCAGGGACCCATTGTTATTAGTTATTATCCTTAAAAAAAAAATCATTTCATTTTCATGTAGCCCGAAGTGACATTTAAACGTGAGTTTAACCGTGGAGTTAATAGTATTATTTAACACATGTCTCAAGAAAGTTAAAATTCATTCCTGCTGTCTGATGTCTGTGTGAAGATGGTATTCCACAAGTGCCTTACCTCCAATATATCTTTTTTACATATTATTTTTCAGGCAAAATGATGGGCCACCTGATACGGCACGACAGCTTCTTCTTAAACATCCTAGAAGGTAAAATTGAAGGCTAGAGGCAGAGGAAGGCCTAGGCTAACATATTTTAGCAAAGTAAAGGATAAAGCTGATGTCGAGTCACATGAGGAAATCAAGAGGCTGGCAATGGACAGAGAAAAGTGGCGGTTACTCCACCGACAAGAGCAAGGCCCTTAAGTAATGATGATGATGAATACATATCATTTTAATATTTAACAGTAGCTTTCCGGCGAATTTATTGTGAGGAAACCAGTCTTATACCAACAAGTAAGATGGTCAGATGGCAGTCATTTTCGTGCAAACAAAGTCGTGCCTACGCCATACCTTTGGATTAGGTGCCAAAGTGGACCCCGGCTCTTTTAGGGTACAACCGGGAAATACCCTAGGATTTACAAATATTACATTCAATATTTAGAAAAACTAAATAGTAAATTACTGCCGAGGAGAAAAATAAGGATTGCCGGCCATGTAAGTTTTTTTTTTAAATAACTGAACGCCACGTGGTTGTGTCACGAATTGATACTGAAACAAAAGAAGGTCGCTTTGCAGGTCTTGGCCTCCAATTTTGTATGAAATTCCATTGGATATCTCGAACCACAGCGCCCAAAACTATGCTTCAAAGCATATTATAATAAATAGCACAGTTTTTAATGTAAAAAGTTATTACAGCTATCTGGAAGGTGGAATCAAAGTTGAATTTCGGAGTACCCCACCCACGAATTGACCATGGTTAAGTTTAAAACTTTGAAATTATAAAATAGAGCGTTTATGGGGGATGGGCGCATGTATGGGAGTACTTGAACCACCCTTGTGTATGACCCCGGTCTGTCCACGCCTTAATGAGGCGCTGCGTAAATTATAATGCAGGAAGATAGTTCACGTATTAAAAAAAAACTGTTTTACAGGGGTCTAACGTGATATTTATTTACCTTTATTTCTGGCGTTTTGACACGGGTTGCATCAGTCATGGTCGCAGATAACTGTCGTCCCAGCAAGTTGTCAACAGAGATATGGGTTTACAATATTCACTGCCCCCAAAAAGTCGATGAAAATCATGACCAATGCAAGCCGTGTCGAAACGTCAGAAATAAAAGTCAATAAATATCGCGTTAGACCCTTGTAAAGGATGACTCACGCTAGAACGGGCCGTGTCCGGCCCAGGTCATTTTCTAAGAAAACGGCCAAGTGCGAGTCAGACTCGCACATGAAGGGTTCCGTTAAATAAATAGCTTTATACGATTTATTAAAAAAAAACTGCTTACCTACTAGATCTCGTTCAAACCAATTTTCGTTTGAAGTTTGCATGGTAATGTAGGTACATCATATATTTTTTTTGATTTATCATTCTCTTATTTTAAAAGTTACAGGGGGGGGGACACATTTTACCACTTTGGAAGTTTTTCTCGCGAAAACTATTAAGTTTAGAAAAAAATGATGTTAGAAACCTGAATATTATTTTTGAAGACCTATCCACAGATACGTATGAGTTTGACGAAAAAAAAAAATTTAAGTTTCAGTTCTTAGTATGGGGAACCCCAAAATTTATTGTTTTTTTACTATTTTTGTGTGAAAAAATTAATGCGGTTTACAGAATCATACATCTACTTACCAAGTTTTAACAGTACCTATAGCTCTTATAGTTTCGGAAAAAAGTGGCTGTGACATACGAACGGACAGACAGACAGACAGAGATGTCGAATCTATAAGGGTTCCGTTTTTTGCCATTTGGCTACGGAACCCTAAAAAAGGACGGCGATTTTTGCGTGGCTGAGCCATACCCAAGCCCGGCCGAGCCACAGCCGGGTCGTGCTGACACCGAGCCGCTTCCGAGCCTCGGACTCATACGTATCTGTGGATAGGTCTTCAAAAATAATATTCAGGTTTCTAACATCATTTTTTTCTAAACTTAATAGTTTTCGCGAGAAAAACTTCCAAAGTGGTAAAATGTGTCCCCCCCCTGTAACTTTTAAAATAAGAGAATGATAAATCAAAAAAAATATATGATGTACCTACATTACCATGCAAACTTCAAACGAAAATTGGTTTGAACGAGATCTAGTAGGTAAGCAGTTTTTTTTTAATAAATCGTATAAAGCTATTTATTTAACGGAACCCTTCATGTGCGAGTCTGACTCGCACTTGGCCGTTTTCTTAGAAAATGACCTGGGCCGGACACGGCCCGTTCTAGCGTGAGTCATCCTTTACAAGGGTCTAACGCGATATTTATTGACTTTTATTTCTGACGTTTCGACACGGCTTGCATTGGTCATGATTTTCATCGACTTTTTGGGGGCAGTGAATATTGTAAACCCATATCTCTGTTGACAACTTGCTGGGACGACAGTTATCTGCGACCATGACTGATGCAACCCGTGTCAAAACGCCAGAAATAAAGGTAAATAAATATCACGTTAGACCCCTGTAAAACAGTTTTTTTTTAATACGTGAACTATCTTCCTGCATTATAATCTACGCAGCGCCTCATTAAGGCGTGGACAGACCGGGGTCATACACAAGGGTGGTTCAAGTACTCCCATACATGCGCCCATCCCCCATAAACGCTCTATTTTATAATTTCAAAGTTTTAAACTTAACCATGGTCAATTCGTGGGTGGGGTACTCCGAAATTCAACTTTGATTCCACCTTCCAGATAGCTGTAATAACTTTTTACATTAAAAACTGTGCTATTTATTATAATATGCTTTGAAGCATAGTTTTGGGCGCTGTGGTTCGAGATATCCAATGGAATTTCATACAAAATTGGAGGCCAAGACCTGCAAAGCGACCTTCTTTTGTTTCAGTATCAATTCGTGACACAACCACGTGGCGTTCAGTTATTTAAAAAAAAACTTACATGGCCGGCAATCCTTATTTTTCTCCTCGGCAGTAATTTACTATTTAGTTTTTCTAAATATTGAATGTAATATTTGTAAATCCTAGGGTATTTCCCGGTTGTACCCTAAAAGAGCCGGGGTCCACTTTGGCACCTAATCCAAAGGTATGGCGTAGGCACGACTTTGTTTGCACGAAAATGACTGCCATCTGACCATCTTACTTGTTGGTATAAGACTGGTTTCCTCACAATAAATTCGCCGGAAAGCTACTGTTAAATATTAAAATGATATGTATTCATCATCATCATTACTTAAGGGCCTTGCTCTTGTCGGTGGAGTAACCGCCACTTTTCTCTGTCCATTGCCAGCCTCTTGATTTCCTCATGTGACTCGACATCAGCTTTATCCTTTACTTTGCTAAAATATGTTAGCCTAGGCCTTCCTCTGCCTCTAGCCTTCAATTTTACCTTCTAGGATGTTTAAGAAGAAGCTGTCGTGCCGTATCAGGTGGCCCATCATTTTGCCTGAAAAATAATATGTAAAAAAGATATATTGGAGGTAAGGCACTTGTGGAATACCATCTTCACACAGACATCAGACAGCAGGAATGAATTTTAACTTTCTTGAGACATGTGTTAAATAATACTATTAACTCCACGGTTAAACTCACGTTTAAATGTCACTTCGGGCTACATGAAAATGAAATGATTTTTTTTTTAAGGATAATAACTAATAACAATGGGTCCCTGGTCAGCTGACATGAGGTCGTTTTTGAGAGCTTTGTCAAGGAGGCTCATCAACACCTCAGGTGACCCCAGGGCTGGCGCTTACCTCTCTCAAAGAATCGTCAGTTCTTAGTATGGGGAACCCCAAAATTTATTGTTTTTTTACTATTTTTGTGTGAAAAAATTAATGCGGTTTACAGAATCATACATCTACTTACCAAGTTTTAACAGTACCTATAGCTCTTATAGTTTCGGAAAAAAGTGGCTGTGACATACGAACGGACAGACAGACAGACAGAGATGTCGAATCTATAAGGGTTCCGTTTTTTGCCATTTGGCTACGGAACCCTAAAAAAGGACGGCGATTTTTGCGTGGCTGAGCCATACCCAAGCCCGGCCGAGCCACAGCCGGGTCGTGCTGACACCGAGCCGCTTCCGAGCCTCGGCTGTGGCTCGGCCGGGCTTGGGTATGGCTCAGCCACGCAAAAATCGCCGTCGTTTTTCTTAGAAAACGGCCCGGGCCGGACACGGCCAGTTCTAGCGTGAGTCAACCTTAAAACAGTTATTGAAATAAGTATGTTTACAAAGCGCGAGAGTTTAAAGTGTTAGATAGTTCACTTGTCTATTCACGCGTCTATTGCGTTATTTATTTGTCCGCGACTTCCTTCCCGTATCATCATAAACTTAAGAGCTCTTGTCGGTGGAGTAAACGCCATTCTGTTCTTCTCTCTGCTACTGTTTTGAGCTCTTGATACGACATTACATTAACTTTTTCTTTAGCTTGGTCCATAAACGCGCGTTTTGCCTACCTCTCCGTCCTAAATATAGTTATTATGTAATTGTCATGTCGTATCAGTACCAGGTATCGTACACGGTGGACTGGTGACCTGGCATAGGTCGCGGGAGTCCGCTGGATGCGGGTGGCGCAGGACCGGTGACTTTGGCACTCTTTGGGGGAGACCTATGTCCAGCAGTGGACGTCTTTCAGCTGATATGATGATGATGATTAAGATTATGTCAATACGGGCGACATGTTACAGATCCTACACGAGTTCTTCTTCAGGATAAGTGTCAAAACGGTCCCATGGTGGTGGCTACCAAAAAAAAATGGTTGTTCAAAGTGCACTATCTTATTTACATTGTCTATGGCCGCAGCAAAACAGGGTAAGTCACAAACCACTCAAATTTAAATCCAAATAATTGAAGAGGCGCCAAGCGTCCCTTAATGCTAAAATAATTAATTTCTTGATTCGTGCCAAGGCTGCTTCAAATGAAATTTCAATGATTTTGTATAACTCGGAAAATGAGGTTTTTGAGAGAGCTTGTGCAAAATATTATTTTAGAGGCTAGTTTTACATTTTTGACGATTGTAGAGAAATAAGTAGTTATGTGTGTTCAAATTATAAACGAATATTCTGAAAGTCAGATGCAATATGTTCATACTGTGCGTAATGTTTGATGAGAATAAATCGCATTAAATAATATTTTGCGTAATGTACCTAACGTTTATTATAATTAATGAATTTTTTTACGGAAAGTACCACCCCGAATAATATTCTAATCGGTGCCACAATAAAATATAGATAGCGACAATCTATAAATTGTATCCAAAGGCAATGCAATAAAAAAAACATTTTACAAGTAGGTATAAGGACAAAGATAAAAAGACACGATATTAATCTAATCAGTGCCACAATAGTACATTACTTACCTAGGGCGGTTAAACAAAGAATGTCTCAGATCGCAGGTATTTGACGCCCCAGCCGAAGGCAAGATAAATAAATATGCGCTCTGAGGCTTTCTTTATTACCGCCCGTGGTGAGTACAAAATTTTACGTCTCTATCTGGCCAGAAAGTGGGGTTTTCCACACGCAAAGCGTGCGGTAATTCCTACTTTATGGCCAGGTATGACGTAAAAAAATATATAGCTACAATCTACAAATTGTATCCAAAGATAATGTAAAAAATACAACATTTTACAAGTATAAGGACAAAAATAAAAATACAAGCTATATTAATCTAATCTGTGCCTCAAAAACAATATTATCCAAAGACAATGCAACTAAAACATTTTTTATAAAGACAGAGATAAAAATACACGATGCAAAACCAAAAACTTAGAATAATTATCAAACCACATTTTAGCGTCTAGAGAATTCGGGATTAGCAAAAGACGGCGCTCAAATTTTAAAATTCAAGACAAACTTTGACAAAAACTACAAAATCGGCATAACAACATAGCGACGAAATTCGCCCAAAAAAACAACAACTTCACACAAAATTATGTATTATTTTTTAATTTGAACCTTACAATGCTGTTATTAAGGTTTATGGGTCTGTAAAGTTAAGTTTGCAGACACAATGTAAAGCGATACGACTAACACCACATATCTTGTTAGGTGTTCGCGTGGTGAACTCGGGTAAGTCGTTTTTTGGTGATTTTTGGGGTTCTGTAGTGGTGACAGTTAGTTTAGCGTGCAAATGGCCGGCTTTATATTATTTTATTTATACCGCTACTGTGTGCACCCGAGGAAAGAACAAAATAGGATAAAAGAAACGAACTGTAAAGGGCTTCCACCGTAGATCAATCTGGACACAGCGGCACAGAAAAGGCTCTCAACAATCCAATATAAACCCCAGGACAGTGGCAACTAAACCAGCGGCTAATTTTTTTCTCACATATACTTTTACGCTTCCCACTGGGCTGGGGAACCAGGAAGGGTATGACGGACTTCCGGGAACAGCCCAGCCTACCGTCTCAAACTCCACGATGTTATACGAGAACGCTTGCGCCCACTTCCGCGAGCCCGCCAGCAACCAAAAAAGCGGACTACCTGATGGTATCAGACATCTATGGACCCTTGTAACTCCAGAAGACCGGAACAAGTGTAGGCACCCCGAGTAATTTAGAGATTTCTAATAGACTTAGAATTTCTAAGCAGACTTATGCTGGTTCTCTCACGAATCACGATGTTTTCTTTCGCCAAAAAGCGAATGATAAAAAATATACCTTCACACATATAATATATTTTGTATCAAATCTCACAGAATGTGAAATGATCAACAGATTAGATAAAGTTCAGCATTCTAACACGGTTAAATAAAGACACTTTAAAAGTACAGAACCTCTTAAAGTAAACATATTTTTTACTTCCTTTCCTTATATTCGCAACGCCGTCTCGGATGTCGCGGCGGTGTTAGAGACAAAAAAACCTCACCGTCTTCTGTCCGCCGGAATGCAGGACGATGTCGGCAGCATTCAGTCTGGGATAGGACGGAAAAATAAACCCTTAGAATCCTTAGATGCATACATTATCAACAAAAATAAAACCGGGACAAGTGCGAGTTGGACTCGCCCACCGAGGGTTCCGTACAAAATTACAGATGATTATTTTCAGATTTTTCCCTGTACTTGTAGTAGGTATAAGACGATACTTTTCATAGTTCCAGGTCAACGGAAGGTACCCTATAAATTTTGATTCCCTTGAGAGTGTCTAAATCTACGTTTTTTGCGGCATAAACGGCCTTATTTTTTTTAACGTTAACTTAGAAGTTTGATTTTTTTACAGCTTCAAGGGATTATAAACCTGAGTATATGGTTGTAA
Organism: Epinotia brunnichana; assembly: GCA_963854355.1. Classification (NCBI taxonomy): domain Eukaryota; kingdom Metazoa; phylum Arthropoda; class Insecta; order Lepidoptera; family Tortricidae; genus Epinotia; species Epinotia brunnichana. The sequence continues at coordinate 2,901,617 of OY977962.1, read as the reverse complement.
TTCCAACTCGATACCTTTACGCGTTCCCGAGATAAACACGAACAACACACACACACACACACACGAGACAGAAAGACGAACAACTTAATGATACAACTGAAGTGACACATGTTACCAAATTCATGTCAGTCATAGACCTAGTTAAACTAGACATGGAGTCTCAAATGTGATCTAGAGTTAATTGTATATAAGCCATTCCTGAAGCAAAGTGATTGATACCATATGCATCTCAGGGTTAAAATAGTTACTTAGGGGCTTTCGCCAATTTGACTTAGCTAGCCTTGGAAAGTTGACATTTTGTGAAGTGCTGAAGTGAACGCATCAAATTGTCTCCCTAAACTAATATATTTCTAAAGCTGCCTATATTACGACTGCTCCAACAAGTCCAAGGAAGCAGCGCAGCGAACGCGATGCGCCAAAATCGATCCATTGATGTCAAAACGGCCCCATTGGATATCCAAAGGATATCCAAACGTTTGTTGCCTAGGCAAAGGGCGTGCCAGTGATTGCCGAAACAACACACTGCCACGATAAAATGACAGTTATATGCAGTCTGTGAATGTAGTGAAAATATTATGTTCAACGATCTGGATGCAAATTTGTGATGCGTGGCGCCTAGGTGAATGTCCATCCAGCTTATACTTGTGAAAATTGTAAAGATGCGTGTCATGCGTGTGACGGAACGTTGCACATAAACTTTTGGACTACTTTTCTGGCTAATCACACACACACAGCTTTTGGACTACTTTTCTGGCTAATCACACACACACAGCTTTTTCCTGGTGGTTCAGTTCGATCCAGAACATTGATCGTTAAACTTCACCTGCTGCACAATCAATTTTTAACCTACAAAAATAAAATGTAATTTATACAGTTCCAGTTATATTTAGTGTAGTGTGTACCTTACAGTGAGCTTTGTATTACTATAATCCAGCTTTCTTCTTTCAGCTCCCTCCTTCGAAGGAACAATCTACCTATTATAGGTTTCAGTGTTATTATGTACTTTCCTTATAATAATCTTTTTCAGCCAAACCACCTAGACACAATCGTAGGCTAAGCACAGCGTCTGTGTGATGCATAGGTGCCTTATCTTTTTAATAATAAATCCGTATGCCCTGTTATCTGCTGTTTCCCTGATCTCCATTCTCCTCCCATCACCTGCGGTCCTTACGCTGACAAAAATGGTTGCCTTATCACTTGACAACCATATTTGGATAAATTGCACGTCTGAGGTGCCCCAGAGTTTAGCCTATAGCGGCAACGGAACAGCCCAGCTATTAATACTTGTTCAACCTTCGTTAAACATTCATGGCCATAGAAACGAGTTACCACAACTCTATTTTAATATCTCACACCTCAAAACAAACGCGTAAGTCAATAAAATAAATACCGGGACCGGTTGCGGCCGCGGCAAAGGCGTCTAAGTCATCTTTTTTTTACTTTTTGCATCCACTTTTATTTTTATTTGCTATTCGCAGGCGACAATGGATGTGCTTTTTGTTAAAAGCCTGCCGAGTGGGCGCTTTGGTTTTATATTTATTTAGGAGTTTTTTTTTACATGTTGGTTAGTTAGTTTTGGCATTTCTGGTAGTGCGTGATACAGACACGGAAGTACTGCGTCGTTGTAAGATATCTGGCGTGGAAGCTTTGCTGATAAAAGGTCAGCTAAGGTGGTGTGGGCATGTTTGGCGTATACATGACTGTAGGCTACCGGAAGCAGTTCTATACTCCGAGCTGGCAAACGGAATCGAGGTTGGCAGCATCTACGTTACAAGGTTGTGCTAAAGCGTCACCTACCTAACTGCCTGCAAAATACCAACGCATAATTGGGAGAGGAGCTTGCCTCGTTGCGCCCAGTATGGCGCTCTCGCACCAAAACGAGCATCAAGCATTTTGAGGTTGCTCGTCTCGTCAACCTTGAGAGACGTCTGGCATGAAAATCGCGCCCAAAGCCTAACTACAATTATACGTACAATAGCTCTGGTCAGCTTTACTGTGCCTCCTGCGACCGAGTGTTTAAGAGTAAGTTCGGCTTCACATGCCATATCAGGGCTCACGCCCGCAACTACCTAGGGTCGCCATCGGCATCGCTGGCCACGGCGTGGATAGCTATATATATAGATACGGTCAATCAGCCCCATATGCAGATCGTGCATGGAGGCAGAATAAACGACTAAACATATACTACTGGACTGCAAGCAGGTAGAAGTATACAGAATAAAGCACCTAGGTTCTCCAGACACACTACGGGACGCAGTCAGCAACACCAAGGCACTCGCCAACTTTCTAGACGAGCTGGGGTGGTTAGAGTAGCGCCACACCGCCGTTTCACGCAAAATAGGCACAATGGATGTCGACTTAAGGAAAACGCCCAGTATTACTAACCAACTAACTAGATACGGTCAATCCTGTGAAATGGGATAGCGACAGCTTCATTCACTATAAACAGCGACATATATACGCCCCACTGGCACAACCTTTCTTAGGTGAGAAGCGAGGGGCTGTAGTTACTACGCTAGCCCAGTGCGGGTTGGGGAATTCAAATACACCTTTGAATTTCTTAGCTTCATTATAAAAATAAACTTCTGGGTATTTTTTGGTACAATCTTTTTTTGCACAGTCAAATACTCGTTGAGGCCCGTCTCCAAACATGAGTTTACCGTGTCTCCATCATCAGATCAGTTTGGTGACTATAATATTGCGTTGTTACCGAACTTAGCTAAGTATGCAACATTTCAGCCAGATAACGAAAACGAAAAAAATTTAAACAAATATGGCTGACTATCAATTGATCTCTCTGAATCTATGAAAAAACTTCAATTGGTAGTGATGGGACAGTCGCCATCACATACATCGGAGCAAACAAGTAGCTCACAAACATCGGAACACACCTCTATTTTCAAGGCATTAGGGTGCCGATATTTTTGAACACCTATAGTGTACCGATGTATGTGATGGCGACTGTACATGAACAGTGTTATTTTGTTATCGATTCGATTTAGACACGGGACAACAAATGCAATTGATGGTCAGCCATATTTGTTTACATTTTAGTTTAAGTAGGTACATACTTATTTATCAGTGCAAGTAAAAATAAAGTTAACTCTATGAAATAATGTGTGAGGATCATGAAAGTCCTCGTAAGGCCTATCGGCCTAAAATTAGGACATACAATGCTTAACAGCCCAACTCCTGTTTTTTTAATGCAATTTGAATCCTATTTTTGGGAACGAAAATTAAAATAATGATTTATTCATGACCAATTTTTAGGACACTGGACAGTTATTACAATTGTCCTAAATAAAGCTTTGGCTAAGGCCCCAGAAAAAAAAAAAACAATATACTTAGCCTAGAGGTTATAGTAACCCTTGCCTACGAAGCTGATGGGCTTGCGTTAGAATCCCGGTAAGGGTAAATGTGTTTGTGATTATGATTAGCATGAAGATTTGTTTTGAATCTTGAATGTTTTGTATATATTTAAGTATTTATATCTATTAAATATATCGTCGTCTAGTATCTATATATAACACATACCTTATTGCATGAGTTACTATAGGGCTAGCTTGATTTGTGTAAGATTGTCCCCGTAATATATGTTTTTATTTTATTTAATCATCATCATCATTATTTAAGAGGTGTCTCTTGTCGGTGGAGTAACCGCCACTGATTATTGTCCTCTTCTAGCCTCTTGACGTCTTTATACGACTCAACAGCACCTTTCTTTTTTATTGGACTGGTGTAAGTATGTCTGTGCCTTCCTCTGCCTCTCTATGCCTTCAACCTTGCCCTCCAAGATTTTTTTTTCATCAGTCTTAATTTTTTTTTCATATTTAATT